>OX465601.1:26257500-27507500 GCA_950022295.1 Bromus sterilis
GTAACATGACGCTTTATGCTGAAGCCAGATCCTATCACTACAAACTAATACTATTAAACTGTTGGTTCCGGGTTTTCTTCCTCGCGGGGATGTCGAGGAGGGGAACTCGGAGGCATTGCTAATTATTACAACTTATTATTATACAATGCTGCAGCAACTTCTGCTGCATTGTTACTTTATGCTTTATATAAACTGTTGGCTGATTCTTACCTCATGCTGCAAGACTCGTCGGAAGATGCTAGTCTTCGATAGGCCTAGCTTCTTACCCTTATTCTGATTCCTATCTTGCAGTCCACTATATACAGCCTCTTCTTTCCGGTTATACAATGCATAATGCTTAGTAGTGGACGTAAGTCTCGCGGGTATGCTAGATACTCACCTGCTTTATTTTTCCCCTTTTATTGTTTTGCCTGACCGGCTGCTGCAGTCGACGTTGGAGCCTTGGAGTACAGGAGCAGGAGATCCCCGATGCCGACCACCGCAACATGAAGATCCCCGATGCATTCTATGACGTCGAGTTCCCCTTTGACCAGGAGTAGTTTGGAGGTTCCCAGGCAGGAGGCCTTGCCTTTTCGATCGAGTGTTGATATTTGTGCTAGCCTTCTTAAGGCAACCTTGTATCCTTGTGTCTGTACTCAGATACTATTGCTTTCGCTAACTTTGTGCTTTCGAGCTGATGTATTCGAGCCCCTCGTGGCCCATGGCTTGTATTAAACAGCTTGTATTATTTTATTTGTAGAGTTGTGTTGTGATATCCCACCGTGAGTCCCTGATCTCGATCGTGTACCTTGCGTGTATGATTACTGTACACGGTCTGATTTTGGGGGCGTCACAATTTTCTACTTGTGCTGGCAAGCAACCTCAAAGCTAGTTTCGTTTTATCACTAAAAAACCAATCCCATACTTTTTTTTTCCGTAAGAATTTGCTATGTTACAACGTTCGTACTTACTTCGTTCTATAATATAAAATTATTTTGCAATCTAAAGGGATGGAGGAAGTAGGTGTTAGGGCAACTCCAAAGACACGACCTAAACGGACCGCAATTTAATCCACCTTTTGTCTGTTTGGATCGCCAAACGAACCAATGTTCGATCCTTGTTCGCCCTTCCTAGGTCGCTTCACCCAACGGTTAGGCGCGACACATTTTACAGACCCCAACTTGAATGTGATAATTCCATCCTATTTGATGATGCCCCCATATGCAACCCAATTCATGCTAAAAAGTGACCGGGACACGTCCAAGCCACACAATTCAAGGTCGGGACGCGCTCAGCCCGCACAGTTCAAGGCCGAAACACGCCCCAGGCCACACAGATTGTGCGAAATAGAGGTCGGAACACGCCCCAGGCCACACAGTTTGTGCCAAATAGAGGATGGGACACGCCCAGACCGCACAGTTTATGCCAAAAAGAGGCCTCCGGCCACATCACTCGTCGAGCAACTTTATTTTTCTCCTCTCAAGCCATTTCCTTCTCTTTGACTTCAAGGAGCTCATGTCCATGTCATGATCTTCATGTCCATCTTCTTCTTCTCGTTCTCGTGACTTTCTTTGCCACCGCCTTTGTTGCTTTCACAAACGCCTCCGTGGCTCGAGCTTGAGCATTCAGCTCTTCGATGCCAAGCTTTTTTTTTTCAACTCAAAGAACGCCTTCTTGGCCTCTTCTTTCTTTTGCCTTTTCATTTCTTCCCTCTCTCCCCTTTTTCTTGAGATGACCTTCTTTTGGGTAATCAAATACTTCAAGGGCTCTTGTATGCCAAGTGAAGAAGCATCAATCCTTGATTCCTTCTTCGAGTCTTTGTGCCCCCTTGGCCTCTCACTTTTGTCCACCTCCTCCTTGGTCTCTTGTTTCTTTGTTGGTGCAGCATAGTCTTGCCACTTTTTTCATCCTTGAGTTTCATCCAACAATAAGATAAGGTGAAGGGCTTGTCATCATTTGCCACTTTGAAAGTTTGCAAAGCAAGGCATACCTACATGAATAAGTGAACATAGACATAACAATGAATATAAGAACGAACATAATCATGAATATGTGCAAGAAATGTACTATGTCCTCCATGGAGGATACACTCGAAGGACGGTTTTGGACTTGTGCAATTACATCATAAAATTTATTGCACTCCATTTGAATTATCCGCCACCTCTTCTCTAAGGATGTGATGCTTTGATCACTATCAAAGCTCTTGCCATACTTACGATGCTCATGAAACCAAGTGTGCACCTTCTTGTAGAAAATTGTGCCACTTTGCTTGGCTCCGTTGATGGCATTAATGCCACATGCGAGCTGCCAAGCCTTCACAATCATCAAGTCTTCATCTTCCGTGAATGCTTGGGTCCTTCAACTTACCCTTTTGTGCTTGCACACTTGTTGAGTGAGCACATCTTCGAACAATGGCTCTTTGACAATGTCCAAGGGGGTTCCACTTGCATCCTATGTGTGTATTGGGCATCATCCTCTGCATGAGGGCGCTTAAATGATCATCATAGTCATCAGGATCACAATAATGGTCACTAGCAGGACTTTCTTGGCCCTCATCTTCAACTTGTATGCAGTTTCGAACCGTTATTGATGATGGTCTTCATGATATCACGGGGATATGTGTAGTAGGCGGCCTCTTCGGGCATCGGCGTCCACATTTGGCCGAACAGTTGGCGGCCCTCTGGTGGCACGGCTCCGAACGACGCTCGGTCTCCCCTGCACTGCGGGTCCGGTGAGAAGCCGACCATGGGGCTCACGTTGACGTCAATGGGGCGCTCCCTGGTCATGGATGGCATTGAGGTGGCGACTTCCGACGAGATATCGCGAGGAGAACCAGGGAAGTGGGGGTTGGTGGGCCGCTGTCGGGCTACCCATAGATGGAGTGTGATCCAGCCGTCCTCGGTGCCCGTCGCGGCGGCCACCACAATGATAGTGACCAAGACCGGGGCAGTGTCCGCCATTGCCGGCGTTGCGAACATCATGAAGAGGGCGTTGAGGACGACCACGGGGGCAGGCTGGCGGCGACATCGTCGGCCTCCTCCTCCTTCGCCGCGACCCACTTGTTTTGGTTGTCTTCCTTCGGCTGTTCCACTAGGAAGTCTCGCCAACTCTTGGGAGGGGGGGGGGGGGGTCACTCTTTCTTTCGCTTGCCGGCGCCAGTCGCGACGGAACGGAGGCGGGGCTTTTCTAGGCCGACGATGGTGGGGCGCGCCCGCTATGGTGAGAACGTGGGAAGGGAGATTGGAAATTGAAGGGCGAAAAGAATGAAAACAAGCGGGCCAAGCGAACAAGGAGTGGACATCTCACGCGTTTGCACGGATCTAAATCGATCCTAAATTTAAACCGAAAATGGATTGTGATGGATAAACAAAACGAACATCTGCGTCACCCTGTCAAACCATGTTTATTGTCTACGATAATCCAAACGAAGATCGGCGAACAGAAACAGATAAATAGATCACCACTTTACAGATGCCCTTAGAAAAGCAGCGCACCTGATGACAGTAACAACAATACTTGCGTGAACTGCCAGCCGACGCATCCTCTTCCTCCATGATATCGTCCCCGACACTTCGAATTATCGGGAACACCCTTTTGGCGAGGAGATCCTCTTCCTCCAAGACGTCACTTCTTCACGTACATTTCCATCCTTTTCCCACAAGAAGACAACAAAAATGCCATTCTGGGTGCAACAGAACGATGATTGGTCTACGATCGTGTGGTAGAGCAGTAGTAGCGGCAAAGAAACGGAACGCACCGCAGCGAGTGACCGAGCCAACTCCCCGACGCGTGTCCCTCTCAGCCAACCCAAACCCGCCACGTAGCCGGAGATATTTCCGCGTGTGGGCTTCCCAGGAGCTACACGCGTCGGCACCGCCGGCAGCCCGGGCGGGGAGCCAACGGAATCCCCCAATTATTCCGTACCCGCCGCCGTGATGCCCGCCACGCGTCGCCGCCGAGCTCGGCCGGGCCGGCACGTGTCGTCCCGCAGCACGGGCGACCTGCTCGCGCATATGCGACCCGCCGGCGATACGTCAGCAAAATAAACAAACCTCCCATGATTCGTCTGGATAGTGTGCAAGATATTTTCGCCATGGCTAGGAGTACTGTGCTGTACCCGCGTGCGCGGCACCGGCGCGCTCTGCCCGGGCCGATCGGCCGGTCGCGACAAGAATGGCATTGCTCCGGTCCAAGAACGGCACTGTTTGACGGGGGCACGGCACGCATCTCAGGCGAAGATGATGGAGATATTTTTGCGTGCCGGGGAAGTGCGACAAAGATGGCTTTTCTGATCGCGGCTGAGCCGTACAATTGTCACGCGCGGCGCGGCGACACGAGGATGCGGCGTGGTCGCACCACCAGGGCTCCAGGGAGCACGGGCGCGCGCGCATATAACTGCCCACCGGCCGGCGCCGCCCCGCTCCGCGCTCCGACACGCACGCGAACCACAGACAGTCACTCTCACCAGGCTCACACACACCACCAGGAGGTTGGCAGTTAGCAGCATGAGCGAAGGCACGCGGGAGATGCGGCGGCTGCGCGTCGGCAGCGGCGGCAGCAAGGCGAACGCGGCGAGCGGGCCGATCGCCGCCGACGAGTGGAGCAGCGGGGGGCGCGGCATTGGGGCGCGGATCCGCGGGGTGAACGTGGGCATCCTGGACGAGCAGGTGCTGGTGCTCGTGTTCCAGGCGCTCAACTGGGACCCGCAGGCGCTCTGCGCCGTGGCGCGGGTCAGCCGCCGGCTGCGCGCCGTGGCCGAGCGCGTGCTCTGGCGGGAGCTCTGCGTCTCGCGTGCGCCGCGGATGGTTTCCGCGCTCACCACGGGCACGTCGGCGTCCTCGGCCCGCGTGGGCGGCGGCTGGCCGGCGCTGGCGAAGCTGCTGCTCTTCTGCTGCGGGGCCGCGGGGGCCGGCTTGCGGGGACACTTCGCGCCGGTCTCGCGCTTCTCCAAGACGTCCGGCCGGAGCTTCCTGTCGCGCCGGTGCGGCGGGGACCTGCTGTACGTGTCGGACCCGTGCGAGCACTCGGCGGCGGCCGGCGACGAGGAGGACGTGGGCGCGTACCGCGGCGTGTTCCGCGGCTTCATGCGCTCCCGCACGCGCGCATGCCTGGTCGGCGGCCGCGCCCCGCTGGACCCCCGCGTGCGCTGCCCGTACTGCGGCGCGCGCGTCTGGAGCGTCACGGCGGCCGGGCTCGCGCCCCGGAGCGCGTGCCGCCGCCTCGGCGCCCACGAGGGCCGCCTCGAGTACTTCGTCTGCGTCAGCGGCCACCTCCACGGCAGCTGCTGGCTCGCGCGCCTCTCCTCCAGCGACGGTGAGGACTCCGGCTCCGACGACGACGACGTGTTCGATGCCGCCACCGACAGCGACGACGGGCACATGGAGCTGTGAAGTCTGAAGTGACGAGCTTGTCTGAGAGCCACATGATAATGTAGAGTAGTAGAACTGTAGAAGCATATTCCCCTGCTTTTTTCCCGTTTGTTTTGTTGGCTTTATGTAATCTCGTGGCTCCTGTGGTCTTGCTGCAATCCATTTTTGCATTGCCACACACCTGTTTCTTTTGCCAAACTTGCGCTTTCGAGCCAGCTCTGGCGGCCACAGCTTACCAGAAATAAACACCCACAGTACTGAATTGCAATCTAGCTTCGGCATCGTTTCCAACACTGTCAGTCAGTCAAGCTCGATCGAATAGCTGGCCCTGCAAGGAGCCTGAAACGCGTGATGGCTTGATGCATTGCTGTCACGGGTCTCGGAGGGGAGGCCCTGAAGCCTGCACTGCAGTGTCTCGTTAGAAATTCAGAGTTTCAGATAAAAGTGCTGACAAACCTCGGTACTAATGTCGTTGGATCCCGGCAAGCATGGGAGTTACCAAACTGATTGGTTGATGCGATATTGAATCGTCGGCGGTGGTCTGCAGAGATCACGATGAGAAATCCGCGGCGGCGTGTGCGCCGGTGACGAGCCAGGTCGGTGAGCCATTGCCTCTTCTGTCTGCCCGCTAATGTTGTTTGTTAACAGTTTGCAGGAGTACAAAAAAACACAATGTGCTAAGCTGCTTATCCCAGATTTGTGTATGCCATTTGGATTTCATTACAAGTTTACAACGAGCTCCAGCCCGCAGGTAATCAGCGAAGAAGAAATAGAAACGGCGTGTGTTCTCATTCTCTCGAGATTTCTGACTGCGCTTCTGTAGATTATCTCTGAATCCTCAAACATAGTATTAACGTCGCTCCACACAATAGGCCTGTAGTACAATGGGGATTAGCTGTCGGAGTCGTACCACCTGGTGTACAATCTAGCCGAAACAAAATGAGTGGCTGGACTTCTGGTTTTGAACTCTGGCTAGAGGACCAACCATCGAACCATCTTCAGATAACAGTCAGATAGGAGGTAAGACAGAAAATCATGACACTAACCTGGCTCGCAAGACGATCTCTACTGACTCTCTTATACCTCAAATGACTGTTGTTGAATATAGGATGTGCACTGATGGAAGAAAATTGAATAAAGCTACTCATTAGAAAATATCATTATCCTTTACCATTTCTTGATCACATGATAGAAAAATTATCAAACCACGCACACTTTTGTTATCTAAATGGATACTCTAATTTTTCTCAAATATATGTTTACGTTGAAGGTAAATAGAAAATATTATCATTTGTCCTTATGGGACCTATATATGCTTATAGATATATATGCCTTTTGTTTTATGTAATGCATCTACCACCTTTCATAGATGTATGACTGCAATCTTTGTTGACTATTGTGAAAAGATTGTTGAAGATTTTACAGCTCATTTTTTGTTAATGTAACTAATTTCGATAATTTCTTGCACAATCTTGAATTTTTTTGGAGAGATGTGACGAAATTTCACCTTGTTTTCAATAGGGAGAATTGCTATTTTATAGTTAATGAATGTATTGTCCTTAGGCATAGAATTTTGCAAGAGGAATGTAGTTGAAAGAGATACGGTTGAAGCTATTGAAAAAATGATGTACCCATTTATATAACAAGCTTGCTTGTTCATGTTAATTTCTATAAGAGTTCCATTAAAGGTTTTTAAGACTCACTAATATTTTTCATTAAGATGTGTCCTTATCTTTTGATGATGATCATAAAGAAACCTCTTAAATCCTTAAGAAAGATAGTTCAAAAATTTGAATGACATTTGCCTTTTGAAATTATGTGTGGTTCTAGTGATTATAGTGTAATAGTTGTTCTTGGTCATAGAGTTGATAAAAAAACTAAATGTTATACACTATGCAAGTAAAACTCTAGACAATTCTCAAAGAAATTATGGCACTGTAAAAAAGTTCTCAAAGAAGCACAATAGCTAATATTTTTTTTCTAGGATTAAAACATGGACGTTGATCCTATACCTATTAATGATAGTTTGTATGAGCAATTAGTTGTTGTTAATGTTTCTTCCCATGACAATCTTTGGTTTGCCAATTATGCAAATTACATTGTTCCAGAGTATGTCCTACAAAAGTTCACCTATCAACAAAATAAAAAGTTATTTTATTATTTCAGACAATACTTTTGGGATGATCCATAATTATATAAAATGGAAGTGGATGGTATTAGTAGGCGTTTATTATATGAGCATGAACAAGAGTCTATTATGAGCGGCTGTAACTCCAGTCCATACAGAGGACACCATGCTGGAGATAGAACTTCACACAAGGTACTATAATCCGGTTTCTACTTCTACTCTTTTTTGGGAAGCTTGAAAATTTATTTTGACATGTCAAGAAATGTCTATGAACCAGTCTCTCATTATTGAACCTCATACTATTATGGGGTTTGACTATATGGGATATTTTCCAACCTCACATGCTAACACTCATACCCTGAACTAGAAGAATACCCCGCGCGTTGCAACAAAAATCTCTAAAAGAACTCTACAATGTAAATTTGAAGGATATAAGATCAATGTAAATGAAAATGGATAACATGGGCAAATGATTGGCAACAATAGTGAGTGATGTGGATAGCTTGCATGTTGATATAGATACCATAAATGCATGCATCTTAGTGGATGACATAGAAAAATGATTGGCTACAATAGTTGCTAATGTGGATAGCTTTGCATGTTGAGATAGACACCATAAATGCATCTTAGTGGGATTTTGCTCTATAAGAGATATAGATATGTAGATAAGTGAGTACAAGCTATTCCAAATACAAGTATTGAACATAAAAACTTCTATTAATATGTAGAATATGGATTTTGTACCAACACAAGTGATACATGTTATATCCACATCATTCATTAGTGCATTGAGATCCGCATTGCACCTAAGCAGTTTTATTTGGTGCACATTGTTAATTTAGAAAAATCATTACATCAACACGAACCGTACCCGAATATTCTACTAGTGTGCAAAAAAATTATTTGTATGACTTTATGCAATCTATGGTGCATGATTGCACAGATCTCGAAGCAATATGCTTTTTAGTGAATGGTGTGGATATGACATGTATCGCTTGTGTAGGTACATATACATTTTCCTAATATGCTTAAAGATGCTATCTTTTCGAGGTCCTGAGTCGCTATATACATTATGACTGACGGGTGTTCACACTTTTTTCATGGTGCAGCTAGATTTCTTTGCTAAGTATAATTTTAATCATATAGTTGGAAAAGAGGAATTAACTAATACAGAGATTAAACCAATATAATAGAAGGTTATTAATAGATCAAGTAAATATTGTTCTTAGAAACAAAATCGTGTACTTTGGACATATAAAACTACAAATAATTTTTTATGGGTATGTCTCTTTAAAAATAATTTATGATAAATCATATAATTTGTCGTTAGAACTTAAACATAAAGTATATTGAGTTGTTAAGCAACTTAATTAGAGTTTAAAATTTTCCTATTAGAAAAGATTGCTTGACATAAGTGTTTTAGATGAATGGAGAAGTGAAGGCCACTAAAGTGAAAAATGTTTAAAGAAGAATTTAAAAGATGGCGTGACAAGATAATTCAAAATAGGTGATAAGTTTCTCTTTTACAAGTCTCGTTTTAGATATTTTACGTGTAATCTTCTCTCCAAATGGGAAGGTCCATATGTCATTGACGATGTATAAATAAACAACGCCTACTACATCAAATTGAGGGTGATGAACATGCGAAGATTTAAGCATTACATGGCTGGTGACCCTCTGGAGGTAGACTCAGACGTTATTTAGGTAATAGCTATCAACCCCTACCTGTCTGGTGTGATGACACACCCCATTACCTTGCAATATATGGATGGGGTGTTGCATATCAAACATTGAGACGCCAATAAAGGAAGTGAACGAGATGACTAGGCTTGAAGAGGTTGAACAATAATTTTCATATATAAAAAGATTATTGAGCAATGGGTGGATGCAAACAACTCCATGATCTGAAGCTGATACGAACTCAGGATGACGAGGTTGCTAAACTATGGAAGGAGATTCACCACCTCAGTCAAAAGGCGAAGGACTTCCAAGTGCAACTCTACGACCTCCAAAAAATCAAAATAATAAGTATGAAATAGATTCAAATATGGTGAATTTAACCTTACATTATAGGGCTCCAGAGAGTACTTCCTCTTTTGTGGGCAGAACCGCAGAAGCCCTATGCCATGGAAGCTAAAAGATGATCCTGCACCTACATCGTCATCTTGTCATCGAAGGACCAAACATGACCCTTGTAAGATGGTTACAAGATTAACCGCTTTTGTGCTTTTTTTTGTTTCTACTTTAATAACGGGGATGATAATTTTCAAATTCATTTCTCTGGAAATTTCACCTATTAAATTAGCGGTGTTTCCCCGTAACCACAAACCCCTTTCACCCCCGCAAAATCATTGAAAATTACATCCCTTTCTTTTCTCATTTTTTTTACCCCCTCCGATCCATAACAAATGCGAGTACAGAAATTTCACCCCTTTGGGTAAAACTTGCAATTCGGTGGTCAAAAGTTCAGAAGCCACTAGAATATTCTAATGTGGATAGCACTACGCAAATTGCAAACAAAAGCCACCGGCCGGCGAAAACACACACACGCGCGCGCGCGGACGAGACACCGCAACTGGATGTCGCGCATGCCACTGCCATTGCCATCCTCCAATATATTATATCCGGATTCCGTCAGTCAGCCTAGCCGTGGGTGGGCTACGTAGTGGCAGCGACGGCAGTGCCCCTCCACCTTTTACGACTGACTCCGGCCGCCCCGCCACCACGCCGGCCACCCCTCGTGCGCTCGTGCGCCCGTCCGCCCGCCGACCCGGCCGTCCACCCCGCGCGTGCGTCGTGTGTCACGCCGCAACGCGAGCATGCCCGGCGATCCGCCTGCCGGCCGGCGCGAGCTCGTGCATGCGGCCGGGGCGCAATGCAATCCGATCCAGAACAGACCGGGCACTGAGATGGCTCCCGATTTGAGCCATGCACTGTGTGTGGCGCTCCGAGATTGCCTGCGCCTCGGGGTTCAACTTTAATCCCCTCTTTGCGTTTGCGTAGGATTCCGCCAAGCTAAGCTTCTAGTTCTATCTTCATGATGCATCCACCTAACGTCGATCGGACGACCATCGATCATGCATGTATGTGGGATCGAGCATGGATTATCACATACTACTAGTACCGTTCAACTTTGCGTGTCAAACAACATGCGCCGGCCGGCCAGCTCCCTCAGTCTCCTTTTACAAATAAGTCATACATGCACCCACAAAAACACTAATCCGTGACTTTACGACGACCTTCCTTCCTTTTGCTTCAAACCAACATGCGAATTGGGCCGGCACTTCTTGGTTGGTTAGGTCTAAACATATACTACTATATAGGTGTTGGTTTCTTTCATTCCTAGAGAAAAAAACCAGGAACAAATAGGTTTCCTAATTCGCCACAGCCTTTAGTGGCCGCAATATAACGAGATAATGTACAAAAAAAAGTTAATAGTACGTAGTAGTTTGCTTTAATTTTGAGGTGCACACTTGTTAAGTCGTCTAGAGTCGTCGCACGCTTTTCTCTCGATCTGTTTTGTGGATGGCATTGTCAGGACAGAAAGGTATTAGGCATGCATGGATGGAGTACCATTAATTTTTTGTTTAATTCTTGCCGCACATTCGGTGATAGCACCTTTTGTTGTGCCTTTTGCTAGATCATGTGGCATCTATTATTGTACCTTGAGTCGTTAACAATGTTTCAGATTGAGATCCATGGTGCTCACTTTTGTCAATTTGGGTTTTATTGTGGAACTGCCTATGGATTAGGCGATTGCTTCTTGTTGGTTCCATTTGATTTCATTAGGACCGTTGGATTGAAATATAATGGTGGCATCCCTTCTCCCTCATTCGGACAAATAATTTATATGTCTTCTACCATCACAAATGTGATTTCTTTGTCCCGTCGCCTCTTCCATCCCCCCTTCCCATGTCTCGCCTTCGACTAGATAGTCATGTTGAGCCTCCATTGGCGACGTCGTGGCATGTCTCGAGCTCGAGCTCCATCCAATCCTAGCAGCTATCAAATCAAAAGAACCCAACCTATGCTAGTCTTTAATCCCCCCCCCCCTCCGCTTGTGACGCCGCGGTTAGCCATGTTGTCCCCATCTCCATCGAGATCTTGGCTCAGCCTCGCCGACGATGATACCACGATCGGCCGCTTGGCCCCATCTCAGCCTCGGGGATATGCTGTTTCTCTCCATGCAAAATCAACTGACATGAATCCTATTTTTTGACAATTGACAAATAGAAAAATCTATGTTTTATAGCTTTTGATGGCTTGAATCAGTGTGTGGACGGGAGGGTAGACTGACCCGATCAAGAACTAACGAAAACGAAACTTTGTCATCAACAAGATTGGTGCTCGGGGAATGCTAAAATGGTTGCATAAGCTGACACGGATGTGTGGAACGATACTTGATTGTGGTGCAGAAAATGTGCCCCAAGATGAGGTTTTGATATAGAGTTTAATTTTTGTTTTGATAAATGAGAATGTATTAATCTTAAGATGATACTAATTACATTCAATCTCTGCAACGATAAATATCGAGATCAAATTGATGTATTGATGCGTAAAATCAAAATAATTAAAAAAAGAAGAAGAAGGAAAACACAATGAGATGAAGACAATTTCCTTGAAAAGTCTAGCTGGAATTCCCGTCTGATTCATGATGTCATAAACTGTGTAAAGTAGTTGCACAAAAGCATGCATACCTGTAACTTGTAGGCTCTTTTAGTTAAGGTTCAGACACGCGGTTGAACAACCACTAAGGTTTTGTTTGGTTCTCCGTTTTTAAAAAAAATACACCTGTAGAGAAAATACATGTCTCGATTGATTGTTTTATTTTCGGTTGAAATTTGTACTATGACTGATAACTTACACTTGTAAATTATACAACCCCGTATTATTTTCATCCCATCCAAGCGGAGCCTAAAACTTAACACCAGCGATTTTTTTGGATAAATTTTTTTTATTACTTAAAAGATTTAAGCACATACGCCCGGACTCTGCACAATTAAGATCTACGCAATCGCAAACCGACAAGTATCAAAAATAAATTAAAAGAGCGAACGAGTTACAACTTCATGAACCATCGCGCTCATATTGGCTCTATCCGTAGATACACCAGCGATGTGAGACAACTGCTCAAATATTACAGTATATGGCAGCAGAACACTCTACGTGTATATTCCGTAATTTTCACACAAATCATCTAATACTGTTACATTTTCATCTTTCTATGTACCTAATACTGTTACATTTATACTTTACCACCATGCTTTCATTAAGCTCTTTTTTGTGCTAATATTTTGTTTTCGCTGGTTTTAACTAATTCTTATCTATAGGAGGGACGCGCGATCGACGGCGTGACGTGGCTCATCAGTAACACTTCAAGCTGCTGCTATCATCCACGTTCCTGGGCACGCCCTCCATGAGGCACGCCGCCACCGGCGGCACGATGGGCGTGGTGGTGTTGCCGTAGACGTTCCAGCAGAAGGGGCTGTCGATGGTGTCGCCGGAGGCGGGCAGCAGCTCGACGCCGGAGAGGGTGATGTTGGTGCATGGCACGGCGTCGCTGCAGCCGAAGTGGATGGGCGGGCCGCGCACGTCGTAGGTGCCCTTGATGCCGGCGTAGGTGATGTCGGAGACGAAGACGGCGGTGGTGGCGTTCTCGCAGCTCTTGGTGAGGCAGTAGTACTGGTCGATGATGATGGGGTTGCGCACGGCGTCCATGCGCACGTTCTCGAAGGTCACCGCCGACACCGAGCCGGAGCCGCCCTGCCATGTCTTGATCCTGACGCCGTTGTCCGAGTGCCGGATCACGGCGTTCCTCACCGTGATGTTGGCCACGCACGCCCGCGACCCCTGCTTCCCCAGGCTGCCGATGCTGATGCCGTGGCCCGGGCCGCAGGTGACGTTCTCGATGTGGACGTTGAGCGTGCCGGCGCCGATGGAGACGCAGTCGTCGCCGTTGGAGACGACGGTGTTGGTGATGAGCACGTCCTGGGTGTTCTCCACGTGGATGCCGTCCGTGTTGGGGCTCAGCGCCGGCGAGCTGATGGAGAGGCCGTCGACGTGCACCCCGCGGCAGCTGTCGAACCGGAAGTGGAACTCCGGGCTGTTCTGCACCTTGAGCCCTTGCACCGTCACGTTGTTGCTCATGAAAAACCTAAGCGCCTGCACAGGAGATCACCATTAGTTATTTATTTAGCACTTGCTACTACAGGACCGCCATTACTGCGAAGTTGGGTTAGGTCACTCACCACTGGGCTGTCGCAAGGTCCGTGGGTGCTTCCTCCCTTGTGAGGCTTGCAGGGGAGATCCCACCACTTCTGGCCCTGGCCGTCGATGAGCCCGGTGCCGCGCAGCGACACGCCGTCGGCCTTGTAGAAGACGAGCCAGTTGCGCTTACTGTTGGCCGGCCACGTCGTGGGCTCGCTCGGCGCCACGATGGTGCCGTCGATCTGCAGCGTGACGCTGCCCTGGCACGGCCCGGTGAAGGTGGTGGTGTGGAGCAGGAAGGAGTGGCCGGCGGCGGCGAGGACCACGCCCTCCCCGTCGTCCTGGCACGCGGTGTCCCACGCGGTCTTGATGGCGTCCGTGTCGTCCGTCACGCCGTCCCCGACCGCGCCGAAGTCCTTGATGACGTCGTACACGTTGTCGCCGTCGTCCGACGACGGCGCCGGCGCGGGCGCGACCGGCATTGGGGCGGCCGGCGGCGGCGCGGACGGAGACGCGTGCCGTGGCGAAGGAGCACGCCTCGGGCCGGAAGGACCCGGCGCGTGTGTCGGCGGCCGCGCGGCGGAGTGGCGCTTGGTGTGGTGGTGGTGGCGGCCGTGGACGCCGTCGCAGAGGAAGCTCGCGGCGACCGCGAGCGCGAGGAGCAGCGCAATGGCGGTCCTAGACTCCATTAGAGCAAAGCGCTAGCTGCAAGCTGATGAACTGCTAGCTGGTGTAGGTTAGAGGCAGCTGAAGGATGGTTTGATCTTGGATCGATCAGTAGGCTTCTATATATAGACGCCCAGAAGAAGGCCGAGCCGCGAGTGATCGTCCCGGGAATCTAGCCACTAGGTAGCTTGGAGGCTGTGGTGTACTGGAGTGGAGGAGCTGGACAGTTAGTGGCAGTTGGGTTTGGGAGTGTGAGGAGAGCGAGTGCAGGGATTTATAGGCTGGGATGGGAGCCAAAGATGGACTACAGTGTATTGAGAGCGTGGTGGTGGACTGGTGGTGGTGCGCGCATGGGCGGCCGGTGCCGGGCATGCACGCGCCCAAGGAGGAGAGGGGCGGGAGTTCGTGGTTGGACTTGGACTTGTGCTCGCTAGCAAGATCACTGATCCGCAAGTGATTTCCAAATCGGATTTGCCTAAACGGCCTTGCTAGGTCTCACTCGACTGAGACTAGTCTCAGTCGACTTTGCAGCATTGTGTTGCATCGTTTGCAACATTTATGTTATTGGTTGTATCATGCCATTTTTAACTGGTTGTAGCACAACATCACACCGGTTGCAACGTCTATCATTTATGGGTCTATCTAGAATTCAGTCAACTGAGATTTAACGAAGTCTTAGTCGAGTGACGTCAGCATGGATTTTTCGCTGCAAGCGGCACGACTAGATGTTACAATTGATGATGAAAAATATTGTGATGAATTTGACAGAACAACAACTAATGTTTTTTTATGTACGAACGACAGCTAATGTTACAACCAATGTGATTAAATGCTACAACTCTGAATGATAAATATTGCAACCGGTATGACGACGTGCTAGAACCAATCGAAAATATCATGCTACAACCAACGAAATAGATGTTGCAAACACGAAACAAAATGTTGCAAAGTCGACTAAGACTTGATTAAATCTAAATCAACTGAGAATAGCAAGTCTGTTCCAAATTTTGTGTACCACCCCAACATTCACTTTGCGCCTCCCTCCTCCCAAAGCCACCACTTTTGGGCAATTAACCTGGATCCAACGGACGTACGTGCACACCACCACTGACGCCCTGGCTACCGCAACTGTTGCCCTACCGGCCTAGCTGGTTTGCTTTCCAGCGAACCCAGCTTCTGCAGCTTCTTTCCTCTATTTTGCCCCCCCTAGCAATGCCTATCTATCCATCTACATCTACGACCCGGCCAACTTGACTGAGATACGTACGACCAGCCTAGCAAAGCAAGCAGCTTGGCTTCCAGCTCCCATGCTGGATCCATCGATGGATCTCCTTTTGCACGCATGCATGCGCCCACAACAACACTAACGCACACCTTTACGACCTTTTGTGATTCAAACGAACATGCGAATCGATCGGTTGGGTTAGGCACGAGGCGCTTGTTTTCTTCCCCGCCTCAGCACATCATTCATGCACGTACTAGCCCTCCACATTCCTCCCTGCTTTTTAGTTACCTGTAGCGGCCAACGAATGGAAGCCATGCACGCACGCCTGGTGCAATGCAAATTTAACTTGTGGTTGTCGCATTCCTTTTTGAGACGTGGTTATGGTCGAGTTAGTCGACTTTTCTTGGGCGTATTCGTGGAATTGCTCGGTTGGTTTATTGTTGTTTAAATCGAAGTTGTGGCGACGGCCTCGAAGGCGTATGATGATGGACAACACGGGCTCCTTTCGATTTTTGTTGCGACACCAGCCATCCCTAGCTCTAGTCGTTGTTCTTCTTCAGAGTCGGAGCTGTATTATCTGATCATAGGTGGCTGAGTCTAGCACATATCTTCAAACATCTTCACACGACCTCTACAATGTGGGTTGGGTCGATGGCCGCCTACGGTAAAACCTGAATCGTTTGGTTAGGGTTTAGGGATGGGGATGATGTGTACGCACAGAATCGGCGAGACCTTCTTTAAAGTGGTGTGCGAGGGGAATGTTATGTGTGTCGCTCAGCGGTTGTATGGTTTATCAATCTTGTTTTTTTTGCTTGTTTTTCCAAATTAATCGAGCAGTTTTTTTCTTGTATTAATGAATGTAGAAATCTTTAATTTTGAAAGAAAAATAAATCAACTCATGCAACCATGCATGCATGCGCTGTCGCTGTGGGTTGATGTTGCCGTTGCTCCACGTTCCCAGGTCCTGGAAATCGATCATGCATGCATTGCTTTCAACACATCCTTCCACTTCGATCGGCCGGCCCAAATCCCTCCATTCCATCCTCTGGCTACTGCACACGATAGTGTGGTGTGGTGTAGTTTAATCTGAGGTCGATCGAGGAGGAGGAATGGAATGGTCCACTCCTCCATAGCTTTGCTTTGTGGTCATAGATTGCTGCTCCTGATCGAGAGATGTAGTGAGTGAGTGCTTGTATGATTCTATTATATTCTTCTATAGATCGATCGTGATAAGGCCACCACTAGAGGGGCCGACAGGGAGTGTCGCAGTATTCTTAGAAGGCTAGTTACTAGATATAGATGGTAGGTGCCGCTTTTCCCAAGTGGATTAAACCGGAGAGGCGGTGATGGTTCTATTCATGCAACTGGATTATTGGAGCACGTACGCCGGCCGGCCGGCCGGTTAAAGGCGCCTCGCCTCACGTTGCGGCTTGTGCACGTCCAGCCGGAGAAAAACGATGGAGTGTGGTGTGGTAATTTGATGGTGGCCACAAGATTTGGTGGTGCTTGGGTGGTCCATTAAGTTGGCCAAGTATTGCTTAGTAGTAGTTCACACTGTTTTCGCCATTATACTTGCATCGTTGCGGGGTGCACTCACGGTTCATGGCCACATATAGGGCGTGGGGTACAGCATTTGCATAGTACGTTTCAGTGTAAGAGCTATTGTAGAAGAGTCATCATACGGTTTCGATCATCACAATATCCATCAATATGAAATTTTTGAGTCAAAACGATATTCGGGCAGAATCATCATAGCTATATGGGTGTCGATCAGCATAATTTATGAGCAGCTCACCTCATATATGACCTCGTAGCCTTCATATTTCGAAGTTGGGGAGGTCCATTATGAAGCTTGCTCCATTCCCTATAGTTAGGGTGGGAGGAAAGTTCCCAGTTCTTCCTTCTCGCGTCACAATCGGTGTGAAGGGATATGATGCAACTCTCAATATTCATTGGGTGCATAAACACATGCATATATAGTACAAGGGGTAGCCCTAGTCCTCCCGATTATACACAAAGAGAAGACTTAGGGTACAAAAAATACACATGCAAATACATATACTCAACACCCTCCCCCCCCCTCCGCAGTTGAAGCAGCGCAAGGACTGATGCAAACACTGGATAAAAACTCCTCGAAGAACGCCGCAGGCAAGCCTTTGTCATGATATCGGCAAACTGTTGGGAGGTGGTGACGTGTAAAACTGTTGGGAGTCATCATATGATTTCAGTCATCACAATATCTATCAATATGTACCCGCAAAAAAAATATCTATCAATATGTGAATTTTAACTCAAAATGATACTCTAGCACAATATTCATAGTTAGAGCAACTCTAGCGGATGCGTCATCTCGCAGCCGTATATATGTGAGTTTTTTGGCGGATGTGCAAAGTTTCGGTCCAGAGAAAAACCACCATAATTCTGTCGGACTGTTAAAGTTTTTATGGCGGCCCACAAAACACCGGTTCGACTTCTATATCTACGTCGTGGGGGAAGACATAGGGTTTCCGTCTCTCATCTATTCCCCTCTCTGCCGCCACGTTTTCTTTCCTCCGTCGTCTAGAGTATCCAACTCCGACGACGAATTAGATGGTGCCTAGTTCCCAGGGAGGTCCCGTGTGTGGTTATACTGATGGCTCCGCAGCGGAGGCACCGGTCCCGAGCCCTTGCCCGGAATGGGCTTCTTCTGCAACGTCGAAGGCCCAACATTCAACCGCGCTTGGGTGCTGTTCATGCAGCTCAGCCGCTATGCCCTCCCGTACACCATCGATGTTGTCCACGCCGACATCTGACTCCGGGCCACTATCAATGTCGTGATACGCGGTAAAGATGGCACAAGAACACCATGCCGCCGGCCAGGAGTCGTATGACCTCGCCTTCGAGCAATACAAAGCTGCATGCGACCGCTTCAACCCCGACCCTTGAGGAGCGGCAACCTTGGGCGTTCTTAGGCGAACTCCGACGACCTTCGGAGACCCCCTATTAGGTGTTTTTTCAGTTTTTCTGTGCTCTGGCGAAGTTCCGGCTATCAATCTATCTTCAAATTTGTAAATATAATGTATGACTATGGCGTATCTATTCTGCCGAGCCGTTCTTCTAATGCAAAATTGATTTGCGGCGACCCGCATCTGAATTTTGCGGACAGATAATTTAGCGTATCTGCTAGAGTTGCTCTTATATGAGTGTCAATATGTACAATTTATAAGCAACTCACCCCATATTTGACCTTGTAGCCTCCTTATTTTGAGGTTGGGAGATCCAGTATGAAGCTTGCTCCATACCCTATTGTTAGGGTGGGGGAAAGTTTCAGGTTCTCCCTTCTCGCATCACAGCCGGGTTTGAAAGTTGTGCAGCCTCCAATTACCACATTCATTCTTCCAACCCGACCACTAATTTAACGCCCGTCCCCTTGGATTCTCATGGTCGGTCGTCGGATGGTAACACATGACATCATCTGCTCGCTTGCGTGTGGGAAGGCAGGGACGAGACATGTGAGCAGCCGGACACGTGCAAGTAGGCCACGGTAGCATTGCTCGCCTGGAGACGCGCCCTATGACCGCTCACCTATCGTCTTCCCAACTGCCTCCTTAATGGAACATATCTATAAATGTAGGAGATATATTATAGCCTTTTCGATAAGTAAAAGTGATAAACCCAACGAGAAGAAGAAGAAAATGATAGGTGAAAATTTATAAACTGTAAAAGCTGCAATGATAGTTTGATAGTAAAGATAATAGTAATTGAAAAAAGTATAATAAAAGTGCAATGATGCAGCAAGTGATCCAATCCTTAATTGTGCTAAGGATAAAACAAATAAATTGCTTATAAGGTTCAAATCATTCTATAGGACAATTGGATATTATTCAAGTTGTCTTTGCCAAGTTTCTTTCAGTTATTAGTTGTTTATTGATTTGATGATTTAATGTGTTGTCCTACATGAACAAAAAACATACTTATTATTAAATTCTCCATGCAAACATCCGAAAATATAGAAAGGTAATTAAGATAACATCTAACCATAACAATTTTTAGGGTTCCAACACCCATCGTGCAATACTTCATAGACTTAGGGTATGAGAATATATGTCACTCCAGCCCATCCAACCATGAACAAACTAATCACACAATACTCTCCTCTAGGCTCATATAGGTGAAGTGAGGTACATTCAATGTTCACACATCATCACTAAAGAATAACACCATGACATAATATCAAAACATTAAACTAGATTCAACTTCACAAGATTACTAGAAATAAGATTGATCCCATGTCCTTATTAAGAGAACGCAACGAATATTTCACAACACATCATGTAGATCATGACCAGTGAATATAAATACATGTACCACAATTTGAACTTATGAACTTTTCACCAATAATACTTCTAAGAATTAAATACAAAAATATTAATCAACACAAAAATAGGTTAAGTAATTGATCACATATCAGAAAGTTGAGTTGAAGGGGGTGATGGAGACGGATGTGTTGATGATGAATTTGTTGGAGAAGATAATCCCAATCATGAACGGAGTATTGGTGATGACGATAACTAGGAAAAAATTCCAACACACTAAGCCTGCCGGAGGGCAAAACGGGTCTGCCAAAGTTCTATCTCGCAACAGTGGTGATAATATTCGTAGAATCCCTATGATGTTTTAGGTCAGGAGGTAGATATATGCGAAGGGGCATCAGTGGGGATTGATACGTCCAAAATGCATCACTATTTTATATAGTAATTCTTTCTTATTCATTGATATATTTCATGTTATGATGTTGTTCTTATGTTGTTTTGGCTTATTTTACACAGTTTGCAACTTTACGATGCCGAAGCAGCAGGCGCAGGATTCAGCGGTAAAAAGTGGACGCTGAGTTGCTGAAGAAGAATACCTCCAAATTACCTGAAAATCGACGGAGGGCATTTTTCACACGATTAACGAAGACATGTCCAAGAGGGGCCAGAGGGGGCCACAGGGTGCCCAGGCGGCCACCTGGCAAGGCCCCCACCCTGGCCGCGCCGGGAGGGCGCCTGGATCCCTGGGGTCACTCCCAGCTCCCCCTTTGGCCTATATATCGCTCATATACCAAAAACCCTAAAAGAGGGAGAGTTTATGGAGTTTTGCCGCCGCTCCGTGGCGGAAACCTACAGAGAAGAAAAGACATCTCTGGCGGGCAGATTCCGCCGGGGAGAACACCTCCCGGAAGGGGATATCGTCGCCATCGTCATCACCACCGTCACGGGCATCATCGAGATCATCATCAACATCATCCCCAACATCAGCACCATCACCACCATCATCCAATCTCACCTCACAAGTCCAACTTGTGTTGTAATCCGTACTATCTATCATCTCTACTCTACCGGTGTGGATTACTACCGTCTGATGAATGCTATTGAGTTTTGTTGGAGAATTATCACTGTGTCCAGATTGTTTATCATCTATTTATCCCCACTGACCATGATATCTTTTATGTCTTGTGAGTAGTTACTTTAGTTCTTGAGGACATGAGAGAAGTCTAGTTGTTAGTAGTAATATGATGTTGAAGTAATATGTGTTGTTTGATATTTAAGTTGTGTTGTTATTTTCCTAGTGGTGTTGTGTGAGTCGAACACTCAACACTTCGCCTTATTAAGAACCTAGGGGAATACATTGTGTACAAAGTATGCTTACGGTGGGTTGTCGGGGTGACAGAAACATGAACCCCAGTTCGCACGCTTTTGCACACGGGAACAATGGATCAACGATCGTATTGCTATGGTTAGACTTTTGCCTTAATTACTATCTTGTATTTGCGGATGCTTGCAAGGTGTTGAATCATAAAAGTGCACTTATCTTAGTCTAGAGGGTGCACTAGCATAAATCCACCCACTCAACACTTATCAGCACGGCACATAGCACCGATACAGAATATGGCGAAAGCACATGACTATTTCTCCCGTGTGTCCTCAAGAACGCTTTAGCCTTTATAAGTTCAGTTGTTGGGCCTATCCTTTGCTCAAAAGAATCGGGCCACTAGTTACTCCTCAAGTGCTCTTTATTTTGCTCGCTTTTACCTTTTTGTTGCTTATATCGAAAACCTCTAAAAAGTCATCTTTCAGTTCCTGCAACTATTTCTTTACCAAAGTCACTTACCAATACCTTCTACTCCTCGTTGGGTTCGACACTCTTATTTATCGAAAACGCTACAAACGATCCCCTACAGTTGAGGGTCATCAGGAATCTATCAGGGCCACGGTGCGCCCCATGATCGGTAGTTAGTGGTGCGCACCCAAGGACATGGGCCCCTAGTGGGTCCCCTAGGGGCCGTATTTTGGTAGCTGGTCTCTTTCATCCCGAAAACATTTCTGATTTTTTTATATTTTATTCTAAGCTTCAAAAAAATGGTTTTTCTTTTATACCTTTTTTCATCTGTTTTTCTGTTGTTCGGTAATTTTCTGGCCATTTCCTTACTTGTGTATTACATGCAAACCAAAGAAGAAAAAACATTAAACATGAGTGATAATATGTAAAATCTCAATGATAAAGAGCAAAATATAGTACTGCCTCTGATCCCAAGTTCAAAATTGCGATACTTATTTTGGATCAGAGAGAGTATAAAACTATGGTGCAAAATGGACCATTCAGCTCTCCTAAACTTAACCCTTACTTGTCCCTAAAAGAAATCCAAACTTGATAAACATGTCCACATGTTTATGAAGTGAGGATTCACAGAATGTGGAAACGATAATATTACTATTTACTTTCATGACGATACATTCGAAAAAACAATATTTCTTAAAAAACTATAATCAAGGAGGTCATGATCCCTTACTTACAAAAATTTAACAACTAGACGTATATTGATCAAAGCAAACCATGTCCTTAGTCATTAAAATTTGCATTCCTTTCATTTTTCAAAAGTATCTATGTCAGAGTTGTTTGATCAACAAATATCACATGTGGAACTATCCTTTAGTCTTAAGTAATTAGCTAGCACTGGAGAATAAATTTTTAGAACAAAGATGTTTCAGTTGAACACAAATGAAAATTTCGAGTGCTTAACATGTTTTTCTTTTATTACTCTTAATAAATTAAATACATCAGATTCAAATTATCTTCATAAAATGTTGGAGTGGTGTTAAATTTTTTTCATACAATTATATATATTTTTGCTTCAATTTTACACAATTAAAAATGTTCGCGCAATGTATAAATATTTGTCAGCATATGTTAAAAAATATAGATAATTATAAAAATTATTTTTGCAATTTAAAAATGTTTCTGATATTGAATAATATTCACACATTTCAAAACAATATTCCTGGAATTTATTTATTTCTATAAAATGTTAGAAAATTGTAACTCTAATTCAAGAAAATGTTTCATACCATTCAAAAAATTGTAACTTACATTTGAAAAAATAATTTATTTCAAAAAGTAAGTTCCTATAAGTTATGAAAATATTCAAGTATTTTATAATTATAAACAATAAAGAATGTTTGAGTGTGTGTTTGAAAAACATTTAACATGTATTCAAATTTAAGTCAAAGCATGTGTTCAAACAAAATTTAATAATATATAGATAACGTGTATATATTAGAAGTTGGTTTTAGATGTATGCGAGAAATGTGTGATATGTACCAAAAAAACAGACATCAAGACCAAAAAGAAATTTATAATGTGTATGAAACATTAATCGTGTGTTTTTAACAAAGAAATTTATATATTATAAGAAACTAGATGATACCCCGCGCGTTGTTGCGGAAATATTTAATAAATAATTTAATGTTTTAAGATATGATAAAAATTTATGAAACTTAGTATAATTTAATTATTAAATTTTTTTGAAAAAAATATTGTTTAGTGTAAAAATCTAAGAAAAAATTATGAAAAAACTAGAAATGAGTGTGATTTTTTTGTTAATTTATTACCTTTATAATATACCGGCAAAACAATATGAGATGAAAACAACGTTGAATGGAGACATCATCCTTAGCTAAACTAAAACAATGACAGTAACTACCCACGTATGTGCAATTATAAAAAAAGCCGCATAGAAAAAAATTGAGCTAACTCATAATTTGATTTTCTATAAAAAAAGTTGCTTCTAATTAATGAGGCTTAGTGCATAAAAAGTTAATAATTATTTGTGATAGGTTGCGTGCGCATGTGGGTTTAATGAAAAATTTGCATGAAGAATTAGTGGAAAAGAGTTGGACCTACTTGATGATGTAGATAACTCGCATGTTAAAATAAATAGGTTAGTGGAGATGAACTATTTAGGTATTATAAATTTATAATATGTATGAAACATTAATCGTTTGTTTTTAACACATAAGTTTTTTTAAGAAAAGAAAAAAAGAAAATTCAGGGGAAAAAAACTAATCATTTTTTTTGTGAAAGTACTTTGTAATCACAAGAAAAAACTAGGTTGTGCATATATTACGGCCTAATGATGCCAAGCCGTAGACTTAACATGTTAGGAATCAGTACAGATTTATCTCAAGAAAAAAAAGGGAATTAGTACAAATGAAACGTACCTCCCAGGCTAGAAGAGAATTTTGCAGCGAAATCACTAGATTACGACGAGTACTCCTTCCAGCGAATACCGCGAGCCCTTTCACACACGACACATGGTGCATCGTATGCGCATTACTTATCGCGCTCTGAAAGCTCTTTCGTCTTTTTTGTTTTTAAAGGCACGAGTGCCTTTTACAGAGGTACGATAGTGCCTTTTCACGGAGGCACGAGTGTCTCTCGCGGAGACACGATAGAGTCTTTCAAGGAGGCACGACTGCCTTTCGCTAAGGCACGATAGTGCCTCTCGCAGAGACACGATAGTGTCTTTCACGGAGGTACGCAGCAAGGTCGTGCCTCTCGCGATAGTAAATTCGTGCCTCTTTAAAAAATCACCGAAATGTAAAAATACCTGCACGAAAACCAAGAAATAAAAAAGGCATTTTTAAGCACCTAAAATACACACACAAATATAAAAAATAAAAAAATAAATTTCTGAGGGAGGCATTCCGCGTGCGACACATAGCGCACTGTCAACACATCAAAAGTGCTCGTTGCGGGGGCTCCTAGACGAGTATTCTTCAATTAGTTGATTTCATTTTGTAGAGTCAATTTAAATAATACATAAGTTGAATTTTTTACAAAAATATTGTATTGTCGACGTTGATGAAGCTGACAGGGCCCGGCGGCCTTGACGAAGAGCCGTTCCCATGAGCCGAGAGGCCAGTCAGCCTGTTGGGGATTTTCTTTTGAGCCAGTCATACATTTCATACAAGGGTTTCGCAATTCAAAAAAAATATGTTTCAGAACATTTAAAAATGTGTACCTTACATTTAGAGAAAAAAAATACTATTTTGAAAAGGATTAATTTTTATATATAATATTAAATATTATATGAAGTATACATCACAAAAATGTATATGAAAATTGTACATTATGTATTTAAATAAAAATTAAACATGTATTGATAAATCAGATGTATACAAAAAACATATACAATGTACTCCCTCCGTTCCAAAATAACTGTCGGAGATTTAGTAGAACTTTGTACTAAAGTTGAGACAGTTAGTACAAAGTTGTACTAAAGCTCCGACAGTTATTTTGGAACGGAGGGAGTACTAAAAAACGTCTTCATAATAATATATATTTAAGAAACATATTAATCATCCAAATTAAAAATGTTAAATATGTACTAAAAATGTCCGTAATGTATACAAGAAATGTACATCATGTACAAGCTATATTGTTTTATTAAAATAATATAAATTACTTTATTTATAAAATACTCAATATATATTATGACCCTAATGTAAATGAAAATGTACATTGTCCATGAAAATATGTAGATACATGTTTGAATAAAAGTTTGTTCAAATAAAAATAAAATCTGGAAATGAATGAAACGAAAAAACCAATAGAAAAGCAAAGGAAGAAAACGATGAAACAACAACTCAAATAATTTTTTAAAAAAAATTTAAAAAATGAAGAAAGACATAAAAAATGAGCTACAACAGTTAGAAAAATAAAAAAACAACGACTGGTCCAGTAATAAATGTTCATAGGCGATTCCTAATAAAAAAACAATACGAGTGAGATATAGCCCTAGCGGCACCCATCTACCAAAGCCGATAACACTCCTTCGTTCTATGTATTGTACCGCTCTATAAGTATTGGATACTTCCCTTAAAAAAGATAACAGTATTGGATATATTTTTATGTTTCCTCATACATACTTTCTGATGGTTTTATCCTTCCAATTCCTCTTGAACGTTTAGTATCCGAAATCAAACTTGGGAATCTATGTTTTGTCTAGCGTGTCGGCATATTATTACGTGTGCCAAGCATGTCATGGCCCTGAAATCGCAGATGGCTAAACGGTCAACAATGAATGCGGCATGCCTCTGGTTGTATCTAGGGATGCTGAATTTGTCTTTTTTCATTTCTCAATGTGTATTTCGAATTTGGATCTGAAATATATAGGAATTGTACATTCATGTGATGTGAAGATCCACAAATTTCTTCAGAATCTTTTGAAACATTTAAAATTGACTTTTTGGACTAAGTCACGGCATGACTTAGTCACACAAAGTCACCGAAACAGCGTCGTCGTTAGGCCAGGTCCACGTATCGGCACTTAATGGTACAATTTTTAATATATAGGTCCAAAAACGGCATGAAAGCCTTCAAAAGGGCTCAAAAGCAGCATATAAACAGGTCATGGGCTAGCACGTTTAACTATTGATGTGACATGCTTTTTTTTTTGAGGAACACAGTACAACTCTGACGCTCATATATATGAGTATACAATCACCCCTATGACGCACACACGCACACCCTACCCCTATGAGCATCTTCGCAATACTGAGCCGGTACATCATCTTGAGATTAACGAAGCAACCACCTCGTCTTCGACGGAAACGTCTCCTCCCACTGAAAGCGCATCACCGGAAGCCCTGGAATAAATCCAGGAAAATGCGAGCACCATTGTCCAATCTGGGATTTGAACTCTGGTGGGCTGGAGATACAACCATCCACCTAACCAACTCAACCACAGGTTGATTCGCTAATGTGACATGCTTGGGCGTGGAAATGCAGCGTATGAGCCAACATGGTACAATCCGTTTACAAATTGAACATCGTGGGTTTTTGGGAGAGCAACTAGTTATAAAGTACTCGTTCGCGGTCCGGCCCAACGGACAGCGTCACGTGTCACGTTTACAATGTTTTTTCGGAATTTAGTTTTTTTAATTTTGTGTACGTATTTTTCATGTTTAAAATTAGTTTTTTCAGTGTTTTTTTTTTTACTTTTTCGGTTTTCGCACGTTTTTTCTATACATTTTGGTGAAAAAAAATCAAAAAAATAGAGGCACAACCTTGCCTCCGCGAGAGGCACTCACGCCTCTAAAAACGAAAAGCGAAAAGGCTCCAGAACAGAGGAAGTGCGTTGTTCGTTGCTACGAGTACTCTAAAGATAGTAATTTCGGGTTTTTGGTATGCCAAGCATGTTTAACTGGGGTGGCGGTGCCGGGCTGCCGGCCCATTTTGCCAGGTCTACCCTAGTGCACAACAGTGTTAGGGCAAGTTATCCCCTCCCTGGCTTATTCTAGAAGCCCAGCCTAATTTTTCATTTTCAAAGCCTAATATTTAATCTTGAATTAGTAGACTTCTATAATAAAAATGTATTTTGCGCTTTTAAAATAAGCTGGGGAGGGAGCAACTTATTTCCACAACCGCCCATAAACCATAGAAGAACTGGCCCTTAAAGGTTAACCACTGCAAGCACCACCGACCTCTGCAGGAGCATCACCGGCATGTATCTTTCCCTAATAATAAATGAACGCGGATTTCTCCTTCCGTTACGCCTATTTTTCGAAAACATCCCACACGTTTTAGTGAATCAACCAGCAGTCCAATGTTTACAGCAAAATAAATAACGATTCGTAAGTCTGTTGGGCCTTTTTACGTGCCTCTGTCTGGGCCAGATGCGCGCAGCTGAGCATCACTTTAAAATTCCCGCCATGGGTTCATTGGCCTGCCACAGCGACCACCATTTTTTTTATCGCTCTCTTATTTTTTTTCCTAATAAAGCATATTCAATATACTTCCTTTGTTTCTTTATGTAAGGTCTATTTATTTTGACACGAGGCCCAAGTCTTGAAAACGTAGATAATTTATAACGAAATTATACTAGACTAAATTTTTTATTAATGAAAAATAAATAAATTAGGACAAAAAAGGAAGAGACACATGCAATCGAAAAAATACACTTTCTTTTTCTAGAAGAAGAGGTTATTTTAACACGATGACCAAGGCATGAAGTTACAAACAATTTAGGAAGAAATTACCCTAGGTTATTTTTTATTAACGATGAATAAATAAATTAGGCCAAGAAAGGACGAGATACATGCAGTAAAAACATATTTTTCTTTTTCTAGAAGGAGAGATACATGTTTTAAAAAGTGATACTTTTCTTTCTTTATGGAGCGCTAGAAAAATAATTACAAAAAGTAGAAAGTATACACCTTAAATTGTGATTTTTTTAGAACAAATATATAAAAACTCTGGAGGGAGATAGACGGGCAAAGTGGATGTCCACTTAATCCACATTTGTATTTTCTTTATTGATCATAGTCTTATTTTGGAACAAACCTATGGGATGCAATTCCCATTTATGTACGTGCAAAGTGTATAGCGTATTCACTTTTATTTAATTAGCCTATAATGTATCTTTTTTAATTAGCCTCATCGTTTAAATACATCTTTTACACATGTATTATCCCACATGCCAATCCTCTTTTTAATTAGCCTCATAGTTCAAATACTTATTTTGGTTGCTTTATGAGAATTATAAAAAATAAACATTGAGTTAGAGATTATTCATGTATTTGCTTTACAAACTATATACAAATATATACATTGAACTAGAGATTGTGTGTTTGCTTTATATAAATTGTAGAAAATTAGGTATTGAGCTAGAGATTACGCGTATTTTGATAAATATTTTACGTGACATTATAGGAAATTCATAACTTTCCTTAATTTAAGAGAAAATAAAAAATGGTTTAAAATTATTTAAGACAATGTATTTTTTTCAATATTTTTTCATCCTTTCCTTTTTTCCTTTTATACAGCCGACAAATCAAGTTAATTAAAGCACATCCTTTCGTTTCTTTCTTTTATAAAGCCGACAAATCAAGTTTAATTAGAGAACATCCTTTCATTTCTTGCATGCACGCTTCTTAAGCCCACGAGGTTTCTTTCCTTATTTTATGCAACCCACAAATCACGTTTAATTAGAAGGCACCCTTTCTTTCCTTTATTCCATTCATCATTTTATTTAATTTTGCGTGCAGTTCACAAATCACATTTAGTTAGGTTCACTTTTTCCTTTTTTTACTACGAGCAAATTACTACTACAAAGTTGTACTAAGTGTGTGTCAATTAATTTGGATCGGAGGGAGTATTTTTTATTGCAAAGCACACGCATACGTGGTAGCAGTTTATTTTCGCCACATTTGCGCATTAAAAAATAAAAAAAATTAAATATCATGTGATGCTCGAATATGTGAGACTTGTGCATTTTCTAGGGTTTGATATTTCAAAAGTGCCGCTTGGTACTTTTAATATGTTTATAGTTGTTTTGCTCAAATCTAAAGGAAATTACTTTGCTACTTCCAAAACTGTTCCATATTTCTAAGCATATACTTATTTATTTATACCCGTTGCAACGCACGGACCTCTTTGCTAGTGTTCCACTAAAAGAACAGCATGTATGTTTTTTCTTTCTTTTAATTAATCGTGTAAAAGGTTTATGCCACACGCAGCATTGCATAGGTACCAGACTAAATATTTGTGGCCATTGAATTTATAATACCCATAGGGAACTAAGAGTGCGACAGGGATTTACGACACTGTCTTTACAATGAGGTACTAACCCAACGTCCTATAGACCCAGACAGGGAGCGAGTTCTGCTGATTATTCATCGACAGCAATGCGTAGGCACATCTACATTCAGACAACACACGTACATTCTAGTACTGGTACTACTAACACGAAACGGATAAGCTGAATCTCGCACATGTATTGTCGTCTGCACGCACTTTGCCTTGCGTTGGAAGGGATATGGCACTAGCCTCGGACATGGTCCTCCCAATGCTCCCACGCCTACAAGAGCTTTATCAGTTACCACCACTACATAATTGCAAAAGGAGAAAGGTTTGCGTACTGTCAGCGCATAAACAACCTGTCTCGCGGTGTCGCATGCACCACCAGGGCGAGCGATTTGCTCCCAAGCAACCCCAGCGTCCATTCAGATAAACCCAAGCCCCAACACTTTCTTACCAGCAACACCTCTCAAACTCCCAAGGTCTGGAGCATATGGGCTGGGTGATCCATAAGACAAGAAAAAGCAATGCTACCCCAGCAAGAAACCATTATGCAGATCTCCCATGATCATGCACTAGCACTGCTCTAACAACAGACATCATCCGGAGAACATGTAGCATAAGATTTAACCTTCCTGTAAGACAAACCAATTTATGTCGCTTTCAGTTTGCCACTTACTTGATAAGTGCAGTTTAATATGGCTAACAACGACTCTCTACAAGAACCAATCAGGGAAAAGCAAAGCGACCGAGACCAGGAGTTTCAGGCTACATTTATGAAGGATGCCCTACCATCACACCTTAATCTCTGCTAGGGTTGTTAGATTATTGGTATGGGTGCCATAAGGCCCCCAGCCTTTGAAGTGATAAAGACAACAGACCATAATTTCTTCAGTTCAGGTACCATAAACCTAACAACACAGTTCAACTATCATCTGTGGGGCAAATAAACTGGTATGTATGTTCAACGATGCTTCCTCTCAACAAGCAAATTAATGCCAATGAGAGGTCCCCAATTCCATGGCATGATGCTAAATGGCAAACCGCTACAGGAAGACCCTGAAGTCATGTAAACATGAAGATGATGATACGATCCAGTTAATACATGATTCTCATACCTGAATATGAATGACAATGCAACTTAAGTTACTTGCTAGTCACCACATCTGGTGACAAATGAAACCATACAGAGATGATAATACAATCCTAGATAGAGTAGTACTGAATACATGGTTCTGATACCTGAATGCATGACAATGCAACTTAAGTTACCACCTAGTCACCGCATCTAGTGATAAACGGAACCATAAATAGCTGATGACAGTGTTACCTCTAACATGTAAAAGGATTCTACAATTCGTTGTCAGGTGAAAAACGATCAGGCAAATATTCACCAAACCATGCAACAAACCGCTGCATAATAACACAATACCAAAAGCTGGAAGAGGTAACTACTGAATATGGTTTACAGTAAGCTCATTATATATAGATGATAACCACCGAATTGATACCAATTTGCAGTACACTTTTACCTAGGCTACTTGAACAAATAAATACGGAATGAGCGAGAGAGGAAGCAAGGTCGCCTTTCGGTGGAACAAAAACACAAAAATAAATAACAGGGTAATAAGTGTTCCTTCTAACCCTCCAGAAGCAGGCTCAAATGCAAGTATTTCCTAGACCAACAAATTGTCTTGATTTGCTCCTCAGATCCAACTAAAGTTAAAAAGTAAAACAGAACCAGCATCCACATCCACCTCCTTGAAAGCAACCGTAGACCAAACTATAGTCTTTGCACTTTGCACCAGATTCCCTGTCCAGCACACATCATAATTAGGATCACCAAGATGCATACTAAACAATGAGCAAACAATCACAATTTCGAGTACTTTCATGTTTCTATGAAAACATTGCTTATTCTGATAGAAAGCGCGTAGATCTAATATGATAGTCCACAGCACACCATAAAAGTAGAACAAAAGCATCCCTCCCGGTGATCTTTGCAATTTTTCTACTTAAACAAAGAACACAAATGGGCAAAGTACATCGCAATTTTCATATTGTCAAATACCAAAATCATACATTTCTCCAATTCAATTCCTCTCATATGGATATGGCAAATCAAGAAAAATAACAAGCCTATTCTGGATGCAGTAGAAAAAGAAAGAAAGAAAGAAAGAGCACATGAATGGATCTTGGAACCAACCAATGTGGGCATGCCGGAATCCGATCTGGAGCTCCTCTATGCCTGATTGTCGCTCTTGCGATCATTGTGCCCGTCGCGCTCCTGCAACAAGGAGCCAGCCTCCTCATCTGCCTGCGCGGACTTCTTCTGCGCCTCCTTGGCCTTGAGCGCCTGCAGCTTGATGTGGTTGTAGTAGCCAACCCCTAGGAAGGCGATGCCGTATCCGAAGAGGTTGATGGGGGTGACCGTGTCCCGGATCACGGACCAGGAGAAGGCAATCAATAGCCAGTCCTTGACGACTCCCGCGACATTCATGGTGAGCGCGGAGGTCTTGCCGACGAGCAGGAAGACGGCAAGGTTGAGCGCGAAGGCGCATAGCGAGTTGGTGCCGAAGATGAAGAAGTCGGGCTGGAAGGTGCCGACGGCGCGCAGCCTGGGCAGCTCGACGAAGATCCAGGGGACGAGGAGGAAGCAGAGGCAGCACGGCGCGACGTAGTACAGCGAGGTGATGGGGTTGAGCGAGATGCCCTTGGAGGTGAGGAGGATCTGGATGAGGACGAGGCGGGTGGCCTCGAAGGCGACGGCGGCGAGCTGGAGCGCGACGCCGCGGAGGTCGAACCTGGCCTCGCCGTATGCCGCGATGGCGACGCCGAAGGAGATGGAGAGCATGTTGAGCATGGAGGAGGAGCGGAAGGTCTCCTTCTTGAAGAGGACGCCGATGGAGTAGACGGCGACGGGCATGAGGGCCTTGAGCATCTGGATGAAGGAGACGGAGAGGTAGATGTAGGCCGAGTTGGAGAACCAGAGGGACATGGCGTAGAGGGCGCCGATGGGGACGACGGAGGAGGTGTAGAGCTGGGGCGTCATGGGCGGGGAGGAGGGCGGGTCGACGAGGCGGAGGACGCGGACGAGGCCGACGGCGAGCGAGGAGCAGAAGGTCATGTGGACCATGGTGAGGGAGATTGGGAAGGGCCAGTTGTACATCTTGGGGTCGAGGATGTACTTGTTGTAGACGATGACGGCGAAGGAGAGGAAGATCCACACCGCCACGTAGCAGTAGGAGAGCAGCACCTTGCGCATCACCGACTCCGACATGCCGCCGGCGCCCCCGCCCACCGCCATGGCCTCTCTCTCCTGCGCGGTGGATCTGGATCGCTCTGGTGGTAGGCCGGGTGCGCGTGTGTGCGGGGTGGACTGCGGGGGCTGGGGGTAGGAGGAGGGGCGGATCTGAGGATTTGGGGACAGAGATGAGGGGGGTGTGGGGATGGGTTAAGGTTGCGGGGGGGGTTTAGGTGAGGGGATGGGTGGCTGGATGCTTGGACTGGGCGCGCTGGCCACGTGGATAATACAATAGCTTCGGTTCGGTGGGGGAGCACTTTGACTCGTCTTCCCTTCCCTGCTCTGGTTGTATTTCTCTTTCTTTTTTTTTTGTCCTCTCGAATCAATAAAACTCACTGGGAGGGACGTTGACGCGGTGGTTTAAAAAGTGGTAACGTTTGTACTGTGATGGGTAACTCGATGTGCGCGTGGTGCGTTTCCAACACCTACTACTACCCGTTTGGGTGACATGGTCAATGAGCCGTGTCAGTATAGAATAGGTTAGGGTAAAAAACTTACCGTGTCTTGCATAGATAGGTTATGGTTCTCATGTCGATTTTTCACCATCTCTCGTGGAATGATGAAGCTTCCTCGTTGCTCTAGGCTGGTTGACCCACTTAATGAAACTTGCCTTACGATTTGCGCCTTTGGCAGCTTGATTCATTCATCCCTAGTTGTGGTTCGGCAGGGCTTGCCGAAATTGCCCTTATCGTTTTTGCAATCGAAAAATGGGAAGTATGTTTAATACTCGTGTCGTTTGTTGATGCTGTTGTTATTTTTGGCAAATGATTGTTTGGAAATTAAAGCCGAATGTTTGGTTACTAGTATTATAGTTGGTATAAGTCCATCGCGGCAGGGTCATGTTAAAATTATCCTTGCCCATTCGCAACGGATAGAATCAATTTAAAGACTTGCTAGTTTCACATGCTAAGTTTCATTTTGCCAAATCGCAACGGTAGTAAAAAGAATTAAAGACTTCACGAATTAGGATCGGATTCCTACCTCGCGAGAAAATTAGTCGTCGCTGCCTAGGGTTCCTCACATGTTGCCATCTAGGTCCCCCACCTCTCTTTCGTGGCGGATAGAGGAGTGGGGATTTACCTTCTTTGTTGCATCTTTTAGGTCTTGTTTTCCTAGAAGTACCGACGCGTTGACATAAGGCCTCTTCGACCTTTTTCAATCTAGGTGACGTTTAATTCAACGTTAATGTAGGTCTTGTGAGGATAGGTGTTGCCAAATATGTTGGTTCTCTTCCGATCTCCACAGATGATTTGTCTATCAAGGGAAACAGTTAGTTGTTTATTGGTTTGACAATGCTGATCTCTTAATTCATTTTGTTCTACGATAATGTTCGGTTTCTACAACTCTTTGCATTGGTGATGAATGATTGCAAGCATGCGCTCCATGGGGTGTTGCCCCAACCGATGTTTCTTTAAAGGATACTAGATAATGTTGTTTGCGATGAGTAGTAGATATTGCGATCTTCAAAGCTTTGTATGACCAGGGCGTTTGCAAGTGTCTCAATATTGTACTGCAGGTCAAGTGTATCTTTCAAGCTCTAGTGGACGAAGAGCAACCGAACGAAGAAGACGACCAATATCATTTTCGATATAGTTTTATTTTTATATATCATTTTGCATCTTTTTTGTCATTCTGTTCTAACCAGATAACCCATTTCGCCCATGCTGTAAAGTCCAAGTGCAGCCAAGAAGTTATGTGAACTATTTGAAGAATGTTTTTGTTTAATTGCACACAAAGTACAACCTGAACTTAAGATATCATGTTGGTTTAAGCCCTAAACTCGCGACCTATATGGGCTCAAACAACATGGGAAAAGAGTCAATATGATGCTCTGTCGGGCTTATATTTTTGTGTTAGTGATGTTGCTATTTTACTTTTGCAATTGATTTCATAAAATTAGACCCGAATGTTCTGTTAATATTAGTTGGTAGGTCCACTGGGACAGTGTCATGCCAGAATTAGATATGTCCATTCATAGGGGATAGAAATATTTAATGATTTGGCGGTTTCATGTGCTAAGCTTAACGTCACCAAATTGCAACAATATTAAAAAGAATTTAAGACCTCACTAACCAGGGTTTGGTTCCTACCTCATGACGAAAACATTCGTCGCTGCATAGGGTTCCTCATATGTTGCCATCTAGGTACCACTCCTCCCTTTCGTTCGGTTCCCACACTCGGATAGAGGAGCGTGGACCTATCCACTTTGTTGCTTCTTTTAGGTCTTGTTTCCTCAGCGATATCGATGAGTTGGCGACAGTGATGACACATCGAAATAAGGTCTCTCCCGCCAATGGGTAACCAACACCGATATTCAAATTTTATGACACCAGAAATAGCCAACCCACTTTGGGCCTCGGAATGTGCTTTGACTAGAAATTTGGATTGCCTTGCCTCACTTATTTGCCGCTTATTTTTTCCCTGACGCAACTAAGTGTAAGTCCTTAAAGCACTGCTCGCATGCTATAAAGCCAAGGATGGTTAACACATATATCCAAAGCCAGAACAACGTAAAGTCAAAACAAACGACCAAGCTTTGTTATAATCATTACAAGATCAAAACAAATTTAAAGGTTTCGGTCTATAAAAACTCAACAATTTATATAGTAGTTAAAGCAAACTCTACTTCATCGTCTCATGAAGGGTGCAGTCACCAACAGTGTAGCACACATTGGGCATTACAACGTCAAATATTGTTCAGGTTGAACCTCTAGACCATCATCTTCCAAGGGATTAGCTTCTGCTATGGGGTGTATATCAAGATTCGGATAAGGATCCTGCAAAATCGCCCATGTCGAGAACATTGGAAAGTAGATGTAGACTTCCTCACGTCTATTCAAACTGGATGCTAATGAAGACGAAGAGCAGGATAAAAAATAACTATTAGGAACAACAACCTCAAGTAACCAAAACTGACATATTGCTTCCATAGTTGAACGAGCCAATCTATGAAGTTCACCAACTGTGCCCTTCGTTCACCAATTGTTGTTGTACGATAATCATCTTGATATCAAACCTGGAATGATCGCACAATATTATGCTTAGGGATATAACTTTGGTTGTAAGAACGAGAAGCCTCAGATGGATTATGAAGAAGGTTGGTTGAGGAATAAAAAAGCCTCACACAATTTCCCATATTCCACTATATCATAAGCCTCAAAGTCAATTCAGTCCCACTGAATTGAATCCATCAGAATCAACCGATTTTCCACTAATATAGCCGTTACCTAACCCTAAGAAATCGGTCTCACCGAGTTGTTCAATCGAGGTCGTCGAAAAACTCTCTGTAACCTTTTGCATCCAACTAGAAAAATATCGGTATAACCAATTACTGGTGACACACGGTCACACCGAAGTGAGGTTCAACCTACCGGTGTCCCGTTTAACTTAATTCAGAATATTCAAGTGGTTACAGTCGCTCACACCGAAATGTATAGAGATCTCAAGTTGTCAACTCGGAGCCACCGAATGTTTTCATCCAAAGTCACCGAAATGCACAAAATTCAAACCTTTGTACTATTCGGTCAGATCGAGTGATTTCACTCAGACCCACCGAGTAGTTCATAAAGGTGAGTAACTGTTGGATTTTGCTGTTGTCTATCCCCGCCCACTCTACGAGCTCGAGAGGGAGCCAACCAAACAGTGCAAACACATTCTATATCCATTTCTGAGAGAGTGAATGAGAGAGAGAGAGAGAGAGAAAGATATCATATCCTTGTGTTGAGATCAAAAGGATTCTAATCCAATAACATGGGCATTTGATTTCTCATCCCCTCATTTGCTTTCCACCAAACCTCTAGTTCTCCAATGCCAAACCTATAAGAGAGTGTTTGAGTGTTGTGGAGATGATTTTTTTGAAGCAAAAGAGAAAGGAACTCATCATCATCAACCCTATCTACTACCTTTTGGAGGTTTGTGCTGACGAGGGGGTGACCCCACGACTCCTCTACGTGAGGGTACCTGGTGCGTGTCATGGCTGGAGGCCCACCAGGGGCCCACTCGTGGACACCGACATGATGGAATAAGACGTGAAGCCGAAGACTTGAGGCGCAAGACAATGACTCCTACTTGTAGTTTACTAGGACTCTTGTAAACCCTACCTGTCTATCTATATAAAGCGAGGTAGGGGCACCTCTCTAGATCATCTAAACCCAACAACACAATCCCCACGCATAGGACTAGACAGATCTCTCTCCACCAAAGCCCTCACGGCACCTCTGTACATCATCATCAATACAAGATCAGACAAGCAGCATGTAGGGTTTTCCCTCCGGGGGCCTGAAGCTGGGTAAATCGTGCCCCAGGTGTCGCTTGTCCGCCGTCCGAGGATCCAATACGCAATCTGTAACCCTAGCCTTGTGCGCACTAGCCTTGGCTTTCCCTGTAATCACATCTCCAAGCAATAATATCGAGCAGGAACGTCTCCTCCTGTTAGCCGACGAGCTATCGTCCAACCTGTGCCTCTCATGACTTACCCAGGGTCCCTGACCATGGGATTTGACGGGGTTGATCCCCGTCAATTGGTGCCGTCTGTGGGAACTACACAGGTTGGAATCACGATCTCGGCGGTCCCGTCTTCAGCAAGTCACAACTCCAGGGCTTCTTCAACAACTACATCAAGATCTACATCAAGCTCACGGAGAAAACAAGAAAATTTTCGAGCGCGCCACTCGAAGATCGACATCAACAAAAGCGCGCACGCGCAGCCTACAGGACAAAAAACCAAATTCCAACGGCGGGATCTCCCTCGGCGACCCGCGCACTGAAGCAATCTCGGAATATGACGGAACTCCGCGCGACTCCAGCACAAAAATTCCTGACATTAGCCCGGACACCAACTTGAAGATCCCTCCAATGAAAGCATGCGGGATTCAATCCCTCATTAGCACAAAAAATTTCAGAAAATTCCAACGGTTAGATCTCCGTCAGCGGCTCTCGCACTGCAACGCATTTTTGGATCTACGCGAGATCGCGAATTTCCAATCGCGAATTCGGGTTCAATCTTGACCCACAAGGCTTCTACTCCAACTCGACATGCCATGGATGACTCGCCAAGGTTTCTACATCGACTCGCGCTTCTACAACGACATCGCACAACGAGCAATTGAAGGATCCCGCCCGACGCGTCGAGTCCTTCTCGGTCACTCGCCGCACCGTCGACTCCAAGCACACAAATCATCCTGCGCCGAGCTCCTTTGTATGGGCTCTCCCGTACCGAGTTCCATCGCGCAGGAATCGCTGCATCGAGTCCTCCCGTCGCTCGCCGGATAAATTCATCACGACGACTTCGCTGCGCAACTCCGCCGCCTCAACACTCGGGGGCTCGCGGACTCGGGGGCTGAACGTCGTAGTCGCCATCACATCGACTCTATTTCGCCATGTCGACTGCTCATCTTTGACATCCTCCGCCGCGTTGATCCTACAGCTAAGTTTTCTTTACACTCTTATATGTTATGATTCCAAAACCTTTATGCATTCTCGATCAGTCTCAAAGACGACTACGCAGTCGCACACAAACATCTGAGGTCTACAAAATCATCATGCTGACTACGCAGTCGTGCAGAACCATCTCGAGGGCTTCAAAACTATACTTTGGATCATGCTCAGGTTTATATGTTGTTTATTCGCGTTTGTCAAATTAGTGAGGCTGGGTACCAAATGGCCGCTCTTGTCTCCGGGTTCAACAAGTCTGGCATCGCGTCCCTGTTACCCGGCAAGAGTATGCTGCTGGAGGGCCTACTCATGAAAAGACACGCATAAACTTTATATGCTGCTACATTATCCACTCGACAAAAGTGCAACATCTGCAAATCATGCACCTTACAATTCTTTTGTATATCGCGCAAGTACATCTTAATACAATTGCACATTTTTGTCCTTCTCAACAGATGCTCGGGGGCTGGGCGCCCTCATGACGCGGCGACGCCAACCTCCTCGTCCACGACTGATCCCTACAACAACTCACGCCTACGACGCAATACCCGAGTCGAGCACTTCCTCGGATGACAATTACTCAACGACGAAGAAGTCTTGAGTCTATGCTCGACTGCAAGCAGTTGATGTGCGAGGTAATGATAGTGATTTCTCGCCCTTCGTTGGTAAACCCCAAGTGGAAGGCGTGATGTAGCACAGCAGCAAATTTCCCTCAGTAAAGATACCAAGGTTTGTCTCCAGTAGGACTCCAGAGATGATAAGTAGGTGTCAGCGGCGCAACTGACGCGGACCTGCACACAGACACAAATAACTTTGTTCCCAACGAAGTTCAGAGAGGTTGTCAATCTCTCCGGTCTAGTTGTTCACAAAGGATCAAACGCAAGGGATAATGATAGCAACTAAAAGTAAAAACAGAAAAGTAAATGAGCGTGTAAACAGTAATGAGGATATGGACCGGGATACGTGATGTTCACTAGTGATGTCTCTCTCCCAAAAGAAGATAAAACTGCTACGCGAGGTGAACAAATTACAGAAGGGCAATTGACAGGATTATGAACGCACCGCAATGCTAACTATGCTACAAAAGAAAGGAAGAGGCTCAAAAGCATGGGCAGTACGCCAAAATAAGTAGACCGAAATCCAACTGCATCTACTACTAATCATCCACCTTGAGATATCTATCCAGAACATCTCGCTGGTATTAAGTTGCGAGCCCCACCCAAAGTGTAAACCCAAAGCAACAGATAACTGCATTAAAAAGCACTTTGCGTAAAGTAAACAATCTTTGCAACCGCGGTTACAAGCACCATTGTTTTCCCCCTTGTGGCAACAGCACAGCCCTAGACTCATGTTTCTGTCACTCAAGCGTGTCATCGGGGGGCATGAACCCACAATCGAGCAAAATGTTCCCTCTTGGGGTTACTACCTACTACTTGGCCAAAGCAATAAACAGCAACGGAGAACATGCAAGAATTACTTAGGAACAAAAATATAAGAGATAAGAACCAAATATATTACTCAATCACAATCTGAACATAATCTCATAATCCATCAGATCCCATCAAACTCGGCATAGCAACAGCAGAAAGATTACAAAAGTGCCTCGATCATGTAGGGCAGCTCACGAGGTCTAAACCATGAAAAACAAGGAGGGGAGGAGAACATCACATAGCTACTGATCACGGACCCATGGTCGAAGGAAAACTACTCACAAGACAACCGGGAAGCATCCATGGTGGAGAGGAGACTCCCGAAGGTCAACCCTCCCTCCGGCAGGGTGCCGGGAAGAGGTCTTTTGGTGCTCCCGATCTCGGAAGAGCGGTGATGCCCCACAGGCGTAAGGGATCGAGATAGTCTTCGCGGGTAAGTTAACCCAATTTATTGATTCGGCACACGGGGAGCCAAAGAGTATTTATAAGCTTTGATAGTTGAGTTGTCAATTCAACCGCACCTGAAATATACTTGCTTGCAACAAAAGATAAGTGGTAATGGTAATAGGATAATGATAGTGGCAACAACAAAAGTAACAGCAAAAGTAACAACTAATGACCAGCAGGGTTGAAAGCACTGTAGGCTAGGGAGATGGATGGTTGGGCGCTGCATGGATGAGAGTGAACATGTAATAAATTCTAACACGGGGCAAGGCACACAGAAAAGCAATGATCATCTAGGCAAATATCAAACATTAGGCATGTATCCCATAGGTAGTTGTGCGTGCTTGCAATAAGAACTTGCACAACATCTTTTGTCCTACCATCCCGCTACGAACGGGGCCAAAGGGAACTTATGGAGATTAAGGTGCTCCTGTCAAACAGCACCGGAACAAAGCAATAAACTCAATGGATACATGGAATCCTCAAATTATGGACCATCCCCTTTGGTGTCCCAAGCTGTCACCTTTGGGGTCGCCGGTTCCGGGCCATAATAGGTGCATACAACTCATAGATAGGATCTAGAACACAAATATATTCATGAAAACACATAGGGTTCAGATCTGAAAACATGGCACTCGGGCCCAAAGTGACAAGCTTTAAGAGCAACAAGTTGAAGCAAAGAAGATAAACACCAATCTAGATGATAGGCAACATGCCCCCAACAATCTGACGAACTATTACATGATCAAAATCATCCAATCCCTACCACCCGCTTTGCCTACAGCAGGGAATTACTCACACATGTGAAGAGAAGTCATGGAGGATGGATGGAGTGGTGATGGTGATGACGATGGCGACGATCTCCCCTCTCCGGAGGCCAAATCAGCCTGCAGATTAGCCCTCCCGAAGAAGAACAGAGGGTGGCGGCGGCTCCGCGACGAAAACTGGGAAAACGACTTCTGTTCTGGGGTTTTCCCGTCACGGGGATAAATAGGAGTCTCGGTAGGGCACCAGAGGAGGGGGGAGGCGCCCAGGCGGCCAGAGGGCGCGGCCCCACCCCTGGCCGCGCCAGGGGGGCGCCTGGGGCCCCCAGGACTCCCCTCTGGTCCCACTTATGGCTTCTGGTTCCTTCGGGTGCGTGGATTTTCTGGTATTTTTCTGGGAATTTTCTGGAACGTCTAAAAATCCATTTTCCTGCACACAATAAAACCATACAGGCAGCTCTGCTGAAAACAACGTTAGTCCGGGTTAGTTTCGTCCAAATCATGCAAGAATGAGGGAAAAACAATAGCAAAAGTGTTTGGAAAAGTAGATACGTTTGAGACGTATCAACTCCCACAAGCTTACCATATTGCTTGTCTTCAAGAAATTCAGTTCAACGAACTGGACGCGACAAAGAAAACTTTGACAAACTCTTTTGCTTCATTAGATGTATATAAGCATGTACTACGAAAAGAGTTTAGCAAGTATTGAAACAGTGCTATAAGGACAATGCACGAATCAATTCTTCTTTCATGTGATCAGTCACAAACAACTAAAAGTAAATAATATACTGCTGAAAATCAAGACAAGATCACAATGCACATAACTTGAACATACTTGAGTGGCATTTCGCTAGCCTCCATGAGTGAAGCAAAACATAAATGCAGAAACTCCTCCGGAGTTTTAAAGGTGACTAGAACTCAGTATTTCAGACTAGCCATAACACAAGCATGCAGAAGACAATGTAATACTTTGGGACAATGCATGTTACACTAAGAATGACAATTATGCTCTCATAGTTGGTGCTTTGAAGAAAGAAGGGGAGACTCTCGAACCGTGGCTTTTGATTGCAAGGTTGAAAACCCCTGAAAGGAAGCAAAGACTAATCAAGTGCCAGAGCTCTTGGTTTTGAAAACAGAGATAAAACATTTTTGAGAAGTGCAACTTTCCAGTCAACGATGAACGGTAAAGGTCTCTCAATATCTCCCATGCCAACCATATATAATGCCTTTTGCTTACACATATTCCCTTATCCATAAATCCTTTGATAGTCTACGGAACCTTTTATTTTGCCTCAAGGATGGAAGGAGGGTATCGTTCCATCTATCATAAGCAGCATTTGGTCCATTTCACTCCATCATCAAGTATGGGGGAAGTGTAACTCTCATATTTTTTTTTGACTAGTTAAAACTTCCGTCAAAATATTTTTGGCATGATAAATACTGATTTCCCCTCACCGCACCATGAGCTTGTACGGTTACAAAAGGGGAACCTTTTGAATAAATTTCGAGATGGCACAAGAAAGTCTAAGTTAGGAGTGGCCGGTAAATACCACATATAGGTAGGTATGGTGGACTCAAATGGAACAACTGGGTTTGAAAAGGAGTTTGGAAGCACAAGCAGAATTCCACTTAGTGCGAGCAAAGGCTAGCAAAAGACTGGGAAGCGACCAACTAGAGAGCAATAAATGTCATAATCATGCAGAGCGACAAAGCAACATTGAATCGGGCATGAAAGTGATATAACTATTCTAAAACAAAAAGATCATCAAGGGAAAATAGACCTTTTTAGTCACAAGCATGTGTGAACATGTGCCAAGTCAATCCAAAAATTCTCCGAAGGGAAATACAGTATGCCAAACCATGAACAATGCAATGCATGTAAATTATTTCAACAACACATTATGTACTCTAGTTATTTGAGACTAGCCACAAGGAAAGCATGAAAACTGGGAAAGCATTGTAAACATAGCACTATGTCGCTACAAGCTGGTCTCTAGATCATAAGTACAGGCATATGTACAGAAGTAGAAACAAGAAGAGTTCATAGCGGTTTTCCTTGTTGCTTCCCTTCCGTCGATCTTCGTCATTACTACCTTGTCACTTGCACGATTGAACGTGGGAAATATTATCAAATGCCATCACGGAATCGAGCTAAACTATGAAAACAAAGCAAACTAAAGAAAGAAAGGAAATCTTTTTGGGTTTTTAAAGGTTTAAACGAGAGCAAAAGAAAAGAGAAAATCTTTTTGTTGTTTTTGCAAAGAAAGAAAGAAAGAAAAACGGGCAAAAACTTCGAAAAGATCAAAGCAAACAAAAAAACGGATAATACAATGGAAAAGTGAGAAGGGCACGTACTCCCCCAAGCTTAGGCTTTTGGCCTAAGTTGGTAGTAGCTAATGTCCCCAGGATCCTCCTGCTCCAGGGTAGTACTGGTGAGTCCAAGGGTCGTATGAGGCTTCCGGCGCGTACACCGAAGTCCTCGGATCCTACCACGAAGAAGGATCCGCGCTCCAAGCAGAGGAAGACCCTTCACCCAACTGGGTGACAGTCTCCCCCTGGAAAGGTGGGAACTCACCATGCTCCTCCTCGTCGGGCACAACCCCCTTCATGGGGTTATGAAACTGATGCTGGACCACGAACTCATCGAACTGGGTAACATCAAAGGACCATCCGTTCCTGCGAGAAAAAAATGAACAAAAGAGGTGCAGGTAGACGGATCTTATGTTCCGTGGTAGCTCCGAAACGCAAGATATAATCAAGGTTACCAAACTCGGAAGTCATGGTAACAAACTTATGCCTTTTCATAGCAGCAAGATCAAAACTTAAATAAGTAAAAGGCTTATCATCGAGGTGTGGGGTGCCATTAAGAGACTCTAGGATAAGTGTGGCGTAAACGCCACCAAATAAATCTCCCTTGTTACCGTTCATAGCAAGGCGTCGAGCAATTAAGGCACCCACATTATAATCAAACCTCCCCGAAAGGGCGGTTTCCAGGATAGCAATATCCGGCGCAGATATGTTGCTCGTGTTGTCACGAGCTAACACCCCTCTAGCAATAAAATACGCAAATTACTTGAGGTGTGGGAATAAGATGCTGGAGATCTTTGACCGATGAATATTGATACGTCCAAAACGTATCTATAATTTCTGCTTGCTCCATGCATGTTTTGTGTGATATTGCTATGATCTAGATACACTTTCATACACTTTTGATCATATTTGGACTAACCTATTAACTCAATGCACCCCAGTGCCAGTTCCTGTTTTCTACTGTTTTCTATTTCAGTTTTCCCCATATAAAAAGTGCCAGAAAAATTCCGGAAAAAATACAGGAAAAATCAGCGTACAGGAAGCTTCGCGAAGAGCCCGAGTGGGGCCAGAGGGGAGCCAGGGGGGCCCAGGCGGCCACCCGGCGCGGCCCCACCCCTGGCCGCGCCAGGGGGCCGCCTGGGGCCCCTGGTCCACCTCTGGCTGCCCCCCTTCGCCTATTTATTCTCCGTCACGGGGAAACTCCGGAGACAGAACCCTATTTCGCAAACTCGCCTCTGTTCCGCCACCGCCGCGCTTCCGAGATCGGGAGCACCAGAAGACCTCTTCCCGGCACCCTGCCGGAGGGAGGGCCGACCTCCGGGAGTCTCCTCTCCACCATGGATGCTCCCCGGATGTCTCATGAGTAGTTTTCCTTGGACCATGGGTCTCTGATACGTAGCTATGTGATGTTCTCCTCCCCTCTTTGTTATTCATGGTTTAGACCTCGTGAGCTGCCCTACATGATCGAGGCACTTTTGTAATCTTTCTGCTATTGCTATGCTGAGTTTGATGGGATCTGATGGATCATGAGATTATGTTCAGATTGTGATAGAGTAATATATTTGGTTTTTATCTCTTATATTTTTGTTCCTAAGTAATTCTTGCATGTTCTCCGTTGCTGTTTATTGCTTTGGCCAAGTAGTAGGTAGTGACTCCAAGAGGGAACGTTATGCTCGATTGTGGGTTCATGCCCCCCGATGACACGCTTGAGTGACATAAACATGAGTCTAGGGGATGTGTTGTTGCCACAAGGGGGAAAACAACGGTGCTTGTAACCGCGGTTGCAAGGATTGTTTACTTTACGCAAAGTTCTTTTTAATGCAGTTGTTTGTTGCTTTGGGTTTACACTTTGGGTGGGGCTCGCAACTTAATACCAGCGAGATGTTCTGGATAGATATCTCAAGGTGGATGATTAGTAGTAGATGCAGTTGGATTACGGTCTACTTATTTTGGCGTACTGCCCGTGCTTTTGAGCCTCTTCCTTTCTTTTGTAGCATAGTTAGCATTGCGGTGCGTTCATAATCCTGTCAATTGCCCTTCTGTAATTTGTTTACCTCGCATAGCAGTTTTATCGTCTTTTGGGAGAGAGACATCACTAGTGAACATCACGTATCCCGGTCCATATCCTTATTACTGTTTCCATGCTATATTTACTTTCCTGGTTTTTACTTTCAGTTGCTATCATTATCCTTTGTGTTTTACCCTTTGTGAACAACAAGACCGGAGAGATTGAAAACCTCTCTGAACTTCGTTGGGAACAAAGTTATATGTGTCTGTGTGCAGGTCCACGTCAGTTGCGCCGCTGACACCTACTTATCATCTCTGGAGTCCTACTGGAGACAAACCTTGGTATCTTCACTGAGGGAAACTTGCTGTTGCGCTACATCTCAACCTTCCACTTGGGGTAACCAACGAAGGGCGAGAAGCCATCAAGCGAATTTCTGGCGCCGTTGCCGGGGACTCCGAGTGCTAAGATAGGGGAGTTGCACACTACCCTTTACCTTTGTTTTTTAGTCTTGTTAGTTTACCTTTCAGTTTTTATCTTTGTGTCTTTTATCAAAAATTTACAAGAAATCTGCCACACTTGCTGCTACTATGGGTTCCACTGAAAACACCAAGTTGTGTGACTTCACTAGTCACAACAACCAAGACTTTATCTAAACTCCCATTGCCACACCTGCCACTTCAGCTACCTCTTATGAAATTAAACCTGCTTTGCTAAACCTTGTTATGAGAGATCAATTCTCTGGTGCTGGAGATGATGCCGCTTTACACTTGAACAATTTTGTTGAATTATGTGATATGCAAAAGTATAAAGAAGTAGAAGGTGATGTTATTAAGCTCAAGCTCTTTCCTTTTTCTTTAAGGGGAGACGCTAAAATCTGGTTTCAATCTTTGCCTAGGAATAGCATAGATTCATGGGATAAGTGCAAAGATGCTTTTATAGGGAAGTATTACCCACCTGCTAAAATTATCCAATTGAGGAGTAACATTATGAATTTTAAGAAATTGGAAAATGAACACGTTGCCCAAACTTGGGAACGAATGAAATCTCTTGTTAAGAAATGCCCTACACATGGTTTGACTACCTGGATGGTTATCCAGACTTTTTATGCAGGCTTGAACTTTACCTCGCGGAATCTGTTAGATTCGGCCGCGGGAGGAACCTTTATGTCAACTACCCTTGGTGCTGCCACGAAGCTTCTGGATGAGATGATGACCAATTATTCCCAATGGCACACCGAACGCGCTCCGACAGGTAGGAAGGTAAATTCTGTCGAGGAAATTACCTCCCTCAATGAAAAAGTTGATTTAATTATGTCTCTACTTACCAAGCAACCCTCTATTGATCCTCATGATGTCCCTTTAAATTCTTTGGTTGCTCAAGAACAAGTAGATGTGAACTTTATTGCTAGAAACAACTTCAACAACAATGCTTATAGGGGAAATTTTGCTAGCAATCCTAGACCGTTTCCATCCAACTATGGGAACAACAACACCTACCCTAGCAACAAAAACCCCTCCTCTGAATTGGAAAGCATGCTTAGAGACTTTATCACTACCCAAAAAGCCTTCAACAAAAATGTAGAGGAGAAATTAGCTAAAATAGACAATCTCTCTTTGAAGGTAGAAAGCTTAGCCCTTGATATTGAGATGCTTAAAATTAGAACCTCTCCCCTTGAGGAGAATAAGACCACTCCTATTAATTCTATCCAATTACAAATTAATGAAAATATTAGAATGATGGCTAAACTTAAAGAAAGATGGGCTAGATAAAAAGAGGAAGAGGATAGAATTAAGAGCCTTCCTACACACCACACAGTTGCCACTATCCAAATTGTTGAGGACACCCAAAATATTAGCACCCAATGCACTCCTAGTCCCGTTGGACCTATTAATGGTGATGCTAATACCTCAACCGAAGATAAAGAAACTCCTATGAACATAGAGGGTTTCAAACAAGTGAGCTTAGATGACACTACTACCACCTTTGATAGTAGTGATATTGATTTTGATAGTTGTACCCTCTCAGAAGTTATTAGCTTGTTACACAAAATGTCTAGAGACCCCCACACTAGCACACTTAATCTTGCCTTCACGGAGCATATCACAAATGCTCTCATCAAAGCTAGGGAGGAGAAGCTTAGAGTAGAAGCCTCTATACCTAGGAAGCTAGATGATGGTTGGGACCCTATGATCAAAATTAAATTAAATAACTTCTCTTGCTATGCTTTATGTGATGTTGGAGCTAGTACCTCCGTTATGCCCAAAAGAATATTTGATATGTTTGAATTGAAGCCCTTTGAGCCTTGTTCTTTTGGTGTTCGTCTTGTTGATTCTTCCGTACAGAAACCTATGGGGAAGATCGACGATGTTCTTATCATTTTCAATGAAAACTATGTTCCCGTGGATTTTATTGTTATGGATATAGAGTATGAACCTTTGTGTCCAATTATTTTGGGACGTCCTTTTCTTCGCACCGTTGGTGCGGTTATTGACATGAAAGAGGGGAATATAAAATTCCAGTTCCCATTCAAAAATGGGATGGAACACTTACCTAGAAAGAAAATCAAGTTACCTTTTGAGTCCGTTACTCGGCCTAGTTATTCTATTTATCTTGATAAAACTTGATTCTTCTTTTGCATCATGCCTAGCTTAAAGTAGGGGTGGGCATATAACCCGAAAACCGAACGACCAAACCGAATTAACCTGAACCGAAGCCGAAATGACCGAAACCGATTTTTTTGGTACTGTGTTCGGTTGGCGCTGCTGGTAAACCGAATTTACTTCGGTGAGTTCGGTTTTCATGTTTAGTGCACCGAAGCACCGAGACACCCACGCCCAATCCTCATGATTACTCCAATTCACATCCACTGTACGTAGTGAACTTACGTGTTGTCGTTGCCTGTTGTCTGCCTTGCTCACGTGTTGTTATCTAGCTCATCCAAATTGAAACACACACTACTAGTAGTTCTAATACTAGCCCATTCAAACCACAGGTCTCTAGCCGCCAGCCGAATATACTAGTTCGTCCAGCGCTTATATACTAAAAAGAGAATCTGAGACAACAAGGCAGTGGGTCAGCTCCAGACGGTCTCTTCGGTTAGAAACCGAACACCGAACCGATCAGTCCAAGCACCGATTACTCGGTTTCTTTAATTTATAGAGACCGATCGGTGCCAGTATTTTGAGAACCGAAAAATATAAATCACCGAAGTACCGAACCGAACGGTTCGGGGGAACCGAACGCCCAGGCCTAGCTTAAAGGCATAAAAGAAAGCGCTTTCGGGAGGCAGCCCGCAACGAATTTAGGTTTTTCTTTTTGCTTTTGTTGTGTCTTGATGATTTTTACTACTGTGGAAACATCATTGTATCTTTATTTTTCAGCTTTGTGCCAAGTTATAGCCTCTTACGGCAAGGGAAGTAAAAGTTGTGACATGCTGTCCAGAAAACAGATTCTGTCCTCGTGACCAAAAAAATTCCAGAAAAATCCCAGTTCATCTTTTTGAGATGAAATTTTTACACAGTATGCTATATACAATTAAGAAACTTCCGTATGTTCTGAGTTTTTTTATTTGAGTTGCAGAAGGGTCCGTAAAAAATTCTTTACTACCTGCTGTTCTGTTTTTCACAGATTCTGCCACGTTTTGTCTCTCCTAACTTTTGCAAACCTTAAGCTTGCTTTTTCTTTGCAAAAACTTTTTGGCACTCTTGAGAAACAGTATATATTCAATAATATATTTATATGCAGTGGGAAAAATTATCTTATTAAGGGTACTAACCTCTCTAATCAGCTTATGATGAGTTATGTATGAAGGGAGTTTTCAAGTGTGCGATGGAAGATGATGAAACAAGATCCAGGAGTGTCAAGCGCTCAAGCTTGGGGATGCCCCCATGCATCCACAACAAATATTCAAGGAGACTCAAGTGTCTAAGCTTGGGGATGCCCCCGTGCATCCCCTTCTCCGTCAACAATCATCAGTTCGTCCTTCGTCTCACTATATTTTTATCACTTCATGCGTTATGTGCTATGCTTGAAGCGTCTCGCTCTTAGGTTTTATTTTTAGTTTTCTTTAGCTTTTTTTGCTGTTCATAACAATTTAGATCCCTTCTTACTTTGTGTGGGAGAGAAACACGCTCCACTTTCAAATTTTAGAACACATCATAGGATTTTTCCTGCTTATCTTTTTGCTGTTGTGTGTTCTTTATCTTTTCATAGCTACTGCCATGTTTAGTCCTGGTCTTAGTTTGTCTTTAGCAAGAGCCTTGGATTTTGTTTAGTTTGTTGCTGGAACTCTTTTTAGTTTTCATGTTTATCTTGTTAAAGAGAGTTGGTTGTTGCACTGAGTTGTGTCTTGTCTTGAAAGTAGTAAATTGAGGTTGCTATGTTCTTCTAGTAGTAACTTGCAATAGTTTTGAGGTATTGAAGTGAGTAATGTTTGAACTTTTGGTGTCAAGAGCTCTAGCCTATTAGTGATAGGTGTCGTATTTTGGGCAATCCGTGTGTATTTTCAAAACCTACAAAACTAGTTGAGAACTCTAGCTACTAGATGGATCACTAATCCTTGGAGGGACCGAATATTAGAGTACACTGACGTACCATGAGTCGAGGATGCGCAAGGATAACCAAATCCCCATACACTCCTCCTCGGGGTACTTGTCTCTTTGTGAACCTCCTTATTAGATTGAGAGTTACCGATAATAAGTGCATGAGTTCTTCGGACTAATGTAAGTATTGAAAGTTGACACTTCCACCTTTCCATATTTTGCTAGCCTCTCCCGTGCCGTGCATTGCCTTCTTCTCATTCTGAGAGTTGGTGTCCACCTTCTCCGGTACATCCAAACCCTTGGCATGATACGCTCTGTCATCATAAGCCTCCTTATATATTTCCTCAAAACAGCCACCATACCTACCTATCAAGGCATTTCCATAGCCTTTCCGAGTTATATTGCCATGCAACATCCACCTCTTCATGACTTGATCTTCATGTCATACATGTTCCTGCTACACTGGCAGCGACATACATTGCATACATCATGATAGTTACATCTTCTTTATGATTTTGAGTACCTTGTAAAGTGTGAAAGATCTCTTTTGCCTTCTTGTAAAATAGGGTGTTGCCCTTAAGTGAGGAAAAGATCCCAAAGTGGACACAATAAAAGATCCCAAAGAGGACAAATGAGAGTTAAATAGAAAGAGCCATTGAGGCCACAAAAAATAAAAAAAAATAGAAAAAAGAGAAAAAAGAAATAAAAAGAGAGAAAGGGGCAACACTACTATCCTTTTGAGAGATCCACACTAGTACTCCCTTTATATCCTTGTACTCCATAGAGATGATCATTATGCATATAGCTATGTGGGGACCTTCACACTATAGAACTTGGCTTGCATATTCCAAGGATGAGCCTCCTCAAACGAGCTCTAGGTCTTCTTGAGCAAGCAAGTTGGATGCACCCCCACTAGTTCCATTGGAGAGCTTACCTTAGCTCATATGTGCATCCGTTGCATGGCAATCCCTACTCCTCACATCATATCTATCATATGGCCTTCGCTCGCCTATGATTGTCCTCATTGATGTGATCCTTTCACACCTTTTTGTCTTCCTCCTCCACCTTCTTTCTGTTTCGCCTTTTAGGTGTCAACTTTCTTGCTTACGCTCATCCATTGCATGAGTGCTCAAAATATCGAAAAGGAGTGGATCAAATTGACTTGTACCTGGCTAGTGGTCTGGGGATGAGTCAAGATAAGATTCCAAAGAGGACCAAGTGTGAAACTTTAGTAGATTGAGTTCTCAACACCAAAATACTTTTTTTTCTCGTATTCCCTATCCCCCTTATTGCACGCAAACACCATTTGGAGACATTCGAGTCATGGACAGCGAGAGCTCTTGCACCTAATGTTCTTTTGTTACTTGTTTCAATGCTAATATAGACTCTTGCATGTTATGACTTGAATTGAATCTCTAACCTTGATTGCTTTACTTTTCAAAGTTCTTTTATGGTTGCTAGCATGTCACCACAGAAATTATGCTGTTATCATTTACCTACTCGAGGACGAGCAAGAATTAATCTTGGGGATGTTGATACGTCCAAGAGGTATCTATAATTTCTGCTTGCTCCATGCATGTTTTGTGTGATATTGCTATGATCTAGATACACTTTTGATCATATTTGGACTAACCTATTAACTCAGTGCACCCAAGTGCCAGTTCCCGTTTTCTGCTGTTTTTCTATTTCAGTTTTCCCCCATATAAAAAGTGCCAGAAAAATTCCGGGAAAAATACAGGAAAAATCAGGGTACAGGAAGCTTTGCGAAGAGCCCGAGTGGGGCCAGAGTGGAGCCAGGGGGGCCTAGGCGGCCACCCGGCGCGGTCCCACCCCTGGCCGCGCCAGGGGGGCGCCTGGGGCCCCTGTTCCACCTCTGGCTGCCCCCCTTCGCCTATTTATTCTCCGTCACGAGGTCACTTCGGAGACAGAACCCTATTTCGCAAACTCGCCTCTGTTCCGCCGCCGCCGCGCTTCCGAGATCGGGAGCACCAGAAGACCTCTTCCCGGCACCCTGCCGGAGGGAGGGCCGACCTCCGGGAGTCTCCTCTCCACCATGGATGCTCCCCGGATGTCTCGTGAGTAGTTTTCCTTGGACCATGGGTCCGTGATCAGTAGCTATGTGATGTTCTCCTCCCCTCTTTGTTCTTCATGGTTTAGACCTCGTGAGCTACCCTACATGAACGAGTCACTTTTGTAATCTTTCTGCTATTGCTATGCTGAGTTTGATGGGATCTGATGGATTATGAGATTATGTTCAGATTGTGATAGAGTAATATATTTGGTTTTTATCTCTTATATTTTTGTTCCTAAGTAATTCTTGCATGTTCTCCGTTGCTGTTTATTGCTTTGGCCAAGTAGTAGGTAGTGACTCCAAGAGGGAATGTTATGCTCGATTGTGGGTTCATGCCCCCCGATGACACGCTTGAGTGACAGAAACATGAGTCTAGGGGATGTGTTGTTGCCACAAGGGGGAAAACAACGGTGCTTGTAACCGCGGTTGCAAGGATTGTTTACTTTACGCAAAGTTCTTTTTAATGCAGTTGTCTGTTGCTTTGGGTTTACACTTTGGGTGGGGCTCGCAACTTAATACCAGCGAGATGTTCTGGATAGATATCTCAAGGTGGATGATCAGTAGTAGATGCAGTTGGATTACGGTCTACTTATTTTGGCGTACTGCCCGTGCTTTTGAGCCTCTTCCTTTCTTTTGTAGCATAGTTAGCATTGCGGTGCGTTCATAATCCTGTCAATTGCCCTTCTGTAATTTGTTTACCTCGCATAGCAGTTTTATCGTCTTTTGGGAGAGAGACATCACTAGTGAACATCACGTATCCCGGTCCATATCCTTATTACTGTTTCCACGCTATATTTACTTTCCTGCTTTTTACTTTCAGTTGCTATCATTATCCTTTGTGTTTTACCCTTTGTGAACAACAAGACCGGAGAGATTGTCAACCTCTCTGAACTTCGTTGGGAACAAAGTTATCTGTGTCTGTGTGCAGGTCCACGTCAGTTGCGCCGCTGACACCTACTTATCATCTCTGGAGTCCAACTGGAGACAAACCTTGGTATCTGCACTGAGGGAAACTTGCTGCTGCGCTACATCTCAATCTTCCACTTGGGGTAACCAACGAAGGGCGAGAAGCCATCAAATATCCCTTCTATCCATGCTACAGAGAGAGTTGAAGACGGTTCTCAGCTCGGAGGGCTGAGAGCTCATCTTCGCCGTCAGTCCAACATTCGGTACACCTATTATTTCACAAAACGTTTCCAAAGGCATGGTCAAAAGATCATTGTAAATTTTAAACTCAACAGAACCAGCATCAAGGTTATATCTAAAATTGTTAATGAAACAGGAGGTGAGTTTTTGATACTGGGCAACACAACACATTGCGAGCCGCGTCAGACCTGCATTAGCACAAAGATTATAGAACTCCTCCTTAATTCCTGCAGCTTCAAGGAATTCATCGCATGGGAAAGTCATAACACGTGCTGGATTTGTGTCCTCAAACAACTCTAAGGGCACATGATCTTCGTTGTAGCTCACCCTAGCAGTCGAGGGTGAAGCTGCAGCTCTTGTAACTCGATCGGAGCGCTCGGGCCTTTTCTTCCCAAGCCACCCCTTTGCTCTTCCTAGCAAACTCATTTCTGATTTTTTTTGACAAATTACAAAAACAAGGATTTAAACAAAGTGAGTTAAGGCAAACTACTCAACTCACTTACCTAAGGCATAAACTTGCATCAAAACTTGGAAAATAAAATTCTACACATGCATGCAAGCTCATATAAACAGCACCAAGAGCTACTAAATACTCACAAATGAGGCCACCAATCAAAAATCTAATTGGAGGAGTGGAGGAGTTACATACCAGGGAGTATTTGCTCAAAATTTCAGCTCGAATGGTGGGATGTAGAGAGAGATCGAAAATCGCCTCCAAGGACAGCAAGAACTGGAGCAGAACTCGTGTTTTTTGAGAGAGAGGAAGGAGGAGGAAGAAGACATACCTGGAAGTGGGGCCTGTGGGCGCGACCAGGGGGCAGGCCGCGCCAGCTGGCCGCCTGGGCCACTGGTGGCCCCCCCTGGTCAGCCCCAGGTGCTTCTGGGTCACTCCCGGCATGGAAATTTTTATTTTTATTTTTCTGGAATTTTTCTGAAAAATTCACTGTTGAAAATTTCTCGGAGTTCAAAAAGCTGCAAAACTGTCTGAAAACTTAAAGCAGTGATTAGTATTGTGAAGCTTCAAAAACACAAAAACTTGGTACATCAAAGAGAATGAAAGCTAAAGCAAATGAAAACATAACAAACTTAACTTTTTACCTATATAAAACAAGCTCACTAGTAAGGTTGATCAAGTCTTACCAACGAACCGGCGATATATAGAACAAGAAGTCTCACCTCTTATGAAGTGGTCATTGCACCTTTACTTTAATGGACATTGTCCCCACCATAATGGTTTTGTATTTGTGGTGCACATGTAGTGGACAGTCCCATTCTCCAATCTTCACGGTCTCGATATTCTCTATAGAGTTAAGGCCATGCCTCTTGTCGATCTTCTTTGGAAAATACACCGTGTGTTCTTTATCATCAACGTTGAAAGTGACCTTTCCTTTATTAAAATCAATAATAGCACCTGCGGTGTTAAGAAAAGGTCTACCAAGAATAATGGACATGCTCCCATCCTCGGGCATGTCAAGCACAACAAAATCTGTAAGGAACAAACAGTTAGCAACTTCAACGGGAACATCCTCACAAATACCAATGGGGACAACTGTTGAATTGTCAGCCATCTGAAGAGAGATATATGTAGGGATTAGTTTCTCTAAACAAAGTCTCTTGTAAAGAGAGAAAGGCATAACACTCACTCATGCACCAAGATCACATAAAGCAGTTCTGACGTAATTATTCTTTATGGAGCAAGGAATGGTGGGTATACCTGGATCACCGAGCTTCTTAGGATTCTTTCCACTGAAAGAGTAGTTAGCAAGCATAGTAGATATTGCCTCATTAGGAACTTTTCTTTTATTAGTAACAATATCTTTTATATATTTCGAATAGGGAGGTAACTTAATAGCATCAGTCAAAGGAATTTGAAGAAAAATAGGTTTCATCCATTCACAAAATTTATTATAATGCTCTTCTTCTTTAGATTTGAGGGACTTAACTGGAAAGGGCATGGGTTTCTGTATCCATGGTTCTCTTTCCTTCCCATGTCTTCTTGCGATGAAGTCTTCTCTAGAGTACCTCTTGCGTTTATCGGGTGCTTCTTCTTCTCTTACCTTAGGAGGATCATCCTTCTCCTCGTCCTTTCCTTCAGGCTCGGCACCGTCTTCTGTTTCAGCATCAGAGGTAGATATGCTGTTAGGATCAACAACTGGCTTTTCACTTACAATAGGATCATCGGGATTGTCAGCCTCCTTGTGTTTCTTCTTCTTTTTCTTTTTCGGAGAGCTAACAGTCTCGTCTTCTTCTTGTACTTGAGAATCTTGCTCGATCCTCTTTGGATGCCCCTCAGGATAGAGTGGGTCCTGGGTATGTGTTCCACCCCTAGTTTTGATGCCATAAGCTTGTATGTCCTGTTTGGCATTATTAGCAAGCAAATCTTTTTGCACATTAGAAATTTGTTCAAGCTGAGTTTGAACCATATGAAAATGCTTAACAAGACATTTAACATCATTAACTGTTATTTCTAGAACATCACACAAACTTTTGATAGCAAGAGAGTTATCATGCAACTGACTTTGTAACTTCCTATTAAAATGGTCTTGCTTAACAATAAAATTATCAAGCTCATCTAAGCATTGGTCAAGGCTTACCTTTAGGGATGTCACTTTCCGTAAAGTCTAATAGAGAGTGTACCTCTACCAAGGGAGGGTGAGTAGTAGGCTCACACAACTTATCGATAGGCGGTAAATTCTTCACGTCTTCGGCTTTAATACCTTTCTCCTTTATAGACTTCTCCGCTTCTTGCATATCTTCGGGGTTCAGAAAAAGCATGCCCCTCTTTTTAGGTGGTAGAAGTGGTTCAGGAACGGACCAATCTTCATAGTTCTTGGGAATTTTGCACATTAATTCTTCTGCATCGTCCGGTGTTCTTTCCCTGAAAACACAACTAGCACAACTATCCAGATAGGATCTGAATTCATCGGTTAAACCAGCGTAAAATATGTCAAGCAGTTCATTCTTTGGGATTCCATGTCCCGGCATAACCTTAAGTAAATCACAAAACCTCCCCCAAGCTTTAGGGAGGTGCTCATCCTGCAGTTGTTTAAAGTTATAGATTCTTTGCAAAGCAGCATGTTGCAGATGAGCTGGGAAATATTTATCAACAAAGAATTGGACCAAGTCTTGAGGACTCTTAATGGAACCATAGGGTAGTGCATCATACCATGATTTAGCGTCTTCCTTCAAAGAAAAAGGAAAAAGCTTGGCCACATAGAAGTTTCGTATCTTCTCATCAGTAGTGAATAGGTTACCTAGCTCAGTGAGTTTGGTCAAGTGTGCTATGGCATCATCATTTTCTCTGCCATAAAAGGGGTCAGCCTCGACTGTAGATATAAGTGAAAGATCAACAGAGAAATCATAATCAGGATCAGTGATGCATATAGGAGACGTGGCAAATTGAGGATCAGGAATAGCTTTGTTCTTCATGGAGTGCTTTTTGAGCAACTCCTTAACAGCACCAGGGTCAGAGTCGACACACTCTATGAGTTCCCTGCAAAAATCATCATCAAGAGTAACATAATCATCATCAAGGATTCTCTCCTTGAGTTCATCTAAGCACGGGTAACCAAAGGTTTTGCAGGTAGGAATATAGGTAGCAGGGGTCTCGGTCTTGGATTCTGCTGCAGCCTTAGCAGTCTGAGTTTCAATATAGTGACCAAGAAAAGTAGCATCATCAAGAGTAGTGAAAGCATCATCAAAAGTATCGGACATAGTGACAGACTCAATAGAAGCATCATGTAGTGGTGGTGAAGTAAACTTACTCATAACAGAAGGTGAATCAAGTGTAGCACTAGTGTTCAGAACAGTACCTTTTCTTGTACGGGATGGTAAGATCGGGACCTTGGGGTCTCCTTTCTTACCCATAGCGGATGATGTGCAACAGGCAGGATACTTCAAGTAGACTTGTAAATATTGCTATGCTCCCCGGCAACGGCGCCAGAAAATGCTGCTTGATGCCCCACAGGCGTAAGGGATCGAGATAGTCTTCGCGGGTAAGTTAACCCAATTTATTGATTCGACACACGAGGAGCCAAAGAGTATTTATAAGCTTTGACAGTTGAGTTGTCAATTCAACCGCACCTGAAATATACTTGCTTGCAACAAAAGATAAGTGGTAATGGTAATAGGATAATGATAGTGGCAACAACAAAAGTAACAGCAAAAGTAACAACTAATGACCAGCAGGATTGAAAGCACTGTAGGCTAGGGAGATGGATGGTTGGGCGCTGCATGGATGAGAGTGAACATGTAACAAATTCTAACACGGGGCAAGGCACACAGAAAAGCAATGATCATCTAGGAAAATATCAAACATTAGGCATGTATCCCGTAGGTAGTTGTGCGTGCTTGCAATAAGAACTTGCACAACATCTTTTGTCCTACCATCCCTCTACGAACGGGGCCAAAGGGAACTTATGGAGATTAAGGTGCTCCTGTCAAAGAGCACCGGAACAAAGCAATAAACTCAATGGATACATGGAATCCTCAAATTATGGACCATCCCCTTTGGTGTCCCAAGCTGTCACCTTTGGGGTCGCCGGTTCCGGGCCATAATAGGTGCATACAACTCATAGATAGGATCTAGAACACAAATATATTCATGAAAACACATAGGGTTCAGATCTGAAAACATGGCACTCGGGCCCAAAGTGACAAGCATTAAGAGCAACAAGTTGAAGCAAAGAAGATAAACACCAATCTAGATGATAGGCAACATGCCCCCAACAATCTGACGAACTATTACATGATAAAACTCATCCAATCCCTACCACCCCCTTTGCCTACAGCAGGGAATTACTCACACATGTGAAGAGAAGTCATGGAGGATGGATGGAGTGGTGATGGTGATGAAGATGGCGACGATCTCCCCTCTCTGGAGGCCAAATCAGCCTCTAGATTAGCCCTCCCGAAGAAGAACAGAGGGTGGCGGCGGTTCCGCGACGGAAACTGGGAAAACGACTTCTGTTCTGGGGTTTTCCCGTCACGGGGATAAATAGGAGTCTCGGTAGGGCACCAGAGGAGGGGGGAGGGCCCAGACGGCCAGAGGGCGCGGCCCCACCCCTGGCCGCGCCAGGGGGGCACCTGGGGCCCCCAGGACTCCCCTCTGGTCCCACTTATGGCTTCTGGCTCCTTCGGGTGCGTGGATTTTCTGGTATTTTTCTGGGAATTTTCTGGAACGTCTAAAAATCCATTTTCCTGCACACAATAAAACCATACAGGCAGCTCTACTGAAAACAGCGTTAGTCCGGGTTAGTTTCATCCAAATCATGCAAGAATGAGGGCAAAACAATAGCAAAAGTGTTTGGAAAAGTAGATACGTTTGAGAAAGGAATGCACCGCAATGCTAACTATGCTACAAAAGAAAGGAAGAGGCTCAAAAGCATGGGCAGTACGCCAAAATAAGTAGACCGAAATCCAACTGCATCTACTACTAATCATCCACCTTGAGATATTTATCCAGAACATCTCGCTGGTATTAAGTTGCGAGCCCCACCCAAAGTGTAAACCGAAAGCAACAGACAACTGCATTAAAAAGCACTTTGCGTAAAGTAAACAATCCTTGCAACTGCGGTTACAAGCACCGTTGTTTTCCCCCTTGTGGCAACAACACATCCCCTAGACTCATGTTTCTTTCACTCAAGCGTGTCATCGGGGGGCATGAACCCACAATCGAACAAAACGTTCCCTCTTGGGGTTACTACCTACTACTTGGCCAAAGCAATAAACAGCAACGGAGAACATGCAATAATTACTTAGGAACAAAAATATAAGAGATAAGAACCAAATATATTACTCAATCACAATCTGAACATAATCTCATAATCCATCAGATCCCATCAAACTCAGCATAACAACAGCAGAAAGATTACAAAAGTGCCTCGATCATGTAGGGCAGCTCACGAGGTCTAAACCATGAATAACAAGGAGGGGAGGAGAACATCACATTGTTGGAAATATGCCCTAGAGGCAATAATAAAATGTTATTATATATATATTTCCACGTTCGTAATTAATGTTTATATTTCTGTGCTATAATTGCAATGACCCTGACTATGAGATTCAGAAGAAAACTCACTTGCATGTGTGGAAATGTAAACACCAAGAGTTCCTGGTTTAGCCTCTAAGACCAGCTCATGTGCTAACTGATGATTACGTTTTCTTAATCATGGACATTGTTCTTGTAACAAGGATGTCAGTAGCAATGGGAACATATTGTTAGCAGAACAATGATGTTGAACCGACCCCAGTATTGAATGATATACTTAGAGATCACATCGTAACTACGTTATAAGTCATATCATGAAATGTTATCATATACGTAATTCCTTAGACCATGAGAGTATCGAGTTGCTTCACACAGGAAGACATGCTTTGGTTCTTAGATGAATCCTCCCGTAAATGGGAAGTAGTAAAATAAGTTCTGGGTATGTCAGATGGTGTGGCTAGTGACTGTGATAGTTCAAGAATGGGATTTTCTCCTTCACGATGAAGAAGATATTCACTTCGGGCCCACTCGGTATGACGGTATCCATTATAGTCTGGCCAGACGCATTGTGATTCAGTCACGGGGATACCGGAATACGATAACGAGAAAATGGACAAACGAGCAAAGAGGATAACGAGTGGCTTGTGTTCAAGAAGTTGTTACACATGGGTGCCAAACATCTCTCCTCTAACTTTGTCATATATCACGAAGCAAAGGGAATGGTACATGAATAAACATAATGGTTCACTCGAAGTTTCTTCGTGTATGTGCGGGAGTCAACATGGGTGTCCATGGCTCCGCTGTTGATTATTGGCTATTGACAAAAGGCTGTTGACCTATGTCCGGAAGATGTTCTGAGTCATGTCCGCATTATACCGAACCTATTGGGTCACACACTTAACGAGCAGTAGTCTGTTAGAATACTAGTATGGTAGAAGGTTTAGTGGAAGCAAAGCAGAATAGTTCATACGGGTACCGGAAGTAGTTCCGGAGATTTATGGAATTGTTCATAAGGGCACCAAAAGTAGTTCTGGGTATTTAAGGTTATGTCCGGATCACTCTGGAGTAGTCCCAGGTGGTTCCGGAACATATGAGAATGGTACTGGGGAAGTCCTGGATCAACCGGAATAGTTTCCGGATAATCGCTGGGCGTCCTGACAACCTTCGCGGTCATCGGGTGGCTTAAACTGTAACTCGGATGGTCTTGGAAACTATCCGGATGGCTCCGGAACGTCCGAGAACGGTCTCGGAAGGTCCTGGAAGTGCTCCAGAAGTGTCCGGAATGTCCCGAAACGGTCCCGGTATGTCCCGGAAGGTCCTGGAAGCTTCTAGAAGGTCATGGAAGGTTCCGGAAGGTTCCGGGCAGTACCACCCACTCCCCTGCGCCCCTAGCCTTGGGGGCAAAGCCACCTAGGCTGCCCTGGCCGGCCAAGGGGTGGGGGGCACACAAAGGAAAGGGGAATCCTTCTCCAGGTGGAATTACCAAATCCCATTATGGCAGGTTTCCGGTGGGAAGGTGTGGGAAGGTTTGGAAGGCTTGGGAGTCCAAGTTGGACTCCCAATCCTCCTTGAGCTGCGCCCTAGGCCTCCTGGCCACCTATATAAGGTGAGCCAAGGGGAGGGGGAGAGACACACAAGCAATCCCCAAGGCCTATGCGCCACCCTCCCTCCTCTAAACCCCGTTGCTCCACTATTAGACCCCGGTTTAGACGTTGTTCTAGATCGGAATCCGTTAGGGTTTTCTCCCTCTAGTTTTCTCGGTGGCGTTCATCTCTGGACGGCGGAGCGCTGCTGGATTGCTGCTACGGGATGTGTGGATACTAATGGAGGGGTCGTACCTTCGACCCTTCTTCGAGGAGCTTGTTCATGGGACTTGTCCGTGGGACTAGATCGCGGGACTTGTTCGTGGGATTGATCGAGGGACTGTTCGTGGGAGAACTTGTGAGATCTACTTCCACTACGTCCACGAGCTTCACCAACTCTACTTCCGCTACATAGGTTGGTGAGCCATGACCTAAAACCTTGTATGCAATCTTCTTGGATGATCTTGGGTTTTTGATTCGTAGGCCGAAATTTTTGTTTTCTGCTACGTTTCCCAACACACATAGCTACTGATCACGGACCCATGGTCCAAGGAAAACTACTCAAAAGACATCCGGGAAGCATCCATGGTGGAGAGGAGACTCCCGAAGGTCAACCCTCCCTCCGGCAGGGTGCCGGGAAGAGGTCTTCTGGTGCTCCCGATCTCGGAAGCGCGGCGGCGGCGGAACAGAGGCGAGATCGCGAAAAAGGGTTCTGTCCTCGAGGGTTTCACGTCACGGGGAATATATAGGCGAAGGGGGGCAGCCAGAGGTGGACCAGGGGCCCCAGGCGCCCCCTTGGAGCAGCCCAGGGGGTGGCCGCGCCGGGTGGCCGCCTGGGCCACCCCTGGCTCCCCTCTGGCCCCACTCGGGCTCTTCGCGAAGCTTCCTGTACGCTGATTTTTCCTAGATTTTTCCCGGAATTTTTCTGGCACTTTTTATATGGGGGAAAACTGAAATAGAAAAACAGCAGAAAACAGGAACTGGCACTGTGGTGCACTGAGTTAATAGGTTAGTCCAAATATGATCAAAGGTGTATGAAAGTGTATATAGATCATAGCAATATCACACAAAACATGCATGGAGCAAGCAGAAATTATAGATACGTTTTGGACGTATCAACAGTCAAACATAGCCTCGGGGGCTACTCCCATCGGGAGCACTGACGCGCACCCAACGAGCACTACTCGCGCAGCTGACAAGAATGACGGGGTTAGCTTAAAAACAACTTGAGCCTATGCGCGACTCTACAAGTCGCACATAGCCTCGGGGGCTACTCCCATCGGGAGCGGTGACGCGCACCCGACGAGCGCTCGACTGGGCAAATTTTCTCCACCCGACGATGAAATACGAAGACGAACCGAACTACAATTTCGATACTTCATCCAAATACTCCCATCGGGAGCATACTCATGATATCTTCGACTGTTCATCAGCAAATGATCGACACGCACTACGGCGACTACTGCAAATTCGAGTCCCTGCGCGACTCTTCGAGTCCCTCAGGCACTCGGGGGCTACTGACGAGGGGGTGACCCCACGACTCCTCTACGTGAGGGTACCTGGTGCGTGTCATGGCTGGCGGCCCACCAGGGGCCCACTCGTGGACACCGACATGATGGAATAAGACGTGAAGCCGAAGACTTGAGGCGCAAGACAAGGACTCCTACTTGTAGTTGACTAGGACTCTTGTAAACCCTACCTGGCTATCTATATAAAGTGAGGTAGGGGCACCTCTCTAGATCATCTAAAACCAACAACACAATCCCCACGCATAGGACTAGACAGATCTCTCTCCACCAAAGCCCTCATGGCACCTCTGTACATCATCATCAATACAAGATCAGACAAGCAGCATGTAGGGTTTTCCCTCCGGGGGCCTGAAGCTGGGTAAATCGTGCCCCAGGTGTCGCTTGTCCGTCGTCCGAGGATCCAATACGCAATCTGTAACCCTAGCCTTGTGCGCACTAGCCTTGGCTTTCTCTGTAATCACATCTCCAAGCAATAATATCGAGCAGGAACGTCTCCTCCTGTTAGCCGACGAGCTATCGTCCAACCTGTGCCTCTCATGACTAACCCAGGGTCCCTGACCATGGGATTTGCCGGGGTTGATCCCCGTCATGTGCCTTCTAGGATGGCTAGGTGTTTTCGAGAGTCTCCAAATCGTGTGGAGGAACCAAGAAGTTTGTACGGACAAGAAGATTGTCTACTTCGTAAAGATCTACCCGAGTGAGGTTAGTCCTTCATGGGCGTAAGCCATGGTGGGATAGCATGGTTTCTACTTTGTGTCCCCTTCTTTGGTGGATCCCTTTCGGACTCGCATGGTTCTCTAACATTGTGATCATTGATCTCCGTCAATGTGGATGTACGATAAAGCAGACTATTGAGACCACGGGTCAACACTCCTTCGTGTCAACATAGTTCGCAATCTCCTTACTCCATGAAAGGGCATTTCACGCCTTAAGTGTTTTGGTGTTGATGTCAATATACATTTTCGGTCTAATCGTGTGCCCTAGTTACATAGGTATATTCCAATGGCACAAGATCGGTCGGTGCCCCTCTGTTCGAAAAAGTTCAAAGCGGCATATCCGACGCTTTTTTTTCCTTTGGTTGTTGGAGCCCACACTTTCAAGAGGATCCCGTGTGAAGTCTTGGGTTGCTCAGGATCTTTGAGCACATCGTGCCACTACCCAAGACTTCGTCGGGTTGATGGATCCACATGGTCTCTACCATAGAGTCGTTGATCTGCACCAGCTGGTTGTGCCGCCCTGGCAGATCGGTTGTGCCGATCTGTCGGGCTGGCACTCGACCACTGACTAGGCACTGGTAGTACCGGGCGGGAGGTCTGTAGTACGCTCCTCGAGGAGCCGGTACAATCGGGCCAATCACTGGTTGAACTATCCGGCGAGCCCCGCCTTCTCACTGACCTAAAGCCGGTTGTAGGGCGGTGGTACACGAGAAGTACTGATTTATTTATTTAAAATTCAAACCTTTTCAAATTTGACCAAATTTATAGCAAAAAATATCAATATCTATAATATTTAATCAATACAACCACATTTAAAGATGAATCTGATGATACTCTATATTTATAGATTTATCAATAAATCTGGTCAAGTGAAACCACTTTGACTTTTTGATATGAACTATACACCTTATATTCAGGAGTGGAGGACGTAACATTTATTATTGCCTTTGTGACATATTTCCAACATCTCGGATGGCACAAGTGAGGCTTCAAGTGAAAGCTCATCTCTTTGGCACTGGTGACGATGATGTCCGCGAGTGTCATTTACCTCTTTGGACACCATTGTGGGTATCCTCTCCATGTCAGGGTTTCGGGCGGAAACCTTAACCGTCGTTACGGGTCTGACAATGATGACAAATTGGTTCTTACCCTCTCGGGGGTGTTGTTGGGGAGCTCAGGCACCCTCCATTTGCAGTGTGGCGATGTCTTCAGGCTTATTTTTATCCTGGTGTGAAGCTTCTTCGACCCTAGATTTGGAGTAGAGTGGACTTGCAGTTCTCCTATGTTTTACATGTGTTGGTAGTCACTATCTTCGATCCTTGCCATCCAGTGGCAGGATCAAAGCATCATTGCCCAGAATGAGAGGGGAGACAACCCTCTTTGGCGATAGGTTGGTGTGTCCGATGAATCAAGGTCTTGTGTTTCTCAAGATGGTGTGATTTTGTTTGTGCTCGGTAGTCTAGGTTGCCTCTTGTTAGACGTGCTGACTCGTATTGTTATGTCAGCTTCGAGTTGGTACGGTTCGCACCTTCCTCTAAAATATCAATTTTCTTCTTTTACCTGCTTAAATAAGGATTCCATTACCACTTTGTATCAGTTTGGCCATTTGAATTTTTTTATACTATAAAAAATTTGGTGAAAGTCTGTTTTAAGTCATTTTTTAGGGGAGTTTCAAGTCACTTGAGTATGGGACCAAATACATACTACCTAGGAGTAGTTGAATATTTGCATATGAAATGTAAGGCAATAGGCATATAACAGAGTATTTAGCACCATGATACACATGTGTGGATATTTCAGAATATTTATTCTCCTGTTACATGCCGCGACACATTTTATCAGTCGATGATTGTGCAGCTGTACACTTGAGCAGAGTTGTGGGTGGACATATATATATATATGATTATGTAAAAAATCTAAAAGAAGAAAATGTTCGTGTAAATTAACAGCAAGTTGTTGAGCACGCTGAACGGTTCAGACTTGACACACAGCTTCATACTGACGAGGGAACCGCGTCGGTCGACCTGTTGATGTCGTCTCGCTTTGATCGATACTACCTGTCCAGAATACGTCAAACAAAATTCTAAAGTCTGAATGAAGCGCACATCCTTGGAAGAGTCGGACGCAGACATATGCAGTGACTGATACTAGCAACTAGCCAGTACAGCAGTACTGTCAATAATTCTTCTCAACAGAGAAGAAAAGAGCACTATACCAATTATTGGAGGGGGAGAAAAGTAGGATGTTTTCTTGTTAAGCCTGCCTAACTCTCCCTGCCACCACAGTCGTCAGACTGAATCTTGCACTCGCTCGGAGTATAATCCAAAAAACCTCTGAAGAAATTGCGCGCAGGACGACGAAACAGATCACCGGGGCTTCGGCATGGATTCCGTTCTGTCCGGCGTTCAGGGCAGAAAGCCCTGCGCTTTTCAATCGCAGATAAGAAAATACAGAGTATTTAGCACCACGAGAGATCACTGCTTTTTATCCTTTCAAAATACAGAGAGATGACTGTGACACTGTCGGTGAGCAGCGCCGGTGCGAACCGCGTACCGGGATTATGACGTTGTTTGATTTACCGGTACGACGCGGCCAAGATATATATACCGAGGCCAGGTTTCCCTAAAATCGGTACACGAACCAACGACCCCTGCCGCCTACCTATCCATGGCACGCGAGAGAAGCGAGAGGGGACCGCGTCGTGTACTTTTGTCGTGCACAATAACGAGTCAAACGAGCGGTCCTGGGCTGGCATCACATCTCACGGTGCCGACCGAACCCGACCTACCACCCGCGAGCGCGACCCAGCCAAGTTGTTGGTGTTGACCCTAGAAGCTCCGCAGGCCGCCTTGTTCTTCTTCGTTGGGTGCAGTTGGGTGGGGTGGCGCCCGGACGGACGGGGACGAGCCGGCGAGCGTGACTTTGCGTTCCTCGCCCGGCGAAAAAAAGGGTCAGTTCATTGTTCATACGTGGGGAAGTGGGCAAGGCGTGGTTCGTGTGTGCAGCTTCTGGCTGGATAGAGACGTTTACTTGTGGATGGATGGATGGATGGGCACCTCCCATCTTCCATCTGCTTAGTTGAGAGAGTCCTGGTTATGTTCTACTGCGAAGCAACGCTGATGCAACCGACATGCAACTGATGATGTGATCGCGGAAAGCAGAGGGGCGTGTACTTGGCTTCCTTCCATGGAGCGCGCGCGGTCTGTTTCCATGGAACTGTCGCATCGGCTCCAAGTTGCAGATGGACGGGGACGGACGGAGCACCTTCTTCTTCCGGCTCGGTTCAGCTGGTCTTCATTATATTCTCGTAGCACGCTAGGCAGAGGGCGCTTTATACGCCCGTGCCATGTCGATTTTATTAGGTTTTGATGATGCGATGGCGATGGATGCCCGGCCGGCTGAACCGAGATGGAACACCTGGAAGCAAACCGGAACCAAGCTAGGGCGTGGCGACGGAGCTGCCGAAACGGCACGCCGACAATAATAAAACTCGATCGAGGGCGACGTGTTGCCGCCGGAGCGAGTCAGCGGGGGCGGGGCGCCATGGTATGCTAGGTGTGCTGGTGCTACGGCGGAACCTCGCGTACGTACCATTCCCACGACACGATGGAACGCACGCACTGTGCATGATAATATGAGGATTGCTTGCAGACACTAGTGCCTCGCCTCTCACCACCACCACACACACACACCCACATCTTGCTCTCGTTTCTTCATTTTTCATAGTTCTAAAATTTATAGAAACCCATCTGTGATGGAATGATTAGAAAAACTATGGTGTTTCTAGTTTATTAACGATAAAATCCTATGTTTAACGCTTTGATGTCTCGTTAAAGACGAATATCCTTTCAGATGGAAGAGGCTCAAGACTCGCCGAATCAAAATCAATCTCTCAAATATGTTTATGTATACGTTCATAAGGATGAATGTGCGTACGTAGTTGTGAGCATCTGCGTTTGTACTGTCTCCTTAAAAAACAAATAGTTATAAAATTCAGTCATTTTTTCTTTCGAGAATAAATAAAGCCCAGTCAAATGACTAGTAGTAGCAGCAAGGAGTTCACTTCCTCGTCGGTGCCATACTGCAGCTGTGGGCCATCTCGATCCTGCTCTATTCCTCCCATCGAAAAACAATCTACTATTTCCTCTGATCGATAATGAGTGTCGTTTATTTTGTACTAATTTTAGTACAAAATAAGAGACATTTATTATGGATCAAAAGGAGTACAATAGACTCGTAGTAGGCCGAGGAGTAAGGCCATTTTCAAGGAGATCTTTTTAAAGCTTCGCTAGGTTTGGACATCCGAACTCTGGTATATTGGTAGCAACCTTGTGTGAGAGTTTGAAAGGGTTTTGATATACCATCTTCAACCTCATCCAACCATGTGATCTTCTTCTATCTTTCTTTCATGTGTTTTGTGCGCTTGGTTCGTTTGATCCATCTTTGTTGTTCAAATTTGATGTTTATGGTTAATTTGATGGTTCAATCTCGTATCATTTTCGTGGACACGTTCAAGCGCAATCCTCGGATAAATAGTGTGTCCATTTTAGGAGTCATTTCAAGATGCCTTAAGGCCCCGCATCTTCAGCTCATTCGTAAACTAAGAGGCTTGCAGAAAGGTTTGCGGCTGCCACGAGGACTATGCATAGTTCTTTTGGTTGCTTAAAAGGCAAGCCATCTTCTTTCAACTTTTCTCATAAATCAACTCTCTTATTCATTGAGACTTTTAAATTGATTATAAGATAATTAATTTGTAAATCTCAATAAATTTAGAGGGTGGTTTATTGTGTAAGCGAGTCCCCGTTTCCACCTTGCTCGAAGAGTTTTTCATCGTGCATAATTTCTGGGCTGACTCATTTTAGCGCAATCGTCCGTTTTTTGGCTTTGCTCGATCGCTCCGGGTATTGGTTTGCTCTTGATTATTTTTTCTATTTCTTGATCGGTTTTCTTTATTTTTTGTTTTTCTGTTCTTTCACCATACTTCTCTTTTTCTTACACAATTATTTTTGGTTTCCTTTTCTTTCACTTTTTCTTCATTTATTTGTTTCTTTGTTCTTTTAAATTATTTTATTCTTTATTTATTACTCCCTCCGATCCATAAAAAGTGTCGCCCACTTAGTACAAAGTTTGTACTAGCTTAGTACAAAATGAGCGACACTTTTTATGGATCGGAGGGAGTATTTATTATCTCTTATGTCTCTTTCTTAGTTTTCATTAGTTTTATTTATTTTCTTGTTTCTTTCTCAAATTTTAAAAATACTTAGTCAAACATGCACATGTTTGATTTTTTAAAATAAACTAAATAAACCATATATTGTAGAATGGAGGGCGGATATATTCAGATTATTCAATTTATAAGAAAAAAATAAAGCAAATAACAATGTAAAAAACATTCAATGCCCATAATCCATGTTGGGCCGGTCCATTCTAGGGAAGCCAGCCTGAGGCTGCCTTCAAGAGAGGGAGGGTTGGTGTGACGTAGCCGATTGGGGCGGCCTGATTACGATCAACGTTTCCTTTTCCTTTTTAGGGCGTTTTTTTCATTCTATATAAGAAAAATTATTCGGTGTGTAATACAAAAAATATCATAGGAAAGATGAAAATAGTTTATTATATATTTAGAAAAATTTAATTTTATATCAAAATTTTCTCCAGTGCATATTAAATAATGTTCATAGTATAAAAAAATCAATGTATATTGAAAAATCATTGTATATGTAAAAAGTAATCAATATATATAATTCAATATTCATTTAAAATTAGTTCAACATATATATAAAAATTCATTGCATCTCTTAAATTAATTCATAGCACATTTTTTTTAAATATATATATATATAACCAAAAGTTAAATAATATGATAAGAAATTTTTTAAAAGAATAATGTGAATTGAAAAGTAAAAGATAAAACGAAAAAAAGAAGCAGAAGAAAGAAGAAGAAGTGCAAAAAAAGCAAAAGAAAATGATTCGTTAGTGAAGTGAGCCGACCTATTAGGTGAATCATTCTGCTCGGGTAAAAATCCTTGACGCATGTGAGCGTCCAATAGGATTTACCGCTTTCTTTAGTAATCATTAGTTAAAAGGCACCTGTGTAAATATCACTTTTTTACTTCGATGTTGACAAGTGGTGTAACATATGAGCGCTAATTATCGTAATTAGAGAATTTTGAGCTGTGTTTTCATCCCGCGCGTGAGGCTGGAAGTTTGGATGTTTGTGTTTTTTTTGTAGATCTGCTTTTTCAAAATAATTTATCTCTTAAATTATTTGTTCAAATTATGGATTGTTTTCACCATTGCATTTATCACGTCGAGATCGTTATTACTCCCTCCGATTCATATTAAGTGTCGTACATTTTGTACTTAGCTAGTACAAACTTTGTACTAAATGAGCGACACTTATTATGGATCGGAGGGAGTACTAGATTTCACGTTGATAGATTTCAATGAACTTTTTCTCTGATGAAATTTGTGGTTGAAAGTTATACTAAATTGTAGTTGAAAACTAAAGAAATCCGTGGTTGAAATCTTATGGATTTGCATCTTTGCTTCTCGCGTAACCATAGGTTTGCTTGTCACGCAGCCACATATTTTGTTTACGCGCAACCACAGTTTTGCTTCTCTTGCAACAACAAATTTAGTTCACGCGCAATTATAGATCATACGCAGCCAATATTTTTGCGTTTCGCGTAGCCACAGATAACAAGGAACCATAGTGTTGCTTCTCGTGCAGCCGTAGATTTAGTTCGCACAAAAAATCTACGTGTCCACTCAAAACGCGACACATTACGTCTAGATATATACTCTGAAGGGTTATCCGTCAATTAGTCGCTCCCGCTTTCTTTGATCTGGCGAGAGGCACCTCCATAACACTAAAAAAAGGAATAAAAACATGTTTGCTTCTGTAAAAGGTACGTCCGTCCCTCTAAAAAAGGAAAAATACACGTTGAAGCGGCATGCCGCGTACCTCTAAAAAATATATATGAAAAAACTTTTTTTTTCTTTTTTTTTCCGAGAAGCATGATATCATGCCTCTCATGAAGTTATAGGTTTTCTTCCGCGAGTGGCACGCCTCCGTGCTTCTAAAATATTTTTTTTTCCTGAAAGGCACGATCGTACCTCTCGAGGAGGCATAAGTTTTTTTTTTCTGCAAGAGGCTTAGCCGTGTTTCTGAAAAAGGAAACAAGGAAAAATTCTAGATTGCGATAAGTGACGGCGTACAGTGTGCCACTTGTCTACCGCGAAAAAGGTGATGATGTTCATTGTAATGAGTACTCCTTAACTAGTGATTTTACTTTAAGGTTGCGGCCTACTCTCTTAATCACACTAGGGCTATTTTTTGCTTCGACTCTTTTGCGCGAGATTTTTGTGTTTTATCTTCTGGTTATCATTGTTTTAATGAATTATTTCGATTTTTTATTTTATTATTTATTTAACTTTCCTCTCTTTTCATATTTTTTGTTTTCTTTATTTCTGTATTTTATTCTCATTGGTTTTTTTTAACACAAATTGTATATATTGGTTTTATATGGGGAACAACGTTTTGACACTAATTGAGGTTTTTGTAAAATATGTGACATACATTTTTTTGAATATATGTATTAGATTTTTTGAATAATATGTTAAATATTTTTAAATACATTTTAAACATTTTAGTAATGATAGAAATAAATTTTTAAACTAAATTAATATCTAAAATGTCACGAACATTTTCCCATAGTGTGTGAATCTAATAAAATGTAATTCACATTTTTGTGAATGCTATCAATTGTTTTTGAATTATACAGGTTTGTTTTACATTGTATAAATATCTTTTGAACATGCGATGTAATTTTCAAAATAAAAACACAACTTCCTATTTTAGAAGTATAAGTAAAAATAACAATAAAAACATGTGCTTAAGGGCTAATTCTTTCTCCGAACTGGAACAACCCATTTAGGGACCATTGACACGGTGCATCTCGCCTGAAGAAAGGCACATACACTCCCGCTTAATCGCTTACGTGAAGTAGCAACCTTGGGAACCACGTTGTTGATGGATTTCATCGAGGAAGGAATGAAAAAAAAAGATCATGTCATTAAATCCAATTGCACCCAACCAACCCTATCACCATCGCAAAATGTCTCGAAATTCTACACTGAGGTCCGTGCTCGATGAGTTGGTGTTCGGCCATTCCGTGGTTGTCAAGGAAAAGAACGGGTTGCGACACGATGACTCGTGTGCCCTATGGTTGGAAAGCATGGCCAACATGCCATCGAGCTGCGAGAAAGACCCCAAGACCGCCTAGCTTGCCCGCTTCGCCATCAAGTTGCGAGAAAGACCCCAATTGCGGTGTGACTAGCAAAAATGCAATGTCAAATTTGCATATAGAAAAACTATTTTTTATGAAATTTTCCATGACAGGGTTATAAAACTATTTGACCAAGTAACATGAATGGATAAATTTGACATAAAGAAATATCCAATGGAAAATTTGCCACGAATTTTTGTGATTAGTAAAAGCTTTTGCTTATGAAATTTTCCAAGGTCCGAAACTAGTACAAAATGAAAATTCGCCATACTACAATTTTATTTTTACCATGATAAAAAACTAAAAGTTTCTTTGATGTAAAAAACTAAATTTGCCATTATTCTGATCTAGATTTGCCATGTTGTAAAACTAAAATTTTCCATGGTTCAAAACTAAATTACCATGCTGTAAAAACTAAATTTGCCATGCTATAAAACTAAATTTTCCATGCTACCTACATTTTGCATATTTGCCATAGTCTCTATTTTTTTGCATAATTTTCCATTTCTAATAAAAAGAGAAAAGAGCTTTACCAGACTACCTACATTTATTTTTGCATATTTTGTCATCCCTATAGAAAAGCAAAAGCAAAAAAGTGGGATTTACCATGATATTTAACATTATTGTACGTATTTTGCGATCATTACAAAAAAAGAAGAAAAAAACTACAAATTGTTGGTTTGTCTAGTATTCGCGCACATATTATTCTAGCACAAACTACCCTGTAGCTAACCAGTTTGCGTTAAGATCCGTGCTTGGGATTAGGCGGTGAAAAATGCATGGGCAGAAGCAAAAATCACATACATTCGCTCCCTAACATTAGCAAAAATTTAGAACTCCTATTTTTCTTTCTTCATAGTGCCACGAATTTTAGGTCCTTTTTTTTCGTTTCAAAGTGTGTGGTAATGTTTTGTTGTGTATAAACAAATAAGAGTGCACTTGTTTTTTCCCAAGTAAAAAGAGTGCACTTCAGAATGGATGGATTTTCTGAATACACACTGAAACAGTAAGATAAGCTTTGAAAAACAAGGAAGAACCAACACAACATCATGTAATACTTTGAAACAGTACAAAATTTGCCAAAAACCAGAAAACATGGCATAGATATCTGAAAAAAAAAGCGACGAACGGTAGGTACATGCACGGTGCATATCCTCATTCCCCCTTCGCGTACGTACGTATGAGTTAGGAGAGTTGATGACATGATGAGATGGTGACAATGATGAGTTTGTCATGTTTCCAAATCAGTAAAAAAGCTTATATTTTTTTCCATTTTTCTTGGATGCTCATGCATGCTTGTTTCTCACCTATAATCCGTATTGATGTTAATGCACCGCGTATATCTACGATCAAACAGCCCATCAGCTTAATCTTCTTCTCGATGTTTATAACTGGCATATACAAGACGAAGGAATGTATTGATAGAAAATCAAAGTCGATGGGCTGTTTCAGTGTAGATACGCGGACGCATTAACACAAATACATCGCCTAAATGAGAAAGAAACACCGAGCATCCAAGAAAATACGAAACAAACGTCTAGATTTTTACTGGAAATTTTTGGAAATATGACAACTCATGGTTATCACTATCTCATCATGTCATCAATTCTCCTAAACTCATACCTTAAGCAAAGATGGGATATGCATCCCCCGTGATGTATTTGCACGTTGGAATCCACATTTGAATTCTTCTCGATCGTCGCCTATAAACAGATGCCCAGGAGCTGTAGCGAGACACACAGATCTCAAGCTCTCAACTCTCCTCCTCAAATTGATCAAACACTCTGAGAGAGAGGATCCCAAGGTTTTAGGGTAGGCGGCAATGGCGGAGCGGACTACCAAGGGCAAGGGGCAGAAGAAGGTCATCAAGCGCATCCAGGGCAGGGCGGCGCGGGACGTGTGCTTCTCCAAGCGCCGGAAGGGGCTGTTTAACAAGGCCAACGATCTGGCCATCATGTGCGGCGCCCAGCTGGCCGTCGTCTTCTCCCCGGCCGGCAAGGCCTATTCCTACGGCCACCCCTCCGTCGAGGCCGTGGCCAACCGCTTCTTAGGATCCCCGGTGGAGGATGGGGCGGCGGGGGATGGCCTGGGCGCCGCCGGCGACCAGGACCGGCTGGAGGAGCTGCAACGGGAGTACAACGATCTGGGCGCGGAGATGGTCGCGGTGCAGGAGCGGAGCAGGCGCTTGGAGGAGGCCAAAGAGGAGCTAGTGGAGGGGAGACAGGCGGCGGCGTGGCTGGAGTTGCTGGACGCAGACCCACGCGACATGGCGGAGGCGGACCGGCTAACCTACGAGGCTTCGCTCAAGGAGGTGCAGGCCGCGGTGGCGGCAGCCCTCGCGGCCCCGCCGCCACAGCTACTCGCCGGCGGCGGTGGGCCTGAGCTCGGTGGCACCAGTGCCAACGGCGGGATGGGGGAGAGGATGACGGCGATCGGCAGCGGCGGTGCGTTTGAGCTCGGGGGCACCAGTGCCAACGGTGGGATGGGGGATATGATGACGGAGATCGTCGGCGGCGGTTTCTTTGAGCTCGGTGGCACCAGCGCCAACGGCGGGATGGGCCGCGGCGGTGTGTTCGAGCTCGGAGGCACCAGCGCCAACGGCGGGATGGATGACATGATGACGGGGGTCGCCGGCGGTGGTGGGTTTGAGCTTGGAGGCACCAGTAGCGGGATGGAGGAGATGATGGCGCTGATCAACGGCGGTGGTGGGTTTGACCTCGGTTGCACCAGCGCCAATGGTTGGATGGAGGAGACGTTTCATCAGCCGCAGATGATGGCGGCGATGCCTCAGCTGCAGGGGCTCGCCGGCGGCGGTGGGTTTGAGTTCGGTGGCACCAGCGCGGCTGGAGGCATGTACGACTACGACTACGAGATGGTTAAGCATCTGATGATGACGACGCCGATGCCACAGCCTCCGTGGTTCGCTGACGAAATGGAGATGCTAACCCCATCGGGGTTCGCCGCTGGAGTGGAGATGATTGAGCTGCCGGTGTTCGCCGCCGGAACAGAAGTGATGCAGCAGGCAGCAGCCGGAGATGGTGACGGCGATGCCACCGGCCCACAGGGTCTAGCGCTTGAATGGAGATGATGCTTCACCATTGCTCTATGTGCTTTCCATTTTTTATTTTTGTTTCTCCATTGCTTCTGCAACCCAGCTGACTGGCTTGTATCCATTGCACCGAATTAATAAAAATACAAGCCTTTTTATTATTCTATTTTCGGCATATATTATTTCTATTTCTAAATAGTGTAGATCACACAAACTTTTTTCCTTGTTAAACTTTATTGGATTCTAAATTTCTCATCAGACCACTTAAACAGGAAAATTGTAATGAAGAAAATATACCAGAAAACATATCCTGGCCTATTGTTAAAAAGATAAATTAGTACTCCCTCCGCAAAGAAATATAAGAGTGTTTAGATACCAAACGAAAGGAGTAATTGAGTCATCCCACCATTATTTGTAATTTTCAATGCTTTTAGTCTTGTAACTCCTCGTAACTCTTATTTCCCCATCGTTAGATTAAGGTGGATGGAGGACTTTTGAATTACCAATCAGCGCAAAACTTGTAATATTTTTTATCGAAGATTTACCTATATCCTTAACAGAAAGTACCGTGCATAAATTTAATCTGTCAGATCCTCCCCCCCCCCCGCCCCCCACCTAAGGGTGAGACTTGTACGTAAACTTGCTCAAATGCTGGCTTGACACTAGTTTTTTGGAGATTACAGAATGAGGGTAATGACTTGCTCAAACTAAAACCGGAGAACCATCCCACAATGAACTAACAAACATAGGCTTAGGCTTAGATCCAAACATAAACAAAGTTAGGTATGATGCATATTGTTTCAACAAATTCTGTTCATAAATTTTAAAAAGATTTTCGGGTGCAAACATACCTTGATAATTATTACCTTACCTTTGATTTTCAAGCGCTTTCATAAAGGAAACAAAAGGACTCGCCAGCGTTAGGAGAAAACATTCTCGATCTGAATTAAAAACAAAATATACTTAGATCTACTCAACTGAACAAAGTCCGATGCACATGTATTTGTAAAAATCATGTTCATGAGATAAAAGAACTAATATTGTAGAGATACCATAAAATTTATTACCTTATGTAGATCTCATGCAGATCCATCTCCCTCGGCTCCTCCGGTGCAATCTAGGAATACCGCAGATTTGAATACCTATCTATTGATGGTTGAACAACAAATACGAGTGAATCTCACAAACAAAGAAATTCAAAACAACATAACATTAAACATCAATCCAACTAAATTGTAGAGTTATGCACGAGACAGTAGATCGGAAAGAAAAGGACTTGCTAATTCTAGGAGAGAACATACTCAACCTTGGTCAAAAACAAAATATACTTAGATTGATTCAACCAAACAAAGGATTTTCAAAAATCATGTTGATGAGATAAATGATTTAATATTGTAGAGATACCTTAAAATTTATTACCTTTTGTAGACATCATGAAGATTCATCTCCATCGGCTCCTCGCCATCGGTGCAATCTAGGAATACCGTTGATTTGAATACCTATCTATTGATGGTTGGACAACAAATAAGGGTGAATCTCACAAACAATTTTTTTCAAAACAACATAACATTAAAAATCAATCTAACTAAATTGTAGATTTATGCACAAGACAGTAGATCGGAAAGAAAAGGACTTGCTAGTGCTAGGAGAAGACATACTCAACCTTTTGTCAAATTTTTTTACTTACATTGATTCAACCAAACAAAGTCTGATGGAACATATATTTGAAAAAATCATGTTGATGAGATAAAATGATATATGATTGTATAAATATACTAAATTTTATTACCTTATAGTGACATCATCCTGATCCATATTTGTCCCCATCGGACAAACATGAGAAACCGCTGATGGATTTCAAGCCGTAGTGCTGCCAAACGAATGGACTCCGCCGTAACAACAAGCTTGACCCCCATTGATGGAGAGAATAACAAACTCTCCAAGGAAGATGAAACGTGGTAGTATCTCGAAGGGCGAAAGTACGGAAGGAGAGAAACGAGATGAGTGTGCCGCAAAAGGATGAGAATGCGGCTCGGGGGTCGGGGGTTGTGACGCGTTAGGGTTAGCGTGGGTATATATACCATTTCAGGTATTCATATAGACGGTTGGATCAAGATCTAATGACTATGGAGCCAACATCAATTTAATCTATTTTGAATGGCTGAGAATGGACCGCGCAAGTATTTTTATAAAGTAAACGCTTACTTAATCAGGTATACAAATCTAATCCATGTCACCTTCACAATCGTCACAAGGATTGGTATTTTTGCCATCATTGCAATAAAAAATAAAACCACATAATATTTAAAATATATTTTGTTATAATTGGATAGCCACGTGTTGAGCTAGAAAACATGTGCATATTTAGACAAGCGATGGGGACTGGGGTGACGTTCCCCAGACGATTTTTTGGAAGAAACGAAGCTATAGGTGTAACACCCCGGGTGTCACGCTACAGTAATCACTTCTGATTAACGTCAAGTCACTGTGGTTAAGCGTGGATGATCACCCTCGATCATTGTCAGTTAAATTCAGCCCGGATAAAAATTCCAAATCTAGGTGGAAATAAAACTTTGGCCAAAATTTGTGCAACCAATTTTATTAAATGCCTAAAAGTCATTAGGTCAAGTTACAATATCAATGGGAATTTATCATAATATTTTAATATTTTAAACAAGTCAAACCGGGGGAAAAACAATTCATTTTAATCAATTATTGTTTGAATAAAATTCAAACTATTTTATTTGAGACCCAAACTTTTTATAGCAGCGAAAGATAAGACAAAATAAATATTGAGACTAGTGGTACATTTTACAAAAATCTTTTGGAGCTTAAACTAGATAAAACACTGAACAAAAGAATAGCAAAAAAAATATATAATAAAAAAAAGGTAAAATCCCGCACTGGGCAAGGCCCACCCCTTCCTCCACTGGGCCCGGCCCACCCTCACCTCCTTCTCCCTCCTCCCCCTCTCTCTCCGTGCGTGGCGGCCATCCCGCCGTGCCACGACACACCTCGCCGCCGTGGCAGGCATCCCGCGGCCGCCGGCGGGTATAAGCCGACCCCGCTCCCCCCCGGACCCCTGGAAACCCTAGACATCTATCCCAGTTCTTCCTCACCCGCCGCTCTCCCACTGCCTCGCCCGCCCGTGGAGTGCTGTCGCCGTCACCTCGCCGTGGACGCGGCCAACGTCTGCCACAGGCCGCCCCTCCATGTCCTGGAGCTCCGCCCTGGTCGCCTACTTCATCTCCACCAGCGAATCGAGGCCGGGAACCGCTTCAAGCTTGCAATCGGGCCGCGCCCCTCCGCCACGGCCGCCGGTGGCTTCGCCGAAATTGGTCGTCCTCACCGCGCCTTGGCCTCTCCATGCATGCCCCGAGCTCGATGTGAGCATACTGCACTTCCTGAGCCACTCCATTTTCCTCCCCGATGCCCGTAGTCGTGGCCGCCATGGACGCATGCTCTGGCCGCCGCTGTTTTTCGCCGCCGGTGAGGATCCCGTCGGTACCAGCCACTGCCACCACCCCCTTGAGATGCGTGGCGTTGGCCTCGTCCGTTCCCTGCCCTCCGCCACCCGATTTGGTCGCCGGAGCTGGTCACCGTGGACCTCGCCGGGCGCCTGATGCCCGTCGCCGGCGTGCCCCCGTGGGGGACAGTGGGATTGACCCACTGGCATGTGGGGCCGACCCACATTAGATTATGGGCTAATCCTCATTAGGAGTTAACCCCCCCTAAGTTTATTACATGTGGGCCCAAGGCTAGTTGATTAAATCTAAGAGAAAACTGTTAGAGATTACTCTGTTAGACTTACATGTGGGACCTAGCACTTAAACTAATCACTGGATTAATTTAAATGATTAGTATCACTGTGTGTATGACACATGGGCCCCAGCTGTAAGCTATTAAAAATAAATAGATTTATCACTGTTGAGTATGACATGTGGGTCCATGGCATTATTTATAATAAAAATAAATTGATTAATAACCAGAGGCTGACATGTGGGACCCACTGGTCAGTTGACCAGTCAACCTTACAGGTGGGTCCCCTCTGTCAGGTTTGACCAGTCAAACCTACTGTTTTGGATAATGTTGAATTAATAATTAAAGAAAATCCAGAAATTCTTTTAAATTGAATAAAATCTAGAAATTGATTTAAAATGATTTAAACTCTGAATTTGAATATCTTTTAAACCGTAAGTCTGATTCAAAAACTTTATACATGAAAATTGATCATAAAAATATAACGAGTAAGAATACGCTATCCGTATACCAACCACACCCCTCTAACACAACGAACACCGACATCCCCCCTCCGGGCTGTCTGTCGATAATTCCCGGTACCGATAAAAAGTACCCGGATGAATTTATTTCGAACACGAAAGTTGTCCGGAATGGTTCAACTAACACGGATACACCCCCCTTATGTTTGTCGGATGTCCACGACACCTCCGGCATGAACCCTTCCCCCTCCGGAAACCCTATCTGGTGATCACCCGGAGCCGGTATTTCATCCCCGGATGAATTCCCGCTCTGAGCCTAATACCTTGTACTGCGTTAGAACACCGTCTACAATGCGTTCGCCATGCCTTGTATTTGTATTGATATTATTGTTGTGTATTTATTGTTTCTCCCCCTCTCTTATTGTCCGGTAGTCCCGACGGCCGTTGTCGATGCCCCTGTGATCAACTACTTCGTCGACGACCGTACCTCTACCGTCGAGCTTCCAGGCAAGCAGAGCCATTCTCTTCCCCAGATATCTCCTACCTTTCCGTACTTTCTTGCACTAGGCATTGTTACTGCTGCTGCTACGTTACAATCCTATTCAATTGCATAGCCTGATTTTGTCGCCCCTTGATGTACCTTCCTTATCCTATGCTGCATGCTATATCTATATAATATATTCAGCAGTGAGCCCTGCGCATTGTTAGCTAGGATTAGATAGTGGGCCGTGGACACTCAGGGGAGTGACGCGGATACAAAATATATACAACTGCAACAGGTACGGATCAATGCAGACGCCCTAGGGAACCTACAATGGCGAGACTCTGTCGAGTCGCTTCGAGTTTGACTTACGAGGGGACTGACTCGTAATTCACTCTCGTCGGCTCAGTAGCGTAGTATCACTGGGATGATACGAGGGCATTCCTCTTTAGTTCATTCCGATGGTGTCTCGGCACCACCGGGGTGATATGAGAATATTCCTCTTTAGTTCATTCCGCTGATGTCTCTGTCGAACCTCGTTAAGTGTGCCATCGAGGGTGATTCCTCCTGGTTTCACTTAATGGTAGGCACTCGAATCAACTGGTGTCCTTAAAGGTAAGAGTCGGGCGACCCAACGGTGCCCGCGAGCGGTATATTGTCGGGAGCGACAGGGAGGGTACGACCGACGTTACTGGCGTGCTTGGCCCCTGCTCGCGAGAGTTACCAAACCACGAAAAAGTCGAGCTCTACCAAGAGCACACGCGAGACAAGGTAAGGAGACGGTTCACCTTATCGGTAACCGCGTGCTTTGACGGGACGACAGGGCAGGCCCCGACGTTACCGGTGGGCCTTGTTGCTGTTCGTTGTCCGTTGTGTTGTTAGTCAGACAGCGATGACGGTTGTCTGCGAGATAATATTAAAATGCTAAATGGTTCGGCGGATGACTTGAGAGACCCGTTGGTCTGTACGCACTACCTACACGTGGGATTATGGTGTGGGCCCTCCGCGTCGTAGTTCGTCCGAAAGCTCTTCAGACGTCAGCAGTACCACGGGCTGATAGCCGGGAAGCGGTCTTGTCTTATTTGCTGCAGCAGGTGTGTTTTGGATTTGCTTTTGCTTCACTGGACAGTCTCATACCGTGCAGGAGCGTGCAAGGGTGAGGGACCTAGACCCCTTGGCGCATAGGATATAGTCTGGTGGATGGCCTCTCTGCTGAGCCTAGGATGGGCTGCGTCGTGTCGGATAGCCTCGGTGGGGCGTTCCCTAACAAGGTTCACGCCACCCTGGAGATCCGAGCGTGCATGCTGAACAGTAGTGCACCCCTGCAGGGAGTTTAATCTATTCGAATAGCCGTGTCCACGGTAACAGGACGCTTTATGCTGAAGCTGGATCTTACCACTACAAACTATTACTATTAAACTGTATGGTTCCGGGTTTTCTTCCTCGCAGGGAAGTCGAGGAGGGGAACTCAGAGGCATTATTATTATTAATCATTACAACTTATATTATACATTGTTGCAGCAACTTCTGCTTCATTGTTACTTTATTGCTTTATATAAACTGTTGGCTTTTTCTTTTCTCATGCTGCAAGACACGTCAGAAGATGCTAGTCTTCGATAGGCCTAGCTTCTTACCCTTATTCTGATTTCTATCTTGCAGTCCACTATATATACAACCTCCCCTTTCCATTGATACAATGCATAATGCTTAGTAGCGGACGTAAGACTCGCGGGTATACTAGATACTCACCTGCTTTATTTCCTTTACTGTTTTCCTAATCAGTCGACGTTGGAGCTTTGGAGCCCAGGAGCAGGAGTTCCCGATGTCGACCACCGCAACGTGAAGATCCCCGATGCCTTCTACGACGTCGAGTTCCCCTTTGACCAGGAGTAGTTTGGAGGTTCCCAGGCAGGAGGCCTCGCCTTTTCGATCGTTGTTGATATTTGTGCTAGCCTTCTTAAGGCAACCTTGTATCCTTGTGTCTGTACTTAGATACTTTTTGCTTCCGCTGACTTGTGCTCTTGAGCTGTTGTATTCGAGCCCTCGTGGCCCTTGGCTTGTATTAAACAACTTGTATTATTTTATTTTTAGAGTTGTGTTGTGATATCTCACCGTGAGTCCCTAATCTAGATCGTGTACCTTGCGTGTATGATTACTGTACACGGCTTGATTTTGGGGGCGTCACAATAGGCTCCTTTTATTTTCTTAAGTGTCTCTCTGGCGTGACAAATAGTTCTCTGGCGGTTTGTACTTATTCATTGATGCAATGGTGTTCACTCCATGATCGTTGCAAAGATGCCAAAAGTTTTATTCAGGAGATTATCTGACTCTAGAATTTCCGTTCTACTCAAGGCTTATACAATGGCTGCTTATTTTTTAGGATGTTGGTCCAGCTCGACATTGAGTTTGTTTGGCACTCATATGCATGATTATAATTTCCATATTTTGAGTGTTTTGTATCATTGGGAGTCCTTTAATGTAAATTCAGTATCTTATTCACAAAAAAATTATTAGTGGATCAATTCCACATTATCTGTATCGTACATCAAACGTTCTTGTCATGCATACATAGGGTCACGACAGAAAATGAAGACCATACATGGCCAAGCTTAGAATTATTTTTGAAACATACTACTAGAGAAAAGGCTATACATGGAATTATTATTAGTGGCGCATTTTATATGTCATGTGCCACTATTTTGTAAGGGTGGCGGACTGATTAAAATGCGCCACGTATAAGCTCTTATTCGTGGCGCATTTTGAACCAGTGCGCCACCCTAAGAATGGGCCAGCCTGGATTTGCTTATTAGTGGCACATTTTTCAAAATGCGCCACCCTAAGATTCAAAATGCGCCACTAATATCGGGACCCAGGGTTAGCGTATGCAAGACTCGCTACAACACAATCATATGGAGAGCCGAGAACCGTACCCACTTGTCTGAGCAGACAAGGCCAAGCACAGAACGTCCTCGGAAAGCACCGAACGTGAGGGGTATCCCATCCAGGCCGGATGATCAACTGAGATGGGTCCTCATCGTCCGCACACAAGTCTAGATGATATGGGTGATGAACTCCCATACTCATAGACAAGTCGCCTCAACCATACTATCGATTGTATTATAACCCTTACATAGACTTACTCCAGCCCGATCACTTAGTCGGAGTCTAGGGCGCGCTCGATCATACATCAAAGTGTGCACGTGACAGAGTCATGAGCAATCGCATCGCGATGCCCCAAGCTGCGCACATCTAAGGGCCACTTGGTGTATAAAAGACCGCCAGCCAGATCACAACTAAGGTCTCGAAACCAATACTAAGACATGCATGTTATAATCATACACGCATCACACATGTCCAGTATGAACAACAGGTATCATTGCAATTCTCTACAAAGTATACAAATTTATTGATAACTCTTACAGAGTGCACACAGAGATCACAAGTCTGTGATCCAACATTACATCAAAAATGCGGAAGCAAAGTAGGTCTGAGTACATACAAGTTTAACAAATGGCTTATAGAAGCCTTATCTATAAGCAAGCCCTTCCATGAGGGACCAGTCGTCTGACTGGGACTACACTAGCTTGATCAGTCGTCGAGCTCCAGGAAGATTCCACCTTCGGGGTCAGGGGGTTCATCCAAAACATAGAATAAGCAAACGTGAGTACAAAGTCGTACTCAACAAGACTTACGTAGGAGCTATACTACTCATGCACATGTATCAAGGTAAAGGGAGGTGGGGTTCAATTGCAGAAGTGCCAGCTTTGACTTGTCTAGACCTGAACTACGCGTACCAGACTTTGAGGTAAGAAGCGTACACGAGTCCACTACATGTCCAACCAAATACACCACTATGGTGCCTTCCTCGACTTCCCCACGAGAAAGCACGCCATAGCACTCACGCTTATCTTGGCAAGTTTTATAAGTATCAAGATCAAGTTGTCTAATAATCAAGCTAAGCTTTCCAAGCATGTCCCTTACCGCGGACGCGGCTATTCGAATAGTTTTGTTAACCCTGCAGGGGTGTACTGCTACACACACATGATCATCATTTACCGCCTTTGTACTCGACACCGTTCAGGAGGTGTCGGCGAGGATGCTCACCACAACTGTTACCTCATAGCCGATCTAGTCCAAGAAAGCCACCTACCTGGGTTGGCTACCACTATCGTGAACCCGGCCGGTTTACCGAAGTGGACCCAGATGATGTGTGCGTGGTGCATAAGCCAGTATCGGTTGAGCCGTTCTCTCACTTAGCAGCCAGGCCACAAACCTACCAGAACTCCGAACTACTGCGACATCTGGACATCGAAAGGGATGAGTTAGTAGGTTGAGAGGGGTCAGTGAGTCCAATGTGTGGTTGTACTCTTCATCTTGGATCACCACACAAGAACTCGGACATAGGGCGGTGTTCAACGAGACAACCCACTGTGTACTCCTACACAGCCTCTCATCGTTCATGAGTTTGTAGTCTGAATCAAGTGATTCATCCACAATGACTTTATTCATTTTGAAGTCGAAACCTGAAAGGTTAGAAATATCAATGGGTTTCTCCTTAGCTAGAACCCAAACAGTCTTAGGATACTGTTCAGGCTCCCAGTATGTGCCATCAGGATTTATTTTTCTCTCGAAACCAACACCTTCATTCCTGGGATTCCTGTGAAGGAGGGCCTTCCTCAGGATATCACAGAGATATTGGTGTCCTTGCACACTTTTGAACATGCCTGTTTCAAATAAGTTTTTCAACCTGAGGAGTTCCTCGGTAACAGCAGGATTTTCCTCATCGGAGGCATTAGTATCATCAATAACAATAGGAGCTTTCCCTTTGGAAATAGTTTTGCTTCGTTCCAAACAATCCAAACAAGGTGATTCAGATTTATCAATTGCTTCAGAACCTTGTTGAGCCATGAGAGAGAGATTGACATTTTCCAATTCTTCATGAGCCTCTGTCAGTTTTTCGAGAGCCACTTTCCTCTGAAGAAATTCATAGGTAAGCTTCTCATAATCAACTGAAAGAAGATCATGCCGAGAGGATAATTCTTCAAACTTATCCTTCAGAGCAGCATGCTCATTGGTTAAAGTTTGATTCTTCTCAATCTCATCGATCAACAACGTTTCTGACTTCTTAATGGTTTTGCTTAGTGAATCAAGTTCATCTTGTTGAATTGAAGCAATTTTAGCAAGTTTAGCATAGCTTATCCTAGTATCACTTTCACATGAGGAATAATCAGAAGTATCATAGGTTGACTTGGATGAAGATACCTTTGCCTTGGCCATGAAGCAATATGCAGGAGTTTCATCTTCACTACTGTTGTTGGTGAAGAATGAGCTCGAAGCATTGACTGAAGCATCTGCCGAAGCAAAAGCCAAACCAGCAACTCCATCTGATTCGGACCCTGAAGCAGACCTTGAGTCTTGTTCAGCTTCGGAACCAGAGGCTTCATCTTCTGAGTTCATCTCCTTTCCCAAATAGGCCTTGGCACGGTGAGAGCTGCTTCGACGAGACGAGTGAGTCTTCGATGAAGAACCCTCACGCTTCTTATGATACTTCTTCCTCTTATCATCATCAGAATCTTTCTTCTTTTCCCTTCTTGAACTGGAATCATGTTTCTTTGACTCATGACTTCTGGAGGATCTGTAAGGCTTCGATGAAGAGTCTCTGAGTGAATGCTTCGATTTGTTTTCAGCTTCCCACAGAGGGCAATCAGCAATGTAGTGTCCTGGTTTCTTGCACTTATAGCAGCAGTTTTCCTTCGATGGAGAGCTTTTCATCTTGTCCTTCCAGTACGGGTAGTCCTTCCCATTGAAAATAGGAATAGGTTCGCCAGAGCGAATAGCTGCGAAAGACATACTTGAAAACACTCCAGGAGGTTAATCCAAATAAAGAGTGCCTAGCTCTGATACCAATTGTTAGACAAAGTATGTGATCAGAGGGGGAGGGGGTGAATGATCACTTCAAAATTTTGCATGAAACTATGAAGTGAAGCATAACTCAGTAACCGAAAGGATTCAACAGAAAGGTAAATGTCGAAGCAGAACATGATTGAAGCAAAACATAGCGAATCAAAAGCATCGAATCAATTGCATCGAAGCAGATCACTGAAGCAATTGATAGACTGAATGTAAGTGCGGAAGGTTAAACGAACTCTTGACTCGGCGATGTTTGTTCGACCAGTTCACACTCTGCAAAGTGCTACGTCTGGTTGGAGGGACTTGTGATTGAACACATGAGCTAACCTCTCTCCGTCCGTTTCTCCACTGCACCAATCTCCTTGAGCTTGGTCAGTTCGAGGCCTTTGATTATTGAGGAAATCACCGAAACCTTTGACAAACTGGACTTCGAGGCGACAATTACTCTTCGCTCTCTGAAGAACAACTCTCTAACCGTCTAGGAGAATTGCAGTTCTCCAAGATAAAAAGGCTAGCAAACTTCTTCCTAAGTCACAATGAATCAACTCAGATCAATAGGACTTATGCTTCAGTGGATGGGTTTTTGAAATGCTTCGGTGGGGTTGCTCTCTCTCTCCTCTGTAGGGAATCAATCTTGGAGCAGCTGCCGGCCAATGAGGGCGGGGGTGGCGTATTTATAGGTGGCAATCCCTAGGAGCGAAATGACTGAAGTGACCCGATGTGACAGCTTGACACCTGTCCCCAACGGTCATATTTCCAATCAATGCGCAACTTTACTTGCGGTCCAAGTAAAGCTGACTCACGGACTTGGTTCTGCTTCAGGAGCCGAAAGAACAAAGTCTTCGCTGGTGAAGCATTACCTAGCTCACATGAGATTTCTTCAACTCTGGCTTCTCACTGTTTAAGATTCGATCTGAGCCTTTTCATCAAAACCTTCGGAGTACATTTACTAAACCCCTCTTGATAGTACGGTTTTTCCTATGACTTAAAGAAGTAGAAAAGAACTACGCAAAAACAACTAAGTCATGCCCCATCTTGATCATCTTCTTCGATGAGACGTGCTTCAGGATTCCTTATCTTTTTAGGGGTCGACATCCGTGATGAGCTTCACTCCAGAGGATGTGCTTCGGTAAAAGTATAAATCTTAGTTGAAGCTTTATCACCAACCTATAACTTCAGGGACCTAACCATCTGATTCACACTAGAAAACTTGTTAGTTCCTCTACTGTTTTGACCAACAATATCCAAAACTCTTGAGGGCATAACTTTGTTCTTACAATCTCCCCCTTTTTGGACTATTGTTGACAAAACAGGCATCGATAAAAGATTTGGAATTTTGAATTTGAGTTGAGAGCAAACTCTAAGATATGAAGCTTTTGACTCCCCCTGAATTCAAGCATCGAAGATTTATGTAATCGAAGAAAATGCTTGTTGAAGAATATCATCAATGGGAAGTCTAACACATATCCTAGTGAATCAGTTGCATACAAAGATAATTTGTCTTGAAGAATATGCAATCATCCAATGACCTGTGAACTTAAGGATAATACCCACCTGCAAGATAAAATATAGGAAAGCAACTTGCAAGCACGAGGTTATTAACATATACGATAAAACAGTTCACAACCGAAGTAAAACTTTAAGTTACAACCCAATCGAAGTGAATGGAATGTTTGTCGTAACTTAACATGCAAAAGAACGAATCAAAACCCTAAACCCCGCAGCGAATCTAACCTCGATGCTACTTTCTCCCCCTTTTTGTCAATAATTGGACAAAAGGTTGATAGGTAGATCAAGAGCATCTATGCGTTAGCTGCAACCCTGGGACCCTGCACATTGTCTTCGCCTGAAGAAGATGCATCGCCTGAAGTTTCTCCTTCGGTCGAAGCAGGTGACTCTTCCTCGTCGAAGTCCATCGGCGCTTGAAGCAATTCAAGGTCGCTGTCGTCGAGAGGATCGTCTTCGTGCTTCGATGTGTGAGAGTCTTCATCCGAGAAGGTGTCAGGGCGAATCTGTTCAGCAGGGTTGACAAAGAGAACTTCATCAATCTTGTCTAGTGATGGCATCTTGGGGTTGGGGCGATCAATCGAATCATTTCTGGAAAAGTGCCTCTGCAAATGTGGGTACTCCTTGAATATGCGATCGGCTTCAAGTTTCTTCAATGAGTTGAATTTCCTTAGGCCTTTCCAAGAATGACGCTTCAATACCTTCAAGTATTGGTTGTTGTTCATGGCAATGTTTCCAACTCTGTTAATCTCATCTGACAGATGTTGCATCTGGCGCTGATTTCCTTCAATGAAGTTTTCAAGAAGTTGTTGGTTTCGAATGGCAACTTCAAAGTGGTACACTTCTTTCTGGTAACGCTTCGACATGTTGCGCTCATTGATATGCTGTCTGACTCCTACATATGTTGCAAAAGGATCATTTGGCCGCCTGAAGATATTCATAGTATCGCGGACCGGAGGGCAGAACAGCTTCGGGTGATGCTTCGCAGTGAAATCTTCGCTGCGTCCATGGTTGCAAATGGCTTGCAGCCAAGGGGCATATGGCTTCAGTTGATTTACCAATTCTGCAGCTTGTACCATGTACCGAAGAAAATAATCCTCGAAGTCAAACACATGTCCATGGGTGAGCTTCAATAGAGCATGATGAGTTGGGTACAGAATATTGGATTCTTCATTCGCTGTACTGAGAGGCATTAGTGAGTTTGACAAGATATGAAACCAAGTCTTCGATATGAATACTAAATGCTTCGGGCGAATGTTTTCTGGCATGTGATCTCCAGAGATTTCGGGATCCAATAAAGATGCAAATTCAGCTTCAGTGGGATCCGGTAACATGTGAACTTTTGCAATTTCTCCAGTGTGTCTTGGGATGTTTATAATATCGATGAATTCATCTGTATGCATCCTAAAGACTTTCCCTTGAATCATCCATTCAAGAATCCATGTGCTAGTATCTTCTGGGGTTCCAGAGACATATAGTGTGGCATAGAATTGCTTCACTAGCTCTGAATTGAATGGAGTTTCCATGGCAAATAATCCAGTCAAGTTCTGTGCTTCGATGGTTTCCATGATGTTTTGGAAGCACGTTGCAGAAGCTAGACTGTGCATATCCAAGTACTTGTGTCTGAAAAGTACACCTTTCTGGCAGTAAAGCTTCGTGTACAAGATTTGCTGTTCAGCAGTCCAGAATCGAAGATCATCAGCTGTTCTTGGTGAATCATATGGACTAGTGCCAAAGAATCGAAGCTTCTTGCGATGAACTTCAATGTCAAATTCAGGACCGTGTCTTGACGAAGATCCTTCTCCCAGGAAAATGGGAAAAGTCTCTCTTGGATAGATGGAGTCCAGCTGGGTGTCCTGAGCAGGAATGCAATGCCTTCGAGCATCTGTGATTCGCCTTTGCGGTTGAGTGACGATGGCCAACTCATTTGCTTCGGCTTCAGCTTCGATTTCTGCATCAGCATTGGTTCTAGCATTAATAGCTTGATCTTGGGCTTCGCCTTGTTTGTCTTCAGACTCTTCAGCAGAGTGAGCTGAAGAGTAATCCTTTTCAGGAATGGCTTGAGGGGGTGGAGAGGTTTCTGGTGCGAAATTGTCTTGAGAAGACGGTTGAGGAGCAGGTTGAGGTGGAGGAGGAGTTAGAGCACGGGGTGGAATGACTTCGGGGGCGGATGGCTTCGATGTGGGTTTGCCAAGCTTGATGATTCTGCATCGAGGGGGCGATGCCTTTCTAGGGGCCTTCTTTGCCGGATGAGAGCTCACCTCATCAGCTTCTTCAGTGTCAGCAATGAGACGCCTCTTCCTTTGTTGCAATATAGGAAGTGGTGAAGCTAATTGCTTGAGCATGGCTTCGCGCTTCTTTGAGTCAAGAGCCATGACTGAAGCATTGTGAGTCTTGCAGCATTCTTCAATGGCAGACTTTAACTTGTCTTGAAAGACTTGAATATTTTGCTTCGTTTGTTCATTAACAAGAGCAATCTTCTTCGAAGCAGCTATGGCTTCGCTCTTGAAGTCCTCATCAGACTCATCATCTGCTTTCTTCTTGAATTTCAGAATCTTAGCAGTTTCTGATCTGTTCCTTGAGTGCAAATCTCTCAGCTGATTGTTCAAAGTTTCGAGCATGGCTGAAAGATTTGGTGAAATGTAGATATTCCCAATATCCACAGCTTGGGGATTTACAGCTTCAGCAAGCTTACAGTATACCTGAAACAGGCTTAAACAGTCCCAGAGCTCACCTTCTCTAGCATCTGGAAAATTGTGTTCACTATGCTCAGCTTCATCATGGGCTTCGGGGACAGGAGCTGCGACTGGCTTCGGGAAAATTTCCTTCGGTGCCATATCCACAGCGGCTTCCTTTTGAGCGGCCCTGGCAGCTTTCTCAGCCTTCTTTGTGCGAAGGATATCCAGCTGAGCTTGGCGTTTGGCTTCAGCTTCAGCAAGTTGTTTGGCTTCGGCGACAGCCTTAGCCTGTTGTGCTTGAGCTTCAGCTAGCTTGCGCTTCGCTTCAGCTTGCTGGTTTGCCTCGGCCAGATCCTTCCTTTGCTTTTCAAGATCAGCTGCTTCCCTATCATCTTTCTCTTTCTCTTTGGCTTCTTTTTCAGCCTTAGCTTTGGCTTGAGCTTCGACATGCAGACGTTCAACTTCGATGCGGTCTCTCTTCCGCAATTCAGCTTCTGTCAACTTCTTTGTGCCAACCTGGGCATATGTTTGGCCAGGCTTAGCCACAGTTGTCTTCGGCTTCGAAGCTTTAACAGGCTCTGGAGCTTTGGCTTCGGGCACAACAGTAGGCTTAGCCACAGGCTTTGCCTTCGGGTCATGCCGTTCCTTGGTCCTCTGCTCGGTTGGAACAAGACGGCGGGGAGGCTTGGAAGACAGGGGTGCCTCAACCACCAAGTTCGTCAAATCAATGTTCCTCTTTGGAGCAGAAGGTGTTGTAGGTTCATGAAACTTAACACCCTTAGGAGCAGTTGGCTTCGCTCCAGCCTTCTTCTTCAGAGGCATCCGAATCAGTTTCTTCTTTGGACTTGGGGGAATGGGAGAGTGTTCAGACTCATCATCTGCTTCATCAACAGGATCTTCATCGAGAGAGTCTTCAAGCTGTGCAGCTGCATCAGCTTCGTCATCTGCTTCGTGTTCAGCCTCCTCTTCTGAAGCAGGAGGGGGTGAATCACTCAGCTTCCGAAGCTTTCGCCTCTTCTTAGGCTTCGATGGTTCAGCTTCATCAAGCCCTGCAGCAGCAAGAGCTTTGGCCTTTTTCTCTTCTCGGATCCTCTTCTTCTCAGCCAGAATGGAAAGCCTCTCTTGTTCTTCAGGATAATCATCCGGGGTCTTGAGTGAATTTGGGTGCGGAACAGCCGGAGGCTTCGGATAGAATTTCTTCCTGTTGGCTTCAGTCTACTGGGCGCACATAGCGGTGGTGTACCGATAAGGAGGACTGAATGCAAATTGCATTGCCCACTTCCAAGATGGGATACTTTTGAACTTGTACCACCTGATAGCCCAATATCGACGAATCCTTTGCAGTCGAATCTTTCTATCATGATCTGTCTCTTCTGGCGGGGTGTCATAGCCCATCTTGAGGCGAATGGCTTCGGGTATGCCTCGGGCATTATTTACTTCCTTAGTTTTGCCTCCTTTGCCCTTCTGCTTTGGTGGCTCTGGGTAATTTTCCAGTCCTTCAACAATCGGAGACTCATTCCCCATTGCAGCTTCTTCGTCAGACATCCTGTGAACAGAATCATAGACAAGAGGGAACCAGGGAGAGGGAATGAATAAGCACAGGCAAAGGTTTCGACCAAAACCAAAACAATTTGACAGGAGCCCAGATCAAACTCAGATTGGATGCAACTCTGTTTATGAATTTGGCTAGAACAAGTTCGAAAACAAGACCTAACCCAATCCAGTTCAGAGAATGAATCGTATCATACGAACTGACCTGAGGAGATGGGATTGCTTAGATGCTAAGAACAGCTTTCCCAAGATGAAAAGACCCGCACAGATCAAACAACCCTATAAACAGAAATCAAAACCCTAACAAACTTAGATCCAAACCCTAGATGAAGAACACAGAGAACACGATTGGATCCAAGATGCTGTGCGTACCCTAACTTGGTGACGCACGACGGCTACGGCGACGGAGGGCGGAGAAGTGCTCTGCGTCGACGAGGAAGGTCCACGGCGGCGGCGTTCCGGCAGTGAAGCGGCGACGGCGACGACGAGGACGAGAGCTCTGCGGATGCTCGAGGAGGGAGACGGAGAAGTCAGAGAGAATGAGCGTGGGGTAAACCGTTTCGATGGGGGAACGCCTTAAATAGGCCTGACCTGGAGCGGTTACCAGATCAGATCGAACGATTCACAACGACTGACTCTTCCGATTCAACGGCTAAGATGAAGTGGCGTATCGCGAGCGAATCTCAACGACCCGGAGAAGACGGGGACTCAACGGCCGAAGAATAAGTCTTGACCGAGAGCAAAAACTTCGATAAAGTTGAAAACATTTGCTTTGGAACTCAATGATGCTCGAAGCAATATGCTTTCCGTTTCAATTTTGCTTATCATTCAAGATAGAAAAGATTGGGAGCGAAACAGAATAGAGGGGGTAGGGTCCGAAACTTATCACTTCGAAGAACAACATCGAAGCTAAAAGTGGTAAGCATAGGGGACAAAAGAAACGAATAAATAAAACAAACTAAACACAGAACAGAAAGCAACTGGCAAACGAAGCTAAACTTGGACGAAGGAAAACTCAAGCGAAACTAAACAAAAAGAAACACAAACGAAGGTGAATATATACAGTGAAAAGTTTTGATCTTACTGAACATTGTGTGAGTCTAAGATGTTGAGCTCACATCTCAATGCACAAAACCTTTTCTCGTCCAATGGCTTCGTGAAAATATCTGCCAATTGATCTTCAGTTCTTACATGGCTCATCTCAATGTCTTCGCGCTGAACATGATCTCGAAGAAAATGATGACGAATATCAATATGCTTCGTTCGAGAGTGTTGCACAGGATTGTGAGCAATCTTGATGGCACTCTCATTGTCACAAAGCAGAGGGATTTTCTTTACAAATATACCATAATCTTTCAGCGTCTGCTTAAGCCAAATTATTTGAGTGCAGCACGAGCCAGCAGCAATGTATTCAGCTTCAGCAGTAGATATTGAGACACAGTTCTGTTTCTTTGAAGCCCAACACACAAGAGATCTACCAAGAAAATGACAAGTGCCTGAGGTAGATTTCCTGTCAACCCTATCACCAGCCCAGTCTGAATCAGAATATCCAATCAAATCAAACTAAGTGCCTTTGGGATACCAAAGTCCCAAAGAAGGAGTATGTGCTAGATATCGAAGAATTCGCTTCACAGCTATATGATGCGATTCCTTTGGATTTGCCTGAAATCGAGCACAAATACAAACTGATAGCATGATGTCAGGTCTAGATGCACATAAGTATAAGAGAGAACCTATCATGGACCGATTTTTTTTCTGATCGATGGGTTTCCCTTTCTCATCTGCATCAAGAAAACCATTAGTAGGCATGGGAGTTCTAATGGTCTTGCATTCAGCAAGATCAAACTTCTTCAGGAAATCCTTCAAGTATTTCTCTTGTGAAATAAAGGTGCCATTCTTCTGTTGTCGAATCTGAAGTCCAAGGAAAAACTTCAACTCTCCCATCATAGACATCTCATATTTCTTAGACATCATCCTTGCAAATTCTTCGCTGATCTCAGTGTTAGTACAGCCAAAAATAATATCATCTACATAAATCTGACACACAAATAGATCATTGTTATATGATCGAGTGAAAAGAGTGGGGTCAGTTGTTCCTGGTTTGAAGCCTTTCTTCAGGAGGAAATCCTTCAGTGTTTCATACCAAGCACGAGGTGCTTGCTTCAGTCCATACAAAGCTTTGTGAAGCCTGTACACCATATCAGGATTCTTCGAGTCTTCAAAACCTGGAGGCTGCATAACATACACTTCTTCTTCTATTTCACCATTAAGAAAAGCACTCTTGACATCCATTTGATATAGCAATATATTTTTGTGGTTAGCAAAAGCAAGCATGACACGAATGGATTCGAGACGGGCTACTGGAGCATAGGTTTCACCAAAGTCAATGCCTTCGATTTGGGTGTAACCTTGTGCTACCAATCTAGCCTTATTTCTTACCACAATACCGTCTTCATCTTGCTTGTTGCGAAATATCCACTTGGTGCCAATAACGTTGTGCTTCGTGGGATCTGGCCTTTCAACAAGTGACCAGACCTTGTTCCTTTCAAATTGGTGAAGTTCTTCCATCATAGCTAATAACCAATCAGGGTCCTTCATGGCTTCATCATATTTTGAAGGCTCTAGCATGGAGACAAAATAAAAGTTTCCACAGAAGTTAGCCAAACGAGTACGAGATCGAGTAGTGGGACGACCTGGTTGATTGATATCTTCAAGGATCGAATCCACATCAACTCTTCTTCGAACTCGAGATAACGCAGTATCATTTGCTCCAGGCTCAGCTTCTGCTTCAGGATCTGCATCAGCTTCGGGATCAGCTTCACCTTCAGCTTCAGCATTTCCTTCAGGATTAGCATTTCCTTCGTTCCCTTGACCTTCTTCGTCCTGTTCATCATTTGCTTCAGGATGTTGATTTCCAGCGCCCCGGGCTATGTGTGGGAACATTGGACCATCATCATCCCTGATAGCTTGACGTTGATTGGCTTCAACAGGGCGAATCTCACCAATAGCCATGGACCTTATTACTTCATCAAGAGGAGGTTCATCTAGATCATGAGGCAAATGCTCCTTTTGAGAGCCATTAGTTTCATCAAACCTTACATTTACAGTTTCCATAACTTTTCCAAAGTGAGAGTTATAGACTCTGTAAGTGTGAGAGTTTGAGCCATAACCTAGAAGAAAACCTTCATGTGCCTTAGGGGAAAATTTGGAGCTATGATTCATATCTCTAATAAAGCATGGAGCACCAAATACCCTAAGATATGAGACATTTGGTTTGTTACCAGTGATAAGCTCATGTGAAGTCTTCTTCAAGAATTTGTGAAGGTAAACCTTGTTGATGATGTGACATGCAGTATTGATTCCTTCGGCCCAGAACCTAATAGGAGTCTTGTATTTAGCAAGCATAGTTCTGGCCATCTCAATAAGAGTTCTATTCTTCCTTTCAACTACACCATTCTGTTGAGGTGTATAAGCAGCAGAGAACTCATGAGTAAAGCCATAATCATCAAGAAAATCTTCAATATTTGTATTTTTGAATTCAGTTCCGTTATCACTTCGGATATGCTTCAGAGATAATTCATATTCTGTTTGAGCTCTCTTAGCGAATGACTTGAAGATTTCAACCACTTTGCTCTTGTCATCCAAAAAGAAAACCCAAGTATAACGTGAGAAGTCATCAACAATAACTAGACCATATTTGTTTCCTCCCAGACTTGCATAATTTTGAGGACCAAAAAGATCCATATGAAGCAATTCAAGAGGACGAGTGGTAGTCATGATGGTCTTAGCTGAATGATGTTTCTTCGTAATTTTACCAGCTTCGCAAGCACTGCAGAGACGATCCTTATCGAATTTTACTTCGGTAAGACCAATAACATGATTCTTCTTCACTAGGTTATGAAGATTTCTCATCCCTGCATGACCAAGTCTTCGATGCCATAACCAGCCAGATGAAGCTTTTGCCATTAAGCAAGTGGATACAGCAGGGCCCGAAGAAAAATCAACAATGTATAGATCTCCCTTTCGGTATCCCTCGAAGACAAACGTATAGTCATCCTGTGAAAAGACAACACAACGCGAAGCAGAAAACAACACAAGCATACCCATATCGCATAACTTTGAAATAGACATAAGATTATATCCAAGAGATTGGACTAGCATAACCTTGTCAATGTGCTTATCCTTCGATATGGCAATCTTACCCAAACCTAACACTTTACCTTTGTTGTTATCACCGAAGGTAATGTACTTCAGAGAAGATTGAGATAGTTTTTCTTCGATGAACAACTCCTTGTCTCCGGTCATATGATTTGTACAACCACTATCCATGACCCATTCGGATCCACCGGAGACATAGCCCTGCAGAAGAATTAGTTCTTCTTAACCACCCACAAACAAGCAGGTGACTGAGAAGACGTTGAAGCACTGGTCGAAGCAATATTAAATCGAACAGGAGTGTATTGCTTCGGTGAACCATCAAGCACACCATAAATGTAAGTCCTCTGTGAACGGTTAGCCTAAGTATGAGCATATGCAATCTTAGTATGATTATTATGAGGACGATACGTGTGGCGACCAGTACGATAGTATTGCTTCTGCGGAACATTTGATTCGGTCACCAATGGATCATTTCTCGTCTCAAGAGAGTAAAAATGATTCGGTGGTACCGAAGACTTTCCCTGCATAGAATGGTTAGCAGGCAACTTTTCCACAAGTGCTTTCTGCACCCATATTTGCCTCTTGTAAAATCCATTCTTTGGTGGAGTACCTACATACTCAGCTGAAACTTTACCCTGTTCATCTTTCATGAGTTTGTAGTCTGAATCAATTGATTCATCCACAATGACTTTGTTCATTTTGCAGTCGAAACCTGAAAGGATAGCAATATCAATGGGTTTCTCCTTAGCTAGAACCCAAACAGTCTTAGGATACTGTTCAGGCTCCCAGTATGTGCCATCAGGATTTATTTTTCTCTCGAAACCAACACCTTCATTCCTGGGATTCCTGTGAAGGAGGGCCTTCCTCAGGATATCACAGAGATATTGGTGTCCTTGCACACTTTTGAACATGCCTGTTTCAAATAAGTTTTTCAACCTGAGGAGTTCCTCGGTAACAGCAGGACTTTCCTCATCAGAGGCATTAGTATCATCAATAACAATAGGAGCTTTCCCTTTGGAAATAGTTTTGCTTCGTTCCAAACAATCCAAACAAGGTGATTCAGATTTATCAATTGCTTCAGAACCTTGTTGAGCCATGAGAGAGAGATTGACATTTTCCAATTCTTCATGAGCCTCTGTCAGTTTTTCGAGAGCCACTTTCCTCTTAAGAAATTCATAGGTAAGCTTCTCATAATCAACTGAAAGAAGATCATGCCGAGAGGATAATTCTTCAAACTTATCCTTCAGAGCAGCATGCTCATTGGTTAAAGTTTGATTCTTCTCAATCTCATCGATCAACAACGTTTCTGACTTCTTAATGGTTTTGCTTAGTGAATCAAGTTCATCTTGTTGAATTGAAGCAATTTTAGCAAGTTTAGCATAGCTTATCCTAGTATCACTTTCACATGAGGAATAATCAGAAGTATCATAGGTTGACTTGGATGAAGATACCTTTGCCTTGGCCATGAAGCAATATGCAGGAGTTTCATCTTCACTACTGTTGTTGGTGAAGAATGAGCTCGAAGCATTGACTGAAGCATCTGCCGAAGCAAAAGCCAAACCAACAACTCCATCTGATTCGGACCCTGAAGCAGACCTTGAGTCTTGTTCAGCTTCGGAACCAGAGGCTTCATCTTCTGAGTTCATCTCCTTTCCCAAATAGGCCTTGGCACGGTGAGAGCTGCTTCGACGAGACGAGTGAGTCTTCGATGAAGAACCCTCACGCTTCTTATGATACTTCTTCCTCTTATCATCATCAGAATCTTTCTTCTTTTCCCTTCTTGAACTGGAATCATGTTTCTTTGACTCATGACTTCTGGAGGATCTGTAAGGCTTCGATGAAGAGTCTCTGAGTGAATGCTTCGATTTGTTTTCAGCTTCCCACAGAGGGCAATCAGCAATGTAGTGTCCTGGTTTCTTGCACTTATAGCAGCAGTTGTCCTTCGATGGAGAGCTTTTTGAGGATGAACGGTGATAATAATGACTTCAGCTTCTTGAAGGATAACTCTTCTTGGGTAAAGAAAAACCTTTTCTTTGAAAGCGATTGAAGCGTCTCATGATCAGTGCTAAATCTTTTCCAATGCTTGAGGGATCATCTGATTCGACACCTGAAGCAGAACTGACTTCGGGTGAAGAATGACGCGAAGCTTTTGCTTTCAGGGCATGGGATCTCCTTCGAGAACCATTTATGTCACGTTTCTCTTCTTCTTCCATTTCAAAGGTAGTGAGTCTCTCAAGAACATCAGCAGCAACAAGACGTCTGTAATCAGTCCTTTCCTTGATCATCAGCACAATGTGATCAAACGAGTCATCCAATGAGCGAAGCAGAGTTCTCACAACAGAGTGAGGTGTAATGTCATCAGCACCGAGGGAAATCAATTCATTTGCAAGAGTTGTGAGTCTGCTGTAAATACAACTGACTTTTTCACCCTCGTTTCTCTTGAAGCGATAGAATTTGCTTCGGAGAGTGTCAATTCTGGCATCTTTCTGGGTAGAAACACCTTCACCAATCTTCTCAAGATAGTCCCAGACACCTTTGGCAGTTGGAATATTCTTCACTTCATGATACTTTTCAGGTGTCAAGTGATTGGTGATGAAAACCCAAACTACAGAATCAAGATCAATCAGCGTTGCTTCTTCAGGGGTGATCTCCTTCTCATCAGCAACAGTGACTCCATACAAGACAACTTGCCAGGAAGTTGAGTTGATAGCCATGATATTTCTTTTCATCTTGTCCTTCCAGTACGGGTAGTCCTTCCCATTGAAAATAGGAATAGGTTCGCCAGAGCGAATAGCTGCGAAAGACATACTAGAAGACATACTTGAAAACACTCCAGGAGGTTAATCCAAATAAAGAGTGCCTAGCTCTGATACCAATTGTTAGACCAAGTATGTGATCAGAGGGGGAGGGGGTGAATGATCACTTCAAAATTTTGCATGAAACTATGAAGTGAAGCATAACTCAGTAACCGAAAGGATTCAACAGAAAGGTAAATGTCGAAGCAGAACATGATTGAAGCAAAACATAGCGAATCAAAAGCATCGAATCAATTGCATCGAAGCAGATCACTGAAGCAATTGATAGACTGAATGTAAGTGCGGAAGGTTAAACGAACTCTTGACTCGGCGATGTTTGTTCGACCAGTTCACACTCTGCAAAGTGCTACGTCTGGTTGGAGGGACTTGTGATTGAACACAGGAGCTAACCTCTCTCCGTCCGTTTCTCCACTGCACCAATCTCCTTGAGCTTGGTCAGTTCTTCACTCGTGGCTGATTATTGAGGAAATCACCGAAACCTTTGACAAACTGGACTTCGAGGCGACAATTACTCTTCGCTCTCTGAAGAACAACTCTCTAACCGTCTAGGAGAATTGCAGTTCTCCAAGATAAAAAGGCTAGCAAACTTCTTCCTAAGTCATAATGAATCAACTCAGATCAATAGGACTTATGCTTCGGTGGATGGGTTTTTGAAATGCTTCGGTGGGGTTGCTCTCTCTCTCTCCTCTGTAGGGAATCAATCTTGGAGCAGCCGCCGGCCAATGAGGGCGGGGGTGGCGTATTTATAGGTGGCAATCCCTAGGAGCGAAATGACTGAAGTGACCCGATGTGACAGCTTGACACTTGTCCCCAACGGTCATATTTCCAATCAATGCGCAACTTTACTTGCGGTCCAAGTAAAGCTGACTCACGGACTTGGTTCTGCTTCAGGAGCCGAAAGAACAAAGTCTTCGCTGGTGAAGCATTACCTAGCTCACATGAGATTTCTTCAACTCTGGCTTCTCACTGTTTAAGATTCGATCTGAGTCTTTTCATCAAAAAATTCGGAGTACATTTACTAAACCCCTCTTGATAGTACGGTTTTTCCTATGACTTAAAGAAGTAGAAAAGAACTACGCAAAAACAACTATGTCATGCGCCATCTTGATCATCTTCTTCGATGAGACGTGCTTCAGGATTCCTTATCTTTTTAGGGGTCGACATCCGTGATGAGCTTCACTCCAGAGGATGTGCTTCGGTAAAAGTATAAATCTTCGTTGAAGCTTTATCACCAACCTATAACTTCAGGAACCTAACCATCTGATTCACACTAGAAAACTTGTTAGTTCCTCTACTGTTTTGACCAACAATATCCAAAACTCTTGAGGGCATAACTTTGCTCTTACAGGTAGATTCACCAACACATTTCCACCATCATCATCATGATTTCTACCATCCCGACTCACATAACAGTAACAACATTGTATCACTCTAAGCATGCAATAAGCAGTAACAATTGCAGGGGCCACATGATATCAACCAACTCCTACATTTGCTAGGATTGTGGTTTGCTTACTACTGTGACAAATGATAGGTCATGCAAAGGAATGGGTTCATCTATGCGGTAGAAACGTAGCATGGTAATCATCCTATATAATGCATAAGCGAGACATGAGAGGGAAGTGGGATTTTATCGACATGATCAATGGGGGTTTGCTTGCCTTGCTGACGAGGTTCAGTCTCGGGATCTTCAACGAAGGGGGCAGCCTCCTGTTCCGGTTCAACTTCTACTCGACAAACAACAAATAAGGTAGCAAAGTAAATACAATGCACAAGCACATGGTGAAGGTTGAAACTTGGTTTGCATGCTTATGATGTGTGAGGCAATTCCATTTAAATGGAGTATATTGCAAATGAATTGCAAATTCAAACTCCAATTTGAATTCAATTTAGCCAAGTTGCAAATGCTATTGTTTGATCAATGTAACTCATCTTGATATGTGTATGATATGCCTCTGATGTTCAAGTGAAATGTGGCATGTTGCTAAGGTTCAAATTGCAAAATCATTTGAATTTAATTTGATTAAATTCCAATTAAACCAAATAGCAAATGCTACTGGTCCCATTTTAAATTCAACTCAAACATAGTTGAAAGTTGTATATTTGGATAGATTATTTTCTCCTGATCATTTTTCATATATTATATGTTAAATTTGGAGTTAATATGAATTTTCTATGAATTTTCAAAGTTTGGAATAATTTATGCCAATTTCTGAATTGAATTAAATAGAAAAGGGATTACTGCATCACCATGACCTCATGCTGGCGTCAGGGGGCCTCTGACCACTGGGACCCACATGTCATTCTCTGTTCTGTTAATTAAAATGATTTGAATTAACTTGAGTTAACAGAGGGGATTAATTAGGGGCTGGGCCCACATGTCAGTGACTGCTGGGGGGGGGGGGATTAGTGGCCAAACTCGCCGGACACGTCAGTCTCGCCGGCGGCTAGTCGCCGGAGACTCGCAGACGCGGCGGCGTCCCCAGAATCGGTGTTCCCGTGGCCAAAATCGAGCGCTGCAACCACTGAGACGTAGCTCTTGGTGCCGCGCGTCGAATGGGACCAAGAACAGGGGCTGGGGTGCCCTGTTGGCTCACCAGCGACGATCTTTGCAGCGACAGTGGACCGACGAGGTCGAAAGTGGGGCTAGAGGCCACGGCTTGAAGCTGGGATGGTTGCGTTCGAATGCTAGGGCACCTAGGAGTCAAACACACGCGCTGGACGAGACGATGGGGCACAGGGGTGACCTCGTCGTCGTCCATGGCGGCGACGTGCTTCGGCAACCATGGCGGCCGTGGCTAGAGACTAAGAGAGGGGGCGCCAGGTTGGGGGAAACAAGCAGGAGCTCACCACGAACTCGATGGCGTGGTCAGCGGGCTCGGGGAGGGTCTGGTGGTGGCGAATAGACGAGGTGGTTCTCCGGCGACCGGCGGCGATTCGGTGAAGCTTGCGTCTCCTCTGGATCAAATCAAGGCGCCGTCTTCTGCGAGGTGATGAAGTCGACAACGACGAACGCGCGGGACAAGCTGGCTTGAGCTCTAGGCCATGGTGGCCACGTCTTCCACGGCGGTGCGCTCCGGGGAGGCTTCGGGCGGTGGCGAAAACGAGCACGGGAGGAAGGGAAGAAGCACTGGAGGGGGTGGGGGAATGGATCGGGACGTCTCCAGGCGAGGGGATAAGCCCTGGGCAGGCAGGAAGCTGCCTGGCGCGCCCACGGCGCTCGCCGACGACCCGCGTGCCGGCCTGGCCGGGGTTGAAGACGCATGTGCCCCTGTGGGCTGGGCTGGGCCAGGCTGGGGGATGAGTGATACGTCCAAAACGTATCTATAATTTCTGCTTGCTCCATGCATGTTTTGTGTGATATTGCTATGATCTAGATACACTTTCATACACTTTTGATCATATTTGGACTAACCTATTAACTCAGTGCACCACAATGCCAGTTCTTGTTTTCTGCTATTTTTCTATTTCAGTTTTCCCCCATATAAAAAGTGCTCCAAACATTCGGGAAAATTCAGATAAAAAATCAGCGTGAAGGAACCTTCCGGAAGAACCTGGGTGGGGCCAGAGGGCCACCACCAGGGGCCCAGGCGCCCTGGTGGCGCGCCGTAGGGCTTGGCCGCGACAGGGGGGTGCCTGGACCCCTGGTGGCCCCCCTGGCTGCCCCCCTTCACCTATATATTCTCCGTCACGGGAAACTTCCGAGACGAGAACCCTTTTTCGCGATCTCTCCTCTGTTCCGCCGCCGCCGCGCTTCCGAGATCGGGAGCACCAGAAGACCTCTTCCCGGCACCCTGCCGGAGGGAGGGCCGACCACCGGGAGTCTCCTCTCCACCATGGATGCTTCCCGGATGTCTCGTGAGTAGTTTTCCTTGGACCATGGGTCCGTGATTAGTAGCTATGTGATGTTCTCCTCCCCTCTTTGTTCTTCATGGCTTAGACCTCGTGAGCTGCCCTACATGATCGAGGCACTTTTGTAATCTTTCTGCTATTGCTATGCTGAGTTTGATGGGATCTGATGGATTATGAGATTATGTTCAGATTGTGATTGAGTAATATATTTGGTTCTTATCTCTTATATTTTTGTTCCTAAGTAATTCTTGCATGTTCTCCGTTGCTGTTTATTGCTTTGGCCAAGTAGTAGGTAGTAACCCCAAGAGGGAACGTTATGCTCGATTGTGGGTTCATGCCCCCCGATGACACGCTTGAGTGACAGAAACATGAGTCTAGGGGATGCGCTGTTGCCACAAGGGGGAAAACAATGGTGCTTGTAACCGCGGTTGCAAGGATTGTTTACTTTACGCAAAGTGCTTTTTAATGCAGATGTCTGTTGCTTTGGGTTTACACTTTGGGTGGGGCTCGCAACTTAATACCAGCGAGATGTTCTAGATAAATATCTCAAGGTGGATGATTAGTAGTAGATGCAGTTGGATTTCGGTCTACTTATTTTGGTGTACTGCCCGTGCTTTTGAGCCTCTTCCTTTCTTTTGTAGCATAGTTAGCATTGCGGTGCGTTCATAATCCTGTCAATTGCCCTTCTGTAATTTGTTCACCTCGCATAGAAGTTTTATCGTCTTTTGGGAGAGAGACATCACTAGTGAACATCACGTATCCCGGTCCATATCCTCATTACTGTTTACACGCTCATTTACTTTTCTGCTTTTACTTTCAGTTGCTATCATTATCCTTTTGTGTTTGATCCTTTGTGAACAACAAGACCGGAGAGATTGACAACCTCTCTGAACTTCGTTGGGAACAAATTTATTTGTGTCTGTGTGCAGGTCCGCGTCAGTAGCGCCGCTGACACCTACTTATCATCTCTGGAGTCCTACTGGAGACAAACCTTGGTATCTTTGCTGAGGGAAATTTGCTGCTGTGCTACATCACGCCTTCCACTTGGGGCTCACCAACGAAGGGCGAGAAATCACTATCATTACCTCGCACATCAAGCCAAATTTCTGGCGCCGTTGCCGGGGACTCCGAGTGCTAAGATAGGGGAGTTGCACACTACCCTTTACCTTCGTTTTCTAGTCTTGTTAGTTTACCTTTCAGTTTTTATCTTTGAGTCTTATATCAAAAATCACAAAAAAATCTGCCACACTTGCTGCTGCTATGGGTTCCACGGAAAACATCAAGTTGTGTGACTTCACTAGTCACAACAACCAAGACTTTATCTGCACCCCCATTGCCACACCTGCCACTTCAGCTACCTCTTATGAAATTAAACCTGCCTTGCTAAACCTTGTTATGAGAGATCAATTCTCTGGTGCTGGAGATGCTGCTGCTTTACACTTGAACAATTTTGTTGAATTATGTGATATGCAAAAGTATAAAGAAGTAGAAGGTGATATTGTTAAGCTCAAGCTCTTTCCTTTCTCTTTAAGGGGAGAAGCTAAAATCTGGTTTCAATCTTTGCCTAGGAATAGCATAGATTCTTGGGATAAGTGCAAAGATGCTTTTATAGGGAAGTACTACCCACCTGCTAAAAGTATCCAATTAAGGAGTAACATTATGAATTTTAAGCAATTGGATAATGAACACGTTGCCCAAGCTTGGGAACGAATGAAATCTCTTGTTAAGAAATGCCCTACACATGGTTTGACTACCTGGATGGTTATCCAGACTTTTTATGTAGGCTTGAACTTTACCTCGCGGAACCTGTTAGATTCGGCCGCAGGAGGAACCTTTATGTCAACTACACTTGGTGCTGCCACGAAGCTTCTCGATGAGATGATGACCAATTATTCCCAATGGCACACCGAACGCGCTCCAACAGGTAGGAAGGTAAACTCTGTCATGGAAATTACCTCCCTCAATTAAAAAGTTGACTTAATTATGTCTCTACTTACCAAGCAACCCTCTATTGATCCTCATGATGTCCCTTTAAATTCTTTGGTTGCCCAAGAACAAGTAGATGTGAACTTTATTGCTAGAAACAACTTCAACAATAATGCTTATAGAGGTAATTTTTCTAGCAATCCTAGACCGTTTCCATCCAACTATGGGAACAACAACACCTACCCTAGCAACAAGAATCCCTCTTCTGAATTGGAAAACATGCTTAGAGACTTTATCACTACCCAAAAAGCCTTCAACAAAAATGTAGAGGAGAAATTAGCTAAATTAGATAATCTCTCTTTGAAGGTAGAAAGCTTAGCCCTTGATATTGAGATGCTTAAAATTAGAACCTCTCCTCTTGAGCAAAATAAGGCCACTCCTATTAATGCTATACAATTAAAAATTAATAAAAATATTAGGATGATGGCTAAACTTAAAGAAAGGAGGGCTAGAGAAAAAGAGGAAGAGGATAGAATTAAGAGCCTTACTATACGCCACACAGTTGCCACTATCAAAATTGTTGTGGACACCCAAACTATTAGCACCCAATGCACTCCTAGTCCCGTTGGACCTATTAATGGTGATGCTAATACCTCAACCAAAGATGAAGAAACTCCTATGAACATAGAGGGTTTCAAACAAGTAAGCCTAGACGACACTACTACCACCTTTGATAGTAGTGATATTGATTTTGATAGTTGCACCCTCTCAGAAGTTATTAGCTTGCTACACAAAATGTCTAGAGACCCCCACACTAGCACACTTAATCTTGCCTTCACGGAGCATATCACAAATGATCTCATCAAAGCTTGGGAGGAGAAGCTTAGAGTAGAAGCCTCCATACCTAGGAAGCTAGAAGATGGTTGGGACCCTATGATCAAAATTAAATTAAACAAATTCTCTTGCTATGCTTTATGTGATGTTGGAGCTAGTACCTCCGTTATGCCCAAAAGAATATTTGATATGTTTGAATTGAAGCCCTTTGAGCCTTGTTCTTTTGGTGTTCGTCTTGTTGATTCTTCCGTAAAGAAACCTTTGGGGAAGATCGACGATGTTCTTATCATTGTCAATGACAACTATGTTCCCGTTGATTTTATTGTGATGGATATAGAGTGTGAACCTTTGTGTGCAATTATTTTGGGACGTCCTTTTCTTCGCACCGTTGGTGCGGTTATTGACATGAAAGAGGGGAATATAAAATTCCAATTCCCATTAAAAAAGGGGATGGAACACTTCCCTAGAAAGAAAATCAAGTTACCTTTTGAGTCCGTTACACGGGCTAGTTATTCTCTTTCTATTGATAAAACTTGATTCTTCTTTTGCATCATGCCTAGCTTAAAGGCATAAAAGAAAGCGCTTTCGGGAGGCAGCCCGCAACGAATTTAGGTTTTAATTTTTGCTTTTGTTGTGTCTTGATGTTTGTTACTACTGTATCAACATCATTGTATCTTTATTTTTCAGCTTTGTGCCAAATTATAGCCTCTTATGATAAGGGAAGCAAAAGTTGTGACATGCTGTCCAGAAAACAGATTCTGTCCCTTGACAGAAAAATTCGAATCAAATCACCAGATCATCTTTTTGATCTGAATTTTTTTGACAGCATGCTCTATACAATTTTAAAACTTTCGTATGTTCTGAGTTTTTTGATTTGAGTTGCAGAAGTGCCCCTAAAAAATTCTTTACTACCTGCTGTTCTGTTTTTCACAGATTCTGCCACGTTTTGCCTCTCTTCACTTTTGCAAACCTTAAGCTTGCTTTTTCTTTGCAAAAACCTTTTGGCACTCTTGAGAAACAGTATCTCTTCAAAAATATCTTTATATCCAGTGGGAAAAATTATTTTATTAAGGGTACTAACCTATCTAATCAGCTTATGATGAGTTGTGTATGAAGGGAGTTTTCAAGTGTGCGATGGAAGATGATGAAATAAGATCCAGGAGTGTCAAGCGCTCAAGCTTGGGGATGCCCCCATGCATCTGATGCCCCACAGGCGTAAGGGATCGATATAGTCTTCGCGGGTAAGTTAACCCAATTTATTGATTCGACACACGGGGAGCCAAAGAGTATTTATAAGCTTTGACAGTTGAATTGTCAATTCAACCGCACCTGAAATATACTTGCTTGCAACGATGGATAAGTGGTAACGATAATATGATAGTGATAGTGGCAACATCAAAAGTAACAACAAAAGTAACAACTAATGACCAACAGGATTGAAAACACTATAGGCTAGGGAGATGGATGGTTGGGCGCTGCATGGATGAGAGTGAACATATAATAGATTCTAACACGGGGCAAGGCACACAGAAAAGCAATGATCATCTAGGAAAATATCAAACAATAGGCATGTATCCCGTAGGTAGTTGTGCGTGCTTGCAATAAGAACTTGCACAACATCTTTTGTCCTACCATCCCGCTACGAACGGGGCCAAAAGGAACTTATGGAGATTAAGGTGCTCCTGTCAAAGAGCACCGGAACAAAGCAATAAACTCAATGGATACATGGAATCCTCAAATTATGGACCATCCCCTTTGGTGTCCCAAGCTTTCACCTTTGGGATCGCCGGTTCCAGACCATAATAGGTGCATACAACTCGTAGATAGGATCCAGAACACAAATATATTCATGAAAACACATAGGGTTCAGATCTGAAAACATGACACTCGGGCCCAAAGTGACAAGCATTATGTCACAACCCCAAGTTAGGTATGTGCTAGGATTAGCAAGTCACTTTGCATCATGTTAAAAATTTCAAAAAGAAATCAAAATGGGAGAGAGAACACCCCCCAGGTGAATTAATTCAAATGGCCAGAAATAAAGTTGCTCCAAAAATTCATTTTGCATTTTTGAAAAGTCCCATAAATGAGTGGAATCACATATCAAGTGATGTGGGACCAACCACATGCTCATGGATTTTTCAAATATTCAAACAGGAGCATGGATTTAAATTTAAACCCCTATTTGAATTAAAGTTCAAATAATTTGAATTGTAAAAATGTCCAAACTTTATAAATGGCTAGTCTATATTATTATGAGGCCATATAAAAAGTTTCAGCTTTTTATAAATTGTTTTGTTATTTATTTTAGCAGAGCCAAAACAAATACAGAAAAGAAATAGAAAAGAAAACAGAAAAAGAAGAGAGAAGGACTTACCTGTTGCCCCGGCGAAGGCCCAGCCGGCCCAGCCTACCAGGCCGTTCTGTCGTCTTCCCCGGGCACGAGCACACAACCGCGTGCCCGGCATGCCGCCCCTGTCGCCGTGGCCTCCTCCCAGCCTTCCCGCAGCTTCTCCTCGACGGCACGCATGCCAGGAGACACCCCGCGCCTCACTTTCCCCCTCCTCGCCCTCTGGTTCTCCTCCCCGCGAAGAAATCGCTCCGCCACAGAAACCCTAGCCGGCCATGGCTCATCTCCGGCGTGGCCAGTGAGCAAACCGACGACGTCCAGCTTGTCTAGCAGACGCGCAGCAGTCGACTCCGTCGAATCCCTCAAGCAATCGAAGAAGAAGGGCAACACAGACGACGCCAACTTCATCGTCTTCACCGCCGGCCACCGAGGAGAAGAACTCCAATTGCTCCGTCGTCACGCCTTCTTCGACCCCGCCGTCACCGCCGTTTCAACCAGGGTGAGCTCACGCCTCGATTGCACCCACTGCCCCCTCCCCGTTCGCCTTCTACGTCGATCCGCCATGAAGGCCGAGGAATCTCGCCGCCGTTGACGTCCCCCTAGCTCCCGTGCTCCCCGCGTTACTCCAGTGCGCGCCTTTGACTCCCAGCTTCCCCAGCTTGCGAACGCACCACTGCCCGGTCCAAATCGCGCAGGCTAGCTCCATCCCCAACCTCGCCGGACTTCTGATTCCTCCCAGCATGTCGCCGTCGTCGCTCCAGACCTCCCCGTGACCCCTGGCTACCTCCATTCGATGCACGGCGCCACCAGGAACACGCCGGTGCCCTCCCCGTCGCCTCCCGTGCCCAAAATCCTGATCCCGAGCAACTCCGGCGACTATAGTACCTCGCCGGCGACGACCCCCTCCATTAGAGCTAACCCTAGCCACTAATCACCTGGCCCCACCCCCAGTCTCACTTACATGTGGGCCCAAGGCCACACTTAACCCCCTGGTTAAGTTTAAATCGAAATAAACAGTTTTATTTAAACAACAGAGGCTGACCAGTGGGTCCCCCTTGTCAGTGGCCCCCCTGACGCCATGCTGATGCCACAGTGACGCAGTAAAAGGAATTTCTACTTATAGAATAAATCCAGAAATTCCAGAAAATAAGTGAAACTTTGAAAATTCATAGAAAATTCATATTAACTCCAATTTCAACATATAATATATGAAAAATGATCAGGAGAAAATTATCTATCCAAATATACCATTTTCAACTATGTTTGAGTTGAAAATAAAAGGGGACCAGTAGCTTTTGCTATTTGGTTTAAATGGAAATAAATCAAATTCATTTCAAATGCTTTTGCAACTTGAACCATAGCAACATACCACATTTCTTTTGAACATCAGAGGCATATCATACACATTTGAATATGAATTACATTGATCACACAATAGCATTTACAACTTGGCTAACTTGAATTCAAATTGGAGTTTGAATTTGCAATTTCATTTGCAATATACTCCATTTAAGTGGAATTGCCTCACACACCAAATTCATGCAAACCAAGTTTCAACCTTCAACCATGTGATTGTGCATTGTATTTACATTGCTACCTTGTTTGTTGTTTGTCGAGTAGAGGTGGAACCAGAACAGGAGGCAGCCCCCCTCGTTGAAGACCCTGAACCCGAACCTCGTCAGCAAGGCAAGCAAACCCCCATTGATCATGTCGATAAAATCCCACTGCCCTCTCATGTCTCGCTTATGCATTGTATAGGATGATTACCATGCTACGTTTCTACCGCATAGATGAACCCATTCCTTTGCATGACCTATCATTTGTCACAGTAGTAAGCAAACCACAATCCTAGCAAATGTAGGAGTTGAATGATATCATGTAACCCCTGCAACTGTTACTGCTTATTGCATGCTAGAGCTACAATGAGGTTACTCTTTTGTGAGTCGGGATGGTAGTGATCATGTTGATGATGGTGGAAATGTGTTGGTGAATCTACCCTAATACAAGGTGAACGATGAGAGTCTGTGTAGGAGTACACAGTGGGTTGTCTCGTTGAACACCGCCTTAAGTCCGAGTTCTTGTGGGGTGATCCAAGAAGAAGAGTACAACCACACATTGGGCTCACAGACCCCTCTCGACCTAGTACCTCACCCCGTTCGAACCCCAGAAGTCGCAATAGTTCGGAGTTCTGGTAGGGCTGTGGCACGGTCTGCGAAGTGGATGAACGACTTTTCAAGATCGGCTTGGGACCCTGCACACATCGTTTGAGGCTGTACTGGAACCTCGGCCGGACTTCCATACGGATCCCCCTCAGATAGGCGACTCTCTGGACTAGAACGGAGCTGTGGGCGAAGTGTCGTGATAACATCCTCCCCGGTACCCGCTTGAAGGGTCCCACTCCCAGGCGGTAACTGATGAGTGTGTGTGTGTAGCGGTTAAGGACTGCTTGGAAAGCTTAGCTTGATTATTAGACAACTTGAACTGGATACTTATAAAACTTACCAAGATAAGCGTGAGTGCTATGGCGTGCTTTCTCGTGGGGAAGTCGAGGAAGGCACCATAGTGGTGTAATTGGTTGGAGATGTAGTGGACTCGTGTACGCTTCTTACCTCAAGTCTGGTACTTGTAGTTCAGGACTAGCCAAGTCAAAGCTGACATTTCTGCAATTGAACCCCACCTTCCCTTTACCTTGATACATGTGCATGAGTAGTATAGCTCCTACGTAAGTCTTGCTGAGTACGAATTTGTACTCAAGTTTGCTTATTCTATGTTTTAGATGAACCCACTAACCCCGAAGGTGGCTTCTTCATCGAGCTTGACGACTGAAGACCAAGCTAGTGTAGTCCCAGTCAGACGACTGGTTCCCTCGTGGAGCGCTTGTGTTTAAATAAGCCTTCTGAAGCCATTTGTTAAACTTGTCTGTACTCAGACCTACTTTTCTTCCGCATGTTTGATGTAATGTTGGATCACAGACTTGTGATCTCTGTGTGCACTCTGTAAGAGTTTTCAATAAAGTTTTATACTTTGTAGAGAATTGCAATGATACCTGCTGTTCATACTGGACATGTGTGCTGCGTGTATGATTATAACATGCATGTCTTAGTATGGGTTTTTCGAGACCTTAGTTGTGATCTGGTTGGCGGTCTTTTATACACCAAGTGGCCCTTAGATGTGCGCAGCTTGGGGCATCGCGATGCGATTGCTCGTGACTCCGTCACGTGCACATTTTGATGTATGATCGAGCCCGCCCTAGACCCCGACTAAGTGATCGGGCTGGAGTAAGTCTATGTAAGGGTTATAATACAATCGATAGTATGGTTGAGGCAATTGTCTATGAGTATGGGAGGTCAGCACCCATATCAATTAGACTTGTGTGCGGACGATGAGGACCCATCTCAGTTGATCATCCGGCCTGAATGGGATGCCCCTCACGTTCGGTGCTTTCCGAGAACGTTCTGTGCTTGGCCTTGTCTGCTTAGACAAGTGGGTACGGTTCTCGGCTCTCCATATGATTGTGTTGTAGCGAGTCTTGCATACGCTAACCCCGGGTCCCGACACATTAAGAACAACAAGTTGTAGCAAAGATGATAAACACCAAAGTAGATGATAGGCAACATGCCCCTAACAATCTGACGAACTATTACATGATTAAACTCATCCAATCCCTACCATCCCCTTTGCTTACTGCAGGGAATTACTCACACATGTGAAGAGAAGTCATGGAGGATGGATGGATTGGTGATGGTGATGAAGATGGCGACGATCTCCCCTCTCCGGAGGCCAAATCAGCCTCCAGATTAGCCCTCCCTAAGAAGAACAGAGGGTGGCGGCGGCTCCGCGACGGAAACTGGGAAAACGACTTCTGTTCTGGGGTTTTCTCGTCACGGGGATAAATAGGAGTCTCGGTAGGGAACCAGAGGAGGGGGAAGCCACCCAGGCGGCCAGAGGGCGCGGCCCCACCCCTAGCCACGCCAGGGGGGCGCCTGGGGCCCCCGGAGCTCCCCTCTGGTCCCACTTCTGGCTCCTGGCTCCTTCGGGTGCGTGGATTTTCTGGGAATTTTCTGGGACGTCTAAAAATCCATTTTCCTGCGCACAAATAAACCATACAGGCAGCTCTGCTGAAAACAACATTAGTCCGGGTTAGTTTCGTCCAAATCATGCAAGAATGAGGGCAAAACAATAGCAAAAGTGTTTGGAAAAGTAGATACGTTTGAGACGTATCAGCATCCCCAATAAATATTCAAGGAGACTCAAGCGTCTAAGCTTGGGGATGCCCCCGTGCATCCCCTTCTCCATCAACAATCATCAATTCGTCCTTCGTCTCACGATATTTTTATCACTTCATGCGTTATGTGCTATGCTTGGAGCGTCTCGCTCTTAGGTTTTATTTTTAGTTTTCTTTAGCTTTGCTTGCTGTTCATAACAAGTTAGATCCCTTCTTACTTTGTGTGGGAGAGAAACACGCTCCACTTTCAAAATCTAGAACACATCATAGGATTTTTCGTGCCTATCTTTTTGTTGTTGTGTGTTCTTTATCTTTTCGTAGCTGCTGCCGTGTTTAGTTTTAGTCTTAGTTTGTCTTTAGCAAGAGCCTTGGCTTTTGTTTAGTCTGTTGCTGGAACTCTTTTTAGTATTCATGTTTATCTTGTTAAAGAGAGTTGGTTGTTGCACTGAGTTGTGTCTTGTCTTGAAAGTAGGTAATTGAGGTTGCTGTTTAATTCTAGTAGTAACTTGCAATAGTTTTGAAGTATTGTTGTGAGTAATGTTTGAACTTTTGGTGTCAAGACCTCTAGCCTATTAGTGATAGATGTCGTATTTTGGGCAATCCGTGTTTATTTTCAAAACCTACAAAACTAGTTGAGAACTCTAGCTACTAGATGGATCACTAATCTTTGGAGGGATCGAATATTAGAGTACACTCACGTACCATGAGTCGAGGATGCACAAGGATAACCAAACCCACATACACTCCTCCTCGGGGTACTTGTCTCTTTGTGAACCTCCTTATTAGATTGAGAGTTACCGATAATAAGTGCATGAGTTCTTCGGACTAATGTAAGTATTGAAAGTTGACACTTCCACCTTCCCATATTCTGATAGCCTCTCCCGTGGCGTGCATTGCCTTCTTCTCACTCCGAGAGTTGGTGTCCACCTTCGCCGGTATATCCAAACCCTTGGCATGATACGCCATGTCATCATAAACCTCCTTATATCTTTCCTCAAAACAGCCACCATACCTACCTATCAAAGGATTTCCATAGCCTTTCCGAGATATATTGCCATGCAACATCCACCTCTTCATGACTTGATCTTCATGTCATACATGTTCTTGCTACACTGGCAGCGACATAAATTGCATACATCATGTTAGTTACATCTTTATGATTTTGAGTACCTTGTAAAGTGTGAAAGATCTCCTTTACCTTCTTGTAAAATAGAGTGTTGCCCTTAAGTGAGGAAAAGATCCCAAAGTGGACACAATAAAAGATCCCAAAGAGGACAAATGAGAGTTAAATAGAAAGAGCCATTGAGGCCACCAAAAAAATACAAAAAATAGAAAAAAGAGAAAAAAGAAATAAAAAGAGAGAAAGGGGAAACACTACTATCCTTTTGAGAGATCCACACTAGTACTCCCTTTATATCCTTGTACTCCATAGAGATGTGAAGGGGTCGTTGCATAGAAAAGAAAATTTTTCCTACGGTTGTAACAGCCAAGATCACATCTAGAAGATCACTTGTAACGGTTTGAGAAGGACTCACCCTCGAAGACCAAAAGCTTTAACGAGAACTATTCTCGTGGGTGATGTAGTCGAACAATCGCCGACCTCAAGGTCGTGATGAAGACTTGACGCCACGAACGGGAAGCGTCTCCGTAGTCGGTCACACGTACAGATCAGTGACGACCTCCGCCCCTTGCTCCAGTTGGGCAGCGGAATTAGTGGATTTCTTGGGAACTCCAGCAACACTACGACATAGTGGTGGTGGTGGTAGAGAAGATCTTGAGCAGGGCTTCGCCTAAGCACCGTACTCGTGAAACTGGATCAGCTAGCAAGGGGAGGAAGATGCCAACCAAAGGGCATATGAGAGATGGAGGAATCAGTGTGTAGAGGGGTCTCCACCCATCTATATATAGGAGGGGGAGGCAGCCCCCAAGGGGTAGCACGCCCCAAGAGGTGCCCCCACCTCTCCCCTCATCATGTGGGTGGACTCTCCACTCACAAAAACAAAGGGTCACACATTATTCCCATAACTTCCATAATTCTCCACTCAAAATTCCAAGAGTTTATCACATTAAAACACTTTTAATTATCTTGTTTAATGTCACTCAAATTAATGAACACTTCATTCAATGAGTACTTCATTGATGAACACTTCATTCAATGAACACATTAACAATTATCCCCTTGCACTATTTTGATATACCGAAACTATTCCAGCAGTTTTATCAAAACAGTCCATGTGCTGTCCAGTATATTCTCCGGCGTTCCGTATCCACTCAAACGCGTCAACGAATCCTTAAGTGTGTCACCCTACGGTTCGTGAATAAAATGGACATGACTGAGACTCTTCTCCGATCAATAATCATCAGAGGGATCTGGAGATCCATCATGACTCCCACTTACTCAACGATGAACTAGTGATCGTGTGAACCATTACTCCGTAACCAATTCCTTTTGTCTCGCGATATTTTACTTGTCCGAGATCCGATCATTTGGTATCATCCATACCTAGTTCGATCTCGTTACCGACAAGTACTCTTTACTCGTTCCGTGATATAACATCCTCGTGAGCCAGTCACGTGCTTGCAAGCGATGTCAATGTGATATCACCGAGAGGGCCCAGAGTATATCTCTCCGTCATCTAGATGGACAAATACCACTCTTGATCCACGAGCCTCAACTAACACTTTCCAAGTACCCAACGACACCTTTATAATCACCCTGTTACGGTGTGACGTTTGATGGAATCAAAGTACTCTTCCGGTGTCAGTGATTGACGTGATCTCATGGTCTAAGGATTAGGGTTACTTCGTGAAAGTTTGATACAGCAATAGAAACTTTGATGACATGATCGTATTGCTATAACTACTGTGGGTGTATGTTCATCACATCATTCTCCAATGACATGACCTTGTTATTAACAACATCCAATGTTCATGATCAGGAAACCTTGATCATCCGTTAATCAACAAGCTAGTATAAAGAGAGGCATTACTAGGAACCTTTTCTCTGTTTATTAAACACACATTTACTAACGTTTCCGGTTAACACAATTATAGCATGAAAATAAACATTTATCATAAACATGGAATAAGATAATAACCACTTTATTATTGCCTCTCGGGCATATTCCCTTCAGTTTCCCACTTGCACTAGAGTCAATAATCTAGTTTGGTACTTGCGCATCCAACACCTATGGCATTCAGGTGTTATCCATACGCATTGCTAGTGGTAAACCTAATATCCAGATCTGACACTTCAGGTCCGTGTGTATTTGCATTTCTTTGCGTCTCTACGCATCACTCATTCACCAATGAGATGGCATTGCATAAATTTGGTCCTCCGGTGAGACCTTAGTCCCTTGAGCTCAAAACATGTTGAATCTATTGTCGTACAATAGATCTTCATAGTATTAGCTCTCTTGGAACTACACCTAGTTTGTCAAACAAACTTCTTGACACAAATGCCCTCCTTTGTTGCTGCTAGAGCAGTCATATACTTAGCCTTTCGTTGTAGTATTTGTTATAATGTCTTAACTTTGGAACTCATCCAAATCCATTTGGAACTATTCCAAATCTATCATGGAACTTTCTTCCATTACATTTTGCCACCTTAACACACTTCCAAAATTGAGATAAATTTAGATTGTATCTTGCGACAAAACTAGTATCAATGTAACACTTTACAATGAACTATTGTCCAACATACATAATATATATTCTTAGTCCTTCCAAAGCACGTAAGGATATCTTTACTATTGTCCAATGATCATCTTATGAATCATTCTGGTATATGCTCATAACATTTAGAGCATAGGACATTCTGGAATTATACATATCATGGTGTACATGATTGATCAAATCATTCATGTGATTTTACTCACCAAGTGTCAAAACACTTGAATCTCGCTTCAACCTTTTCCATGCGGCAAGAACCTTTCTCGTCGTTTCCATATTGAACTTATTCAATATTTCATATATGTACTTCGGCCCAACCATATTAGCACCTCAATCTATCTATATAGACCATATTAGCCCAATATACTGGTTTTGCCCAAATCTTCCATCAAAATCAAATTTTCAATGAAACTTCACCCGTGTCAATAAAATATACATCATTTCCAATCAACAATATGTCTTCTACATAATGTATTAGAAATATGTCTCAGCGCTCCCACTTAATTTCTTGCAAAAGCAAGCATCTTCACCGTCTCTGATGAAACTAAACGTTTTAACAATTTCATCATGATGAAGATTCCAACTCCGCGAATGCTTATTTCAACCATTGAAATTTGCATGCTATTTTAGCATCCTTTGAATTAACAGAACCCTTTGGACCGTGTCCTGTACACGTCCTAGGTAACCATTCTATTAGAAGAACGTTGTTCCGTTTGTTCAACTACCATATACAAAAACTAGCATATGTAGTGATTGCTACAATAATCCGTCCAGACTAAATATCTTTATGAAAGATCAAATCTTGTCATAGCCAACTCTTTGAACATAATCGTAAACCATTTTAACGATATGTCGAATATTTCATAGATGTGAGAATATCCACGTCTGTTTCTTTATAGATCCAAACACGGTATCTAGAGGGTCTTCCAAGTTCAGAAACTTGGTTTCTCGTGTATGGAACTATCACGGATTTTATAGCTTCTATCCATTTTGACGGAGTCAGGTCCCATCATTGCTTCTTTGCATGTAGTCGGTCCATTATTATCAAATAACAATGATTCAATCTCAAATCTTACTATTTGATCGATTATCCGAACTACGCAGTTCAATAGGAACTTAGATCGCCGTGACCACAACCTTTGGGACACGGGAGCCAAGAGCATTGCGGCCGCTTCCGGGACACTTTTCGGCGCTGCGCCACTTAGCACTTAAAGCTTAGGTTCAACAACCTAATCGAAGTTCTACTGTCCTCCCACTTAACTTTTCGCAAAAAATTCCTTCTCAAGAAACTTGATGCTCTTAGCCAGAAAAAAAAAACTTTTGTCTTTAGTGTTATGGAGGAATACCCAACGGTTACTTTGGGATAACCTACAAAGACGTACTTTATCCGACTTTGGTTGTAAACATTTTACATATGCCTTGCATACCAAAATTTAAGAAAAGACAAATTGGGTTCTATCCCATTCCATAACTTATATGGTGTCATTTCAACGGATCTCGATGGCTCTCTTTTCAGTGAAAAGCGGTAGTCTCTAAAGCTTAATCCTTAAAATATAATGGCAATTTTATAAATAACACCTTTGATCCTTACCATGTCAAACAAGGTTTGATTACATCTCTCGAACACTCCATAGTCCTATGGTGTTTCGGGAAATGCAAGTTTTGGAATGATTCCTAAACTCTCAGGCATTTGCTAAACTTTTAACTCAAAAAATCTTCTTTTATGATCCAATCATAAACTCTTATTTTCTCGTTACAATGATTTTCACTTCATCTTGAAATTTATTTGAACATTTTCAAACATTTCATACTTCTTCCTTATCAAGTAAATATACACATATATCCACTTAAAATCCTTGGTTAAAGTATATGAAGTTATAAGACCCACCACACACGGCTACACATAATGAACTATACACATCAACATGCATAATGTCCAATAAGTTAGTCGTCCGTTCTTCTTTGCCTATGAACGGAGTTTCAATTATTTCTAGGAAATTCTTACAAGCGTCAGTTGATTCAAAATCAAAAGACTCCAAAAATCCACCATCATGGAGTTTCTTCATGTGTTTCTTTCCAATATGATTCAAACGGTGGTGTCACTCATAAGTGATCTTCTAATCATTTGTCTTGCGACATGTTTAGCATCAGTTATTATGGATGTGATTTCTCCAACAAGATTTATAGAGTTCATCCATCTTCTATGAATATGGTGATAATTTGAACAACTATTGTTCGTATAACACCAGAACAGAATAACAATTATTCAAATAAATCTTGAAGGCTAGGTTTAATTCCAACGATAAACATAATAACACTTTATTTTATTTTTGATGAGAATCATCCCATATTCATTTGCTAGTTACTCAGGCCATTGCAACTCTTATATTGCGTTGTTCTGTATGACACTTCATACCAACCAATCAGTATCCAATACTCAAGAATCACACTGTTTAACAAGCAATGAATATACCCATAACATGTATATCATCTATATACCCGAGCTGGACATTTCCAGTCTTTTCCTTTTTATTTTCGCCAAAAATATTTTTCAGATCCTCTTTCAGCAATTCCTTTCCTTTTTAGAAGAATTTATCAACATCACTTGTGGCACCATTCATATGACACATAATCCAAAGTGTGTTAGTCAAATACTAACACCCTTTGATTCTCACTTTGATGTAGATCACCGTCATCAAATGTTTGGTGTTCTTCCAAATTCCATTCTTTAGTAATCTTATAGTGTAGTAAACATTTTACCTACATCTTCCATTCATCCTATCATGACAACTTTCATGACAAAACTACCATAGCTCATAGGGACAAACTGTGAGTACAATATTAGTTCCCAAAACCTTTTTGAGAGATTAGGACACATAGTGTCTCCAACCTTCACAAATTCTCATACAATATGAGAACATGTTTCTCACTAAATTTTACTCTATCACATTGCAACTAAACATTGTTTCAGATATCGCTATATCTTCAACACATGATAGTTTCTGAAACAATCCTTTCAGCTCCTAGATAACCTTGATAATAACAAACAACATTTGAATATCAAGGATCATGGAGGCAAGTGTGATACTTAGACACTAACACTGGAATTGTTACTCTCGAATTAATACACATTATTAAACTTCATGGAGTAAGCAAGGTTTGCTAAAGTTTGCAATAAGACTTTAAACTTTAGATTGACACTCAAACAATACGGTACCAGTCCGTAAAGTTAAATATCCAGAATTCTATAGTTCTATTATCTCAATTATAGCTAAGCGCAAAGGTAGTAAACAAATGCCAATGACTACAATGAACTATGCAAATTCACTTTGATTTAGTTCATGATAAAATGAGTTCATCTAACTCCCACTCAAAAACAACATCCCTCGAGTCGTCTTTGGTGATTACACGAACCAAATTCACTACACCACGACCGATCATCACGTGAGGTAGTGTAGCTGCAATGGCGAGCATCTCAATATGGTTCATCATATCATCCATATGACTCGTGCTTAACCTTTCGGTCCATGTTCCGAGGCCATGTCTGTACATGCTAGGCTCTCCAAGTAGAACCTTAGTATTTGCATGTGTTTCAAGGCCATGTCTGTACATGCTAGGCTTGAAAACACCCGTTGTATGTGAACGTAGAGTCTATCACACCCGATCATCACGTGGTGTCTCGAAACGACGAACTTTCTTAACGGTGCATACTTAAGGAAGAACATATAATTATCTTGATATTAAGTGAGAGGGATCATCTTATAATGCTACCGCAGCGATCATGATCGTAACTAAGCAAAATAAGATGTATAAAAGGATAAACATCACATGCATGGATAATGTGATATGATATGGTCCTTCTCGCAATAGATCTCCATCTTTGTGCGTCTTGGTATGATCTCCATCATGCCACCGGCGCGGCACCAAGGTCCATGGCGCCACCACCATGGTCGTCCTTCTCCATTACAATATATCTCATGGATATATCTACAGCACGCATGCCTTAAAAAGGAAAAACACAACCATATGGCTCCTGCCGGTTGTTTACAATAAATCTCATTTCATACAACAATTTTGTAACAATGACCATATCACATCACATGCCCTGCAAAAACAAGTTAGACGCTTCTAAATTATCTTTGCAAATTTTACGTGGTTTTGGGCTTCCTAGGAAAGAACCGATCTTACCTACGGACAAGAACCACAACGTTGATTCGCTAGTTGTTTCTTTTCATCCCTTTCCAGGGCCCTCCGTTGCAAATGCCATATCACTAATGTTAGAGAAACTGACACCCCCAAAGCCACTTTATACGGTACAAGCCGTATGTCAAGCGTGACACGCAATCTGCGCTTAGGGCCGCTTCAATCCAACATTGCCGCAATATGAACAAGTGCACAAAAGAGGGTAACAACTAGAGGATCAACGCCCACATCTCTATGTGTTCTAACCGTACAAAGCATCTACGCATAGACGAGGCTCTGATACCACTGAAGGGGTCGTTGCATAGAAAACAAATTTTTTCCTACGGTTGTAACAGCCAAGATCACATCTAGAAGATCACTTGTAACGGTTTGAGAAGGACTCACCCTCGAAGACCAAAAGATTTAACGAGAACTATTCTCGTGGGTGATGTAGTCGAACACTCGCCGACCTCAAGGTCGTGATGAAGACTTGACGCCACGAACGGGCAGCGTCTCCTTAGTCGGTCACACGTACAGATCAGTGACGACCTCCGCCCCTTGCTCCAGTTGGGCAGCGGAAGTAGTGGATTTCTCGGGAACTCCAGCAGCACTACGACATAGTGGTGGTGGTGGTAGAGAAGATCTTGAGCAGGGCTTCGCCTAAGCACCGTACTCGTGAAACTGGATCAGCTAGCAAGGGGAGGAAGATGCCAACCAAAGGGCATATGAGAGATGGAGGAATCAGTGTGTAGAGGGGTCTCCACCCATCTATATATAGGAGGGGGAGGCAGCCCCCAAGGGGTAGCACGCCCCAAGAGGTGCCCCCACCTCTCCCCTCATCATGTGGGTGGACTCTCCACTCACAAAAACAAAGGGTCACACATTATTCCCATAACTTCCATAATTCTCCACTCAAAATTCCAAGAGTTTATCACATTAAAACACTTTTAATTATCTTGTTTAATGTCACTCAAATTAATGAACACTTCATTCAATGAGTACTTCATTGATGAACACTTCATTCAATGAACACATTAACAATTATCCCCTTGCACTATTTTGATATACCGAAACTATTCCAGCAGTTTTATCAAAACAGTCCATGTGCTGTCCAGTATATTCTCCGGCGTTCCGTATCCACTCAAACGCGTCAACGAATCCTTAAGTGTGTCACCCTACGGTTCGTGAATAAAATGGACATGACTGAGACTCTTCTCCGATCAATAATCATCAGCGGGATCTGGAGATCCATCATGACTCCCACTTACTCAACGATGAACTAGTGATCGTGTGAACCATTACTCCGTAACCAATTCCTTTTGTCTCGCGATATTTTACTTGTCCGAGATCCGATCATTTGGTATCATCCATACCTAGTTCGATCTCGTTACCGACAAGTACTCTTTACTCGTTCCGTGATATAACATCCTCGTGAGCCAGTCACGTGCTTGCAAGCGATGTCAATGTGATATCACCGAGAGGGCCCAGAGTATATCTCTCCGTCATCTAGATGGAAAAATACCACTCTTGATCCACGAGCCTCAACTAACACTTTCCAAGTACCCAACGACACCTTTATAATCACCCTGTTACGGTGTGACGTTTGATGGAATCAAAGTACTCTTCCGGTGTCAGTGATTGACGTGATCTCATGGTCTAAGGATTAGGGTTACTTCGTGAAAGTTTGATACAGCAATAGAAACTTTGATGACATGATCGTATTGCTATAACTACTGTGGGTGTATGTTCATCACATCATTCTCCAATGACATGACCTTGTTATTAACAACATCCAATGTTCATGATCAGGAAACCTTGATCATCCGTTAATCAACAAGCTAGTATAAAGAGAGGCATTACTAGGAACCTTTTCTCTGTTTATTAAACACACATTTACTAACGTTTCCGGTTAACACAATTATAGCATGAAAATAAACATTTATCATAAACATGGAATAAGATAATAACCACTTTATTATTGCCTCTCGGGCATATTCCCTTCAAGATGATCATTATGCATATAGCTATGTGGGGACCTTCACACTATAGAACTTGGCTTGCATATTCCAAGGATGAGCCTCCTCAAATGAGCTCTAGGTCTTCATGAGCGAGCAAGTTAGATGCACCCCACTAGTTCCATTGGAGAGCTTCCTAGCTCGTATGTGCATCCGTTGCATGGCAATCCCTACTCCTCACATCATATCTATCATTTGGCATCTCTTGCCTATGATTGTCCTCATTGATGTGAGCCTTTCTCCTCCTTTTTTGTCTTCCTCCTCCATATTCCTCTCTTTGCCATCCCAAGTGTCAACTCTCGTGCTTACGCTCATCCATTGCATGAGTGCTCAAAATATTGAAAAAGGAGTGGATCAAATTGACTTGTACCTGGCTAGTGGTCTGGGGACGAGTCAAGATAAGATTCCAGAAAAAGACCAAGTGTGAAACTTTAGTAGATTGAGTTCTCAACAAATTTCTGCTTACCGGATGTTGATAAAAACGAAGCAGCGACGGGGTACCCGTGGTGCTCCTGTTACGTTACTTCGAATGGAATCCTCACTTGACTAAGCATCTAGGAGGGGCTCGACTTCCTTTGAGCTATGATAAATGTTTAGGGGAGCGCCTTCTTTTAAATTGTTTTTCTCGTATTCCCTATCCCCCTTCTTGCACGAAAACACCATTTGGAGACATTCGAGTCACGGACAGTGAGAGCTCTTGCACCTAATGTTCTTTTGTTACTTTTTTCAATGCTAATATAGACTCTTGCATGTTATGACTTGAATTGAATTTCTAACCTTGATTGCTTTACTTTTCAAAGTTCTTATATGGTTGCTAGCATGTCACCATAGAAATTATGTTGTTATCATTTACCTACTCGAGGACGAGCAGGAATTAAGCTTGGGGATGTTGATACGTCCAAAACGTATCTATAATTTCTTCTTGCTCCATGCATGTTTTGTGTGATATTGCTGTGATCTAGATACACTTTCATACACTTTTGATCATATTTGGACTAACCTATTAACTCAGTGCACCACAGTGCCAGTTCCTATTTTCTGCTGTTTTTCTATTTCAGTTTTCCCCCATATAAAAAGTGCTCCAAAAATTTGGGAAAATTCAGATAAAAAATCAGCGTGAAAGAACCTTCCAGAAGAACCTGGGTGGGGCCAGAGGGCCACCACCAGGGGCCCAGGCGCCCTGGTGGCGCACCCTAGGGCTTGGCCGTGCCAGGGGGGCGCCTGGACCCCTGGTGTCCCCCCTGGCTGCCCCCCTTCGCCTATATATTCTCCGTCACGGGAAACTTCTGAGACGAGAACCCTTTTTCGCGATCTCTCCTTTGTTCCACCGCCGCCGCGCTTCCGAGATCGGGAGCACCAGAAGACCTCTTCCCGGCACCCTGCCGGAGGGAGGGCCGACCTCCGGGAGTCTCCTCTCCACCATGGATGCTTCCCGGATGTCTCATGAGTAGTTTTCCTAGGACCATGGGCCCGTGATCAGTAGCTATGTGATGTTCTCCTCCCCTCTTTGTTCTTCATGGTTTAGACCTCGTGAGCTACCCTACATGATCGAGGCACTTTTGTAATCTTTCTGCTATTGCTATGCTGAGTTTGATGGGATCTGATGGATTATGAGATTATATTCAGATTGGGATTGAGTAATATATTTGGTTCTTATCTCTTATATTTTTGTTCCTAAGTAATTCTTGCATGTTCTCCGTTGCTGTTTATTGCTTTGGCCAAGTAGTAGGTAGTAAGCCCAAGAGGGAACGTTATGCTCGATTGTGGGTTCATGCCCCCCGATGACACGCTTGAGTGGCAGAAACATGAGTCTAGGGGATGTGCTGTTGCCACAAGGGGGAAAACAACGGTGCTTGTAACCGCGGTTGCAAGGATTGTTTACTTTACGCAAAGTGCTTTTTAATGCAGTTTTCTGTTGCTTTGGGTTTACACTTTGGGTGGGGCTCGCAACTTAATACCAGCGAGATGTTCTGGATAGATATCTCAAGGTGGATGATTAGTAGTAGATGCAGTTGGATTTCGGTCTACTTATTTTGGTGTAATGCCCGTGCTTTTGAGCCTCTTCCTTTCTTTTGTAGCATAGTTAGCATTGCGGTGCGTTCATAATCCTGTTAATTTCCCTTCTGTAATTTGGTCACCTCGCATAGCAGTTTTATCGTCTTTTGGGAGAGAGACATCACTAGTGAACATCACGTATCCCGGTCCATATCCTCATTACTGTTTACACGCTCATTTACTTTTCTGCTTTTACTTTCAGTTGCTATCATTATCCTTTTGTGTTTGATCCTTTGTGAACAACAAGACTGGAGAGATTGACAACCTCTCTGAACTTCGTTGGCAGCAAAGTTATTTGTGTCTGTGTGCAGGTCCGCGTCAGTAGCGCCGCTGACACCTACTTATCATCTCTGGAGTCCTACTGGAGACAAACCTTGGTATCTTTACTGAGGGAAATTTGCTGCTGTGCTACATCACGCCTTCCACTTGGGGCTCACCAACGAAGGGCGAGAAATCACTATCATTACCTCGCGCATCAATGAGTTGGGCCACTTTGCAGGTGAGCCCTCTCCTTTTTATTATTTCTTTTCTGTTAATTTGTTTTGCTGTGCTAAATAAATAGCTAGGCATTTTATTAAATGCTGAAACTTTTTATATGGCCTTATAATATATTAGGCTAGCCACTTGTAAAGTTTGAACATTTTTAAAATTCAATTTATTTTAACTTTAATTCAAATAGGGGTTTTTGATTAATTCCAAGGTCCTATTTGAATATGTTAAAAATCCATGAGCATGGGGTTGGTCCCACATCACTTGATATGTGATCACACTCATTTATAAGACTTTTCAAAAATCCAACATGAATTTTTGGAGAAGATTTATTTCTAGCCTTTTGAATTAATTCATCTGGGGGGGGGGGGTTCCTTCTACCATTTTTCATTTGAATTTGATTTCAATTGATTTCTTTTGATTTTTTTAACATGATGCAAAGTGACTTGCTAATCCTAGCACATACCTAACTTGGGGTTGTGACAACTCGCCCCCACTCAAAAGAATCTCGTCCCGAGATTCAGAAGTCTGCGGGAGGAAGGAGGGATACTCGGCACGGAGACGGTCTTCTCTTTCCCACGTGGCTTCTCTCTCAGAGTGGTGTGACCATTGCACTTTCAGAAACTTAATCTTCTGACGATGAGTGACACGCTCTGCGGAATCAAGAATACGAACGGGGTACTCTCGATAAGAAAGGTCATCTTGGAGATCAAGCGTTTCATGGTCGACTTCGCGGATGGGGTCCTTGAAGCAACGCCTGAGTTGTGACACATGGAATACATCATGTACTCGGGAAAGGTGCGGGGGTAGTTCAAGTTGGTAGGCAACTTCTCCACGTTTAGCAAGAATGCGGAAAGGTCCGATGTAACGTGGAGCCAACTTTCCTTTGATACCGAAACGTTTGGTTCCCTTCAGAGGAGTAACCCGAAGGTAAGCCTTCTCATCCAGATTGTAGCTCTCTTGCCTATGATGACGATCATAGTAGCTTTTCTGACGAGACAGGGCTGCTTTCAATTGATCACGAACAATGCGAACTTGCTCTTCTGCTTCCTTGATCATATCCGGTCCAAAGAATTGTCTTTCACCGGTTTCTGACCAGTTTAGGGGTGTTCGACATCGTCGTCCATATAAGAGTTCACAAGGAGCCATGTTCAGACTAGATTGGAAACTATTGTTATAAGCAAATTCGGCGAATGGGAGAGACTTCTCCCAATTCTTTCCGAATGAGATAACACAAGCTCTGAGCATGTCTTCAAGAATTTGGTTAACCCTTTCGACTTGACCGCTAGACTGAGGATGGAAAGCTGTACTAAAGGAGAGATGAGTTCCCATAGCATTCTAGAAGCTTCCTCAGAATCTAGAGGTGAAAAGGCTACCACGATCATAATTGATTTCCAAAGGAACACCGTGAAGGGATACAATTCTAGAGACGTACAAGTCCGCTAACTGGCTAGCAGTTATAGACTCGCGAACTGGAAGGAAGTGAGCAACTTTGGAAAGCCTATCTATGACAACGAAGATGGCATCGTTTCCTTTCTGGGTTTTTGGAAAGCCGGTGATGAAGTCCATACCTACTTTGTCCCATTTCCACTCTGGAATAGGCAAAGGTTGAAGTGTACCAGCAGGTCTTTGATGTTCTGCCTTAATGCGACGACAAACATCACATTCAGCAACAAATCGAGCAATGTCTCTCTTCATCCTAGTCCACCAAAATCTCTGGCGTAGATCTCGGTACATTTTTGTGCTACCAGGATGAATCGAGAGTGTTGTGTCATGGGATTCCTTGAGGATGAGTTTCCTTAGTTCCCTATTCTTAGGTACTACCAAACGATTTCCAAAGAATACCGTTCCTTTACTATCTGTAGAGAAACATCTAGCAACTCCGCTAGCAATGTTCTCCTTGATCCGGCGAACACCTCGTGCACGCCTTTGGGCAACTATGATTTGATCCTCAAGAGTTGGTTTCGCCACCAAGGTAGAAAGATAGCCATGAGGAACAATCTCAAGATTGAGCTTGCAAAATTCCTCATGAAGAAGTGGTTGACACTGTTGTAACATGAGGTTGTTACAATACGACTTACGACTTAGTGCATCAGCCATGACATTGGCTTTGCTTGGGGTATAAGAAATTTATACGTCGTAATCTTTTATCAACTCAATCCAGCGTCTTTGCCTGAGATTAAGATCTGGCTGGGTGAAAATGTATTTGAGACTTTTGTGGTCGGAATAGATCTCACAACGATTACCAAGGAGGTAATGTCGCACTTGGGAGTCCATTGGAATTTCTTATCTTTCTTGAGGAGTTCAGTTAGAGGCTTTGCAACTTTGGAGAAGTTCTCAACGAAGCGGCGGCAATAGCTGGCTAGGCCAAGAAAACTCCTAACTTTCTTAACCGATTTAGGAGTCCAGTCAAGGACGGCCTGAACTCTCTCGGGATTCACAGCAATGCCTTTTGCAGAAATCACGTGGCCTAATTAGGTCACTTATGGTAGCCAAAATTCACACTTGGAGAACTTAGCATACAGGCGATGCTCTCTAAGTTTCATCAATACCAGCCTTAGATGTTCGGCATGTTCTTCTTCGTTCTTCGAGTAGATGAGAATGTCATCGAGATAAACTACAACAAATTTATCTAGGTACTCCATGAAGATCGAATTCATCATGCGCGAGAAAGTGGCGGGGGCATTGGTTAAACCAAAGGACATGACGGTGTACTCGTAAAGACCATAAAGATTAGTAAAAGCCGTTTTTTGAATGTCCTCGTTTCGGATTTTGATTTGATGATATCCTAATCTCAAATCCATCTTGGAGAAGACAGAGGATCCAACAAGTTGATCATAAAGATCATTGATCCTGGGGAGTGGGTACTTGTTCTTTATCGTCGCTAGATTTAGCGGGCGATAGTCTACGCACATCCTTTCTGTTCCATCTTTCTTCGTTATGAACAGAACGGGGAAACCCCATGGCGATGAGCTAGGGCGGATGAAGCCTTTTTCCAACAAAGCTTCAAGTTGGATTTTAAGCTCAGCTAACTCACGTGGGGCCATTTTGTATGGGCGTCTAGAAATTGGTGCGGTTCCTGGCATAAGCTCCACTATGAACTCTACACATCTGTCGGGTGGCTAGGTTTAAGGAGTTGGGTTACCGGATGGTTTTCCTGAGGATGACCATGGATTACTAGGGCTAGAACCGATATGTCAGAGTAGCAAAGTACCCCAACACGATGGTTAGTGTGGTTCTTCTTGCTAGAAGACATCTAAAGTGGGAGGAAGAGCTGCAAATGAATCACTATAGGTTTCTAGAAGAAAACCTACATCAAACTCTATGGAACTATCGGGCATGCCACCTAGAAGTTCTTCTAAAAGGACAACCGAAAGGGGGAGAAGGATTTTTGCGAATGCATCAGATTATGAAGAAACTTGGAATGACTCGGGCAGCATAACGGCTGTAATTGCAAGAAATGTCTTTTCTTGCAATGTAGAAACAACACTTACATACGATGTAAGAAATCAGGAAGCATACAAACTATAGCAAACCAAACACAACTCTCCTACGGCTACAAGGAAGCAAACAACGAGATTTTCTAGTAAGACATAGATGAGCCTAGTCCTATCTTCCCGTAGAACAAGATGAGGGTGACTCAGAACTCAGAACGATGAGGGTAAGGAGAAAAAAGAAGCCTTACGTTGTTCCCTTATATACCCAGAGTAACTATATAACTATAGCAAGCTAGACTCGACTTCGGCCAAGGCTGATAATCCTACAGTCAGTCCTGCTCTGATACCAAGTCTGTCCGGACCCGGGGTTAGCGTATGCAAGACTCGCTACAACACAATCATATGGAGAGCCGAGAACCGTACCCACTTGTCTGAGCAGACAAGGCCAAGCACAGAACGTCCTCGGAAAGCATCGAACGTGAGGGGTATCCCATCCAGGCCGGATGATCAACTGAGATGGGTACTCATCGTCCGCACAAAAGTCTAGATGATATGGGTGATGAACTCCCATACTCATAGACAAGTCGCCTCAACCATACTATCGATTGTATTATAACCTTTACATAGACTTACTCCAGCCCGATCACTTAGTCTGGGTCTAGGGCGGGTTCGATCATACATCAAAGTGTGCATGTGACGGAGTCACGAGCAATCGCATCGCGATGCCCCAAGCTGCGCACATCTAAGGGCCACTTGGTGTATAAAAGACCGCCAGCCAGATCACAACTAAGGTCTCAAAAACCCATACTAAGACATGCATGTTATAATCATACACGCAACACACATGTCCAGTATGAACAACAGATATCATTGCAATTCTCTACAAAGTATACAACTTTATTGATAACTCTTACAGAGTGCACACAGAGACCATAAGTCTGTGATCCAACATTACATCAAACATGCGGAAGAAAAGTAGGTCTGAGTACAGACAAGTTTAACAAATGGCTTATAGAAGCCTTATCTATAAGCAAGCCCTTCCACGAGGGACCAGTCGTCTGACTGGGACTACACTAGCTTGATCAGTCGTCGAGCTCCAGGAAGATTCCACCTTCGGGGTCAGGGGGTTCATATAAAACATAGAATAAGTAAACGTGAGTACAAAGTCGTACTCAGCAAGACTTACGTAGGAGCTATACTACTCATGCACATGTATCAAGGTAAAGGGAGGTGGGGTTCAATTGCAGAAGTGCCAGCTTTGACTTGGCTAGACCTGAACTACGCGTACCAGACTTTGAGGTAAGAAGCGTACACGAGTCCACTACATCTCCAACCAAATACACCACTATGGTGCCTTCCTCGACTTGCCCACGAGAAAGCACGCCATAGCACTCACACTTATCTTGGCAAGTTTTATAAGTATCCAGATCAAGTTTTCTAATAATCAAGCTAAGCTTTCCAAGCAGTATCTTACCGCGGACGCGGCTATTCGAATAGTTTTGTTAACCCTGCAGGGGTGTACTGCTACACACACATGATCATCATTTACCGCCTTTGTACTCGACACCGTTCAGGAGGTGTCGGCGAGGATGCTCACCACAACTGTTACCTCATAGCCGATCTAGTCCAAGAAAGCCACCTACCTGGGTTGGCTACCACTATCGTGAACCCGGCCGGTTTACCGAAGTGCACCCAGATGATGTGTGCGTGGTGCATAAGCCAGTCTCGGTTGAGCCGTTCTCTCACTTAGCAGCCAGGCCACAAACCTACCAGAACTCCGAACTACTGCGACATCTGGACATCGAAAGGGATGAGTTAGTAGGTTGAGAGGGGTCAGTGAGTCCAATGTGTGGTTGTACTCTTCATCTCGGATCACCACACAAGAACTCGGACATAGGGCGGTGTTCAACGAGACAACCCACTGTGTACTCCTACACAGCCTCTCATCGTTCACCTTGTATTAGGGTAGATTCACCAACACATTTCCACCATCATCATCATGATTTCTACCATCCCGACTCACATAACAGTAACAACATTGTATCACTCTAAGCATGCAATAAGCAGTAACAATTGCAGGGGCCACATGATATCAACCAACTCCTACATTTGCTAGGATTGTGGTTTGCTTACTATTGTGACAAATGATAGGTCATGCAAAGGAATGGGTTCATCTATGCGGTAGAAACGTAGCATGGTAATCATCCTATATAATGCATAAGCGAGACATGAGAGGGAAGTGGGATTTTATCGACATGATCAATGGGGGTTTCCTTGCCTTGCTGACGAGGTTCAGTCTCGGGATCTTCAACGAAGGGGGCAGCCTCCTGTTCCGGTTCAACTTCTACTCGACAAACAACAAACAAGGTAGCAAAGTAAATACAATGCACAAGCACATGGTGAAGGTTGAAACTTGGTTTGCATGCTTATGATGTGTGAGGCAATTCCATTTAAATGGAGTATATTGCAAATGAATTGCAAATTCAAACTCCAATTTGAATTCAATTTAGCCAAGTTGCAAATGCTATTGTTTGATCAATGTAACTCATCTTGATATGTGTATGATATGCCTCTGATGTTCAAGTGAAATGTGGCATGTTGCTAAGGTTCAAATTGCAAAATCATTTGAATTTAATTTGATTAAATTCCAATTAAACCAAATAGCAAATGCTACTGGTCCCATTTTAAATTCAACTCAAACATAGTTTAAAGTTGTATATTTGGATAGATTATTTTCTCCTGATCATTTTTCATATATTATTTGTTAAATTTGGAGTTAATATGAATTTTCTATGAATTTTCAAAGTTTGGAATAATTTATGCCAATTTCTGAATTGAATTAAATAGAAAAGGGATTACTGCATCAACATGACCTCATGCTGGCGTCAGGGGGCCTCTGACCACTGGGACCCACATGTCATTCTCTGTTCTGTTAATTAAAATGATTTGAATTAACTTGAGTTAACAGAGGGGATTAATTAGGGGTTGGGACCACATGTCAGTGACTGCTGGGGGGGGGGGGATTAGTGGCTAAACTCGCCGGACACGTCAGTCTCGCCGGCGGCTAGTCGCCGGAGACTCGCAGACGCGGCGGCGTCCCCAGAATCGGTGTCCCCGTGGCCCAAATCGAGCGCTGCAACCACTGAGACGTAGCTCTTGGTGCCGCGCGTCGAATGGGACCAAGAACAGGGGCTGGGGTGCCCTGTTGGCTCACCAGCGACGATCTTTGCGGCGACAGTGGACCGACGAGGTCGAAAGTGGGGCTAGAGGCCACGGCTTGAAGCTGGGATGGTTGCGTTCGAATGCTAGGGCACCTAGGAGTCAAACGCGCGCGCTGGACGAGACGATGGGGCACAGGGGTGACCTCGTCGTCGTCCATGGCGGCGACGTGCTTCGGCAACCATGGCGGCCGTGGCTAGAGACTAAGAGAGGGGGCGCCAGGTTGGGGGAAACAAGAAGGAGCTCACCACGAACTCGATGGCGTGGTCAGCGGGCTCGGGGAGGGTCTGGTGGTGGCGAATAGACGAGGTGGTTCTCCAGCGACCGGCGGCGATTCGGTGAAGCTTGCGTCTCCTCTGGATCAAATCAAGGCGCCGTCTTCTGCGAGGTGATGAAGTCGACAACGAAGAACGCGCGGGACAAGCTGGCTTGAGCTCTAGGCCATGGTGGCCACGTCTTCCACGACGGTGCGCTCCGGGGAGGCTTCGGGCGGTGGCGAAAACGAGCACGGGAGGAAGGGAAGAAGCACTGGAGGGGGTGGGGGAATGGATCGGGACGTCTCCACGAGAGGGGATAAGCCCTGGGCAGGCAGGCAGCTGCCTGGCGCGCCCACGACGCTCGCCGACGACCTGCGTGCCTGCCTGGCCGGGGTTGAAGACGCATGTGCCCCTGTGGGCTGGGCTGGGCCAGGCTAGGGGATGAGTGATACGTCCAAAACGTATCTATAATTTCTGCTTGCTCCATGCATGTTTTGTGTGATATTGCTATGATCTAGATACACTTTCATACACTTTTGATCATATTTGGACTAACCTATTAACTCAGTGCACCACAGTGCCAGTTCCTGTTTTCTGCTATTTTTCTATTTCAGTTTTCCCCCATATAAAAAGTGCTCCAAAAATTCGGGAAAATTCAGATAAAAAATCAGCGTGAAGGAACCTTCCGAAAGAACCTGGGTGGGGCCAGAGGGCCACCACCAGGGGCCCAGGCGCCCTGGTGGCGCGCCCTAGGGCTTGGCCGCGACAGGGGGGCGCCTGGACCCCTGGTGGCCCCCCTGGCTGCCCCCCTTCGCCTATATATTCTCCGTCACGGGAAACTTCCGAGACGAGAACCCTTTTTCGCGATCTCTCCTCTAATCCGTCGCCGCCGCGCTTCCGAGATCGGGAGCACCAGAAGACCTCTTCCCGGCACCCTGCCGGAGGGAGGGCCGACCTCCGGGAGTCTCCTCTCCACCATGGATGCTTCCCGGATGTCTCGTGAGTAGTTTTCCTTGGACCATGGGTCCGTGATTAGTAGCTATGTGATGTTCTCCTCCCCTCTTTGTTCTTCATGGCTTAGACCTCGTGAGCTGCCCTACATGATCGAGGCACTTTTGTAATCTTTCTGCTATTGCTATGCTGAGTTTGATGGGATCTGATGGATTATGAGATTATGTTCAGATTGTGATTGAGTAATATATTTGGTTCTTATCTCTTATATTTTTGTTCCTAAGTAATTCTTGCATGTTCTCCGTTGCTGTTTATTGCTTTGGCCAAGTAGTAGGTAGTAACCCCAAGAGGGAACGTTATGCTCGATTGTGGGTTCATGCCCCCCGATGACACGCTTGAGTGACAGAAACATGAGTCTAGGGGATGCGCTGCCACAAGGGGGAAAACAACGGTGCTTGTAACCGCGGTTGCAAGGATTGTTTACTTTACGCAAAGTGCTTTTTAATGCAGTTGTCTGTTGCTTTGGGTTTACACTTTGGGTGGGGCTCGCAACTTAATACCAGCGAGATGTTCTGGATAGATATCTCAAGGTGGATGATTAGTAGTAGATGCAGTTGGATTTCGGTCTACTTATTTTGGTGTACTGCCCGTGCTTTTGAGCCTCTTCCTTTCTTTTGTAGCATAGTTAGCATTGCGGTGCGTTCATAATCCTGTCAATTGCCCTTCTGTAATTTGTTCACCTCGCATAGAAGTTTTATCGTCTTTTGGGAGAGAGACATCACTAGTGAACATCACGTATCCCGGTCCATATCCTCATTACTGTTTACACGCTCATTTACTTTTCTGCTTTTACTTTCAGTTGCTATCATTATCCTTTTGTGTTTGATCCTTTGTGAACAACAAGACCGGAGAGATTGACAACCTCTCTGAACTTCGTTGGGAACAAAGTTATTTGTGTCTGTGTGCAGGTCCGCGTCAGTAGCGACGCTGACACCTACTTATCATCTCTGGAGTCCTACTGGAGACAAACCTTGGTATCTTTACTGAGGGAAATTTGCTGCTGTGCTACATCACGCCTTCCACTTGGGGCTCACCAACGAAGGGCGAGAAATCACTATCATTACCTCGCACATCAAGCCAAATTTCTGGCGCCGTTGCCGGGGACTCCGAGTGCTAAGATAGGGGAGTTGCACACTACCCTTTACCTTTGTTTTCTAGTCTTGTTAGTTTACCTTTCAGTTTTTATCTTTGAGTCTTATATCAAAAATCACAAAAAAATCTGCCACACTTGCTGCTGCTATGGGTTCCACGGAAAACATCAAGTTGTGTGACTTCACTAGTCACAACAACCAAGACTTTATCTGCACCCCCATTGCCACACCTGCCACTTCAGCTACCTCTTATGAAATTAAACCTGCCTTGCTAAACTTTGTTATGAGAGATCAATTCTCTGGTGCTGGAGATGATGCTGCTTTACACTTGAACAATTTTGTTGAATTATGTGATATGCAAAAGTATAAAGAAGTAGAAGGTGATATTGTTGAGCTCAAGCTCTTTCCTTTCTCTTTAAGGGGAGAAGCTAAAATCTGGTTTCAATCTTTGCCTAGGAATAGCATAGATTCTTGGGATAAGTGCAAAGATGCTTTTATAGGGAAGTACTACCCACCTGCTAAAAGTATCCAATTAAGGAGTAACATTATGAATTTTAAGCAATTGGATAATGAACACGTTGCCCAAGCTTGGGAACGAATGAAATCTCTTGTTAAGAAATGCCCTACACATGGTTTGACTACCTGGATGGTTATCCAGACTTTTTATGTAGGCTTGAACTTTACCTCGCGGAACCTGTTAGATTCGGCCGCAGGAGGAACCTTTATGTAACCTACACTTGGTGCTGCCACGAAGCTTCTCGATGAGATGATGACCAATTATTCCCAATGGCACGCCGAACGCTCCAACAGGTAGGAAGGTAAACTCTGTCAAGGAAATTACCTCCATCAATTAAAAAGTTGACTTAATGATGTGTGCGTGGTGCATAAGCCAGTCTCGGTTGAGCCGTTCTCTCACTTAACAGCCAGGCCACAAACCTACCAGAACTCCGAACTAAAGCGACATCTGGACATCGAAAGGGACGAGTTAGTAGGTTGAGAGGGGTCAGTGAGTCCAATGTGTGGTTGTACTCTTCATCTTGGATCACCACACAAGAACTCGGACATAGGGCGGTGTTCAACGAGACAACCCACTGTGTACTCCTACACAGCCTCTCATCGTTCACCTTGTATTAGGGTAGATTCACCAACACATTTCCACCATCATCATCATGATTTCTACCATCCCGACTCACATAACAGTAACAACATTGTATCACTCTAAGCATGCAATAAGAAGTAACAATTGCAGGGGCCACATGATATCAACCAACTCCTACATTTGCTAGGATTGTGGTTTGCTTACTACTGTGAAAAATGATAGGTCATGCAAAGGAATGGGTTCATCTATGCGGTAGAAACGTAGCATGGTAATCATCCTATATAATGCATAAGCGAGACATGAGAGGGAAGTGGGATTTTATCGACATGATCAATGGGGGTTTGCTTGCCTTGCTGACGAGGTTCAGTCTCGGGATCTTCAACGAAGGGGGCAGCCTCCTGTTCCGGTTCAACTTCTACTCGACAAACAACAAACAAGGTAGCAAAGTAAATACAATGCACAAGCACATGGTGAAGGTTGAAACTTGGTTTGCATGCTTATGATGTGTGAGGCAATTCCATTTAAATGGAGTATATTGCAAATGAATTGAAAATTCAAACTCCAATTTGAATTCAATTTAGCCAAGTTGCAAATGCTATTGTTTGATCAATGTAACTCATCTTGATATGTGTATGATATGCCTCTGATGTTCAAGTGAAATGTGGCATGTTGCTAAGGTTCAAATTGCAAAATCATTTGAATTTAATTTGATTAAATTCCAATTAAACCAAATAGCAAATGCTACTGGTCCCATTTTAAATTCAACTCAAACATAGTTTAAAGTTGTATATTTGGATAGATTATTTTCTCCTGATCATTTTTCATATATTATTTGTTAAATTTGGAGTTAATATGAATTTTCTATGAATTTTCAAAGTTTGGAATAATTTATGCCAATTTCTGAATTGAATTAAATAGAAAAGGGATTACTGCATCAACATGACCTCATGCTGGCGTCAGGGGGCCTCTGACCACTGGGACCCACATGTCATTCTCTGTTCTGTTAATTAAAATGATTTGAATTAACTTGAGTTAACAGAGGGGATTAATTAGGGGCTGGGCCCACATGTCAGTGACTGCTGGGGGGGGGATTAGTGGTCAAACTCGCCGGACACGCCAGTCTCGCTGGCGGCTAGTCGCCGGCGACTCACAGACGCGACGGCGTCCACGGAATCGGTGTTCCCGTGGCCCAAATCGAGCGCTGCAACCACTGAGACGTAGCTCTTGGTGACGCGCGTCGAATGGGAGCAAGAACAGGGGCTGGGGGTGCCCTGTAGGCTCACCGACGATGAGATTTGCGGCGACAGTGGACCGGCGAGGTCGAAAGTGGGGCTAGAGGCCACAGCTTGAAGCTGGAATGGTTGCGTTCGGATGCTAGGGCACCTGGGAGTCAAACGCGTGCGCTGGACGAGACGATGGGGCACAGGGGCGACATCGTCGTCGTCCATGGCGTCGACGTGCTTCGGCAACCATGGCGGCCGTGGCTAGAGACCAAGAGAGGGGGCACCAGGTTGGGGGAAACAAGTAGGAGCTCACCACCACCTCGATGGCGTGGTCAGCGGGCTCGGGGAGGGTCTGGTGGCGGCGAATGGGCGAGGTGGTTCTCCGGCGACCGGCGGCGATTCGGTGAAGCTTGCGTGTCCTCTGGATCAAATCAAGGCGCCGTCTTCTACGAGGCGATGAAGTCGACGACGACGAACGCGCGGAACAAGCTGGCTTGAGCTCTAGGCCATGGTGGCCACGTCTTCCACAGCGGTGCGCTCCGGGGAGGCTTCGGGCGGTGGCGAAAACGAGCACGGGAGGAAGGGAAGAAGCACTGGATGGGGGGGGGAATGGATCGGGACGTCTCCCAAACGTCTCCAGGCGAGGGTATAAGCCCTGGGAAGGCAGGCAGCTGCCTGGCGCGCCCACGGCGCTCGCCGACGACTTGCGTGCCTGCCTGGCCGGGGTTGAAGACGCATGTGCCCCTGTGAGCTGGGCTGGGCCAGGCTGGGGGATGAGTTGGGCCACTTTGCAGGTGAGCCCTCTCCTTTTTATTATTTCTTTTCTGTTTTTCTTTTTTGTTAATTTGTTTTGCTGTGCTAAATAAATAGCTAGGCATTTTATTAAATGCTGAAACTTTTTATATGGCCTTATAATATATTAGGCTAGCCACTTGTAAAGTTTGAACATTTTTAAAATTCAAATTATTTGAACTTTAATTCAAATGGGGTTTTTGATTAATTCCAAGGCCCTATTTGAATATTTGAAAAATCCATGAGCATGGGGTTGGTCCCACATCACTTGATATGTGATCACAATCATTTATAAGACTTTTCAAAAATCCAACATGAATTTTTGGAGAAGATTTATTTCTGGCCTTTTGAATTAATTCATCTGGGGGGGTTCCTTCTCCCATTTTGCATTTGAATTTGATTTCAATTGATTTCTTTTGAAATTTTTAACATGATGGAAAGTGACTTGCTAATCCTAGCACATACCTAACTTGGGGTTGTGACAACTAATAAGAGCTTATGGGTGGTGCATTCTGAAATGCTCCACCCCTAAGGTATTATTAGTGGCGCATATTGAAATGGGCCACCCTTAAGGAATTATTAGTGGCACATTTTGAAATGCGCCACCCATTAGGAATTATTAGTGGCGCATCTTGCATATGCGCCACTACTAACCTAAAAATGTGAGGGAAAAATTCCCAACACAGAAATACACACCCCCTGACCGTCTTTTTAGTTTCCAATGTGATATGTGGCCTAGTTGTTAGGAAATTTCGAAACATGAATTTCGACTTTTTTTGCAAAATCTCTCGAGAATTTGTAAAATGGGCATAACTTTTGCATACGAACTCCGATGAAAAAGTTTTTTATATGAAAAATCATCTACTTTCTTTTGGCGCACCAGATGGACGGTCGAGATTTCTTTGTGCCTCCTCGTCAGGGAGGGCAGAATGGTCTTTTTATGTTCTAAGTAGTCCAGGCCCTCCCCAACCCATCGCCCGTACCAGCCCACGACGTAGAAGTATCCGATGTACACATACACGCCTCCTTCTCTCCATCAACACGTGAGGTACTACCTCCTCGGCTTCGTCAGCACGTGCCACAGGTGTCGCCTCGTCGTCTCTAGCGCACGTGTCGTGCCGCGTGTGAGCGGTGTTTCCTTCTCGTATCCTCCCGAAAGAGGAAGCCATATTTAAGGCAACTCCCCCCACTTCCCCACTGAATCAGTTGCTTATTCCCCATTTGCTTGACTCAAGAAAACCATCATCTCCTTCGCTCTCGCATGCACGATGAAGAGGAAGGAGGTCGCGACAGGAGATCTTGGCGCACCGGTGGCTGTCTCGGTGGAGGGTTGATACGTCCCAAATGTATCTATAATTTCTGTTTGCTCCATGCATGTTTTGTGTGACTTTGCCATGTTTTGCTTGAACTTTCATACACTTTTGAACCTATTTGGACTAAGCTATTAACTCAGTGCACACAGTTGCCAGTTTCTGTTTTCTGCTGTTTTTGTATTTCGGGTTTTCCGGCCATTAAAAGTGCTCCAAAAATTCCGGGAAAAATATATAAAAAATCAGTGCAACAGAAGCTTCCGGAATCACCAAGAGAGGGAAGGGGGGCCACCACCAGGCAGCCAGGAGGGCAGGTGCCGCGGCCCCACCCTGGGCCGCGCCAGGGACCCTCCTGACTGCCTCGTGGGTCCCCTCAATGCCCCATTCGCCTATATTTACCCCTCGGGGTGGAATCCCCTAATATCGATCTCTTTCTCGCGAACTCCCCTCTGTACCGCCGCCGCCGCCGTTTCAAGATCGGGGATGCCTGGAGAAGCTGATCCGGCACCCTGCCGGAAGGAGGAACCCCCTTTGGGAGACCATCCATAGCCATGGACGCCTCCCGGATATACCGTGAGTAGTCCCCCTTGGACCATGGGTCTGTGACCAGTAGCTATGTGATGAATCTCTCCCCCTTTTGCGCTTCCACTTTCGAGTCCTCGTGAGCTGCCTCACATGATCGAGGCATCTATGTAATTTCTGCTGTTGCTATGCTGAGTTTGTTGGGATCTGATGGAATATGAGACTATGTTCAGATTGTGATGAGTAATATATTTGGTTCTTCTCTTTTATATTTTGTTCTTGAGTAAATTCTTGCATGTTCTCTGTTGTGGTATTTGCTTTGCCCAAGTATTTTATTTGCAACTCCAAGAGAGAGCGTTATGCTCCATTGTGGGTTCAGCCCCTTGATGTCTAGCTTGAGTGACAGAAACATGAGACTAGGGGGTGTGCTATTGCCACCAGGGATAAAACAACGGTGCTTGTACCTGCAGGGTGCAAGGATTGTTTACTTTACACAAAGTTCTTTTAATGCAGTTGTCTTTTGCTTTGAGTTTACACTTTGGGTGGGATTCACAACTTAATACCAGCGAGATGTTCTGGATAGATATCTCAAGGTGGATGATTCGTAGTAGATGCAGATGGATTTCGGTCTACTTACCTTGGCGTACTGCCCATTGCTTTTGAGCCCTTCCTTTCTTTGCAACATAGTTAGCATTGCGGTGCCTTCATAATCCTGTCAATTGCCCAACTGTGATTTGTTTACCTCGCTAGCACTTTTATCGTATTTTGGGAAGGAGACATCACTAGTGAAAATCACGGGACCCCGGTCCATCTTCACATTATTGTTCACACCCTCAATTTACTTTCAGCTTTTACTTTCCTTTGCACCTTTTATCTCTTGCGTTGATCCTTTGTAAACGACAAGGCCGGAGGAATTGACAACTCCTCTGTACTCGTTGGGAGAAAAGTTATTTGTTGATGTGTGCAGGTCCACGACAACACCCTAGTCAGGAAGCAATTTCTGGCGATGTTGCCACCTACTTGTATCTCCTGAGTCCTACTGGTTCGATAACCTTGGTATCTTCACGGAGGGAAACTTGCTGCTGCACTGCATCTCAAACCTTCCACTTGGGGTAACCAACGAGGGGCGAGAAGCCATCAAGCAAATTTCTGGCACCGTTGACGGGGACTCAAGTCTACAAGATAGGGGAGTTGCACACTATCTTTTACCTTTGCTTTTTAGTCTTGTTAGTTTACCTTTCAGTTTTTACTTTTGTGTCCCTAATAAAAAATACCAAAAGTACCTGCTGCTACTATGGGTTCCAATAAAAACACTAAGTTGTGTGACTTGACTAGTCACAACAACAGTGACTTTATCTGCACTCCTATGCTCCACCTGCCACTTCAGCACCTTCTTATGAGATTAAACCTTCTCTACTTAACCTTGTTATGAAAGATCAATTCTCAGGAGCAGGAGAAGATGCTTCCTTGCACCTAAACAACTTTATCGAGCTCTGCGACATGCAGAAGTACAAGGAAGTGGATGGAGACATCATCAAGCTGAAGATTTTTCCTTTCTATTTGAGAGGAAGAGCCAAGGAGTGGCTACAATCTTTGCACAAGAACAATATCGATTCTTGGAGCAAATGCAAAGATGCTTTTATAGGGAAGTACTACCCCCCTGCTAAAATTATTCAATTGCGGAGTAACATTATGAATTTCAGGCAATTGGATAATGAACACGTTGCCCAGGCTTGGGAACGTATGAAGACGCTTGTCAAGAACTGTCCCACACATGGACTGACTACCTGGATGGTTATCCAGACTTTTTATGCAGGCTTGAACTTCACCTCGCGGAACCTGTTAGATTCGGCCGCGGGAGGAACTTTTATGTCAACCACGCTTGGTGCTGCCACAAAGCTACTTGATGAGATGATGCTGAACTACTCGCAATGGCACACCGAGAGATCTCCAACCGGTAAGAAGGTAAACTCTGTCGAGGAGATCTCCTCTTTAAATGAAAAGGTTGACCTTATCATGTCTCTACTTACCAAGCAACCTTCTATTGATCCTCTAGATGTTCCTTTAAATTCTTTGGTTGCTCAGGAGCAAGTAGATGTTAATTTTGTCTCTAGAAACAACTTCAACAATAATGCTTACAGGAGTAACATTGTTAGCAACAATCCTAGGCCTTTCCCATCCAACAACTATGGGAACAACACTTATCCTACCACCAGAAGCTCCACTTCAGAATTAGAGACCTTGCTCAAAGACTTTATCACTACCCAGAAAACCTTCAACAAGAGTGTGTAAGAGAAATTAGATAAATTAGATATCCTCTCTTCGAAGGTAGACAACATAGCCCATGATGTAGAGATGCTGAAGATTAGAACCTCTCCCCCCGAGGAGAGGAAGACCACTCCTATGAATGCTATCCAAGTCCAAATTAATGAAAACATTAGGATGTTGGCAAAACTTAAAGAGAGATGGGCTAGAGAAAAGGAGGAAGAAGAGAGAATTAAGAGCCTTCCTACCTACCACACAGTAGCCACTATCCAAGTAGTTGAGGATGTCCAAACTATTAGCACCCATCACACCCCTAGTCCCACTAGACTTATCAATGGTGATGCTACCACCTCAACCTTAGAAGAGGAAACCTCTATGAATATAGAGGCTTTCAAACAAGTGAGCTTAAATGATATCACTACTTCCTTGTTAGATAATAGTGACTTAGACTTTGACAACTACACTTTACCAGAAGTTATTGGTTTCCTACACAAGATGTCTAGAGACCCCCACACTAGCACACTCAATCTTGCCTTCACAGAGCATATCACCAATGCTCTAATCAAAGTTAGGGAGGAGAAGCTTAGACTAGAAGCCTCCATACCTAGGAAGCTAGAAGATGGTTGGGATCCTATGATAAAAATTAAATTGAATAACTTCTCTTGTTATGCTCTTTGTGATGTTGGAGCAAGTACCTCTGTTATGCCCAAAATAATGTATGATATGCTTGAATTGAAACCTTTTGATCCTTGTTCTTTTGGTGTTCGTCTTGTTGATTCTTCCATAAAGAAACCTTTGGGGAAGATCGACGATGTACTTATCATTGTCAATGACAATTATGTTCCCGTTGATTTCACTATTATGGACATTGAGTGTGAGCCCTCTTGTCCAATTATTTTGGGACGTCCTTTTCTTCGCACAGTTGGTGCTATCATTGACATGAAAGAGGGAACTATCAAATTCCAATTCCCTCTCAAGAAAGGGATGGAACATTTCCCTAGGAAAAAGATTAAGTTACCTTTTGAGTCCGTCACACGGGCTAGTTATTCTCTTGAAAAGACTTGATCTTCTGCTTTAAGCCTAGCTAATGGCTCTAAAGAAGCGCTTTCGGGAGGAAGCCCGCAACGAATTTAGGTTTTTCTTTTTTGCTTTTGTTCTGTTCTTAGTGGTCTAGATGATTGTTACTACTGTAGCAACATCATTGTATCTTTACTTTTCAAGCTTTGTGCCAAATTTAGCCTCATACGACAAGGGAAGTGAAAGTTGTGACATGCTGTCCAGAAAATAGATTCTGTCCTCGTGACTAGAAAAATCAGAGAAAAATCCCAGTTCATCTTTTTGAGATGATTTTTTTACACAGCATGCTCTATACAATTACGAAAATTTCTTATGTTCTGAGTTTTTTTATTTGAGTTGCAGAAGTATCCCTAAAAAATTCGTTTCTACCTGCTGTTCTGTTTTTCATAGATTCTGCCACGTTTTGTCTCTCTTCACTTTTGCAAACCTTAAGCTTGCTTTTTCTTTGCAAAAAGTTTTTGTAAATCTTGGGAAACAGTAGCTCTTCAATTTTATCTTTATTTTTAGTAGAGGAAAATTATTTTATTAGGGTACTAACCTCTCTAATCAGCCTACAATGAGTTATGTATGAAGGGAGTTTTCAAGTGCGCGATGGAAGGTGATGAAAGAAGATTCAGGAGTGTCAAACGCTCAAGCTTGGGGATGCCCATGTGCACCCCCAATAAATATTCAAGAAGACTCAAGAGTCTAAGCTTGGGTATGCCCCCGATGCATCCCCTTCTTCATCAACAATCATCAGTTTGTCCCTCGTTGCACTATATTTTTATCACTTCATGCGTTATGTGCTTTGCTTGGAGCGTCTCGCTCTTTACTTTCCTAGGTTTGTTTTGCTTTCTTTGCTGTAGTAACAAGTTAGACCCCAACTTACTCTTTTGTGTGGGAGAGATTCACGCTCCGCTTGAACTAGAACTCATAGGATTTGCATGCTTATTCTTTTAGCTGTGAGCTGTTCTTTTTCTTTTCTTAGTTGTTGTTCTGTTTAGTTGTAGTGCTTTAGTTTTTCTAGAGCTTTTCTTTTGTCTTAGGTTGAACTTTCTATAGGTTGCATGTTTTATCTTGTTAGAGAGTTTGCCTGTTGCACTGAGTTCTGTGTCTTGACTGAAAGTAGGTAGTTAAAGTTGTTGTTCTCTTTGTAGTAGTAACTTGCAATAGTTCTGAGGTATTGACTAGAGTAATGTTTGAACTTATGGTGTCAAGAGCTCTTGCCTATTAGTGATAGATGTCGTATTTTGGGCAATCCGTGTGTTTTTCGAAAACCAAAAAACCCCTGTTGAGGACTCTAGCTACTAGATGGATCACTAACCTCTGGAGGGTTCGAATATTAGAGTACACTCACGTACCATGAGTCGAGGATGCGCAAGGATAACCAAACCCCCATACACTCCTCCTCGGGGTACCTGTCTCTTTGTGAACCTCCTGATCAGATTGAGAGTTACCGATAATAAGTGCATGATTTCTTCGGACTAATGTGAGTATTCGAAAGTTGACACTTCCACCCACCTATACTTTTTCTAGCCTCTTCGGTACCGTGCATTGCCCTTTTCTCACCTCGAGAGTTGGCGCATACTTCGCCGGTGCATCCAAACCCTTGGCATGATACGCTCTATCATCATAAGCCTCCTTATATCTTTCCTCAAAACATCCACCATACCTACCTACAAGGCATTTCCATAGCCTTTCCGAGATACATTTCCATGCCACATCCACCTTCTCATGACTTGATCTTCATGTCATACATGCTACTTGCTTGATCGATGAGCCGCATGCTAGTTGGGCCTTGCCCTAATCATTGCTACATGACGCGCTAGTATCATTGCATATCCTGCTACCCTGGCAGAGGCATACATTTGCATCATGATAGTTACATTTTCTTTATGTGAGTACCTTTGTAAAGTGTGAAAGATCTCCTATATTCTTGTAAAATATAGAGTATTGCCCCTAAAGTGAGGAAAAGGTCCCAAAGAGGACAAAATCAAAAGATTCCAAAGAGGACAAATGAGAGTTAAATAGAAAGAGCCATTGAGGCCACCAAAAAATAAAAAAAAGAGAAAAAGATAAAAGAAAAATAAAAAGAGAGAAGGCGGCATACTACTATTCCTTTTGAGAGATCCACACTAGTACTTCATCTTCTATCCTTTGTACTCCATAGAGATCATCATCATGCATATAGCTATGTGGGGACCCTTCACATTATAGAACTTGGCTTGTATATTCCAATGATGAGCCTCCTCAAACGAGCTCTAGGTCTTCTTGAGCAAGCAAGTTAGATGCACCCCCACTAGTTCCCTTGGAGAGCTCTTAGCTCACATGTGCATCCGTTGTATGTCAATCCCTACTCCTCACATCATATCTATCATATGGCCTTCTATCGCCTATGATTGTCCTCATTGATGTGAGCCTTTCACATCTTTTTGTCTTCCTCCTCCACCTTCTTTCTGTTTCGCCTTTTAGGTGTCAACTTTCTTGCTCATGCTCACCCATTGCATGAGTGCTCAAAATGTCGAAAGGGAGTGGATCAGTTTGACTTGTACCTAGCTAGTGGTCTGGGGACGAGTCCAGATAAGAATCCAAAGGAGACCAAGTGTGAAACTTTAGTAGATAGTTGTTCTCAACAACCATTTTTCTCTTTCTTCCCAGTCCCTTGCTTGCACGCAAACACCATTTGGAGACATTCGAGTCACGGACAGCGAGAGCTCTTGCACCTTTTGTTCTTTTGTTACTTGTGTCAATGCTAATATAGACTCTTGCTTGTTAAGACTTGAATTGAATTGCATGCTTTGATTGCTTTACTTAAAAGTCCTTATTTGGTTGTGTGGCATGTCACCACAGAAATTATGCTTGTTATCATTTACCTACTCGAGGACGAGCAGGAATTAAGCTTGGGGATGTTGATACGTCCCAAACGTATCTATAATTTCTGCTTGCTCCATGCATGTTTTGTGTGACTTTGCCATGTTTTGCTTGAACTTTCATACACTTTTGAACCTATTTGGACTAACATATTAACTCAGTGCACCCAGTTGCCAGTTTATGTTTTCTGCTGTTTTTGTATTTCAGGTTTTCCGGCCATTAAAAGTGCTCCAAAAATTCCGGAAAAAATATATAAAAAATCAGCGCAACAGAAGCTTCCGGAATCACCAAGAGAGGGAAGGGGGGCCACCACCAGGCAGCCAGGAGGGCAGGTGCCGCGGCCCCACCCTGGGCCGCGCCAGGGACCCTCCTGACTGCCTCGTGGGTCCCCTCAATGCCCCATTCGCCTATATTTACCCCTCGGGGTGGAAACCCCTAATATCGATCTCTTTCTCGCGAACTCCCCTCTGTACCGCCGCCGCCGCCGTTTCAAGATCGGGGCTGCCTGGAGAAGCTGCTCCGACACCCTGCCGGAAGGAGGAACCCCCTCCTAGAGACCATCCATAGCCATGGACGCCTCCCGGATGTACCGTGAGTAGTCCCCCTTGGACCATGGGTCCGTGACCAGTAGCTATGTGATGAATCTCTCCCCCTTTTGTGCTTCCACTTTCGAGTCCTCGTGAGCTGCCTCACATGATCGAGGCATCTATGTAATTTCTGTTGTTGCTATGCTGAGTTTGTTGGGATCTGATGGATTATGAGACTATGTTCAGATTGTGATGAGTAATATATTTGGTTCTTCTCTTTTATATTTTGTTCTTGAGTAAATTCTTGCATGTTCTCCGTTGCGGTATTTGCTTTGGCCAAGTATTTTATTTGCAATTCCAAGAGAGAGCGTTATGCTCGATTGTGGGTTCATCCCCTTGATGTCTAGCTTGAGTGACAGAAACATGAGACTAGGGGATGTGCTGTTGCCACCAGGGATAAAACAACGGTGCTTGTACCTGCGGGTGCAATGATTGTTTACTTTACGCAAAGTTCTTTTAATGCAGTTGTCTGTTGCTTTGAGTTTACACTTTGGGTGGGATTTGCAACTTAATACCAGCGAGATGTTCTGGATAGATATCTCAAGGTGGATGATTCGTAGTAGATGCAGATGGATTTCGGTCTACTTACCTTGGCGTACTGCCCATTGCTTTTGAGCCCTTCCTTTCTTTGCAGCATAGTTAGCATTGCGGTGCCTTCATAATCCTGTCAATTGCCCAACTGTGATTTGTTTACCTCGCTAGCACTTTTATCGTCTTTTGGGAGAGAGACATCACTAGTGAAAATCAGAGGACCCCGGTCCATCTTCACATTATTGTTCACACCCTCAATTTACTTTCAGCTTTTACTTTCCTTTGCACCTTTTATCTCTTGCATTGATCCTTTGTAAACGACAAGGCCGGAGGAATTGACAACTCCTCTGTACTCGTTGGGAGCAAAGTTATTTGTTGCTGTGTGCAGGTCCACGACAACACCCTAGTCAGGAAGCAATTTCTGGCGACGTTGCCACCTACTTGTATCTCCCGAGTCCTACTGGTTCGATAACCCTGGTATCTTCACCGAGGGAAACTTGCTGCTGCACTGCATCTCAAACCTTCCACTTGGGGTAACCAACAAGGGGCGAGAAGCCATCAAGGGTGCACTGGTGGCTGGCAACGATGGTGGCGAGCCACGTATGGTAAGTGGTGCTGCTATCCATGGAGGAAGAGAATGCGCAAGCGATCGTAAAGGGAATGGCAGTGATGGATTCTCGCCCCTCGTTGGTTACCCAAAGTGGAAGGTTGAGATGTAGACAACAACAAATTTCCCTCGGTGAAGATACGAAGGTTTGTCTCCAGTAGGACTCCGACAACGACAGGAAGGTGACAACGGCGCCAACAATTAGGCGGTTGACGTGGACCTGCACACACAATAGATAACTTTGCTCCCAACGAGTACAGAGAGGTTGTCAATCCCTCCGGCCTTGTTGTTTACAAAGGATCAAACGCACGGGATAATAATGATAGTGATAGCAACAGAAAAGGAAATAAAGCAGAAAATAAATTGCGGGTGTAAACAGTGTTGTTAATATGGACCGGGGTCCCATGATGTTCACTAGTGATGTCTCTCTCCCAAAAGACGATAAAATAGCCATGCGAGGTAAACAAATTACAGCTGGGCAATTGATGGGATTATGCGCGCAAACCAATGCTAACTATGCTATAAAGAAAGGAAGAGGCTCAAAAGCATGGGAGGTACGCCAAGAAAAGTAGACCGAAACCCATCTGCATCTACCTACTAATCATCCACCTTGAGATATCTATCTAGAACATCTCGCTGGTATTAAGTTGCGAATCCCACCCAAAGTGTAAACTCAAAGCAACAGACAACTGCATTAAAGAACTTTGCGTAAAGTAAACAATCCTTGCACCCGCAAGTACAAGCAACGTTGATTTCTCCCTTGTGGCAACAGCACATCCCCTAGACTCATGTTTCTGTCACTCAAGCTAGTCATCAGGGGCATGAACCCACAATCGTGTATAACGCTCCCTCTTGGAATCACTACCTACTACTTGGCCAAAGAAATAAACAGCAACGGAGAACATCCAAGAATTACTTAAGAACATAAATATAAAAGAGGAGAATCAAATATATTACTCAAACACAATCTGAACATAGTCTCATAATCCATCATATCCCAACAAACTCAGCATAGCAACAACAGAAAGATTACATATGTTCCTCGATCATGTAGGGCAGCTCACGAGGTCTAAGCCATGAAGAACAAAGAGGGGAGGAGAACATCACATAGCTACTGATCATGGACCCATGGTCCAAGGTGGACTACTCACGGTTCATCCGGGAAGCATCCATGGTGGTGGAGAAGCTTCTGGAGGTGGTTCCTCCCTCCGACAGGGTGCCGGGAAGAGGGCTCCCGGTGCTCCCGACCTTGGAAGCGCGGCGGCGGCGGAACAAAGGAGAGATCGCGAAAAAGGGTTTTGTCCGAGAGGGTTTCGGGCCGAGAGGGATATATAGGCGAAGGGGGGCAGCCAGAGGTGGACCAGGGGCCCCAGGCGCCCCCCTGGCGCGGCCTAGGGGGTGGCCGCACCAGGTGGCCGCCTGGGCCACCCCTGTCTCCCCTCTGGCCCCACTTGGGCTCTTTCCGAAGCTTACTGTACGCTGATTTTTCCTATATTTTCCCAGAATTTTTCTGACACTTTAAGTAATGGGAAAACCTGAAATACAAAAACATCAGAAAACAGGAACTGACACTGGGGTGCACTGAGTTAATAGGTTAGTACAAATATGATCAAAAGTGTATGGAAGTGCATCAATATTATAGCAATATCACACAAAAGAAGCATGGAGCAAGCAGAAATTATAGATACATTTTGGACGTATCAGGCAGCGGCAGTGGATGCGGCGGATTTGGAGGAGGCGGCCACCGACAAGGGCGTCGTTGTCGTCGACGAAGCCCTTCCCTTCCACGAGCGCATCATTGACACCTACGATTTCGACTACTACGACGAGGAGGAGGTTGAGGTATGGAGTTTAAATCTTTGCTAGTTTTGGCATTTCGAGTTGCGATTCGAAACCTTGAATTTATATGGTAGATCTGTGGTTGATTGAGTGGATTCAATTAAGATTTCGCGGTTTAATTAGGTGGGGTTTTCCGTGATTTTTGTTGCATTTAGTTGTTCATACATGGTTGTGAGTTCTGCTTTCCTCACTACGATATGATCTACATGTAGGTACGGTTTAGGCTTTGAGGATTTGTGCTCTATAGAAACAATAGCACAATCCTATCTACTTTTAATGTTATCCTGTTATTTGTATTTTCACTAGCTTGCCATCTATGTGCTCGCAAGTAGGACTAAGCATCAATAACATCCAATTATTTAGGATTTGCAAATCTCATAGCATAATCTGTGCAAGAACCTAGTTGCCAGCACATAGATAGCAGGCTAGTGAAAATACAAATAACAGAACCACATTAAAAGATATGATTGTGCTATTGTATCTATAGAGCATAAATGCTCAAAGCCTAAAATGCAGCTACATGTAGATCACATCACAGTAAAGAGAGCACAACTTATAACCATGTATGAACAATTTAATGAAACAAAAAATTATGTAAAACCCCACCTAATTAAACCATGCAATCTGAACTGAATCCACCCAATCAAACCACATATCTACCATGTAAATTCAAGTATTCGAACTGCAACACGAAATGCCAAATCTAGCAATGATTTAAACTCCATACCTCAACCTCCTCGTCATCATAGTAGTCGGATTCGCAGGGGTCGATGAAGCGCTCGTGGAAGGGCAGGGCTTCGTCGACGGCACCAATGCCTTTGTCGGTGGTGGCCTCCTCTAGATCCGCCCATCCACTACCGCCGCCTCGCCCTTCACGACTGCTGGTGCCTTCTCTTCCTCCACGGATGGCAGGCTCACCACCATCTCCTGCAGCCAGCGGTGCGCCCTCTACCGCGCCAGCCAGCGGTGCGCCCTCCACCGCGCTAGCCCAGATCTCCTGCCGCGGCCTCCTGCTTCTTCATCGTCCGTGCGAGAGAAGAGGAGAGGATGGTTTGCTTGAAGTGAAGGAGACAAGGGTTTTCTTGAGTGAAGCAAATGGTTAATGAGCAATTGATTCAGTGTGGAAGTGGGGGAGTTGCCTTCAATATCGTTTCCTCTTTCGAGAGGATACGAGAAAGCAACGCTGCCCACACGCGTGGCACGTGCGCTGGAGGCGACAAGGCGACCATTGTGCCCTCCTTGGCGAAGAGGTACAAATAAATCTCGACCGTCCATCTGGTGCGGCAAAAGAAAGTTTCAACTAGGGGGTCTATTGAAGCAAACTTCTAAAAATAAACTCCTATATGGCAACTTTCATAAATAAAAACATTTTTTTTCACTAGATGGCAAAAATTGTTGTATGACTAGAAAAAAATGCAATAGAAAATTTGATGTGAAAATTTACATAGAGAAAGACTATCTTTTTATGAAATTTTCCATGGAAAGAATATAAAATTATTTGACCTAGTAATATGAATGGAAAATTTGACATAAAGAAAGATTCAATGGAAAATTTCTCATGAATATTTGTTATTAGTAAAATTTGACATAAAGAAAGATCCCAAGGTCCAATACTAGTCCAAAACTAAAATTTGCCATAATACAATTTTATTTTTGCCATGGTCTACAACTAAAAAAATTCATGCTACGAAGAGCAATCTGCCATGGTAAAAAAATGAATTTCCCATATTGTAAAACTTAATTTTTCATCCTATAAAAAATAAATTACCATGATCTAACACTAAATTTATTATGCTATGGAAATTCAATTTTCCATGGCCCCATAGACTAAAGTTTTCATTCAAACATAAAATTGCCATGCTACCTATATTTTGCATATTTTCCATACTACCCACATTTTTTTGCATAATTTCCCATTTCTTAAAAAAAATAAGAAGTGAGATTTACCGAGAAACCTACATTTGTTTTTGCATATCTTTTCATCCTTATAAAAAAGGGAAAAGCAAAAAAGTGGGATTCACCATGCTATCTAATTTTTTTTACTCATATTGCAATCATTACTAAAAAAAGAAGTCGGACTCAAACCAAGGTCTCCAAGGACTTTGGAGCCATGCCCCGCCACTGGGCTAAAACTTATTGATTTATCTAGTGTAGCGTTCGCAGGCATATCTTACATTCTTAAGAAGTTGCTCCCCACTACTACCAATTCTCTCAACATGCACACACTCCACCTCATCATGCATGCCACATCACCCTCCACTAACATATTTCTCTCAATATGCAAGCATGCCACCTTATCATTCAATATGCATGAGAAAGACCCATCTCAATATGTCACTATGCATAATAAAAACCCACATCTCAATATGTCATCTAACCAAACATTTTCACTGAAATATTTTGCAAGAAAGTTCCGCAACAACGTGCGGGGCATCATCTAGTTATTCTAGTGTGAACTACCTTGTAGCTAGCCGGTTTGCGTTAAGATCTGTGTGTGGGATCGGGCGGTGGAAAACCAGTCGCTCTCGGAGCGAAAACCACATATGTTCACTCCCTAAAATATGGTGATAATGATGAGTTGTCATGTTTGCAAATCATTAAAAATGCTTATAAAACATGATGAGATGGTGATAATGATGAGTTGTCATGTTTGCAAATCAGTGAAAATTCTTATATTTCTTTCATTTTTTTCATGGATGCTCATGCATGTTTTATCATCATGGGCAAGAAAGGCATCATAGGGTGGACGACAACCTTCATTAGTTCACCATCATGGGCAAGAAAGGTGGGGCTCGATAAGCTTTACAATGCTCAAGTGTGGAAGAGGGAGTGGATTAATTACATAGGCTCGTGGACTTCAAGATGGTCGGAAACATTATGTTGTTCGAATGCCTAAGTACATCTTCTAAACGTTTGGGTGGACAACCCAAACAGGGTGTGAACAAAAAAAATGACACTCAACCTAAGCTTCCGAACTCAACCTAAATGATGAAGAATAATGAGGGGTGGAATTAGTGAACAAGAAGATGCATGCCATGACCAAGAAACTCATCAAGATGAAACGGTGTGTGCTAACCCTAACGATCATGAGAAAAAGACCACGACCTGCTCCCATTCTACCATTTTGTGAGCCGGAGGGGGGGGGGGATGTTAGAAGGAAAATGCGACATGACACATCACATGTGCCTGATGGTTTAGACCCATGTGATAGATTTCTCAATGGGATACAACAGGTAAACCTTTAGCTACATGGGGTAAGAAGTGCTGAAACTTTCATTAAATGAGATAATTTGAATGAAAATATATTAATAAAGATATTTGTGTAAAAATATCAAAGTAAAGTATACAGATTTATGGACCCTATAGGGCGCGAACATTCCTTTTCTTTTGCTTCCGACGCGACTCATTCTGGATCACCCAATCAGCTGCACAGATAACAGATTACGAGCAAGCTAACCACATCCTAGATAGTGGCTAGTTTGCGCTAGAAAAAAATACAATGCGAACACCTTTCTAATCAGATTATACATGAATATCCTGATGGCAATATGCCCTCATGCTCAACACGAAGGCCCAAGTTTGAATCCAAGACTATCCCTTTTTGTAACCTTTTTATCTTTGATGGCGAAAAATGCATTAAAAAACTTAGAAAAATATATGTTTTAGGTACATGGCAATTTTCATAAGCATTTTCTCACTTTTTTCACCAGATGGCAAAAAATGTTTTGTGACTAGAAAAATTAATGAAATAGCACATTTGCATAGAGAAAACTATTTTTTATGAAATTTTCCATGGCATGATTATAAAAATATTTTACCAAGTAAGATGAATGGCAAAGTTGATATAAAGAAAGATTCAATGGCAAATTTGTCATGATTTTTGTGATTAGTAAAATCTATTGTTTATGAAAGTTTCCACGGTCCAAAACTAAAATTTGCCATACTACAATTTTGTTTTTTTCCATGATAAAAAACTAAAATTTACCATGATGTAAAAACTAAATTTTCCATGTTGTACAACTAAATCCGCCATGGTTTTAAACTAAATTTGCGATAATGTATAACTAAAATTTGCCATGGTTCCAATCTAAATTTACCATGCTGTAAAAACTAAATTTGCCATGCTGTAAACTAAATTTGCCATTTTGTGAAAACTAAAAGTGCCATGGCCTAAATCTTAAATTTCCATGCTATGAAGAAAATTTTGCCATGGTAAAAAAACTGAATTCCCCATACTGTAAAACCTAATTTGCCATCCTGTAAAAAATAACTTTACCATGGTCTAACACTAAAGTTATCATGCTGCACAAAAAATAAATTTTCCATGTCGGCACACAATAAAAGTGTTACCTACATTTTGCATATTTGCCATACTATCCACATTTTCTTTGCATATTTTCCATTTCTAAAAATAAATAAGAAATGAGATTTACCAAGCAACCTACATTTGTTTTTGCATAATTTTTCTTCCCTATAGAAAAAAAGTGGGATTCACTACAATTGTTTTACATATTTTGCCAACATTACTAAAAAAAGAGAAATCAGACTCGATCAAGTCTTCAGGGACTTTGGAGCCATGCCCCGCCATGGGGCTACAACTTGTTGATTTGTCTAGCGTTTGCGCGCATATTATTCTAGCGTGAACTACCTTCTAGCTAATTGATCCGCCCGTGTGTGAGATCGGATGGTGGAAAATGCGTCACGCGAGAAGCGTAAATCACATACGTTCGCTCCCTAGGATTAGTGAAAATTTAGAACTCCTATTAATCTTTTTGCGTCATGCTGTTACATATTGTTTTATTAGGTATTTTTTTTCTCGTTCCAAAGTGTATCATAATGTTTTGTTGCGTACCAACAAATATGAGTGCACTTGTTTTTTCCTCAGAAAAAAAGAGTACACTTCAGGATGGATTTTTTTCTTAGAATTGAATGGATTTTTTGGTATACACTGAAACAACCAAACTTTATGTGATACTTTGAAACAATACAAAATTAGCCAAAAAACCAAAAACATGGCATAAAAGCAGCGACGACAGTACGGTAGATACATGCACGGGACAGTGCACGGTGCATATCCTCATCTCTGGTTCACGTATGAGCTAGGAGAGTTGATGACATGATGAGATGGTGACAATGATGAGTTTGTCATGTTTCCAAATCAGTAAAAAAGCTTATATTTTTTTCCATTTTTCTTGGATGCTCATGCATGCTTGTTTCTCACCTATAATCCGTATTGATGTTAATGCACCGCGTATATCTACGATCAAACAGCCCATCAGCTTAATCTTCTTCTCGATGTTTATAACTGGCATATACAAGACGAAGGAATGTATTGATAGAAAATCAAAGTCGATGGGCTGTTTCAGTGTAGATACGCGGACGCATTAACACAAATACATCGCCTAAATGAGAAAGAAACACCGAGCATCCAAGAAAATACGAAACAAACGTCTAGATTTTTACTGGAAATTTTTGGAAATATGACAACTCATGGTTATCACTATCTCATCATGTCATCAATTCTCCTAAACTCATACCTTAAGCAAAGATGGGATATGCATCCCCCGTGATGTATTTGCACGTTGGAATCCACATTTGAATTCTTCTCGATCGTCGCCTATAAACAGATGCCCAGGAGCTGTAGCGAGACACACAGATCTCAAGCTCTCAACTCTCCTCCTCAAATTGATCAAACACTCTGAGAGAGAGGATCCCAAGGTTTTAGGGTAGGCGGCAATGGCGGAGCGGACTACCAAGGGCAAGGGGCAGAAGAAGGTCATCAAGCGCATCCAGGGCAGGGCGGCGCGGGACGTGTGCTTCTCCAAGCGCCGGAAGGGGCTGTTTAACAAGGCCAACGATCTGGCCATCATGTGCGGCGCCCAGCTGGCCGTCGTCTTCTCCCCGGCCGGCAAGGCCTATTCCTACGGCCACCCCTCCGTCGAGGCCGTGGCCAACCGCTTCTTAGGATCCCCGGTGGAGGATGGGGCGGCGGGGGATGGCCTGGGCGCCGCCGGCGACCAGGACCGGCTGGAGGAGCTGCAACGGGAGTACAACGATCTGGGCGCGGAGATGGTCGCGGTGCAGGAGCGGAGCAGGCGCTTGGAGGAGGCCAAAGAGGAGCTAGTGGAGGGGAGACAGGCGGCGGCGTGGCTGGAGTTGCTGGACGCAGACCCACGCGACATGGCGGAGGCGGACCGGCTAACCTACGAGGCTTCGCTCAAGGAGGTGCAGGCCGCGGTGGCGGCAGCCCTCGCGGCCCCGCCGCCACAGCTACTCGCCGGCGGCGGTGGGCCTGAGCTCGGTGGCACCAGTGCCAACGGCGGGATGGGGGAGAGGATGACGGCGATCGGCAGCGGCGGTGCGTTTGAGCTCGGGGGCACCAGTGCCAACGGTGGGATGGGGGATATGATGACGGAGATCGTCGGCGGCGGTTTCTTTGAGCTCGGTGGCACCAGCGCCAACGGCGGGATGGGCCGCGGCGGTGTGTTCGAGCTCGGAGGCACCAGCGCCAACGGCGGGATGGATGACATGATGACGGGGGTCGCCGGCGGTGGTGGGTTTGAGCTTGGAGGCACCAGTAGCGGGATGGAGGAGATGATGGCGCTGATCAACGGCGGTGGTGGGTTTGACCTCGGTTGCACCAGCGCCAATGGTTGGATGGAGGAGACGTTTCATCAGCCGCAGATGATGGCGGCGATGCCTCAGCTGCAGGGGCTCGCCGGCGGCGGTGGGTTTGAGTTCGGTGGCACCAGCGCGGCTGGAGGCATGTACGACTACGACTACGAGATGGTTAAGCATCTGATGATGACGACGCCGATGCCACAGCCTCCGTGGTTCGCTGACGAAATGGAGATGCTAACCCCATCGGGGTTCGCCGCTGGAGTGGAGATGATTGAGCTGCCGGTGTTCGCCGCCGGAACAGAAGTGATGCAGCAGGCAGCAGCCGGAGATGGTGACGGCGATGCCACCGGCCCACAGGGTCTAGCGCTTGAATGGAGATGATGCTTCACCATTGCTCTATGTGCTTTCCATTTTTTATTTTTGTTTCTCCATTGCTTCTGCAACCCAGCTGACTGGCTTGTATCCATTGCACCGAATTAATAAAAATACAAGCCTTTTTATTATTCTATTTTCGGCATATATTATTTCTATTTCTAAATAGTGTAGATCACACAAACTTTTTTCCTTGTTAAACTTTATTGGATTCTAAATTTCTCATCAGACCACTTAAACAGGAAAATTGTAATGAAGAAAATATACCAGGAAACATATCCTGGCCTATTGTTAAAAAGATAAATTAGTACTCCCTCCGCAAAGAAATATAAGAGTGTTTAGATACCAAACAAAAGGAGTAATTGAGTCATCCCACCATTATTTGTAATTTTCAATGTTTTTAGTCTTGTAACTCCTCGTAACTCTTATTTCCCCATCGTTAGATTAAGGTGGATGGAGGACTTTTGAATTACCAATCAGCGCAAAACTTGTAATATTTTTTATCGAAGATTTACCTATATCCTTAACAGAAAGTACCGTGCATAAATTTAATCTGTCAGATCCTCCCCCCCCCCCCCCCCCCCCCCCCCGCCCCCCACCTAAGGGTGAGACTTGTACGTAAACTTGCTCAAATGCTGGCTTGACACTAGTTTTTTGGAGATTACAGAATGAGGGTAATGACTTGCTCAAACTAAAACCGGAGAACCATCCCACAATGAACTAACAAACATAGGCTTAGATCCAAACATAAACAAAGTTAGGTATGATGCATATTGTTTCAACAAATTCTGTTCATAAATTTTAAAAAGATTTTCGGGTGCAAACATACCTTGATAATTATTACCTTACCTTTGATTTTCAAGCGCTTTCATAAAGGAAACAAAAGGACTCGCCAGCGTTAGGAGAAAACATTCTCGATCTGAATTAAAAACAAAATATACTTAGATCTACTCAACTGAACAAAGTCCGATGCACATGTATTTGTAAAAATCATGTTCATGAGATAAAAGAACTAATATTGTAGAGATACCATAAAATTTATTACCTTATGTAGATCTCATGCAGATCCATCTCCCTCGGCTCCTCCGGTGCAATCTAGGAATACCGCAGATTTGAATACCTATCTATTGATGGTTGAACAACAAATACGAGTGAATCTCACAAACAAAGAAATTCAAAACAACATAACATTAAACATAATTCCAACTAAATTGTAGAGTTATGCACGAGACAGTAGATCGGAAAGAAAATGACTTGCTAATTCTAGGAGAGAACATACTCAACCTTGGTCAAAAACAAAATATACTTAGATTGATTCAACCAAACAAAGGATTTTCAAAAATCATGTTGATGAGATAAATGATCTAATATTGTAGAGATACCTTAAAATTTATTACCTTTTGTAGACATCATGAAGATTCATCTCCATCGGCTCCTCGCCATCGGTGCAATCTAGGAATACCGTTGATTTGAATACCTATCTATTGATGGTTGGACAACAAATAAGGGTGAATCTCACAAACATTTTTTTTCAAAACAACATAACATTAAAAATCAATCTAACTAAATTGTAGATTTATGCACAAGACAGTAGATCGGAAAGAAAAGGACTTGCTAGTGCTAGGAGAAGACATACTCAACCTTTTGTCAAATTTTTTTACTTACATTGATTCAACCAAACAAAGTCTGATGGAACATATATTTGAAAAAATCATGTTGATGAGATAAAATGATATATGATTGTATAAATATACTAAATTTTATTACCTTATAGTGACATCATCCTGATCCATATTTGTCCCTATCGGACAAACATGAGAAACCGCTGATGGATTTCAAGCCGTAGTGCTGCCAATCGGATGGACTCCGCCATAACAACAAGCTTGACACCCATTGACGGAGAGAATAATAAACTCTCCGAGGAAGATGAAAGGTGGTAGTATCGCGAAGGGAGAAAGTACGGAAGGAGAGAAACGAGATGAGTGTGCCGCAAAAGGATGAGAATGCGGCTCGGGGGTCGGGGGTTGTGACGCGTTAGGGTTAGGGTGGGTATATATACCACTTCAGGTATTCATATAGACGGTTGGATCAAGATCTAATGACTATGGAGCCAACATCAATTTAATGTATTTTGAATGGCTGAGAATGAACCGCGCAAGTATTTTTATAAAGTAAACGCTTACTTAATCAGGTATACAAATCTAATCCATGTCACCTTCACAATCGTCACAAGGATTGGTATTTTTTCCATCATTGAAATAAAAAATAACACCACATAATATTTAAAATATATTTTGATATAATTGGATAGCCACGTGTTGAGCTAGAAAAAATGTACATATTTAGACAAGCGATGGGGACTGGGGTGACGTTCCCCAGACGATTTTTTGGAAGAAACGAAGCTATAGGCTCCTTTTATTTTCTTAGGTGTCTCTCTGGCGTGACAAATAGTTCTCTGGCGGTTTGTACTTCTTCATTGTTGCAATGGTGTTCACTCCATGATCGTTGCAAAGATGCAAAATTTTTTATTCAGGAGATTATCCGACTCTAGAATTTCCGTTCTACTCAAGGCTTATACAATGGCTGCTTATTTTTTAGGATGTTGGTCCAGCTCGACATTGAGTTTGTTTGGCACTCATATGCATGATTATAATTTCCATAGTATGAGTGTTTTGTATCATTGGGAGTCCTTTAATGTAAATTCAGTGTCTTATTCGCAAAAAAATTAGTGGATCAATTCCACATCATCTGTATCGTACATCAAACGTTCTTGTCATGCATACATAGGCACTAGTGGACAGACCCCCATATTATCCCGGTTCATATGGGCCTTCGGTCCCGGTTCCACACCCGGGACCAATAACTCGGGACCAATGATGACCCCGGTTGGACAACGAACCGGGACCGAAGAGGCTCCACGTGGCCAGGCGCGCAGCGAGGGGAAGAACCGGGACCGAAGAGGCTCCACTGCCCTCCTTTCTAGCCCTATTTTCTGATTTTTCATTTATTTATTTTGTGTTTTGTATTCAATTAAATGGTACCATATATATATAAATTAAAGCAACAATGAAGGAACCACAATATATATTACACATTATCGTCACGAATATATCATATACACCATCTCATTCCTCGTGCTTGGTCGAACATGTATTACACAAACGGTACTCACACGAGTTCGATCTAATTTACATCGGTCCTTGGCCGCTTGTCTTCCAAAAAATGAGGGTGAAAGAACTCTCCGGTCGGAGCTATGACATGGTCTAATAAGAATCCGGCGATTTCCTCTTGAATTGCTCGCACGCGTTCTCGTGGTAGAAGACCGTCCCGCATTCGTTCGATCTAATTAAAAGAAAGGGATCAATATATATATATATGAATGAAACTAAACACAATTTAATGCAATAAATTAAAGTATTGAATGTTGTTTATCGTACTTCAATTTTCCTTATGTTTCGGGTTGCGGCCGTCTCTTTGGTCGTCTGGCGAATGAACTCGCAGACATAATATCCACATAAGTTATTCCCGGGTCCCTGTCTCAAACACTTTACGAGAACGGAGATCAATGAATATTATAATCAGCATGATAATTATACTGAAAGTAGAATAAAAAAGATGCACGGATCTAGCAAGTAGTACTTACATTCAGTGATTCAAATGTAAGCTTTGCCGGAAGACCCGGTGTTTTGGCGGTGAACCGTTTCCAAACCCTCTGGAGGCATGCTTGCATGTCCTCCCATGATTTCATAGATCTGCGTCCCGGGTCCATGACTTTTACTACTCCTTCGTCCGGAACAATGATCAACAGAATAAAGTGGAAGCTGCACACGCATAAAGAGTCAATTATACGCTTAACACCGAGCAAGCAAAATAGAATGTGTGCGAGACAGTAACACTTACTCAAAGTTGTAAGGAAATAGTATTTCCCTTCTTGTGCCGAAATACGTCAACGATTGCAACAAGTTGTTCTCTATCTGGTTGGGCTTCTCTTTGAGAGTTCTTTCATGAACGAACTGGCAGTCAACGAACCCAATGTCATAGATTTGTACTTTCTTGCATTCGAGAATCTTCATTCTGCATATATAATTAGTTTAGTGATGAGCGTAAGATTGTACATGAAACGAATGAACTGAGCTAGAAAGGCTTGATCACTAAAATTAATGGTACTTACAGACAATATGCACTGACGATAGATTTGTCGATGGCGTCTCCATTGCAAAACTGAAATAATTCTGAGAATTCAATCAGATCGAAGCCTTCTCCATGCCCGTAATGCTCGTTCTGAAATTTAGCGTAGATCCAGTTTTCGGATTTAGCAGATTTTTCCATGTACCAGTCATGCAATTTTTGCATCTTTGTTGGTAGATCGTTGACTAACTCGGGTTGACGAGAGGATACCCGTGTTAGTATTGGTATGCCGGTACGAATTCATCGTCGTTCCCGAACTCATCCAGACGGCTCAGGTAATCAGTAATAGACAATCCTACTGCCTGGGCTTTTGCTCCGTACTATCTTATAAACTCCGGATCTTTGTTCGGATCATACACATCGACCTGATGCTGCTGGGGGCGCGGCCAAGTGTGCACTTTGAGCGGTTCGATCGATTGTTCTTTCTGTAGTCTGAGCTGGGCAATCTCTTTTCCGACTCTCCGCTCTTTTGCTTCAGCCGACTTTGTAATAGAGCGTTCATAGTCTGATGTGAGCGGTATGGGGTTGTGAAGCTTCTTCTTCAGTTTCGCGCACGCGGCGTGATCTTTTGGGGTGCGCGGGAACAATGGCTCTATCGGCTTCTTCTTGTTGGCCACATCAATCTTCCACTTTTCATAAGACATTTTTACGGACACTTCCAGTTCCTCAGGTGTCATCTCCATGGGTAGCTTCTTCATATTCTGATGAGGAACTTTTGGGAGGGGTGATCGCTTACGTTTCGGTGATTTCTTGCTGCCCCTCCTAGTATAGGTACGCTTCCGCTTCTGGCTCTGAGGCTCAGGAGATGGAGACGGCTGAGGCGACGGTGGAGATGCCTGAGGCGACGGTGGAGACGGCTGAGCCGGAGAGTGGTGAGGCGGTGAAGGCGATGGTTGCGGTGAAGAATGGTCACGTGGCGGCGAAGGTGGATTGCTCTTTTGAAGAGTGGGTGACCTTGGCGGCACATAATTTGGAAGCACGATGTGCTCCTTTCGCCATAGAACACTCCCCTTTTTTGCTTCTCCTAGTTCTTTCAGCTCCCCATCTTCACCTGCAGGGTGGTCCAGCTTCAGCTCCTCATAATCATCCATCACATCATCCACCATGACGACAGCGTACCCTTCTAGAGTCGGGTTGCAATGATAAGTTGGTTTCTCCGGGATTGATAGGGCCATGCCGACCGCCACCGTCACCTTTAAGTTCATCACTTGCACCTTAAGCTCACAACGTGTGCTCTCCGTGATATAATCCACTGGGTAGCGTTTAGGAGCAGCCGTTGTCAGTGCATCATCATCATCCTGCTGGAGCTGCGTGGAAGCTTGGGAGATTTTCCGATTCGATGGGGCGCCGGTAGCATCGAATCCAGTTTCTAACAAGAGCTGTTGAGGTTGGCCGCCACTTTGCTGGCTAAGTCTGCCGATCAGCTCCTCCGCCCGCTTTAAGCCTTCTTCTACATTACGCAGCCGCTCTTTGGTAGCCGTTTTCTCAGCCTCATTCGCCACTTTCTCTCTCTCAGCCGCCGCTTTCTCAGCTTCCTCCCTTTCCTTCCTCCTCTGATGGCTTTTATCTGGATATTTCTTGCTTTCCGAAGGGAAGGCAATTTTCTACCACTTGGATCCTGGCGTGCCTCGTGCTCGTCCTGGGTGTTCTCTATTTTTAGGGCACGTGTGAGCTCGTCATCCTCTCTATCGGGAATGAACCGTCCCTCTTCAATATCACATACTGCATCTCTAATATCATCGATGGGCAGCAGGGGATCATCTATGTGTGACTGGTTATATATTGCCATCCCATCTTTGTCCAACGTGCCCCCATGGCCGTAAAACCAGTTTCTTGTCTGTTCGTTTCATGTTGTAGGCTCTGGAGTGATCCCGGCATCAAAATACTTGGCCTCAATTGCCTCACCACCTAGGCATGCAACCGGCGTAGCCAGCAGGCCCCATTTTATGGTGGTAAATCTTCTTAGCGGCATTCGTCTGATTTATTTCAGACCTTTGCTGCGCGTGCTCTGATTTCTTGTACGCCACAAAATCATCCCACTACTCTCTTATCTTACCATAGCCGTGTATGAAATCCGGAGTCTTGTCTAACTTGACGTATTTTAGGTACAAGTTTTTCTTCCAATTCTTGAATTGCTCGGCCATCTTGCTGAGAGCAAACTTCTTGACTCTAGCCTCTAGCTCCAGTCTAGCTGTCGCCTCCTGAGCTGGATTATCCACCTCTGGCATCCGCAGGAGGAAATTATGCATGAGCATGTTCCAAAGCCTGTCTTTCATGGTGTCGCACACAAACGATATTGTAGGGTCCTTTAGCTGCATCCATTCTCGAATGGTGATCGGGATGTTGTCCCTCACAAGAGTTTCGCATGCCTTCACAAATTTTTTCTTGACATCGTCCGGAGCTAACGGTTCGCCGTCTGGACCGACCTCTTCGATCCTATACCTCACATTGTCAGCCAACTTTTTGGTTGGGCCTCGTTTCGGTCTTGCGGAGGAATGGCCGGATCCGGATCCGGAGGGCTAAAATAAGAAAGAGTGTTAATATATGCATGTACATATACAGCTGCATTTTAATTAACAGTAATTTACATATATATCAACCTCGCCGGTGTTTTCGAGATTAAAGGTTCCGCCGGAGGCGGAGCCGGCTTGTCTCCCGTCCGATGCTTCTTCTCTTCTCGGTGGAGAGACTCGTCTCCCTCACCGGAATCGTTCAGAAACCGGCAGGTGACATCTTGACCTTCATTGTCGTTGATCATATCGTGAAGCAAGTTTTCCTCATTTTCATCTCTATGAAATATTGGTTCCATAGTATCTGCAAATTAAGAATTGCAAGCTATTATAATGCAAATCGTAGGCGGCGGCGGTGTAGTCAACGGTAGAAGCAGAGTCTACCGGAGATTAAAGGAGGGGAGAAACAGTAAATACACGGCAATCATAGAAACCAATACAAGGCATGACAAATGAAATGCAATCGGTGTGATCTAACGTAAAACGATGCAATAAGCTCGACGCTAATGGCGACCTCGCCGGTGATTACCGGACAGGGTGTCCGGAGGGGGGGGGATCCAGCCGGAGGTGTCGTGGGTACCGGAAAAACATAAGGGGGGTGTATCCGCGCTAGTTGATCTGTTCTGAGAAACATTCGTGTTCGGAATAAATTGATCCGAGTACTGTAGCAGTACCGGACAATTCCTCGGACAGACGGTCCGGAGGGGGACGGTTTGAGTTACGGATTAAAAGATATTAAATAAACAAGACAACAACAATGTAAACATCACATTGCAATGCACAATCAAGAATGAATCATTGCATGGTACTGATGTGACCTAGGTTCAATTTGTCACATATTAATTGAAGTTGATTTGAATAAGAAATTCAAATTCAAACTCCAAATGTTGTTCATATTGTCCCAAGTTGCATTTGCTAATGTTTGGTTATTGTAAACCATGTTGACATGTGTATGATATGCCTCTGATCTTCATGTGATAAGGTTGGCATTGCAAAGATTTAAATTGAAATGATTTAAACATTTAATTTGAATTATTCCAAATAACCCAAATAGCTAAATGCTACTGGTCCATCATCATAGATGTGTTTTTCATCTATGAAAATATGATATTTGGAATTCTTGAATTTTTCTGATGATTTTTCATATATAACACTTTTTATTTGGAGTTACAGATAATTCTCTATGAATTTTTGAAGATTTAAACATTTTCTGGAATTTCCTGGAATTTAATTAAACAGAGAAAATGGATTATTGCATCATGCTGATGCAATGATGACGTCACCAGGGGCCTGACCAGTGGGGCCGCAGTGTCAGTGGCACAGAGTTATTTCTGTTTAATTTAAACTTTTGATTTAATTTGGGCGGGCTAGCCCCACCTGTCAGTTGCTTAGGACAACTAATTAGGGGGGTTAACCCCCTAATGACAGGCCACGCCAGAGAGGAGGCCGGCGGCGACCTCAGACCGCGGCGGCGCTCTCCTGGGTGGCGATTACGGGCGTGGCTGAGCTCGAGGAGGGCATCAAAACGTGCCCCGTGCACGTGCGCTTCAAGGGGGCATCAAGGGAAGGCAGGGGGCGCAGGAGTTCATGGCGGGGAGGAGCTTCGCGGCGGCGACGCTCGGCCGGTGAGAGAAGCAGGGCTCCGGGGCGTGTGGATGGCTCGGGAAGGGGGGAATCGAGTCGCCTGCTTACCCTGGTGGTGCTTGTGAAGTAGGGAGCGACGGAGAGCTCGGGGAGGCGCTGGAGACGGCGAATTCGGCCGGCGGAGGCGTCCACGGCGGCCGTGGCGATTCCGGTGACACCATGGCGTCGTTGCGGTCCAAAGCTGTCGAGCTCCACGCCCAGGACAACGGGGAGGCGCCGGCGAGGCGAACGGCGTCGAGAATCGGGCAGCCTGCCGGCGTCGACGGCGAATTCCGCGCGGGAAGAAGAAGAGTTGGGGGATTTGGTGGAGTTGCGGGAGGAAGAAGAGGTTGCGCGTATTATAGTAAGGGCCATCGGGACCAAAGACTCAACGGTCCCGGTTGGTGCTACCAACCGGGATCGTTGGCCTGGGCGGGGAGGGGCGTGGGGCTGCCACGTCGCACCAGGGTCATCGATCCCGGTTGGTAGCACCAACCGGGACCGTTGATTCTTTGGTCCCGGTTGGTGCTACCAACCGGGATCGTTGACCCTTTTCCGCAATATTTCGGCTTCCCGCCCTTTTCAAATTTATTTTATTTTTTAATTAGTTAGGTGTTCAATTTAAAATGATTTTTTGTTTGGAATTTGAAAAAACTTTTAACAACAAAAGTGCTTCAATTTAATTAACTAATCCAAAACCATTTTTTGTTTTGAAAAATATTTTTTTAACTATACAATTTTACTATTTTCAATTAAAAATGCATTTTCAAATGGCCGAAGTTATAGCTAATTTCAAATGATAGTTTCCCCAAATGATCTCATATTTTGCATATGTGTGTATATTTGAATGGCCAACAAGTTTGCCAAAGGAAGTTTTCATTTCCGTTGCACGAAAAATCCATCTTTCATTTTCCGAGTGCCGAAAGTAGGGTCTTTTTGTGAAGGATCTACCAAATATTTGATGTCAATTTGAACCAACGCATTTTTGTATTATACTAGACCATATTTTATTAACAATTTTAAAAAGTTTCTTTGTAAAATGTTTCTTATGCACCTGTGCTGAAAAAGACAAATTGCCGCCAATTCAGCTGGAACGGGGTGAAATTTGAACTACAAGTGCTTGATAGTTTGCTCTTTATTTTTTCAAAAAAACATCTCCAAGTGCACAAGTACTCATTTCATCAGAGATCTACAAAGAGTTTTGCAAGATTCCACACCTAGCTATCACCGGCCATAACCCCCTCCCCCGTTTTGACCGCATTTTGAAATCGGTGCTTAAACAATTCAAAAAAAATCAAAAAAATATAAAACCTTCGCGTTGCATCCTAATTTATGTCCTAGTAACCATAAAAACCAACAAACTTGGAATAATGCAAATCTATTAAAAAAGTCTTCTCAAAATGGGCTATCGAGTATGAAGGTTCATGGCTTTCAAGCCAAATTGCCGAAGTTATAGCTAATTTCAAATGATAGTTTCCCAAAATGATCTCATATTTTGCATATGTGTGTATATTTGAATGGCCAACAAGTTTGCCAAAGGAAGTTTTCATTTCCGTTGCACGAAAAATCCATTTTTCATTTTTCGAGTGCCGAAAGTAGGGTCTTTTTGTGAAGGATCTACCAAATATTTGATGTCAATTTGAACCAACCCATTTTTGTATTATACTAGACCATATTTTATTAACAATTTACAAAAGTTTCTATGTAAAATGTTTCTTATGCACCTCTGCTGAAAAAGACAAATTGCCGCCAATTCAGCTGGAACGGGGTGAAATTTGAACTACAAGTGCTTGATAGTTTGCTCTTTATTTTTTCAAAAAAAAACATTTCCAAGTGCACAAGTACTCATTTCATCAGAGATCTACAAAGAGTTTTGCAAAATTCCACACCAAGCTATCACCGGCCATGCCCCCCGTCCCCCGTTTTGACCGCATTTTGAAATCGGTGCTTAAACAATTCAAAAAAAATCAAAAATATATAAAACCTTCGCGTTGCATCCTAATTTATGTCCTAGTAACCATAAAACCAACAAACTTGGAATAATGCAAATCTATTAAAAAAGTCTTCTCAAAATGGGCTATCGAGTATGAGGGTTCATGGCTTTCAAGCCAAATGGCCGAAGTTATAGCTAATTTCAAATCATAGTTTCCCCAAATGATCTCATATTTTGCATATGTGTGTATATTTGAATGGCCAACAAGTTTGCCAAAGGAAGTTTTCATTTCCGTTGCACGAAAAATCCATTTTTCATTTTCCGAGTGCCGAAAGTAGGGTCTTTTTGTTAAGGATATACCAAATATTTGATGTCAATTTGAACCAACCCATTTTTGTATTATACTAGACCATATTTTATTAACAATTTACAAAAGTTTCTATGTAAAATGTTTCTTATGCACCTCTGCTGAAAAAGACAAATTGCCGCCAATTCAATTGGAACGGGGTGAAATTTGAACTACAAGTGATTGATAGTTTGCTATTTATTTTTTCAAAAAAATATTTCCAAGTGCACAAGTACTCATTTCATCAGAGATCTACAAAGAGTTTTGCAAGATTCCACACCTAGCTATCACCGGCCATGCCCCCCCTCCCCCGTTTTGACCGCATTTTGAAATCGGTGCTTAAACAATTCAAAAAAAATCAAAAAAATATAAAACCTTCGCGTTGCATCCTAATTTATGTCCTAGTAACCATAAAAACCAACAAACTTTAAATAATGCAAATCTATTAAAAAAGTCTTCTCAAAATGGGCTATCGAGTATGAAGGTTCGTGGCTTTCAAGCCAAATGGCCGAAGTTATAGCTAATTTCAAATGATAGTTTCCCCAAATAATCTCATATTTTGCATATGTGTGTATATTTGAATGGCCAACAAGTTTGCCAAAGGAAGTTTTCATTTCCGTTGCACGAAAAATCCATTTTTCATTTTCCGAGTGCCGAAAGTAGGGTCTTTTTGTGAAGGATCTACCAAATATTTGATGTCAATTTGAACCAACCCATTTTTGTATTATACTAGACCATATTTTATTAACAATTTACAAAAGTTTCTATGTAAAATGTTTCTTATGCACCTCTGCTGAAAAAGATAAAATGCCGCCAATTCAGTTGGAACGGGGTGAAATTTGAACTACAAGTGCTTGATAGTTTGCTCTTTATTTTTTCAAAAAAACATTTCCAAGTGCACAAGTACTCATTTCATCAGAGATCTACAAAGAGTTTTGCAAGATTCCACACCTAGCTATCACCGGCCATGCCCCCCCTCCCCCGTTTTGACCACATTTTGAAATTGGAAAGCACTACAATTGGAAAGCATCATGTTCAAACTTGGCTAATTGCAAACATCACAAAAAAATCACCAATGGTTCAATACATTATTACACATCACTTGTTTCCTACATTGCTTATGATCGCTTCTTGGGCCGTAACCACGGAGCATCTTCATTGCTTAATGGGATAGTTGGGTCAGTTTTCACTGTGAATGGAGGAATTTCATGAAACTTATCGTAATCTTCGGACCTAAGTGTGGCTCGGACATTTCGTCGAACACCTGGTGTGCAATCAAAGGAAAAAATATTCTAGCACCAGCCCCACCCCAACACAATCCTAAATTTTTTTGAGGCAAAATGACAAAGTGCTGGTTGGGGGCTTATATAGCCAGGGCAACAGTCCCGGTTTTTGCCAACAACCGGGACCAACGCCTCGCAGTGCGCCACGTGTTGGTCGCCAGAGCATTGGTCCCGGTTTGTGGCAACAACCGGGACCGTTGCCCCACATGAACCGGGACCGTTGCCCGGCATCGGTCCCGGTTCTGAAATGAACCGGGAGCGATGCCTTTTTTGGGCTGGACGAAAGGGGGGTCTGTCCACTAGTGAGGGTCACGACAGAAAATGAAGACCATACATGGCCAAACTTAGAATTCTTTTTGAAACATACTACTAGAGAAAAGGCTATACATGGAATTATTATTAGTGGCACATTTTATATGTAATGCGCCACTATTTTGTAAGGGTGGCGCACTGATTAAAATGCGCCACGTATAATCTCTTATTCGTGGCGCATTTTGAACCAGTGCGCCACCCTAAGAATGGGCCAGCCTGGATTTCCTTATTAGTGGCACATTTTTTTAAATGCGCCACCCTAAGATTCAAAATGCGCCACTAATAAGAGCTTATGGGTGGTGCATTCTGAAATGCTCCACCCCTAAGGTATTATTAGTGGTACATATTGAAATGCGCCACCCTTAAGGAATTATTAGTGGCACATTTTGAAATGCGCCACCCATTAGGAATTATTAGTGGCGCATCTTGCATATGCGCCACTACTAACCTAAAAATGTGAGGAAAAAATTCCCAACACACAAATACACACCCCCTGACCGTCTTTTTAATTTAAAAAAATAAAAGAAAATGATAGAAATGTCAAAAAAATAGGATTCCAATGTGATATGTGGTCTAGTTGTTAGAAAATTTCGAAACAAGAATTTTGACTTTTTTGCAAAATCTCTCAAGAATTTGTAAAATGGGCATAACTTTTGCATACGAACTCCGATGAAAAAGTTTTTTATATGAAAAACCATCTACTTTCTTTTGGCGCACCATATGGAAGGTCGAGATTTCTCTGTACCTCTTCGTCAGGGAGGGCAGAATGGTATTTTTATGTTCTAAGTAGTCCAGGCCCTCCCCAACCCATCGCCCGTACCAGCCCACGACGTAGAATTATCCGATGTACACATACGAGCCTCCTTGTCTCCATCAACACGTGAGTTACTACCTCCTCGGCTTCGTCAGCACGTGCCATAGGTGTCGCCTCGTCGTTTCTAGCGCACGTGTCGTGCCGCGTGTGAGCGGTGCTGCCTTCTCGTATCCTCCCGAAAGAGGAAGCCATATTTAAGGCAACTCCCCCCACTTCCCCACTGAATCAGTTGCTTATTCCCCATTTGCTTGACTCAAGAAAACCATCATCTCCTTCACTCTCGCATGCACGATGAAGAGGAAGGAGGTCGCGACAGGAGATCTTGGCGCACCGGTGGCTGTCTCGGTGGAGGGTGCACTGGTGGCTGGCAACGATGGTGGCGAGCCACGTATGGTAAGTGGTGCTGCTATCCATGGAGGAATAGAATGCGCCAGCGATCGTAAAGGGAAAGGCAGTGATGGATTCTCGCCCCTCGTTGGTTACCCAAAGTGGAAGGTTGAGATGTAGACAACAACAAATTTCCCTCGGTGAAGATACCAAGGTTTATCTCCAGTAGGACTCCGACAACGACAAGAAGGTGACAACGGCGCCAACAATTAGGCGGTTGACGTGGACCTGCACACACAACAGATAACTTCGCTCCCAACGAGTACAAAGAGGTTGTCAATCCCTCCGGCCTTGTTGTTTACAAAGGATCAAACGCACGGGATAACAATGATAGTGATAGCAACAGAAAAAGAAATAAAGCAGAAAATAAATAGCGGGTGTAAACAGTGTTGGAAATATGGACCGGGGTCCCATGATGTTCACTAGTGATGTCTCTTTCCCAAAAGACGATAAAATAGCCATGCGAGGTAAACAAATTACAGCTGGGCAATTTATAGGATTATATGCGCAAACCAATGCTAACTATGCTATAAAGAAAGGAAGAGGCTCAAAAGCATGGGCGGTACGCCAAGACAAGTAGATCGAAATCCATCTACATCTACCTACTAATCATCCACCTTGAGATATCTATCCTGAACATCTCGCTGGTATTAAGTTGCGAATCCCACCCAAAGTGTAAACTCAAAGCAACAGATAACTTCATTAAAGAACTTTGTGTAAAGTAAACAATCCTTGCACCCGCAAGTACACGCACCGTTGTTTTCTCCCTTGTGGCAACAGCACATCCCCTAGACTCATGTTTCTGTCACTCAAGCTAGTCATCAGGGGCATGAACCCACAATCGTGTATAACACTCCCTCTTGGAGTCACTACCTACTACTTGGCCAAAGAAATAAACAGCAATGGAGAACATGCAAGAATTACTTAAGAACATAAATATAAAAGAGGAGAATCAAATATATTACTCAAACACAATCTGAACATAGTCTCATAATCCATCAGATCCCAACAAACTCAGCATAGCAACAGCAGAAAGATTACATATGTGCCTTGATCATGTAGGGAAGCTCACGAGGTCTAAACCATGAAGAACAAAGAGGGGAGGAGAACATCACATATCTAGTGATCATGGACCCATGGTCCAAGGTGGACTACTCACGGTTCATCCGGGAAGCATCCATGGTGGTGGAGAAGCTCCCGGAGGTGGTTCCTCCCTCCGGCAGGGTGCCGGGAAGAGGGCTCCTGGTGCTCCCGATCTTGGAAGCGCGGCGGCGGCGGAACAGAGGAGAGATCGCGAAAAAGGGTTTTGTCCTCGAGGGTTTCGGGTCGAGAGGGATATATAGGCGAAGGGGGCAGCCAGAGGTGGACCAGGGGCCCCAGGCGCCCCCCTGGCGCAGCCTAGGGGGTGGCCGCACCAGGTGGCCGCCAGGGCCACCCCTGTCTCCGCTCTTGCCCCACTTGGGCTCTTTCCGAAGCTTCCTGTACGCTGATTTTTCCTATATTTTTCCCAGAATTTTTATGGCACTTTAAGTAATGGGAAAACCTGAAATACAAAAACAGCAGAAAACAGGAACTGGCACTGGGGTGCACTGAGTTAATAGGTTAGTGCAAATATGATCAAAAGTGTATGGAAGTGCATCAATATTATAGCAATATCACACAAAAGAAGCATGGAGCAATCAGAAATTATAGATACATTTTGGACGTATCAGGCAACGGCAGTGGATGCGGCGGATTTGGAGGAGGTGGCCACCGACAAGGGCGTCAGCGTCGTCGACGAAGCCCTTCCCTTCCATGAGCGCTTCATTAACACCTACGATTCCGACTACTACGACGAGGAGGAGGTTGAGGTATGGAGTTTAAATCTTTGCTAGTTTTGGCATTTCGAGTTGCGATTCGAAACCTTGAATTTATAAGGTAGATCTGTGGTTGATTGAGTGATTCAATTAAGATTGCGCGGTTTAATTAGGTGGGGTTTTCCGTGATTTTTTGTTGCCTTTAGTTGTTCATACATGGTTGTGAGTTCTGCTTTCCTCAGTACGATATGATCTACATGTAGGTGCGGTTTAGGCTTTGAGCATTTGTGCTCTATAGAAACAATAGCACAATCCTATCTACTTTTAATGTTATCCTGTTATTTGTATTTTCACTAGCTTGCCATCTATGTGCTCGCAAGTAGGACTAAGCATCAATAACATCCAATTATTTAGGATTTGCTATAATATGTGCAAGAACCTAGTTGCCTGCACATAGATAGCAGGTTATACTAGTAGAGAAACCCCCCTTTAGTACCGGTTCCAGAGGGCCTTTAGTACCGATTTTGGAACCGGTACTAAAGGTCCGGTACTAAAGCCCCCCCGCCTTTGGTACCGGTTCCTTGCGAACCGGTATTAAAAGGGCCTCCACGTGGGCGTCCAGGAGTGCACAGGCCAAAGGAGCTTTGGTACCGGTTTGTAATACGAACCGGTACCAAAGGTTAATTCAGGGTTTAGGGTTTTTAGGAGGGGTTTAGGGGTATCGGACCGTTTCATATCGCGTCGATGCTTAGGGAGGGGTTTAGGGGTATCAGACCGTTTCATATCGCGTCGATGCGCCTGCTACGCGTTTGGGTTTAGGTAGTACATGAAGATAAAAGGTGATGCATAGCAACTTGGTGCATATATTAATATAACACATGTAATTGCATAAGATCGCAAATTAAGTAGTACGTATGCATGAAGATCGATCTTCATGCATATATAGTAGTGGTACTCTCCGAGGCATACTATCTATTACATGTAGCATAGTGGTACTCGATCTCCGAGTCAAACTATATGTTACATGTACATCATTCATAGTGGAACTCTACGAATGGCGGTATGACGCCCCGAAGGAAAAATCCCGCCAATTCATCGCCAATTGCTTTGAAGCGTTCCTCGATTGAGATATTGTCCCGCTTTCTTGCCAACTGTAAAAGAATGAGATACAAATGAATACATGAGCTACTAAGCACAACTTATATATGATAACAAAATAAATTTGTGAATATTGTTTTCGTACCTCTTTATTTATTTCATTATTTGTTCTCTCACTGACAATTTTATGGATGTTCTCGCAAACGTAGTATCCACATAGATTAGTCCCCTGTGGTTGTTGCGGGGATTTCTGTACAAGAATATAATTCAATTAAACAATAATCAAGTATGATAAAGGTGTGTGGACCTAGGTAGTACTACTTTCTTTGTTCAAAAGCCATGTCAGCTTCGGTTTCTATTCATGGGACTAATCTTCCTTGATGAACGTTTCCCATACGCTGCCCGACAAAAGAAAATGCATAAATAAGTTATCAATTAGTTGATATTAGGAAATTAACGAAAAAAACCGATATGAATTAAAATTACTTTTTGAGCATAAGAAAAGTCGTCTTGTATAGTATAGGCTCTTTGTTAAGTGAGTCAAAGACTTCAACTTTTCCTTCGTACATATCAATAACGATAAGAATAAAGTGGAACCTGCGCACGTTTTAATATGCAGTGCCATATATATAAGTCATCAGTTAAAATTTGAACATCTCGTGAGAAAAAGAGAAATGTCTTATAAGACAGTAACACTCACTTGAAGTTGTAAGGCCAAAGTATTATCTTTTTGTCACGTTGTCGCTTCAAAAACCTTAGCAAAGTCTCCGGTGTATCCCTGTTATAGATGGGATCCTCTATGGTTATTTCATGCATTGTATCCGGGTCAATGAACCCAATGTGCTTGATTTCATCCCTTTTGCATTCGAGCATCTTCGATCTGCATAATATAGCGCACAAAAGATTATAATTTGCAGACAAAGAACGAGCTGAGCTAAAGACTTCTCAAATTACATAAATAAATCACTTACAGACAATAGCAACTAATGATAGATTTGGCGAGGGCCCGGAGATTGTATAACTGAAAAATTTCGCTGAAGTCAACGCTCACAGAGTATTCTTGGAAGTAGTGCTCTTCCTTAACTCCAACCATGAGACACTGGATCCCTCTCTTTGTGGCATTACTGTACCACGTATGCAAATTACGCATACTTGTTGGTAGCTTCCTGAGATTCTCGACCAAATCTTTCCCTTGAACAAATTGATATGCTACTTCATGTAAGGGGTGATCGATGGATTGTCGAGAACTTTCAACGGCCTTCTCGTCAAACACCATGAGAGGGGGGACCGATTGGACGGGTTGTTGTCCGAGCTGGTGCACTTGTTGTTTCCCTTTTTTCGCTGTGACACCCGATTGAGTGGGTTTTTTAGCCCTCATCATCTCGTCATACGACTTTTGTATAGAACGCCTATAGTCAGATGGAGGCGATGGTACAGGGTCATATAGATTCTCAACGGTACGCACAACTTTCACCGGATCTAGAGTCTTCTTAAAAGGGATCTCTGGCACTTTCTTAGCAAAAAAGGCTTTCAGCTCGGACTTACAGGTTTCCATGTTTTCCTCGATAGTTTTTTCCCAAGGTAACTTCTCAATAGGCGGCAGTGGTTTCTCCTTTCTAGGTCTCTTCCTAGGCGGTGTACCGTTCCGCTTAAAGGATGTTGTCTTACGTGGAGGATCTCGAGATGGCGGACTCACGCTGGGGTCCCTCTCAGGTAGATGTGGACTTTGCTGCTCATGTGGACTGCTACCAGGAGGACTCGATGGCCTTTGCTGCTCATGTGGACCGCTACGAAGAGGAGTCGGTGGCCTTTCCTGCTCAGGTGGACTACGAGGAGTCGGTGGCCTTTGCAAAAGGACAATGTGTTTCTTGGGCCATAGGGTGAAACCGTGCTTGACATCGGCCATTGTCTTCTCATCGTCACCTCTAGGAAAATCAAGCTCCAATGTTTCATAACCCGAAACAACTTCATCCACCCCGACACGAACACAGCCAGGTGGAATGGGCATATGATGGTGCGTTGCTCCATCTTCATTTGGGTAAACATAGCCGAACGCCACCTTAACGGACACGTTCCTGAATAACATATGTAGCTCGCAATCTGTCTTCTCCGTGACATAATCCACGGGGTAGCTTCCTCCACATCCGTCAAGATGCGAGGAACCCACACTGCTTCTTCGCTGATATGGGGCGGCATCGACATGAGGATCATGTATAAACAGCGGCTCATGAGGTTCCCTCTGATTTTTCTCAAGCGCCTCCACCCTATTTAACAATTCCGTTAACCTGTCTGACTCCTTCTTCTTCTTTCGCGAATGGCTTCTATAAGTTTCAGCGCACTCCGGCCACGCTTCCTTCTTGTTGAGACCTGGGCGAGCTCGAACCCGTCCAACGTGTTCAGGATTGCCCAAAGCGAGTGTCAGCTCGTCATTCTCTCTATCGGGAATGTACTCTCCCTTTCTGACCTTTTCAATTGCATCTATAAGCTTCTTCGTGACTGCTTCAATTTTGTCCTTCCATTTCCCCTGCGCAACGATCTTCCCTGTCATTGGGTCCAACCCTGCCCCATGCGCGAACAACCAGAGCCTGGACCGGTCGGGCCAGTCCCATGTCTGTGGAGTGATTCCTGCATCCATCAGTTTATCTTCAAACGCTCTCCACTTCGGAATAGCAGTCTTGTAGCCACCTGACCCCAAATGATGGAAAAATTCCTTCTTTGAAGCATTTTTCTTATTTGTGACCGATCGGGACACATGAGTAGACGATTGCTTATACCTCTTAAATGCGGGCCAGTGATCTTTTATCTTCACTAGATTATCATTGAATACTGGATCTTCATGCTTATATTTCTCCCATAATTTTTTCTTCCATGTCTGGAATAGCATGGCCATCTTCTTGAGAGTCCATTCCTTGAGTTTCTTCTTCTGGCCTTCCGTCATGTCTTCCGGTAGGCTGAAGCGTGTCAGTAGATTGTCGCAAAGAAATTTTTTCAACGCGTCGTTGACATAACTAGTTTCAGTCCCCGCATTCTTCGGCTTATGCCACTCTTGAATGCTGATCGGTACATGGTCCCTAACAAGAACTCCAACTTTATTTATAAATTTGCGGCAGTGCTCTTTCGGATGCACCGGTTCACCGTTATCATTAAATGCGATGAGGGCTAACCTACCCTCGCCCTTTAGCAATTGCGTCGGGCCTCGTTTTGTTTTAACAGACTTGCTCGATGATCCAGAAGGCTAAAAGAAAAATGATTCGTTAATAAGTGCAACACAAATAAATGAATGCATCTATTGATGAACATAGACTTGATACATAAATATACACCTCGCCGGAGTTTGTTATGGACACTTCGTTCTCTCTTCTAATCTCTTCAGACTCAAATCCCTCACCGACATCGTTCAGAAATTGTGTGAGCTCAAAGTCATCTCCATCGGGTTCCGGCCCACGCGCACTCTCAAATATCATTCTCTGCACGGCTTCTTCTTGATCCTCATTTCGGACGAAGGTGTCGTCCTCCATAGCTCAATGTCACTACAAAATTAAGAAAACAATTAATTCATTCATCATGTCATGATCATAACAGATTGCTAGATGGATAACAATTGAAATGAAGAAAGCAATAACCCTAACCCTAACAACCGGTTAACGGATTGCTAGATGGATAACAATTGAAAACAATTAATTCATTCATCAGTATGTTAGAGGGGTGTGGTTGGTATCCGGGTAGCATATCCATATTCGTTATATTTTTCTGATCAATTTTCATGTATAAACTTTTTCGATCCGAGTTACAGATTAAAAGATATTGATTTTATAAGTTTTAATCAATTTAAAACATTTATAAATCATTTTCTATTTCTTTTACTATTTATTTAATATAAATTATATTAGTTTTAATACTGACCAGTGGGTCCCACTGGTCAGTGGCTTATTTAAATAAAAACATAAAATTAACTAATATGACAGTGGGGCCCACATGTCATACTAACACTTTTAATAAAACAATTTCTTATTAAATAAAAGGATAGGGGCCCACTGTAAGTGACTGTTAGTTTAAAAAAAATGGCAAGTGGCCCATGTGTCAGTAAAACACCCTAACTAACAGTTATCTAATTTAATCCGGGCCAGTGGCTAAAAGGGGGTTAGGGGGTTAGGCCCCTAATTAACCCGGGCGGGGCCCACAGGTCAGGGAGCCAGAGGAGGGGGCTCGAGCCCGTGCTCAACAGAGCACGCCGGCGGGATCCCGACGCGGCGGCGCTGCCCTCCCAGCGGCGACGAAGAGCTACATCTAGCGCGGCAGAGGCAAGGGAATTGAGCGTGTAGAGGAGGGGGAAATCCTTAGCTGCGCTCACCACGAGCGTGTAGGGGAGGGCAGCGTGCTTGGGGACGACGGTGATGCGGAGAAGGGAGCGAGGCCACGGCGTCCACGGCGGCGGCGGCGAGCTTCTCCTCGGGGGGGGGCAGCAGTGTGAGAGTTGGGGAAGATGTGAGAAGAAAGTGGTCGCGCGGGGTTATTTGGGGAAGGAAAGGACCTTTGGTACCGGTTCCAACCCCAAACCGGTACCAAAGGTCTTTGGTACCGGTTGTAGGTACGAACCGGTACAAAAGGTCCAGCCCTGGCCCCACCCCACCGTCTGAAATTTGGCTGAAAACCTTTCGTACCGGTTCCAAACACGAACCGGTACGAAAGCCCCTTTTTCTTTTTCTTTTCTATTTCTTTTTCTTTTCTTTTCTGTTTCTTTCTCTTTTTCTTTTTCTTTTCTTTTCTGTTTCTTTTTCTATTTCTTTCTGTTTTCTATTTCTTTTTTTTTCTATTTCTATTTCTTTTTTTCTGTTTCTTTCTCTTTTATTTTGTTTTCTATTTATTTCTCTTTTCTATTTTTTTCTATTTCTATTTCTTTTTTTTCTGTTTCTTTCTCTTTTCTATTTCTATTTATTTCTCTTTTCTATTTCTTTTTTTTCTATTTCTGTTTCCTTTCTATTTCTTTTTTTTATGTTTCTTTTTCTTTTCTATTTCTTTTTCTTTTCTTTTCTGTTTCTTTCTCTTTTTCTTTTTCTTTTCTTTTCTGTTTCTTTTTCTATTTCTTTCTGTTTTCTATTTCTTTTTTTTTATTTCTATTTCTTTTTTTCTGTTTCTTTCTCTTTTATTTTCTTTTTATTTTCTATTTATTTCTCATTTCTATTTCTTTTTTTTCTCTTTCTATTTCTTTTTTTTTCTGTTTCTTTCTCTTTTCTATTTATTTTTCTTTTATTTTCTGTTTCTTTCTCTTTTTCTTTTCTATTTATTTCTCTTTTCTATTTCTTTTTTTTCTATTTCTGTTTCCTTTCTATTTCTTTTTTATGTTTCTTTCTCTTTTCTATTTCTTTTTCTTTTATTTTCTGTTTGTTTCTCTTTTTCTTTTCTATTTCTTTCTCTTTTCTTTTTCTTTTTTTTTGTATTTCTTTTGTATTTCTTTTTCTCCAACACTTGTGCACATGCACTTTTTTCACCCCTGCCCCTTGTCCTTTCTCTCTCTTTTTCGCTCTTTGTCTCTGGATGTGCGGGAATAAAATTTTATTACGATTGAACTCGAATTAAAGTACATAGCTCAACTGAAAATTAAGATACACATGGCTAGATTCGAATGTTGGAGTCGCCGATGTCGCGGTGATTTCCATATCTTACATACAGTAACATCATTACACAAAAGTGATTTCCATATTGAGATACACAAGTTATGATCCCTATCTAGCTAGTCTTTTGAGTTTTCTTCGTGTGTTTCCCTTTCTTCTGATTGCGACGCAACCATGGACAATCTTCATTATTTAAGATGATGCTTGGGTCAGTTTTTACCTTGAAGGGTGGAATATCATCAAACTTATTGTAATCTTCTGACATGTCTGTCTTGTCCTCTACTCCCACGATGTTTCTTTTTTCTGAAAGAACTATGTGGCGCTTTGGCTCATCGTATGATGTGTATTTTGCCTTTCTTTTCTTTTTTTCGGTTTGGTAGACATGTCCTTCACATAAAAAACCTGAGCCACTTCACTGGCTAGGACGAATGGTTCGGTGTCGTACCCTAGATTCTTGAGATCCACTGTAGTCATTCCGTACTGCGGGTCTACCTGTACCCCGTCTTTCAGGTTGAACCATTTGCACCGGAACAAAGGGACCTTGAAATTAGGTCCATAGTCAAATTCCCATATCTCCTCTATGTACCCATAATATTTGACCTTCTTCCCATTGCCCTCTGCTGCATCAAAGCGGACACCACTGTTTTGGTTGGTGCTCTTTTTATCTTGGGCGAACGTGTAAAATGTATACCCATTAATCTCGTACCCTTGAAAAGTCGATATAGTCGAAGATGGTTGCTTGGCCAACAAGTATAGTTGTTCTTCATCAGTGACATTCATTAGACGATTTTGCAACCAACCGCCGAAAGTCTTCATGTGTTCTCCATCAATCCAATCTTCACGTTGCTCCGGGTATTCAGAGCGTAAGATATCCTTGTGTTCCACTATGTACGGAGCCACCAAGATAGAATTATGTAGAACTGTGTAGTGTGCTTGAGTGAAAGAATGTCCGTCCATACACGTTGTTGCTTTCTTCCCTAGCGTGCCTTTTCCACCCAGTCTCCCCTCATAGCGCGATTCAGGAACACCGATCGGCTTAAGGTCAGGAATAAAGTCAACACAAAACTCAATGACCTCCTCTGTTCCATAGCCCTTGGAGATGCTTCCTTCTGGCCTAGCACGGTTATGAACGTACTTCTTTAAGACTCCCATGAATCTCTCAAAGGGAAACATGTTGTGTAGAAATACAGGACCGAGAATGCTAATCTCTTCGACCAGGTGAACTAGGAGATGTGTCATAATATTGAAGAAGGATGGTGGGAACACCAACTCGAAGCTGACTAGACATTGCACCACATCCTTCTGTAAATTTTGTAGAGTTAGTGGATTGATCACCTTCTGAGAAATTGCATTGAGGAACGCACATAGCTTGACAATGGGTACTCGAACATTTTCCGGCAGAAGCCCCCTCAATGCAACCGGAAGTAATTGTGTCATAATCACGTGGCAGTCATGAGACTTTAGGTTTTGAAATTTTTTCTCTGACATGTTTATTATCCCCTTTATATTCGACGAGAAGCCAGACGGGACCTTGATGCTACTCAGTACTTCAAAAAAGATCTCCTTCTCTTCTTTGGTAAGAGCGTAGCTGGCAGGACCTTGATACTTCTCTGGATTCAGGTTGTTTCCTTCGTGGATACTTTGCTGGTCTTGCCGTGCATCCGGTGTATCTTTTGTCTTCCCATACACGCCCAAGAAGTTTAGCAGGTTCACGCAAAGATTTTTTGTCACGTGCATCATGTCGATTGCCGAGTGAACCTCTAGGAATTTCCAGTAGGGTAGCTCCCAGAATATAGACTTCTTCTTCCACATGGGTACGTGTCCGTCAACATCATGCGGAACAGATTGTCCGCCAGGACCCTTTCCAAAGATCACTTTTAAATCCTTGACCATATCATATATAACATCCCCAGTAGGGCGGGTAGGCTTCGTTCGGTTATCTGCATCACCTCTGAAATGCTTTCCTCTCTTTCTTACGTGATGTTGTTTTGGAAGAAATCGACGATGCCCCAGGTACACATTCTTGTTTCCCAAATATATACTGTCAGTCTCACCTAAACAGTGTCTGCATGCATTGTATCCCTTGTTTGACTGCCCTGAAATGTTACTAAGAGCAGGCCAATCATTGATGGTTACAAAAAGCAAGGCATGCAGGTCAAATTCCTTCTTTTTGTGCTCATCCCACACACGTACACCTTCTTCACGCCACAACTGTAAAAGTTCTTCAACCAATGGCCTCAGGTACACATCAATGTCGTTGCCTGGTTTCCTCGGGCCTTGGATGAGCACTGGCATCATAATGAACTTCCGCTTCATGCACAACCAAGGAGGAAGGTTATAGATACATAGAGTCACTGGCCAGGTGCTATGACTGGAGCTCTGCTCCCCGAAAGGATTAAAGCCATCTGTACTTAGACCAAGTTTTAAGTTCCTTGCGTCATTTGAAAATGACTTGAACTTTCTGTCGATTTTTCTCCACTGCGACCCGTCAGCGGGGTGTCTTAGCATCACATCTTTCTTACGGTACTCTTTGTGCCATCGCAACAACTCGGCATGCTCTTTGTTTTGGAACAAACGTTTCAACCGTGGTATTATACGAGCATACCACATCACCTTCGCAGGAACCCTCTTCCTGGGGGTGGACTCGCCCTCAACATCGCCAGGGTCATCTCGCCTGATCTTATACCTCATTGCACCACATACCGGGCATGCATTCAAATTCTCGTACTCCTTGCGGTAGAGGATGCAGTCATTGATGCATGCATGTATCTTCTGCACCTCTAATCCTAGAGGGCAGACAACCTTCTTTGCTTCGTACGTACTAGAGGGCAATACGTTCTCCCCTGGAAGCATCTTCTTTATTATTTTCAGCAACTTTTCAAATCCCTTGTCAGTAGTACCATTCTCTGCCTTCCATTGCAGCAATTCCAGCGTGGTACCCAACTTTTTCTGGCCATCTTCGCAATTTGGGTACAACAGTTTGTTGTGATCCTCTAACATTTTCTCCAATTTCAACCTCTGCTTTTCACTTCCGCAGTTTATCTTCGCATCAAGAATGGCCCGACCCAAATCGTCATCGGGGTCATAAAAAATGGGCTCATAAAAAATGGGCTCTTCTTCAGCTTCGTCTTCCCCCATTCTACTATCACCGTCTTCAGTGAAAATAGGATAGTTGTCACTATCCTCTTCTTCTTCGTTGTCTTCCAATATAACCCCCCTTTCTCCGTGCTTGGTCCAACAATTATAGCTGGGCATGAAACCGTTCTCCAGCAGGTGGACGTGAATGGTCTTTGACGTAGAGTAATCCTTCATATTCTTACAGGAACTACATGGACAATAGACGAAACCATTCGTCCGGTTGTTTGCCTCAGCCAAGCTGAGAAAATAATGCATGCCTTTAATGAAGTCGGGATGGCACCGGTCACCGTACATCCATTGCCAACTCATCTGCATTATATATGTATATAAAAAATCATTAATTACACAACATCATAGATATATGAGTGACCAACTTAATTAATATTCAAGTTTATCACATAAAACTAAGTTTTTTTTATAAAAAAGAAGGGGCTCACTGTCAGATCCCTCTGTTAGGTATGTGCTAGGGTTAGCTAGTACCTTTGCATCATGCAAAAGTTTCAAAAGAAACCTTAAAAATCAAATTCAAAATCCAAATGGGAGAAGGAACACCCCCCAGATGAATTAATTCAAAAGGCCAGATAAAAATATTTTCCAAAAATTCATGTTAGAGTTTTGAAAAGTCTTATAAATGAGTGTGATCACATATCAAGTGATGTGGGACCCATCCCATGCTCATAGATTTTTCAAATATTCAAACAGTACCTTGGAAATAAAGAAATCCCCCTATTTGATTTAAAATTCAAATCATTTGAATTTTAAAAATGTTGAAACTTCATAAGTGGTTAGTCTATATTATTATGAGGCCACATAAAAGTTTTCAGCATTTAATAAAATGGTTTGGTATTTGTTTATCAGAGCCAAAACAAATTACAGAAAAGAAAGGAAAGATTAAACAGAAAAGAAATCAGAAAAACCTTACCTGTCGCCTGAGCGAAGCCAGCCCACCCCAGCCCAACCGGCCCACAAGGGCAGGGAGGTCTTCTTCCACCTCCCGCGCTCCCAAGCTGCTCGGTGGAATGCCACCGAGCGAGCCGAGGACGACACGTCGCCGCCGTGTGCTTCCAGGCCACCCCGTGCCCTCTTCTCGCACCTGGAGCCTCCCTGGAGCAAGCCGCATCCATTCCCCCCCTCCTCATCGTCTTCCTCCTCCTCCCGCACCCAATCCGTCGCCGCCCGAAGCCTCACCGGAGCGCACCGCCGTGGACGACGTGGCCACCGTGCCCTAGAGCTCAAGCCAGCAAGTCCATCGTACTCCTCGTCCTCGACTTCGTCTTCAAGCAGAAGGAATCGAGCCCGGAGCCAGTGTAGACGTCGAGTTCCTCCTCGAGCTCCCGCCGGCCGCCGTGGAGCAAGTCGTCGAATCCGCCGCCGTTGAACTACCCCAGCCTTCTCCACCACCTCGACTGCGTTCAGGGTGAGCTTGCGCGTGAGAACCCCCTGTTTTCCCCTTCGTTTGCTCGTCCTAGCCGAATCCACCATGGAAGCCGTAGCTCGTCGCCGCCATGGATGAGCTCGAGGTCGCCCCTGTGCCCCTTCGACTCGTCCAGAGCGTGCGTTTAACCCCTGGTCATGCCAGCTTTCGAACGCAAGTGAAATCAGCTCGATCCGTGCTTCCTAGCGTCAACTACGACCTCGTCGCCGTACTGCTTCCGCCGGAGACGTCGCCGTCGTCGTTCCCGACCACCCCGAGGACCCCCGTCGCCTCCAGAGGATGCGCGAGACGCTTCTACGCCGATTGGTGCCCTCCCCGTGCTCTCCCGTGGCCGGAATCGATCTCCCCGTGCAGCGCCGCCGTGGCCAGGTCGCCGGCGACTAGCCGCCGGCAGGCCTGACGTGGCCGTGGTGGTTAACCACTAAACCCACCCCCAGAGTCGCTTACAGGTGGGCCCAGAACCCCCCTAATCCCCCTGTTGACTTAATCAACACGGGATTAAACCTGTGTCACTGACCAGTGGGACCCCCTAGTCAGTTTGACTGGTCAAACCCCCCTGCTGACGCAATAATTCAAAAATGATTAAAAAGAAATCCAGAAATTCCAGAATTTACCCCAAACTTTGGAAATTCATAGAAAATTCATATTAACTCCAAATTGGACAAATAATATATGAAAAATGATCAGGAGAAAATTATCTTTCCAAATATGCAACTTTCAACTCTGTTTGAGTTGATCTTAAAATGGAACCAGTAGCATATGTCATTTGCTTTATTTGAATTTAATTCAAATTCAAACTAAATGATTTTGCCACTTGGACCTTGGATTTATGTTGCAAATCAACCACACTTCAGAGGCATATCATACACATTGAAGTTAATTCAAATTGATCAAACTATATCATATATAACTTGATTAAGGTTGAATTCAAATGTGGAATTTGAATTTGCATTTTAAAAATGCAATATATTCCACTTAAATGGAATTGCCTCACACATCAAACTTGTACTTCAAGATTAAACATTCTATCATGTGCTTGAGCATTGCATTCATATTGATTGTTACTTGTACTTGCTTGTCGAGTAGAGGTTGAACCGGAGCAAGAGGTCACCCCCTTCGCTGAAGATCCAGAGCCCGAATCTCGTCAGCAAGGCAAGCAAAACCCCTTGATCATGTCGATAAAATCCCACTTCCCTCTCATGTCTCGCTTATGCATTGTATAGGATGATCACCGTGTTACGTTTCTACCGCATAGATGAACCCATTCCTTTGCATGACCTATCTTTTGTCACAGTAGTAAGCAAACCATAATCCTAGCAAATGTAGGAGTTGAATGATATCATGTGGCCCCTGCAAATGTTATCGCTTATTGCATGCTTAGTATGATACCATGTTGTTACTGTGATGTGAGTCGGGATGGTAGTGATCATGTGTTGATGGTAGAAAAGTGTTGGTGAATCGAACCTAATACAAGGTGAACGATGAGAGGCTGTGTAGGAGTACACGGTGGGTTGTCTCGTTGAACACCGCCCTAAGTCCGAGTTCTTGTGTGGTGATCCAAGATGAAGAGTACAACCACACATTGGGCTCACTGACCCCTCTCGACTTATTAACTCATCCCTTTCGATGTCCAGATGTCGCAGTAGTTCGGAGTTCTGGTAGGCTTGTGGCTTGAATGCTAAGTGAGAGAACGGCTCATCCGAGACCGGCTTATGCATCACGCACACATCGCTTGGGTCCACTTCGGTAAACCGGCCGGGTTCACGATAGTGGTAGCCACCCAAGTAGGCGGCTTTCTTGGACTAGATAGGCTATGAGGTAACAGTTGTGGTGAGCATCCTCGCTGGCACCCCTTGAATGGTGTCGAGATCAAAGGCGGTAAATGATGATCATGTGTGTGTAGCGGTACACCCTTGCAAGGTTAACAAAACTATTCGAATAGCCGCGTCCGCGGTTATGGACTGCTTGGAAAGCTTAGCTTGATTATTAGATAACTTGAACCGGATACTTCTAAAACACACCAAGATAAGTGTGAGTGCTATGGCGTGCCTCCTCGTGGGGAAGTCGAGGAAGGCACCATAGTGGTGTATTGGTTGGTGAAAGTAGTGGACTCGTGTACGCTTCTTACCTCAAAGTCTGGTACTCGTAGTTCAGGATTAGCCAAGTCAAAGCTGGCATTTCTGCAAGTGAACCCCACCTCCCTTTACCTTGATACATGTGCATGAGTAGTATAGTTCCTACGTAAGTCTTGCTGAGTACGACTTTGTACTCACGTTTGCTTAATATATGTTTTAGATGACGCCACTGACCCCGAAGGTGGCTTCTTCATCGAGCTGGACGACTGAAGTTAAGCTAGTCTAGTCCCAGTCAGCAGACTGGTTCCCTCGTGGAGGGCTTTATGTTTGAATAAGGCTTCTTAAGCCAATTTGTTAAACTTGTCTGTACTCAGACATAATTTGCTTCCGTTCTGTGTTGTAATGTTGGATCACTCGTAAGTGATCTCTGTGTGTACTCTATAAGAGTTATAAATAAAATGTACACTTTGTAGAGAATTGCAATGGTACCTACTGTTCATACAAGGCATGTGTGCTGCGTGTATGTTTATAACATGCATGTCTTTGTATGGGTTTTCGAGACCTTAGTTGTGTTCTTGCTGGCGGTCTTTTATACACCAAGTGGCCCTTAGATGTGCGCAGCTTGGGGCATCGCGATGCGATTGCTTGAGACTCTGTCTCGTGCACACTTTGTGGTATGATCGAGCCCGCCCTAGACCCCGACTAAGTGATCGGGCTGGAGTAAGTCTATGTAAGAGTTTTGAGATAGTCGATAATATGGTTGAGGCGACTTGTCTTTGAATATGGGAGTTCACCACCCATATCAGTAGACTTGTGTGCGTACGATGAGGACCCATTACAGTTGATCATCCGGCCTGGATGGGATGCCCCTCACGTCCGATGCTTTCCGAGAATGTTCAGTGCTTGGCCTTGTCTGCTTAGACAAGTGGGTGCGGTTCTCGGCTCTCCATATGACTATGTCTTAACTGTACTTGCATACGCTAACCCCGGGTCCCGACAGACTTGGTATCAGAGCAGGACTGACTGTAGGACTAGTAGCCTTGGCCGAAGTTGAGTCTAGCTTGCTATAGTTATATAGTTACTCTGGGTATATAAGGGAACAACGTAAGGCTTCATTTTTCTCCTTACCCCCTTCGTTCTGAGTTCTGAGTCACCCTCATCTTGTTCTACGGGAAGACAGGACTAGGCTCTCCTCTGTCTGATTAGCATATCTCGTTGATTGCTTCCTTATAGCCGTAGGAAAGTTGTGTCCAGGTTTTCCTAGCATTTTTGTAATGCTGATTTCTTACATCGTATTATGTAAGTGCTGTTTTGCATGATTGAAAGAAATTGTCATTTCTTACAATTACAGCCGTTATGCTGTCCGAGTCATTCCAGGTTTATCTCATAATCTGATGCATTTGCAAACTCTTGCTTTCTGTTTCAGATGGCAAATCTTCCCCCTCGGCAGATTGTTCGTTTGACCAGGTGCCTCGGTGTGCGTGGCCATCCCGCCACGTTGATCGAGATGATGTCCTACGTGGGATATCGATGGTACCCTGAGTACACCATCGAGGAGCAGTTCCACGACTTCAACCAGACGCAGTTTCACTGCATTGTCCGGATCTACCCACACCACGTTGGAGTCACCCAGCCTATCCACTTTGGACATGGCATCGGCGTTACCGAGAACATGGCTGTGCAGGATGCTGCATACTCATGTATCACACTGCTGAGAGAGGAGCACACCCTACTGAGAGAGACTTCTTTCCGCTATATCCCAGCTGCACTTCCAGGAGAAGAGGGATATTACACCGGACTCTACTCAGACCACTCCGCAGAGGATCCAGCACTTCAGGTGACTGCTAGGTTTGCTAGTGACCGAGACCGTGATGCACGTGCTCTCCGTTTTGAGCTCCACGCTACTCGTGTTCGTCTGTACCGAGCACTGACGCTCTTGGCACCCTTTGTGAGCGTGGGATCAGTGGAGTACGATGCGATCTATCCAGTGAGGACCCAGATGCCTTCTCGAGTTGCTTGGCCCGAGATTGGAGGAGTTTTTCCACCCCGTGGTCCTTTGCTTCCACCCTACACTGGACCTAGGCCCCGTCCTTGCCCAAATGGATATCAGGGTCCACAAGCCTCCGTGTTTTCCGATGGTCACCTCCAGCTACCGGGATACGCGGGTAACTTTTACGAGGATTACTATGGAGATGGAGATGAGTGAGACCGCCTGTGGTCTTACCTAGTGAGGATGTAGTAGTATCCTAGTATATTGTAAGCAAGGTGTCTAAGTTCCAGAGGCTTAGATAAATAATGTATAGGAAGTCAGAGTGCCTCCGAAGGATGTATCATCTTCATCACGTTTGTATTAGCTTGGTGCTTGTACTAAAACGATGTATGGTTTGTATGACAGCTTGTGAATATATGGCTTGTATGCTTTTATCACCATGTTGTCAAGATGATTACTTCCTTTACTCTGTAATCCTTCCAGTACTTCAATACCTTGATTAGACTCTTCAACTCAACTCTGTTTGACTTTGGATTTTTCACCTTCAGGATGTCTCAAGGAACACGTGGCCAGATTGGTCGTAACCAAGGTCGTGGTAACAACCAAGAGGAAGACAACCTTCCACCCCCACCCACGATGGCCCAAGTTCTGATGGAGGTCGAGAGGAATCGCCGTGACTCTCACCACCTGCTGGAAGTCATCGCACGCAACACCACTCAGCAGCGCAATGAGCTGGTGTCTCTGAACGACTTCATCCGGCTTCATCCCCCGGTTTTCCGTTACTCCACCGAACCCCTTGACGCCGATGACTGGCTTCGCAGCATCGAGAGGAAGCTCCAAGCCGGCCATGTCGCAGATGGCGACAAGGTCAATTATGCCACCTATCACCTTGAAGGTGCAGCAAGCTCTTGGTGGGAGAATTTTCTGAATATGCGCCCAGTTGGACCACCTGCATCTTGGGAGGAGTTCTGTACCTCTTTCCGCGAGCACCACATTCCCAAAGGTCTCATGGACCGCAAGCGTGATGAATTCTGTAACCTCACTCAAGGCAGAAGAACAGTTGACGAGTTTAGTCGTGAGTTCAACCGACTTGCTCGTTATGCAACTGAAGAAGTCTCCACCGACTCCAAGAAACAAGAGAGGTTCCGTCGTGGCCTCAATAGTGGACTCCGCCGCGAGCTCAATCTTCATGACTTTGCCACATTCCAGGTCCTTGTCAACAAGGCCATCAAGGCAGAGGACATGAACACCCCCAATGACTTTCGCAAACACCCTAGAGAGGAAGGTTCATCCAGCTCTGGTTCTCAGAAGCGCAAGATCTGGATTCCCAATAGCATGTTCCGCCAGAACAACCCACCGAGGCCATCCTATACGGCGCCTCGTCCACCCACCCAGTTCCACCCAGCTCCACCAAACCACCCAGCTCCACGCACTGTTTTCGGAGCTTGCTACAAGTGTGGTCAGGCAGGCCACTACTCTCGCGAGTGCCCCCAGAACCAAGTCCAGCACCAGAATGCTCCACCACGTGCCGGAGGCAACAACAACAACAATGGTCGTGGCAAGCCACCCCAGAAAGTCTACACCGCCAAACCCGCTCCTCCCGCCAATCATGGACGTCTGAACCAGATTGCCGCCGAAGAGACTGACGACACCACTGACGTCATTCTTGGTACGCTCCCAGTCAATTTTGTTCCTACTTCCGTTCTTTTCGACCCAGGAGCATCTCATTCATTCATGTCGGAAAGTTATGCACTTCGTCATGAGTTGCCCTTTGTTGAATTGTCCACCCCAATGATTATTCAAACTCCAGGGTCAAGATGGCAAACTAATAGAGTGAGCCATGGTAATCAAATTGCAATTGAGGGTTTAGTATTCCTTGCTTCACTCATAGCCCTCAAGTCTTCAGACATTGAGGTCATCCTTGGCATGGATTGGCTATCAAGACAGAATGCCTATCTGGATTGCAAAGGCAAATCCGTGAAACTCACCCACCCTTCAGGCAAAACCGTTAACTATACCTCACCCAGAACAAGAACCCAAGTGCATTCCTTGAATGTACTTCCCCTTCCCGAACTTGAAGATATTCCGGTGGTTCGTGACTTCCCGGATGTCTTTCCTGAAGAGCTGCCGGGCATGCCACCCGACAGATGTGTAGAGTTTATAGTGGATCTTGTTCCAGGAACCGCACCAATTTCCAAACGCCCATACAAAATGGCCCCACATGAGTTAGCTGAGCTAAAAACCCAACTTGATGCTTCGTTGGCAAAAGGCTTCATCCGCCCTAGCTCATCGCCATGGGGTTGCCCCGTTCTGTTCGTAAAGAAGAAAGATGGAACAGAAAGGATGTGCGTAGACTATCGCCCGCTAAATTTAGCGACGATAAAGAACAAATACCCACTGCCCAGGATCAATGATCTTTATGATCAACTTGCAGGATCCGCTGTCTTCTCAAAGATGGATTTGAGATTAGGTTATCATCAGATCCGAATTCGAAACGAGGACATTCCCAAAACGGCTTTTACTACTCGTTATGGTCTTTACGAGTACACCGTCATGTCCTTTGGTTTAACCAATGCCCCCGCCACATTCTCACGCTTGATGAATTCGATCTTCATGGAGTACCTAGATAAATTTGTTGTAGTTTATCTTGATGATATTCTCATCTACTCGAAGAACGAAGGAGATCATGCTGAACACTTAAGGCTGGTATTGATGAAACTTAGAGAGCATCGCCTGTATGCTAAATTTTCCAAGTGTGAATTCTGGCTACCAGAAGTGACCTACTTAGGCCACGTGATTTCTGCAAAAGGCATTGCTGTGAATCCCGAGAGAGTTCAGGCCGTCCTTGACTGGACTCCACCTGAATCGGTTAAGCAAGTTAGAAGTTTTCTTGGCCTAGCCAGCTATTGCCGTCGCTTCGTCGAGAACTTTTCTAAAGTTGCAAAGCCTCTAACTGAGCTCCTCAAGAAAGATAAGAAATTCTTATGGACTCCCAAGTGCGAGGAAAGCTTCCAGGAGCTAAAAAGAAGATTGACTTCCGCACCCGTACTTGCACCTCCAGACACCAAAAGGGATTTCGAGATCTATTGTGACGCATCACGGCAAGGGTTAGGATGCATACTTCTGCAAGATCGACATGTGGTAGCTTATGCTTCACGCCAGTTGCGGCCACATGAAGAGAATTATCCTACCCATGACCTTGAACTCGCTGCCGTAGTTCATGCTCTAGCAACTTGGCGACATTACCTCCTTGGTAATCGTTGTGAGATTTATTCCGACCACCAAAGCCTCAAATATATTTTCACCCAGCCAGATCTTAATCTCAGGCAAAGACGCTGGATTGAGTTGATAAAAGATTACGACGTAGCAATTTCTTACACCCCAGGCAAAGCCAATGTCATGGCTGATGCACTAAGTCGTAAGTCGTACTGTAACAACCTCATGTTACAGCAGTATCAACCACTTCTTCATGAGGACTTTCGCAAGCTCAACCTTGAAATTGTTCCTCATGGCTATCTTTCTACCTTGGTGGCGAAACCAAATCTTGAGGATCAAATCATAGTTGCCCAAAGGCGTGCACGAGGTGTTCGTCGGATCAAGGAGAACATTGCTAGCGGAGTTGCTAAATGTTTCTCCACAGATAGTAAAGGAACGGTATTCTTTGAAAATCGTTTAGTAGTACCTAAGAATAAGGAACTAAGGCAACTCATCCTCAAAGAAGCCCATGACACACCCCTCTCAATTCATCCCGGTAGCACGAAAATGTACCGAGATCTACGCCAGAGATTTTGGTGGACTAGGATGAAGAGAGACATTGCTCAATTTGTTGCCGAATGTGATGTTTGTCGTCGCATTAAGGCAGAACATCAAAGACCTGCTGGTACACTTCAACCTTTGTCTATTCCCGAGTGGAAATGGGACAAAGTCGGTATGGACTTCATCACCGGCTTTCCAAAAACCCAGAAAGGAAACAATGCCATCTTCGTTGTCATAGATAGGCTTTCCAAAGTTGCTCACTTCCTTCCGGTTCGCGAGTCTATAACTGCTAGTCAGTTAGCGGACTTGTACATCTCCAGAATTGTATCACTTCACGGTGTTCCGTTGGAAATCAATTCTGATCGCGGTAGCCTTTTCACCTCTAGATTTTGGGGAAGCTTCCAACGTGCTCTGGGAACTCATCTCTCCTTTAGTACGGCTTTCCATCCTCAGTCTAGCGGTCAAGTCGAAAGGGTTAACCAAATTCTTGAAGACATGCTCAGAGCTTGTGTTATCTCATTCGGGAAGAATTGGGAGAATTCTCTTCCATATGCCGAATTTGCTTATAACAATAGTTTTCAATCTAGTCTGAACATGGCTCCTTTTGAACTCCTTTATGGACGACGATGTCGAACACCACTAAACTGGTCTGAAACCGGTGAAAGACAATTCTTTGGACCGGATATGATCAAGGAAGCAGAAGAGCAAGTTCGCATTGTTCGTGATCAATTGAAAGCAGCCCAGTCTCGTCAGAAAAGCTACTATGATCGTCATCATAGGCAAGAGAGCTACAATCTGGATGAGAAGGCTTACCTTCGGGTTACTCCTCTGAAGGGAACCCAACGTTTCGGTATCAAAGGCAAGTTGGCCCCACGTTACATCGGACCTTTCCGCATTATTGCTAAACGTGGAGAAGTTGCCTACCAACTTGAACTACCCCCGCACCTTTCCCGAGTACACGATGTATTCCATGTGTCCCAACTCAGGCGTTGCTTCAAGGACCCCATCCGCGAAGTCGACCATGAAACGCTTGATCTCCAAGATGACCTTTCTTATCGAGAATACCCCGTTCGTATTCTTGATTCAGCAGAGCGTGTCACTCGTCGTCAGAAGATTAGGTTTCTGAAAGTGCAATGGTCACACCACTCTGAAAGAGAAGCCACGTGGGAGAGAGAAGACCGTCTCAGTGCCGAGTACCCCACTTTCCTCCCGCAGACTTCTGAATCTCGGGACGAGATTCTTTTGAGTGGGGGCGAGTTGTCAGATCCCTCTGTTAGGTATGTGCTAGGGTTAGCTAGTACCTTTGCATCATGCAAAAGTTTCAAAAGAAACCTTAAAAATCAAATTCAAAATCCAAATGGGAGAAGGAACACCCCCCAGATGAATTAATTCAAAAGGCCAGATAAAAATATTTTCCAAAAATTCATGTTAGAGTTTTGAAAAGTCTTATAAATGAGTGTGATCACATATCAAGTGATGTGGGACCCATCCCATGCTCATAGATTTTTCAAATATTCAAACAGTACCTTGGAAATAAAGAAATCCCCCTATTTGATTTAAAATTCAAATCATTTGAATTTTAAAAATGTTGAAACTTCATAAGTGGTTAGTCTATATTATTATGAGGCCACATAAAAGTTTTCAGCATTTAATAAAATGGTTTGGTATTTGTTTATCAGAGCCAAAACAAATTACAGAAAAGAAAGGAAAGATTAAACAGAAAAGAAATCAGAAAAACCTTACCTGTCGCCTGAGCGAAGCCAGCCCACCCCAGCCCAACCGGCCCACAAGGGCAGGGAGGTCTTCTTCCACCTCCCGCGCTCCCAAGCTGCTCGGTGGAATGCCACCGAGCGAGCCGAGGACGACACGTCGCCGCCGTGTGCTTCCAGGCCACCCCGTGCCCTCTTCTCGCACCTGGAGCCTCCCTGGAGCAAGCCGCATCCATTCCCCCCCTCCTCATCGTCTTCCTCCTCCTCCCGCACCCAATCCGTCGCCGCCCGAAGCCTCACCGGAGCGCACCGCCGTGGACGACGTGGCCACCGTGCCCTAGAGCTCAAGCCAGCAAGTCCATCGTACTCCTCGTCCTCGACTTCGTCTTCAAGCAGAAGGAATCGAGCCCGGAGCCAGTGTAGACGTCGAGTTCCTCCTCGAGCTCCCGCCGGCCGCCGTGGAGCAAGTCGTCGAATCCGCCGCCGTTGAACTACCCCAGCCTTCTCCACCACCTCGACTGCGTTCAGGGTGAGCTTGCGCGTGAGAACCCCCTGTTTTCCCCTTCGTTTGCTCGTCCTAGCCGAATCCACCATGGAAGCCGTAGCTCGTCGCCGCCATGGATGAGCTCGAGGTCGCCCCTGTGCCCCTTCGACTCGTCCAGAGCGTGCGTTTAACCCCTGGTCATGCCAGCTTTCGAACGCAAGTGAAATCAGCTCGATCCGTGCTTCCTAGCGTCAACTACGACCTCGTCGCCGTACTGCTTCCGCCGGAGACGTCGCCGTCGTCGTTCCCGACCACCCCGAGGACCCCCGTCGCCTCCAGAGGATGCGCGAGACGCTTCTACGCCGATTGGTGCCCTCCCCGTGCTCTCCCGTGGCCGGAATCGATCTCCCCGTGCAGCGCCGCCGTGGCCAGGTCGCCGGCGACTAGCCGCCGGCAGGCCTGACGTGGCCGTGGTGGTTAACCACTAAACCCACCCCCAGAGTCGCTTACAGGTGGGCCCAGAACCCCCCTAATCCCCCTGTTGACTTAATCAACACGGGATTAAACCTGTGTCACTGACCAGTGGGACCCCCTAGTCAGTTTGACTGGTCAAACCCCCCTGCTGACGCAATAATTCAAAAATGATTAAAAAGAAATCCAGAAATTCCAGAATTTACCCCAAACTTTGGAAATTCATAGAAAATTCATATTAACTCCAAATTGGACAAATAATATATGAAAAATGATCAGGAGAAAATTATCTTTCCAAATATGCAACTTTCAACTCTGTTTGAGTTGATCTTAAAATGGAACCAGTAGCATATGTCATTTGCTTTATTTGAATTTAATTCAAATTCAAACTAAATGATTTTGCCACTTGGACCTTGGATTTATGTTGCAAATCAACCACACTTCAGAGGCATATCATACACATTGAAGTTAATTCAAATTGATCAAACTATATCATATATAACTTGATTAAGGTTGAATTCAAATGTGGAATTTGAATTTGCATTTTAAAAATGCAATATATTCCACTTAAATGGAATTGCCTCACACATCAAACTTGTACTTCAAGATTAAACATTCTATCATGTGCTTGAGCATTGCATTCATATTGATTGTTACTTGTACTTGCTTGTCGAGTAGAGGTTGAACCGGAGCAAGAGGTCACCCCCTTCGCTGAAGATCCAGAGCCCGAATCTCGTCAGCAAGGCAAGCAAAACCCCTTGATCATGTCGATAAAATCCCACTTCCCTCTCATGTCTCGCTTATGCATTGTATAGGATGATCACCGTGTTACGTTTCTACCGCATAGATGAACCCATTCCTTTGCATGACCTATCTTTTGTCACAGTAGTAAGCAAACCATAATCCTAGCAAATGTAGGAGTTGAATGATATCATGTGGCCCCTGCAAATGTTATCGCTTATTGCATGCTTAGTATGATACCATGTTGTTACTGTGATGTGAGTCGGGATGGTAGTGATCATGTGTTGATGGTAGAAAAGTGTTGGTGAATCGAACCTAATACAAGGTGAACGATGAGAGGCTGTGTAGGAGTACACGGTGGGTTGTCTCGTTGAACACCGCCCTAAGTCCGAGTTCTTGTGTGGTGATCCAAGATGAAGAGTACAACCACACATTGGGCTCACTGACCCCTCTCGACTTATTAACTCATCCCTTTCGATGTCCAGATGTCGCAGTAGTTCGGAGTTCTGGTAGGCTTGTGGCTTGAATGCTAAGTGAGAGAACGGCTCATCCGAGACCGGCTTATGCATCACGCACACATCGCTTGGGTCCACTTCGGTAAACCGGCCGGGTTCACGATAGTGGTAGCCACCCAAGTAGGCGGCTTTCTTGGACTAGATAGGCTATGAGGTAACAGTTGTGGTGAGCATCCTCGCTGGCACCCCTTGAATGGTGTCGAGATCAAAGGCGGTAAATGATGATCATGTGTGTGTAGCGGTACACCCTTGCAAGGTTAACAAAACTATTCGAATAGCCGCGTCCGCGGTTATGGACTGCTTGGAAAGCTTAGCTTGATTATTAGATAACTTGAACCGGATACTTCTAAAACACACCAAGATAAGTGTGAGTGCTATGGCGTGCCTCCTCGTGGGGAAGTCGAGGAAGGCACCATAGTGGTGTATTGGTTGGTGAAAGTAGTGGACTCGTGTACGCTTCTTACCTCAAAGTCTGGTACTCGTAGTTCAGGATTAGCCAAGTCAAAGCTGGCATTTCTGCAAGTGAACCCCACCTCCCTTTACCTTGATACATGTGCATGAGTAGTATAGTTCCTACGTAAGTCTTGCTGAGTACGACTTTGTACTCACGTTTGCTTAATATATGTTTTAGATGACGCCACTGACCCCGAAGGTGGCTTCTTCATCGAGCTGGACGACTGAAGTTAAGCTAGTCTAGTCCCAGTCAGCAGACTGGTTCCCTCGTGGAGGGCTTTATGTTTGAATAAGGCTTCTTAAGCCAATTTGTTAAACTTGTCTGTACTCAGACATAATTTGCTTCCGTTCTGTGTTGTAATGTTGGATCACTCGTAAGTGATCTCTGTGTGTACTCTATAAGAGTTATAAATAAAATGTACACTTTGTAGAGAATTGCAATGGTACCTACTGTTCATACAAGGCATGTGTGCTGCGTGTATGTTTATAACATGCATGTCTTTGTATGGGTTTTCGAGACCTTAGTTGTGTTCTTGCTGGCGGTCTTTTATACACCAAGTGGCCCTTAGATGTGCGCAGCTTGGGGCATCGCGATGCGATTGCTTGAGACTCTGTCTCGTGCACACTTTGTGGTATGATCGAGCCCGCCCTAGACCCCGACTAAGTGATCGGGCTGGAGTAAGTCTATGTAAGAGTTTTGAGATAGTCGATAATATGGTTGAGGCGACTTGTCTTTGAATATGGGAGTTCACCACCCATATCAGTAGACTTGTGTGCGTACGATGAGGACCCATTACAGTTGATCATCCGGCCTGGATGGGATGCCCCTCACGTCCGATGCTTTCCGAGAATGTTCAGTGCTTGGCCTTGTCTGCTTAGACAAGTGGGTGCGGTTCTCGGCTCTCCATATGACTATGTCTTAACTGTACTTGCATACGCTAACCCCGGGTCCCGACACTCACCGAGGTGGTACGGTGTCGGCTAGGGGACGACGCTGGCGATCGACAACGGTGAGGACGGGGATGATCCTAAAACCTACAAAACATAATATAATTTCAGCTCAAATTTCATATAAATAAAATAAAATCCCTAACTTAGTACCGGTTCTCCACATGAACCGGTACCAAAGGACCAGCCCTGGCCCCACCCACCGTCTTTTTTGCTTTATTTAATTTTCCAGTTTCTAGCACTACAAATGAACTCCGAAAATGTTGAAACTTGGCATGGTATCATCATTTGACCCACATAGCATGTGCTAAAAAGTTGAGAGGGTTACGGCAAAACTGGATGGTGGCGGTTCCGCGGAAGGGGAAGACTTCGCGAGAAGAGAAATAGTGGAGGTTGGCTTTGCGCGTGCTTTTAACCTCACCCGGCTCTGAATCCCACCAATCAGGAAGAAGTACATGGATCGCGTGTTTCTTTTAAGCGCTTGTGAGTCGTTGGATCCGGCTTGTGAGTCGTTGGATCTGGGAACCGGCCTGTACACAGTTAAGGTCTCGCGCTAGTACCGGTTTGTGCTAGCAACCGGGGCTAAAGAGGCACACGACCCCTATATATATCCCACCTCTCGGACACTCGGTGTGTACGAATACAAATCATTCGGATTGGCCTGCATACGCCCAACGGTGCATTTGATGTGCGGGCACTCACGAGCCACAGTTGGGCTGTATGCAGGCGAAACCGTGTGTTTTGTTGATATATCTAGAAATCCTTTAGTTCATCGACCAAATACAAATCATTCGGATTGGCCTGCATACGCCCAACGGTGCATTTGATGTGCGGGCACTCACGAGACACAGTTGGGCTGTATGCAGGCGAAACCGTGTGTTTTGTTGATATATCTAGAAATCCTTCAGTTCATCGACCAAATACAAATCATTCGGATTGGCCTGCATATGCCCAACGGTGCATTTGATGTGCGGGCACTCACGAGCCACAGTTGGGCTGTATGCAGGCGAAACCGTGTGTTTTGTTGATATATCTAGAAATCCTTCAGTTCATCGACCAAATACAAATCATTCGGATTGGCCTGCATACGCCCAACGGTGGATTTGATGTGCGGGCACTCACGAGCCACAGTTGGGCTGTATGCAGGCGAAACCGTGTGTTTTGTTGATATATCTAGAAATCCTTCAGTTCATCGAGACTTTTTGTGTGTTCAAAATGAACCATTCAAAGCCACATCATCAATTTTCAACCCTTTCTGACTTCATCTGTCAATTTTCATCATTTTTCTTCGCTTGTGTCCTTGGATAGATAGATGTCGTTAATCTTGTTAAAATGGTGGACAAAAAATGAAGATTTGTTGGAGTGTGAGAGGTGAAAAAAATTTAGAAATGTGAGATAGAGGAAGAAATGAAGGATGAATCGGGTGGGCATGGGACAATGTTGAATCGGGTGATTAGTACCGGTTCTCCACATGAACCGGTACCAAAGGACAGCCCTGGCCCCACCCACCGTCTGAAATTTTGGCCGAAAACCTTTAGTACCGGTTCCTAACTCGAACCGGTACGAAAGCTCCACACGAACCGGTACGAAAGCTCCTCGCCCGCCTGGACGCCCAAACCGGTACGAAAGACCCCTTTAGTACCGGTTCGTAAGGAAACCGGTACTAAAGGCTTAGACGGTTGCCCCATTTTCTACTAGTGCTAGTGAAAATACAAATAACAGAACCACATTAAAAGATATGATTGTGCTATTGTATCTATAGAGCATAAATGCTCAAAGCCTAAAATGCAGCTACATGTAGATCACATCACAGTAAAGAGAGCACAACTTATAACCATGTATGAACAATTTAATGAAGGGTTTTTTATCCGTTTGCCATCAGTTCTGTCCATGTACTCAGTTTTGCCCCTAGCTTGGAATCGTCCTCAGTTTTGCCCCTAGTATGTGCGCAAGGACTCGTTCCGTCCATTTGCGCCATCCCCGTCAGGTCAGCGTGTTTGACTCGGCCCTTACAGGTGGGACCAGGCGGAGGCCATCTCCTTCAGGTCAGCGTGTTTGACTCGGCCCTTACAGGTGGGACCAGACGCGTTACACAATCAGACCGTTGCTGGCCGATGCTTGTGGGACCCAGTAGATAACCGTTGCTTGTGGGACCCAGCAGTCAGTCGCCGTTGCTGGCCATGGGTGTGCGATAAAATCCCGGCGGAAGGCTCCACCGTATGTCGCAGCGGTGAGCAGCAATCAGCCGAGCGTGCGACGGGGTTGGAGGCGGACACGCGCAGAGGTAGGCGGCGACCCCTGTTGGTAACTAGGAGCCGGGAGCGGGCGGCCGAGAGGGCGGCGTCGAGATCCCCTTCATCACCGGCGGCGGGAAGATTGCTGTGGAGGGCGCGACCGTCTGCTGCATTTAGAGGGGACGTGTGCGGAGGTGTTGAGATCCCGATTGGCTGCGGGCGGCCGCCAATCGAGCTCCATGTCTTCTTCGAGCTCCCGCGCCATCTCGCGGATCGAGATTCCGGCGGGCATGGAGATGCCGGTGTTGCTCTGTCCGCGGTGCAGGGGGGAGGTTGTTCGGAAGATTTCGGGGACAGTGAAGAACCCAAATCGACCGTTCTATGTGTGCAAGGATAAGGGGGTAAGAATCGGGGCAATTTGACTCTTTTCGTGGTCGGGATCATTGAGCAATACGGTTGATCTGTTTGGCTTTCATGCAGGTAAAGCATTTCTTCCTTTGGGTCGATGTTCTGGCCGAGACACTGATGAATGAACTGCTAGAGGAGCACGAGGAATGGCTTCCCATCCTGCCATAGACGGCAGCGGCCGCAGCGCGAGCTCCTGAAGAGGAGATGCAGGGCGGAGCACACATTGATCTGTTTGGCTTTCATGCAGGTAAAGCATTTCTTCCTTTGGGTCGATGTTCTGGCCGAGACACTGATGAATGAACTGCTAGAGGAGCACGAGGCTTCCCATCCTGCCATAGACGGCAGCGGCCGCAGCGCGAGCTCCGGAAGAGGAGATGCAGGGCGGAGCACACATTGAATCAATAGAGGTAGCTGTTGAGCTTAGGAGGTTGAACCAGAAGGTTAGGATGCTCGAACAGCGAGCACAAAAACCCATTTGCAATTGGTTTTGCAATTACATTTGGGCATTTGTGGGTATAGTGATCGCACTCGGTGTTTTTATGAAATTGTATGGAAAGGAATGAATTTGGGAGGGATTTGTATGCTTGAAATTGTGTGAAAAATGTAGAAGAAATGGGAAATTCAGAAACTTTCATCAGTGAAATTCAGTTATATGCTCTGCCTTTCTGTAAAAAAACTTTCTATTGGGCCAACTCTATCCAATTAGGCCCATTCGGGGTGGGAAAAATTAGAAGGGTGGGTTGTGCCGAAAAAAAAGGTGTAAAATGAACAAAAATGGGTTTTGGCTGGGAATCGAACCCGAGACCCCGTGGTTTTGGGGAGTATAGTGCTACGCTAGTGACCGTTAGGGCTGATGGAAGGACTTTGACATGGCAAAGGAAGGAGACTATACATAGTGAGTTCTTTACTTGGTTTAGGGTTTAAAAACGCATTTTGTACTGAATGATTTGGACACACGTGAGAGTGGTTTTCCTTTGGTTTTTGTACTTAATTTTTGGACACGCATGTTTGCATGCACACAGTTAGATTATAGTTTACTCATAGTTAGATTTTTTCAACACATTGTTTTCCCTAGAAATTGTTGTACACATACCCTTTTATAATAACTCTTTATATTATATTAGCACGGACGAGAACATATACATATATATTAAACATTGGCCCCTTTTACATATAGATAGAGGGGCCCGAAGCGGATTACATATATTACATATAGATAGAGGGGCCCTAAATATAGAGGGCCCTAACCTAACCGCCGCCTAGCCGCCGACGGTTGGCCTACTTCTTCCACGCCGCCGCCCTGTCCGCCATCTCCTGCTTCTGCAAGGCCCGACGATTGGCCTCGCGCATCCTAGCGTCGACCCTGTCACGACTCTTCTTGATGCGCCGCCAGAGAGCCTTCTCCTCCCGCTTCGCCTCCGCCTTCTCATCCCTCGCCAACTCCTTCTCCTCCGCCTTCTCAAGAAGGTTGAGAAGGCGGTTCTTCTCCTCGTCGGAGCGGTTGTCGACGCGGTCGGGGTCGGGGCGGTGGACCCAGGCGGTTGACTCCTGCAGCACCTTGGCCTTGCGCTTCCGCTTGGCAGAGGTTCCCAGCGCCTCCGCCGTGATCTCCGGCTCCCACCAGGGCCGAGCCTTCGGCTGGTTGTCCTCGTCGCTGACGGACTCGGGGCTGGAAGGGAGAGAGAGCTTCGACATTGTAGAGGCAAAGGGGCTGGAGAGGGATGAGGCAAAGGGGCTGGAGAGGGATGAGAAGAGGGAAGAGGAGGCAAAGGCAGTATTTAAAGACCCGACGACGTGTGAATTAATCGTGGTAGATGAAAGCCACTGTGTAGCAACTGTGTGAAAACGTAAGAAGATAGATGAAGAAGCAACGTGGAGAATCGATGCATTAGGCGTAGGACAGGTAGCAGTAAATATATGATGCGACGTAACATGTGTGCATTTAAACACTGATGAAATCCAAAGTCTCACGCCAAAGTCTGCGTAGCTGCATGCATTTAAACCCTAAGCCCATAGTTCCACGCCAAAGCCTGCATGGTGCGACACGACATGGTGTACTCTTGAAAAACGAGGCGTGGTGCAGGCCAGCTGCGTCGCTGCAAATAGCGCTGGTGAACGTCGAGGTCTACTCTGGAAAAACTAGGCATGCAGGTCTACGTCGAGTTCTGCATGCATCGGGCTGGTGAACGGGGCCCAGTAGCCAGTGGCCGTTATTGCATGCACAACGTCATTTTCAATCGTTTGATCGTAAGGAACGGTGCAGATCGAGTACATGGATGCAAACCTCGATCAGATGCTACGGTTTTATCAGATGCTACTATGTTTATTCGACCTATATAATGTGGAGAAGAATCGCAGAAGATGGTTTTTGTAATATGGGAATCTGTTATTTGAATTCAGAATGTAAATTTCCTATTCTTCGGTGAGTTTTTGACTTTTTTTCATTTTCAAAGTTTTAAAACCACCTCATCTCTACCTTGCCTAAATAAGAAATTGACGCGAAGAAACTTGTAATTTGAATTTGAACGTACTTTGAATTTCTTCAAAAGTTTGAAACTTGTGTGACATCCAAGTCATTTCTAAGTTGTTATGCTCGTGTTGGAAACAATACTAGCCCTTTTGGTAGGGTAACATCTCCAACAACCAATCGGCTCTACAAAATGAGCTAGAAAAGCGCCCCAAAGGTAGCCCAAACATCCCCATTTCTAATCCGACCAATTTTTCGACCTTCTCTAAATGACCTCAAACTCTAGGATTAACATCTAGTGCACTAATATAGTGTTCTTGACCAATATCAAGTCATTTTATTAATCTATAAATGTACAACATCTCTTCACCCTTTGACTTATACGGCAGAAGTGAGAAATCACCACCATGTACATGAATTGTTTGGTTGAATGTACTTATACTTTCTTTATCAACTGAAATGGTTAGTATATGACATCAGAAGACTACGTGTGCAGAGTTTGCATTTTTCTGATGTTTTTTGAATATCCTATGAATATTTGAATTTGGGTCAAACCGTAGGGTTGACCAACATTTAAACAAGTTTAAAACATGAAAATGAAAAACTAAGCCTGGATCCTTCTTATTCACTACAAAATGAAGCTTTGGGGAGGTTTCCCAAGATTTCATGTTGGAAAACTTGGACTTCATTTGACAGAAGTGAGAAATCACCACCATGTACATGAATTGTTTGGTTGAATGTACTTATACTTTCTTTATCAACTGAAATGGTTAGTATATGACATCAGAAGACTATGTGTGCAGAGTTTGCATTTTTTTGATGTTTTTTGAATATCCTATGAATATTTGAATTTGGGTCAAACCGTAGGGTTGACCAACATTTAAACAAGTTTAAAACATGAAAATGAAAAACTAAGCCTGGATCCTTCTTATTTACTACAAAATGAAGCTTTGGCGATTTTTCTGATTTTTTTTTGAATTTTTTTGATTGTTTTCAAACCCTAAACCCTCTCTCCCTATTCTACGAACTCTGAACATGTTCATAGGTGATAGCTCATTTGTGTGAAGCCTTTTTTCATGAAAATGACCTACACCAAGTTTATATTTTTTTCTCATAACCTTGTCACATATGACGGCTATGTGCGCAAGAATTTCAACATTTTTATTTTTTTTGAATTTTTTAAAAACATTTGAACTTGATTTCGACAAATCACTCCAAAAAGTGATTTTTCAAAAAAACGCCCCTATACCGAGTTTATATTTTTTTATGGTAACTAGGTCTCCTAAATGGACGAACCCCGTTGAGTTTGTATTTTTTCGATTTTTTGTAATTTAGTTATGATTTTCTGAAATCTGGTCAAACCCTAATAACCCCGTTGATTGGCTCAAAACCCCGCAGGAATGCTCCAAACCCTAGCGTCGAACGTCCGCCGTCGGATCCTACCAAGCGCCAAACACCACCCGTCAGATGTGGGGGCAGGCATGCGCGATCCGCGCGACGCTGGTTCTGCTTCCTGATTGGCTACTCCGCGAGACAACCAATCAGAACAGCGATGGTTTCTGCGCTCGGATAGGTTGGTCTGCGAGACATGGTTCAACCATATGACAGAAGGAAACATATGATTTTCTATTAAAATCATCCAAACACCAGTTCAAAAAAAAATCATCCAAACATAGTTGTACCATAGGTCATTCAACATAATACAACATCATTCATAATGTTTCATAAATTATTCTTGGTTCCAACTCAATCTACACCGCGCCGAGGCTTCTTTGCCGCTATGCTCCTTGTGATTCTTATGCTTCTTGCCACTGTGCTCCTTGTGATCCTTGTGGTCATTGCTTCTTCTCTTCTCCTTTTGGCAGTCTTCTTTGAAGCAACCACAGAGCTGTACAAGACAAAAAGGGCAGTGAGAAAATTTTCAAGTGATAAATGTACTAGTGTTGGCAAGATTGACATACCTGGCAGAACTCACAATCACAGAATGTTGTGAACCATCAGTTGGAGCCTCATTTGGAGCCACAATGTCACCATCAGTTGGAGCCTCATTGTCAACATCAGTTGGAGCCTCATTTTGATGATCATGGTCCATTTGATCAAAAGGGAAATCATTTGAACCATCATATGGAGCCTCATAAGCAAAATCAGATGGACCATTTTGATCACCATCAGTTGGAGCCACATTGTCATCATCATTTGGAGCCACATTGTCATGCTCTGTTCCAACCGGCTGCTCATCATCATCATCATCATCATCATGCTCTTGCTCTTGCTCTGTTCCAACCTGCTGCTCATCATCATCAGTTTCATCCAAACGCTCTCCGAACGCTGGATCTACTGCGTGATCACAATACCTACCGAAATGACCAGACCCACCACACCTGTTGCACTTACGCTTCCTCGCTCCAAGTCCAGCTCCTTCGCTGCGAGGTCTTATTCGACTCTTCCTCGGTCTACCTTTTGCTCTCTTCAGAACTGGAGCACGGAGCTTGAATCCAGGGTTCACTACATCCCATTGATGTTTTCCCTCCAAAGTAGGTAAAGGAACTGCATATGTGTCTTTGAACCTTGCAACAGAGTAGTACTCATGCACATATTGCTGTATGTTCCCTGCTGGACCTGGCAGAGTGGTGATGAAAAACAATGCATGAATGCATGGCAACCCAGTTATCTGCCATTGCCTACAACTGCAAGTTCTAGATTCTAAATGCACTGGATATTTCCATTCCCTCTTCTCTTTATCCATAAATGCTACCTCTGCTTTGGTAGCCGAGCAAAGTTTCATGCTCATGTCCAAGCCTTCAGTTTTTTGCTTCAATTCATTCAACACGGCAGGGATGACAATGTGGCCCATGAATTTTGCCGCGGCTATATTTGCACGGAAATGAAACTTTTCCATGTACTCTATTCTTATCTTGTCCAACAAATCCACCATATAGAGACCCTTTAGTTTTCGGATGGTTGAGTTGAAAGACTCTGCAAGATTATTGTGCACATAGTCAACTTTGCTCAGTTCACTGAATTGGCTTCTGGCCCATAACTTGGAGTGGTGTGTTTCCAAGTACTCCTTCACTTTCTCATTCTTGTATAACTGCCTCATGTGATAGTTGTGCTTCTTGACACTGTAAGTCAAAGCTGCTGGCCATAAATTGTCGCTATACACTTTTCCTTTGAATTTCTTCGCAAAATTTGCAGCAAGATGACGCATGCACTCCCTATGCTCTACTCCAGGGAACACATTGTCCACGGCCACTTCTAAACCCTTGCAGGCATCTGTATGAATTACCAACCCATTGGGATGTCCAATAGCCCGGTGCAGATTCTGGAAAAACCAAGTCCAGCTCTCCTCAGACTCTGTCTCCAGCACACCATACGCAACTGGAAATACAAAATTATGTGCATCAACTGCACAAGCTGCCACTAACTGTCCTTTAAACCTCCCTGTCAGAAAAGTAGCATCAACAGCCAAATACGGCCTGCAGCCTACCAAAAAACCCTGGCGACAAGCCTCAAAGCAGACAAAAACCCTCCTAAAGCATTCCTTGGTCCTTGTCACTCCCTTTATTTTGTACTCCACCGTGTGGTGGTCAATTTCTACAATACTACCTGGGCTGGTCCTCTCCACTTCAGCTTTGAATGAAAACAATAATTCAAAACTTTCCTGCCAGTCACCGTAAATAGAATCCAAAGCTTGATTTCTACCATTGAACACCCTCATGTATGGTAAATCAATCTTGAACTTCTCTTTGATGTTTTTCATCAATTCCTTTGTACCAATTTGATTGTCTTCTGTCACCCACTTCTTTACTTCTTCAGCCACCCATCTTGACTTGGCTCTACTGATTGTTTCCTTCCTAAGTGTTGATTCCTTGCACGTGTGGCTAAATGGGTTCACCTTCACCTGAATATTTGTGCTCTTTCGCATTTTAGATGCATGCATCCTCCATTGACAACCCTCAGTCGGACAATGCACTCTGTAACGAACTTTATCGCTCTTGTCAACTTTGAAATAGCGTTCTGCCTTGATGCAGTACGTCACAAGTGCATTTCTACACTCATTCATTGATGAATAAATGGAACCTTGTTCCATCAATGGGTTCTTACGGTCCCATTCAACAGGTGGAACATCGTCTTCGACATCACTCAAAGCTTCGTTGTCTTCGTCTACAACCACCGCGTCAGCCTCATTGTTTCCAGCCCGAGATGCTCGTCGTAAATTTCGAAGAACATCCGGATATAGCCTCTCTTCTTCATCCGCATAAATGGAAGGCTCCTCCACTTCAACGGGGACCCTTCTTCTGCTGCTGCTGCCCACGCCGCTCGAGGCACCACGTCCTCGTGCACTGCCTGAACTTCTCTGGCTAGAACTACGAGCACCACGACATGATGTAGCCCGAGAAGATGCATCCACCATACTAGGTCCAATTGCCGGCACAACCACATCATTTTTCAGTCTCACATGAAATTTCTCCTTCTCCTTATGCTTAGCAAACATGGTAGCGAGTTCTTCATCATTTGTAACTGCCACCCATCTGTTTCCCCCATCATAGTATTTGAATTCCACTTCATCATGCAAACCCCAAGGATATGGACTGCAAATTACCTCCCCAAATTGTCTAAAACTCCAATTGCAATCCACTGGCAAAGGATAATCGAAACCTCCCGTGAATTTCTTCTTATTCTCTGCATCGATGACATACCGGTCCCTTCTAATATTCAGCAAGAAAGCAAACCGCAATTCCATCCTAACCAGAAAAATAGAGACGAATTCAGCACACCACGAAATGCGAATTCAGCACGCCAATTGCAAAATCAACATAAACCGAGTGCGTCTCATGTCTAATCGAATGTTCAAATGCAGAGGTGAGCTCCAACTTACCCCTCGGGAACCCATTCGTGGATGCGGCGGGTGTCCGGCCCGACGATTGCCTCGCCAGCTACTCCACGGTCGCATCCGCTCGCCATTTCGCCCTGGAGTTCACCCTCTTACTTCCTCTGCCTCGCCAACCCCAGCGCTCCCGCCGGGCGCACCGAAGGAGCCTCGCCGCGGGTCGAGCAGCTGGTGGGCGCAGCGGGACAAGCTGGTGGCGGTGGAGCAGGTGACGGTGGAGCACGACACGCTGGAGCACGTTGCGTTGGAGATGTTGGCTCTATAAGCGGGACGGACGCGGCGGCGCAGGTGGCGGCCGCGGAGGTGGCGACGGCGGCGGCGCAGGTGGTGGCGGCGGCGCAGGTGGCCGTTCGAGAGCAGGTGTCGTGCACGGTTAGGTCAGGTGGTGGCCGTTATTTCGCACTGTCGCCGGTCCCACATGTAAGACCAAGTCCACTAGCGCCTTGCCCGGTCCCACCTGTAAGAAGTTACCTGGTCCCACCTGTAAGACGCGGACCAAGTCCACTAGCGCCTTGCCCAGTCCCACCTGTAAGAAGTAAACTGGTCCCACCTGTAAGACGCGGACCAATTCCACTAACGCCTAACAGACGGAATCCGCTTCAGACTAGCCGTTTGGCCTCGCCATAGCAGCTGCAACTGAAGTAGTGGCAAAACTGTAAGCCATTTGAAACTAGTGGAAAAACTGAGTACTACGAAGCCTCTAGTGGCAATCTGTTAAATGACCCTTTAATGAAACAAAAAATTATCTAAAACCCCACCTAATTAAACCATGCAATCTGAACTGAATCCACTCAATCAAACCACATATCTACCATGTAAATTCAAGTATTCGAACCGCAACACGAAATGCCAAATCAGGGGTCGATGAAGCGCTCGTGGAAGGGTAGGGCTTCGTCGACGGCACCAACGCCTTTGTCGGTGGTCGCCTCCTCCAGATCCGCCCATCCACTACCGCCGCCTCGCCCTTCACGACCGCTGGTACCTTCTCTTCCTCCACGGATGGCAGCACCACTGCCATCCGTGGCTCACCACCATCTCCTGCAGCCACCGGTGCGCCCTCTACCGCGCCAGCCAGCGGTGCGCACTACACCGCGCTAGCCCAGATCTCCTGCCGTGGCCTCCTTCTTCTTCATCGTCCGTGCGAGAGAAGAGGAGAGGATGGTTTGCTTGAAGTGAAGGAGACAAGGGTTTTCTTGAGTGAAGCAAATGGTTAATGAGCAATTGATTCAGTGTGGAAGTGGGGGGAGTTGCCTTCAATATCGTTTCCTATTTCGGGAGGATACGAGAAGGCAACGCCGCCCACACGCGTGGCACGTGCGCTGGAGGCGACAAGGCGACCATTGTGCCTCCTTGGCGAAGAGGTACAAATAAATCTCGACCGTCCATCTGGTGCGGCAAAAGAAAGTTTCAACTAGGGGGTCTATTGAAGCAAACTTCTAAAAATATACTCCTACATGGCAACTTTCATAAATAAAACCATTTTTTTCACTAGATGGCAAAAATTGTTGTATGACTAGAAAAAATGCAATAGAAAATTTGATGTGAAAATTTACATAGAGAAAAACTATCGTTTTATGAAATTTTCCATGGCAAGATTATAAAATTATTTGACCTAGTAATATGAATGGAAAATTTGACATAAAGAAAGATTCAATGGAAAATTTCTCATGAATATTTGTTATTAGTAAAATTTGACATAAAGAAAGATCCCAAGGTCCAATACTAGTCCAAAACTAAAATTTGCCATAATACAATTTTATTTTTGCCATGGTCTAAAACTAAAAAAATTCATGCTATGAAGAGTAATCTGCCATGGTAAAAAAATTAATTTTCCATATTGTAAAAATTAATTTTCCATCCTATAAAAAATAAATTACCATGATCTAACACTAAATTTATTATGCTATGGAAATTAAATTTGCCATGGCCCCATAGACTAAAGTTGTCATTCAAACATAAAATTGCCATGCTACCTATATTTTGCATATTTTCCATACTACCCACATTTTTTTGCATAATTTCCCATTTCCCATTTTTGCATAATTTCCCATTTACCGAGAAACCTACATTTGTTTTTGCATATCTTTTCATCCCTACAAAAAAGGGAAAAGCAAAAATGTGGGATTCACCATGCTATCTAATTTTTTTACTCATATTGCAATCATTAATAAAATAAAAAGAAGTCGGACTCAAACCAAGGTCTCCAAGGACTTTGGAGCCATGCCCCGCCACTGGGCTAAAACTCATTGATTTATCTAGTGTAGCGTTCGCAGGCATATTATTCTAGTGTGAACTACCTTGTAGCTAGCCGGTTTGCGTTAAGATCTGTGTGTGGGATCGGGCGGTGGAAAACCAGTTGCTCCCGGAGCGAAAATCACATACGTTCACTCCCTAAAATATGGTGATAATGATGAGTTGTCATGTTTGCAAATCAGTAAAAATGCTTATAAAACATGATGAGATGGTGATAATGATGAGTTGTCATGTTTGCAAATCAGTAAAAATGCTTATATTTCTTTCATTTTTTTCTTGGATGCTCATGCATGTTTCATCATCATGGGCAAGAAAGGCATCATGGGGTGGATGACAACCTTCATTAGTTCACCATCATGGGCAAGAAAGGCGGGTCTCGATAAGCTTTACAATGCTCAAGTGTGGAAGAGGGAGTGGGTTAATTACATAGGCTCGTGGACTTCAAGATGGTCGGAAACATTATGTTGTTGGAATGCCTATGTATATCTTCTAAACGTTTGGGTGGACAACCCAAACAGGGTGTGAACAAAAAAATGACACTCAACCTAAGCCTCCGAACTCAACCCAAACGATGAAGAATAATGAGGGGTGGAATTAGTGAACAAGAAGATGCATGCCATGACCAAGAAACTCATCAAGATGAAACGGTGTGTGCTAACCCTAACGATCATGAGAAAAAGACCACGACCTGCTCCCATTCTACCTTTTTGTGATCCGGAGGGGGGGGGGGGGGTGTTAGAAGGAAAATGCGACATGACACGTCACATGTGCCTGATGGTTTAGACCCATGTGATAGATTTCTCAATGGGATACAACAAGTAAACCTTTAGCTACATGGGGTAAGAAGTGCTGAAACTTTCATTAAATGAGATAATTTGAATGAAAATATATTAATAAAGTTATTTGTGTAAAAAATATCAAAGTAAAGTATACAGATTTATGGACCCTATAGGGCGCGAACATTCCTTTTCTTTTGCTTCCGACACGACTCATTCTGGATCACCCAATCAGTTGCACATAACAGATTACGAGCAAGCTAACCACATCGTAGATAGTGGCTAGTTTGCGCTAGAAAAAAATACAATGCGAACACCTTTCTAATATAATTATACATGAATATCCTGATGGCAATATGCCCTCATGCTCAACACGAAGGCCCAAGTTTGAATCCAAGGCTATCCCTTTTTGTAACCTTTTTATCTTAGATGGCGAAAAATGCATTAAAAAACTTAGAAAAATATATGTTTTAGGTACATGGCAATTTTCATAAGCATTTTCTCACTTTTTTCACCAGATGGCAAAAAATGTTTTGTGACTAGAAAAAATAATGAAATAGCACATTTGCATAGAGAAAACTATTTTTTATGAAATTTGCCATGGCATGATTATAAAAATATTTTACCAAGTAAGATGAATGGCAAAGTTGATATAAAGAAAGATTCAATGGCAAATTTGTCATGATTTTTTGTGATTAGTAAAATCTATTGTTTATGAAAGTTTCCACGGTCCAAAACTAAAATTTGCCATACTACAAATTTGTTTTTTTCCATGATAAAAAACTAAAATTTACCATGATGTAAAAACTAAATTTGCCATGTTGTACAACTAAATATGCCATGGTTTTAAACTAAATTTGCTATAATGTATAACTAAAATTTTCCATGGTTCCAATCTAAATTTACCATGCTGTAAAAACTAAATTTGCCATGCTGTAAACTAAATTTGCCATTTTGTGAAAACTAAAAGTGCCATGGCCTAAATCTTAAATTTCCATGCTATGAAGAAAATTTTTCCATGGTAAAAAAACTGAATTCCCCATACTGTAAAACCTAATTTGCCATCCTGTAAAAAATAACTTTACCATGGTCTAACACAAAATTTATCATTCTGCACAAAAAATAAATTTTCCATGTCCGCACACAATAAAAGTGTTACCTACATTTTGCATATTTGCCATACTATCCACATTTTCTTTGCATATTTTCCATTTCTAAAAATAAATAAGAAATAAGATTTACCAAGCAACCTACATTTGTTTTTGCATAATTTTTCTTCCCTATAGAAAAAAAAGTGGGATTCACTACAATTGTTTTACATATTTTGCCAACGTTACTAAAAAAAAAGAGAAATCAGACTCGATCAAGTCTTCAGGGACTTTGGAGCCATGCCCCGCCATGGGGCTACAGCTTGTTGATTTGTCTAGCGTTTGCGCCCATATTATTCTAGCGTGAACTACCTTCTAGCTAACTGATCCGCCCGTGTGTGGGATCGGATGATGGAAAATGCGTCACACGAGAAGCGTAAATCACATACGTTCGCTCCCTAGCATTAGTGAAAATTGAGAACTCCTATTAATTTTTTTGCGTCATGCTGTTACATATTGTTTTATTAGGTATTTTTTTCTCGTTCCAAAGTGTATCATAATGTTTTGTTGCGTACCAACAAATATGGGTGCACTTGTTTTTTCCTCAGAAAAAAAGAGTACACTTCAGGATGGTTTTTTTCTTAGAATTGAATGGATTTTTTGGTATACACTGAAACAACCAAACTTTATGTGATACTTTGAAACATGGCGTAGAAGCAGCGACAGTAGTCCGGTAGATACATGCACGCGACAGTGCACGGTGCATATCCTCATCTCTGGTTCACGTATGGGCTAGGAGAGTTGATGACATGATGAGATGGCGACAATGATGAGTTGTCATGTTTCCAAATCAGTAAAAAAGCTTATATTTGTTTCCATTTTTCTTGGATGCTCATGCATGCTTCTTTCTCATATAGTCCGTATTGATGTCAATGCACCGCGTATATCTACGATCAAACAGCCCATCAGCTTAATCTTCTTCTCTATGTTTATAACTGGCATATACAAGACGAAGGAATGTATTGAGAGAAAATCAAAGTCGATGGGCTGTTTCTTCAGTGTAGATAAGCAGACGCGTTAACACAATATAGCCTAAATGAGAAAGAAACACCGAGCATCCAAGAAAATACGAAACAAACGTATAGATTTTTTACTGGTAATTTTTGGAATATGACAACTCATGGTTATCACAATCTCATCATGTCATCAATTCTCCTAAACTCATACCTGAAGCAAAGATGGGATATGCATCCCCGTGATGAATTGGCACACGTTGGAATCCACATTTGAAATCTTCTCGTCGCCTATAAACAGATGCCCAGGAGCTGTAGCGAGACACACAGATCTCAAGCTAGCTCTCAACTCTCCTCCTCAAATTGAGCAAACACTCTGAGAGAGAGGGTTCCAAGGTTTTAGGGTAGGCGGCAATGGCGCAGCAGGCTACCAAGGGCAAGGGGCAGAAGAAGGTCATCAAGCGCATCGAGGGCAGGGCGGCGCGGGACGTGTGCTTCTCCAAGCGCCGGAAGGGGCTGTTTAACAAGGCCAACGATCTGGCCATCATGTGCGGCGCACAGCTGGCCGCCATCGTCTTCTCCCCGGCCGGCAAGGCCTATTCCTACGGCCACCCCTCCGTCGAGGCCGTGGCCAACCGCTTCTTAGGATCCCCGGTGGAGGAGGGGGCTGCCGGCGGCCAGGACCGGCTGGAGGAGCTGAGACAGGAGTACAACGATCTGCGCGCGGAGATGGTCGCCGTGGAGGAGCGGAAGAGGCGCTTGGAGGAGGCCAAAGAGAAGGAGCTCGAGGATGGGAGCCAGGCGGCGGCGTGGCTGGAGTTGCTGGACGCACACCCGCGCGACATGGCGGAGGCGGACCGGCTGACCTACGAGGCTTCGCTGAAGGAGTTGCAGGCCGCCGTGGCGGCAGCCCTCGCGGCCCCGCCGCCACAGCTACTCGCCGGCGGCGGTGGGCCTGAGCTCGGTGGCACCAGTGCCAACGGCGGGATGGGGAAGAGGATGACGGAGATCGGCAGCGGAGGTGCGTTTGAGCTCGGGGGCACCAGTGCCAACGGTGGGATGGGGGATATGATGACGGAGATCGGCGGCGGCGGTGTGTTTGAGCTCGGTGGCACCAGCGCCAACGGAGGGATGGGCCGTGGCGGTGTGTTCGAGCTCGGAGGCACCAGCGCCAACGGCGGGATGGAGGACATGATGACGGTGGTCGCCGGCCGTGGTGGGTTTGAGCTCGGTTGCACCAGCGCCAACGGTGGGATGTGGGATATGATGGCGGCGATCGGCGGCGGCGGTGAGTTTGAGCTCGGAAGCACCAGCGCCAACGGCGGGATGGAGGAGATGACGACGATGATCGGGGGAGGTGGTGGGTTTGAGCTTGGAGGCACCAGTAGCGGGATGGAGGAGATGATGGCGCTGATCAACGGCGGTGGTGGGTTTGACCTCGGTTGCACCAGCGCCAATGGTTGGATGGAGGAGACGTTTCATCAGCCGCAGATGATGACGGCGATGCCTCAGCTGCAGGGGCTCGCCGGCGGCGGTGGGTTTGAGTTCGGTGGCACCAGCGCTGCTGGAGGCATGTACTACGACTACGACTACGAGATGGTTAAGCAGCTGATGATGACGACGCCGATGCCACAGCCTCCGTGGTTCGCTGACGGAATGGGGATGCAGCAGCAGCAGCAGATGATGTCGGAGTCGGAGATGCTAACGCAATCGGGGTTCGCCGCTGGAGTGGAGATGCAGCAGCAGCCGATGATTGAGCTGCCGGTGTTCGCCGCCGGAACAGAAGTGATGCAGCAGGCAGCAGCCCGAGATGGTGACGGCGATGCCACCGGCTCCACAGGGTCTAGCCCTAGCGCTTGAATGGAGATGATGCCTTAAACAGGAAAATTAGTGTAGTTCACATACACTTTTTGTTATTCTATTTTCGGCATTATTTATATTTCTAAATAGTGTAGTTCACACAAACTTTTTTTCCTTGTTAAACTTTATTGGATTCTAAATTTCTCATCAGACCACTTAAACAGGAAAATTGCAATGGAGAAAATATACCAAGAAACATATCCTGGCCTATTGTAAAAAGGATAAATTAGTAATTGAGTCATCCCACCATTATTTTTAATTTCCAATGCTTTTAGTCTTGTAACTCCTCTTAACTCTTATTTCCCCACCGTTAGATCGAGGTGGATGGACGACTTTTGAATTACCAATCAGTGCAAAACTTGTACTACCTCCGGTCCGTATTATTTGTCTTAAAATGGATGTATCTAGATGCATTTTAATGATAGATACATCAATTTTAGGACAAGTAATATGGATTGGAGGAAGTAATATATTTTTTATCAAAGATCTACCTATATCCTTAACAGAAACTACAAATATAAATAGCAACCTGGCAGTGTTTGATTGGGAATTAGGTGAGCGTTGGCCCCACCGTTGGGTTCAGGGGGGGGCGATTTATTTAGGGAGGAGAACTGTTACGTAGGAGTAGCTTTTTGTAAGTAAATTACGTAAGAGTAGCATTTTTAAGGGTGGGGAATGCTACACCTAAGGGTGAGTTCTACGTAAACTTACTCAAATGCTGACTTGACACTAGTTTTTTGGAGATTAGATGGAGCAGGAGGCCCGCGGATGGATTCGAGGGGAGGGCGAGGCGTTTAGTTTGAGGGGAGGAAGGTTAGGTAAGTTACATAACTGGCTTACGTAGGTGCAACATTTTTGCCCCACACACAAACAAATAATAACTGCATCCATATGTTGTCAGAGCAAAATAAGCATAAGAAACATGGCATCGATGCTGTTCACACTAAATTATTACCTATCCTAAATTGAAATGATAAACTAGTTATCCTAGATCCGTTGCATCTCATTTGCAAGATCAGGATTATTATTGAGAATGATAAAATGATCATCCAGTGACATATAATTAAATAAATATATTTTTTGGATAATAAATGAAACATGTGAAGAGTCACAAACTACAACAAGAGTTAGCCCCAAAACAAGGTAAGACAATGAGTAAGGCGAGTTGGGCTAATAGTCATGCAGACATTTAGTTCGATGGCAAGGGCCATTGCATCGTCTGCCATATAGTAGTCGAGCTATGAAAGGATTGCACATACATCCAACATGCTAATTAACCACTCTCCCTACAAATGATAACCACTCGACCCATACATGGTTTTCGGAATGAGGGTAATGACTTGCTCAAACTAAAACCGGAGAACCATCCCACAATGAACTAACAAACATAGGCTTAGATCCAAAAATAAACAGAGTTTGGTATGACGCATATTGTTTCAACAAATTATGTTGATAAATTTTAAAAAGATTTTCGGGTGCAAACATACCTTGATAATTATTACCTTACCTTTGATTTTCAAGCGCTTTCATAAAGGAAACAAAAGGATTCGCCAGTGCTAGGAGAAAACATTCTCGATCTAAATTAAAAACAAAATATACATAGATCTACTCAACTGAACAAAGTCCGATGCACATGTATTTGTTAAAATCATGTTGATGAGATAAAAGATATAATGTTGTAGAGATACCATAAAATTTATTACCTTATGTAGATCTCATGCAGATCAATCTCCCTCGGCTCCTCCGGTGCAATCTAGGAATACCGCAGATTTGAATACCTATCTATTGATGGTTGAACAACAAATACGAGTGAATCTCACAAAAAAAGAAATTCAAAACAACATAACATTAAACATCAATCCAACTAAACTGTAGAGTTATGCACGAGACAGTAGATCGGAAAGAAAAGGACTTGCTAATTCTAGGAGAAAACATACTCAACCTTGGTCAAAAACAAGATATACTTAGATTGATTCAACCAAACAAAGGATTTGTAAAAATCATGTTGATGAGATAAATGATCTAATATTGTAGAGATACCTTAAAATTTATTACCTTTTGTAGACATCATGCAGATTCATCTCCATCGGCTCCTCGCCATCGGTGCAATCTAGGAATACCGCTGATTTGAATACCTTTCTATTGATGGTTGGACAACAAATAAGAGTGAATCTCACAAACAAAATATTTCAAAAAACATAACATTAAAAATCAATCCAACTAAATTGTAGAGTTATGCACGAGACAGTAGATCGGAAAGAAAAGGACTTTCTACTGCTAGGAGAAAACATACTCAACCTTGGTCAAAAACAAAATATACTTAGATTGATTCAACCAAATAAAGTCTGATGGAACATATATTTGTAAAAATCATGTTGATGAGATAAAACGATATATGATTGTATACATATACTAAATTTTATTACCTTACAGTGACATCATCAAGATCCATATTTGTCCCCATCGGACAAACATGAGAAACCGATGATGGATTTCAAGCCGTAGTGCAGCCAATCGAATGGACTCCACCATAACTACAAGTTTGACACCCATTGACGGAGAGAATAACAAACTCTTCGAGGAAGATGAAAGGTGGTAGTATCGTGAAGGGCGAAAGTACGGAGGGAGAGAAACGATATGAGTGCGCCGCAAAAGGATGAGAATGCGGCTTGGGGGTCGGGGGTTGTGACGCGTTAGGGTTAGGGTGGGTATATATACCACTTCAGGTATTCATATAGACGGTTGGATCAAGATCTATTGACTATGGAGCCAACATCAATTTAATCTATTTTGAATGGCTGAGAATCGACCACGCATGTATTTTTATAAAGTAAACCCTTACTTAATCAGGTATACAAATCTAATCCATCTCACCTTCACAATCGTCACAACGATTGGTATTTTTTCCGTCATTGCAATTAAAAATAACACCACATAATATTTGAAATATATTAGTTACAACTGGATAGCCACATGTTGAGCTAGAAAAAATGTACATATTTAGATAAGCGATGGGGACTGGGGTGACGTTCCCGAGACGTTTTTTTGGCAGCAACGAAGCTATAGCCTCCTTTTATTTTCTTAGGTGTCTCTCTGGCGTGACAAATAGTTCTCTGGCGGTTAGTACTTCTTCATTGATGCAATGGTGTTCACTCCAAGATCGTTGCAAAGATGCCAAAAGTTTTATTCAGGAGATTATCCGACTTTAGAATTTCCGTTCTACTCAAGGCTTATACAATGGCTGCTTATTTTTAGGATGTTGGTACAGCTCGACCTTAGCACAATGACTTATGGACCACGAGATAAAACTTCAGGCTGCGAAGCAAAAACGACGACCCGCCTTCAACTTATTCTAGACATTGAGTTTGTTTGGCACTCATATGCATGGTTATAATTTCCTTATTTTGAGTGTTTTGTATCATTTGGAGTCCTTTAATGTAAATTCAGTGTCTTATTCACAAAAAATATTAGTCAAGCAATTCCACATCATCTATATCGTACATCAAACGGTTCTTGTCATGCATACATAGGGTCACGACAGAAAATGAAGACCATACATTGCCAACCTTAGAATTCTTTTTGACACATAAACGGTGGGCTTACGTTTGCAACCATATGTTATCAAAGCATTGGAATCATTACAAGGGAGAGAAGATAATTACACAGGGGTGGGGAGCAATAGAGAAAATGCCTACAATCTGCAGTTAGGTGGGACAACATGGAGCCCTAATCTCATAGTGAGACTGTTTTTGAATATTTCGATTAGACCATAGTACAAGGTCGTTAGAAGCCAACCTATCATTGATGTGAATGCCTTGAGCTTCATTCCTAAATATTTTTTTGTTTTGTTGCTTCCAAATATTCTAGAGAATGTACGTAAGCACTATTGATCAAATTTTGCTTGAAGATCCCTTTCTTAAATAAGGAGAAGATTTCCTGGAGGGCAATCATGCAACCTAGTCTACTCGTCAATGAATACAATAAGGGCAAGCATCCAAGGGAGCAATGATTCTTTCGTAATGTCTCTCATTTATGAATAAGTTGTCTTCCTTCATGAGCTAAACGAATAATCTGCATTTTCTGGGTGCATAGTTCTTTCAGATGGCAGTAGCAAGCTGAACAGTTGGTCTATATTGCATTGTACTCCAGCTTGGTGGTTAAAGGATTGTCATCTTTGCTACTAATTCTTTTGTCTGTGACATGTAAATTCAAGTTTACCGAAGCAGTGTGCATAGAAGTGAACTTGCTTTCGGTTATATTAGAGATTCGCTTGGTGTCATTGAGGTTTAGGTCCGAGGAAGCAAGAACCCAGGCAAAATATGCGAGTTGTCTGTTAGAGTGAGTATATAGAGTTGGGAATTTTATTGCTAGAGTGGTCTAGAGCTCAACAACCAAAGATCACACCAGAACAAAGTTGTGGCTATATTACCGATACACACCATGGTGACGGAGCGAAAGAAATCTAGCCCTCTTAAGATGGCGTGTGAAGACTGACCAACGTGTTAAGGTCATGTTACGGTGACCAGATATAATTTGTAACAAGGTAGGAGGAACCAATCATGTCGTTTGGATATGTGTTTGATCAGCAGACATAAGTTCATGTTTTTTCAAATAAGGAAATCCTAGACCCTCGGTTATGCAATCCCAATGTCCGCGAACCAATGTTTCCAGCCCACATAAGTCAACAAGCCTAACTGGAGAGCAACATCGACTTATAACAAGCATTGGCCCCTCTCATGATGTCTTCCCAAAAGACTAGCCTGATAGGAGGGGGTGTCCCCTGCCCTATAAGTCGTGTTATGTATCCTTCCACAACTGATGTGGAACTAAACCCAACAATCTCCTCCTCGCACATATGTTAGCATGGGCCCACTAACATCAGTGTTTCCAGCCCATCAACCATGACCGCCCATCCGTGAGTTCACCGCTATTTTTATTCCAGGCACATGTGCCCTGATACCACTTGTAACACAATTCCAAGGTCCACTAACCAATATTTTCGAACCATATGTGTCAACATGGCCAACCGGAGAGCAACATCGACTTGTAACAGGCATTGAGCCCTCTCTTCCCAAAAGACTAGCCTGATATGAGGGGGTTTCCCCTGCCTTATAAGTCGTGTTATGTATCCTCTCTCCTCCCACAGCCGATGTGTTTCTCAACCCAACACCCCCATTAGCAAATAGAATGCATACTAGATCCCAAGCCACTTTGCACTAACCACCCGTACGTAATCGTATCTTACCCGAACTAGAAGAAATCTCGACAGACGATCTCTTGAAGTGTTCTGACCGACAGGAAGACAACATTGATAGCATGAATAAGGAGGACTCAAAGTACACCATAAAACAAAATCTCCCTGCCTGCTAAGGAAAGTTGTAATCCTCCCCAACCAGCCAGATGTCGGTCCACCTTGTCGTTGATAAAGAAGAAGTCATAAAGGTTTGGTTAGACAACACAAGACCTAGGTAAGATTGTGGGAAAGAAGCAATAGGACATCCAGGGATTGCAACTAGTTGCGTAGACCGATCGTGGTCGGCGTGAATGGGCGAAAACATGCTCTTGTGGAAGTTTATAATTAGACTCGTGGCCTCGAAGAATTGAAGTATTTTTTAAGAAGTCGATGTTGGTTGATGTTGGGTTGGAGGATGATTAGAGTGTCGTCAATGAGGTGGGGAGTGGACTGAAGCTGGATACTTGGATGATTAGGCATTTTTCATTGATGATGATAAAGAGATAAGGTGATAGAGGGCCACCGTGGTGCAAACCCCCGCGGTACTGGAACCATCGCATATGCTTACCAATGAGAAGAAAGATGGAGCTGCTCGAGATCTGTAGTTTTCTATCCACTGGCACAAGGTCAAAGGGAAACCTTTAGCGCACATAATCAAGGACATGGCCTCCTGTGACACAGAGTCGAAAGCTTTGTGAAAGTCAAGCTTAAGGACAATAGATGTCCGTTTTCTCTTGTAGTAGGTTTGACAATGTCAGGTTTGTGGAGGGAATTGTCAGCAATGCCACACCCGCTAATAAACCTCCCTTCAATAAGATAGTCGGTCAGTGGTTAGGCCAGGGTAGAGAGGATATTTTGACATCACAATTTTTAAGCGAAACTAGGCATAAGTTCTCCGGTTTGGTTGCATCAATTTTTCTGGGAAGAAACACAATATAAGCTTTGTTGATACGCTTTATGTTGGACGTACAACAATGGAAGTCATAGAGAAGATTAAGGAGGTCCAACTTGACCAACTCCTAGTTAGCGATGAAGAAAACGGGCTCAAAACCATATAATCCCGGGCTTGCATTATCATTCACACCCAGAATGCAAGTTTGATTTCATCCAGGGGAAAGGGTCTAGAGAGACCATTGGATTGGTTAGAGGAAAGTGAGTTGTTAAGCATAAGGTTTTCAAGGTTGAAATAAAATCTTGAATTGGATGGGGTTCCAATCAGCCCCTTGGAAAAATCCAGAAGAATTATTTCTTTTTCGCTGTGAAAGGTTAAGCCGTCAACATATATAGTCTTAATTTGGTTGTTTCGATGCCTAGCCTAACCGAAGTACAAGCATGAAGGTAGCTCGAGTTCTCATCACCAAGAAAACATTCTTTAATTTTAGCATGTTGTCTCCAGTAGGCAACAAGGACAGCTTTAAGACAGTGAAGAGAAAGTTTCACCGTGATCCTTAGCTTTGATTCCAGAGAAGAATGTGATTTTGCTTCTTGAAGATTGTTAATATGGAAATTTTGGACGACATCAAGTTGCTAGATACATACATGTATTCAACAGATGTGCTTATACAAACATTAATCTTGATCATGCAATGAAAGGGTCTGCATAACCAAGGACACCACATGGTGAGATTTACTCATTATTATTCCTGACTGTCTTCACATTCTAACTCCGAACTTGCTTCTCAAGATCAGAGAGGGACAACTCTTTTCACTAAACCCTCTTTCACGGGTACAAATTCTTCTCAAGTCATGTCACCCTGCCATAGAACACCACAAAATCCATCCATCTACAAATTTTTACCCTCATTCGAGGGTTTGCTTTTCTAGCACCGGTCGCCCCCTGCGGAGGGGCGTGGAGGTCGTGGAACCGAGACCGCGCATACCAAGTTTGTCCCTCGTCCTCCAACGAGCCAGGGAACAGCACCACCGGCATTGTCGTGAGCTATGGTGACGCACCATCGTCAAGCGACGACTTGGTGCTGCATGTACCCTCATTTCCGCCAGGGTTTGCTCCTCGACCGTCCTTCGCTCTAGCGACACCTGATCCAGTAAGTCGCTCTCCATCTAGGGTCTCCTCATTGCTCGTATTGGATCAGATACGATTGGATTCGATCCGGTTCAATCCTATTCCCCTTTCCATTTTTCTTGTCATAGTGTGGGAGCATGTTCATGTGCATAGTGTAGAACTTTTGTTCATGTCATAGTAGTGTAGAACTTGTTCATGATCTGTTCTTGTGCATGGTGTACTTTTGTCCATGTTATAGTAGTGTAGAGCTTGTTCATGATCTGTTCTTGTGCATGGCGTAGAACTTGCTCATGTGCTCTTGTTCTTGTGCATCGTGATGATGTCCCTATCATGTTCATGCTTAAGTTAATGTTCATGCTTATCCTTATGCTCATGTCCTTGTCATGTGCATGCTCTTGTTCTTGTGCATGGTGATGTCCCTGTCATGTCCAGGTTTGGCAAGTCACACAATATGAAGTCAATGAGTTAGATCATAAGTGACTGTTGCCATCAGTGGCATTGCCAAAACTGCCACTCATGATCTGAAGTTGCTAACCCTGTTAGTCTTTGTGCAGGGCACTGAGGACGATGAGGACATCATCCCCATGAACCTCCGGCTTAGGAGGGTGGACCTCTCTGGAGGGTGGATGCCATGAGGGTGTCGCACACCATGGGACGCAAGTCGAGGTCAGGGCCTGAGGTGGGCGCCCGAGAGCTCATATGCTTCTATAGAGTAATATATTTGGTTCTTATCTTTTATATTTTTGTTCTTCAGTAATTCTTGCATGTTCTCCGTTGCAGTTTATTGCTTTGGCCAAGTAGTAGGTAGTGCCTCCAAGAGGGAACGTTATGCTCGATTGTGAGTTCATGCCCCCTGATGACTAGCTTGAGTGACAGAAACATGAGTCTAGGGGGTGTGTTGTTGCCACAAGGGGGATAACAACGGTGCTTCTAACCGCGGTTGCAAGGATTGTTTACTTTACGCAAAGTTCTTTTAATGCAGTTGTCTGTGGGTTTACACTTTGGGTGGGGCTCGCAACTTAATACCAGCGAGATGTTCTGGATAGATATCTCAAGGTGGATGATTAGTAGTAGATGCAGTTGAATTTCGGTCTACTTATTTTGGCGTACCGCCCATGCTTTTGAGCCTCTTCCTTTCTTTGTAGCATAGTTAGCAATACGGTGCGTTTTTAATCCTGTCAATTGCCCAGCTGTGATTTGTTTACCTCGCATAGCAGTTTTATCATCTTTTGGGAGAGAGACATCACTAGTGAACATCACGGGACCCCGGTCCATATTCTCATCACTGTTTACACGCTCAATTTATTTCCTGCTTTTACTTTCTAGTTGCAATCACTATTATCCTTTATCCCTTGCGTTTGATCCTTTGTAAACAACAAGGCCGGAGAGATTGACAACCTCTCTGAACTTCGTTGGGAGCAAATTTACTTGTGTGTGTGTGTGCAGGTCCAGGCGAAGAAAGTGATTCTTTTCAGACGGCGCATCACTTGCTGAACCACTTACTTGTAGCTTTCGGAGTCCTACGGGAGACACTCTAAACCTTGGCATCTTTGCCAATGGAAATTTGCTGCTATCCTACATCTCACCTTCCACTTGGGGTAACCAACAAAGGGCGAGAAGCCATTATCATGTCTCGCGCATCATGGTATACTATTGTGTATTGTGTATTGTGGTATACTATTGTGTATTTTGTATTGTGTATTGTGGTATACTATTTTATTACAGAATTGTTGAAGAATGAAGAGGGCTGGAGATATTGTTTCTCTTTTTGAGAGACAAGTTATGAAGATAGGGAAGAAAAAGATGGCAGAGAATATACCGGATGTGGCCAAAGAGCAAGCTGAAAATGTGTCACCGGTTCTGATTGAACAGCAAGCAGAAATGTGTCAACGGTTGTGGTTGAAGAGCAAACTCATGAACCAAGTCAGCCAACAGTGTCTATGTCGAATGTGACCGAAAAACAAACAGAAGATGTGTCATCGTCGACACTACCGGTTTATGATTTCAGTCGCCTGAAACATGATCCTGGGAAAATGCTACCAATTGCAAGTTATCCTGACATTGATCAAGATGTAGTTCGAAGAGCATATCTCCTTTGGTGTACTTGCTTCTAAAATTGGTATTGATACTACCCGGGGCAACGACAAATGTTGAGAGAGCATTTTCTTCCATGAGTTTAGTCAAGAACAAGTTGAGAAAAAAAATGAGTGATAGTTTTTTAGATGATTGCCTAGTCACATACACTGAGAGGGATGCCTTCTCCGAGGTGGATGAAGATGATATAATTGATACTTTGATGTCAATGCAAAAGCGTAAGCCATGAACATAGTCTTTTAAAACTTTTCAAGGTATGTACTATGGTCCATGAAGTATTTACAATGTACGCTTCTGTATGCAAAACTGAGATTTAATTGAGAATATTAGTGTGTTCGTAAGACCATATTGATCTACTCCTTTCTAATATTGATAAATATTTAGATCGTTCATATGTTATGTTGCTTTTCAAAACATTTTTCTTTGAGCGGACCACCCTGTGATTAAATGCTAGCTCCGCCACTGCAGTGATGCCGCTTGTTGCCAACCTTGCAATAACCTAGTAACCATTACAACATAGGCTAGCAACACCGGCTAGCAGGATGCCATGTTTTCCCAAAGGAAATACTTGCCAGTGATGCCTCTTATCACCACCTGTAGCATCCTAAGAACCGTCACAACGCTGTCTTCCACACTACTATACTGCTCGCTGCATGGGTCCCTGATACGTCCAAAATGTATCTATAATTTCTGCTTGCTCTATGCATCTTTTGTGTGATATTGCTATGATATTGATGCACTTCCATACACTTTTGATCATATTTGGACTAACCTATTAACTCAGTGCGCCCCAGTGCCAGTTCCTGTTTTCTGCTGTTTTTGTATTTCAGGTTTTCCGATTACTTAAAGTGCCAGAAAAATTCCGGGAAAAATATAGGAAAAATCAGCGTACAGGAAGCTTCGGGAAGAGCCCAAGTGGGGCCAGAGGGGAGCCAGGGGTGGCCCAGGCGGCCACCTGGCGCGTCCACCCCCTACGCCGCTCCAGGGGGGCGCCTGGGGCCCCTGGTCCACCTCTGTCTGCCCCCTTCGCCTATATATCCCTCTCGTCCCGAAACCCTCGAGGACAGAACCCTTTTTCGCGAGCTCTCCTCTGTTCCGCCGCCGCCGCGCTTCCAAGATCGGGAGCACTAGGAGCCCTCTTCCCGGTACCCTACCGGAGGGAGGAACCACCTACGGGAGCTTCTCCACCACCATGGATGCTTCCCGGATGAATCGTGAGTAGTCCACCTTGGACCATGGGTCCATGATCAGTAGCTATGTGATGTTCTTCTCCCCTCTTTGTTCTTCATGGTTTAGACCTCGTGAGCTGCCCTACATGATCGTGGCACATATGTAATATTTCTACTGTTGCTATGCTGAGTTTGCTGGGATCTGATGGATTATGAGACTATGTTCATATTGTGTTTGAGTAATATATTTGATTCTCCTCTTTCATATTTATGTTCTTGAGTAATTCTTGCATGTTCTCCGTTGTTGTTTATTGCTTTGGCCAAGTAGTAGGTAGTGACTCCAAGAGGGAGCGTTATGCATGATTGTGGGTTCATGCCCCCTGATGACTAGCTTGAGTGACAGAAACATGAGTCTAGGGGATGTGCTGTTGCCACAAGGGAGAAAACAACGGTGCTTGTACTTGCGGGTGCTGATACGTCCCAAACGTATCTATAATTTCTGCTTGCTCCATGCATGTTTTGTGTGACTTTGCCATGTTTAGCTTGAACTTTCATACACTTTTGAGCATATTTGGACTAACCTATTAACTCAGTGCACCCAGTTGCCAGTTCATGTTTTCTGCTGTTTTTGTATTTCAGGTTTTCCGGCCAGTAAAAGTGCTCAAAAAATTCCGGAAAAATTATATAAAAAATAAGCGTCCCGGAAGCTTCCGGAATCACAAAGGAAGGAGGGGAGGGCCACCACAGGACTCCATAGGGGTCCCTGGAGCGTCCCCACCCTAGGCCGCGCCGGGAACCCTCCTTGCTGCCCTGTGGTCCCCCTGGTGCCCCCCTTTGGCCCTATTTTTACCCCCGCAGAGGAAACCCTGATTTCGGACCCCTTTTCTCCAGAAGCAATTCCGATCTCCGCCGCCATCGCCATCAAGTTTCGGGGGGACATAATTTTTGTGTATGCACCCTGCCGGGACGGGGAAGTGCCCCCGGATTCATCTCCATCGACGTTGCTTCCTCCCTCCATGAAGCGGGAGTAGTTCTCCCTCGGGGCCGAGGTTTCTACCAATAGCTATGTGTTCTTCTCTCTCTCCCATGATGTGATCTTCGTTGTGATCATAGGCTATGTTATTCTAGGGTGATCCCATGATATTTCCCCTTCCTCTATCTATTGGATTGATGTACTCAATTGATCTTATCTAGTATAATACCCGAGACCAAGGTGAAAGGGGTCTATTGGACATGGGTTAGAAGAATATTATCATGAGTGATTTCCTCTTTTGTGTGTTGATTGAAGATTGAGAGTCTCTTGGTGCTTGTCTTTGACTATCCTTGAGATATGTTGTGGTGATTGTGGTACTCTCTTTGGATGGCCGCGGTGACATTGGGAAATCCATAGATTGAGAACTACGAACTTTGAGGTGTGCTTTTTGTAGCCCTACATAATTCTCATCCTCTCTTGACCACAAAGGAATGACCTTCGAGTGCGTCTCCATTGCATGTTTTATGGGAAATATCATGTGATTAGACTATGTTAATGTTGTTGAGAGTTGCCACTAGTGAAAGTATGAAGCATAGGCCTTGTTTCCACCATTATTACACCGTTTGCACTCACTTTTGTTACATGTTTGCTTGATGCACTTTTTATTACAGATTTATATTACCTTGCTTTGCCACACCTATCACTCGTATTTTACCATCTCTTCGCCGAACTAGTGCACCTATACAACTCATAGTTGTATTAGGTGTGTTGGGGACACAAGAGACTTCTTGTATCTTAATTGCAGGGTTGCTTGAGAGAGACCATCTTCAACCTCTACTACCCTGAGTTCGATAAACCTTAGGTCATCCGCTTGAGGTAAATTGCTGTTGTCCTACAAACCTCTGCGCTTGGAGGCCCAACATAGTCTACAAGAATAGAAGTGTGCGTAGACATCAAGCTATTTCTGGCGCCGTTGCCGGGGAGGTAAGCGTTGAAGGTATATCTTTAGATCTTGCAATTAAATCTTTTCATTTCTTGTTTTTATTTTCACTAGTTATGCTTACGGAAAATTGCACTCTTAGTTCGCTGTTTGGGGAAGGCCGCTTTACCACGCCCGTGGTAGAGCAGTCTCCTCCACCTACTGAATGTATCCCGTTCAAAATACCACTTTGGATAGTTGAAATAATTATTAATGATTGTTATGATGGGACAATCAATCCTAGTATTCATTTGTTGAAACTTACATAACTTTGTGAGTTATTTAAGATTTCAGGTTTGACAAGAGGTGAAGTCATGAAGAAATTATTTTCCTTTTCACTGAAAGGAAAAGCATTGGAATGGTATAAGCTACTAGATGATTCTCACCTACGGGATTGGGAAGAGAACCAGTCTCTCTTTTACTCCAAGTTTTATCCTCTTCATGAAGTTCATGAGAATAGGAATTATGTTTATAATTTCTATCCTCATGACGGAGAGAGCATATCTCAAGCTTGGGGGAGTGATGGCTTCTCGCCCTTCGTTGGTGAGACCCAAGTGGAAGGCGTGATGCAGCACAGCAGCAAGTTTCCCTCGGTGAATATACCAAGGTTTGTCTCCAGTAGGACTCCAGAGATGATAAGTAGGTGTCAGCGGCGCGACTGACGTGGACCTGCACACAAACACAGATAACTTTGTTCCCAACGAAGTTCAGAGAGGTTGTCAATCTCTCCGGTCTTGTTGTTCACAAAGGGTAAAACACAAGGGATAATGATAGCAAGTAAAAGCAGTAAAATAAATATAGCGTGGAAACAATAATAAGGATATGGACCTGGATACGTGATGTTCACTAGTGATCTCTCTCTCCCAATAGACGATAAAACTGCTATGCGAGGTAAACAAATTACGGAAGGGCAATTGACAAGATTATGAGCGCACCGCAATGCTAACTATGCTACAAAAGAAAGGAAGAGGTTCAAAAGCACGGGCAGTACGCCAAAATAAGTAGACCGAAATCCAACTGCATCTACTACTAATCATCCACCTTGAGATATCTATCCAGAACATCTCGCTGGTATTAAGTTGCGAGCCCCACCCAAAGTGTAAACCCAAAGCAACAGACAACTGCATTAGAAAGAACTTTGCGTAAAGTAAACAATCCTTGCAACCGCGGTTACAAGCACCGTTGTTTTCCCCTTGTGGCAACAGAACATCCCCTAGACTCATGTTTCTGTCACTCAAGCGTGTCATCGGGGGGCATGAACCCACAATCGAGCACAACGTTCCCTCTTGGAGTCACTACCTACTACTTGGCCAAAGCAATAAACAGCAACGGAGAACATGCAAGAATTACTTAGGAACAAAAATATAAGAGATAAGAACCAAATATATTACTCTATCACAATCTGAACATAATCTCATAATCCATCAGATCCCATCAAACTCAACATAGCAATAGCAGAAATATTACAAAAGTGCCTCGATCATGTAGGGCAGCTCACGAGGTCTAAACCATGAAGATCAAAGAGGGGAGGAGAACATCACATAGCTACTGATCACAGACCCATGGTCCAAGGAAAACTACTCACGAGACATCCGGGGAGCATCCATGGTGGAGAGGAGACTCCCGGAGGTCAATCCTCCCTCCGGCAGGGTGCCGGTAAGAGGTCTTCTGGTGCTCCCGATCTCGGAAGCGCGGCGGCGGCGGAACAGAGGCGAGTTTGCGAAATAGGGTTCTGTCTTCGGAGTTTCCCCGTGACGGAGAATAAATAGGCGAAGGGGGCAGCCAGAGGTGGACTAGGGGCCCCAGGCGCCCCCCTGGCGCGGCCAGGGGTGGGGCCGCGCCGGGTGGCCGCCTGGGCCCCCTTGGCTCCCCTCTGGCCCCTCTCGGGCTCTTCGCGAAGCTTCCTTCACGCTGATTTTTTATCTGAATTTTCCCGAATTTTTCTGGCACTTTTTATATGGGGGAAAACTGAAATAGAAAAACAGCAGAAAACAGGAACAGGCATTGGGGTGTACTGAGTTAATAGGTTAGTCCAAATATGATCAAAAGTGTATGAAAGTGTAACTAGATCATAGCAATATCACACAAAATATGCATGGAGCAAGCAGAAATTATAGATACGTTTTGGACGTATCAGGGAGATTGAAAACTTTAATGCTAAAATGTCCTGACCATGGGCTCCCCAAAGATATAATTATTACTAATTTTTATGCGAGGCTCTCTCGACATGATAAAGACTTGCTCAATGCTTCCTCTATGGGTTCTTTCACAAACGAAAAGATTGATGCTAAATGGGAACTCCTTGAAAGAATTCAACGCAATACTGAAGATTGGGAGATCAACAAAGGTAAAGAGTCAGGTATAAATTATGAGTGTGATTGCATTAAGTCCTTTGTTGAAACTGCAAGTTTTAATAAGTTTAGTGCTAAGTTTGGGCTTGATTCTCAACTCCTTGTTGATTTCCTCAAATCTTTTGCTTCACATCTTAATATGCCTAAGGAGAATTGGATCAAGCATCATGAACCTTTTAAAGAGATTTTCAAAGAAAATTAGATTGTTCATGATGATTGCAACATGCATGGTCCAATTCCTAAAAATGAAGTTTTATATAAGCATGTTAATTTTTGTGGAGTGGATAGACCTTGTGAAAGGCCTATGATTGAAGAAGATAAGTATTGTAAGCAACATAAGCATGAAAGAACAATCACTTGGGTCAAAGATTTAAATGAAATTGCTAGAGAAATGTGTGACCTTTATCCTTTTACTTGTGAACTTTGCTGCATAGAGGGTCACTTTAATTTTCAATGCATGAACTTTCAAAGCATAAATGTTAATCAGTTGTGTGATAACATGATCACTTCTGATCTTTATGATGAACTTATGTTATTTTTTATGTGTGAAGAGTTATCAGAAAAGACTTCTTGGCTAGATGTTAATGCCTTAGGAATTAGCAACACTTTGCAAAATTGCCATCTCTATTGTATTGTTAATTGCCATGAAAATGATTACATAAGTAAGATTAGAAAGGAGGGAACTTTACCAAAGTATAAAAATGTCTCTTATATCTCTACTAATAAAAAGGAGAGTTTCTCCCAAGTTTCCTCTATTGTTTCTAATGATAAACCAGGATATGTGGAGAAGCTTCATCTCCAACCACTCCCTCCTAAGGTAAATAAGAAGAAAAAGAAGAGGAGGAGTAAGAGGAGCAAGAAGGAAGAAGAATGGGTATCAACCTGGCCTGAGCATATTCCTCGCATCAATTTTTATCCTAACGGACAGAAATTTTTGGGAGTCTTCATCCGAGAAGGTATCGGGGCGAATCTGTTCAACTGGGTTGACAAACAAAACTTCATCAATCTTGTCCAGCGGCGGGATCTTTGGGTTGGGGCGGTCGATCGAATCATTTCTGGAGAAGTGACGTTGAAGATGTGGATACTCCTTGAAAATCCGGTCAGCTTCAAGTTTCTTCACAGAGTTGAATTTCCGTAAACCTTTCCAGGAGTGGCGCTTCAAAACCTTCAAGTACTGGTTGTTGTTTAATGCAATGTTGCCAACTCGATTTATCTCATCTGAAAGATGTTGCATCTGGCGCTGATTTCCTTCAATGAAGTTTTCTAGCAATTGCTGGTTACAAATGGCAACTTCAAAGTGGTATACTTCTTTCTGGAACTTCTTGGACATGTTGTGTTCATTTATGTGCTGTCTGACTCCGACATATGTGGCAAATGGATCATTTGGCCTTCTGAAGATATTCATAGAGTCTCGGACAGGAGGGCAGAACAGCTTCGGGTGATGCTTCGCAACAAAATCTTCGCTGCGTCCATGGTTGCAAATGGCTTGCAGCCAAGGAGCATATGGCTTCAGTTGATTTACTAATTCAGCAGCGTGTACCATATATCGAAGAAAACAGTCCTCGAAGTCAAACACATGTCCATGAGTAAGCTTCATAAGAGCATGACGTGTATGATAGTGAATGTTGGATTCTTCATTCACAGAGCTGAGAGGCATCAGTGAATTTGACAGGATGTAAAACCAAGTCTTCGATATGAATACCAGATGCTTCGGACGAATTTTTTCAGGCATGTGATCTCCAGTGACTTCGGGATCCAAGAGTGAAGCAAATTCGGCTTCAGTGGGATCAGGCAACGTATGAACCTTAGCTAGTTCTCCAGTGTGCCTTGGGATGTTGACTATATCCATAAATTCATCAGAATGCATCCGAAACACTTTCCCTTGAATCATCCATTCAAGAATCCATGAGCTTGTATCATCAGGGTTTCCAGAGACATAGAGAGTGGCATATAATTGCTTCACTAGCTCGGAATTGAATGGAGTCTCCATGGCAAACAGGCCAGTCAAATTCTGTGCTTCGATGGTTTCCATGATATTTTGGAAGCACGTTGTAGAAGATAGACTATGCATGTCTAAGTACTTGTGCCTGAACAGAACACCTTTCTGGCAGTATAGCTTCGTGTATAGGATTTGTTGTTCAGCAATCCAGAAGCGAAGGTCATCAGCAGTCCTTGGGGAATCATATGGACTAGTGCCAAAGAAGCGAAGCTTCTGGCGATGAAATTCAATATCAAATTCAGGACCATGTCTTGAAGAAGATCCTTCTCCCAGGAATATAGGAAATGTTTCTCTGGGGTAAATGGAGTCCAGTTGAGTGTCTTGGGCAGGAATGCAGTGCCTTCGAGCATCTGTGACTCGCCTTTGCGGTTGAGTGATTATGGCCAACTCATTTGCTTCGGCCTCGGCTTCGGCTTCAGCATCTGCATTGGCTTCAACAGCTCGATCTTTGGCTTCACCTTCTCATTCTTCAAACTCCTCAGCAGAGTGAGCTGAAGAATAATCCTTTTCAGGAATGTCTTGAGGAGGAGGGGAAGGTTCTGGCGCAAAGTTGTCTTGAGCAGACGGTTGAGGAGCGGGTTGAGGTGGAGGTGGATTTTGAGTACGGGGTGGAGCGACTTCGGGGGTGGAAGGCTTCGTAGAAGGTTTGGTAAGCTTGATGATTTTGCATCGAGGAGGCGATGCTTTTCTTGGGGCCTTCTTGGCTGGATGAGAGCTTACCTCATCAGCCTCTTCGGTGTCAGCAATAAAACGTCTCTTTCTTTGTTGCAGCTTGGGAAGAGGTGAAGCTAATTGCTTGAGCATGGCTTCGCGCTTCTTTGAGTCAAGAACCATGACTGAAGCATTGTGATTCTTGCAACATTCTTCAATAGCTGACTTTATCTTGCCTTGATATACGTGTATATTTTTCTTCGTTTCCTCATTGACAACAGCAATTTTCTTCGAAGCAGCTATGGCTTCGGTCTTGAAATCCTCATCTGATTCATCATCTGCTTTCTTCTTGAATTTCAGAATCTTAGCAGTTTCAGATCTGTCCCTAGCATGCAAATCCCTCAGCTGATAGTATAAAGTTTCAATCATAGCAGAAATATTTGGTGAGATATAAATATTCCCAATATCCACAGCCTTGGGATTAACAGCTTCAGCAAGCAGGCAGTATGCTTGATGTATGCTCAAACAGTCCCAGAGTTCACTTTCTCTTACATCTGGGAAGTTGTGTTCACTGTGCTCAGCTTCAATGTGAGCTTCGGGAACAGGTGCAGCGACTGGCTTCGGAGGAATGTCCTTTGGAGCCATGTAAACTGCAGCTTCCTTCTGAGCGGCTCTAGCAAGTTTCTCATCTTTCTTCGTGCGAAGAACATCCAACTAAGCTTGGCGCTTTGCTTCATCTTCATTAAGCTGTTTGGCTTCGGCGGCAGCCTTAGCCTCTTGAGCTTTAGCTTCAGCTAGCTTGCGCTTCGCTTCAGCTTTCTGGTTTGATTCAGCCAGCTCTTTCCTTTGCTTCTCCAGCTCAGCAGCTTCTCTATCAGCTCTTTCTTTCTCTTTAGCTTCTTTATCAGCCTTAGCTTGGGCTTGTGCTTCAGCATGCAGACGCTCAGCTACTGCACGGTCTCTCTTGCGCAGTTCAGCTTCAGACAGCTTCTTTGTGCCGACCTGGGCATAAGTTTGGCCAGGCTTGGCAACAGTTGTCTTAGGCTTCGAAGCTTTGGCTTGTTCAGGAGCTTTAGCTTCGGGCCTAGCAGCAGGCTTAGCCTTCGGGTCATGCCTTTCCTTGGTCCTCTGCTCAGCAAGAACAGGACGGCGAGGTGGCTTAGAAGACAGGGGAGCCTCAACCACCAAGTTCGTCAAGTCTATGTTTTTCTTGGGAGCAGGAGGATCAGTGGGATCTTGAATCTTAACACCTTTAGGAGAAGACGGTTTTGCTCCAGCCTTCTTCTTCAGTGGCTTCTGAATTTGTTTCTTCTTGGGACTAGGGGGAATGGGAGAGTGCTCGGACTCATCATCTGCTTCGTCAGCAGGATCTTCATCAATCGAATCTTCAAGCTGTGCAGCAGCATCAGCTTCGTCATCTGCTTCGTGATCAGCCTCCTCTTCAGAAGCAGGAGGGGGTGAATCACTCAATTTGTGAAGATTTCACCTCTTCTTAGGCTTCGATGCTTCGGCTTCATCAAGCCCTGCAGCAGCAAGAGCTTTTGCCTTTTTCTCTTCTCAAATCCTCTTATTCTCAGCCAAAATAGCAAGCCTCTCTTTCTCATCAGGATAATCATCCGGAGTCTTGAGTGTATTTGGGTGTGGAACTGCCGGAGGCTTCGGGTAGAATTTCTTCCTGTTAGCAGCTGTGTATTGGCCACACATAGCGGTGGTGTACCGATAAGGTGGGCTGAAAGCAAACTGCATTGCCCACTTCCAAGTTGGGATGCTCTTGTACTTGTACCATCTGATAGCCCAATAGCGTCGAATCCTTTGCAATCGCATCTTTCGATCATGATCTGATTCTTCAGGAGGAGTGTCATAGCCCATCTTGATGCGAATGGCTTCGGGTATGCCTCGGGCATTATTGACTTCCTTCGTTTTTCCTCCTTTGCCTTTCTGCTTCGGTGGCTCTGGATAATTTTCGAGCCCTTCAACAATGGGAGACTCATTCCCCATAGCAGCCTCTTCGTCAGACATCCTGTGATCAGAAATATAGACAAGAGGGAAACCAAGAGAGGGAATGAATAAGCACAGGCAAAGGTTTCGACCAAAACCAAAAGATTTTGACAGGAGCTCAGATCAATCTAAGATTGGATGCAATTCTGTTAATGGATTTGGCTAGAGCCAGTTCGAGAACAAGACCTAACCTAATCCAAACCACAGAAGAATCGAGTCTCAAATACTGACCTCAGAAGATGGGATCACTTTGATTCTACGAACAGTTTTCCCAGGGAGTAAAGACCAGCACGGATCAAACATTCCTATAAACAGAAAAACAAAAACCCTAACAATACTTAGATCCAAACCCTAGATGAAGAACACGGAGAACAAGATTGGATCCAAGAAGCTCTGCGTACCCTAACTTGGTGACGCGAAGCGGCTACGGCGACGGAGTGCGGAGACGTGCTCTTCGTCGACGGGGAATGTCCACGGCGGCGGCGGTCCGGCAGTGAAGCGGCTACGGCGACGTCGGGGACGGGAGCTCTGCGGATTGCTCGAGGTGGAAGACAAGGAATCCGGGAGAGAATGAATCGTGGGGAAACCGTTCCGATGGGGAACGCCTTAAATAGGCCTGATCTGGAGCGGTTACCAGATCAAATCGAACGGTTCTCAGCGAGTGACTCTTCCGATTCAACGGCTCAGATGAAGTGGCGTATCGCGAGCGAATCTCAACGACCCGAAAAAGACGGGGACTCAACGGCCGAAGAATAAGTCTTGACCGAGAGCAAAAAATTCGATAAAGTTGGAAGCATTTGATTCGGAACTCAATGATGTTCGAAGCAATATGCTTTCCGTTTCAATTGTGCTTAACATTCAAGATAGAGAAGATTGGGAACGAATCAGAAAGGAGGGGTAGGGTCCGAAACTTATCACTTCGAAGAACAACAACGAAGCTAAAAGTAATAAGCATAGGGGACAAAAAAACGAACAAAGAAAATTAAAACAAAACTCAGAACAGAAAGCAAATGGCAAACGAAACTAAACTTAGACGAAGGAAAACTCAAGCGAAACTAAACAAATAAATACACAACGAAGGTGAATATATATAATGAAAAGTTTCGATCTTACTGAACATTGTGTGAGTCTAAGATGTTTAGCTCACATCTCAATGCACAAAACCTTATCTCGTCCAATGGCTTCGTGAATATATCTGCCAATTGATCTTCAGTTCTTACATGGCTAATCTCAATGTCTTCGCGCTGAACATGATCTCGAAGAAAATGATGACGAATATCAATATGCTTCGTTCGAGAGTGTTGCACAGGATTGTGAGCAATCTTGATGGCACTCTCATTGTCACAAAGCAGAGGGATTTTCTTCACAAATATACCATAATCTTTCAGCGTCTGCTTAAGCCAAAGTATTTGAGTGCAGCATGAGCCAGCAGCAATGTATTCAGCTTCAGCAGTAGATATTGCGACACAGTTCTGTTTCTTTGAAGCCCAACACACAAGAGATCTACCAAGAAAATGAAAAGTGCATGAGGTAGATTTCCTGTCAACCCTATCACCAGCCCAATCTGAATCAGAATATCCAATCAAATCAAACTGAGTACCCTTGGGATACCAAAGTCCCAAAGAAGGAGTATGTGCTAGATATCGAAGAATTCGCTTCACAGCAATATGATGCGATTCCTTCGGATTTGCCTGAAAACGAGCACAAATACAAACTGATAGCATGATGTCAGGTCTAGATGCACATAAGTATAAGAGTGAACCTATCATAGACCGAAACTTCTTCTGATCGAAGGGTTTCCCTTTCTCATCTGCATCAAGAAAACCATTTGTAGGCATGGGAGTTCTAATGGTCTTGCATTCAGCAAGATCAAACTTCTTCAGGCAATCCTTCAAGTATTTCTCTTGTGAAATAAAGGTGCCATTCTTCTGTTGTCGAATCTGAAGTCCAAGGAAAAACTTCAATTCACCCATCATAGACATCTCATATTTCTTCGACATCATTCTTGCAAATTCTTCGCTGATTTCAGTGTTAGTACAGCCAAATATAATATCATCTACATATATCTGACACACAAAAAGAGCATTGTTATATGATCGAGTGAAAAGAGTGGGGTCAGTTGTTCCTGGTTTGAAGCCTTTCTTCAGGAGGAAATCCTTCAATGTTTCATACCAAGCACGAGGTTCTTGCTTCAGTCCATACAAAGCTTTGTGAAGCCTGTACACCATATCCGGATTCTTCGAGTCTTCAAAACCTGGAGGCTGCATAACATACACTTCTTCTTCGATTTCACCATTAAGAAAAGCACTCTTGACATCCATTTTATATAGCAATATATTTTTGTGGTTAGCAAAAGCAAGCATGACACGAATGGATTCGAGACGGGCTACTGGAGCATAGGTTTCACCAGTCAATGCCTTCGATTTGAGTGTAACCTTGTGCTACCAATCTAGCCTTATTTCTTACCACAATACCATCTTCATCTTGCTTGTTGCGAAATATCCACTTTGTGCCAATAACATTGTGCTTCGTGGGATCTGGCCTTTCAACAAGTGACCAGACCTTGTTTCTTTCAAATTGGTGAAGTTCTTCCATCATAGCCAATAACCAAGCAGGGTCCTTCATGACTTCATCATATTTTGAAGGTTCTAGCATGGAGACAAAAGAAAAGTTTCCACAGAAGTTAGCCAAACGAGTACGAGAACGAGTAGTGGGTCGACCTGGTTGATTGATATCTTCGAGGATCGAATCCACATCAACTCTTCTTCGAACTCGGGATAACGTAGTATCATTTTCTTCAGGCTCAGCTTCTGCTTCAGGATCTGCATCAGCTTCGGGATCAGCTTCACCTTCAGCTTCAGCATTTCCTTCAGGATTAGCATTTCCTTCGTTCCCTTGACCTTCTCCGTCCTGTTCATCATTAGCTTCAGGATGTTGATCTCCAGCGCCCCGGGCTATGTGTGGGAACATTGGACCATCATCATCCCTGACAGCTTGACGTTGATTGGTTTCAACAGGGCGAATCTCACCAATAGCCATGGACCTTATTACTTCATCAAGAGGAGGTTCATCTAGATCATGAGGCAAATCTCCTTTTGAGAGCCATTAGTTTCATCAAACCTTACATTCACAGTTTCCATAACTTTCCCAAAGTGAGAGTTATAGACTCTGTAAGTGTGAGAGTTTGAGCCATAACCTAAAAGAAAACCTTCATGTGCCTTAGGGGCAAATTTGGAGCTATGATTCATATCTCTAATAAAGCATGGGGCACCAAATACCCTAAGATATGAGACACTTGGTTTGTTACCAGTGATAAGCTCATATGAAGTTTTCTTCAAGAATTTGTGCAGGTAAACCTTGTTGATGATGTGACATGCAGTATTGATTGCTTCGGCCCAGAACCTAATAGGAGTCTTGTATTCAGCAAGCATAGTTCTGGCCATTTCAATAAGAGTTCTATTCTTCCTTTCAACTACACCATTCTATTGAGGTGTATAGGCAGCAGAGAACTCATGAGTAAAACCATGATCATCAAGAAAATCTTCAATATGAGTATTTTTTAACTCAGTTCCATTATCACTTCGGATATGCTTCAGAGATAATTCATATTCTGTTTGAGCTCTCTTTGCGAATGACTTGAAGATTTCAACCACTTTGCTCTTGTCATCCAAAAAGAAAACTCAAATATAACGAGAAAATTCATCAACAATAACTAGACCATATTTGTTTCCTCCCAGGCTTGCATAATTTTGAGGACCAAAAAGATCCATATGAAGCAATTCAAGAGGACGAGTGGTAGTCATGATGGTCTTCGCTGAGTGATGTTTCTTCGTAATTTTACCAGCTTCGCAAGCACTGCAGAGACGATCCTTATCGAATTTCACTTCGCTAAGGCCGATAACATGATTCTTCTTCACTAAGTTATGAAGATTTCTCATTCCTGCATGACCAAGTCTTCGATGCCATAACCATCCAGATGAAGCTTTTGCCATTAAGCAAGTGGATACAGCAGGGCCCGAAGAAAAATCAACAATGTATAGATCTCCCTTTCGGTAACCCTCGAAGACAAACGTATAGTCATCCTGTGAAAAGACAACACAACAAGAAGCAGAAAACAGAACAAGCAAACCCATATCGCATAACTTTGAAATAGACATTAGATTATATCCAAGAGATTGGACTAGCATAACCTTGTCAATGTGCTTATCCTTCGATATGGCAATCTCACCCAAACCTAACACTTTACCTTTGTTGTTATCACCGAAGGTAATGTACTTCAGAGAAGATTGAGATAGTTTTTCTTCGGTGAATAACTCCTTGTCTCCGGTCATATGATTTGTACAACCACTATCCATGACCCATTCGGATCCACCGGAGACATAGCCCTGCAGAAGAATTAGTTCTTCTTAACCACCCACAAACGAGCAGGTGACTGAGAAGATGTTGAAGCACTGGTCGAAGCAATATTAAATCGAACAGGAGTGTATTGCTTCGGTGTACCATCAAGCACACCATAAATGTAAGTCTTCTGCGAACGGTTAGCATAAGTATGAGCATATGCAATCTTAGTACGATTATTATGAGGACGATACGTGTGGCGACCAGTACGATAGTATTGCTTCTGCGGAACATTTGATTCGGTCACCAATGGATCATTTCTCGTATCAAGAGAGTAGAAATGATTCGGTGGTACCGAAGACTTTCCCTGCATAGAATGGTTAGCAGGCAGTTTTTCCACAAGTGCTTTCTGCACCCATATCTGCCTCTTATAGAATCCATTCTTTGGTGGAGTACCTACATACTCAGCTGAAACTTTTCCCTGTTCATCTTTCATGAGTTTGTAGTCTGAATCAAGTGATTCATCCACAATGACTTTGTTCATTTTGCATTCGAAACCTGAAAGGTTAGCAATATCAATGGGTTTCTACTTCGCTAGAACCCAAACAGTCTTAGGATACTGTTCAGGCTCCCAGTATGTGCCATCAGGATTTACCTTCCTCTCGAAACCAACACCTTCATTCCTGGGATTCCTGTGAAGGAGAGCCTTCCTCAGGATGTCACAGAGATATTGATGTCCTTGCACACTTTTGAACATGCCTGATTCAAATAAGTTTTTCAACCTGAGGAGTTCCTCGGTAACAGCAGGATTTTCCTCATCGGAGGCATTAGTCTCATCAATAATAATAGGAGCTTTCCCTTTGGAATCAGTTTTGCTTCGTTCCAAGCAGTCCAAACAAGGTGATTCAGTTTTATGATTTGTTTCAGAACCTTGTTGAGCCATGAGAGAGAGATTGACATTTTCCAATTCTTCATGAGCCTCTTTCAGTTTTTCGAGAGCCATTTTCCTCTGAAGAACTTCATAGGTGAGCTTCTCATAATCAACTGAAAGAAGATCATGCCGAGAGGATAATTCTTCAAACTTCTCCTTTAGAGCAGCATGCTCATTAGTTAAAGTTTGACCTTTCTCAATCTCATCGATCAACAACGTTTCTGATTTCTTGATGGTTTTACTCAGTGAATCAAGTTCATCTTGTTGGATTGAAGCAATTTTAGCAAGTTTAGCATAGCATATCTTTGAGTCACTTTCATATGAAGAACATTCAGAAGTATCATAGTTTGACTTAGATGAAGATACCTTTGCCTTGGCCATGAAGCAATATGCAGAAGTTTCATCTTCACTATTGTTGTTGGTGAAGAATGAGCTCGAAGCATTGATTGAAGCATCTGCCGAAGCGAAGGCCAAACCAGCAACACCATCTGATTCGGACCCAGACGCAGACCTTGAATCTTGTTCAGCTTCGGAACCAGAGGCTTCGTCTTCAGAGTTCATCTCCTTTCCCAGATAGGCCTTGGCACGGTGAGAGCTTCTTCGACGAGACGAGTAAGTCTTCGATGAAGAACCCTCACGTTTCTTATGATACTTCTTCCTCTTATCATCATCAGAATCCTTCTTCTTTTCTCTTCTTGAACTGGAATCATGTCTCTTTGACTCATGACTTCTGGAGGATCTGTGAGACTTCGATGAAGAGTCTCTGAGTGAATGCTTCGATTTGTTCTCAGCTTCCCACAGAGGGCAATTAGCAATGTAGTGACCTGGTTTCTTACACTTGTAGCAGCAATTGTCCTTTGATGGGGAGCTTCTAGAGGATAAACGGTAGGAAGAATGACTTGAGCTTCTTGAAGGATAACTCTTCTTGTGTGAAGAAAAACCTTTTCTTTGAAAGCGATTGAAGCGTCTCATAATCAGTGCTAAATCTTTTCCAATGCTTGAGGGATCATCTGATTCGACACCTGAAGCAGAACTGACTTCGGGTGAAGAATGACGCGAAGCTTTTGCTTTCAGGGCATGGGATCTCCTTCGAGAACCATTTATGTCATGTTTCTCTTCTTCTTCCATTTCAAAGGTAGTGAGTCTCTCAAGAACATCAGCAGCAACAAGACGTCTGAAATCAGTCCTTTCCTTGATCATCAGCACTATGTGATCAAACGAATCATCCAATGAGCGAAGCAAAGTTCTCACAACAGAGTGAGGAGTAATGTCATCAGCACCGAGGGAAATCAATTCATTAGCAAGAGTTGTGAGTCTGCTGTAAATGGAGCTGACTTTTTCACCCTCGTTTCTCTTGAAGCGATAGAATTTGCTTCGGAGAGTGTCAATTCTGGCATCCTTCTGGGTAGAAACACCTTCACCAATATTCTCAAGATAGTCCCAGACACCTTTGGTAGTTGGAATATTCTTCACTTCATGATACTTTTCAGGTGTCAAGTGATTGGTGATGAAAACCCAAACTATAGAATCAAGATCAATCAGTGTTGCTTCTTCAGGGGTGATCTCCTTCTCATCGGCAACAGTGACTCCATACAAGACAACTTGCCAGGCAGTTGAGTTGATAGCCATGATATTCCTTTTCATCTTGTCCTTCCAGTACGGGTAGTCCTTCCCATTGAAAATAGGAATAGGTTCGCAAGAGCGAATAGCTGCGAAAGACATACTAGAAAACATACTTGATAACACTCCAGGAGGTTAATCCAAATAAAGAGTGCCTAGCTCTGATACCAATTGTAAGTTCAAGTATGTGATCAGAGGGGGAGGGGGTGAATAATCACTTCAAATTTTTGCATGAATCTATGAAGTGAAGCATAACTTAACAGCAGAAGAGTTTCAACAGAACGGTAAACATCGAAGCAGAACATGATTGAAGCATAACATAGCGAATCAAAAGCATTGAATCAATTGCATAGAAGCAGATCACAGAAGCAATTGATAAACTGTATGTAAGTGCGGAAAGTAAAACGAACTCTTGACTCGGCGATGTTTGTTCGACCAGTTCACACTCTGCAAAGTGCTACGTCTGGTTGGAGGGACTTGTGATTGAACACAGGAGCTAACCTCTCTCCGTCCGTATCTCCACTGCACCAAACTCCTTGAGCTTGGTCAGTTCTTCACTCGTGGTTGATTATTGAGGAAATCACCGAAACCTTTGACAAACTGGACTTCGAGGCGACAATAACTCTTCGCTCTCTGAAGAACAACTCTCTAACCGTCTAGGAGAATTGCAGTTCTCCAAGATAAAAAGGCTAGCAAACTTCTTCCTAAGTCATGATGAATCAACTCAGATCAATAGGACTTCTGCTTCTGTGGATGGGTTTTGGTTTGCTTCGGTGGGGTTGCTCTCTCTCTCTCCTCTGTAAGGAATTAATCTTGGAGCAGCCGCCGGCCAATGAGGGAGGGGGTGGCGTATTTATAGGTGGCAATCCCTAGGTGCGAAATGACTGAAGTGACCCGATGTGACAGCTTGACACCTGTCCCCAACGGTCATATTTCCAATCAAAGCGCAACTTTACTTGCGGTCCAAGTAAAGCTGACTCACGGACTTGGTTCTGCTTCAGGAGCCGAAAGAACTAAGTCTTCGCTGGTGAAGCATTACCTAGCGCACATGAGATTTCTCAACTCTGGTTTCTCACTGGTTTGGATTCGATCTGAGTCTTTTCATCAAAACCTTCGGAGTACATTTACTAAACCCCTCTTGATAGTACGGTTTTTCCTACGACTCAAAGAAGTGAAAAAGAACTACGCAAAAACAACTAAGTCTTGCGCCATCTTGGTCATCTTCTTCGATGAGACGTGCTTCAGGATTCCTTATCTTTTTAGGGGTCGACATCCGTGATGAGCTTCACTCCAGAGGATATGCTTCAGTAAAAGTGTAAATCTTCGTTGAAGCTTTATCACCAACCTATAACTTCAGGAACCTAACCATCTGTTTCACACTAGAAAGCTTGTTAGTTCCTCCATTGTTTTGCCCAACAATATCCAAAACTCATGGGAGTACAACTTTGCTCTTACAATCTCCCCCTTTTTGGACTATTGTTGACAAAACAGGCATCGATAAAAGATATGGAATGTTTGAGTTGAGTTGAGAGCAAACTCTAAGATATGAAGCCTATGACTCCCCCTGAATGCAAGCATTGAAGATTTATATAATCGAAGTGAATGCTTGTTGAAGAATATCATCAATGGGAAGCCTAACACATATCTTAGTGAATCAATTGCATATAGAGAATATGACTTGAAGAATATGCAATCATCCAATGACCTGTGAACTTAAGGATAATAACCACCTGCAAGATAAAAGATAGGAGAGCAACTTGCAAGCACGGGGGTTATTAACATATAAGGTGAAGCAGTTCACAACCGAAGTAATACTTAAGTTACAACCCAATCGAAGAGAATGGAATGTTTGTCGTAACTTAACATGCAAAAGATGCTACATTCTCCCCCTTTTTGTCAATAATTGGACAAAAGGTTGAGAGGTAGATCAAGAGTCATTTACACGTCAGCTGCAACCCTGGGACCCTGCACATTGTCTTCGCCTGAAGAAGATGCATCGCCTGAAGTATCTCCTTCGGTCGAAGCAGGTGACTCTTCCTCGTCGAAGTCCATCGGCGCTTGAAGAAAATCAAGGTCGCTGTCGTCGAGAGGATCATCTTCTTGCTTCGAGGTATGGGAGTCTTCATCCGAGAAGGTATCGAGGCGAATCTGTTCAACTGGGTTGACAAACAAAACTTCATCAATCTTGTCCAGCGGCGGGATCTTTGGGTTGGGGCGGTCGATCGAATCATTTCTGGAGAAGTGACGTTGAAGATGTGGATACTCCTTGAAAATCCGGTCAGCTTCAAGTTTCTTCACAGAGTTGAATTTCCGTAAACCTTTCCAGGAGTGGCGCTTCAAAACCTTCAAGTATTGGTTGTTGTTTAATGCAATGTTGCCAACTCGATTTATCTCATCTGAAAGATGTTGCATCTGGCGCTGATTTCCTTCAATGAAGTTTTCTAGCAATTGCTGGTTACGAATGGCAACTTCAAAGTGGTATACTTCTTTCTGGAACTTCTTCGACATGTTGTGTTCATTTATGTGCTGTCTGACTCCGACATATGTGGCAAATGGATCATTTGGCCTTCTGAAGATATTCATAGAGTCTCGGACAGGAGGGCAGAACAGCTTCGGGTGATGCTTCGCAACAAAATCTTCGCTGCGTCCATGGTTGCAAATGGCTTGCAGCCAAGGAGCATATGGCTTCAGTTGATTTACTAATTCAGCAGCGTGTACCATATATCGAAGAAAACAGTCCTCGAAGTCAAACACATGTCCATGAGTAAGCTTCATAAGAGCATGACGTGTATGATAGTGAATGTTGGATTCTTCATTCACAGAGCTGAGAGGCATCAGTGAATTTGACAGGATGTAAAACCAAGTCTTCGATATGAATACCAGATGCTTCGGGCGAATTTTTTCAGGCATGTGATCTCCAGTGACTTCGGGGTCCAAGAGTGAAGCAAATTCGGCTTCAGTGGGATCAGGCAACGTATGAACCTTAGCTAGTTCTCCAGTGTGCCTTGGGATGTTGACTATATCCATAAATTCATCAGAATGCATCCGAAACACTTTCCCTTGAATCATCCATTCAAGAATCCATGAGCTTGTATCATCAGGGTTTCCAGAGACATAGAGAGTGGCATATAATTGCTTCACTAGCTCGGAATTGAATGGAGTCTCCATGGCAAACAGGCCAGTCAAATTCTGTGCTTCGATGGTTTCCATGATATTTTGGAAGCACGTTGCAGAAGATAGACTATGCATGTCTAAGTACTTGTGCCTGAATAGAACACCTTTCTGGCAGTATAGCTTCGTGTATAGGATTTGTTGTTCAGCAGTCCAGAAGCGAAGGTCATCAGCAGTCCTTGGGGAATCATATGGACTAGTGCCAAAGAAGCGAAGCTTCTGGCGATGAAATTCAATATCAAATTCAGGACCATGTCTTGAAGAAGATCCTTCTCCCAGGAATATAGGAAATGTTTCTCTGGGGTAAATGGAGTCCAGTTGAGTGTCTTGGGCAGGAATGCAGTGCCTTCGAGCATCTGTGACTCGCCTTTGCGGTTGAGTGATTATGGCCAACTCATTTGCTTCGGCCTCGGCTTCGGCTTCAGCATCTGCATTGGCTTCAACAGCTCGATCTTTGGCTTCACCTTCTCATTCTTCAAACTCCTCAGCAGAGTGAGCTGAAGAATAATCCTTTTCAGGAATGTCTTGAGGATGAGGGGAAGGTTCTGGCGCAAAGTTGTCTTGAGCAGACGGTTGAGGAGCGGGTTGAGGTGGAGGTGGATTTTGAGTACGGGGTGGAGCGACTTCGGGGGTGGAAGGCTTCGTAGAAGGTTTGGTAAGCTTGATGATTTTGCATCGAGGAGGCGATGCTTTTCTTGGGGCCTTCTTGGCTGGATGAGAGCTTACCTCATCAGCCTCTTCGGTGTCAGCAATAAAACGTCTCTTTCTTTGTTGCAGCTTGGGAAGAGGTGAAGCTAATTGCTTGAGCATGGCTTCGCGCTTCTTTGAGTCAAGAGCCATGACTGAAGCATTGTGATTCTTGCAACATTCTTCAATAGCTGACTTTATCTTGCCTTGATATACGTGTATATTTTTCTTCGTTTCCTCATTGACAACAGCAATTTTCTTCGAAGCAGCTATGGCTTCGGTCTTGAAATCCTCATCTGATTCATCATCTGCTTTCTTCTTGAATTTCAGAATCTTAGCAGTTTCAGATCTGTCCCTAGCATGCAAATCCCTCAGCTGATAGTATAAAGTTTCAATCATAGCAGAAATATTTGGTGAGATATAAATATTCCCAATATCCACAGCCTTGGGATTAACAGCTTCAGCAAGCTGGCAGTATGCTTGATGTATGCTCAAACAGTCCCAGAGTTCACTTTCTCTTACATCTGGGAAGTTGTGTTCACTGTGCTCAGCTTCAATGTGAGCTTCGGGAACAGGTGCAGCGACTGGCTTCGGAGGAATGTCCTTTGGAGCCATGTAAACTGCAGCTTCCTTCTGAGCGGCTCTAGCAAGTTTCTCATCTTTCTTCGTGCGAAGAACATCCAACTAAGCTTGGCGCTTTGCTTCATCTTCATTAAGCTGTTTGGCTTCGGCGGCAGCCTTAGCCTCTTGAGCTTTAGCTTCAGCTAGCTTGCGCTTCGCTTCAGCTTTCTGGTTTGATTCAGCCAGCTCTTTCCTTTGCTTCTCCAGCTCAGCAGCTTCTCTATCAGCTCTTTCTTTCTCTTTAGCTTCTTTATCAGCCTTAGCTTGGGCTTGTGCTTCAGCATGCAGACGCTCAGCTACTGCACGGTCTCTCTTGCGCAGTTCAGCTTCAGACAGCTTCTTTGTGCCGACCTGGGCATAAGTTTGGCCAGGCTTGGCAATAGTTGTCTTAGGCTTCGAAGCTTTGGCTTGTTCAGGAGCTTTAGCTTCGGGCCTAGCAGCAGGCTTAGCCTTCGGGTCATGCCTTTCCTTGGTCCTCTGCTCAGCAAGAACAGGACGGCGAGGTGGCTTAGAAGACAGGGGAGCCTCAACCACCAAGTTCGTCAAGTCTATGTTTTTCTTGGGAGCAGGAGGATCAGTGGGATCTTGAATCTTAACACCTTTAGGAGAAGACGGTTTTGCTCCAGCCTTCTTCTTCAGTGGCTTCTGAATTTGTTTCTTCTTGGGACTAGGGGGAATGGGAGAGTGCTCGGACTCATCATCTGCTTCGTCAGCAGGATCTTCATCAATCGAATCTTCAAGCTGTGCAGCAGCATCAGCTTCGTCATCTGCTTCGTGATCAGCCTCCTCTTCAGAAGCAGGAGGGGGTGAATCACTCAATTTGTGAAGATTTCACCTCTTCTTAGGCTTCGATGCTTCGGCTTCATCAAGCCCTGCAGCAGCAAGAGCTTTTGCCTTTTTCTCTTCTCAAATCCTCTTATTCTCAGCCAAAATAGCAAGCCTCTCTTTCTCATCAGGATAATCATCCGGAGTCTTGAGTGTATTTGGGTGTGGAACTGCCGGAGGCTTCGGGTAGAATTTCTTCCTGTTAGCAGCTGTGTATTGGCCACACATAGCGGTGGTGTACCGATAAGGTGGGCTGAAAGCAAACTGCATTGCCCACTTCCAAGTTGGGATGCTCTTGTACTTGTACCATCTGATAGCCCAATAGCGTCGAATCCTTTGCAATCGCATCTTTCGATCATGATCTGATTCTTCAGGAGGAGTGTCATAGCCCATCTTGATGCGAATGGCTTCGGGTATGCCTCGGGCATTATTGACTTCCTTCGTTTTTCCTCCTTTGCCTTTCTGCTTCGGTGGCTCTGGATAATTTTCGAGCCCTTCAACAATGGGAGACTCATTCCCCATAGCAGCCTCTTCGTCAGACATCCTGTGATCAGAAATATAGACAAGAGGGAAACCAAGAGAGGGAATGAATAAGCACAGGCAAAGGTTTCGACCAAAACCAAAAGATTTTGACAGGAGCTCAGATCAATCTAAGATTGGATGCAATTCTGTTAATGGATTTGGCTAGAGCCAGTTCGAGAACAAGACCTAACCTAATCCAAACCACAGAAGAATCGAGTCTCAAATACTGACCTCAGAAGATGGGATCACTTTGATTCTACGAACAGTTTTCCCAGGGAGTAAAGACCAGCACGGATCAAACATTCCTATAAACAGAAAAACAAAAACCCTAACAATACTTAGATCCAAACCCTAGATGAAGAACACGGAGAACAAGATTGGATCCAAGAAGCTCTGCGTACCCTAACTTGGTGACGCGAAGCGGCTACGGCGACGGAGTGCGGAGACGTGCTCTTCGTCGACGGGGAATGTCCACGGCGGCGGCGGTCCGGCAGTGAAGCGGCTACGGCGACGTCGGGGACGGGAGCTCTGCGGATTGCTCGAGGTGGAAGACAAGGAATCCGGGAGAGAATGAATCGTGGGGAAACCGTTCCGATGGGGAACGCCTTAAATAGGCCTGATCTGGAGCGGTTACCAGATCAAATCGAACGGTTCTCAGCGAGTGACTCTTCCGATTCAACGGCTCAGATGAAGTGGCGTATCGCGAGCGAATCTCAACGACCCGAAAAAGACGGGGACTCAACGGCCGAAGAATAAGTCTTGACCGAGAGCAAAAAATTCGATAAAGTTGGAAGCATTTGATTCGGAACTCAATGATGTTCGAAGCAATATGCTTTCCGTTTCAATTGTGCTTAACATTCAAGATAGAGAAGATTGGGAACGAATCAGAAAGGAGGGGTAGGGTCCGAAACTTATCACTTCGAAGAACAACAACGAAGCTAAAAGTAATAAGCATAGGGGACAAAAAAACGAACAAAGAAAATTAAAACAAAACTCAGAACAGAAAGCAAATGGCAAACGAAACTAAACTTAGACGAAGGAAAACTCAAGCGAAACTAAACAAATAAATACACAACGAAGGTGAATATATATAATGAAAAGTTTCGATCTTACTGAACATTGTGTGAGTCTAAGATGTTTAGCTCACATCTCAATGCACAAAACCTTATCTCGTCCAATGGCTTCGTGAATATATCTGCCAATTGATCTTCAGTTCTTACATGGCTAATCTCAATGTCTTCGCGCTGAACATGATCTCGAAGAAAATGATGACGAATATCAATATGCTTCGTTCGAGAGTGTTGCACAGGATTGTGAGCAATCTTGATGGCACTCTCATTGTCACAAAGCAGAGGGATTTTCTTCACAAATATACCATAATTTTTCAGCGTCTGCTTAAGCCAAAGTATTTGAGTGCAGCATGAGCCAGCAGCAATGTATTCAGCTTCAGCAGTAGATATTGCGACACAGTTCTGTTTCTTTGAAGCCCAACACACAAGAGATCTACCAAGAAAATGAAAAGTGCATGAGGTAGATTTCCTGTCAACCCTATCACCAGCCCAATCTGAATCAGAATATCCAATCAAATCAAACTGAGTACCCTTGGGATACCAAAGTCCCAAAGAAGGAGTATGTGCTAGATATCGAAGAATTCGCTTCACAGCAATATGATGCGATTCCTTCGGATTTGCCTGAAAACGAGCACAAATACAAACTGATAGCATGATGTCAGGTCTAGATGCACATAAGTATAAGAGTGAACCTATCATAGACCGAAACTTCTTCTGATCGAAGGGTTTCCCTTTCTCATCTGCATCAAGAAAACCATTTGTAGGCATGGGAGTTCTAATGGTCTTGCATTCAGCAAGATCAAACTTCTTCAGGCAATCCTTCAAGTATTTCTCTTGTGAAATAAAGGTGCCATTCTTCTGTTGTCGAATCTGAAGTCCAAGGAAAAACTTCAATTCACCCATCATAGACATCTCATATTTCTTCGACATCATTCTTGCAAATTCTTCGCTGATTTCATTGTTAGTACAGTGAAATATAATATCATCTACATATATCTGACACACAAAAAGAGCATTGTTATATGATCGAGTGAAAAGAGTGGGGTCAGTTGTTCCTGGTTTGAAGCCTTTCTTCAGGAGGAAATCCTTCAATGTTTCATACCAAGCACGAGGTGCTTGCTTCAGTCCATACAAAGCTTTGTGAAGCCTGTACACCATATCCGGATTCTTCGAGTCTTCAAAACCTGGAGGCTGCATAACATACACTTCTTCTTCGATTTCACCATTAAGAAAAGCACTCTTGACATCCATTTGATATAGCAATATATTTTTGTGGTTAGCAAAAGCAAGCAAGACACGAATGGATTCGAGACGGGCTACTGGAGCATAGGTTTCACCAAAGTCAATGCCTTCGATTTGAGTGTAACCTTGTGCTACCAATCTAGCCTTATTTCTTACCACAATACCATCTTCATCTTGCTTGTTGCGAAATATCCACTTTGTGCCAATAACATTGTGCTTCGTGGGATCTGGCCTTTCAACAAGTGACCAGACCTTGTTTCTTTCAAATTGGTGAAGTTCTTCCATCATAGCCAATAACCAAGCAGGGTCCTTCATGACTTCATCATATTTTGAAGGTTCTAGCATGGAGACAAAAGAAAAGTTTCCACAGAAGTTAGCCAAACGAGTACGAGAACGAGTAGTGGGTCGACCTGGTTGATTGATATCTTCGAGGATCGAATCCACATCAACTCTTCTTCGAACTCGGGATAACGTAGTATCATTTTCTTCAGGCTCAGCTTCTGCTTCAGGATCTGCATCAGCTTCGGGATCAGCTTCACCTTCAGCTTCAGCATTTCCTTCAGGATTAGCATTTCCTTCGTTCCCTTGACCTTCTCCGTCCTGTTCATCATTAGCTTCAGGATGTTGATCTCCAGCGCCCCGGGCTATGTGTGGGAACATTGGACCATCATCATCCCTGACAGCTTGACGTTGATTGGTTTCAACAGGGCGAATCTCACCAATAGCCATGGACCTTATTACTTCATCAAGAGGAGGTTCATCTAGATCATGAGGCAAATATCCTTTTGAGAGCCATTAGTTTCATCAAACCTTACATTCACAGTTTCCATAACTTTCCCAAAGTGAGAGTTATAGACTCTGTAAGTGTGAGAGTTTGAGCCATAACCTAAAAGAAAACCTTCATGTGCCTTAGGGGCAAATTTGGAGCTATGATTCATATCTCTAATAAAGCATGGGGCACCAAATACCCTAAGATATGAGACACTTGGTTTGTTACCAGTGATAAGCTCATATGAAGTTTTCTTCAAGAATTTGTGAAGGTAAACCTTGTTGATGATGTGACATGCAGTATTGATTGCTTCGGCCCAGAACCTAATAGGAGTCTTGTATTCAGCAAGCATAGTTCTGGCCATTTCAATAAGAGTTCTATTCTTCCTTTCAACTACACCATTCTATTGAGGTGTATAGGCAGCAGAGAACTCATGAGTAAAACCATGATCATCAAGAAAATCTTCAATATGAGTATTTTTTAACTCAGTTCCATTATCACTTCGGATATGCTTCAGAGATAATTCATATTCTGTTTGAGCTCTCTTTGCGAATGACTTGAAGATTTCAACCACTTTGCTCTTGTCATCCAAAAAGAAAACTCAAGTATAACGAGAAAATTCATCAACAATAACTAGACCATATTTGTTTCCTCCCAGGCTTGCATAATTTTGAGGACCAAAAAGATCCATATGAAGCAATTCAAGAGGACGAGTGGTAGTCATGATGGTCTTCGCTGAGTGATGTTTCTTCGTAATTTTACCAGCTTCGCAAGCACTGCAGAGACGATCCTTATCGAATTTCACTTCGCTAAGGCCGATAACATGATTCTTCTTCACTAAGTTATGAAGATTTCTCATTCCTGCATGACCAAGTCTTCGATGCCATAACCATCCAGATGAAGCTTTTGCCATTAAGCAAGTGGATACAGCAGGGCCCGAAGAAAAATCAACAATGTATAGATCTCCCTTTCGGTAACCCTCGAAGACAAACGTATAGTCATCCTGTGAAAAGACAACACAACAAGAAGCAGAAAACAGAACAAGCAAACCCATATCGCATAACTTTGAAATAGACATTAGATTATATCCAAGAGATTGGACTAGCATAACCTTGTCAATGTGCTTATCCTTCGATATGGCAATCTCACCCAAACCTAACACTTTACCTTTGTTGTTATCACCGAAGGTAATGTACTTCAGAGAAGATTGAGATAGTTTTTCTTCGGTGAATAACTCCTTGTCTCCGGTCATATGATTTGTACAACCACTATCCATGACCCATTCGGATCCACCGGAGACATAGCCCTGCAGAAGAATTAGTTCTTCTTAACCACCCACAAACGAGCAGGTGACTGAGAAGATGTTGAAGCACTGGTCGAAGCAATATTAAATCGAACAGGAGTGTATTGCTTCGGTGTACCATCAAGCACACCATAAATGTAAGTCTTCTGCGAACGGTTAGCATAAGTATGAGCATATGCAATCTTAGTACGATTATTATGAGGACGATACGTGTGGCGACCAGTACGATAGTATTGCTTCTGCGGAACATTTGATTCGGTCACCAATGGATCATTTCTCGTATCAAGAGAGTAGAAATGATTCGGTGGTACCGAAGACTTTCCCTGCATAGAATGGTTAGCAGGCAGTTTTTCCACAAGTGCTTTCTGCACCCATATCTGCCTCTTATAGAATCCATTCTTTGGTGGAGTACCTACATACTCAGCTGAAACTTTTCCCTGTTCATCTTTCATGAGTTTGTAGTCTGAATCAAGTGATTCATCCACAATGACTTTGTTCATTTTGCATTCGAAACCTGAAAGGTTAGCAATATCAATGGGTTTCTACTTCGCTAGAACCCAAACAGTCTTAGGATACTGTTCAGGCTCCCAGTATGTGCCATCAGGATTTACCTTCCTCTCGAAACCAACACCTTCATTCCTGGGATTCCTGTGAAGGAGAGCCTTCCTCAGGATGTCACAGAGATATTGATGTCCTTGCACACTTTTGAACATGCCTGATTCAAATAAGTTTTTCAACCTGAGGAGTTCCTCGGTAACAGCAGGATTTTCCTCATCGGAGGCATTAGTCTCATCAATAATAATAGGAGCTTTCCCTTTGGAATCAGTTTTGCTTCGTTCCAAGCAGTCCAAACAAGGTGATTCAGTTTTATGATTTGTTTCAGAACCTTGTTGAGCCATGAGAGAGAGATTGACATTTTCCAATTCTTCATGAGCCTCTTTCAGTTTTTCGAGAGCCATTTTCCTCTGAAGAACTTCATAGGTGAGCTTCTCATAATCAACTGAAAGAAGATCATGCCGAGAGGATAATTCTTCAAACTTCTCCTTTAGAGCAGCATGCTCATTAGTTAAAGTTTGACCTTTCTCAATCTCATCGATCAACAACGTTTCTGATTTCTTGATGGTTTTACTCAGTGAATCAAGTTCATCTTGTTGGATTGAAGCAATTTTAGCAAGTTTAGCATAGCATATCTTTGAGTCACTTTCATATGAAGAACATTCAGAAGTATCATAGTTTGACTTAGATGAAGATACCTTTGCCTTGGCCATGAAGCAATATGCAGAAGTTTCATCTTCACTATTGTTGTTGGTGAAGAATGAGCTCGAAGCATTGATTGAAGCATCTGCCGAAGCGAAGGCCAAACCAGCAACACCATCTGATTCGGACCCAGACGCAGACCTTGAATCTTGTTCAGCTTCGGAACCAGAGGCTTCGTCTTCAGAGTTCATCTCCTTTCCCAGATAGGCCTTGGCACGGTGAGAGCTTCTTCGACGAGACGAGTAAGTCTTCGATGAAGAACCCTCACGTTTCTTATGATACTTCTTCCTCTTATCATCATCAGAATCCTTCTTCTTTTCTCTTCTTGAACTGGAATCATGTCTCTTTGACTCATGACTTCTGGAGGATCTGTGAGACTTCGATGAAGAGTCTCTGAGTGAATGCTTCGATTTGTTCTCAGCTTCCCACAGAGGGCAATTAGCAATGTAGTGACCTGGTTTCTTACACTTGTAGCAGCAATTGTCCTTTGATGGGGAGCTTCTAGAGGATAAACGGTAGGAAGAATGACTTGAGCTTCTTGAAGGATAACTCTTCTTGTGTGAAGAAAAACCTTTTCTTTGAAAGCGATTGAAGCGTCTCATAATCAGTGCTAAATCTTTTCCAATGCTTGAGGGATCATCTGATTCGACACCTGAAGCAGAACTGACTTCGGGTGAAGAATGACGCGAAGCTTTTGCTTTCAGGGCATGGGATCTCCTTCGAGAACCATTTATGTCATGTTTCTCTTCTTCTTCCATTTCAAAGGTAGTGAGTCTCTCAAGAACATCAGCAGCAACAAGACGTCTGAAATCAGTCCTTTCCTTGATCATCAGCACTATGTGATCAAACGAATCATCCAATGAGCGAAGCAAAGTTCTCACAACAGAGTGAGGAGTAATGTCATCAGCACCGAGGGAAATCAATTCATTAGCAAGAGTTGTGAGTCTGCTGTAAATGGAGCTGACTTTTTCACCCTCGTTTCTCTTGAAGCGATAGAATTTGCTTCGGAGAGTGTCAATTCTGGCATCCTTCTGGGTAGAAACACCTTCACCAATATTCTCAAGATAGTCCCAGACACCTTTGGTAGTTGGAATATTCTTCACTTCATGATACTTTTCAGGTGTCAAGTGATTGGTGATGAAAACCCAAACTATAGAATCAAGATCAATCAGTGTTGCTTCTTCAGGGGTGATCTCCTTCTCATCGGCAACAGTGACTCCATACAAGACAACTTGCCAGGCAGTTGAGTTGATAGCCATGATATTCCTTTTCATCTTGTCCTTCCAGTACGGGTAGTCCTTCCCATTGAAAATAGGAATAGGTTCGCAAGAGCGAATAGCTGCGAAAGACATACTAGAAAACATACTTAATAACACTCCAGGAGGTTAATCCAAATAAAGAGTGCCTAGCTCTGATACCAATTGTAAGTTCAAGTATGTGATCAGAGGGGGAGGGGGTGAATGATCACTTCAAATTTTTGCATGAATCTATGAAGTGAAGCATAACTTAACAGCAGAAGAGTTTCAACAGAACGGTAAACATCGAAGCAGAACATGATTGAAGCATAACATAGCGAATCAAAAGCATTGAATCAATTGCATAGAAGCAGATCACAGAAGCAATTGATAAACTGTATGTAAGTGCGGAAAGTAAAACGAACTCTTGACTCGGCGATGTTTGTTCGACCAGTTCACACTCTGCAAAGTGCTACGTCTGGTTGGAGGGACTTGTGATTGAACACAGGAGCTAACCTCTCTCCGTCCGTATCTCCACTGCACCAAACTCCTTGAGCTTGGTCAGTTCTTCACTCGTGGTTGATTATTGAGGAAATCACCGAAACCTTTGACAAACTGGACTTCGAGGCGACAATAACTCTTCGCTCTCTGAAGAACAACTCTCTAACCGTCTAGGAGAATTGCAGTTCTCCAAGATAAAAAGGCTAGCAAACTTCTTCCTAAGTCATGATGAATCAACTCAGATCAATAGGACTTCTGCTTCTGTGGATGGGTTTTGGTTTGCTTCGGTGGGGTTGCTCTCTCTCTCTCCTCTGTAAGGAATTAATCTTGGAGCAGCCGCCGGCCAATGAGGGAGGGGGTGGCGTATTTATAGGTGGCAATCCCTAGGTGCGAAATGACTGAAGTGACCCGATGTGACAGCTTGACACCTGTCCCCAACGGTCATATTTCCAATCAAAGCGCAACTTTACTTGCGGTCCAAGTAAAGCTGACTCACGGACTTGGTTCTGCTTCAGGAGCCGAAAGAACTAAGTCTTCGCTGGTGAAGCATTACCTAGCGCACATGAGATTTCTCAACTCTGGTTTCTCACTGGTTTGGATTCGATCTGAGTCTTTTCATCAAAACCTTCGGAGTACATTTACTAAACCCCTCTTGATAGTACGGTTTTTCCTACGACTCAAAGAAGTGAAAAAGAACTACGCAAAAACAACTAAGTCTTGCGCCATCTTGGTCATCTTCTTCGATGAGACGTGCTTCAGGATTCCTTATCTTTTTAGGGGTCGACATCCGTGATGAGCTTCACTCCAGAGGATATGCTTCAGTAAAAGTGTAAATCTTCGTTGAAGCTTTATCACCAACCTATAACTTCAGGAACCTAACCATCTGTTTCACACTAGAAAGCTTGTTAGTTCCTCCATTGTTTTGCCCAACAATATCCAAAACTCATGGGAGTACAACTTTGCTCTTACAATCTCCCCCTTTTTGGACTATTGTTGACAAAACAGGCATCGATAAAAGATATGGAATGTTTGAGTTGAGTTGAGAGCAAACTCTAAGATATGAAGCCTATGACTCCCCCTGAATGCAAGCATTGAAGATTTATATAATCGAAGTGAATGCTTGTTGAAGAATATCATCAATGGGAAGCCTAACACATATCTTAGTGAATCAATTGCATATAGAGAATATGACTTGAAGAATATGCAATCATCCAATGACCTGTGAACTTAAGGATAATAACCACCTGCAAGATAAAAGATAGGAGAGCAACTTGCAAGCACGGGGGTTATTAACATATAAGGTGAAGCAGTTCACAACCGAAGTAATACTTAAGTTACAACCCAATCGAAGAGAATGGAATGTTTGTCGTAACTTAACATGCAAAAGATGCTACATTCTCCCCCTTTTTGTCAATAATTGGACAAAAGGTTGAGAGGTAGATCAAGAGTCATTTACACGTCAGCTGCAACCCTGGGACCCTGCACATTGTCTTCGCCTGAAGAAGATGCATCGCCTGAAGTATCTCCTTCGGTCGAAGCAGGTGACTCTTCCTCGTCGAAGTCCATCGGCGCTTGAAGAAAATCAAGGTCGCTGTCGTCGAGAGGATCATCTTCTTGCTTCGAGGTATGGGAGTCTTCATCCGAGAAGGTATCGAGGCGAATCTGTTCAACTGGGTTGACAAACAAAACTTCATCAATCTTGTCCAGCGGCGGGCTCTTTGGGTTGGGGCGGTCGATCGAATCATTTCTGGAGAAGTGACGTTGAAGATGTGGATACTCCTTGAAAATCCGGTCAGCTTCAAGTTTCTTCACAGAGTTGAATTTCCGTAAACATTTCCAGGAGTGGCGCTTAAAAACCTTCAAGTATTGGTTGTTGTTTAATGCAATGTTGCCAACTCGATTTATCTCATCTGAAAGATGTTGCATCTGGCGCTGATTTCCTTCAATGAAGTTTTCTAGCAATTGCTGGTTACGAATGGCAACTTCAAAGTGGTATACTTCTTTCTGGAACTTCTTCGACATGTTGTGTTCATTTATGTGCTGTCTGACTCCGACATATGTGGCAAATGGATCATTTGGCCTTCTGAAGATATTCATAGAGTCTCGGACAGGAGGGCAGAACAGCTTCGGGTGATGCTTCGCAACAAAATCTTCGCTGCGTCCATGGTTGCAAATGGCTTGCAGCCAAGGAGCATATGGCTTCAGTTGATTTACTAATTCAGCAGCGTGTACCATATATCGAAGAAAACAGTCCTCGAAGTCAAACACATGTCCATGAGTAAGCTTCATAAGAGCATGACGTGTATGATAGTGAATGTTGGATTCTTCATTCACAGAGCTGAGAGGCATCAGTGAATTTGACAGGATGTAAAACTAAGTCTTCGATATGAATACCAGATGCTTCGGGCGAATTTTTTCAGGCATGTGATCTCCAGTGACTTCGGGATCCAAGAGTGAAGCAAATTCGGCTTCAGTGGGATCAGGCAACGTATGAACCTTAGCTAGTTCTCCAGTGTGCCTTGGGATGTTGACTATATCCATAAATTCATCAGAATGCATCCGAAACACTTTCCCTTGAATCATCCATTCAAGAATCCATGAGCTTGTATCATCAGGGTTTCCAGAGACATAGAGAGTGGCATATAATTGCTTCACTAGCTCGGAATTGAATGGAGTCTCCATGGCAAACAGGCCAGTCAAATTCTGTGCTTCGATGGTTTCCATGATATTTTGGAAGCACGTTGCAGAAGATAGACTATGCATGTCTAAGTACTTGTGCCTGAACAGAACACCTTTCTGGCAGTATAGCTTCGTGTATAGGATTTGTTGTTCAGCAGTCCAGAAGCGAAGGTCAAGAGCAGTCCTTGGGGAATCATATGGACTAGTGCCAAAGAAGCGAAGCTTCTGGCGATGAAATTCAATATCAAATTCAGGACCATGTCTTGAAGAAGATCCTTCTCCCAGGAATATAGGAAATGTTTCTCTGGGGTAAATGGAGTCCAGTTGAGTGTCTTGGGCAGGAATGTAGTGCCTTCGAGCATCTGTGACTCGCCTTTGCGGTTGAGTGATTATGGCCAACTCATTTGCTTCGGCCTCGGCTTCGGCTTCAGCATCTGCATTGGCTTCAACAGCTCGATCTTTGGCTTCACCTTCTCATTCTTCAAACTCCTCAGCAGAGTGAGCTGAAGAATAATCCTTTTCAGGAATGTCTTGAGGAGGAGGGGAAGGTTCTGGCGCAAAGTTGTCTTGAGCAGACGGTTGAGGAGCGGGTTGAGGTGGAGGTGGATTTTGAGTACGGGGTGGAGCGACTTCGGGGGTGGAAGGCTTCGTAGAAGGTTTGGTAAGCTTGATGATTTTTCATCGAGGAGGCGATGCTTTTCTTGGGGCCTTCTTGGCTGGATGAGAGCTTACCTCATCAGCCTCTTCGGTGTCAGCAATAAAACGTCTCTTTCTTTGTTGCAGCTTGGGAAGAGGTGAAGCTAATTGCTTGAGCATGGCTTCGCGCTTCTTTGAGTCAAGAGCCATGACTGAAGCATTGTGATTCTTGCAACATTCTTCAATAGCTGACTTTATCTTGCCTTGATATACGTGTATATTTTTCTTCGTTTCCTCATTGACAACAGCAATTTTCTTCGAAGCAGCTATGGCTTCGGTCTTGAAATCCTCATCTGATTCATCATCTGCTTTCTTCTTGAATTTCAGAATCTTAGCAGTTTCAGATCTGTCCCTAGCATGCAAATCCCTCAGCTGATAGTATAAAGTTTCAATCATAGCAGAAATATTTGGTGAGATATAAATATTCCCAATATCCACAGCCTTGGGATTAACAGCTTCAGCAAGCTGGCAGTATGCTTGATGTATGCTCAAACAGTCCCAGAGTTCACTTTCTCTTACATCTGGGAAGTTGTGTTCACTGTGCTCAGCTTCAATGTGAGCTTCGGGAACAGGTGCAGCGACTGGCTTCGGAGGAATGTCCTTTGGAGCCATGTAAACTACAGCTTCCTTCTGAGCGGCTCTAGCAAGTTTCTCATCTTTCTTCGTGCGAAGAACATCCAACTAAGCTTGGCGCTTTGCTTCAGCTTCATTAAGCTGTTTGGCTTCGGCGGCAGCCTTAGCCTCTTGAGCTTTAGCTTCAGCTAGCTTGCGCTTCGCTTCAGCTTTCTGGTTTGATTCAGCCAGCTCTTTCCTTTGCTTCTCCAGCTCAGCAGCTTCTCTATCAGCTCTTTCTTTCTCTTTAGCTTCTTTGTCAGCCTTAGCTTGGGCTTGTGCTTCAGCATGCAGACGCTCAGCTACTGCACGGTCTCTCTTGCGCAGTTCAGCTTCAGACAGCTTCTTTGTGCCGACCTGGGCATAAGTCTGGCCAGGCTTGGCAACAGTTGTCTTAGGCTTCGAAGCTTTGGCTTGTTCAGGAGCTTTAGCTTCGGGCCTAGCAGCAGGCTTAGCCTTCGGGTCATGCCTTTCCTTGGTCCTCTGCTCAGCAAGAACAGGACGGCGAGGTGGCTTAGAAGACAGGGGAGCCTCAACCACCAAGTTCGTCAAGTCTATGTTTTTCTTGGGAGCAGGAGGATCAGTGGGATCTTGAATCTTAACACCTTTAGGAGAAGACGGTTTTGCTCCAGCCTTCTTCTTCAGTGGCTTCTGAATTTGTTTCTTCTCGGGACTAGGGGGAATGGGAGAGTGCTCGGACTCATCATCTGCTTCGTCAGCAGGATCTTCATCAATCGAATCTTCAAGCTGTGCAGCAGCATCAGCTTCGTCATCTGCTTCGTGATCAGCCTCCTCTTCAGAAGCAGGAGGGGGTGAATCACTCAATTTGCGAAGCTTTCACCTCTTCTTAGGCTTCGATGCTTCGGCTTCATCAAGCCCTGCAGCAGCAAGAGCTTTTGCCTTTTTCTCTTCTCAAATCCTCTTATTATCAGCCAAAATAGCAAGCCTCTCTTTCTCATCAGGATAATCATCCGGAGTCTTGAGTGTATTTGGGTGTGGAACTGCCGGAGGCTTCGGGTAGAATTTCTTCCTGTTAGCAGCTGTGTATTGGCCACACATAGCGGTGGTGTACCGATAAGGTGGGCTGAAAGAAAACTGCATTGCCCACTTCCAAGTTGGGATGCTCTTGTACTTGTACCATCTGATAGCCCAATAGCGTCGAATCCTTTGCAATCGCATCTTTCGATCATGATCTGATTCTTCAGGAGGAGTGTCATAGCCCATCTTGATGCGAATGGCTTCGGGTATGCCTCGGGCATTATTGACTTCCTTCGTTTTTCCTCCTTTTCCTTTCTGCTTCGGTGGCTCTGGATAATTTTCGAGCCCTTCAACAATGGGAGACTCATTCCCCATAGCAGCCTCTTCGTCAGACATCCTATGATCAGAAATATAGACAAGAGGGAAACCAAGAGAGGGAATGAATAAGCACAGGCAAAGGTTTCGACCAAAACCAAAAGATTTTGACAGGAGCTCAGATCAATCTAAGATTGGATGCAATTCTGTTAATGGATTTGGCTAGAGCCAGTTCGAGAACAAGACCTAACCTAATCCAAACCACAGAAGAATCGAGTCTCAAATACTGACCTCAGAAGATGGGATCACTTTGATTCTAAGAACAGCTTTCCCAGGGAGTAAAGACCAGCACGGATCAAACATTCCTATAAACAGAAAAACAAAAACCCTAACAATACTTAGATCCAAACCCTAGATGAAGAACACGAAGAACAAGATTGAATCCAAGAAGCTCTGCGTACCCTAACTTGGTGACGCGAAGCGGCTACGGCGACGGAGTGCGGAGACGTGCTCTTCGTCGACGGGGAATGTCCACGGCGGCGGCGGTCCGGCAGTGAAGCGGCTACGGCGATGTCGGGGACGGGAGCTCTGCGGATTGCTCGAGGTGGAAGACAAGGAATCCGGGAGAGAATGAATCGTGGGGAAACCGTTCCGATGGGGAACGCCTTAAATAGGCCTGATCTGGAGCGGTTACCAGATCAAATCGAACGGTTCTCAGCGAGTGACTCTTCCGATTCAACGGCTCAGATGAAGTGGCGTATCGCGAGCGAATCTCAACGACCCGAAAAAGACGGGGACTCAACGGCCGAAGAATAAGTCTTGACCGAGAGCAAAAAATTCGATAAAGTTGGAAGCATTTGATTCGGAACTCAATGATGTTCGAAGCAATATGCTTTCCGTTTCAATTGTGCTTAACATTCAAGATAGAGAAGATTGGGAACGAATCAGAAAGGAGGGGTAGGGTCCGAAACTTATCACTTCGAAGAACAACAACGAAGCTAAAAGTAATAAGCATAGGGGACAAAAAAACGAACAAAGAAAATTAAAACAAAACTCAGAACAGAAAGCAAATGGCAAACGAAACTAAACTTAGACGAAGGAAAACTCAAGCGAAACTAAACAAATAAATACACAACGAAGGTGAATATATATAATGAAAAGTTTCGATCTTACTGAACATTGTGTGAGTCTAAGATGTTTAGCTCACATCTCAATGCACAAAACATTATCTCGTCCAATGGCTTCGTGAATATATCTGCCAATTGATCTTCAGTTCTTACATGGCTAATCTCAATGTCTTCGCGCTGAACATGATCTCGAAGAAAATGATGACGAATATCAATATGCTTCGTTCGAGAGTGTTGCACAGGATTGTGAGCAATCTTGATGGCACTCTCATTGTCACAAAGCAGAGGGATTTTCTTCACAAATATACCATAATCTTTCAGCGTCTGCTTAAGCCAAAGTATTTGAGTGCAGCATGAGCCAGCAGCAATGTATTCAGCTTCAGCAGTAGATATTGCGACACAGTTCTGTTTCTTTGAATCCCAACACACAAGAGATCTACCAAGAAAATGAAAAGTGCATGAGGTAGATTTCCTGTCAACCCTATCACCAGCCCAATCTGAATCAGAATATCCAATCAAATCAAACTGAGTACCCTTGGGATACCAAAGTCCCAAAGAAGGAGTATGTGCTAGATATCGAAGAATTCGCTTCACAGCAATATGATGCGATTCCTTCGGATTTGCCTGAAAACGAGCACAAATACAAACTGATAGCATGATGTCAGGTCTAGATGCACATAAGTATAAGAGTGAACCTATCATAGACCGAAACTTCTTCTGATCGAAGGGTTTCCCTTTCTCATCTGCATCAAGAAAACCATTTGTAGGCATGGGAGTTCTAATGGTCTTGCATTCAGCAAGATCAAACTTCTTCAGGCAATCCTTCAAGTATTTCTCTTGTGAAATAAAGGTGCCATTCTTCTGTTGTCGAATCTGAAGTCCAAGGAAAAACTTCAATTCACCCATCATAGACATCTCATATTTCTTCGACATCATTCTTGCAAATTCTTCGCTGATTTCAGTGTTAGTACAGCCAAATATAATATCATCTACATATATCTGACACACAAAAAGAGCATTGTTATATGATCGAGTGAAAAGAGTGGGGTCAGTTGTTCCTGGTTTGAAGCCTTTCTTCAGCAGGAAATCCTTCAATGTTTCATACCAAGCACGAGGTGCTTGCTTCAGTCCATACAAAGCTTTGTGAAGCCTGTACACCATATCCGGATTCTTCGAGTCTTCAAAACCTGGAGGCTGCATAACATACACTTCTTCTTCGATTTCACCATTAAGAAAAGCACTCTTGACATCCATTTGATATAGCAATATATTTTTGTGGTTAGCAAAAGCAAGCATGACACGAATGGATTCAAGACGGGCTACTGGAGCATAGGTTTCACCAAAGTCAATGCCTTCGATTTGAGTGTAACCTTGTGCTACCAATCTAGCCTTATTTCTTACCACAATACCATCTTCATCTTGCTTGTTGCGAAATATCCACTTTGTGCCAATAACATTGTGCTTCGTGGGATCTGGCCTTTCAACAAGTGACCAGACCTTGTTTCTTTCAAATTGGTGAAGTTCTTCCATCATAGCCAATAACCAAGCAGGGTCCTTCATGACTTCATCATATTTTGAAGGTTCTAGCATGGAGACAAAAGAAAAGTTTCCACAGAAGTTAGCCAAACGAGTACGAGAACGAGTAGTGGGTCGACCTGGTTGATTGATATCTTCGAGGATCGAATCCACATCAACTCTTCTTCGAACTCGGGATAACGTAGTATCATTTTCTTCAGGCTCAGCTTCTGCTTCAGGATCTGCATCAGCTTCGGGATCAGCTTCACCTTCAGCTTCAGCATTTCCTTCAGGATTAGCATTTCCTTCGTTCCCTTGACCTTCTCCGTCCTGTTCATCATTAGCTTCAGGATGTTGATCTCCAGCGCCCCGGGCTATGTGTGGGAACATTGGACCATCATCATCCCTGACAGCTTGACGTTGATTGGTTTCAACAGGGCGAATCTCACCAATAGCCATGGACCTTATTACTTCATCAAGAGGAGGTTCATCTAGATCATGAGGCAAATATCCTTTTGAGAGCCATTAGTTTCATCAAACCTTACATTCACAGTTTCCATAACTTTCCCAAAGTGAGAGTTATAGACTCTGTAAGTGTGAGAGTTTGAGCCATAACCTAAAAGAAAACCTTCATGTGCCTTAGGGGCAAATTTGGAGCTATGATTCATATCTCTAATAAAGCATGGGGCACCAAATACCCTAAGATATGAGACACTTGGTTTGTTACCAGTGATAAGCTCATATGAAGTTTTCTTCAAGAATTTGTGAAGGTAAACCTTGTTGATGATGTGACATGCAGTATTGATTGCTTCGGCCCAGAACCTAATAGGAGTCTTGTATTCAGCAAGCATAGTTCTGGCCATTTCAATAAGAGTTCTATTCTTTCTTTCAACTACACCATTCTATTGTGGTGTATAGGCAGCAGAGAACTCATGAGTAAAACCATGATCATCAGGAAAATCTTCAATATGAGTATTTTTTAACTCAGTTCCATTATCACTTCGGATATGCTTCAGAGATAATTCATATTCTGTTTGAGCTCTCTTTGCGAATGACTTGAAGATTTCAACCACTTTGCTCTTGTCATCCAAAAAGAAAACTCAAGTATAACGAGAAAATTCATCAACAATAACTAGACCATATTTGTTTCCTCCCAGGCTTGCATAATTTTGAGGACCAAAAAGATCCATATGAAGCAATTCAAGAGGACGAGTGGTAGTCATGATGGTCTTCACTGAGTGATGTTTCTTCGTAATTTTACCAGCTTCGCAAGCACTGCAGAGACGATCCTTATCGAATTTCACTTCGCTAAGGCCGATAACATGATTCTTCTTCACTAAGTTATGAAGATTTCTCATTCCTGCATGACCAAGTCTTCGATGCCATAACCATCCAGATGAAGCTTTTGCCATTAAGCAAGTGGATACAGCAGGGCCCGAAGAAAAATCAACAATGTATAGATCTCCCTTTCGGTAACCCTCGAAGACAAACGTATAGTCATCCTGTGAAAAGACAACACAACAAGAAGCAGAAAACAGAACAAGCAAACCCATATCGCATAACTTTGAAATAGACATTAGATTATATCCAAGAGATTGGACTAGCATAACCTTGTCAATGTGCTTATCCTTCGATATGGCAATCTTACCCAAACCTAACACTTTACCTGTGTTGTTATCACCGAAGGTAATGTACTTCAGAGAAGATTGAGATAGTTTTTCTTCGGTGAATAACTCCTTGTCTCCGGTCATATGATTTGTACAACCACTATCCATGACCCATTCGGATCCACCGGAGACATAGCCCTGCAGAAGAATTAGTTCTTCTTAACCACCCACAAACGAGCAGGTGACTGAGAAGATGTTGAAGCACTGGTCGAAGCAATATTAAATCGAACAGGAGTGTATTGCTTCGGTGTACCATCAAGCACACCATAAATGTAAGTCTTCTGCGAACGGTTAGCATAAGTATGAGCATATGCAATCTTAGTACGATTATTATGAGGACGATACGTGTGGCGACCAGTACGATAGTATTGCTTCTGCGGAACATTTGATTCGGTCACCAATGGATCATTTCTCGTATCAAGAGAGTAGAAATGATTCGGTGGTACCGAAGACTTTCCCTGCATAGAATGGTTAGCAGGCAGTTTTTCCACAAGTGCTTTCTGCACCCATATCTGCCTCTTATAGAATCCATTCTTTGGTGGAGTACCTACATACTCAGCTGAAACTTTTCCCTGTTCATCTTTCATGAGTTTGTAGTCTGAATCAAGTGATTCATCCACAATGACTTTGTTCATTTTGCATTCGAAACCTGAAAGGTTAGCAATATCAATGGGTTTCTACTTCGCTAGAACCCAAACAGTCTTAGGATACTGTTCAGGCTCCCAGTATGTGCCATCAGGATTTACCTTCCTCTCGAAACCAACACCTTCATTCCTGGGATTCCTGTGAAGGAGAGCCTTCCTCAGGATGTCACAGAGATATTGATGTCCTTGCACACTTTTGAACATGCCTGATTCAAATAAGTTTTTCAACCTGAGGAGTTCCTCGGTAACAGCAGGATTTTCCTCATCGGAGGCATTAGTCTCATCAATAATAATAGGAGCTTTCCCTTTGGAATCAGTTTTGCTTCGTTCCAAGCAGTCCAAACAAGGTGATTCAGTTTTATGATTTGTTTCAGAACCTTGTTGAGCCATGAGAGAGAGATTGACATTTTCCAATTCTTCATGAGCCTCTTTCAGTTTTTCGAGAGCCATTTTCCTCTGAAGAACTTCATAGGTGAGCTTCTCATAATCAACTGAAAGAAGATCATGCCGAGAGGATAATTCTTCAAACTTCTCCTTTAGAGCAGCATGCTCATTAGTTAAAGTTTGACCTTTCTCAATCTCATCGATCAACAACGTTTCTGATTTCTTGATGGTTTTACTCAGTGAATCAAGTTCATCTTGTTGGATTGAAGCAATTTTAGCAAGTTTAGCATAGCATATCTTTGAGTCACTTTCATATGAAGAACATTCAGAAGTATCATAGTTTGACTTAGATGAAGATACCTTTGCCTTGGCCATGAAGCAATATGCAGAAGTTTCATCTTCACTATTGTTGTTGGTGAAGAATGAGCTCGAAGCATTGATTGAAGCATCTGCCGAAGCGAAGGCCAAACCAGCAACACCATCTGATTCGGACCCAGACGCAGACCTTGAATCTTGTTCAGCTTCGGAACCAGAGGCTTCGTCTTCAGAGTTCATCTCCTTTCCCAGATAGGCCTTGGCACGGTGAGAGCTTCTTCGACGAGACGAGTAAGTCTTCGATGAAGAACCCTCACGTTTCTTATGATACTTCTTCCTCTTATCATCATCAGAATCCTTCTTCTTTTCTCTTCTTGAACTGGAATCATGTCTCTTTGACTCATGACTTCTGGAGGATCTGTGAGACTTCGATGAAGAGTCTCTGAGTGAATGCTTCGATTTGTTCTCAGCTTCCCACAGAGGGCAATTAGCAATGTAGTGACCTGGTTTCTTACACTTGTAGCAGCAATTGTCCTTTGATGGGGAGCTTCTAGAGGATAAACGGTAGGAAGAATGACTTGAGCTTCTTGAAGGATAACTCTTCTTGTGTGAAGAAAAACCTTTTCTTTGAAAGCGATTGAAGCGTCTCATAATCAGTGCTAAATCTTTTCCAATGCTTGAGGGATCATCTGATTCGACACCTGAAGCAGAACTGACTTCGGGTGAAGAATGACGCGAAGCTTTTGCTTTCAGGGCATGGGATCTCCTTCGAGAACCATTTATGTCATGTTTCTCTTCTTCTTCCATTTCAAAGGTAGTGAGTCTCTCAAGAACATCAGCAGCAACAAGACGTCTGAAATCAGTCCTTTCCTTGATCATCAGCACTATGTGATCAAACGAATCATCCAATGAGCGAAGCAAAGTTCTCACAACAGAGTGAGGAGTAATGTCATCAGCACCGAGGGAAATCAATTCATTAGCAAGAGTTGTGAGTCTGCTGTAAATGGAGCTGACTTTTTCACCCTCGTTTCTCTTGAAGCGATAGAATTTGCTTCGGAGAGTGTCAATTCTGGCATCCTTCTGGGTAGAAACACCTTCACCAATATTCTCAAGATAGTCCCAGACACCTTTGGTAGTTGGAATATTCTTCACTTCATGATACTTTTCAGGTGTCAAGTGATTGGTGATGAAAACCCAAACTATAGAATCAAGATCAATCAGTGTTGCTTCTTCAGGGGTGATCTCCTTCTCATCGGCAACAGTGACTCCATACAAGACAACTTGCCAGGCAGTTGAGTTGATAGCCATGATATTCCTTTTCATCTTGTCCTTCCAGTACGGGTAGTCCTTCCCATTGAAAATAGGAATAGGTTCGCAAGAGCGAATAGCTGCGAAAGACATACTAGAAAACATACTTAATAACACTCCAGGAGGTTAATCCAAATAAAGAGTGCCTAGCTCTGATACCAATTGTAAGTTCAAGTATGTGATCAGAGGGGGAGGGGGTGAATGATCACTTCAAATTTTTGCATGAATCTATGAAGTGAAGCATAACTTAACAGCAGAAGAGTTTCAACAGAACGGTAAACATCGAAGCAGAACATGATTGAAGCATAACATAGCGAATCAAAAGCATTGAATCAATTGCATAGAAGCAGATCACAGAAGCAATTGATAAACTGTATGTAAGTGCGGAAAGTAAAACGAACTCTTGACTCGGCGATGTTTGTTCGACCAGTTCACACTCTGCAAAGTGCTACGTCTGGTTGGAGGGACTTGTGATTGAACACAGGAGCTAACCTCTCTCCGTCCGTATCTCCACTGCACCAAACTCCTTGAGCTTGGTCAGTTCTTCACTCGTGGTTGATTATTGAGGAAATCACCGAAACCTTTGACAAACTGGACTTCGAGGCGACAATAACTCTTCGCTCTCTGAAGAACAACTCTCTAACCGTCTAGGAGAATTGCAGTTCTCCAAGATAAAAAGGCTAGCAAACTTCTTCCTAAGTCATGATGAATCAACTCAGATCAATAGGACTTCTGCTTCTGTGGATGGGTTTTGGTTTGCTTCGGTGGGGTTGCTCTCTCTCTCTCCTCTGTAAGGAATTAATCTTGGAGCAGCCGCCGGCCAATGAGGGCGGGGGTGGTGTATTTATAGGTGGCAATCCCTAGGTGCGAAATGACTGAAGTGACCCGATGTGACAGCTTGACACCTGTCCCCAACGGTCATATTTCCAATCAAAGCGCAACTTTACTTGCGGTCCAAGTAAAGCTGACTCACGGACTTGGTTCTGCTTCAGGAGCCGAAAGAACTAAGTCTTCGCTGGTGAAGCATTACCTAGCGCACATGAGATTTCTCAACTATGGTTTCTCACTAGTTTGGATTCGATCTGAGTCTTTTCATCAAAACCTTCGGAGTACATTTACTAAACCCCTCTTGATAGTACGGTTTTTCCTATGACTCAAATAAGTGAAAAAGAACTACGCAAAAACAACTAAGTCTTGCGCCATCTTGGTCATCTTCTTCGATGAGACGTGCTTCAGGATTCCTTATCTTTTTAGGTGTCGACATCCGTGATGAGCTTCACTCCAGAGGATATGCTTCAGTAAAAGTGTAAATATTTGTTGAAGCTTTATCACCAACCTATAACTTCAGGAACCTAACCATCTGTTTCACACTAGAAAGCTTGTTAGTTCCTCCATTGTTCTGCCCAAGAATATCCAAAACTCATGGGAGTACAACTTTGCTCTTACAATCATGTTGGATATATGCCCTAGAGGCAATAATAAAGAGTGTTATTATTTATATATTCATGTTCATAATTAATGTTTATATTTTTGTGCTATAATTGCAATGATCCTGACTATGAGATTCAGAAGAAAACTCATATGCATGTGTTGAAATGTAAATAACAAGAGTTCCTGGTTTTGCCTCTAAGACCAGCTCATGTGCTTATTGATGATTATGTTTTCTTAATCATGGACATTGTTCTTGTAACAAGGATGTCAACAGCAATGAGAACATATTGTTAGCAGAAACAATGATGTTGAACCGACCCAGTGTTAAATGATATACTTAGAGAACTCATCGTAAACAACGTTATAAGTCATATCATAAAATGTTATTATATACATAGTTCCTTAGACCATGAGAATGTCAAGTTGCTTCACACAAGAAGATGTGCTTTGGTTCTTAGATGAATCTTCCCGTAAATGGGAAGTAGTAAAATAAGTTCTGGGTACATTGGACAGTGTGTCTAGTAACGGTGATAGTTCGAGACTGGGATTTGCTCCTTCACGATGAAGAGATATAGACTCAGGGCCCACTCGGTATAACGGTATCCACTCTCGTCTGTCCAGACACTTTGTGGTTCAATCACGGGGATACCGGTATACGTAACGAGGAATGAAGACAAACGAGCAATGAGGATAACTGATGGCTTGTGATCAAGAAGTTGTTTCACATGGGTGCCAAACTTCTCTCCTCTAACTTTGTCATATATCGCGAAGCAAAGGGAATCGTATACGATAAACATAAAGGTTCACTCGAAGTATTTTCGTGTATGTGTGGGATTCAACATGGGTGTCCATGGCTCCGTTGTTGATTATTGACGAATGACTGTAAGTCTGGAAAACGTTCCGAGTCATGTCAACATAATACCGAACCTATTGGGTCACACACTTAAAGTGCAGTAATCTGTTAGAATACTAGGATGATTGAAGGTTTAGTGGAAGCAAGTAAAGAGAAAAGAATATGGCTAAGACACTTTGGAATTGTTTCAGATAACTTTAGTTCATATGAAAATGGTGTTGGGATAGTTTGCAGTCAACTGAAATAGTTTCCGTGATCGGTGGACAACTTAACAATATGTTGTGTTCACCAGACATGTTAACCATAACCCGGATTGTTCCAAAACCTATTTAGATAGCTCCAGAACATTCGTTAGAGGTTCCGAAAGGTCTTGGAAGTGCTCCAGAAGTGTCCGGAATGTCCCGAAACAATCCCGATAGGTCCCGGAAGGTCCTGGAAGCTTCTAGAAGGTCACGGAAGGTTCCGGAAGGTTCCGGGCAGTACCACCCACTGTCCCCACCCCCTATCTTGGGGGTAAAGCCACCTAGGCTGCCCTGGCCGGCCAGGAGGTGGGGGGCGCCACAAGGTGGGGATCCTACTTGGAGTAGGATTCCCCAATCCTATTTGGGAAGGAGTCCTAGTGGGAAAGTCCTAGGAGGTTTGGAGTCCAAGTTGGACTCCCCACCCCCTAGGACGGCGCACCAAGCCCCTTGGCCACCTATATCAGGTGAGCCAAGGGCGGGGGGAGGATACACACAAGCCCCTGCGCCCCCCTTGCCCTAGTTGCTAGTTGCTCCACTTTTAGACCCCGGTTTAGGTTCTAATCTAGATCGGAACTTGCTAGGGTTTTCTCTCTCTAGTTTTCTCGGAGGCATTCTTCTCTGGACGGCGGAGCGCTGCCGGAGTGCTGTGCCGGACGTGTGGATACCGGTGGAGAGATCATAGTTTTGATCTTGCTTCGAGGATCATCATCTTCTTCCTCGGAGAACTGTTCGAGGGAATTGACGAGGAGATTCGTTCGTGGGAGAGATCGTGGGACGGATCGTGAGATCTTATTCAACTCGCATCACTAACTCTTATTCCTCTGCAATTGTTGGTGAGCATTGTCCTAAACCTTGTATGCAATCTATCATGGATGATCTTGGGTTCTTGACTCGTAGGCACGAAACTTTTGTTTTCTACTACGTTTCCCAACAGTGGTATCATGAGCGATCCTTGATTACATGCATGTTTAGGTAGATCATATGTTGATATGAGGCATTGATTTTCTTGTTTGCTTCCCTGTCATGTGATCTTTTCTTTGCTCGACGGCATGATGTGATTTTGCTACAAGGTTTGAGTTTTGCCATGATCCCTCTATGCTGCTCTTAGTATGCTGGTTGCCTTGATCATGGACTACATCAAATTCCTTGGATCTCATCCTAGTCTTGCTATAGAAATTTTTACATGAACGGGCTTGTGGATTTTATGAACTCAAATCCACACGGGGGTCACGCGTTTAACGAAGTTTGGCTTGTGGCATTAGTTGCTACAAGCACCCCATATGTTAAACTAGCAACAAAAGAAGTATCGTGTTTTGTTTTGTCTAGGGTTTCTCATTTGCCATGTAAACCTGCTTAACAATCACGATAAAATTTGCAACAACCCGTGTAGATAGCGATCTAACTCGTTTTGCAGAGAATGCATATGATGTGGTATAGCCTTCAAGATTTGCAATGTGTTTGTATGAGATGCTATATGATATAATATTTTTTCGCGGCCTACGAGCCGTGGTACGGCATGATGACTGGAGTCATATGATTGTCCCTTAATTATGGCCTGTGTGCCAGAACTGTTTACTAGCTTCAGGCAAGGCTATAGATGGAGATGAGGTGATGATCAATGATGTGAAGGTGGACCCCAACACACATGCCGAAGCCGTGAGGAGGTCCCGGCGCCAAGGACAAAAGGTGGTGGGTGGAGACTTCAACCACGGAGTCATGAAGGCAACGAAAACTTCACGACACAAAGGGCTATACCATATCACATATTTTATGAATTGCATGTGATGTTAATCCCTTTGATGCACCCTTGTTTGATGCGCGGTAGTCGTGTTTTATTAGGGTGATCTCTCGAAAAATAATATCAAGTAGATAGTGTTCTCCCAACTGTAGCACCGTCTATACTATGTTTCACACCGGAGCAAGTCATGTCACATGGGTGCACACGGTGTGACGCATAAAAGGCGGGTGTGTTAAGAACACACTGCATTTGCACTTGGTTGTCTTGCCGGTTGGATAAAAGTTTGCTACCGGAACACGCCGATCGAAAGATGAACAAGAGTCACCCTTGCGTGATTGGCAAGTTGGCCTACCAATTCAGTCTAAGTCATCTGTGATGTCACATCAATGGCGGACGACTGAACTTGGATCTTGAATCACTTAGAATCAACTACGAGAGATGTTGGTCTGAGTGGGAGCACTCATTAAACTAATATTATGATTAATTAGTGCAACTTAATTATGAACATTGTCTAAAGTGAAACTTGTGTTTATGTTGTAGATTGAAATGGCCCGTGTCAATCCCCAGTTTAACTTAGGTCCGTTGATTGAGAAAGAAAAATTGAAAGCTGATGGAAGCAACTATGCGGACTGGGTTCGTGCCCTGAGAATTGTACTCAGGAGTGCTAAGAAGGACTATGTCCTGACGACACCTCTCCCAGCAGCACTGGGGCCTGAAGCCACGGTTGCTGAGAAGAATGTGCATCAGACTAAGCTTGATGATAGAACCGCAGTTCAGTGTCTTATGACTGCGTGTATGGAATCAGAGTTACAGGGGAGGTTTGAGAACACCGATCCCCACTTAATTGTTAAGGAGTTAGATGCTCTGTATGCCAAACACGCTAGAACTGAACGGTATGAGGTAACTCATGCCATGTGGAATTGAAAGATGAAGGAAGGAACACCTGTCAGTGAGCACGTGATAAAGATCATGCGCCTTGGGCAAATGTTGACTGAGCTGGGATTTCCGGTCCCGGAATCACTGGGTACAGATATTGTCCTCATGTCACTCCCGCCAAGTTTCAAAGGTTTTGTTCAGAACTATCGCATGAACGGGATGGATAAGTCAGTTAATGAACTGCTTGCAATGCTGAAAAATGCGGAGACTACCATGCAGGCGGACCCTAACTATACGTTAGCGGTTAGCAAGACCACCAGTTTCAAGAAGAAAGGCAAGTCCAAGGGCAAGGGCGCCGGCAAGCCTGGCGCCAAGACCAAGAAACCCTCTGGCACTAGCCCTAACAAAGATATTGAGTGCTTCTACTGCAAAGCTAAAGGTCAATGGAAGAGGAACTGCAAGAAGTATCTGGCATATAGAAAGAAGCCTGGTTTTACCAGCGAAGGTATAAAAGTTATATATGTCATAGATGTTTTTCTTTATGTCCCTCACTCTAAGTCGTGAGTATTTGATACTGGAGTTGTTGCTCATATCTGTAATTCATTACAGGGAATAAGGAGAATAAGGAAGCTGGAAAGGAATGAAGTGACGATGCGTGTCGGAAATGGAGCTACGATCTCTGCTAAAGCCGTGGGCGTCTACACTCTACATCTACCTTCAGGATTTACCATAGAATTAGATAATTTTTATTTCGTTCCTCCTATTTGTAAGAACATTATGTCCGGATCATGTTTAATCCGCGACGGTTATAATTTTAAGTCTGAGAACAATGGTTGCTCTATTTACTTGAAGAATATGTTCTATGGTTTTGCACCTATTAAGAATGGGCTGTTTTATTTAGATCTTGAATGTAGTAACGACATCTTAAACATAAGCTCTAAACGACTTAAGAAGGATGAAAATACCACTTACATGTGGCACTGCCGTCTGGGTCACATCGGAAAGAAACGCATGCAGAAACTTCATAAAGATGGGATTTTGCAATCTTTTGATTTCGAATCATTTGATAAGTGTGAGGCTTGTCTAATGGGCAAACTGACCCGGACGCCGTTCACAGGTCATGTTGAACGGGCGACAGACTTATTGTAAATAATACATAGTGATGTGTGTGGACCGATGAGTGTACCGGCGCGCGGTGGATATCTTTACTTCGTAACTTTTACTGACGATTTGAGTAGATATGGTTATATTTACTTAATGAAGCAAAAATCCGAAACTTTTGAAAAGTTCAAAGAATTTCAGAACGAAGTTGAGAATCATCGTGACAAGAAAATCAAATTTCTACGATCTGATCGTGGTGGTGAATATCTTAGTAATGAGTTTAGAGAACACCTCATGGAGCGTGGAATCGTTTCACAGCTGACACCACCTGGAACTCCATAGAAAAATGGAGTGTCTGAGAGGTGTAACCAAACTTTGTTAGACATGGTGAGGTCCATGATGTCATTAACTGATCTGCCACTTTCTTTTTGGGGTTATGCGTTAGAGACTGCTGCTTTTACTATAAATAGGGCGCCATCAAAGTCTGTGGAAACGACACCGTACGAGTTATGGAATGGGAACAAACCCAACATTTCGTTCCTGAAAATTTGGGGTTGTGATGTTTATGTAAAACGTTTACAACCGAACAAACTCGACCCTAAAGCAGACAAGTGCTACTTTGTAGGTTATGCCAAAGACACCGTAGGCTATTCCTTTTACCACCCCTCCGATGGCAAAGTCGTTATTGCTAAAGGAGGAACTTTTCTTGAGAAAGAGTTTCTTAGCAAAGAGGTGAGTGGGAGGACAGTACAGCTTGATGAGGTTAGTGAACCTTCGGAACCAAGGAATGAAACGATGGAAGTTTTTCAAGCAGTCATTCCGATGAAGGAACCGTAAGCTCCTGCAAGTGATGCAGGAACTTCTGAGAAGCTAGTGACTGAACCAAGGAGATCAGGCAGAGTACGTGAGCTACCCGAGTGGTATGCTAATGAAGTATTCATATTGGAAGATGATGAGCCTGTGAACTACAAAGAAGCGATGATGAGCCCCAACTCCACTGAATGGCTACAAGCCATGAAATCCGAAATGGAATCCATGTACGAAAACCAAGTATGGGACTTGGTGATCCCTCCAGAGGGTGTGAAACCAATTGAATGTAAATGGATTTTCAAGAGAAAGACAGACGCGGATGGTAATGTCACCATTCATAAAGCTAGACTTGTTGCGAAAGGGTTCCGACAAGTGCAAGGAGTTGACTACGACGAGACTTTCTCGCCAGTAGCAATGCTTAAGTCTGTGCGGATTTTACTAGCAATTTATGCATATTTCGACTATGAGATATGGCAGATGGACGTCAAAACAGCTTTCCTGAATGGGAACCTCGAGGAGAATGTATACATGATACAACCTGAGGGTTTTGTCGCACCAAAGGATGCTGGAAAGGTGCGCAAGCTTAAAAGATCCATCTATGGACTAAAGCAAGCATCACGGAGTTGGAATCTTCGTGTTGATGAAGTGGTCAAAGGTTTTGGCTTCATCCAGAATGGCGAAGAAGCTTGTGTTTACAAGAAAGTAAGTGGGAGCGCAATATCTTTTCTAATACTGTATGTAGACGACATATTGTTGATTGGAAATGATAAAGAATTTCTTAACACTATAAAGGAGTCATTGAAAAGTAGTTTTTCGATGAAAGACTTAGGTTAAGCCGCTTACATAATGGGCATTAAGATCTATAGAGATAGATCCTGGCGCCTGATAGGGTTGAGCCAGAGCACGTATATAGACAAGGTTCTGAATAGGTTCAGAATGGAGAAATCTAAGAAGGGATTCCTCCCAATGTCACATGGTGTGGTACTCTGCAAGAGTCAGTGTCCTAAGAACACTGAGGAGCAGGTAGAGATGAGTACAGTTCCATATGCTTCGGCAATTGTATCTGTTATGTATGCCATGATATGTACAAGACCAGATGTTTCCTATACTCTGAGTATATGTAGCAAATACCAGAGAAACCCAGGTAATGCACACTGGGTAGCAGTCAAAAATATTGTGAAGTATCTAAACAGAACTAAGAATATGTTCTTGGTATTCGGAGGTGATGAAGAACTTGTTGTAAAGGGTTACACTGATTCAAGCTTCATGACAAATCCTAATGACTTCAAATCTCAATCAGGATATGTTTTCACACTCAACGGGGGTGCCGTGAGCTGGAAAAGTTCTAAGCAGAATACGGTCGCGGATTCTACAACGGAGGCGGAGTACATCGCAGCTTCAGAAGCTACGAAGGAGGGATATTGGATTAAGAAATTCATCACTGAGCTCGGTGTGGTTCCTAGTTCTGAAGACCCCATGGAGATCTACTGTGACAATAGTGGAGCCGTGGCGCAAGCTAGAGAACCAAGGTCCCACAAGAAATCCAAACACATTGAACGCCGTTATCACAAAATCCGAGAGTTCGTTGACAAAGGATATGTGAAAGTATGCAATATTCACACGGACCTAAACGTGTCAGATCCGATGACGAAGCCTCTTCCACGAGCAAAGCATGAGCAACACCGAACAACCATTGGTGTGAGAGAACTTATGTAACTAGTATTATTGTATCTAGTGCAAGTGGGAGACTGTTGGATATATGCCCTAGAGGCAATAATAAAGAGTGTTATTATTTATATATTCATGTTCATAATTAATGTTTGTATTTCTATGCTATAATTGCAATGATCCTGACTATGAGATTCAGAAGAAAACTCATATGCATGTGTGGAAATGTAAACAACAAGAGTTCCTGGTTTTTCCTCTAAGACCAGCTCATGTGCTTATTGATGATTATGTTTTCTTAATCATGGACATTGTTCTTGTAACAATGATGTCAACAGCAATGAGAACATATTGTTAGCAGAAACAATGATGTTGAACCGACCCCAGTGTTAAATGATATACTTAGAGAACTCATCGTAAACAACGTTATAAGTCATATCATAAAATGTTATTATATACATAGTTCCTTAGACCATGAGAATGTCAAGTTGCTTCACACAAGAAGATGTGCTTTGGTTCTTAGATGAATCTTCCCGTAAATGGGAACTAGTAAAATACGTTCTGGGTACATTGGACAGTGTGTCTAGTAACGGTGATAGTTCGAGACTGGGATTTGCTCCTTCACGATGAAGAGATATAGACTCGGGGCCCACTCGGTATAACGGTATCCATTCTCGTCTGGCCAGACACTTTGTGATTCAATCACGGGGATACCGGTATACGTAACGAGGAATGAAGACAAACGAGCAATGAGGATAACTGATGGCTTGTGATCAAGAAGTTGTTTCACATGGGTGTCAAACTTCTCTCCTCTAACTTTGTCATATATCGCGAAGCAAAGGGAATAGTATACGATAAACATAAAGGTTCACTCGAAGTCTTTTCGTGTATGTGTGGGAGTCAACATGGGTGTCCATGGCTCCGCTGTTGATTATTGACGAATGATTGTAAGTCTCGAAAGCGTTCCGAGTCATGTCCACATAATGCCGAACCTATTGGGTCACACACTTAAAGTGCAGTAATCTGTTAGAATACTAGGATGATTGAAGGTTTAGTGGAAGCAAGTAAAGAGCAAATAATATGGCTAAGACACTTTGGAATTGTTTCAGATAACTTTAGTTCATATGAAAATGGTGTTGGGATAGTTTGCAGTCAACTGAAATAGTTTCGGTGATCGGTGGACAACTTAACAATATGTTGTGTTCACCAGACATGTTAACCATAACCCGGATTGTTCCGAAACCTATTTAGATAGCTCCGTAACATTCGTTAGAGGTTCCCGAAGGTCTTGGAAGTGCTCCAAAAGTGTCCGGAATGTCCCGAAACCATCCCGATAGATCCCGGAAGGTCTTGGAAGCTTCTAGAATGTCACGGAAGGTTCCGGAAGGTTCCGGGCAGTACCACCCACTGTCCCCACCCCCTAGCTTGGGGGGCAAGCCACCTAGGCTGCCCTGGCCGGGCCAGGAGGTGGGGGCGCCACAAGGGGGGGATCCTACTTGGAGTAGGATTCCCCAATCTTATTTTGGAAGGAGTCCTAGTGGGAAAGTCCTAGGAGGTTTGGAGTCCAAGTTGGACTCCCCACCCCCTAGGCCGGCGCACCAAGCCCCTTGGCCACCTATATAAGATGAGCCAAGGGCGGGGGGAGGAGACACACAAGCCCCTGCGCCCCCCCCTTTCCCTAGTTGCTAGTTGCTCCACTTTTAGACCCCGGTTTAGATTCTAATCTAGATCGGAACTCGCTAGGGTTTTCTCTCTCTGGTTTTCTCGGAGGCGTTCTTCTCTGGACGGCGGAGCGCTGCCGGATTGTTGTGCCGGACGTGTGGATACTGGTGGAGAGATCATAGCTTTGATCTTGCTTCGAGGATCATCTTCTTCTTCCTCGGAGAATGGTTCGAGGGAATTGACGAGGAGATCCGTTCGTGGGAGAGATCGTGGGACAAATCGTGAGATCTTCTTCAAATCGCATCACCAACTCTTCTTCCGCTGAAATTGTTGGTGAGCATTGTCCTAAACCTTGTATGCAATCTATCATGGATGATCTTGGGTTCTTGACTCGTAGGCACGAAATTTTCGTTTTCTACTACGTTTCCCAACACATCATGCATATAGCTATGTGGGGACCTTCACACTATTGAACTTGGCTTGTATATTCCAATGATGAGCCTCCTCAAACGAGCTCTAGGTCTTCTTGAGAAAGCAAGTTAGATGCACCCCCACTAGTTCCCTTGGAGAGCTTTTAGCTCACATGTGCATCTGTTGCATGGCAATCCCTACTCCTCACATCATATCTATCATATGGCCTTCTCTTGCCTATGATTGTCCTCTTTGATGTGAGCCTTTCACACCTTTTTGTCTTCCTCCTCCACCTTCTTTCTGTTTCGCCTTTTAGGTGTCAACTTTCTTGCTCACGCTCATCCATTGCATGAGTGCTCAAAATATCGAAAGGGAGTGGATCAGTTTGACTTTTACCTGACTAGTGGTCTGGGGACGAGTCCAGATAAGAATCCAAAGGAGACTAAGTGTGAAACTTTAGTAGATAGTAGTTCTCAATAACCTTTTTTCTCTCTTTTTCCTAGTCCCCTGCTTGCACGCAAACACCATCTGGAGACATTCGAGTCACGGACAGCGAGAGCTCTTGCACCTTTTGTTCTTTTGTTGCTCGTGTCAATGCTAATATAGACTCTTGCTTGTTAGACTTGAATTGAATTGCATGCTTTGATTTCTTTACTTAAAAGTCCTTATATGGTTGTGTGGCATGTCACCACAGAAATTATGCTTGTTATCATTTACCTACTCGAGGACGAGCAGGAATTAAGCTTGGGGATGTTGATACGTCCCAAACGTATCTATAATTTCTTCTTGCTCCATGCATGTTTTGTGTGACTTTGCCATGTTTTGCTTGAACGTTCATACACTTTTGAGCATATTTGGACTAACCTATTAACTCAGCGCACCCAGTTGCCAGTTCCTGTTTTCTGCTGTTTTTGTATTTCAGGTTTTCCAGCCATTAAAAGTGCTCGAAAAATTCCGGAAAAATTATATAAAAAATCAACATCCCGGAAGCTTCCGGAATCACCAAGGAAGGAGGGGAGGGCCACCACAGGGACTCCAGAAGGGTCCCTGGCGCGGCCCCACCCTAGGCCGCACCGGGCACCCTCCTGGCTACCCTGTGGCCCCCCTGGTGCCCCCCTTTGGCCCTATTTTTACCCCCGCGGAGGAAACCCTGATTCCGGACCCCTTTTCTCAAGAAGTAATTCCGATCTCCGCCGCCATCGCCATCAAGTTTCGGGGGGACAGAATTCCTGTGCCGGCACCCTGCCGGGACAGGGAAGTGCCCCCGGATTCATCTCCATCGACGTTGCTTCCTCCCTCCATGAAGCGGGAGTAGTTCTCCCTCGGTTCTGAGGTTTCTACCAGTAGCTATGTGTTCTTCTCTCTCTCCAATGATGTGATCTTCGATGTGATCATAGGCTATGTTAATCTAGGTTGATCCCAAGATATTTCCCCTTCCTCTATGTATTGGATTGATGTACTCAATTGATCTTATCTAGTATAATCCCCGAGACCAAGGTGACAACGGTCTATTGGACATGGGTTAGAAGAATATTATCATGAGTGATTTCCTCTTTTGTGTGTTGATTGAAGATTGAGAGTCTCTTGGTGCTTGTCTTTGACTATCCTTGAGATATGTTGTGGTGATTGTGGTACTCTCTTTGGATGGCCGCGGTGACATTTGGAAATCCATAGATTGAGAACTACGAACTTTGAGGTGTGCTTTTTGTAGCCCTACATAATTCTCATCCTCTCTTGACCACAAAGGAATGACCTCCGAGTGTGTCTCCATTGCATGTTTTATGGGAAATATCATGTGATTAGACTATGTTAATGTTGTTGAGAGTTGCCACTAGTGAAAGTATGAAGCCTAGGCCTTGTTTCCACCATTATTACACCGTTTGCACTCACTTTTGTTACATGTTTTCTTGCTGCACTTTTTATTACAGATTTATATTACCTTGCTTTGCCACACCTATCACTCGTATTTTACCATCTCTTCGCCGAACTAGTGCACCTATACAACTCCTAGTTGTATTAGATGTGTTGGGGACACAAGAGACTTCTTGTATCTTAATTGCAGGGTTGCTTGAGAGAGACCATCTTCAACCTCTACTTCCCTGAGTTCGATAAACCTTAGGTCATCCGCTTGAGGGAAATTTCTGTTGTCCTACAAACCTCTGCGCTTGGAGGCCCAACATAGTCTACAAGAATAGAAGCGTACGTAGACATCAGGTGCAAGGATTGTTTACTTTACGCAAAGTTTTTTAATGCAGTTGTCTATTGCTTTGAGTTTACACTTTGGGTGGGATTCGCAACTTAATACCAGCGAGATGTTCTAGATAGATATCTCAAGGTGTATGATTAGTAGGTAGATGCAGATGGATTTCGGTCTACTTGTCTTGGCATACTGCTCATGCTTTTGAGCCTCTTCCTTTCTTTATAGCATAGTTAGCATTGGTTTGCGCACATAATTCTGTCAATTGCCCAGCTGTAATTTGTTTATCTCGCATGGCTATTTTATCGTCTTTTGGGAGAGAGACATCACTAGTGAACATCATGGGATCCCGGTCCATATTTCCACCACTGTTTACACCCGCTATTTATTTTCTGGTTTATTTCCTTTTCTGTTGCTATTTTTATCATTATTATCCCGTGCGTTTGATCCTTTGTAAACAAGATGGCCGGAGGGATTGACAACCTCTCTGAACTCGTTGGGAGCAAAGTTATCTGTTGTGTGTGCAGGTCCACGTCAACCGCCTAATTTCTGGCGCCGTTGTCACCTTCCTGTCGTTGTCGGAGTCCTATTGGAGACAAACCTTGATATCTTCACCGAGGGAAATTTGTTGATGTCTACATATCAACCTTCCACTTTGGGTAACCAACGAGGGGCGAGAAGCCATCAGTCCCGCATCATGTGTCACTCAGAGCATTGCCGTCGCCAGTCAAAGCATCATCTTCACCCCAGGTGGAACCGATGCAAACTTGTATCATCGGCGTGCGCCCATCACATTATTCTCTGTGGTCTCTTCTCCAAGTTTGTAGCAGTGATGGTTGTGAGCAGGGCAACTACGGCGGTGCATGTATTGTACCGTAAGTGATGGATCACAGCAATAACGAGATGGTGATGTTGCACTTGGGCGTATGGGGGGTGCATCATGGGGGCAAGATTTAATACGTTAGTTTTGCAAATCCAACATGAGGTCTCTGTTTCAAGTCATGATGGAACCCACTGCAAGCAAAGACCCAATCGGTTGACTACGTTGTTGTCCTTTAGGTCTATGACGTCACTAATAGAGAAAATCATATCTATGGTGTAACGAAAAGGGCCTTGCTAACATGGGCATCGGACGCCAACAATTTTGCGTCAGTGATAAAAAAAAAGTGTTGGCGTTGAATGCCCACACCGGCAGTATTATAAATAATTATGGCGTGTGAAATAGTACCACGCCACTATTTGTATTTCCGTGTATTAAAAATATTTTATAAAATATTGGTTTCCCTGCTAAGTCACAACATATAAAACAAATCAGTAAAATAATACTCCCTCCGATCCATAAAAAGTGTCGCACATTTTGTACTAAGTTAGTACAAACTTTGTACTAAGTGGGCGACACTTTTTATGGATCGGAGGGAGTACTAAATATAGAGATCACACATTATTTCAAATCAAATAAATAGGTAGCTTGGTAGATATTCAGTCAACTTATTCATACAAGTTTAACAAACCATCTAGAATTAACTTGATGTTCCTAACTAGGTTTTTCTTTGTTCTCTACTCCCTCTTTAAACAAAAAACTTCTTATTTCTCTGCGCCCTTTCCTTCTTAATATGGTTGGTCTCATGCCTAAGCTGGTCAGTATCCTACTTCAGGTCTATAACACTTTTCTCCATAGACTTGATGATCTCAATATTAGACTTCGTAACATATTGCATCGCCTACACCGCTTTCTCAAGGAACTTCAATTGATACCTCAGGAATCACATTTTCCAAAAAAAATACGGAAGTTCGATTGTAGCTCTCACGACGCAAATATAAAACAAGTTAGTAAATTCATCAAAAAATAAGACTACACAAAGACTACACTAAAAATAAATTTATCTACAACCAAGTAACATTAAATCTAAATTCAACTACAACCACAAATAAAACTAAATCTAAATTCATCTAAAACTATAAGTAACACTAAATCTAAATTCATCTACGACTGCAAATAACACTAAGTCTAAAGTCATCTACAACTACAAGTAACACTAAGTCCAAATTTATCTACAAATACAAATAACACTATGTCTAAATCATCTATAACTACAAGTAATAATAAGTCTAAATTCATCTACAACTACAAATAACACTAAATATAAATTCATCTACAACTACAAGTAACACTAGCTAAGTTTAAATTCATCTACAACTACAAGCAACCATAGCTAAGTCTAAATTCATCTACGACTACAAGTAACATTAAGTCTAAAATTATCTACAACTATAAATAACACTAAATCTAAATTCACTCACAATTACAAGTAAAAATAAATCTAAATTCATCTATAACTAAAAATAATACTAAATTTAAATTAATTTACAACTACAAGTAACACTAAGTCTAAATTTATCTATAAAATAACAATAAGTGTAAATTCATCTATAACTACAAGTAACACTAAGTCTAAATTCATCTACAACTATAAATAACTCTAAGTTTATATACATCTACAACTACACGTATAATTAGTCTAAATTTATCTACAACTAAAAATAATGATTAGTCTAAATTCATCTAGAACTACAAGCTACTATTAGTCTAAAATAATGATTAGTCTAAATTCATCTAGAACTATTATCGAGGGCGATGTAGGGAGTGACGATGTTGAGTCGAAGAAGGGCGAGGACAGATCGGGGACGGGTGAAGGTGACGATGATATGGGGACTAACGAGGGCGGATCTCCGATGATGCAACTAAAATTAGGAAAGTGTGATGCAGCTAAAAATCAAAGTTCTACCGACAGAGTTGTTGCTGATATATGGTTGTCCTGAGCATGCCAGCAATTATATAATTATATGTGGCATTGACATAGTATTCAACGCCACCATACATATTTGTCGGGCCAGGAAACCTAGTCCCACATAGTATTGGCGTTGTGTTTAAATTCCACGCCAGCGGAAAGCACATAAGACTGGCGTACCAAATATGCGAATGCCAACACTATTTAAGAAAAAATAGTACTAGCGTGTATTAAAGCTGGCGCGCCACCAATTGAAATTGGGGATACGTTTTTTTTCTACTAGTGTGTGATAGGGCTCCCTACAACCATGAGTATCCTGAATGGAACTTGAATGCACTCTTGCCTTCTTTCCCTAACAGCACCAGCACCATCAAAGGGAGGAATGCGTTATTATTTGCTAAAAGAAGAGGATGGTCAAGTGTTCTGATTCACCAGCATCATCGCTTACTCTGTTGAGAGTACTGCAGATAAATGCGAAGTATAAAAAACAAAGCAAGTATTGATGCAAAAATAATGTCCCTCAAGCTCAGGCCAGAAAAATCAAGCATATATCAGCGAGGAGTTCCATGCAAACAACATTTCTACAAGAGTTGGCATCTTTAAATCTTCTTAGGGACCGAACAAACACAATTGTTCAACTATTTAGCATGTTGCAGGTACATGATCGTCAAAGTAACATTCAAGTTGAAAATTCTAACACGAGCTGTGAAGAAGTAACGCAAACCATATCGTTGTACAATATGAACTCCATGGTATCTATTGGCCTATTGCCCACTTTTCTAACCTAGATAATAAGTACCACATGTGTGGTACGAAGCAATCCGGTCCTGAAATTTTTACAACTAAATTTTCCATCCAAAAAGGAAAAAACAAACTCAGAAAAATTTTCATGCTAAACCGAAGCACGAGAGTGTCATGCTTCGACAACTAAAGTTTTCATCCAATCCTCACTAAACTTGTCATAAAAAATGACCGGAGTTTCCATGTGTTCGTGCCACACGTGTGGCACTTATTAGGTTCCTTTTATAATTACCAACATGTGAACATGATGTAACAATCCACCTTGAGTTTGTAAAATCAACGGAAACACCATCACAATAAGACTACCCCAACTGGTCGCAACACATTCAGGGATAACCGAAAGTGTGATCTGTTTGGTACAACACTGAAGGCATCCCTTGGTCTCACGATGTCTCTATCGAGTTTCAGATCCACCACGCCTTTTCTCTTTGACAACAAAGCGTTCCTACTTTGGTTGTTGTGACCTTCGAGATTGCCCAATTGGATGAGAGCAATCCCTTGAAGATATTGTGTCATCGGCCAGTCAGGTGAAATCAGGTTAGCACCCCTCACATCCTCAAGGCCCTCTTCAGAATTGCCTAGTGCCATATTAGAATAACTCCATAGAGCCAGGAGGTTGGAGACTTCACCGCGTTGCTATTCACAATCTGCACATGGTATTAAAAAACACAGATAAGCTACCTTAAAGTAGCCACCATGTTTAGGTGTCTCACTTTAGCAACAAAACCACCTAAACATACTAGTACAGTTCACCCTGAAATAAGTTCACATGATGCTTGTAAGATAATTACCCAACAGACACAAATTCAATTGTGAAACAGGATTTTCTTAACACATGTATCTATTTTAAGTCAAAGCAAACTAAAGAGTAATAGAAAACACAAAAACTCATCTGATTGGACATACCATAGCTCCAAAGACTCATGCAAGTTCAAATTTTATTAAAGCATATGTAACTTGTAAGTCATAAAGCGTTAACAAACAACTTCTAATTTGTTATCAGTTAAAGAAATATTTAAGGACCAAAGTAACAATACATGAGAGAGTAGAAATGTGGCGGGAACAAATAGAATGGATCCAACAATATATTGTATGATGTACTTTATGACATTTTCATTTTATTTTATTTTTTGAAAAATAGCAGCAAACATTCTATTTTAGTTTCAGGGTTAGAGCAATAAACTTTCGAGTAGTTGTGCCTTATAACTTCCCTTTTTATCTTCCATAACTGTATCAATTTCCAGTAGATCTTGTAGCTCATTAATCTGAGAACTGGCACATGCTTTGTTATTATTTGAAACCTCCGCAAAGATATAGTGGGAACTATTTAGCAGGACAAGGTACTTAAGTTAGCCGTATTTCAAAAGGTGATTCAATTATACTCTAGTTGCACAAATACCAATTTTCCATACTGAACACAATATTCTCTACGGTTTCCTTGCAAAGTAGCATTTTATATTTTACCTGCAGTGTGCATATAGTTTTTCTACGAGTATTATGCATCATATAAACTGTAGAAATTGACCTATTAAACATAACAGTACGAGAAAGTAACCTACAGAGTCGTTTATCTAAAAATTTGCAAGGGAGGAGACAATTTCTACCATATTTGGTTATTTTCGAGCATTCTCTTGCAAGCAAGAGTATGCTAATTGCATCAATTGAATTGCATCAGAACTATAAGGTAGCCTTTCATTGAGAAAATATAATAAACTACCTATTTGTGATAGCCACGCCCGATCCAATGAAAATTTGGGCCCGGGATAAACCAAAATAAATACATTTTTACTAAATTTTCATACTTATCTAAGTCCTACTCTCAGCATGTTATAGTCTTACAAGTATAATTTTATGTTTGTATAATTTAATCACATGATAATGTTAATAAATATTAGTTCATCTGTTTTTAGTTTGTATTAAATATCATAAAAAGATAGTAAAATGTATTTTGTAATAAAATTATAAAATAGAACTATTTTTCTACAATACATAATTTATACTATTTATGATAAAGATATGTAAAGAATATGATCCAATAAGTATCATAATAGTGTTTTTTATTATATCACAATAGTGGTTTCTAGTATATGATTAAGTAAGCATATGTATAAAAATATATAATATAAACTGGGTCAATGACATCATTTTTTAATCCCATTTTGTGATCAAAATTTTCTAGCAAGAGACAAATTTTAATAGAAATGCGCATTTGTACTTTGTATTGAAACAACAAAGCTTAGAGTAACCACGGATAAAAATAAAATTGTGCACAATCTAATATGTTTCTATATGTAAATTTTATTATTTGATATGCACTTACGAAAATGTGCTTGTTATTATCACTGTTTATAGAAGTCCCCTGTCAATTTATGAAATAAAAATGTATTGCACATAATTAATATGTAAATATTTCTGAAGTATAAGGATTGAGTTGTATAAATGGCACTGTAATATTTTCTTTTGTGGAATATTTTTGTTCGTATGTATTGATATTAATATAAACATATTATAAGTAAAGAATCATGGTTAAAGTTGTGTGTTGCTGACCATAAAAGTTATTCATTAATTCTAACAAAAAGAGTATAATGTCTAGGGTTTACTCCTGCTAGTTTAGATTATAGGGTGTATAGCCACCTCGAAAAAGAAGGTTATAATGTCAAGATCTACCGAGATTGATGACAATAACTCAAGATGTCTGGAAACTTTTCCGTTGTCGCTTTATATATGGTGAGCGAAGCCTAGGGTACATGGTGTAGTCGACCTACAACTATGGAAAGACTAGGAGTCCTATCCTTATGCGCCAAGTCCTGTAGCTTCTGGAAGGAGGTCTTCGTGCTCCTCCCTGAGTCCATCTGAAGTGCATACCATGGTGGGAGACTTGGACCGTTGAGCCAAGTTAGGCCTTATGTGAACTACACCCCCGATATATCACACCGTCATTTATCAGCAACCCCTGCGACATTTCAACCAAAATTGTACTCCTATCACTGTATATCACTCAAATGCAACAAGCACCTTACACTTGCTAATTGCTACCCAGATGCAATCTGGCTATGCTATTGTACTAAACAACTAGCAAGGTAGGTTCGACATCAAAACCTTCATATTGCATTGCTATCGAATAAGAAATAATGGTATTGTGATCTCGATATGAAAACTACTGTTCATTAGTGCCTACATGTTCATTCCCTCCTTTCAATAGGTCCATCAGGCGGGCTTGAAGGATGGCGTGGATGTTGTGATGAAAATACAGTATCCGGGAGTTGCCGAGAGTATAGAGAGCGATATTGAGAATGTCAGGCAACTCCTGACGTACACAAATGTCATCCCTAAAGGCCTTTCTCTACTGGCTAATCGTGGGCACGTAAACTACTTGTAGGTTGGTGGACAATGGAAAAGTGACAACTAACAACTAAATAAAGACGGATATGGGTTTGTTCTATGATGGATTAACTACTTAGATGTGATATTATTATGTTACGTGATACGTCTAGATGAGCCCTAAACAAACCCATTTTTTTATAAAAGATCTACCTATATCCTTAACAGAAACTACTCGTACAAAGTTAAGGGTCATAATTATAAACCAAAAAAATTTGTATTGAGAAAATCGATGAATCGTATGAAACAAAGATACTGTACTTGTTTTTTAACAAAATAGTTCCCTATAAAAGATAATACGTGGACAAACATACATAAATAATAACTGCATTCATATATAGTTAGAGGAAAAAGGGACAGGAAACATAACATGAATGTTGTTGACAACAAATTACTAGCCACCCTGCTAAATTTAAGTTGTAGCCTTGTCCTGGATTCGTTGCATCCCATCACAATATCAGGATTATTACTGATGGTAGAAAATTAACATAATCATCCAGCAATATATAAATAGATAAATAAGTGTTTCTAGGTAATGAATAAATATATACCTTAGACACAAACTACAACAAACATTAGCAAAACAGGGCAAGGAAATGTGTGATGCGGGTTGGGCTTTTAGGCATGTGAAACTTCCATCCGATGACAAGGTTCATTGCATCGTCTTCCATAGAGTCAAGCTATGAAAGATCTGCACAGACATCCAACATGCAAAAAACTCTCCCTAAAAAAAAATATGTTAACGACTTGACCCATACTTGGTTTTCAGAATTGGGGTAATGAATTGCTCAAAGTAAAACTGGAGGACCATCTTACTTTGAAATAACAAACATTTGTAGGCTTAGATCCAAAAACAACTAAAGTTAGGTATGCTGCATATTCTTTCAAAAAACCATGTTGATAAATAAAAAATGATTTGTTAGTGCAAACATTGGGAATTATTACCTTACGATGATTTTCTAGTGCTTTCATGAAGGAAACCAAAGGATTTGCCAGTGCCAGGAGAAAACATTCTCAGTCTGGATTAAAAAAATACTTATATCTACTCAACTAAACAAAGTCCAATGCACAATATTTGTAAAAAACATGTTGATGAGATAAAATGATGTATTATGTACCTTCAAAAATATTAACTTATGTTGACATGATCCAGAATCTTTCTCGCCACCAGTGCAACCTAGGAATGCCGCAAATTTGAAAAACATCTCTACACCATCTCGTGCCTAATTATACACCGGATTGATATCTCATGTTGTGAACTGTTTTGACATTTCTATTTGTGTGATGTACTCTTATCTATTGTATCAATCCAACTAAATTGTGATCTTAGGCACAAGATGATAGGTCATCTGCAGAAAACATACTCAACACGGATCAACAAACTAAATATACTTAGATCACTTCAAATAAACAAAGTCAGATGCTACATACTCCCTCCGTTCGTAAATACTTGAGAAAATTTTAGTCTAAATTTGAACAATAACCATGTCAAGTATTCACGAATGGAGCAAATATATTTTTAAAAGGATATACTATTGCAGATATATCCTAAAATTTATTACCTTACTTTCACATCATCTACATCCATCTTTCTTTCCATCGGTCCAAGATGAGGAAGGTGCTGATGAATTTTAAGCTGTGGTGTAGCCAATCGAGTGGACTTCACCATAACGATATGCGTTCCACACATCAAAATAGTTGTTCATACAATGCATGGCGTGCTCTAGATAAGTCGGTTAATGATGTTGTCGAACGAGTGCCTCTCTATGGATTTGGCGCTTCGCAATGCACTTTGGCGAAATCGTTTGAAACGCCAAGCTTGCCACCATTGATGGAGAGGATAACAAAATCATCGGAGAAGATGAAAGGTGAAAATGTCGCACAGAGAGAAAGGACGGAGAAAGTGGAAACAGATGAGTGCATAAAATGTTAGGAACGTGGCGTGTGGGTTGGGGATTGTACCACTTCGGGTATCCATAGACGATTGGATCGAGATCTAATGGCCATATATTTGACATCAGTTTAATCTATTTTGAGTGGTTGTGAATGGATGGTGCATGCATGTTTCTACAATAAATCCTTATTCAACCATGTCACCTTCACAATCGTCACATGGTTTGGTATTTACAAAGTAAGTTGCAAAGAACTACCACGCAATTCAGTCGATAAGTACCAAAAACTATAATTTCCTTAACAGATTGCAAAAACATCATTTTCAATAATTTTATTGCCGAAAACACTAATTGATCGATTAACCACGTTTTGATAGCGAAAACTAACAACGGACCCACCCATTTTGTTATGTTAACTATTACTGTGAGCATTATGACACGCAGGATCCACATGTAAGTATTATTTTTCCAAAAAACCTATAACATGTCGACCAGTCCCATTGGCGCCGCCCTTACTATTGTGCGCTCGCGCCCAACACTCGTACTCCCTGCTACAAGCCGAGTGAGGGAGAGAGAGGGGCAGGAGGAGGAAGGGAGATAGAGGCACGGGAGGAAGGGCCCACCGGTGCGGCTGCCGTCATCGACCGCTGGACAATCAACGGCTTTTGTTTTTGATAGAAAGATTGTAAGGAAACCCCCTACAGTTAATAGGTGCAACAAACCCAATTTGCAAGTACCGTGCCTTGAATCTGGGTGGGTGGGAAGGCATCAGCCCCTTCCTACCACTAGGCTATGTCTTAGTCTGCTTCGCGAGTGAGGTGGCAACCGGTGGCTTCGCGAGTGAGGCGGCAACGACCACTGTGGGCAGCATCTGCTTTGCCTCGGGCGCCACTACAACGGAGGAGGTGCTCCCTTTGAAGCCCACGTGTGCCATTGCAACAACCGCCACGCGCTCCCTACAATGCTCGGCGGCGACGGTCAGCAACCCCATGGGCTTGTGCCAAGAACATGCACGGGGAGTTAGGAGCGGCGACATGGGGAGGTGAAGCCGGTTGTTGTTGTTTTTTTGTCCTCGGAGGTCTTTTCGCTACATCGAAAATGGATATTGAAGATTTTTTGAAAAAATAATTTATTTTATGTTGAAATTGACATGTGGGTTTCATGTGTCTCATAACAGACATCATCACGGTCCAACGAGCCATTAACGGCCGTCCTACCGTCGTCATGAGCCACTTGCCACGTGACCTGACGAGTTGGATCTAGCGGTCAGTTTCATTGTAAAAACTCACGGAACCAAGGAGTTATTAACTAAAAAAATACAGAGTTAGACAACCAATGGGCATCGAACACGTTTCGAGCGCTCTTATAAAGTGGAGCCCTTCCCTAAAGCCAGCGAACGATCAAACCAGAGACCTTCCCGAGCGCGACAGCTAGGTTCTTAGCCGTGTCGTCACTTCTGCCGCGGCCGCCCAGCCGGCCGAAGCCTCCGTTGCCACGCCGCCGGTACCAGGATCCCCGCAGCGCCTCTCTCCCTGGAGCAGCCGCCGCTCCCACAAAGCAACGTCACCGCCCAGTCCATAGGCAGGCAGCCACCAGTACGTCCTCCCCCATCCTCCTCCTGCATCCTGTATTTGTTCAATCTTTCCCTTAATTTTCGAATTGGATGAGTACTCATTGTAGATTCGATATTGTAAAAATATAATGATGGCTAGTTCTTTATGACTACTTGCTGCATGTGTTGAAGTTTACATGTGATGACAGGTTTTTGCTTGATGCGAGTATTTATTTGTGATAGTGCTTGTAGGGGTAAATATTTATAAATTATAGAGTAGTTTGGATTTTTTTTCGTCAGATGAGCAAATGTTTTGATTTAAACATGTTAGCAGTGAAACATACAATTATAGTTGTTTTATCTGCACTGTCTTGACATGAAATCAAAGCTTAGCAGTATAAATTTGCGCACAGGCCACGCGGGGTTCCAAAGAAGCAAAATCAGGGATGGCGGCACTTCGATACACAGCTAGGACACTCGGCCGGTTCGCGCTCCGAAGACCACAGAGGTTCGGCATCTCATCGACTGCGGCGGAGGATCAACGGGGGTTCCTGCCACGACTCATCAACACGAATGTACGTTACATGCTCTGCAAAATCCATAAATTTCATTGTTTTCCTGTCCATCGATCTATTGCCAGCTAAAGTAGTTATTGCCCTGTGCAGATAATTTACAAAAACCAGTTTAATTACATCTTATTATATTGTGTACATCTTATTTCTTGTAATTCCGTGCGGCCCTGAACTTCCATGGGAGTAGAATACAGTACTGTAGCATTTAGTGGACATAGTTACACCACCTTGAACTCACAGCATAAAAGGAGCAGTACATCACACATTCATGGCGGCGGCCGCGGCGCATGTGCATAGCAGGACAAAATCACAACGTAGCACAACAAATCGGTCACAAATCAAAGCAGATCACTAGGAATTCAGAAGGAAGAATGATGTAAGTTTTAAACCGATTATCATCACCATGGCTCAGTGCAAAGTAAACATATAACACTGTTTGAAATTTAACCAATGAAACTAGAGTAGTTGATGGTTTTCAAGTTGATGCCATAACATGCAAATCAAGAAGTAGCAGTTCAGCACCTAAACATTTGGTGAGTTCAAAACTAATCTGATGTTTTCTATATGATCCTCTTCTAATAATTCACAAAAGACAACCTCCTGGTGAAGGGACCAGGGTCAGTCATGCAAGCCATGGATCAATGGTTTCGAGTGTAGGAGCGGTGGGTGGCTCGTGCATGGGAAGCAACAGGGAGAAATTTCACTAGAGGAGGAAATGGTATGGAGGGATTAGGGGAGAGTGGTTGATTAGTTGGATTAGAGCATGTACAATAGGGTGGTGATTGAGAAAGAGGTGACCGCAGCCAAAGCCTGTCGCTTCGCTACCTAGTAGGCTTGTGCCACTGGACTTCTTGCTGGGCTGCCCTACACCGCCACCGGTATATATATATATATATATATATATATATATATATATATATATATATATATATATATATATATAGTGAAGCTATTCATCATCCAGGGTACAGAATAATTTATTGTTCACCCGAGGTAATTTTACGAACCTTTCATAAAAAATTACATTTGTAATACAAATAGTTACATTAATATGAATTCACTACATAAATTTTGACATAAAAATATAAATATAGCTCATAAGATAAAAAAATTACATTTTATGTATATTTTACCTCATTATTTTTACGTTTATAATTTTACGTAACATAAAATATATTTTATGGTGATTATATTTGTTTACGTTCTCTTTTTACGTATGAAATAAGACCAAATTGACGAAATGTAAAATTATGGTGTATTAATATCAAATCAGAAGGGGGTGAAGAATAACTATTCCTCACTCAGGGTGACGAATAGTCTATCCGGTGATGAACGATAATCTTTTGGTTTCTGATGGAATGTGATGAATACTCTATAATCCATGTTCCTACGTGATCAGGGGTACGGTTGCGAACAGGGAGTGGGGTGAGCCCATGCTGTCCGTCGACGTATATTGGGCCAATTTGGCAAGTGTTGTTTTCATGATTTTAGGGTGGCTTCAACATGGGTGATGCTCAACATTGGGATGATTTGGGCCATAGATCATGTTGTTAGATGGTTGAGATGATTTGGATCAGTCCTTTCATGCTTTTATAGGACTAGTAAGCTTGTACGTGCAACGCACATTTTAATCTCCAGAAGAATTTTGAGGTGCACAATGTGCAACCAGATGCTCCTCATGCTTGGAAGAACACACCTCTAATAGTTTACAAGTGTTCTTCTCGACCCCATTTATCTCAAAGTTCTTTATTTTTCCATTCTAGATCGAAACATTTCATGAAAAAAATGTGGTCTCCATCGTTTTGGCGAGTTTTTCTTATAAACTGGTCTATTATCTTCTTCTATATGAAAAGGCAATGCATTTGCTGGTTGCTAAAAAAAGAGTCCTCTATGGCAGAAAAAATTCTCTTGGCCAATTTAATTTATTTTCTTACTATTGACAACGAAAACTTGAAAACTCCAATGATTAATTGATAATCAATCAAGGTCCTGAGAAGAAGAAGAATTACCACAAGGAGAAATCCGAGAAAAGTTGTATGTAGAGATACACAGTAGGTCCCTAATCAGTAACCAGTGTATTAATGTTCTGCAAGCATTAAGTTAACAAGTTCATACCTTTTTTCTTATTCATCAAGGTTGTTTAAGTTGTTCCAACACTTTAAGGATATTTAGGTAGAATGGTCTCTTCTTTACCCTTTTTAGTGGTATCTCTTCCTTTACTTGGTGCACTCAGTAATACTTCTAATTCGACCAGCATGTTGACATGTTAGCCCAACAGAACGCATTGTAAACCTTTCCTAATTAATCAGCATCCATGTAGTATTATTTTTTGTGACAGTGTCCAAAGTGTTGTATTCAAATTTGAAAACATATGTAGGATTGCACCCATGAATCTGTTACTAGATCCCATTTATCACGCGATATATATGACTTTATTACTAATTAATTTTGTAAAGAACATCACAATGTTCTCATCGTCCGTTTCTTAATGATACAAACTCACTTTAAGCTTGTCCAAACCTCTGTTCAGGGTCTTACAGTTGAGCAACAAAAAGATGTTGCAAGCCGCTTAGTGCAAATCGATGTGAAGAAGGAGGAACTGTACAAGCTGATTGCTAGCCTTGAAAGGAACTACAACCTTCGTGGTAAGTTAGTCCAGCAAAATGGTCAGCTGGCACGTCATCTTGCTGTACTAGTCAAGCCTAAACCCAATGATCCTTACTGGTAAAGTCTCAACTCACATGCAAATGCATTTTTTTTCTTTTTCCCCTTTTTTGTTTGCATTAATTTTTAATATCATATAACCTGTAGGCGTTTGCATTCAAGATCACAAAGAGTTGTGAACTGCTTACGTTTTATGGGGGCCTGTTGTTTAGGCCCTCTGCCTGTGAGTAGTTTAGTTTGGTGGATAACAGAGGCAGACCCAGAAGGAGAAGAAGATAGTCTTGGATGAACAATCAGAAAAGTGAATTGCTTTTGTTTGTTTTTTACTCCGCATGTTAAATCAAACTAGGTCAAACCTCAGAAGGTTTGATTTAAGAGAAACCTAATATGCGGAGTAAAAAGAAATTGTAGAAATGTCTTCTCTGATGGAGAAGTAAAGGTGCATTCCAAGCAAGACATATGTTCAAAACTCTGGAATTGTATAACGATGCTCAGTATGTTACATGTGCTTGTTGAAGGGATTGAAGTTATGTCTAATAATATTGGTTTGATGAATCTGTGATGAGTCCGGTAACTACTTTGTAATTCGTCCATTCACAAATGTAAGTTGTTCTTGATATTTTAGATAATATGGAATTGCATAGGGATCCTTATGTGTGAACAAAATACACTAAAGCATGACTATGTACATTCATTCGAGAAAAAGTTAAAACATATTCTAATTATAAACTGAGGTAAATAAGATGTTTTAATTATCTTACTATTGACTACATACATACAGACCATAATTAATGAACATAATTCAAATAAAATGGTCAATAATAGTTGCATCATCTAGAATTCATATTATTGCAATAATAGTTTTTTTATTAAAAAATTACCAAATGGACATTGTTTTAGAATTCATATTATTGCATCATCTAGAATTCATATTATTGCACATAATTAAAATAAATTGGACATGGTATAATAGCAGTTTTGATGAACACATCCAAAAGTATATGAAATAGCAAAAGGTTTTGCATCCCAAATCAACCAAAATGAATCATGATCACTAAAGATCAACATGATTATTGTTGCAAAGGACACCATCATCCTCAATGTGTGAAGCTTGAAGACCACCACCACCTCCTCCCCAAAGCCTTCTTCATCACCACCACCTTCTCCAAAGTCCTCTTCGTCGCGACCACCACCACCACCTTCTCCTCTGAAGCCTTCACCACCACCACCACCACCATCTTATTCTCGAAAAGCACCACCAATCCTCATCATAAGGTTTTGAAGCTCCATTCTTCTTCGGTACATTATCTTCATCCTTTTCAACTTCCAAAATTATTTTGACATAACATCTATGGCATCCGGATTCATTATCAAGAATTGGTCCTCCTCGGTTGTTTTCTCATCCGTCCTCTTTTGCTCCTCTAGAGAAATCTTTCGCTCATCAAAGGCACATCTTCTTGCCATTTTTTCTTCTTGGTACTTTCTTTTTTCTCGGCTATCTCAATCGAAGAAGAGAACTTTTAGCATCCTACAAGTAGTCCAATGAGGTGGAAGAGTTTATCATCGGCCATACCTCGAGGGTGTTTCAATAAACACTTTGCGGGCGTGACTTGAATCGACTGGATTCGATGAAGGAAGCGTCGGCATGGTCCGGGGACGTTTCGCCGAATTCTTTTTGCCACCTTGGGTGTGGAGGCGACCCCGTGGACGACATGGTTGCCTTGTCGCTCCCGTTTCCCGACGCCGATCGGAGGAACAAGGGCGCCAGTTGGAACCACGGGAGGATGGGGATTCCCTGATTGGGGCGCTTGGTCATGTCCTGGCTCCATGCCGGCGACTAAAAACAACGGCCAGGTGAGTAACGGGGGCGCAGTGGAAGGAATAGTGGCGGGGACTACGGGGGCGAGGGCATGGAAATGGGGAAGTTTCGCTCCCACCAAATCGTAGATAGGTATGTGGGGAGCGGCAAAGAGGGGGCGGAAAACGCGAGATATAGCACCTGCGGTATGGTTTTTAGCACTCCCAGCATAAATATTTGCGGGATGAGCCAATATATGGTACCTATTCGGATCATTTTTTGTCCCGGTACCATATATCGACGGTTATTTTGTGGGTCGGATGTTTTTGACGAATCTACTAGACTTGCTCTTATATATTTATTTTTTATAAAACGAGTTAGATCTATATATTAAAGAGAATGAATCGTGTTGGGTTGATACATGTGCCTGGCCTGGCTAGGCACGTCACAAGGCGTGTTTCTTTTTAAGTACGCACTATAATGCAAGCGCTCACATACACTTATTTTTATGACCCACACACACACGCCCTATTTTTATGAGCATTTTCGCAATATTAGGCCGATACATCATTTTAAAATTAACGAAGTCACTAAAGTCATAGTGAAGGTCTAAAATAAATCCAAAAAAATGTGAGCACCAACGTGAAGTCTGAGACTTAACTCTAGTGAATTGGAGATACCACTATCTTCCTAATCAACTTAACCATAGATTGATTCACGCATACAACCTATTTGGTCAAGTTTGGTTACTACCATGCCAGGAATAGAAATTTCATTGAGCACACCTAGGGTACTGTAGCTCACTCAACACAGAGATGATGTAGTTGGTGTTGATCTAGTCGAAGGACCGAGTGGAGACGATGGTGGTCTGCCAATGATTTTTTTTTTCCAGAAAAACTTCTATCTATTCATCTTCAATCATGATGGCAGTACAACGAACACCAGAAATGATAAAAATTACATCCAGATCCTGTAACGCCCCCAAAATCAATCCGTGTACAGTAATCATACACGCAGGGTACACGGCTGAGATTAGGGTGCCACGGTGAGAATATCACAGCACAACACTAAACACAAAAGGATAAAGCAATATGTTACAATACCAGGGATCACAAGGATCCGAATACATAAGTCATACAAGCCATAATATCTGAGTACAGACATAGTTAGTCAAGTTTTGCCTTAAGAAGGCTAGCACAAATCACATCAGAGATACAGATCGAAAAGGCGAGGCCTCCTGCCTGGGATCCACCGAACTACTCCTGGTCAACGGGGAACTCGACGTCGTAGTAGTCGCCTCCGGGGTACTCCTACTCCTGGGCTCCAACGTCGACTGCAGCGGCCGATCAGGCAAAGCGAAAAAGGGAAATAAAGCAAAGGTGAGTATCTAGCATACCCGCGAGTCTTACGTCCGCTACTAAGAATTTATGCATGTATCAAATGGAAAGGGGAGGCTATATATAGTGGACTGCAAGATAGAAATCAGAATAAGGGTAAGAAGCTAGGCCTAACGAAGACTAGCATCTTTCAACGAGTCTTGCAGCATGAGGAGAGAATAGCCAACAGTTCATACAAAGCATAAAGTAACAATGCAGCAGAAGTTGCTGCAGCATTGTATAATAGTAAGTTGTAATAATTAACAATGCCTCCGAGATCCCCTCCACGACATCCCCGCGAGGAAGAGAACCCGGAACCATACAGTTTAATAATAATAGTTTGTAGTGGTAAGATCCAGCTTCAGCATAAAGCGTCATGTTACCGTGGACACGGCTATTCGAATAGATTAAACTCCCTGCAGGGGTGCACTACTGTTCAGCCTGCACGCTCGGATCTCCAGGGTGGCGGGAACCTTGTTAGGGAACGCTCCACCAAAGCTATCCGACACGGCGCAGCCCATCCTAGGCTCAGCAGAGAGGCCATCCGCCGGACTAAATCCTATGCGCCAAGGGGTCTAGGACCCTCACCCTTGCACGCTCCTGCACGGTGCGAGGCTGGCCGGGAAGCAAAAGCAAACACCACTCGCGAGTAAAGAAGACACACAACTTCCCGGCAATCAGACCGCGATACTGCTGACGTCTGAAGAGCTTTCGAATGAACTACGACGCAGGGGAGCCCATAACTCCTTTTCCCACGTGAAGGTAGTGCGTACAGACCAACGGGCCTCTCAAGTCATCCACCGAACCATTTAACATTTTATTAACTTGCGAGACAACCGTTATCGTTGCCTCGACTTAACTGACCCGCGGACAACGACAGCAGCCAGGACCACCAGTACATCGGTGCCTGCCCTGTCGTCCCACCAAATCACTGCGGTTACCAACAAGGTGAACCGACTCCTTACCTTGTCTCGCGTGTGCTCCTGGAGGAACTCGACTTTCGTGGTTTGGTAACTCTCGCGGCCAACGATCAGGGGCCAAGCACACCGGTACACTGGTCGTACCCTCCCTGTCGTCCCGTCGCAATACCTCTCGCGGGCACCGCTGGGTCGCCCGACTCCTTACCTTAAGGACAACCGTGCTCAGGACCCTATGGCGGCAAGACAAAGTCAGCCTCGAGTGGAGTACAAGGATTACTCCTTGATAGCTCACACTTGAGGTGACTAGGCATAACCCAGATAGGGGCCTTAGACGGCGGCTGCATGTACCGTACCTGTGCAGTTTATAATTATCGTATCCGCGTTCACTCCCCCTGAGTGATCGTGACCCTCTACCTAATCCTAGCTAACAATGCGCAGGGCTCACTGCTGAATATAATATATAGATATAGCAGGCAGCATAGGATAAGGAAGGTACATCAAGGGGCAACAAAATTTAGGCTATGCAATTGAATAGGATTGTAACGTAGCAGCAGCAGTAACAATGCCTAGTGCAAGAAATGTACGGAAAGATAGGTGATATCTGGGGAAGAGAATGGCTCTACTTGCCTGGAAGCTCGACGGTAGGGGTAGGGTCGTCGACGTAGTAGTCGTACTCAGCGGCGGTGTAGTCGGCGGCAGCAGCGGGGTCTACCGAAGAATAAAGGGGGAAGAAACAGTAAATATAAAGCAAACATATGCAAACATAACAATGACATGGCAAATGCATCGATGTTGGTATTCTAACGCCGTACGAGGTATCAGGTTCGGAGCGGAAATTCATCCGGGGATGAATTACCAGCTCCGGGTGATTACCGGACAGTGTGTCCGGAGGGGGGGGAGGTATCATGCCGGAGGTGTCGTGGACATCCGACAAACGTATGGGTGGTGTATCCGTCTTAGTTGATCTATTCCGAACAACTTTCGTGTTCAAAATAAATTCATCCGGGTACTTTAGCAGTACCGGACAATTTATTGGACAAACGGTCCGGAGGGGGACGGTTCGATGTTCGTTGTGTTAGAGGGGTGTGGTTGGTATACGGATAGCGTATCCGTATTCGTTGTATTTTTCTGATCAATTTTCATGTATAAAGTTTTTGAATCCGACTTACGGTTTAAAAGATATTGAATTTTAAAGTTTTAAATTAATTTAAATGATTTTCTGAATTTATTTTATTTATTAAATAAACATTATCCACAGAGGGGTTGACTGGTCAAACCTGACCAGTGGGTCCCACTGGTCAGCCTCTGTTTAATAAAAATGTTTTAACTAAATCTAATTAAACCAGTGGACCCACATGTCATACTAACCGAATAAATTATTTTGATTAATTAATTAGCTTACAGGTGGGACCCATGTGTCATTGGCACAGTGGCTAACTAATCATTTTAATTAAATTAAAAGGGCCAAGGGCCCACATGTCAATGGCCCCAGGGGGTTTTATTTCTCTAACATTTTTTCATTAGGGGGCAGGGCCCACTAGTCAGAGGGTGGGGGTGTTTCTTTCTCTGTTATTTCTCTAATCAATAATCAGGGGGGGCGGGCCCGCCTGTCATGGGGTGAGGGGAGGGGGGGTTAGTGGTTAACGAACCACTAACCACAGGGAGCCGGCGGCCACCACCGGCGCTACTCCGGCGAGGGCTAGCGGCCGCGGTGGTGCACCAGAGCACGCCCGCTCTGGCTCGTTCGAGAGGGCGCCGTCTCGCGCGTCAACCGGTGGCGTCAGGACAGCAACCACGGCCGGAGGGGAGCTCCACATCGCTAATGGCGGGGACGCCGCTCGGCCCTAATGGCGAATGGCTACACGAGGCGTAAAGGAGTGCTTAACCCGGCCAAATCGAACCTGGGCTCAACCAGGAACCCAAGTGTGCGCGTTGTGTGAGCTAGGAGGACTCTAGTGACGCCGGCGATGGCACACAGCGGCGGCCGAAGCACGCACGCGCGGGGAGAGCGACTGAGGCGACCGTTTCGAGCGCTAGACGAGGGAAAACAGCGGCGTGCTCACCGGGGAGCGAAGGGGAGGGGTCTGGGCTCGAGGGGAGGGCAGTCGGCGATGAAATTCCCGTGGAAGACGACGACGGCCGGCGGACGGAGCAGCGCGATTCGCAGCCGTAGGAGCTCCGGGAGGTTCGTCGATAGGGCAGGTTGGCGTGGAGGAGCGAGGCCGAGCTCCTGGATAAGCTCCCGCTCGCCGAGGTGGGCATCGGCCGCGTCGACGGCGTGGGCGCGGCGACGGCGGCCGTGGCTTGGAAGGAACGAGAGGGAGGGAGGTGCGAGGGGGAAAATGGACAGGGGCGGGTGGGGCGCGGCTAGGGTTCGCGCTGGGAGGGGTACTCAACTCGCCGGGGCGCCGCACGATGGCCGCCACGGCGACGGCTGCGGCCGTGGCGCCATGGATGTGTGCCACGGCACGGTTGAACAAGGGAGGGGGAAGGGGGAGCCCCGGGTGGGCTGGTTGGGCTCAATTCGGGATGGGTGGGGGTAGTGGGCTTGGTGCTGGCCCAGTGGGAGGGTGGGTTAGATTAGGTTGTTTCTTTTTATTTTCCTTTCTCTTTCCTTTTCTGTAATTTCTCTGTGGCATTTCTTTTATTTGTTTAACATTTTTTTTAAATATGTTAGGGGCCTCAAAATTATAATAACAGTATTTAGCAGTGCCACAAAAAATTTTGCAGCAAAAGAAAATCATTAGATATTTCTTTTAAATATTAAATGCCCAAAGTAAGGGTTTTAACCTACTGTTTGAATTGTTTGGAATTTTCTATAACTCAATAAATACCCAAACCCATTTGGATTTGGTCTACTGAATATTTGTGATTTATAAAAGTAGTTCCACAATTTTTGGAGAAAGTTTATTTTGCACATTGGTTTTAATATTCCACCAAAGGCATTTTGAGATTTGATTTGATTTCAAATGTTTATGGGTTGGACTTTGTTTTCATCCATGATGATCAAAGCCCATGGTTCACTTTGCTTGCCACAATATCAAAGGGGAATTTGAATTCGAACTAAACCATTTGATTAAAGCAAAAAAATTGAACAATAGTGATAAACATTAATGGTGATTACTGTTCACTGACAGTGAGAGTGTTACAAATCTCCCCCACTACAAGAATTCTCGTCCCGAGAATTTAAGTGGTAACGAGGAAAAGATCGGGGTATTCATCACGAATACGATCTTCGCGTTCCCAAGTGGCTTCATCTTCAGAATGATTCGACCACTGAACCTTGAGGAACTTGACGGTCTTGTTGCGGGTTCGACGTTCAGACTGATCAAGAATGCGGCTCGGATGTTCTTGATAAGTCAAGTCCTGCTGCAGCTCAATCATATCATGTTCCACTTCTCGAATAGGGTCCTTGAAGCAGCGTCGGAGTTGCGACACGTGGAAGACATCGTGGACTTGAGAGAGATTCGACGGCAATTCCAACCGGTATGCCACGGGTCCACTCCTGGACAGGATACGGAACGGGCCGATGTAGCGAGGAGCTAACTTGCCTTTGATCCCGAAGCGGTGAGTGCCTCTCATGGGAGTGACACGGAGGTACGCGTATTCACCAGGTTGATAGACCATTTCCTTGTGCTTGCGGTCATAGTTGCTTTTCTGGCGGGACTGAGCGGCTTTCAGATGTTCACGGATAACGCGAACCTGATCTTCTGCGTGCTATATAATGTCCGGCCCAACTAGAGTTCGTTCTCCAGTTTCTGACCAATTTAGAGGGGTTCGACACTTACGTCCATAAAGAACTTCAAAGGGTGCCATCTTCAGACTAGCCTGATAGCTATTGTTGTAAGAGAATTCAGCAAATGGAAGAGATTCCTCCCATTTCTTACCGAAGGAGATGACACAAGCTCGAAGCATATCTTCAAGCACTTGATTGACTCGTTCGACTTGTTCTTGCGACTGGGGGTGATAAGCGGTGCTGAAATTCAGGTGAGTGCCCATAGCTTCTTGGAAACTATCCCAAAATCTTGAGGTGAAAATGCTGCCTCGGTCGGAATTGATCTCCAACGGAATACCGTGGAGCGACACGATTCTAGAAACATACAAGTCTTCTAACTGACTAGCAGAGATCGTCTCCTTGACTGGCAGAAAGTGGGCAACCTTGGAGAAGCGGTCGATGACGACAAAGATATCATCATGGCCTTTCTGCGATCTGGGAAAACCGGTGACGAAGTCCATCTCGATCTTGTCCCACTTCCATTCAGGAATAGAGAGTGGTTGTAGAGTTCCAGCAGGTCTTTGATGTTCTGCCTTGACGCGACGGCAAACGTCACACTCGTCAACATATCGAGCGATGTCTTGCTTCATGTTAGACCACCAGTACCGCTGACGAAGGTCTTGGTACATCTTGGTACTACCAGGGTGAATCGACAAAGGAGTATCATGAGCTTCTTTCATGACGCGCGGGGTCAAGTTTAGATTGGGCTTACTCCTAGGGACCACTAAACGATTCTTGAAATACAACGTTCCATCACCATCAACTGTGAAGCATGACGGCTCTCCTCTAGCGATATACTTCTTGATCTTCTCGACATCAGAGTCACATGTTTGTATCCACTTGATGGTGCTGTCGAGGTCCGGCTCAACAACAAGGTTATTCACATATCCCTGCGGAACGATCTCAAGATTCAGCTTGCGTAGCTCTTCATACAGAAGTGGCTGATGTACTTCAACTTCAACTTCGCTACAGTAGGCTTTGCGACTCAAGGCATCGGCCATCACATTAGCTTTGCCAGGGGTGTAATGAATATCCATGTTGAAATCGGCTATTGTCTCGATCCATCTTTGTTGGCGGAGATTCAGATCTGGCTGAGTGAACAGGTACTTCAGGCTTTGGTGGTCGGTGTAGATTTCGCAACGATTACCAACGAGGTAATGTCGCCACAACTTCAATGCATAAATTACCGCTGCCAACTCGATATCATGTGTTGGATAGTTTTCTTCATGAGAACGCAACTGACGAGAACCATAAACAATCACTTTGCGCTCTTGCATTAGGACACAGCCTAATCCTTGACGAGACGCGTCGCAATATATCACGAAGTCCTTCCGGGTATCAGGGGGAGCAAGCACCGGAGGAGAAGTGAGCTTGTCCTTGAGAGCTTGGAAACTTTCCTGACATTTTTCTGTCCACTCAAACTTGACACCTTTGTGAAGCAGATTGGTCAGAGGCTTGGCAATCTTGGAGAAGTTCTCGACAAAACGGCGGCAATAGCTGGCAAGTCCGAGGAAACTTCTGACTTTCTTGACAGTCTTGGGGGGAGTCCAATCCAGGATAGCCTGAATATGTTCTGGGTTGACGGCAATGCCATCCTTGGAAATCACGTGACCAAGGTAGGTCACTTCGGGAAGCCAGAACTCACACTTAGAATACTTAGCGTAGAGTTTGTGTTCTCGAAGCTTTTCCAGTATAAGACGAAGATGTTCAGCATGCTCTTCTTCATTCTTGGAGTATATTAAGATATCATCCAGATAAACCACGACAAACTTGTCGAGGTATTCCATGAATATATAGTTCATCAATCGGGAAAAGGTGGCTGGGGCATTCATCAAGCCAAAGGACATGACGGTGTACTCGTATGAACCATAACGAGTAATGAAGGCGGTCTTCGGAACATCCTCTTCACGGACCCAGATCTGATGGTAACCCAACCTCAAGTCGAGTTTCGAGAACACCGTAGATCCAGCAAGTTGATCATACAGATCGTTGATCCGAGGAAGTGGGTACTTGTTCTGTATTGTTGCCTGGTTGATAGGTCGGTAATCTTGGACTAAACGGTTCGTGCCATCACTCTTCTTGACAAAGAGCGAAGGTGCTCCCCAAGCAGAGGAACTGGGGCGAATGAATCCTTTCTGTAGTGCCTTGTCGATTTCCTCCTTAAGCTCAAGGAGTTCATGTGGCGGCATCTTGTAAGGACGCTTGGCTATAGGAACAGTGCCTGGCTTCAAGTCGATGACGAATTCGACCTCCCTAGCCGGGGGTATTCCCGGCAGTTCTTCTGGAAAGACGTCGGGAAATTCGCGAACGATTGGAACGTTCTCAATTCCTTCAAGTGGTGAAGCGTTCAATGCATTCAGAGCATATATACGAGCTTCGGCATTCAGTGACACTATGGCAGTATGGTTCACAACCTTGCCGGAGGGGTGAAAGACTCGGACGACTTTGTTGCCACAATAAAGTGCAGCATCATGAGATTTCAGCCAATCCATTCCCAAGATAAGGTCTATAGTGGAGGTCTTCAGAATATGGGGGGAGACAAGGAACTCAATCCTTTCGATCTCGACGGTGATGTTGGGAGCCATCACGTCAACGTGACACTTTCCACCGGGGGTACTAACGGCTAAGGGAGTGCGCATCTTTTCGTGGTGTATGCCATGCTTAAATTCAAATGCCCCGGACATAAATGAATGTGATGCTCCTGTATCAAATAAAACAGTAGCAGGTATTGAGTTAACGAGGAGAGTACCCATCACTGTAGCGGGTTGTGCCTGAGCTTCTTCAAGATCGATGTTGTAGGCATGCCCACGAGCATGAGCAGCAGACCCAGTATTATAGTTGGGGGTCCTGTTGTTGCCACGACCATTTCCGCGGCCAGTGGGGTGAACTACCAGTTGCTTCTGTTTCTGGGGGCACTCTCTAGAAAAAAGAGGGGGCGGAAAACGCGAGATATAGCACCTGCGGTATGGTTTTTAGCACTCCCAGCATAAATATTTGCGGGATGAGCCAATATATGGTACCTATTCGGATCATTTTTTGTCTCGGTACCGTATATCGACGGTTATTTGTGGGTCGGATGTTTTTGACGAATCTACTAGACTTGCTCTTATATAATTATTTTTTATAAAACAAGTTAGATCTATATATTAAAGAGAATGAATCGTGTTGGGTTGATACATGTGCCTGGCCTGGCTAGGCACGTCACAAGGCGTGTTTCTTTTTAAGTACACACTATAATGCAAGCGCTCACATACACTTATTTTTATGACCCACACACGCACGCCCTATCTTTATGAGCATTTTCGCAATATTAGGCCGATACATCATTTTAAAATTAACGAAGTCACTAAAGTCATAGTGAAGGTCTAAAATAAATCCAAAAAAATGCGAGCACCAACGTGAAGTCTGAGACTTAACTCTAGTGAATTGGAGATACCACTATCTTCCTAATCAACTTAACCATAGATTGATTCACGCATACAAGCTATTTGGTCAAGTTTGGTTACTACCATGCCAGGAATAGAAATTTCATTGAGCACACCTAGGGTACTGTAGCTCACTCAACACAGAGATGATGTAGCTGGTGTTGATCTAGTCGAAGGACCGAGTGGAGACGATGGTGGTCTGCCAATGATTTTTTTTTCCAGAAAAACTTCTATCTATTCATCTTCAATCATGATGGCAGTACAACGAACACCAGAAATGATAAAAATTACATCCAGATCCTGTAACGCCCTCAAAATCAATCCGTGTACAGTAATCATACACGCAGGGTACACGGCTGAGATTAGGGTGCCACAGTGAGAATATCACAGCACAACACTAAACACAAAAGGATAAAGCAATATGTTACAATACCAGGGATCACAAGGATCCGAATACATAAGTCATACAAGCCATAATATCTGAGTACAGACATAGTTAGTCAAGTTTTGCCTTAAGAAGGCTAGCACAAATCACATCAGAGATACAGATCGAAAAGGCGAGGCCTCCTGCCTGGGATCCACCGAACTACTCCTGGTCAACGGGGAACTCGACGTCGTAGTATTCGCCTCCGGGGTACTCCTGCTCCTGGGCTCCAACGTCGACTGCAGCGGCCGATCAGGCAAAGCGAAAAAGGGAAATAAAGCAAAGGTGAGTATCTAGCATACCCGCGAGTCTTACGTCCGCTACTAAGAATTTATGCATGTATCAAATGGAAAGGGGAGGCTATATATAGTGGACTGCAAGATAGAAATCAGAATAAGGGTAAGAAGCTAGGCCTAACGAAGACTAGCATCTTTCAACGAGTCTTGCAGCATGAGGAGAGAATAGCCAACAGTTCATATAAAGCATAAAGTAACAATGCAGCAGAAGTTGCTGCAGCATTGTATAATAGTAAGTTGTAATAATTAACAATGCCTCCGAGATCCCCTCCTCGACATCCCCGCGAGGAAGAGAACCCGGAACCATACAGTTTAATAATAATAGTTTGTAGTGGTAAGATCCAGCTTCAGCATAAAGCGTCCTGTTACCGTGGACACGGCTATTCGAATAGATTAAACTCCCTGCAGGGGTGCACTACTGTTCAGCCTGCACGCTCGGATCTCCAGGGTGGCGGGAACCTTGTTAGGGAACGCTCCATCAAAGCTATCCGACACGGCGCAGCCCATCCTAGGCTCAGGAGAGAGGCCATCCGCCGGACTAAATCCTATGCGCCAAGGGGTCTAGGACCCTCACCCTTGCACGCTCCTGCACGGTGCGAGGCTGGCCGGGAAGCAAAAGCAAACACCACTCGCGAGTAAAGAAGACACACAACTTCCCGGCAATCAGACCGCGATACTGCTGACGTCTGAAGAGCTTTCGAATGAACTACGACGCAGGGGAGCCCATAACTCCTTTTCCCACGTGAAGGTAGTGCGTACAGACCAACGGGCCTCTCAAGTCATCCACCGAACCATTTAACATTTTATTAACTTGCGAGACAACCGTTATCGTTGCCTCGACTTAACTGACCCGCGGACAACGACAGCAGCCAGGACCACCAGTACATCGGTGCCTGCCCTGTCGTCCCACCAAGTCACTGCGGTTACCAACAAGGTGAACCGACTCCTTACCTTGTCTCGCGTGTGCTCCTGGAGGAACTCGACTTTCGTGGTTTGGTAACTCTCGCGGCCAACGATCACGGGCCAAGCACACCGGTACACTGGTCGTACCCTCTCTGTCGTCCCGTCGCAATACCTCTCGCGGGCACCGCTGGGTCGCCCGGCTCCTTACCTTAAGGACAACCGTGCTCAGGACCCTATGGCGGCAAGACAAAGTCAGCCTCGAGTGGAGTACAAGGATTACTCCTTGATAGCTCACACTTGAGGTGACTAGGCATAACGTAGATAGGGGCCTTAGACGGTGTCTGCATGTACCGTACCTGTGCAGTTTATAATTATCGTATCCGCGTTCACTCCCCCTGAGTGATCGTGACCCTCTACCTAATCCTAGCTAACAATGCGCAGGGCTCACTGTTGAATATAATATATAGATATAGCAGGCAGCATAGGATAAGGAAGGTACATCAAGGGGCAACAAATTTAGGCTATGCAATTGAATAGGATTGTAACGTAGCAGCAGCAGTAAGCTATGACCATATCCGAGCAAATCCACCAAGGACAGATCCACCAAATACACATCTCCACACGCCCACCGATGATGCTAGATGCACCACCGGAATGAAGGCTAGGCAGGGAGACCTTTATTCCACCTTCACGGAGCCGCCATCATTTTGTTTTCCGAAGCAAAACACAAACTCTAATAAAACTAGTAGAATGTCCGTGCGTTGCCACGGGCTTTTTAATTTTTTTACTGCAGAACGGTGCGGTGGTAGGCAGGTGCGTTTGTCGTCGAAATCACAATGAGAAACGATTCCTACCAGCCGACCGGCCGAAGCTTCAAACTCCACGAGTTTCACTGCAAATACCCATTGGCCCATAGACTTCACTGCGTGTGATTTTTGTTACATCCGATGCATGAATATACTGCAACCATGATATTAGAATGCTATCATCTGTATAAATATCATACTAAAATCATAGTAAAATACTACTGCGTTGATCTATGTTACTCTTCGCTAAACAGATGTATCTATATGTATTTTAGTGTTAAGCACATCCATTTGATAACATGATATAAAAATGTTACTAATATTTTTTTCTACAACAAAAAAGCAAAGTGTGATCGGTGATGATGGGTCTCAATTTTTTTTGTAACCGTTATTAAAAAAGCTATCACCAGTGATCAAATTTGCTGCCATAAATTGATGGTAAATATGCACGCAATAATTTTATCAGAGTTTTTTGCTGCAACAGTGAAAAAACTTGGAAAAAATGCACACAATAATTTTTTGTTGCATGCATGTATCAAAAAATTTGCAACTGTACCGTAAATGTTGCAACCGCTCTGCAAAACGCACAAAGGGGTACACATCGATTTGGGCCGTCGAATCGCCGTGGCATTGAACGGCAGCCCGGTGACGGCCCAAACTGGGCCGGTCGACAGGCGCCTAGCATCGGCCAATCACAATCCACACTTCATACTATCGATATTTTCCCCACGGCAATGATCTCACCAATGATTATATTATAATAATTTATTAAAAAAATATTATCGAAGCACATGTTAAATTTTTCTTACAATGTAAATTCATGTAAATGTAATTTAACATTGTGGCCATATAGATCAAATGATCCAACTTAACATCTGCTTCAAAGATCTACTTGACGCACTTAAAAAAATCTCGCACAATATCAAGAAAGTTTTATTTAGCTTCAATCCTATGCATCATCGTTACGCCAGTCAACATTATCGAAGCATCATCTGAATCCATATGTTTTATCTATGATATATAAAAGTGAAATATATAAGAATTTTTATAAACAAAGCTAAGAAGTAAGCTCACCTATAAATCAGACTATCCTATATAAATCAGAAACTGTAATAAAAATCTCGTAACGCTACAAAAATTCCACCGTTTCAATTTTGCCCCTGTTGTAGGCAATATGCCCAGTATTGATATTCATGTACATGCTAATGTAGGCAATACATTCGTGGGTGAACAAGAATATACTTTGTATGGGAAATCGATAATTACAGAGATGTTGAGAGGGCTTACATTCCAGATATCGGCCAACTCATTTTTCCAGACCAATACAAAACAGGTTTGCTTCTGTTATAAATGCAGGAATCAAAGCATGGTTACATATCTATCCAATCATCATTTCAGTATGTCATGTCATATGTTTCTTATGTTTATATGTTGTTTAATTTCAATGGAAGCATGCAAATGGCTACTCATCTGGTGTTATGTAGCAATGTAAATAGCTAGGCATAGATTAAAAAAATGCAATGCTTAGCCTGGCTCAGGCGATATTTTTCCTGTGCCTGATGCTCCCCAGCTGGTGTCTGGCAGTGATGAAAAGGCATCATTAAAAGGTATATGCTAGCATAATACCCGTGTGTTACCACGGGTAAGTAACAAAAAAATTCATCTGTGAGAACATGAATGAAATGTTTTTAACACTCGTCTTGTTATTTCATTTGAGATTCTAAACCAATATTTTGATGAGTACAAAAAATAAATTGAAAAATCTAGATACATACACTATTAGGACTTCTCAAAGAAAAGGAACTCAAAGCGCAACTGATAAAAACAACCAAATCTATAAGTAAAGTAGACTAATAAATACTCATAACTACGAGTGCATCACTAATTGCAGAAAATCACTACCTGGATAAGGTTAAGAAATCAGGCCAAAAAAATTGTATGCTACCCTAATAAAAGCAACTAGGAAATCTAAGTTAGTTTCGCAATTCAGGACCAAAAATGCATACTGTACCAATAACACACAACCATCATGTCTCAGTTCATTTACGTGAGAACTGATTGTATTTGAGTAACTCAATCCCCTACTACTCTTTAGCAATTAAAACCAATGAAAAAGATCAAACATACCTCACGAATTCTCAAGCATGAACATTCAATAGGCGACCTCATAAATTTGGAATCTTTTTCTCATTTAGTATGAGCTCACACAAAAATTTGAGTTCACACACATATTGTTACGTACAATTTCCAACAACTCCTTTCATATTCTACACACTTCTAAAAAAGCTAAACCACTGCGTGCTCATTCTCTAGAACTAAACTCAATTAAATTACTCTGCAACACAAATATTTTGTGTGGTGTAAATGTTTGTGTTGAATCGAACATCCTTGTGATTTTCCCATGCATCTGTTAGTTTTAAGAAGAATTTTCACCTTGCATATCATCACCACACCTCCCTGACTCTTTCTTTGGCTTTATCACTATTCCACTTTAGTTTACTCTATTTGTCACATGGCCGCCTTGTATATCTCCAGTAATCTAGAAACCACTATGTGTGATTTTGAGAGCTCACGAGTGGAATAATATGCTATGTAGCTTCATCGCAACAACTCATGCTCCATGATGGTGCCGATGCTCCCTGCCATTTCACATGATTAGCCTATCATTGTTTTACATAGTCATAATATATATTTTTTGTATCCATTAAAGCATAAATATGATATAGTGTGCTTTTATTACCTTATAGCATGACACCATGGCTTTCCACACATGAACCTTGACAGAGAAAAGCACTTGATAATCTCCTTCAGGCATTACAACAAATACGTGCTACACAACTGAAACCAACATATGTACCTTAGCAATAAAAGGCCATATTTTATTGTCTGCACTTAGCTCCATTGTTCTAATTACATTATTTTAATGAGGAAATCAATGGAAAACCGCAGAAGCATTTTCGGTGGTTTGATTTCATTGTTTATTAACAATTCGTGAAGAGAGGCTATCAGCAACAACTATACACATGCATTTTTATCTCTGTAGTAATAGTACTACAGTATGGTTTTCAGTTTTCGGAAGCGAAAGTAAAGATTTCTCGAAAATGTCAAAGTACCAGTGGCATTGAAAAGATAGTTAGCACGAGGATCAAGCATGAAAAAGAAGATATATTGCATTTTTTTTAAAGAACATAAGTTGCATATGTCAATGGGCTGCAGCATCAATACATGCAAACTGAAACGACTTGAATCTGAATCAATGAAAGCAAGCAATGGAGCATGTCATTACTCACCTTGCGACTTCGTAGACTGCACCTGCGGCCGATGTGGCTTCCGTCTTGCTAGCATAGGCAAGCCACAAGAGAAAGCCGAATTAGGCATCAACGATCATAGAAATGCAATGTATGTGTTACTTAGAGGGAGCACAACGATCATAGAAATGTATATGTTGAAACTCCACCGCATCTTATAGATTTAGTTGTTTTTATCAGTTGCGCTTTGAGTTCCTTTTCCTTGAAGTCCTAATAGTGTATATGTCTAGATTTTCAATTTATTTTTGTATTCATCAGAAATTTGATTTAGAATCTCAAATGAAATAACAAGATGAGTGTTAAAAACATTTCATTCATGTTTTTACGGATGATTTTTTTGTTAATTACCCGTGGCAACGCACGGGTATTATTCTAGTGGATGCAAATTCCTTCTTGTTTGGAGCTTCAGTTTCTTTTGTAGGCCTTCTGCTTCCTTCTCGTTTTGCAGTGGAAAACAGAAAATCACATAAAAATGTTATATGATGAATATTTGCCAAGGCAATGAAGAAATGAGGCTCATTAATCATAGGCTGAAATTTTCTATAAACTGATACTGTTCTATCAGTAGCACATCTTGACTCAACTCCTAACTCTCTCACAACCATATGCTAAACAGAAACTATATTCTGCGCAGATGATGCATGGTTTCTTGTATTCTGGTGATTGTAGTTTTTGATCTATTCTAAGGAGTACACACCAACTAATGAGCTCACAAATTCAATACCTATGATTTCTCGGCTGTAGCACAAGATGCAGTAAGAAATCATAGATGTATGTAGTGTAAATTACTCAACCACATCTTAAAGGTAATCATTAGCATCTTTGAAACTCCACCGCAACAAAAAGAAGATATTTAGTAACCACATCTTTGGAACGTTTTATCTTCAACTGCATTATCTCTAGTATGTCCTCTGTTTTGTTTTACTCAGGGATCAGAAGAATGGTATGGAAGCTGCAGGTAGTTAGAACCTTGAGCCTGAGCTTGAGCTCGTCAAATTCCACATCAGGCATGATGGGGTTGCCGATGTAGGCCATGGAGGCCTCCAGCAAATTCTGCTCATCGGCACCTAAAAACACCAATGAAGACAGATCAGTAGATTCATATGATCAAACAACAAACGATGGAACTTGAGTTTGCTAGGATGAACGGCTTGAGGTGGTACTTAGCATGAAGTGTTGGACATGATGGCCTTCTGGTCGTATAGTAAAAGGCTACAGTGCTCGTAGAAACTCCTGACCCGTCTTCTCGATGGTCCTCTTCTTCTTCCCGTCGATGCTGCAGTAGGGCAGCATGTTGTCGTCCACCACCTCCTCCTCCTGTGCCTGCTCCTGCGCCTGCCCTTGCTGCTCCGTGGCGCGGGGCCGGTAGACCAACATCGATTGGCGTCGGCGGTGCGGCGGCGTGGATGTGGAGATGGCGAGCGCCGGCAGTGACCGGGCTGGGCGGCCAACACGATGGGCGCGCGAGGTGGGCCTCGAGAAGAGGGAGGGTAGGCGGGATGCCGGCGAGAGCGCCACAACCTCGGCGGCCAGTGCCTTGGCTCCGGTCCGGCGAGCGGCAAACGGGAAACGAAGAGAAGTTGTGGCAGGTGAGGAGATATGTTGGGCGGGATGGTGCCCTGACGACGGGGATCCACGACGTGCGGCGGCTAGGGATCCAGGGGGAGGAGACCTGCGGCGGCGAGGGATTGGGAGTAGGGTAATTTTTGTTCGGTTATTTTTCCATTGGTTTAGTACGGGATAAAAAAAACGGTAGAGGAGGAGGTTTCGTTCGATGGTGGGGGGAGTTGGATGTTCAACGAACAACATACCAACTCCCCCTTTAGGAGTAGAGACTTAAAAAACAATTAAAATTAAAGTCCTTTCACCAATAAAAACCATGATCCACCATATCATCATGACCCTAAAACCATTGAAGATGAAGTAGACCGGCGACGACGCCGGTGGGAGGCAGCGGCTGGGTGGCTAGAGGGCGGCGGCTGCGTACAGGAGTCCGCGTGCGTGGCTAGGGTTGTGTGGTCTTTCCAATGAGGATGGTGTGATCTAGCTCACACTGGCCGACAAAGTTAATGAGTTGGCGATGGTACGGAATTTTTCCTTGCCCGGTTGTTGGCCTTTCATGCGTGACTATTTTGATGATACTAAATCACCTAGTAATGACTTTATTCTAGTGGTCTAAAAGACATAAATTTAAAATAGTGACCTAAAAGTACAGCGGTAGAAAACGGAACAATTTGTACAATAGTTCTTTTGGGATTCTTGTCACAATTTCCACTGGCTAAACAACAACAGGCCCTCGTGTCGCTCCCTTCCCAGGGTGACACGTGTGGCGGATCAACCCCCTTCCACTTTGACCCTTCCCCGTCATCGCCAGGGAGTTTGTGGTGAATTCTGGTCGGCGTGCGATGCTTGGCGTCGGTTGTGGGATTAGGGTGGTTTGCTGGTGTGGCGGCTGCCCACTATGTGTATCGATCTACGACTCATTGTGGGGCTTCAGGAACGAACGACGATGGTGGGGTGGATGGGAGGGGAGGCTCTCCTACCTATGTTGCACGGTTTGTTGGTTGCGTCCCAACAACATCACCATGGTAGCCTGTGTGGTGCTCATCTAGCCCGGCCACTCGACGATGATGGTTGGTTGTTGGGACTGAAGTGGATTGTGGATCATGTTGGATATATGCTCTAGAGGCAAATAATATATGATTATTTCAATATATCTAAGCAAGTTCATAACCAGTTTCATACCGTGCAAGAACTGCGTCAGTGAAACAATGATGCAGGTGTGGTATAGAAACCCCAGAGTTCCTAGTTAGCCTCTACATCGATAACTAGTTCATGGTCAACATGATGATTGTGGTTTCGCGATCATGGACAATTAAGTCTCTTGACTATGAGGTCACCTCACTGGTTAAGTGACGTGGTGAACATTACCCAAAGTAAGCATTACAGCATGATCAAATCTTATGAAGGTTCAGTGTTGTAATTACAGAACGTGGTAGACCGTTCCTTTGACTGTGAGTACGTGCATAATCACTATCTTCCCGGATGCTTTGACTTACATCCCACCACCTGACTGAAATATGCGGGTCATAACGGTTGTATCTTAGGTATTCCGTGGAGATATGTTGAGGAGTATTGTTACAAGAGCGGGATTTGTCAATCCATATAATGGATAGATACTCGGGGCCCACTCGGTGAGATTCCATCCATAAAGCTGCGCAGCGTGTGACTAGGTCACGGGGATGAATATCACGGGAACGAGTGAATAAGGATTTGTTCGGAACGAGGTTGAACCAGACATAGGATGTCATTGATCAAATCTCGGAACAATCCAGTATCGCTGACAAAGGGAATGCTATACGGCGTAAGATCCAATCGGTGTTGATATCCGGAATGCACAGGGGTCATTATGGGCATCCAGGTCCCGCTGATGATCATTGACCATAGCCTCTGCGAGGTCATGACTGGAGTGTTCTCGGACCGTAGGGTAACACACTTAAGGGCTCGATGAAATTGGAGACCTTTTCGGAACCATCGGAGCAACCAGAGAATAAAGGAAACAATATCGGAGAAGTACCGTGTTGAACCGAAACAAGTTCGGAGTGAACCGGAAGGTGTTCCGGAGCACCGGGAGATGGAATATTATGTTTTAGTTATTAATTAATTGAATTAATAATTAAAATCATTGTATTTCTAATTAATATGTGATATGGGCCTTAGTGGAGAAAAATGCCCATTAGGGGAATTAAAAGAGAAAAAGAAAAAAGAAAAAGAGGGGGGAGGCGCCATGGGCCCTAGGGCCCCTGAGGGGTGCGCCCCCTCCCCCCCCCCCTTGGCCGGCCACCCCCCCTTAGCAAGGGACTTTAGTCCCACATTGCTAAGGGAGGGGGGTTGACTCCCTCCCCTCTGCCTATATATAGATAGCCAGGGTGCACATATTTAAGACACAGAAATTCGTGAGAAAATAAATATTACTCCGAATTGAGATCGGTTTTCTCCGGTCTTCTCCCTTCCCTTGTCTTTTTCACGGTGGACTCCCTAGTGTGAGTCTATAGTGGAATTGAGGCTTCTCTGCTAGAATCGGAGGCCGTCGTGCTGCCGAAGCTCCGTCCGGAGGTCTGCTTCCGCCACCTCCGCTGGATCGGAGAACGGAGGTCATCATCGAGTCTCGTACGTGTGCGAGTACTACGAGGTGCTGCACGTGTGGCACTACACCCATTCGGGTGCTCAACACAGCCAGGGGGCTGTGAAACTTGATCGGCTACATCAACCACATTTGCGGGAACGTTTCCCGCGCAACGGACTACACCCCGAGGTATGTTATTTCCGCACTACTTTCCGTTACGGTAATACGGCTAGCTAGATCTTGGGTTATGGGAACGCTAGTTAGAAAAATTTGTGTTTTCTGCTGCGAACCCCAACAGTGGTATCATGAGCTAGGTCTATGCTTAGTATTACTGTACGGATAGAACACATCGGGGATGTGGGCGTTGATTGTATGATTGTTACCCTCCCACGTGTACTTGTTCACATCTGCGGCATCGTTTGATGAAGCGGGCCCCGACCGACTTTACGCGTACTCTTACGCGAGACTGGTTCCACGCTTGACATGCGGCTTGTACCGTATAAAGTGGCTGGGGGTGTCTGTCTCTCTACTTTAGCGGATGTGGCATTTGCAACGGAGGGCCCCGTGCGGGGTGTAATAGAGACAATCGTATGGTTGACGTTGTGGTTGACTCGTAGGTTAAAACCTGTTTAACTATGAAAGCCCTAGCAGCCACGTAAAACTTGCAATATACAACTAGAACGTCTAAACCTTGTATTGCTAAGTGGGGGCTATCGTTTGTTTGTTTGTGATGTAGTGATAGCTTTGCTATGTGTTACTAGTAAGTAGTAATCGTCATCATAAAACAAACTAAAATGGAGACACTGTAGACTTAGTGTTGCCATAGCCCAGACATCTTAAAACTTGCTAGTATAGGATACACGACGGTAGCATGTGATAAGATGATCCCTTAACAAAGCCAAACACAAGTATTCTACCGAAGTGTGCACCGCCTGGAAGGTTCTCCCATATGGCTTGATGCTCCGTGCATACCGGAGTTGTCCTACATATTAAATGGAGTTCGCATGAGGTTGGGTTCGGCAAGCCTGGCATATGCAGATATGGCCTTGCTGAGCAGCATATAACATGGAGGTTAATTTGGCGAGCCTAGCATATGCAGATATGGCCTCGGAATACTAGAGATCGAAAGATCGAGCATGAGTCACAGTACATATAAGATAATGTGATCGCACAAGTTGTTGTGTACCTTTGAAACTGACCCGTCGGCCGTGTGATATTCGAGGTCGGGCAGTGAATCTGGATCATGTAATCACTAAAACTTCCTAGGGATGAATTGTTTTAGTGCGAGCTCATTTATAATATGATTATATGAACTCATTTGTTGTGAACTAGTCTTAATTGTGTTCCTTGCAATTATGTTTGTAGAAAATGAATGCACTAGAGCAACGTGAACTATCTTTCTTCATGGAAGGTGAAAGACTTAGAGAAAATGGGTCAAACTTTGCTGATTGGTACTCACGCCTTAGGACGTCGCTCAAGAGAGCAGACATCTTGTTTACAATAGAAATGCATGTGGAAGAACATCCGGACGATCATGTTGGCGATCAAGAGATACTTGATCATTATGCTCGCCGACAGAAATGCTCCGTAGTCAGGAATGTCATGATCTTCAGCATGTCAGAGGTTTTGGGCATAAGTTTCAGGACACTGGCCCATATGACATGATGGACACGCTAAAGACAATGTTCGTACGTGAGTTCGGAATTGCCAGATTTGAGTTAGAAAGCAAGTTTCTATCTACAAAGATGGAAGAACACACAAGCCTTGGTGATCACTTAGACAGGATACATGAGATGTACCTGACCCTGGTGGAGGACTATGAATATTGGACAATGAACGAAAGCACCACGGAAGAGTTTGCAATAAATACGTTATTGCACTCACTCTCTCCGAGTTATGGTGATTATGTTCATAGCTATGTCGGAAGAGGAGCTAATATGAGTCTCCAGAACTTCATGACTGATCTCTTGGCCGCGGACATTGCTCCTATCGAGGATGCAGAAGTCGTGGATGGAGAAGGTATATATTTGATATACTTTATAAATGTTTACTCCCTTATACAACACTTGCAGTAAATGAGTATCTGATACTTATTCTGTTTTATGAAAACAGGACCTGCCGTTGCATGGACGGGAAGAGGTGAAATCAAGGATTGATGGATATCAAGTCAGTTGATGGCCAGCATGGATTCCGCCGAGACATCTATCATAGGAGATACTTAGAGTATTAGATAAATCTTATGTAATCATTATAGTATGAACACTTAGTTGTGTGTCTTGCATCTCGCGAGACAAAGTTATTCATGTAATGAGACAAGTCAGTTGTTCCATCTTTATGAATAAAAGTGTGCTTATACTTTGATTACGTCTTGATTTATGATATGATAGAAAGCATTTATAATACTACTATTATTGTCAAGAAATATTCAATGTTTAATGATAAAGTTGTCTTGATTATAGCAAGTCAAAGATTTGATTACATGAGGTGACTTCATAACTGATGAATTCATTAAATGTATGATCTATTAACTTGTGAGTTCATTATCGAATGAAAATCATAACTTGATTGCATGAGATGGATTAGATACACGATCTATGAACCTCTGCAATAAATATAATCATGACAAGGTTCTAGCAAGTAGAACTTGTGCCAATCATTATACATAAATGATGTACTAAATGGGCACGTGAGTTATCATTAAAGACTTCATATGATTAATTGAAATTTGTATTCAATTGAGATCATAAAACTGAGATTCAGGAATCACAGTGAGAAGTGAGAATACAAGGATACATATCACTACGCTACGATCCGAAGTGATAAGTATTGATATTGACATAATGGAAGACTTGTGGAAGTTGTACCACAAACTACGATGGAAGTTGAAAGTGCTAGACTACTTAAACCATTCGTAGTCATACTAAACCATAGTATGGTCTAAACGTTCTTTCCCCTAGCACTATAGTTATTGTCAAATAAGTTGTTTAATTCATTAAGTTAAAACACCCACTTCATGAATAGGAAACCATCCTAATTCTAATGAGACATGATAGCTCCATAACTGATGGTGTTATAAGGTTTCTTAAAAGAAAGAATTTCTTTGTAATAAAACTACGAGCAATTGAAATTACATATTCTCCCCGAATAGCAAAATTTGTGTTGCTTAATTGGTAATACGAGAAAAGTCTCTCGACACGGATCCAATGGGAGATAATGGAAACTTTGACCGAGGTATTGGACCTTGCCTTCAGAATATCAGAGTATTGCAACGGAAGCATGTTCCGCTGTAATGACACTGCATAAGGAAGGATATGCCAAAGATGATTGATCTTGGTATATGAGTTGAAGCCATTGTTGAATTTAGAAGGTTGTCATGAATACGTTATGTACAGAAAAATAATCATGAGTCTTCTTAATAAAACAATAGGGAATAATATTGCTTGAAGACACAAAGGAATGATGGTAGCCTAGAACACGAGGAGAAATGAAATAATATTGAGTTACATATAGGATGGCTCACGTCCCGTGAAATAAATCGGTTATTTCATATTCTCGACAAACTGGAGAGTTATTGAGAATAATGTAATGGGCATAAGGCATTATTTGGTTATGACCAAAGTTCAATGGTGATTGACTACGGAAATGTAGGAATGCTTTAATCAATAAAATATTTCATTTACACTACGATGGACCATAGCCTGAAATTGCATCTCAGTCAAATTTGGGATTTGAAAGAGAATTGTACTGGGCCTGACGAAGGTTACTTCGTTAAAAGGATGGACTATAATACCTCAAGACAGGAACCCTCAACCTTGATCTAATCAAGTGATTTTGTGATGAACAAAATATTGAGTGGGCCTGCAGTTTCATGAAACTGAGTGGGAGCTTTGAAGACTTCCCAGAAACTTGGAATGCAGAGGGCATTTTCTGAGTGGGAGCTTTGGAAGCATCGTCATTATGTGAGACATAGTGAACAATAAAATGACTTGATGAAAGCTGAACCACAAATATATGAGTATAAGATGGATATATTTGAGTGGGAGCATGATCATTATTTCAAACATATATATACATTGATATGTGTGAAGAATGATCTCATATGTATATATATGGATATGCATTGATTGTGTATATAGAGAATCGTCTTATATACATATGTGCATTATGATATATATAGAGCATAAGGCAAATAAAATACAAGATTGCAAGAATCTTCTTTTATGTGAAATGCCAAGACATTACACGTTGAAATCTATATGAGTAGATTAAGATACGGATAATGAAACGAAGTGAAGGTTGGAATAATCTTCTAGACAAGAAACAGGTTCTTGTGGCTAGAAATTATATAATGGATGAAATCAAAATATCACAAGCAATGTCTTGATGGAAGAATAAAGATGCACCATGTATTGGACATGTGATCTTATATGTTCTTGACATATGATTCTACCATATAACATGCGTTGTGAATCCAACAACAGAATGACTCAAAAGTTCTTGGAAGAAGAACAGATTCCGATGTGCTTTAGGAGTAAAACACAGAATCTGAATAAAGTCCATGCATTCAGTATATGAGGAATACTGAGGACTATTCTCTAAAATATAGAAAGGATAATAGACTTGAATGTAATGCAAGATTACAATTGCAAGCCATATTATGGGTCTATATGGAATTAGAGACATCACCAAAGACATGAAAGAAACGTGAGCAAAATTCACGGCACTACAAACATAATACTACTTAAGAAAGTAGATGTATGGATAAAAGTTTAGCGTTAGAAGTATTGGACTTCTGGCTGAGTGTATTTCCCAGTATATATGACTAAGGATGAGTCTTCTAAAGACTGAACCAAGAGATCATTGGAGGATACTGTGAAATAATGGTCTCACTCTCCCGCGAAACTTATATCCAACCATTATATGATAATGAGTGGTATGTCAAAAGAGTTTTTTGACCTGTACCAGTTGCAAAGGAAACATACGAATCTGAATTGGTGCAGTTCGCTGACGAACCCTCTTCCATGAGTATGCATGATCAATGAAACACTTATGTGATAAGATGATTATGATCGGAAAAATGCGGCTAGATTATTAGCACTCTAGTGCAAGTGGGAGACTGTTGGATATATGCTCTAGAGGCAAATAATATATGATTATTCCAATATATCTAAGCAAGTTCATAACCAGTTTCATACCGTGCTAGAACTGCGTCAGTGAAACAATGATGCATGTGTGGTATAGAAACCCCCAGAGTTCCTAGTTAGCCTCTACATCGATAACTAGTTCATGGTCAACATGATGATCGTGGTTTCGCGATCATGGACAATTAAGTCTCTTGACTATGAGGTCACCTCACTGGTTAAGTGACGTGGTGAACATTACCCAAAGTAAGCATTACAGCATGATCAAATCTTATGAAGGTTCAGTGTTGTAATTACAGAACGTGGTAGACCGTTCCTTTGACCGTGAGTACGTGCATAATCACTATCTTCCCGGATGCTTTGACTTACATCCCACCACCTGACTGAAATATGCGGATCATAACGGTTGTATCTTAGGTATTCCGTGGAGATATGTTGAGGAGTATTGTTACAAGAGCGGGATTTGTCAATCCATATAATGGATAGATACTCGGGGCCCACTCGATGAGATTCCATCCATAAAGTTGCGCAGCGTGTGACTAGGTCACGGGGATGAATATCACGGGAACGAGTGAATAAGGATTTGTTCGGAACGAGGTTGAACCAGACATAGGATGTCATTGATCGAATCTCGGAACAATCCAGTATCGCTGACAAAGGGAATGCTATACGGCGTAAGGTCCAATCGGTGTTGATATCCGGAATGCACAAGGGTCATTATGGGCATCCAGGTCCCGCTGATGATCATTGACCATAGCCTCTGCGAGGTCATGACTGGAGTGTTCTCGGACCGTAGGGTAACACACTTAAGGGCTCGATGAAATCGGAGACCTTTTCGGAACCATCGGAGCAACCAGAGAATAAAGGAAACAATATCGGAGAAGTACCGTGTTGAACCGAAACAAGTTCGGAGTGAACCGGAAGGTGTTCCGGAGCACCGGGAGATGGAATATTATGTTTTAGTTATTAATTAATTGAATTAATAATTAAAATAATTTTATTTCTAATTAATATGTGCTATGGGCCTTAGTGGAGAAAAAGGCCCATTAGGGGAATTAAAAGGGAAAAAGAAAAAAGAAAAAGAGGGGGGAGGCGCCATGGGCCCTAGGGCCCATGAGGGGTGCGCCCCCTCCCCCCCCCCTTGGCCGGCCACCCCCCCTTAGCAAGGGACTTTAGTCCCACATTGCTAAGGGAGGGGGGTTGACTCCCTCCCCTCTGCCTATATATAGATAGCCAGGGTGCACATATTTAAGACACAGAAATTCGTGAGAAAATAAATATTACTCCGAATTGAGATCGGTTTTCTCCGGTCTTCTCCCTTCCCTTGTCTCTTTCACGGTGGACTCCCTAGTGTGAGTCTATAGTGGAATTGAGGCTTCTCTGCTAGAATCGGAGGCCGTCGTGCTGCCGAAGCTCCGTCCGGAGGTCTGCTTCCGCCACCTCCGCTGGATCGGAGAACGGAGGTCGTCATCGAGTCTCGTACGTGTGCGAGTACTACGAGGTGCTGCACATGTGGCACTACACCCATCCGGGTGCTCAACACAGCCAGGGGGCTGTGAAACTTGATCGGCTACATCAACCACGTTTGCGGGAACGTTTCCCGCGCAACGGACTACACCCCGAGGTATGTTATTTCCGCACTACTTTCCGTTACGGTAATACGGCTAGCTAGATCTTGGGTTATGGGAACGCTAGTTAGAAAAATTTGTGTTTTCTGCTGCGAACCCCAACAGATCATGCGTCATGATCCAGTGAGATGGAGTGGGGGTGGCGACCCTCCCTACACGGTCTAGTTTTAGATCGATGGTGTGCTAGATGTTGGCTCCTTCAAGGATGTTGCAGTGGTTAGGCGTCGGATCTGGCCCGTTGATGTGGTGGGGCATTGTTATCGGGGTCTTGCGAGCAAACAAAGCTGCTGGGCGTGGGGGTGTGGTGTTGGGCGGTGCTTCGGGCAAAAGCTTGTCAGTTGACGACGGTGGTTGTCGTGAATGTCACTTCATCTGCTTGGAAGCACCGCCATGGATTCTATCCCATGCACAACCTCCAATCTTGCTCTTTGTGTGAAATTCGAAGGTCCGGTAGGGTCAGGTAACGACATCACCTTGAAGAGCATTGGATCCCATTTGCACACTTTATGGGATGGACGCTCGCTGCATTGTGGTTTTCAAGTGTTTGCCCGACGATGTGGATGTTTTACGTGGCTTATTGTGTGGCAACGATGGCAGCATCAAGCGGAGTGGGGCTGTCGCGTGTTTTTAGTCGCTCTTCATCTATGTGTTCGAGAGGTCGTCATGCCTCACTTTTCCATGGAGTCAGAGTGGTTGAGGGGGCCTTGCGGTGACGTTGACATGAGATGAATGATATATTTTGGCGTTGGACCAACGCCTTTAACTTGCAATGCTCATCGATAGATTTGGAGTTTCCTAGTCGCCGACGCATGCGATGGACTATTAATAGATTTGGTTGACCATGCCTAAATGCTTGTTTTATAGTGTGGGTTGCGTCGACGATCGTCGATGGTGGAGTCGAAGTCGCTGGCTAGCGAGGAGTGATCACGATGACACCACATAGAAACCACAACGATGCTTTTCTCCTTGCCACTTATCTGGATATCTAGATCTTGCCCTCAATTTCCATGGCGGAGACAGCGGTGGAGAAGGTCATGGTGACTGAGATCGAATGATCAGTTAAATGGATGGAGCCTTGGAGGCGATGGAGTTACCATGTGTTTGATAACTCTCAGGAGCAGCAGTGATAAGTGGGGCCGGCGACACTGGAGGATATTAGTTTTGGTGGTGCTCCTCGAATGCTGAATCGTTACTTTTAGGGTGAAAACCTAAGATCGGATCTTCATTGATTGTGCATGGTGATTGCCTTGTGAAGGGAGAGCGCAAAATTTCTTTAGGGTGAAAACGTACCTAAGGTCCTGGATCGGGCAATGACAGATCATGTGCAGTGTTTCATTTTTGGAGGCGTTGCTTTGGAGACATTTTATGTTTTTCGGGTGTTGTATTTGATGGTGGTATGTGTTACTGCTGGGAGAAGTTAACCGTTGTGACAAGACTTTTTTTCCTTTCTTTTTAAGTTGGGTGCATCCAGGATGTTTCCGCGACATCTTTTATAGGTGCAAAAGTCGAGTATAATTGATATTTTCACTATATTAATATATTTCCTTTAAAAAAAATCTTGATTTTTAGGGATAAAATAAATAATACAAACATTGCCTTGTGCACCCTTCCCTCTGATTTTTCTTTGGCCCGGTACAGAAAATGGCCTACTATGTGTCTTTAATTGGCCCATTCTCACTTCTCAGTAGCTGCGCTGAATTGGCGGCGCTTAATATTTGTGTCCTTAACAAAAGCGAGGTTTCAGCGGATCTGCTGATCTTTTACTTCGCCAGCACTTGCCTTGGGAGCTAAGCATTGCAACGTCTCCATCATCATCGCCGTCGCCGTCGCCATGGCGTCGACCGCCGACGTACAGCCCCAGCACTGCCGCGTGCCGCGTCCGTCGTGCGAGGTAAACAGGGCCAGCGCTGCCTCGTGCCGCGTCCGTCCGTCCGTCGCCCGCCCGTAGCTGTCGCAGATCACACGTCGTTTGACAAGGAAGAGCGCGCAAAAACGGAATCCCTCTACCCCCACGGCGCTATAAAAGTCGGCCCCCCGCACCCAGCTCCGTTCCATCATCCTCGCCGAATCTGTTCTCCAAACACCCAGTAGAGGCCCTCGTCGTCGTCGTCCATACCTCCCCTTCGGCTCCAGCGACCCTCCGGACGTACGGCGGCGATGGCCGAGGCAGCGCAGGGCGGGGGGCTACGCGGCCGCGGCGTGCTGCTGGGCGGCGTCCAGGACGCGCCGGCGGGGCGGGAGAACGACCTCGAGACCATCGAGCTCGCCCGCTTCGCCGTCACCGAGCACAACACCAAGAACGTAAGATCATCCCCGCCCGAACCCAAGAATTTATGTATTGTCGCCGTTAACGAATTATTAACCTGATGTTCGAGTTTGGTTGGGTGCAGAACGCGCTGCTGGAGTTCGAGAGGCTGGTGAAGGTGAGGCAGCAGGTGGTGGCCGGGTGCATGCACTACTTCACCATCGAGGTCAAGGAAGGCGGCGCCAAGAAGCTCTACGAGGCCAAGGTGTGGGAGAAGGCCTGGGAGAACTTCAAGCAGCTCCAGGAGTTCAAGCCGGCAGCCTAAAAAGATGTAAATAATACTATGTGAGCTCAAGCTTGTGGCTGGAGCCTATCCAACATGCCAGTCTCACTGGATACTATGATGAAATAAACCTGCTCCCTACCTCATGATGTGCCAATGATTCCCATAATGGAACATGCTCCATTGAATGAGTTCAAAGTAAAGACTACTTTTACCTTTTATTAGCACCCTTGACTTCTTGTTTGCAATTCACCTCCAACATATTACTCGACTGGACAGCTGGATCTCTTGCATCACACAATTAACACGTGATTGTCAGCGCTAATCAGTAAAGCAAGAAAAATTCCTAACTGGGGGAAGGGATAACCAACATAAGCATTATGCCATAGCATTTGATCTAAGAGCAACCATGATTTACAACCGTTGAACCTGCCTACATATATATAGTTGCTACACAATATACTAGCTACTACTGGCTATTCAGCCATCAACATATGTGACATCCTAAATTACTTCTGCAGCATCTGCTTGGTACACATACTACAAGAGAACTGCTACTAAATTGTCAAGCTGGGCCTACCAGGATGTACATCATCATGTCATGTCTAGCTATAGCGCCTAAGTCATCATCATTCTTCGTTGTCATAGTCTTCGTCCTCCTCTAATCTATGGTTTGACGACAGCGCAAACTGAACCGGGTCCATGGCCATCTTGTTCATCTCAGGCAGTTGCCAGCCCAGGAAATCCTTGGTCTCCGCTTCTTCTTTCAACTGCGAAACTGACGGCCCTGCAGTGGCTGCAGCCACGGTCACCACCGAAGCTGAAGGCTGGACTTGCGGCACTACTGTATCCTCCTCATAGTCAGTAAGATCTAAGTTTAAGTCAATGTTCCTTAAGGAGGCCCTGGCATTGCTCAAAGGGGTATGCTCTTTCGTTTCAGTTGTGTCAGAACCCCCGTCTCCAATCTCTACCTTTAGATGGCCTGGCTTGCTAAATTGGCCAAGACCTGATTCATGGTGTTCAATCTCCCTCTCAGCTCCACGCCCGCAGCGACGGCCTCTCCCACGTCCCCTCCCACGCCCTCTGCCATTGCTGCTTGTGTGGCATGCTGCCTCCTGCATGTGCAAAAACTTTTATCAGCAAATTAAGGTTGAATCTAAAGGGCGACATAAACTGGGAAGATCATATATCTAATACGTAACATACAAAGCAAATGGCATGGCTGAGTAGCAGATAACATAGAAGGCACAAGCTCATACCAAAAACTGTTGATGGGAAGTACATGTAAGAATGTTAAAACATATAGGAAAGGTAGAGATTACAAAGACTAACATTTCTTGTCCGTTTCAACTCCTCCTCGCTTTCATCTTCAGCATGTTTCCTGATGACATTTCAGCAATTATTAAAGTTCATAACAGATTCTAATTAACCACAATTTGTACCTACCTTCTTTTGCCAAGCTTATCATCAGTACTGGCATCAGGTGCACCCAAATCTGGAACTTTGCTGGATACATTCTTCAAGAAATCATACACATCATAACTATGGATGCACTGTTTCCTGTAAATGCATAATAAGAATGAGATAATGGGACCATCATAAAAAAACAAATGTTTCCTAAGGAAATAGTACATGTATGGATTAAAGAAACAAGTCAATTTCTACCACAAATTGATTATGGTGCAACCACCAACAACACAGTAATACCCAAAACCAACATGGACAACCTCAGGACACATGCTTATCTACTTTTGTATTTTAGTTCAAGAACATGCATTAAGGGAGATACTCTGTTAATAATAAGATACCAAGTACTACACAAAATTCGGTACAGCACAAAAAAATAAGGGAGCTAGCCTATACTCGTTGTTCCTGACAATATTGTTGTGAAAGAGTAGTGCTAAAGCAATATCAGTATATCAAAAGCTTTTTTCTAGATGTCAAAGCATTTTCAACTTTGACATTTGCTATACAAGAAAAATTGTTTATTAAATCTGCAAACTGAAAAATAACAGCCAATGCAACAATGACAGGTAGGGCTTGGGGTCATGTGTTCAGTGAAATGATGTTATTTTTTTAACCCATGCGATATTTATATTGCTACTGAGCAGCGTGCATGCTCGTACATTTTATATACTAGTACACTACATGAGTGATTAGATTACGACGGTACAATGAAACTTTTTTAATGGGACAGTAAAATGAAACTTGATGAAACAATGATACAAAAATACAAGAACTATTATAAGAAGTTTTATAGGGTAATTATACATTATCCATGTCTCTATTGAGTCAATGATAAAGTGTTTTAATATGAAAAATCATACAAGGACAAGCAAACTTACAAATGCGATGAACTCACTGTCTTGACCCCTTTTTCGACTGTAATATTATATGTCCTATCACACAAGTCTTGCAAAAATAGCTCCAACGCTTTGGCTGCAAATCAAGGGCATCACACAAAGATGTTAGTTTTTTCTACGGTAAACAAAGCGTTAGGATAAAGCACATGCATGATGTGAGTCATAAAAGGAGTTCTTACAAAACAAATTAAAAGAGTAAAAACATGTATGTGTACAGAGGTATCGAGTTACTTTGCTATCGCCTATAGCTTGTGTCAATAATGTATCAACATGTACATGCCACTACTGGTTAATTCATTAGTTAGAAAATAAGCACATCCAGTTAAGCTATACCTGTAAAGAGTCATATTGCTTTTTACATGCACCTGCTTTTGTATACATGGCTACATGCAACTAAAATGAAGTGGCTCTAATTCAAACTACGACACACCAGAGTATCAACTGTCAAGTATCCTTGAGTACTCTAGTCATTTAGTGCTACATCAGCTCCTCCCACACCTATCCTGTTCCCAGACTAACTCTCTCTCTCTCAATGGTTCTCGTCTGTGGTCCTTAATGCTGCACCAGTTCTTCCCACGCCTAGCCTTCTCCAAGATTTTCCTTCCCCCTCACCATGGCTCCCCACCTAATTTGTGTCCCATCTTTACCTCACAGTTTGACCCACCAGGACATGCGAAATAAATTGACTAGCTGCAAGTCAGGAAGTGGAGAAAGCTAAATCATTAAGGCATAGTGATTACATATCGTGGAGCTAACAGGGTAGAGATGAGGTGCCTGGTGGAGGAAGAGGTGTAAATCGCCTCACATGCTGCTTGTATGTTTGTGAATGCTGTGAGGGAGTTAGACCATAGAGCCTGTACTCAATTTCCCTTGGCCACAGAATTCACGTTTGCACCTCAGCTCTGATGACCTCGCAGTAAGTTCCTCCTTTTATCAAGAAAGATGGCTCGTGTTTTTCTACATCTTCCCTTTATGCTTTATGGTTAGAATTATTCTCAAGTTCGAAATCAAGAATTTGACCATGTATCGAATCATGTCATCTGAACCGAAGTATAGTGTGACTGGTTGTGCAATCGTGCCATGCTCCAAACAGTACAAATCGCGACTCTGTAAAGATAAATTCAGGATTTATCCCTGTCAAACTCCGCCAAAAGGACCAAATAATTCTATAATTTCTCATATAACTGAGAAAGTACAATATTACTAGTGTATGCAATTATGTTTAGATTTGGTTTGAGTATGAGAATAATATGTCATATTGAAACACTTTCTGAGGTGTCGTGCTCCAAACAGTATAAAACGCGTCTCTGTAAAGATAAATTCAGGATTTATCCTTGTCAGTTCTACCACTGAGAAGATACAGTAGATACTAGTGTGTGCAATTATGTTGAGCTTTAGTTTAAATATGAGAATAATTTGGTCTAATAAAAGAAAATTAAGTCCTAATACCTGTGTTTCCTATGTCCTTTAATGGAAATGTTTTTCCAAAAGCATGGAAATAAGAATAGTAATTAAAGTATTTTTTTAAATGCACACCTTATATAATATATGCTACCCAACTCTCTCGTTAAATAATACTCCCTCCGATCCATAATAAATGTCGCTTATTTTGTACTAAGTTAGTATAAACTTTGTACTAGATGCGCGACACTTATTAAGGATCGGAGGGAGTGGTAAAACAGTGAAATGGAGATGCAGCATTGCAGCTTGTAGTGAAAAGGACACTGCAATTGATAACAGATGAGTAAAAATGGAAGTTCGCTAAAAGGAGGTTGTGGAGAACTTACACACAAGAACAGGTACAGCTAAAGCAATCTTGCCGACATCTTCATCTGCTTGCATGATCTTCTTAATCCGAGGCTGTATTACAAAGTAAGCTGGTATTAGATTAACAGAAGAGTGTCATAATACCATCTGAAAAAGACTGATAGAAAAGACAGCATGCTATCATTTTGAAATAGTGGCAACCTGTCATATATAAAAGGCTCATAAGTCAAAATTATGGTTTCCTATAGTACAGTGCAAATGGCCAAGAATGTTAATTTTAATGGTGGAAGACGTGACAGTGGTAGTATTTACATGTGATTATAAGCATTGATCCTAGCAGATGAAGACCAGAGATTATGCTAGTTCATTGTCAAAGAAACGGTTCATGAAGAAGCGTGTACGAGAGCTTTAGTATCATGAGGAATTGAGGATTCCATTGTACAACCAACATATGCTGTCAAAATGCTGGCATCTTCTCCCAAAGATAGACCAAAAGAAGATTTGAAAATTTGCAATGCTTGGAATTATAATTTCAGTCTGGAATTCTATACTATTTGTATTGATTGTAAAAAGCTTAACCAACAGTCACTGCCTGTTGTAGACCATTGGTTAACCGGTTAAGAAGCTTCCCTATCAGATAGGGGAAATGGACATTGGTCTACACAATCCAGACTAAACAACCATGATGCCAATGTCGACAGATCTGACTATAAAAAGACATCACATGATTGATTCTACAGTGTTAGCAAACTGTTTTCAGCGTTTTTGCACTAACAACCGTGCTTCTCATTTTACATACGAAAGAGGCAGGAGTACTGTTGTTAGTGGGTATATCACTTTGTGTACAAGCGGACGATCTGAAGGGAACTGAACCGTAACCCACAACTACTAAAGCTAATACTCCCCACTCCTCAAACTCTGAGCAATACAGGAAGCATTGCAGAAGACCTGGAGTTGGTTTCCTCTTGAGACAAGTAATCCACCTCCGTCGCAGTTAACCTATCATTACTGAAAATACTTGAATTGAAAACATTGCTATTTAATAAATCATGTCCATCTATTTTCAATAGTTAAAAAGGCGCGAGGCTCCAGGCGATATTAAAACTCCTAGCGCTTAATGTGTGCAACTGTGCATAATTGCTCTTAAGCAGGGACAATTAATGTCTAATACTATTCTTAACCTTCTCTATTTTCAGTAAATAGTGAATGCAATTAATCTAGGTTTCCTACGTTCCTTAAGACCAAATCTACCTGTTGAAGCACGAAGACCTTTAAACCAAGGATTTAAGAATTAACTTATTATGCAACCATACAGCACGTTGACCCTGATTTTTATTAAAGTAGCTAAATAAGGCACTCTCGTCCATGCTGAAACCATACTATTGAAACATTAACAGGGAATAATCCAAACAATCCAACATTTTTCACGCATCCACTGCCTGCAACTACAGCGTATTAACCAATTAGAGACTCGAAGGGAGGCAGTCACCGGCAAAAATCATACCCATATAGATAAACATAACAGCCAGCAAATCAAACGTACATGAGGCAAAAACAGGATGAGCACACACAAGGGGCTAAAAATTCTATAACCGTGCTGCAAAATCTACATAGTATTTAGCGGTAAAATTCCTCAAACGTGCACCTACCAATCGAACAGTTGAAAGACCAAGATGTACACGCACGGCACAGGTCCACTGGCCATCAAATTACAAGACCTAACCGCCGGAAACAAAACCGCCGAGGAAGCAAATACAGGACGAGCGCACAATAAATGCGTATCCTCTAATCTACTCGCAGAATCTACGGCGCGTGTAGCGTAAGGGGGACCTGAACCTAGGCGAAAACCTTTTCGAGAGAGAGAGAAAAAAAACAAATCGCATGAACATGAGCCATACCGCGGGGAATCGGGTGTCCAGCTTCTTCCTCATGGCGCGGAGCCGGCGGCGCCGGCGAGACCGTCCCCGGCGGAGAGAAGGCGGCGGAAGGGGGTCGGATCGATGCGGCGGGGGGCGGAGCGGGGGGCATCGGATCGGAGGGCGGGGAGAAAACCACAAACATAAATAGCGATTCGGATAGATTTCTGATTTGGGGATTAGGGTTTCCGTTATCGCTTTCTTTTCCACCTTTTTGCGGAAAATTAAAGAAAAAAAGATAAGGCCAATGGCCGCGCGAATCGGGCAGAGGTGGGCGAACTCTCCGGCGCGTGGACGCCTCTGAAGCGTGGACCCGGCGCATAGGGCCTGCGGGTGGTAGAGGGGTGGAGGGGTCTATTGGGAGTGGAGGACCGGGTCTAGGGAGATTTTTTGCGGTACGTAAAAAAAAGCTTGCGCGATGTGGGGGCCCGCGTGGTTAGACTTTCTCCAGCGTTTGCGCGCTCGGCTGCACGTCAGCCGCCCGTCCCCATCCCAGGATGAGGTGGGCCCCACGTTTCTGGCTGGTTCGTGGCCGCTCCCTGTATCCGCCGTCCGATCCAGGACGGGCGGCGGGATCCGGTGCCTCGTTCGTGGCCTTCGGCTGCGGGAGTCATCCTCCATTTTTGGGCTCTACCTTTATTATCTGGGTTTCGGTGGAATCAGCGTAGAGAGTTTGTTCCGTTTTAGATTTCTCTTTGTATAACTTTTTCCGGTTAGAAATAGCTAATGTGATCCTCAAAAAAAAATAGTTGATGAAATTTTATTATAAATTTGAACTAAAAAGTTACTCCCACCGTTCCAAAATAACTGTCTCAACTTTGTACTAGCTTTAGTATAAAATTGTATTAAGGCTGCGACAGTTATTTTGAAACAGAGGGAGTAGTTGATAAAATTTTACTCCCTCCGACCCATATTAATGGGTACACATTTAGTACAACTCTAGTACAAGGTTGTACTAAGTGTGTGCCCATTAATATGGATCGGAGGTAGTAGTTTAAATTTGAACTAAAACAATGTCAACTATTTTTAATATGAGTTAGTATAAGAAATATTTTTTAAAGCCAATAAAAAAGATATTTTTCTTTAAGATAATAATGATGCAAATGTTGTTTGGTTCGACGACTCTTGAGATTTAACTAAGTCATCACAAGCGTTTCGCTATCGACGAATACATCTTCTTTCACTAAAAAAATATTTCACCTTTCAGTGAAACATCAAAGCATCCAACTTAAGGTGTGATCCCTGATGGGTTTAAAACAGTCTTTGTAATCATCCCACCATAGATTGAATTTTTATAAAGACTTTTATTATTAAAGAGGAGTTTGTATATCATTTATTTTATTGTCTATGTAGTTAATAAATTTTATTTTAAAAAATGCGTTAAATAAATTTGAAAATAGAGTCATGAATGCAATTAATTAGACATATTATTAACCAAAGAACTACTACTACTGCTTCACAATTTACAGAGCGTACGCATGCCACTAGGTGACCAACATAACATAAGATATATATTATAAAAAATATCATTATAGACTTTAGATATTATATTTTCCATGGTATAATTTGTATGTTATATATATTGTGTTATGTTGGTTAAATTGATGACATAGGTGTATGCGCACGCCGTGTAAACTTTGAAGAAGAGAGTAATTTGACATATAATTTATTGGCCAAACAATTAATTTAGTTTGCTTGAATATATTATTTTTAGGAACTACTAATAAAAAGTTGTTGCTTCGTAGCTTGACAGCCCTATAATCTCGATCGAAGGGAGAGGTATCTTCAACGTCGATCCTTAAAACGAATATTGTATCAGTTTGTGGTCTCGTCCGAACCAATTTGCGGACACTGCTACAGTAACCAACTATTCAATTATAGACGTAAAACGCTTGGCTGTAGTACAATTGAAATAGGGTAAAGTGGGATAAACTCAGACGAAATTCATTCAAATTCAGATATAATTTACATAAACTGAATACATTTCATGCAAACCGGATGATTTTCATATAAAAACTATAATTATTTTAACCTGGTCTAAAACTACTTTGACATCCATCAAAGGGATGTGATGATGTGGGGCATCCGACACACATAACCACGTTACGTTCCCGTCTTGACGCTCTCGAGGATGGTATACTACTTGACCCTCCTACTTTGTGCACCCATAGGTTGGAGTCACATGATGAACGTGTAATAGAGGAGGTCAAGCACAAGGGGACGTCTACACCATCCGCGAGGGAAGCTTGGAAGAGAAGACGGAAGAGAGAATCACAAAGCTAAAGCATTCAAACATCCGGCGTTCACCGGACATTCGGTCCCTAAAGAGACACCGGACATCCGGACCTATACCGACGCACCGGATGTCCGACCGCTACCGTATGTCTGGCACATCACGACGCATCGGATGTCTGGTACCTGCGTGCGAGCTGAACCGCCCCTCGTCCATGTACCCCTTCTCTCATCACTATATATACCTGATGGCTTCTCGCCCCTTCGTTGGTTTCCCCAAGTGTAAGGTTGAGATGTAGTGCAGCAGCAGTTTTCCCTCGGTGAAGATATCAAGGTTTGTCTCCAGCAGGACTCTAGAGATGATAAGTAGGTGTCAGCGGCGCAACTGACGCGGACCTGCACACAGACACAGATAACTTTGTTCCCAACTGATGCCCCACAAACGTAAGGGATCGAGGTAGTCTTCGCGGGTAGGTTAACCCAATTTATTGATTCGACACAAGGGGAGCCAAAGAGTATTTATAAGCTTTGACAGTTGAGTTGTCAATTCAACCGCACCTGAAATATACTTGCTTGCAACAATAGATAAGTGGTAATAGTAATATGATAGTGATGATAGCAACAGTAAAAGTAGATAGCAAAAGTGACAACTAATAACCAGCAGGATTAAAAACACTTTAGGCTAGGGAGATGGATGGTTGGGCGCTGCATGGATGAGAGTAAACATATAATAGATTCTAAAACGGGGCAAGACACACAGAAAAGCAATGATCATCTAGGCAAATATCAAACAATAGGCATGTATCCCGTAGGTAGTTGTGCGTGCTTGCAATAAGACCTTGCACAACATCTTTTGTCCTACCATCCCGCTACGAACGGGGCCAAAAGGAACTTATGGAGATTAAGGTGCTCCTGTCAAAGAGCACCGGAACAAAGCAATAAACTCAATGGATACATGGAATCCACAAATTATGGACCATCCCCTTTGGTGTCCCAAGCTGTCACCTTTGGGATCGTCGGTTCCGGACCATAATAGGTGCATACAACTCATAGATAGGATCTAGAACACAAATATATTCATGAAAACACATAGGGTTCAGATCTGAAAACATGGCACTCGGGCCCAAAGGGACAAGCATTAAGAACAACAAGTTGTAGCAAAGAAGATAAACACCAATCTAGATGATAGGCAACATGCCCCCAACAATCTGACAAACTATTACATGATTAAACTCATCCAATCCCTACCATCCCCTTTGCCTACAGCAGGGAATTACTCACACATATGAAGTGAAGTCATGGAGGATGGATGGAGTTGCGATGGTGATGACGATGGCGACGATCTCCCCTCTCCGGAGGCCAAATCAACCTCCAGATTAGCCCTCCAGATTAACAGAGGGTGGCGGCGGCTCCGCGACGGAAACTGGGAAAACGACTTCTGTTCTGGGGTTTTCTCGTCACGGGGATAAATAGGAGCATCGGTAGGGCACTAGAGGAGGGGGGAGCAGCCCAGGCGGCCTGAGGGCGCGGCCCCACCCCTGGTCGCGCCAGGGGGGCGCCTGGGCCCCCCAGAGCTCCCCTCTGGTCCCACTTCTGGCTACTGGCTCCTTCGGGTGTGTGGATTTCCTGGTATTTTTTTGGGACGTCTAAAAATCCATTTTCCTGCGCACAAATAAATCATACAGGCAGCTCTGCTGAAAACAGCGTTAGTCCGGGTTAGTTTCGTCCAAATCATGCAAGAATGGGGGAAAAACAATAGCAAAAGTGTTTGGAAAAGTAGATACGTTTGAGACGTATCAACTCCCCCAAGCTTAGCATATTGCTTGTCCTCAAGCAATTCAGTTCAATGAACTGGACGCGACAAAGAAAACTTTGACAAACTCTTTTGCTTCATTAGATGTATATAAGCATGTACTACGAAAAGAGTTTAGAAGGTATTGAAACAATGCTATAAAGACAATGCACGAAGCAATCCTCTTTCATGTGATCAGTCACAAACAACTAAAAGTAAATAATATGCTACTGAAAATCAAAACAGGATCACAATGCACATAGCTTGAACATACTTGAGTGGCATTTCGCTAGCCTCCATGAGTGAAGAAAAACATAAATGCAGAAACTCCTCCGGAGTTTTAAAGGTGACTAGAACTCAGTATTTCAGACTAGCAATAACACAAGCATGCAGAAGACAATGTAATACTTTGGGACAATGCATGTTACACTAAGAATGACAATTATGCTCTCATAGTTGGTGCTTTGAAGAAAGAATGGGAGACCTCGAACCGTGGCTTTTGATGACAAGGTTGAAAACCCGTGAAAGGAAGCAAAGACTAAACATGTGCCAGAGCTCTTAGTTTTGAAAACAGAGATAAAACATTTTGAGAAGTGCAACTTTCCAGTCAACGGTGAACGGTAAAGGTCTCTCAATATCTCCCATGCCAACCATATATAATGCCTTTTGCTTACACATATTCCCTTATCCATAAATCTTCGATGGTCTACGGAACCTTTTATTTTGCCTCAAGGATGGAAGGAGGGTATCGTTCCACCTATCATAAGCATCATTTGGTCCATTTCACTCCATCATCAAGTATGGGGGAGGTGTAACTCTCATATTTTTTTCCTTTTTCTATTTTGACTAGTTAAAACTTCCGTCAAAATATTTTTGGCATGAAAGATACTGATTTCCCCTCACCGCACCATGAGCTTGTACGGTTACAAAAGGGAAACTTTTGAATAAATTTCGAGATGGCACAAGAAATTCTAAGTTAGGAGTGGCCGGTAAATACCACATATAGGTAGGTATGGTGGACTCAAATGGAACAACTGGGTTTGAAAAGGAGTTTGGAAGCACAAGCAGAATTCCGCTTAGTGCGAGCGAAGGCTAGCAAAAGACTGGGAAGCGACCAACTAGAGAGCAATAACTATCATGATCATGCAGAGCGACAAAGTAACATTGAATCGGGCATGAAAGTGATATACTATTCTGAAACAAAAAGATCATCAAGGCAAAAATAGACTTTCTAGTCATAAGCATGTGTGAACATGTGCCAAGTCAATCCAAAAATTCTCCGAAGGGAAATAGCGCTTAAGTATGCCAAACCATGAACAATGCAATGCATGTAAATCATTTCAACAACACATTATGTACTCTAGCTATTTGAGACTGGCCACAAGGAAAGCATGAACACTGGGAAAGCATTGTAAACATAGCACTATGTCGCTACAAGCTGGTCTCTAGATCATAAGTACAAGCATATGTACAAAAGTAGAAACAAGAAGAGTTCATACCGGTTTTCCTTGTTGCTTCCCTTTCGTCGATCTTCGTCATTACTGCCTGGTCACTTGCACGATCGAACGTAGGAAATATAATCAAATGCCATCACGGTCTCAAGCTGAACTCTGAAAACAAAGCAAACTAAAGAGAGAAAGGAAATCTTTTTGAGTTTTTCAAAGGTTAAGAGAAAGCAAACGAAAAGAGAAAAATATTTTTGTTGTTTTTGCAAAGAAAGAAAGAAAAACGGGCAAAAGCTTCGAAAAGATCAAAGCGAATAAGATGGATAATACAATGGAAAAGTGAGAAGGGCACGTACTCTCCCAAGCTTAGGCTTTTGGCCTAAGTTGGTAGTAGCTAATGTCCCCAGGAGCCTCCTGCTCCAGGGTAGTACGGGTGAGTCCAAGGGTCGTATGAGGCTTCCGGTGCGTACACCGAAGTCCTCGGATCCTCCCACGCAGAAGGATCCGCACTCCAAGCAGAGGAAGACCCTTCACCAAACTGGGTGACGGTCTCTCCCTGGAAAGGTGGGAACTCACCATGCTCCTCCTCGTCGGGCACAACCCCCTCCATGGGGTTATGAAACTGACGCTGGACCACGAACTCATCGAACTGGGTAGTATCAAAGGACCATCCGTTCCTGCGAGAAAAATCAAACAAAAGAGGTGCAGGTAGACGGATCTTGCGTTCCGTGGTAGCTCCGAAATGCAAGATATAATCAAGGTTACCAAACTCGAAAGTCATGGTAACAAACTTATGCCTTTTCATAGCAGCAAGATCAAAACTTAAATAAGTAAAAGGCTTATCATCAGGGTGTGGGGTGCCATTAATAGACTCTAGGATAAGTGTGGCGTAAACGCCACCAAAGAAGTCTCCCTTGTTACCGTTCATAGCAAGGCGTCGAGCAATTAAGGCACCCACATTATAATCAAACCTCCCTGAAAGGGCGGTTGCCAGGATAGCAATATCCGGCGCATATATGTTGCTCGTGTTGTCACGAGCTAACATCCCTCTAGCAATAAAATACGCAAAATACCTGAGGTGTGGGAATAAGATGCTGGAGATCTTTGACCGATGAATATCCCTCGTATCCATGCTACAGAGAGAGTTGAAGACGGTCCTCAGCTCGGAGGGCTGAGAGCTCATCTTCGTCGTATGTCCCACGTTCGGCACACCTATTATTTCACAAAACTTTTCCAAAGGCATGGTCAAAAGATCATTATAAATTTTAAACCCAACAGAACCAGCATCAAGGTTATATCTAAAACTGTTAATGAAACAGGAGGTGAGTTTTTGATACTGAGTAACACGGCACGTTGCGAGCCGCGTCAAACCTGCATTAGCACAAAGATTATAGAACTCCTTCTGAATTCCTGCAGCTTCAAGGAATACATCGCACGGGAAAGTTGTTGGATATATGCTCTAGAGGCAAATAATATATGATTATTCCAATATATCTAAGCAAGTTCATAGCCAGTTTCATACCGTGCTAGAACTGCGTCAGTGAAACAATGATGCAGGTGTGGTATAGAAACCCCAGAGTTCCTAGTTAGCCTCTACATCGATAACTAGTTCATGGTCAACATGATGGTCGTGGTTTCGCATCATGGACAATTAAGTCTCTTGACTATGAGGTCACCTCACGGGTTAAGTGACGTGATGAACATTACCCAAAGTAAGCATTACAGCATGATCAAATCTTGTGAAGGTTCAGTGTTGTAATTACAGAACGTGGTAGACCGTTCCTTTGACCGTGAGTACGTGCATAATCACTATCTTCCCGGATGCTTTGACTTACATCCCAGCACCTGACTGAAATATGCGGGTCATAACGGTTGTATCTTAGGTATTCCGTGGAGATATGTTGAGGAGTATTGTTTACAAGAGCGGGATTTGTCAATCCATATAATGGATAGATACTCGGGGCCAACTCGGTGAGATTCCATCCATAAAGCTGCGCAGCGTGTGACTAGGTCACGGGGATGAATATCACGGGAACGAGTGAATGAGGATTAGTTCGGAACGAGGTTGAACCAGACATAGGATGTCATTGATCAAATCTCGGAACAATCCAGTATCGCTGACAAAGGGAATGCTATACGGCGTAAGGTCCAATCGGTGTTGATATCCGGAATGCACAGGGGTCATTATGGGCATCTAGGTCCCGCTGATGATCATTGACCATAGCCTCTGCGAGGTCATGACTGGAGTGTTCTCGGACCGTAGGGTAACACACTTAAGGGCTCGATGAAATCGAAGACCTTTTCGGAACCATCGGAGCAACCAGAGAATAAAGGAAACGATATCGGAGAAGTACCGTGTTGAACCGAAACAAGTTCGGAAAGAACCGGAAGGGTTTCCGGAGCACCGGGAGATGGAATAATATGTTTTAGTTATTAATTAATTGAATTAATAATTAAAATCATTTTATTTCTAATTAATATGTGTTATGGGCCTTAGTGGAGAAAAAAGACCCATTACGGGAAAATAAAAAGGGAAAAAGAAAAAGAAAAGGGGGGGGGGGAGGCGCCATGGGCCCTAGGGCCCATGAGGGGTGCGCCCCCTCTCCCCCTTGGCCGGCCACCCCCCCCCCTTAGCAAAGGGTTTAGTCCCACATTGCTAAGGGAGGGGGGTTGACTCCCTCCCCTCTGCCTATATATAGATAGCCAGGGTGCACATAATTAATACACAGAAATTCGTGAGAAAATAAATATAACTCCGAATTGAGATCGGTTTTCTCCGGTCTTCTCCCCTCCCTCGTCTCTTTCACGGTGGACTCCCTAGTGTGAGTCTATAGTGGAATTGAGGCTTCTCTGCTAGAATCGGAGGCCGTCGTGCTGCCGAAGCTCCGTCCGGAGGTCTGCTTCCGCCACCTCCGCTGGATCGGAGAACGGAGGTCGTCATCGAGTCCCGTACGTGTGCGAGTACTACGAGGTGCTGCACGTGTGGCACTACACCCATCCGGGTGCTCAACACAGCCAGGGGGCTGTGAAACTTGATCGGCTACATCAACCACGTTTGCGGGAACGTTTCCCGCGCAACGGACTACACCCCGAGGTATGTTATTTCCGCACTACTGTCCGTTACGGTAATACGGCTAGCTAGATCTTGGGTTATGGGAACGCTAGTTAGAAAAATTTGTGTTTTCTGCTGCGAACCCCAACAGTCCCACGGTCATTTGACCGCGGGGCCTTTGCAGTTTTCAATCTTTCTCCAATATCTTCCGAATGCTATGGCCTCATCAAGTGCGTCATTCCGAGTTCGTCGACCGACTCGGAGCTCACACTCGGCTGGCCAAGATTTCGTCTGATCTGCTTTGAATCATCTCTGATTTCTGCCTTCACTTTTTGAGAATAGCATCCCTCGCCGATTACCTTCCAACGGTTACTTCCGATTTCTCCGCGGTGGAATCAATGGACCAGGGCCCACGACCCACGTGCGACTTGACATAACTCCAGGCCTCGACCCCCACGTCGCACACCTCGCTTCCCACGCTGGGATCTCTTGCGCCGGTTTGCCGGTTGGTCTTCCTGTGGGCTAGGCCACACCAGGCCACACGGCCGCAACCGGATCCCACTCCCCTCCCCCGCCGCCCTTATAAGCCACAGGGGAGGGCCTATGCCCCTTCCTTCTCCCATACGTCGTCTTCCTCCTCCATCTCTTGCTCCTCGCACGCACCATTGCCGCTCCACCTGAAGCTCTCCGTCGCGCTCGTCTCTCCGCCTCCGCGCATGGGACCTGCTCCGGCCGTGTGCTTGCGTGCCGCTCCGCCGACGCGGTATTTTTTCACCGCTAGCACCTCGTCCCTCTTCTCGCTCCGCCCGCGAGCTCCATGGCCCCCCGGCGAGACACTTCTCAGTCCAGCCGTGGGTGCTGGAAAGGAGCCAAGGTCACCGCGGACGACATCCAAGCTCTGGTTCGCGCCCGCGAGATGCCGGCTGAGGTCCAGTGGCGCATTCCCGGCGCCGAGATCGTGCCCAACGCGAGCGCTGGCGAGAGGGTTGTCTTCCTCGCTCACTTTGAGCGTGGATTCGGACTCCCCGCCAGCACCTTCTTCCGAAACTTTCTTGACTTCCACCGCCTGCAACCGCATCATCTCGCATCGAACTTCATCATGATCCTCTCCGGCTTCGTCACGCTGTGTGAGGGATATCTCGGCTGCCGCCCAAGCGTTGCTCTTTGGAAGCAGTTCTTCAACCTCCGAGCTCACAATGCTCGGACATGATCAGTGGTGCCGTCTGCCACGGAAGGTGGAGAGCCAACCTATCCGACTGATATGACCGACTGCGGCAGTTGCCTTGTCGCAGCCGGCAAACCGAGGTACAAGAGTCCCGAGATCGTGCAGTCATGCAAGAACTGGCAGACCACCTTCTTTTACGTCAAGTCACCCGATCAAGGCCCCGACCTCCTGAATCTGTCCGAGTTCTCCCTCGCCCGGCCGACTGAAAAACATCAGTGGTCGTTGAAGTATGGTGTCGGAGACCTTGACGTGGACGCTCAAGTTGCCCGAGTTTCTCAGCTGGAGCAAGAAGGGCTCCTATCGACTGATCTTGTTGCTGCTTGGCTTCAAGCCCGAGTGCTTCCTCTGCAGCACCGAGTGCACCGCATGTGCGACATGTCGGGGCCCCGAGATCCCACTCGGCTTTGCACGTGGCGGGTGAAGCTCGAAGACCTTTGCTCCAGGGTGAAGGCTATCACATCCAGCGCCTTGCCCGATCCCTTCCGCTTCGGCCTTGAGTACCTACACCGCCGACAGAAGCCATCCGTGGTATGTCCCGATTTATCCCTTTCTCCGATTGCTTTTGCCCCATATCCAATTTCTCTGACAACTTTCTTCTTTTTGCCCAGCACTTCCTTCAATCTAATGTGATGGAAGACGGTCAAGTGGCTGGCATGTACGCTCCCGACCGCGAGGAAGATGACCCCGCGGACTTCGAGTACAATGGCGAGGTTCCTCCCTCCGAATCCGATGATGATGATGCCGATTACGGCGAATCTTCCGGGGAGTCCTCCGACTTCGAAGACCTCGCTGACGATGCCGACGTCGAGGCCGCCGACCCCAAGAACGCCGACACCCAAACTGCGGCTCAAGGGGGTACGCCTGACCCTTCCCTTGAGCAATTTCTGGCTGAATGGAGCGATGACGATAGTGTCTCAAAGGTTGATAATTCTGATGTAGCTCCTCGCGCCAAGCCACCGAAGGTGCCGACTAAACGTGCCTCGGCAACTAGCTCCTCTTCTGGTGCTGCCTCCAGCAAGGCCGCAAAGGCGATGCCGACTTCCCCCAAGGGCAAACAACCCCAAGCAGCGGCTACTCGGGTGTCGATTGGCCAAGCGCCTCTGAACGTTGCCCCCCTGAGATGTCGGATGCCCACGGGCGCGCCGAGGACAATCGGGTATGCCCCTGCCTTCATGCCTTGAATTTCATTGTTTTTCCTTGTACTGATTCACCTCTTTTTCTTCTTTCAGGGAGCCGATTGGCCTTGACGATGTCGACGCCGACATTCCTGCCCATGTCGGCGCAGTCATCTCCCCTGCTGCGTCTGCTTCTACAACTCATAAACGGCCACCGGCTTCACATCGAACTTCCAAGGATGCTGAACGCGCAGCCAAAAAGGCCCGCCTTGCTACTGCCAAGACCACTATTGCTTCCGCCATTGCCTCGAAGACCTCCAAGAAAACAGCTGACCGGGGAGTTACTGGTGGCGAAGGAGCGCAATCGGCCAATCCGATTCCTCCATCTCCGCCACGACGCTCCGACCCAGTTTCTGCCCCCGTCATCTCTACCACCTTGCCCGTCCTGACAACCATTTCGCCGATCATAACGACAAATCCGCCGATTGCGGCAACCACCTCATTGATCATGATGACCACCTCGCCTATCATGACGACCACTCCTCCGATTGTGGCAACCACCTCGACCTCGTCTCGCCCGATTGCGCCACGGCCACGACCGAATGCCTCCGACCCTTTGGCGATGTCGGCGCCATCGTTCTCTACCATCATCACTTCTGCTGCCGCGATTCAAGCTTCATCACCACAGCCGACCTCTTCCGCGTCGGAGATTCTGATGCGCTCGGTGGACCAATTCCGGGCCGAGTATTCTCGCACCCGCCATGCTAGCACCGAGCCCGATGCTCCGCATCGTACTCAAGATCCCCTGACGACAGCCTTCGGTCGAGTGAACAACTTTGCCACCGCCATTGCTCGGGACCTCCAACAGCTCGACCGCCATCATGTGGTAAGCTCTTGAATTTTCCTCTATGATTTTCCTTCAATCGGGAGACTTTTCTTCCGGTGGGTGCGCGCAAGCGCACCCACTGGGTGTAGTCCCCGAGATTCGGGCCGATTGCTTGCAATCGGTTCGGATCTTTTATGCTCTTTGCTTTTTCTCCCGCCTTCCTCCAATCGGGAGACTTTTCTTCCGGTGGGTGCGCGCAAGCGCACCCACTGGGTGTAGTCCCCAAGATTCGGGCCGATTTTTAGCAATCGGTTCAGATCTTTTATGTTCTTTGCTTTTTCTCCTGCCTTCCTCCAATCGGGAGACTTTTCTTCCGGTGGGTGCGCGCAAGCGCACCCACTGGGTGTAGTCCCCGAGATTCGGGCCGATTGCTTGCAATCGAATCGGATCTTCTTTTAGCTGCTGTATCTCTAAATTTCATCTTGCTGTTCTTCTCAGACTGTTATGGAAGAAAAACGCGAGATCTTCGAAAAACTCCTCGACGCTTATACCGCCAGCCTCCGAACTCTCGCCCAAGCCCAGCTCGAGGCCAACAATCAATCGGCCGAGATCAATAGGCTGAAAGGTAACTTCTGCATCATTTCTATCTTCCCTCCGATTGAAAATTTCTCTTGTACTAATATCTTCATGTTTTCTTATAGTCTCTGTCCCCATGGTGGATGATCTTCAAGGCCGAATCGCTGAATTGACTGCAGAGCTCCAACAGCAAGGGCCGACACTCGCCGCCGCTAGGCAAGAGACTACCCGACTGCAGGGGGTGGAAGCCGACTTGACTCGGACCATCAAAGACCTCCACTCCGAGATGGCTGCTCTTGAAAAGAAACATTCGGACGATTTGGCTGCCGTGACTGTTGCTGGTGACGAGCTCCGCGCTGAGCGAGATGCAGCTGTAGCCGCCCGAGAAGCACTGCAAGCCGAGAGGGATGAAGCCATTGCTATGCGGGACTCTATCTGAAAGGATCGTGATGACCATATTGCCAAATATGAAGAGCTGGAGAAGCGCAACTATGAAGACACGACTAAAATGCGCCGCCGGGCCAAGGGCCTCTGCGACACGATGAGCGAGATGGACGCCCTTCTCAGCGGTAAGTGTTTCTTGCCTCCGAGTGCGTTTCCGACTGCTTCCTGCTTTTGCGCTATTACTCATTCTTTTCTTCATGATGTAGAGGCCTGGCCTGAATCTGAAGCAGCTGCTTATGCAGCCGTGGCCAAATCTCGAGAGGAGACCATCGCAGCCGGGGGGTCCTGCCAGCATGATGACGACGTCTGGACTCGGCATGAGTATCTGATTGGCACAGCAGCTCGCATTCCCGTCATCAAGGGGATTGTCTTGTCTTTCAAACTTGGCATTCTGAAGATTGCCGAGTTGCTGTGGTCGCCGACTAAGCTCAAGATTGGACTTCAGAGGACGAAGCATGCTGCCAGCTCCTCTGCCGAGACCCACAGATCGGATCCTCTGGAAGAAGAAGACTCTGACAAGGGAGATGCTCCGAATGCTACCACCGAGCAGACTCGGATTCTTCTGAAGGCCATTCCCCATCGGATCGACGTCTTGCTTAACTATGCTGGTCGGACTGGCGCTGAGACTGCTCTTCAAACTGTGTTGAGCTGGTACCCGCAAGTGAAACTCTCCAAGCTCCACAGCCTCAGAGAGAACGCCGCCGACGTGCTTGAGAAGACCTATGCTGAAGTGAATCGGCTCGCCAGCGCTATGGTGAACTGGTTTTCTCCTTATGAATATACTCCATATCTCGACGAGGGAGGGAACCCGCTGGCTGCAACTTCTATCTCTGGCCTGGCCGAAGAGCTTTCTGACAGCGGTTCGTCCCATACCTCTCCGAGGTCCAAGCGTGCTGGGGCCATGTCTTCTGATGCACAGTCGGAGCCAGATGTCGCTGTCGGGCACGCCGATCCGTCTGCTCCGACTGCCAACTCTGCGCCCTCGACTGCCCCGCCTTCTTGAGCCAAGCCGCCGATGACGTCACCTACTACTGCTTGCCGACATTGGATCGGCCTTATCTTGTTTTTACTTTCCGACTAGTTGCTTGTAAGACATGATTTTAATTCTCTCGACACCCACTGGGTGTGGCTTCGATGTAATGAACTTATTCGGCCTTATGCCTATTATCTCTTATGCAATCCGATTGCTCATTGCAAGTTTTTATTTGTGCGATCGACTTTGCGTCTTTGTCGGTTTATTTTATCGGTCTGCACTTGGGGGTGTCTGCCTTGTCTGTATTGCTGCCGACATGCGGTCTGCAATCGGATCAAAGGTAGATTTCCAGCCAAGGTTCGATAAGTTTTTCGAATTTACATGACAAGGTTTAACGCGAAGGATTCTGCAATGTTAGAGCCGATTGCGCGCTATCGAGCTCGGTGCATCGGTCCGCGGCGCAATCGGTAACTTGGTTTATCGACTATGCCCTTTCTAGAGCGTTTCGATTTGTTTCTCGGGAACTTGTACTGCTGACTGCCCCAACCGCTGCCCTTCTCAATGCCGCAAACACTTTCGTGACTTGCACTTGAGTTAGGTGCTAAGTTGAGTGCCAGCCCGCAGTCCCCGTGCCTCGATGGCCTATTCTTCTGACCTCGTGGTCGGTCAGTCCCCGAGTGCATTACACATGTCTCGGATATGACTAAGCATTGCCGACTTGGGCTAGCTTTTCGAATGAAATTATGCAAAGGTAATCGAATGCTCTTTTTCAGAGGCATGATAGCTTTACTGATTGTTTGACGAATGGCGTACATAAATTTCTGCCGCTCAACTATAGAACGGACATAACAGCTCAGCGTTCCACGGCCGCTCCGTTTCTACTCCTGATGTGTCCTTGTGCCGAGTGCCCTTGGTGCAGTCGATCAAATAATAGGAGTTGTTTTTGAGTGCACGGCTGATGACGAATGGTCCTTCCCAGGGTGAGGATAGCTTGTGCTACCCGTCTGACTTCTGAATTCGGCGTAGCACCATGTCGCCCTCTCGGAAGGCGAGAGGACGAATCTTCTTGTTGTGGTAGTGCCGAAACTTCTGCTGATAGACTGCCGATCTGGACAAGGCCAGCAAACAGGCTTCTTCCTTGAGGTCGACCCCATCCTCTCGTGCTAACCTGGCTTCTTCTTCGGTGTACAAGGCATGCCGAGGCGAATCAAACTCGATGTCGGATGGGATGATTGCTTCTGAACCATACACCAGGAAGAAAGGAGTGAATCCAGTCGACCTGTTTGGTGTGGTCCTCAAACTGAACAACACTGTAGGGAGCTCTTCCATCCATGCTCCGGGTGCCCTCTCAAGTGGCTCCACCAATCGGGGTCTGATACCCGAGAGGATGAGGCCATTTGCTCTTTCTACTTGACCATTCGACTGGGGATGCGCCACAGATGCGAGATCAAGCCGAATGCCCTGCTGAGATGCATATCGAGCTAATGCACCATTTGCAAAATTTGTGCCGTTGTCGGTGATGATGTTGTTAGGCACACCATATCTGCACACGATGTTGGCCACGAATCGGACCGCAGTCGGACCATCCAGCTTCTTGATCGGGCGAGCTTCAATCCACTTGGTAAACTTTTCCACTGCAACCAGGAGATGTGTCATGCCACTCCGAGCCCTCTTGAACGGACCAACCATATCCAAACCCCATACTGAAAATGGCCATGCTATTGGGATTGTCTTCAATGCTGATGCTGGCTGATGACTTCTTGACTTGAACCGCTGGCAACCCTTGCAATATTTCACCAAATTCTCAGCCGCTGGCAACCCTTGCAATATTTCACCAAATTCTCAGCCGCTGCGAGCGCAGTCGGCCAATAGAAACCATGTCGGAAAGCTTTGATGGCGATGGATTTTGCAGATGCATGATGACCGCATTCACCTTGATGGATGTCTCTGAGCAACTCCAAGCCTCTGTCCTCTTCTACACATCTCTGAAAGACACCAGTTGCACTTTTGCGCACTAGCTCGTTGTTGATTATTGTGTATGCCCAAGACCGGCGGCTGATTTGTCTTGACTCTGCTTCGTCTTCTGGGAGGACTCCGTCTGCTAGGAAATCTCTAATCGGTTGTACCCATGATGGCGCACTGACAACTACCATTACTGCTGCATGCTGGGGTGCGACTTCTTCTTGGATCTCGGTTTCTTGGCCATTGGCCTCTTGGATCTCGGACTCTTGAACTTCTTTCATCTCGACTTCTGCCTCTGAACTGTCGATTGCGGCGCCTGGCACGCATTTGGCAGCCCCTGGTGGCGACTGCTCGTCTGGAACTGGAACTTCGTCACTGCAATCGAAAGTTTCTGACATCATTGGTTCTTCTGAGGTTGTGCCACCTGGCATTTCCTCTGCTTGCTTCCCTTTGGCCTTTCTCTTCTTGCTGCAATCGGCAGCCCCTGGTTTGCAATCGGCAGCCCCTGGTGCTGTCGGTTCTGCTGTTGCCGAAGCACCTTGGGCGTTGGACTGCTTCTTCAGGGTTGGAATTTTTGCCGGTTGAGCTTCTTTTGCATTCTTTAACGCTTCAAGGTCGGTCTCCGAGATGAAGATTGACTCAGACTCTAGGGATGGCGTGATGGATGGCTTCTTGATGTGCTCAAGTGACACGCCTAGTGGGATAGCTTGCCTTGTTGAGCTGAGCTTGGACAACGCATCTGCTGCTTCGTTGTTTGCTCTCGGCACATGGTGGAACTCGCATCCTTCAAAGTACCCACTGATCTGCTGCACCAGGAAATAATATCTTGCCATATTTGCATCCTTTGCATCCCAGGTGTCTGTGCACTGTTGTACTACCAGGTCGGAGTCACCAAAGCACTCAATATTCCGAATGCCGATTTCCTTGGCAAGCTTGATACCATGCACAAGGGCTTCGTACTCGGCAACGTTGTTTGATGATGCAAAGTGAATCTGGAGCACATATTGCAGTTGATCTCCTCTTGGTGAAGTGAGTACTACGCCAGCCCCTAGGCCGCTCTTCATCTTGGAGCCGTCAAAATGCATTCGCCAGAAATCCGATCCTGGGAGCTGCGGCATATATTGAGTTTCAACCCACTCTACCAGGAAATTGGCCAATGCTTGCGACTTAATTGATGTTCTTGGCTCATACTGGATGCCATGGTTAGCGATCTCGATTGCCCATTTCGCCACTCTTCCGGTTGCATCTCTGCTTCCCATAATGTCGGCCAATGGAGCCGAGCTGACGATCGTGACCAAGTGGGCTTGGAAATATGGCTTCAGTCTCTTTGCTGTCATGTACACCCCATAGCACATCTTCTGGTAGTGAGGGTAGTTCTGCTTGGACGCCGAGAGCACTTCACTGATGTAATACACAGGTCGCTGAATCTGTTGTGCCTTTTCCTTCTCGGGCCGCTCCACCACCATAACTGCATTGATCACCCGATTGGTTGCCGCAATGTACAACATCATTGGCTCCTTCTCAATCGGGGCAGCCAGAATCGGCGCAGTGGAAAGCATACGCTTGAGCTCTCGGAATGCTTCGCTTGCTTGGGGGGTCCAAGTGAACTTCTCCGTCTTCTTCATCAGTTGGTACAACGGGATTGCTTTTTCACCTAGCCGACTGAGGAATCGGCTGAGTGATGCGAGGCAACCGGTGAACTTCTGTACTTGCTTCAAGTTCTTGAGTTGTTCCATGCGCTCTATCGCGGCTATCTTTTCGGGATTGCATTCGATTCCTCTCTCGGAAACGAGAAATCCCAAGAGCTTGCCGGCCTGGACTCCAAAAACACATTTCTCCGGATTGAGCTTGATCTGATAAGTTCTCAAATTTGCAAATGTCTCTCGGAGGTCGTCTAGAAGTGTGACTCCCTGTGCCGACTTCACCACCAAATCATCCACGTAAACGTGGAGATTTCTGCCGAGTTGGGAGTGTGTACACCTCTGAATTGTGCGCTGATAAGTGACACCTCCATTTTTCAAACCAAAAGGCATGGTGATATAACAATAAGCCCCGAAAGGGGTTATAAATGCAGTTTTTATTTGATCTTTCACAACAAGTTTGATCTGGTGATAGCCAGCTGTGGCATCCAGAAAAGACAAAAGCTCGCAGCCGGCCGTAGAATTAATCACTTGATCGATACGGGGCAGAGAAAACGGGTCCTTCGGGCACGTCTTGTTCAAGCAAGTGTAGTCGATACACATGCGCCAAGTCTTGTTCTTCTTCATGACGAGGACTGGATTCTCCAGCCACTCGGGGTAAAACACTTCCATAATGAAACCTGCAGCCTGCAGCTTCGTAATCTCTTCGCCGATTGCCCTTCTCTTATCTTCAGAAAAAACGTCTCAGGGGTTGCTTGACCGGCTTCGAGCCTGGCCGAATGTGCATCTTGTGCTCGGCGAGTTCTCTCGGCACACCAGGCATGTCTTATGGAGACCATGCGAAGATGTCCCGATTCTCACGGAGAAACTCGATGAGCTCGCTTTCCTATTTATCGCTAAGTCCAGCTCCGACTACAACGAACTTAGTTGAGTCGGAGGGATCTAGAGCGATCTTCTTGCTGTCCTTGGCCGACTGAAAATCCGATTCCTCATCTACTCTTTTGGCTGGGCCGACTGGGAGTGGATTCTTGTTCTGTGCTTGCGCCATTGCAATCACCTTGCTGAGCTGACGCTTCTCCGTCTCGACCACCTGAGAATCAGCCAAACTGCTGCCAGCCGACGTGCACTCGAGGGACTTCCTGAAGTCCCCGGTGACGGTGATGACGCCGTTTGGCCCTGGGATCTTCATCTTTAGGTAAGTCTGCTGTGCGTTGAACATGAACTTGGAAAATGCGGGCAATCCCGACAGAGCATGATAAGGACTGCTGAGGTCGGCGACTTCGAACCAAATCGGCTCCCTCCTGAAGTTTTCCTCTGTGCCAAATATAACATCCAGCCGAATGCGACCCATGGGGGTGCAAGATAACCCAGGGAAAATCCTGTGGAAAGTCGTCCGACTGCGCTCCAGATCCTTCTCTGTGAGCCCTAACTTGATCAATGTGTCCCTGTACAGGATGTTAATTGTGCTTCCTCCATCGACGAGCACTCGGGAGAACTTGCATTAGAACCTTGGTCCTGCGAACAGAGCATCAACCACGAGCGGATAATTGCCCAGATTCGGCAAGATGGTGGGGTGATCTGCTCTGTCCCAGGATATAGGACACTCGGACCAATGCATGAACTGAGGAATCGGCGGCATAGTGGCATTGACCTCCTGAGCTCGGGCTCTCCGACTGCCCCTGTCCGTGGACTCACTGGTGAAAATCATGTAGGCGGCGTCTTGCCGTGGGAACTGGTTCTGCTGCTGAGGTGGTCCTCTGTTCTGGGGTGGTGGTGGGGGTGGAGGTGGTAAGGCTTCTCCCTTCGCGATCCTTCTCACGAAATCACACTGCCGAGTGGTGTGCGCAGACGGCCTGCCGGGCGTGCTGTGCAACTTGCACGGTGCATCCAACATATCATCAAATGTGTACTTGGGCTTCATCTGCCCCGGGGGCCTCACATTTGGTCTCATCTTCCGACTGCCTCCTGCAGCCGCTGGATCTTCTTCGTTCTGGACAGCGGCCACCTGCCTACTGCCATACTGAGTATCCGGTTGCTCATCCTTGCGCTTGCCATCGTTCTGCTGGTTGTTGTTGTTGTTGTTGTTGTTGTTGTTGTTGTTGTTGCGGTTGTTCTCTCTCCTTTCCTTCCGACTGAGGCCTTGGTTCGCTGTGTCCGACTGCGGAGCCCCTGGTGACTGGATTACACCTCCAACTCCAAGCTGGATAGGGCGCATCGCAGAATCGGACATAGCAAACGCATTTGCCACCTTCATGAGCTCGGCAAGCGACATGAAGTCTTTGCGGAGCAACTTGTGCTTTAACATTGAGTCAGCCAGGCATCCATCCGTGAAGTACTGAATGGCCTGGATCTCATGGACTCCTTCACGTGAGTTCTTCAGCTTGATCCATCGAGATAAATAATCTCGCAGGGGTTCATCCTTGCCTTGCACACAAAGAGGCAACTGTCTCGGGAGGTTGGGCCGCTCATACGTGCTCGTGAAGTTGTGGATAAATGCACTTGTGAAATCTTCCCAGCAATTCACATTGTCCTTGGGCAGGCTGTTTAACCATGTCCGAGCTAATCCCTGTAGCATCAGAGGTGCATAGCGGACTGCTACACGCCGATTGCCTCCTGCAATGCGAACTGCGGTCAGGTAACCGGACAACCAATCTTCTGGCTTCATAGAACCATTGTACTTGGGCGTGTCTCTCGGCAGCGTGAAGCCTTTGGGAAACTTCTCGGTCCGAATGCGATGACCGAAACACGACGGACCAGCCTCTCCTTCTTCATCCTCTTGAGCTTCCTTCTCCAGGAGCTCAATGCGATGCCTTGCGTCGTTCTGACCGATTTGACGAGGGCCAAGTCGAGCGTTGATTGCTGGTCTCGGTGCCGACTGCTGAGGCATGTCATTGCACCTGCTGTTAACAGCTGGCTCCTCAATTCTTCTGCTTGCTGCTGGGGGTGGACGATTGCTTCTGACCCTACTCTCATGCCGAGATGGAGCGGGCTGCTATCTGTTCTGGCGCGATGCATTCGGTCGCTGGCTAGCTCCCGGATCCGGCCTCACAGTTCCTCTCGACACCCCAGGTTCTGCATTTTGATTCTCCATTGCCACGAGCCTCTGCTCCTTTGTGGCTGCCAGCAGCTCGCGCATTCGGCGCGACTGCTCTCGCCGCTCATCTCCCTCCAGGTCTTCTAACTCGAGTGCTATCTGCTCGGATGCTCTCAAGTTTTTGTCCGGCGTGCTATATGTCGGCCTCTGGATGAACACCGATTGCGCAGGCTGCTCCGGCTGCGCCGGCCTCCTTGGACGCTCCGGCTGCTCAGCTCCCGATAGCTGCTAGTTGACTGCTCTACCTCGGCTTCTCAAATCTTCCAAGACCGCGGGCTCAATCGGCCGGCGCGGTCCTGCATGCGCTGCGTTGTACTCCCTTGTGATGGCTCCCAGCCTGCGCTCTTCTGCCAGCACCTGCTCGGCCCTACGAGCAAGAGCAAGCCGTGCCGTCTCCAGCTCGGAGTGCACTTGATCGGGATCATCATTCCTGTTCACGGGTGTATATAACACATCCCGCAACGCGCTGGTGCCGACTCTCTCCGCAGCCTCCGCTGCCTCCTTGGCTCTTCTTGCTGGACTCGCCGCACCGTGATTGCTTGATGACGACGCCCCCGCCATCATGACAGCAGCGTGCACTCGGCCATCCTCTCTGCCAGGCGCTGCGTTGCAGCCCCTGGTCGAGAGCGGATCTGTAACGCACGAGAAGACACGAATCTCCCTGGGATATGCCTCGGGGAAGCTGCCGATGAAGAGGCGATGACTGCCGACCCGCAGCGACACACCGGGCGGCAGGAGTGCACCGGCCCCGTACCGCGCCGAGTAGTCCACCACATAATCGATTGCCCCACGCCTAAGAATCAGGCCAGAGGCGTGGCTACCGCCTGATGCAGAGGAAAATCCCGTCCGGATCTTTACTCCAGTCGACGCCTCGGTCTGCCCCACGGTGGGCGCCAACTGTCATCGATATGTGACGTCAGATGCCATGGGGATGGCTAAAGTGAGGGGAAGACATGAGGAAGAGGATGTCGATGGTGCCGGAATTGGGTTGGGCACAAACACGATGGAGGACACCACGATGTACCCAAGTTCGGGGCTCTCCGGAGAGATAACACCCCTACTCCTGCTTGTCTCTTCTATATCAATGAACTGGACTACAATAACTACTTCTCTATCTTCTCAGGGGAAGGTGAGCGCCGCCGTGGGCAAGGCTCTCTCCTGCTTCCCTGAGGAGTAACTACTAGCAGTGAATGAACTGGGGAGAATGTGAGTAATGGTGCTAATGAGCGGATCGTCCCTCACGCAGGAGGGGTACCCCGGGCTCTTATAGTATGAGCCCGGGGTAAATCGGTAACTTCACTGCCGATTGGGCCCAGCGGTCATTCTCTAATCGGCTGGGGCCCACCGACTGCGCCTCTCCGGGTGATCCGGACCCGACAAGCGGCGGCCCATGCTGTAGACTCGTAGGGCATGATGATGAACAGTAGAGCTATGAGGTGCGGTCTTGTCGTCCTGTCCGCGGAATCGGCGGAGAGGTCGACACCGCATCTCTGACAGATCTTCGATGTGACTTGGCTTCTCTGCCACCCCGATCTCTCGGGATTGCGCATTTATGACCCCGTACTTGGACCTCCGACTGGTCTCGGGGTTAACTTCTCCAGGGGTGGTAGGTTGTACCGATTGCGCCTGGGCCGACTGGTGGCCCTCGGCAGGGTCGATTGCTCTAGGCCATCGGTCGTGCTAACGCCCACCTCGGCCCAGCTGCGGGCCAATCGGATGATGGTCTTGATGACAATAGGGTGGACCGGTTGCGCCTGGGCCGGCTGCTGGCATTCGGTACGGCTGATTGCCTAGGAGCAATCGGCCGTACGCCTGCCCAGCTCGGCCCAGCTGCAGCCCAATCGGTCCATCCTTGTCTTGAAAGGTTGCTTTCGCTTGGGTGAGCCTACCCGGGTACCAATCCCCCGACAACGCTGAAAAAATTCATGAAATCGGACATTGAGAGATATTGACTCACAGAATCTCAAGACAAGATTAGTTATTCTTCGAGGAATCTGCTAGCTACATCAGAATCCCTCAAAACAAAGTTGTTTGCCATCTAAAAAAAAGTTGTTTGCTCTACATATAACTTCTGAACAATCCCTAGAAATTCTCTAAATGATTATAACCCACTAGAAAACAATCAGTTTTTTTTAGGGGGTAAAAACGTTCTATTGCTCGAAATTGATATGATGGCGACCCGTAGAGCAATTACAAGCGAATTTTGCTATTTCATGTGGATCACCATTCGAGCTTCTACCTTCATGGACAATAGAACACTCAAGAAACTGGCTTCTTCTCATCTTGATCTCCCGGCATATGGATTCAAAGTGTCCTCCCGATTCACATAAGGTAGCCTGTACCACTGATTTAGCGTCGCATGAAATGATAATCCGCTGGAGACCTAAATCAGCCGCCAACGCCATTGCTTCTCTGACTGCAATAGCTTCCGCTGTGGCCGGATCTTTGATTCCCGATGTCACTAGTGCAGATGAACCCAGGTACAGTCCACCTTCATCACGACAAATTGTTGATGCAGCGCACTTGTCTTCTGTCGTATTGAAACCACCATTGACTTTGATCTTCATACATCCTTAAGGAGGCCGAACCCAGCTCCTAGGAACCGCGTGACTCCCCTAATGTACAACAGTAGGCCTCACTCCTGGAATAGGCACTGTTGCTTGTCTTTTTTTCAAACTTGTTGACAGCTCCGATTCCTTGATGTATCTGTCCACAAAGATCTTTGTTCCAAGAGGGCTCTGAAAAATAACTTCATGGATCGCCTTCCGCCGTGCAGTCCAGATAGCCCAGAGGGTGACTGAAAACTGGACAAAGTCCACATGCGATAATAGATCTTGAACATTGAATATCCACAGTTTTGCGCTTGGCACCATGTTTTGTAAGAGAGTATCAACAATTGTCTCATCCTGGAGAGCCCATACGCACCTAGCCACCGTACAGTCCACCAGAGAATGTCGCCAGGAATCCTCCTCGCCACAGAAGTGGCAGCAGTCATCCGTGCTCATATTCATGTGTTGTCTGACATCTTCTGTCGGTAGGGAGTGCTTCGCCAGCCTCCACAAAAACATCCTCACTTTTGAGGGGACTTGTGCTTTCCAAAGAGCCTTCCAGCCATCTTCCTCGGGGTGTCGGTTGGAAGTTGAGCGCCTACTCTCCAGCCGATCCTCGCCCATGTTCCTCGTATGAACCAGGAGGTTATACATTGAACGGACCGAGAAAACACCCCTTTTCTCATAATGCCATGCCCAGAAGTCGTTCATCGCTATTGTGCAAAGCGGAATATTGAGAATGGGGCTTGCATCGACCGGGAGGAAAACTTGGTGAACGAGATCATTGTTCCACTTGGCCTCAGACTGTATAATGAGATCAGACATAGTATTTGGTTTGACTGTCGATAGACACACAATCGGGCGAAGCTGGTGATCCCGTGGTATCCAATTTTCGTTCCAGATGCTGGTAGAGTTTCCATCCCCAATTCTCTTAATCAGCCCCAGTTTAAGGGCATATTTTCCATCCATGATTCCACGCCAAATATGCGAAGGGTGGGTGCCTAATTCTGCTTCCAGAAAGTCCATGTTGGGGAAGTAAATCCCCTTCAGCAAACGAGCACACAACGTGTCTGGGTTGGAGAGGACCCTCCACGCCTGACGCGCAAGGAGTGCGACATTAAACAGTTCTAGGTCCCGAAAGCCAAGGCCTCCATCCTTCTTTGCTTGTGTCATAGTCTTCCATGATACCCAATGAGGCTTCCTCTTTCCTTGTTTGCTACCCCAAAAGAACTGACGCATGAGCTTGTTCAGGTGTTCGCAAAGACCCCGAGGAAGTTTGAAACAGGACATAGAATAGACTGGCACCGCTTGGGCAACCGACTTGATAAGAATCTCCTTGCCGGCTGAACTGAAAAGCTTTTCAATCCAACCCTTAACCTTCCCCCACATACGGTCTTTAAGATACTTGAAAGCACCAGATTTGGAAGCACCAATATCCGAAGGGAGCCCAAGGTATTTCTCGTTTAGAGTTTCAGTATGAACATCCAAGATGTCCTTAACTTCTTCCTTGGCCGTTTTTGGACATCCCTTGCTAAAGTAAACTGACGACTTGCTTGTGTTTACTCTTTGGCCTGAAGCATTACAATAGAGATTCAGTAAGTTTGACACCTCGTGTGCTCCCTCTGAATTTGCTTTAAATAGTAGCAGGCTGTCATCTGCAAACAATAGATGATTAATAGGTGGTGCCGAAGGAGCCACTTGTAATCCACTAAGTTGAGACGATGGATCTCTGGTTTTGAGGAGGCCTGAAAGGCCCTCTGCTGCTAGTAAAAACAAATAGGGAGATATGGGATCGCCTTGCCGAATACCTCTGGTTGGCTTAAAATCCTCCAACTTTTTACCATTAAACAATACCGAGTAAGACACAGACCGCACCAGGCCCATGACAGTCGACACCCACTTCTCGGAAAAGCTCAGTTTCTGCATCACTGCCTGGAGATAGTTCCACTCTATCGTGTCATATGCCTTCATCATATCAAGCTTCAATGTTCAAAGACGGTGTTTTACTTCTTTGTTCCTTTTCATAAAATGAAGGCATTCATAGGCTACTATGATATTGTCAGTGATCATACGCCCCGGAACAAAAGCAGACTGCTCAGATGAGATTATGTCAGGGAGAATTACTTTCAACCGGTTTGCGAGAACTTTTGAAGCAATCTTGTACAAGACATTGCATAGGCTGATGGGGCGGAACTGGGACAACAATGTTGGATTCTTGACTTTAGGGATCAGTACCAGAAAAGTGTTGTTGATGATCTCAGCACTCTCCTGCCCCCTGACAATGAGGAGCACAACATTTGTGACCTCTTCGCCACACACATCCCAGTGTTTCTGAAAAAAGTGCACCGGGAAACCATCAGGCCCCGGTGCCTTCAGAGGGAACATCTGAAAAGGCGCCTTTTTTACCTCATCCCTAGAGAAATCAGCATCCAACAAGGCATTCATCTCCCTGGTGACCTTCGAGGGGACCGAGGCCAGCACCTCATCCATATTACTCACTCCCTTGGACGAGAATAATTCTTTGTAGAATTGAGTGGTCATACTCTCGAGCTCGTCCACACTGCTGATAACATCTCCATTTGCATTGTGCAGTGATTTGATCAGGTTTTTCCTCCTCCTCATGGACGCTCTAAGATGAAAGAACCGTGTGTTTTTGTCGCCTCCAGAGAGCCACTCTATTCTGGATCTTTGCTTCCAAAGAACCTCTTCCCGATGATATAACTCCACCAGCTGATCAATTATTTGTAATTCCCGTATAGAAGGGCCGGACCGGCCGGGGGCAGACTTGAGAGCCTCGAGTTCCCTTTTGAGCTGATGGATAGTCCGTCTTACATTACCAAAGGTGATGCGATCCCAACTTGCTAGATCAGAAGAAAGTCCCGACAGTTTATCCTTTAGTTGTGCAACCGAAGCTGCACTGCCTCCTTTTGTCCAACCAGTCTGGACACAGGGTTTAAGTCCTTCATGCGAGTCCCACATCAACTCGTAGCGAAAGGTTTTTGCTCCTCTTTGGTTCGTTAGTTCTTGATCAAAGCACAGCACGACAGCAACATGATCTGAGCAAGCAGTGTTGTGGTGTTGGACAATTGAATCAGGGAACATGGCAGTCCACTCGGGGTCAGCTATGGCTCGATCTAGCCGAACCCTTGTATACGTCCCTCCAGCCACACGTTTCTCAAACGTCCACTGCGTTCCCGTGTGACCAAGATCCAAAAGGCCGCAAACGTCCAGCGCCTCTCTGAAGGATTCAAGTTGTGATTGGGTCCTAGTCCCAATCCCCTCATATTCAGAATGAAACAGTACCTCGTTAAAGTCACTGATGACTACCCACGGGACAATCGGAGAGACCGCAATAGACCGGAGCATGTCCCATGTTTTATGTCTCTCAGGTACTTGGGCTTCACCGTACACACATGATAGCCTCCACGGAGCGGGGCCGAGGCCAGAAATAACCGTATCAATGTGATACTTCGAAGAGCCCTTCACCTCCAGATCAATCTCCTCATTCCAAAAGATCACAAGCCCTCCACTGCGGCCAGAGCTCCCCACAGCGAAAGATTTGTTGTAGCCAAAAGCAGAACTTAAGCACTCCGCAAGTGTTTGATTGATTTGTGTTTCCACGAGGCAAAACACGACGGGGGTAAACTTGCTCGCCAATTTGCGAGCCTCGCGAACTATCGCGGGGTTAGCCCGCGACAGTTCCAACACAAGAGACTCATTGTGCACGGTGGTGCCCCCCTAGGGAGCCCGCCAATTGTGCATTTGGGGTTTTTTGATTCTGGTTAGAGAGTTTGGTGGATGAGATAGTTTTTGATCTTTTCGGATCGTGATTAGGAGGAGGGCTAGGAGGAACATCAGCAGGGTCGCCGGTTTCAGACACAGCCGATCCATCTGTAACGCTTGCATGAATAGGAGGAGTCTGATTAGAGGATTCAGCAACATCTCTTTTGAGGTTCTTATCCGCCTCCGCATCTGCCATGAGAACGTCTGCATTCTCAACAACCCTTGGGATAGTTGGCTGCTGTTTCATAGTATTGATATTTTCAGATTTCCGAGCCCTACCCGGACCTGCTCCTGCTCCACGAAACCAGTCAGCCCTCAGATTCTTGAACACAAGAGACGCTGGAGGGTGCACTCCATCACCGTGCTCCTTGAAGAGATGACCCAAGTGGCCACACACCGCGCACCAGTCTGGAAGTCGCTCATATCTGACCTCATAAATCTGCCAACGCCCTCCTTTGATGAGAGAGACCGCGTTCTTTAGGGCTTTGTTGACATCAATCTTGAACTTGACTCGCCTGAAGTTACCTTCAAAGTCTGGCGATCGTGGCTCCACAAAAACGAGTTCGCCAAGTTTTCCTACTAGGGAAGGCAACAACGGGGAAAAAATATCTGGGAAGTCATGGATTTGCGCCCATAATTCCAAAGTATCCAGAGGCACAGTAGTAGGCTTGGTGAACCCATCATACGGCGCGAGGATCACTGCATTGCCTCTGAAATTCCAGGGTCCTTCAAACATAACACGTTCCCAATCTCCTAGGCAGGAGAATTGTAGTGTATACAGATTGTTATTCAGAGGCCTAATGTTCACCGGTTGCGCCAGGTCCCATGCCGATCTCATATTCTTGAAGAACCAAAATTGACTGTAAGGTTTTGATGTATGGACTCGCGCAACAGCTGTCCAACGAGTAAGGCGATCTGGTTGTTCGACCACATCCTCGACAACCACATCATCCAGATCCTCCTCGGTCAACCCTAGCGTAGCCATCATCTTCTCCAGATCATCATCTTTAGTCCCCGATCCAGAAGCACCCGACGCCATGTAGAACAAATCTTGAACCCTAGTCCGATATAGATCGGACCTGTCCCCCCTCCAGACGTCCGAGCTCGCAACGTCCGCAGGGACAGGTCGCTGGATCGACAGGCAATCCAACAAACCTGCCGAGCGTAGATGAGAGCGCCGGCCGGAGAAGAAAATTCTCAACGTGCGTCGACAGAGTTGCCGCCGAGAGACCAGAAAACCCTAACGAGAGGGAAATTCGTGAAAACGCCGCTATATAATAAAAAAACTAGAAAACAATCACTTCCGAGACCACCAACACGCTAGCGCTACAAGCCTACTAGTACTCCCTCCATTCCAAAATGTAGTGTGCCCGCGCTTCCCAAGGTTCAACTTTGACCATAAATTTAATCAACAAGACCATTTGCGGCGGGAATAAAAATTACATATTTGAAAACTTCATTCGAATACAAATTCATTGATACAATTTTTACTTTCGCCGCAATTGATCTCATTGATCAAATATATGATCAAAGTTGAAGCACGGAAACCGAAGACGCACTACATTTTGGAATGGAGGGAGTACTACGCCGTAGCTTTTCATAAGAGAAAATCCAGCCCGAAACTTTCCTTTTCCATGAACAAATAAACTCAACGGCTAGTTTTTTCCGTGCCCCCGCCGCCTCAACAACCACCACGGCCGTCCGCAACCTACAAAGCCTCAAGCCTTCCCAGCGATCCTCCCATCCCCCGTCCCCCGCCCGCCGCCCCTCCAATCAATCCACCCAGAGCAAGAATTAGCAGTAGCAGGAGAGAGGGGTTCGCCCGAGGAGCGTAGCAAGCACCTAGATCGGAGTACCAATGGCGACCAGGCATACCCAGCACGCGGCTGCCGCTCCGCAGCCGGCCAACAGAGGTGAGCCGCCGCCGCCGCCGGATCTTTCTCTCTCTTCCCCTCTCTCGCCCGTTCTTTCTGGCCGCGCCGCGTGGGGATTCAATCCCGGTCTTGGGGGGGTTCTTGATTTGGTCCTGCTTTCATGGGGTTTCTTGCGGGGGGAGAGAGCGTGGTGGGGAATCCTTCGTTTCGTTCGAGTTCTTGATCTGTTCGTGCGAATCCTTCACCAAGAACAGATTTTTTATGCCTACAGGGTCCGTCTGATGCGAGTTTCTTTCCCGATTCGTGCGCCGATGAACAATTATTTGACCTTTACTCTTGTTTCTCTTTCCTGATTGCCAGGTGCCGCAGTCCCGGCGGGGAAGCAGAAGGCCGCCGCCGCCGCCGCCGGCCGACCTGGCGCGGGAGGAAACCGGCGGGCGCTCGCGGAGATCGGCAACCTCATCCACCCCCACGTCCTCGACGGGTAAGAAAACCAGCGCAAGAAAGAATTGATTGAATCCCGTCCTGTTTCTTTCTTCGCTAATTCTTCTGTTCCATGCCATGAAATTGAACCCCGTTTTGTTCGCTTCAGCAGGATCAATCGCCCCATCACCAGGAGCTTGAGCATCCAGCTCTTGAAGAAGGATCAGGCCGATCCAGCCAAGGTACGGACGCGAGACCCCTTTCTTGCGAGTACTTCTTGCGCATGCCTTCAGAAGCAAATCCATTTCTTGATGATGAATTCTGATTTCTGAATCCCTCTCTTCCTGAAGCAGAACGCCGTAACACTTCCTGAAGCAGCGGGAGCCGGCCTGAAGCCGGCGGCCAGGAAGGTCCCTGTGAAGCTCGCCGCCCCTCGTCCTGAGCCGGCCGCCAAGATCGTCACCGCCTACGACGACAACAAGAAGACTTCAGAGGGCACCGCCGGCGGCTCTGCCCCCAAGATCTCCTCCAGGAAGAAGGCTGTCGACACCATCACGGCCGTGCTCGCCCATCGTTCAAAGGTGAGCCACCCGGTCCATCCAAAACCAACACCCCTTTTGTCCTGACTGCTTATCCCAGTGCCTTGAACTCTGCTTGCGTGAATGGCAGGAGGCCTCCATCGATGACATCGACAAGCTTGACGGCGACAATGAGCTCGCCGTCGTGGATTACGTCGAGGACATTTACAAGTATTACAAGGAGGCACAGGTAACAACAAAACCTCCCCCCCTCTTCATCATGTCTGTTTGAGTGACACTGACACACTGCAAGCAACTGTTCTAACGATGTTCACCTCACCAATATGTGTTGCAGCACGAGTGCAGGCCGATCGATTACATGGGAAGCCAGCCCGAGATAAAGCCGAGGATGAGGGCCATCCTCACCGATTGGATTGTCGAAGTGTCACACAAGTTTGACCTCAGGCCTGAAAGCCTATACCTCACCATCTACATCATAGACAGGTATCTTTCCATGCAGGCGGTGCCTCGGCGGGAGCTTCAGCTCGTCGGCGTCGCAGCGATGCTCATCGCCTGCAAGTATGAAGAGATTTGGGCGCCCGAGGTACGGCCAAAACCTTTCTCTAACTCACTTTGTGTCCATCAATCTCCTCATATCTGTCTGTCAACGGACTCTGAAGTCTGAATCCGAAGTGGCGGCTTTGCTTTTTGTTTGCAGGTCAGCGATTTGATCTACATAGCCGATAACGGATACTCGCGGCAGCAGATCCTTATCATGGAGAAGAAGATACTCAACGGCATGGCTTGGAACCTCACTGTGCCCACCACGTACGTCTTCCTGCTGCGCTTTGCCAAGGCCGCCGGAAGCGACAAGGAGGTAACAAGAATTGCATTTTGATTCTCATCTCTGAAACTTCTTGTCAGATAAATGTGCCATGGAATTTTCATCGTACGTAGTGCTGAAATTTCGTTTCCTCTTTGCTCTTGTGAATGAACGCAGCTTGAACAAATCATCTTCTTCTTCGGCGAGATGGCGCTGCTGGAGTACGGGCTGGTCACAGTGCGCCCCTCGCTGGTGGCAGCCTCTGCTGTGTACGCCGCTCGGTGCACGCTGAAGAAGAGCCCGGCCTGGACAGAAACGCTCAAGCACCACACAGGATTCACTGAATCCGAGCTGATGTAAGTCACTCACTCCTCGATCACTTGAATATGCCTACCTGATGAACTTGGCTGAACTGGAATTCATGGAAAATCTATGTGTCTGTTGGTTTCAGGGAGCCGTCCAAGGTGCTGCTCATGGCGCACGCCGCTGCTCCGGTCAGCAAGTTGAAGGCCGTATACAAGAAGTACTCCTCTGAGCAGTATGGGCGTGTGGCTCTGCGCTCCCCAGCCGTTGCTTCTCCTCAGACCGTCTCCTAGTCCATCTGCTTTAGGAATTGCTTTCCATCTAGAAAGCTTGGGGGCTACAATTGGTTGTAACGACTATATTCATTAATTCGTATGTCCGGGAATCAAGAGAGCTTGCTTTACTTACTCGATATATGTTCTACTATTTGATACTACGATACACCAGAGTGTAACAAACAACAATTCATACTAGTTTGAATCAAATTCAAAATGTGCTTCTTTACTAAATGTGTCCTGTTCTGACAAGTGAGGTGGTCTTTGTTCCAGTTTGTGTTTGTTACATTTATCCAGTTTTTTCTTTCAGAATCAGGAGCTTTTCATTACTGAAAAAGCGCGTTCATATTGAAAAATTCATAATGAAAAGGGAGTAAATTGTGCCTCAAAGCCGAAGCATTTTTTGCACACAGGTGGGCAGCACATCAGCTTATTTGTGCACAAACTTAAATTGAAAGCTACGAAAAACTGTTTCCCCTCTCAACAGCCATCTGAACACATCTTAGAGCAATTGCTGAACAAAACAGAAGAGACAGCATGGAAGCTGTTGCAATTCAGAGAAAAAGAAGCCCAAATATACCACATAGTGCACAAAAGGAAACTCAGAAAGAAAAAACAGAAATGAGTGTTGAAAGTTCATTTAAATAGGACTGGTTTTTATTTTCCCGATTCTCCTTTCAAAGAGAAAAATGAGTTCATTCTCAAATGTAGATGTGGCTACAGTCAATCGAATTCAAATACATTGCTCAAATGAACATACTAAGTTTATTTCGCAAACTGTGCAATGCAATTGATGAAAGGTGTGATATCATTGTCCGATGAACCACCCATTTCATCCGCGGCGCGAGAAGCTTCTTTCATAAGCGAAGCTCTCCTCCTCATGATCTCTCCGTTATCACAATTAATTAGCCTCTTACCACCCTCAACAATTTCCTCTCCTCAGATGATGCCATCGTCCCAGATCTTCTCTTTGAGGTTGTGCCCACTCTTCCACACATCCACGATAATCCAACTATTGATCGGCTGGTCGAAAGCTATCAGAGCATCGCAGGACGACGTACAACAGCTCAAGCGTCAAGTTCATGCCACTGCGGGTGAAGAACCAACCATCAAAAGGATGGCACAAGACCTTGAGAGTGTCATTTTATGTGTTGATCATATATTTATAGTTAATGGCAATTGGATTAGCACAGGAAAAAAAGATCAAAAGAGAAGATAATAAAATTTCAGGGTAAAAAAACAAGATAATGAAATAATTGAGGGAATAGGTTTCATTAACATCTAGGCGAACCTTACGGTACCAAAGCTCCTTAAAAAGGGCAAAAAATGTTCATACATTGCCAAATTTCAATCCAGAACGAGATATTCAGCCATCACTTACACAGATAGAATTAGGTGGGGAAATGCATTGTCTGAAATGCTTTTTTCTGTGCGTTAAACTATTAATAGAAACAAAACTGTATGTGAAACACCTAATAAAGGTAGAAACTGTTAAATTCCTTATGAGGATAATTAACTAAAAAGCTGCCGGGGTGAAGCTGAAAGGAAATAGATTCCCATGAACAACAAAACAAACTTCATGTTTCCAAAGCTTCTTAACAGGGCCTAAAATGTGCGTTCAATGCCAAATTTCAGTCCAAAACAAGGTATTCAACCATCATTTACATGCACAGTATTAGGTGGAGAAATACATTGTCTAAAATGATTTGCTGTGTTAACGAAATACTTATCACCTAAGTACATAAAAAAGGTAGAAACGATCTGCCATCGTTACTTTATGAGATTCAAAAGGCAGTCAAACACCTCACAATTTACAACAACAGTCAAGAGCTCCATCCAGCACCCAGCTGAAAGCAGCGAGCGACGTAACACTCCAAGCAGCAGCACAAGGCCGCTCAGATCTCAACGGGGACCCTCTTGTACAGCTCCTCCTTCTCCAGGCGCGGCTTGGCGATGGCCTGCAGCGGCGTGCCCATGAAGGTGACAAGCCCGGGGGACTCCATCATGCTAATGTCCTCCGGTTTAGTGCCTTCTGGCAGAGACCACTCGAAATGGTGCAACATGTGCCCGATCATGGAGGCGACGAGGTTGATCCCCAGCTGCGCGCCAGGGCACACCCTCCGACCTGCACCGAAGGGCAGCACCCTGAAGTCGCTGCCCTTGATGTCGATGCTCTCCTCCATGAAGCGCTCCGGCCTGAACTCCAGCGGGTTGCTCCACACCTTGGGGTCTCGGGCGACCGCCCACACGTTCACCATGACGTTGGCGCCCTTGGGGATGTTGTAACCACCGACCTTGACGCTCGCGCTGGCCTTGTGCGGCAGCATGAGCGGCGTCGGCGGGTGCAGGCGGAGGGACTCCTTGACGACAGCCATCAGGTAGGGCAGGTTCTGGAAGTCGGTCTCGGACATGACACGGTCACGGCCGACGACGCTGTCCAGCTCCTCTTGCAGCTTCTTCTGCACCCTGGGGTTCCTGACCAGCTCTGCCATGGCCCACTCCACTGATATGACTGTTGTGTCCATTCCAGCGGTGATCATGTCCTGAACATGAGGAACAGACAATGGGATGGTAAGAGCTAAGAACTCACAAAAGGTACAATGAGATTACCAGGCTTGCAAGTTCAGTAAATAGCCTAATACTGCGTACTTCTATGATATTTATTTGCAGGTATGAAGAAGTTTGACATATTAAGTTTAGGATGTGCAAAATAGGAATATGGAGAGGCATCCAATGACATAAAAAAATAGCTGAGTACCCTACAGAGCTTAGCAAAAGCATATTGGTTGTTGATTTATTGTGATAAAGCATTATCAAATTTCCAAACATGAAGAAAACAGATATTTTCTAATCCCAGCATCTTACACCAACCTTGAGAGTTGAGACAGTGGCATCTTATCTATATTTATCTACTGACTACTGAGTCTACCTAAACTTGATAAGAACTCTCTTGATCAATAAATCAATCATGCAATAAAAGCTATGTTGAGAATGGAAGAACTACGAAGGTCTTGCTATCTAATTTCATATGTTAGCAATGCATCTCATTTGAAACTAAAGGGACAATGGAATATACAAAAGATACTTAGTTATAAAGGGGGCAACGTACATACCCATAAAAGTCCGAAAACTGTGTCATCACTAAGGTCATACTTCTCTCTTAGAGTGAACAGTGCATCCACAAAGTGCTGTTGGGCACCTCTTTCCCTGAGGGCCTGCGCATGCTCTTCAATGATCTTCTTGGTCAAACGATCCCTTCTCTCATTGTGGGTGTTGTAAAGCTCCTCGTTAAGTGGACACAGCCATCTCAAGTACCAAATGTATTCAGCAACAGAGAGAGATGCACCAATTTTGATCCCATTATTGACAATAATCTTGAACTCCTGCCCTTCTTCATCAACGTCACCATTTGCATTCATGAACCGCTTCCCAAAAGCTAGCCTTGTTATGTTGTTGAAGGATACCATAGCAAGGTGATTCCTCACTACCAATGGCTTTCCTTCATTACCTGTAAAAACACATGAATGGTTAATTTAAAAGTCAGTAGTCAATACTGTTAGAAAAGAGCCCAACCTGATTTAGGGTTTGAATTCAGTCTGAATTGATTTGTAACATAAACTGTTCCACTGTCGTATGTCATATACCGGATACGTCATCTTTCCATTTTGTGAGGCTAGCTCATGAATTAACAGCAACGGCAAAGGGCGGAACAATAAATGATTAAATGTTTTGCTAAAATTCTGCCAAAAACCTAACTTAACATAAAAGTAAGGGGGTATAAACCAATCAATGTGTTCCAGGCAACAGCAAAACCAATTATTCGTATAGTAAATGAACATGTTATCACAGAGAAGGCTAACGCTACAAGACTACATTCACACGAATATGCTACATTAATACTGAAACATACATTGCATATGAAATTAAATGTGATGCCAGATGTGTTTTGGAAAAAAGAGAAGGGTGGAAAATAAGTTGAAAGAAGTAAACTGAATCAAATACCGATAACGGTCTGGAAGTAAATAACGGTATGGACTAACTGCTCACAATCAGATACCGATTCACATATGCTGTAGTAAGACTGCGTAAGGACTAAAGCCTATCCTAATTGCAGGAAAATCACATATGAAGCTATCATCAATCTGTTAGTATGTTTTACTTCAGTATAGGTGCATTGCTACTAATAAAGGTTAGGTCTGTCGGATAAATCAAGCTAAGATTTCTGGGTATTGTTGCCAACTTGCAAAACAGTAAAAGGTACTGCTGCTCCTAAAACTCACAACATATACACCTATCCCAAATTGTACACCTAAACTACATAATTTCTGTACCTATATGGAGCAGCATCGGTTTCACTGGTGAGATTAAACGATAAGATAAAAATAGAACTCCGCATATGATATGTGTGGCCATGATAGCCGAGTCAAGATTTCCGGCTTGCCTAAACAGGTTTTGTGCCACAAGAGAATGCTTTAGCCTTAAATAGCATGGTGTCATTCAAAATGGCTCATTGCCACAAGGAGTATGGTTATCATAACACCGAGTCACTGGAAGGCCAAAATGTCACACAGTTTTTCAGGTACCAGATCCTCCACTTGATGCTAGTGCATAATTGGACAAACTGTTCTACAAAGAAGGGAATCGAGTAGCGTCATGGTCCATTTGCGGCACTGAATTACCTGAACTAAGAGTAATACTGAAGCAACAAACAGTCCTGAAGCTTCTTAAATGGCATGTAGAATCAAGATTACCATCCTCACATGTACTACTAACTACCAAGTCTCATGTAGTCATGTGAAGCATAGCCTACTTGTATGGCATGCAACCACCATGATCTTGTTGAGCCCAAGTCGCGTAATAATAAAGTAAACTCAAGATCCCTCGACACATTAGAGAAAAAAATTAGAGCTGACCAACGATGAATTATTGGTGCCACCAAACTCCTAACGATTCTTCAGACAAAAGATACCTCTTCTTCACATTATTTTTGTAGCAACCACCCCCGCTTTCTCCGAAATGGCACGCACGCACACTGTCAATGTGCGGTAGAGGAAAAAAAGAAAAGAGGAGGTGGGTGCGTGCGATCTGGGTTGGGTTTGCTTACCGGGGCCGGCGGCGGCGCGGTGGACGGACTCGACCATGGCGGTGACCTCGTCCTCGCGGATGGGGCGCAGGGCCTCGAGGCGCTTCTGGGTGAAGAGCTCGAGGTTGCAGAGCTTGCGGACCTTGATGTAGTGCGGGCCGTAGTCGGCCCAGATGAGGTCCTGGCCGTTGCGGCTGAATCGCTGGGTGGAGCGGTTGCGGGGGCGGTCGGCGAGCTGCTGGTCGTGCTCCTTGAGCACCGCCTTGGCCAGCTCGGAGGTGGAGACGACGACGGTGAGCGAGGAGCCGAACCAGACGGAGATGATGGGCCCGTACCGCTCCGCCCACTCCTGGAAGCAGCGGCACCGCACCGGCTTGATCTGCCGCAGGTTTCCCAGCACCGGCCACGGCCGCGGGCCCGGCGGCAGGCGGCCCAGCCGCAGCCGGTCCAGCAGCGCCACCGAGATCGGGATCGCCACCAGCGCCAGGACGAAGGGGAGCAGCGACGCCGCGTCCATTGTGGCTCTGCTCTGGTGGTGTGGGGTTGGTGGAGACGGTGGTGGAGCTGGTGGCGGCCGGTGACTTTATACGGTGGTGGCAGGGGAGACGCAACGCCGACGGGGGCGGTTGGCGGTAGGTGAGTGGGGTCAGAGTGGAAGGAAGCAGAGTGAACTTCTTCATTCAGCTGCTTCTTCTGAATTCTAAATTGTGATGTAGTGCTGCTGCTGTAGTGGAGGGGTAAGTGGATAAATTGAAGTTCAAATGCTTCCTTGCAACTTTTAAAAATCAAATTCAAAATTTTCAAAAATCTGATTTTTTTTGTGAATGTGCACAAGGAATGTATCTACAACCCCTAGAAATTTCATATCCAAACTCAAAATACACATTAAGAAAAAAATAGGACAAATGTGAATGTGAATAGTGTTACCGAGCTAGATTTATCATTTTTGTTTCTCAATGTGAATTTCGATTTTGGATTTGATTCTTTTAGGAGTGGTACACACCTACCTTGTGAACATTCACAAAAAAAATCAGAATTTTTTGAAACATTTATATTTGATTGTTCAAAGTTGGTATCATGAGAGCATTTCAAAGTTGGTATCATGTGATACTTTTCCAGTGGATTAGTAGTAGCATCCATAAGATTATCACTATGGTAATTTCATTTTGTGCTTTGTTTGGTAAAAGCATCTACAATTAAGATTGTCAAATTTTAGTCCCTCTCGGTTAAGTTCGTACAATTCGATCAAAAAGATTGTTGGATTTCACTAGATGAGGATGAGCATGAATTCACTATTTTCTAGCCGAATGCTTCACCTTAAGGTCGTGGGAGCGGCGGTTGTCCTCGGTGTAGGCATCGTCTACGGGTGGAGTGTTGTAGTCGTTAATGGTGTTGTTGTTCGAGAAGGAGATGATCTTCGGTGGGCGAGGGGCCCTGCTCCTTCGCGAGGAGTGCGGCTTTGACCTTAGTCATGGCCCTCTACCTTGCCACCCTCAAAGATTCCTTCATCCCGATGCGAAGAGCAACAACATTTGTGTGCCATCATCGGCGGGCGTACATCTCCCCTGAAGTGTACGAGCGACTGATGGTCTCGCCAAGGGCCTCGTGCTCGTTCCAGGTGGGCGGTAGGACCTCCAGTGTGGATCTGAAGGATCCGCAACTGGAGCGGTTGAAGGAGGCATGTGTGCCACCCTCTTCTTTGTGCGGCGATAGGTGAGCCCCTGGGAATCCGATACCAACACCCAACATCACTCGGGAGGAGAAGATCTAGGCGGTGCCGAGCGACTGAACGAGTATTTGTGGGGAAGGTATGGGCCACAGTGGACCGGTCCGACGTGGCAGCCGTGTTCGAGCGCATCCGGGGCTTCATGTATTCTTCTCACATATAGATTGAGCATGAAAAGCGACCGATTTTCCAAACGTTTAGGCCAAATGTGTCATGTCTGGTTAGTGACAAAATCTAGTTCAGACAGTGATAAGCAAACCGTTCAGCGAGTTTGATGATTGTAGATGCTTTAAGGAGAAGAAGAAAAATGACTTGCCACAATGATACTGTATGACACCATTTTGAAGAAAATTTTTGATACTATATGACACTAGAAAAGGATGAGTTAGAGCAACTCTTGCAGATGCGTCATCCCGCCGTCGGTTCGTATATATATACAGATTTTTTTGGTGTACGAGGACTTTTTTGGTACTCCCTCCGGTCCTTTTTACTCTGCGTTTAAGAAATTTCGGTTTTTCCCGCAATGCTCTGCGTGTTAGCGTGTTTATGGTACTCCGTGATCTTAAATCTCGCCCTGTCCGTATTTTTTTGCGGGCGGCCCGTAAAATCCCCTCCTGGACGCTATATCTACGGTGCGCGGGGGGGGGGGGGGGGGGGTGGCATATTTCCCCCGTCCCCGCCACCGCATTTTGTTATATCCGTCTCGTAGACTACACAACTCCGACGAGGAATTTCATGGCTTCCTGTAGGAGAGGAGGTCCCGGCCGTGGGGTTACCTCCCACGGAGCCGGTTGGCGGCCCTCCACCTCTCGCACGTGGGCGATGGTGATATTCCTCACCGGCAATGGGGCCCTCGACAAACCGTGGGAGTGGTACCTCCAGCTCCGGCAATACCTCACGTCGTACACCATCGCGCCGCACGTGGCGGATGATGTTCGGCAGGTCGCCATCGACGTCGTCATTCGGCGAGACAACCTCACGGTCAAGTGGCTCGCCGAGGGGCGTATGACTTCGCCATGGCGGAGTACAACGCGGAGTGCGCCCGCTTCGAGTCTATCTAGGGCGTGGGCGGCCAAGCTACTACCTAGGCGACCCCCGACAGCCTCCGATGATGTAGTATAGGTTTTCTTAAACTTTTTTTTATAACTTTGGCGATATTCCGGTGGAGAATTCGTGGCGCCAATAGTGTTAGTTTTAAATATTGTAAATATACCGTATTTTATGTCGTATCTGTTCTACCGAGCATCATTTCGTACTGCATATTGTCTTAGTGCGATCGACATCTCGTTTTTATGGACAAGAAAGTATGTCGCATCTACTAGAGTTGCTTTTAGGTTGTTAATTTCAGTTTGTAGAAGAAAAATAAGTGATGTAGAATTATGGGCTCACCAACCACGGGGAGATACCAGGTGCTGCTGCTGCTGTTTTTTCACTCCAAGGGAAGGGCCCCTACAAACCTTTGGACGTCAGTGGCTGGTTGACTAGTCAATCACTGCTAGTGCTAAACCACTTCCCTCTAGCTACTACCAGCACTGTGATTCAGGCTGCATCTACACTGTGTAAAGTGCAATACACATATTCAGATCGTATATAAACTATTGGTAACACACGGCGTGCAAACAGATTCAGATTGTATCAGAACTTTGTTTCCACTGATATTAGATCGGAATCTTCTCCTGGTTTTGTTACTTCCCTTCCATGGTTTGGTGTTTGGTGAGAGAGCGACAGATGCGTTCCCGTGGGCACCGTTTTCTGTGGGACGCGCGGCTGGATCAGCCAGCGGCGTGGCTGACCGACCGACTGGTATGGTTTGGCTTTGCGGTTCGGTACGTGGTGCTGGTGCACGTCCGTTTCGCCACCAAATAATTCTTGCGCGTGCACGACGAATTCTCTGACCGGCGGCATGATCTCATCCTGATTTGAAGTTCAACTAGCCACGAACTCGCGGCGTCATCTTAAATGTTGTCGTCGCCATTGCTAGAGCATCTTCAACCGTCCGACCCCCCAACAGGGTGATTTTAGACAGAAAAATAGTGCCGCTTAGACCCGTGAGGGTCTTTCTAGCACTGGCGGTGGGCACAGGGGTGGTGCCGGCATCGGCATGATGGCGAGAGGGTCAAATCTGGGCGGGAAAGGGCGTTTCTCGACTGTTAATGGTGACCCACGTGTCATTTTTCCTTTCGTCGGAGCCCCCAAGTGTCCCCAGTGCGCTGGGTTCGGTCTGGGATTGCCGGGCGAAAAAATGGCTCGAGCCGGCGGAATTCGACGTCCTACGGGCGCGACTGGGCGGTTTTTTAGCGTCGGGCAAAAAAACAGCCTAGTCGGCCCAGTCGTGGCCGACAGCCCGACTGGATGCATGCTTGACTATTAATTCTCTTTTCACACACCTTTTCCAACTTATCTTTATTCAAAAAAGAACTTTAATAAACACATAATCTTTATAAAAACATGATGAACAATTTGAAGACTAGAAATACATTTCCGAAAGCATTTAAAAATTACATACTACACGAACATATATTAACACATGAAGTTTTAAAAATTATAATAATATTATTAATGAAAATATATAAACATTTTATAAAATATTATTTTTATTACATATATATGAACACTTTTCAAAATGATACAAATAAAATAAAATTAATAATTATTAATAGAATTACATGAATATTTATTGTTATTACAATTTTGTAATTTACATAATTAATTTATTTAACAATAATTAAAAAAAATAAAAAAAAAAAAAAAATAGTCAAGTGTTCCCCTATACTGAAAAATTAATAGCCAAGTGTCTCCCAAGATTATAGGTCATAAAAGGAACACTTTTTAAATTATTTTAATTACTTGAATGTTTAATAACAGTACAATGTGTTATTTTTACAATTATTAAAACAATTAGAGATATCATAAGCCCGTTTAACTCTGCAAGTGTGCTTCGACTTGAAGATTTATGCATTCAAAGTAGACAATAATGAAAGGTGGTGAACTCGTTGGCGCAGTGTTAATTTGTCTTTTCATTTTTTTAGTTTTTCTTTTCAATCAGTGATAGAAAAAAAAGGTGGTAGACAGTGATAATTTATGCATTCAAGTGTTAGTTTTTATTTTCATTTTTGTTAAAAAATAAATTATGGAAATTATATAATTGTAATTACAATAAATATTCATGTAATTATATTAATACTCATGCATTTTATTTTATTTGTATTATTTAAAAAAAGGTTTCATATATATATGTAATAGAAAATATTTTGTAAAGTGTATATATATTTTTATTAATAATATTAATATAATTTATTAAATCTTAATGTGTTAATATATGTTCTTGTAGTATGGATTTAATAAATGGTTTTAGGAAAAGTATTTCTAGTCTTAAACTGTTCATCATATTTTAATAAAGTTTATATATTTGTCAAAATATTTTTAAAATCAAAATAAGTTGGAAAAAAATGTGTGGAAAAGTAATTAATAGCCAAGCGTGCTTCCAGTTGGGCTGCCGGCCACGGCTGGGCCGACTGGGCTGTCGGCCACAGCCAGGCCGATTGCTTTCGTGGTGAACGAGTCACCATTCGGCTCCGCCTAGATCGACTGGGCTCTGTCTGCTTTGATCGGGTCTACTGGGCCTAGTTATTTTCGCCCATGGCGATTAATTAATATATTTTAAAAGTTAAGAGTATATATTAATTTTGTAATTTAGTAAATAAAATGTATTATTTTCAAAACAATAGTATGTTAATTTACACCATGTTGGACCAAAGAGCCATCGGGCGTCGTCATTGTGGTGCTAGACCAAGCGGATATAAAAATCTGAAACTATAGGAATAACAACTTCAGTGTTGATCTGTACTGGTCCCGCGTTCTGTTTGTACATAAAAATAATCCGTCTTTTTGCTATTTTCATGCACACGACGTTGATATCTCTGTCGCTGCTGCTAGTTGTTGCTCTAAAAATAAGGCTACTAGATTAAGGGGGCACAGATATACAACAAGTATAGATGAGACGTGATGGTGCCAGTGCTGGTATTCAGCATAGAATTAGGTCTGCTTTATATTTGTACCTGGTAGATCATGTCTGTACTCACTATCACCTCACAATATTAAAAATGCCTAGAAATCAAGAACTCTATGATCTAGCCTTGTACATATCTCAAAATAACTTCATTCCATGGATGGCTGAGATATCACATGTACCCGCTTTTGTTGGTACATATGCTTTTCCCTAAAAAGAATCATGAGTTACGATTAATTACTTATCACACACTTCATTAAAAAAATAGTATTATTTAATTAACAAGAAAACAACATGTTCAACAATTGCAAAACATGGCAAAAAGAATAATAATTACCATGAAATGAGAATAGCCATATCACACAATTAATAATTACAGTGTTTTAATAAATGTGTATCCCCAAGACAATGCATAAGAATTGCCATGTCACATAAAATAATAATTTCCATATTTCATAAAATAATAATTGCCATGTTCTAAAAATAATAATTACCAAGATCCGTAAGATACATACAAATGATAATTGTCATATCTCAGAAAGTAAAAAATCCATGAGTTGCGATTAATTAGTATCACACAATTCATGTTTAAAAATTCCAAACATGGCAAAAAAAAGTAAATTTTGTGAAGCTAGACAAAATTCTGAGCAAGTTAAATGTAAAACACGTTTCAATCCGAGCTACCGTTTAAAATATATAAGCATCGCTAATTTTGTATTTAGGTGCATTGGACCAAATCTGTAGCAACCAGGCCTAAACAGTGAGCCCGGAGTAGGTATACATCACGTAGACGGTTTGGTCGGAGGATAACAAAACGTTGCTCAGTGCGAGAAAATATGTATAAAAACGTCAGGGCGGAAAACACACAGTCCACACGTTTTCAGAATCTGACATGGCGCTTTAAGATTTGTACTGTCAAAAAGATTTGCGCTTAAAGAATCTGATGCTGCATTTTTAAGTAATAAATCACCCTTTACTGATTTTTTTGCATTCTTAAACCAACGGTGTATAAAGCGTCTGAGCGAACTCCTCTTCGCCCACACGTGTAGCATTTATCATTTTTCATCATTTGTCCGGTACACGGCCTTGCAATTTTGGGGAAACAAGAAATGTTTTGGAAGGAAAAAAGGAGTAGATGGAACGAGAATGCCTATTTGGATGGCACCCTCTCGCGCGCCCCTTCAGAGGTCACTTATGTATGCTTCGAAGCCGTCATGTGTCATGCTCTGATCGCGTTCCACGCAAAGCACCAACTGTGATTGCTTATGAACTATGGTTGTACCTGTGGTTGCGCCTATATATGGTTGAGTGGGAACTATGACTGCACCCGTGACTGAGCGAGAACTGTGATCGCACATGTGGCTGCGTGAAAAAACTGTGGTTACACCTTTGTTTATGCCTGTGGCAACATCTGTTGTAGCTGCAAGCTATGTGGTTGCGTGTTCAAAAACTGCCACGTATCGATCATGAAAAAAGTAAAAAGAAACACAAAACACATTAAAATGCGACACTTAGCGTGTTCGGAGTGTGCGCAACACGTATCCCTTAATTATTAGTGATTGGAAAATAGAACAGATCTGATGGATGGCAGACCAACTGAAAATTAAGTTCAGATCATGCAACAGATAGAACCATTGAATTCCACGACCCTATTTATTACTAGAAATAAATACGCACCATAAATACCGGTGAAACACAAAAATCGAAAGATAAAGGCACTCCCAATGCTTATATCTTAACACGTAATTATAGGCATTTTGCTTATGTGACATACTATTTAATGAAAAAAAAGGATAAGATACAACCCTTGCACGTGGCCATATGAAAAATTCATGATTAGACCAATCACATTTATGTATGGAGCTAAAATCATTAAATAAAAAACAACCTCTAAAAAATAATGCATTGTAGAGGTTGTATCTTAAATTTTTATTACTCCTATGATATTGTGCTAAGAAACCATACATTGGTAGTCCGTGTGTCTAGCATTTACACACAAGGTGGGGAAGATGGATGATTAAAACTTGGCACCTAGTAGCAGGCGCTCGAAGTCCTTGACAATTCCAGGCTCGGCTGACAGGACGACGCGGATGCCGCCGCCGTCGTCGTCGATGAGGCAGATGATCCCGCCATTGGGCTGCACGGCGCGGTGCATCGCCACCGGCTTCCCCCAGCCAAAATCCGCGTCGCAGACCGGCATGCCGCGCCAGCTGACCACCTTGAGCTCCGTCAGCGGCATGCTACCCGAAGGCATGAACGTCTGGCTGCCGGCCATCTCCAGGTGGTCGATCACGGAACGCACCAGCTCGTCGTCCATCCGGCGGATGACGTCTCTAATCCGACCGGCAACGGACGCCAGCTCCTCGTCGTCCTCGGCGCCCACGATGTCCTCCACTTTGGCGGCGGCGCCCAGCATGACGATCCCGTTGCCGAAGTAGGTGTCCGGGAGCGGCGGCCTCAGGCTGCGCCGGACGTTGGCGGGGAAGGTGAGGCGCGTCGTGGCGTCCGGCGGCAGTCGACGGGCAACGCACAGGCACCGCCACAGGTGGGCGCTCACGGCGCAGAAGGTGCTCACGCCGCCGCCTCCGGCAGTGCAAGCACGCTTCTTGATAGCGTTTATCTGCTCCTTGGAGACGACGAAAACCACGTTCTCAACGGCTCCCGGCGGCGGCTCGGGTTGGCCGGCTAGCCTCGGGCAGAACACGGTGAGAGCGTCGGGGTGCACCACGGGAGGAGAGCGCGGGCGGAGGAGGGTGCGCTCGTGGCACGGGAGCTCCAGCGCCGCCGCCGCCGCGGCCTCGTCCCTGGAGAAAGCGGACCAGGTCTTGAAGAAGTGGAACGCGCTCATGGCGTCGGCGGAGGTGTGGTGCAGCGTCATCCCTACGGCCACCCCGCCGCCCTTCAGGAAGTTCACCTGGAGGCCGCACATGAGCGGCGGCGAGTAGTCCTCAACGCGGGGAACAAAGAGCCTCTTCAGCTCCCGCGACGGCTTCAGCTTGCTCAAGTCCTCGAAGGTGAGATCTGACTGAGCCACAACAAAGAGCGCGCCCTCGCCGGTGCAATCGATATGTGCCCGGCCATTGGAGTCCATGCCCAGACGGCCGGCCAGCGGGTAGAAGCGCACCAGAGCCTTGGCCAATGCCGCCTTGAGCCTGGCGACGTCGAAGAAGCCGTCGGCGGCGCCGGCACCGGAGCCGGGGCGGTACAAGTGAACCGTCGGAGTGTGGCCTCGGGTGGCCCAGGTGAGGTCGATGGGAGAGATCCACAGGCCTTTCCTGGGCGTCTCCTCGCTGGGCGTCACCATGCACGACTCCACCACCTTCACCTCCTGCTCCACACTCATTTTCCTAGCTAGTTTTCAGCCCAGTGTGAGGAAGAAGAATAGGGGAAAGCTGGGTTTGGTTGGTACACTTGCTCTCGCTCCTGTTCCTCCCCTTTTTATTGTTCATCGTCAATAATGCTTCTTGTCGTCGGTGGGTGTGATCTGTACACTGTTCCGCAAGCTAGTGCGTTATGCAGATTGCAGAGCTTGTCGAGAGTGCATACGGGCAATTTTCAAAGGCACTATCCAGACGGATCAGATTTTGATTATTTTTTATTTGTTTGGGTTGTTACAGTGAAGCCAATGTTCGTAGGGCGACGCTACGCGTCCGTCGGTCGGCGTTTACCAAAGATCCGCCTGCTGATTAACCGTGCGATAGAATGATCATCAGCCATCCGATCGAGCGCGCATGAGACAACGAGCTTTGCAACAGAGGCTTTGTTGTGATCGGACCTTTGCAACATAGCCTTTGTTACAAAGGACCCTGAGAATTTTTTTATTTTTTTTCTTCGACCACCGCTGCTAGCCTTGCAACATAGGCTCTGTTGCGATCGGATCATTGCAACAGAGCCTCTGTTGCGATCGGATCATTGCAACAGAGCCTCTGTTGCGAAGCTTTTTTTTTTGTACGAAGAAATTTTTTACGGGTGCCGTTGAATTTAGCGTATCACATAAGACGTTATTTGCAACATGAGCTTATTGCGAAGCTTCTTTGTAACATGATGTTGGTTGCGAAACTTTAAATAATTTTCTTTGCTTGTTGTACGCTGACTTTTTTTTTGCAACACGAAACTTGTTGCAAAACTTTTTCTGCAACATCTTGCTTGTTACAAAGCTTTAAAATAGATACGCAGCGCCTTTGTATAGTAAAGCACGTGGCAACCTAATCCATCACGACATCGTTCGCGTTTATCGAACGGTTGTGCGCATGAGGACGCTAGATCCTTATCTACCGGTTGAAGGGAAGAGTTTTCCATGTTCGTATCGTGTTCGTTTAGATCGAAGGGTGCTCTGCGGTGGAGGAAGAGCGCAAATGAGAGAAATATATATTTTTAATACCAAAAATCTTACAAACTCAATTATACATTTAAAAAGGACGTGGCTGTTTTGACCGTAGGTGCATTTGCACCTATTAGCAATACGAACATCATTTTTAAAAGTAAATAAAATAAAAAAATGAATTTTTTGTATGATGCAAGATGGTCATGTGTGCAAAGTCCATGCCAAGTTTCGTGAAGTTTGAACATTCGAGTAATCCTCGATAAAAAATACAAATTTTGGGACTGTGAGGGTTTTTAAAAAACGACACTATTCATCAAGAATTTTGCGTTGACTTGCTTTCCACAAATCGAATGTCGAAATACCTTCAAATTTTGCACTGATTTCACATGCATGAGCATGTTGCGTTCCACAAAAATTCAGGGTTTTTTAATTGCTTTGCATTTTTTTGTTTTTTCGAATTAGTTGGTGCATATGCCCGCGTACTCCATTTGCACTTTCCGACTTAAAAAACCCTTCTAAAGTAAACCTTAGATCGCCGTTGGGCCCCTAGCCCTCCTCGACGTCACCGTTGTCGTCGTCGCTGAGGTCAACAAAGGAGGGCAGTGACCACGGCATGTCGGGGGCAGTATCCAGTAGCTCGAGGGGGTCAGGCTCGAAGGTCCAGCATGTGCCGACGAGGTCACAGATAACCTCGCGCAGCATGACCTCGTGGTTGTCGGCGGGTGACATTGCCCCATACCAAGGCCTCGGTGGAGGCGGCAGGGGTGGGGGGGCATAGACGGCGATGTCGGGCTCAGTTGACGTCATGTCCAGCATGTCGACGAGCCCCGGCCACTGCCGACGCTCCTCGCGCTCGGTCTCCTAGATGGACCTTCTAAGGACCTCCTCCTCATAGTTGGGAGAGACGTAGGATTGCGGGGACGACGGAGCCAATGGGGAGTGCTCCGCCTTCACCACGGGCGGAGACGACCTACGAATTTGGAGGCCCGGGTGTCGTGGTAATACTAAAGGCATACCCCTAAGCGAGGGAAACCCAGGGGTATCCTTAAGCCCCGGGTTTCCCCAAAGCACATCAAGCAAAACACGAAGCATTGGCGATCTCCGAGTAACATGTTACTCGAGGACCAGGAGTCGTTTCCAAGTAAGCGACTACTCGGAAGCGTAGCAAGATCCGAGTAGACCGATACTCGGAAGTAGTCGGCGAGGCCCCCCTACTCGGAAGATGGGAAACACAACGGACGGGAGGCATTTAATGCTGCAGGCGTTTTCCTCCTCTTTTATTAGTAGTAATGGGCAGACCGTTTTGTATTTAAGTATGTATTTAATCCTGTAATTAAGACCCATTTAAGCCAAGGTATTAAGGAGGCAGGGGCGCACTCTATATAAGCCACCCCCTCCCCTTTGGCATGGGCACGCGCACACTTTTCCCCTTCTCAGTATTCTGAAGAAAGAACACCCCAGTAAGCCTAGGACAGGACTAAGGTTTTTATCTCCAAGGAGAGGCCTAACCTGTATAATCCTCTTGCGTCAACCCACTCTACGTACAGATTCATTTAGCTCCCTTCATACCCCTATACTCATTGTCAGATTTACAACCACGACAGTTGGCGCCCACCTTGGGGCTGAGTTGATCAACAATCGTAGAGATGGCATTTTCCTCGTCCTTTTCGTCGACTCGTGGCTCTGAGCTCATCGTCTCGGAGAGGTTTTCTGTTTTGGATCGCTAGCTTTCATAGCTGACGATTCGGCCTGGTTAGCGGATTCCCCGCTCCAGGCACAATTGCTGCCCTCAAGGGGCAGCGTCCACTTCCGAGCTGACGAATCGGGGGCCCTGTGCCTCCAGCTGTCGGCTCATCGTCAAACGCCCGCGCTGCTATCTGTTCGCCACAAGAAGAAGTGCTCGGGCCGTCCGCGCGCTCACCATCGTGGAAATTCGGTCAAGGTCCAGCAGGTGGCGGTCATTGACTCGGTGGAGTCAGACCACAAGGCCTTGGGAGAACTGATCGCAAGAGAAGGCTCCACGGCTTATCTCTTGCCTCTGTTCGACTTGGTTGAGGAAGAAGGCATGGCAGTGTTTGACCCCGAGTTAGGCGCCGAGCAAGAAGGCAGCAGCGGCACCCCTGTCGCGGTTGCGGAAGTATGTATGGCCGAGACTCCGCCCTCCCAACTATCTCTAGCTCGGGACACTAACGCCCGAGATGAACCGAACAGTCCATCCAAGGCCGGCACTCGGGAGCCGACCCGACGTGTTTCAGCCTTCCGAAGGTTGGAGCTCAGAGATTCAAGTCGGCAACCTCGTCCACCTACCCGGGAGGAGCGAGAAGAGGCGGAAGCGGCCGAGCGACTGCTTAATACCCCAATTGACACGAGCACTCCAGAAGGGCGAGGCCTGGAGGCAGCCAGGCTAACCAATTTGGCTGAGCGGGAGCATCTGGCCGAGCTGGAAAACACTCTCGAGCGCCAAGCTCGGGAAGTAGCTCGGCTCAGACAAAACGGAACCAGTCGTCAACTGCGGGGCCCAGGTCGAGAACCTTTCCGAGCTATGGGCACCCCAATCGAAAATCTCATAGCGGCAACTCGGATCGCAAACTCTCTGCAGCCCAGTGGATCGGCAGCGGAAGAAATTCAGCACCTCGCGTTCCTCTTGCAAGCCGCAGTCGATCAAAACGCTGCTGTCATCCAATCACAGCAGCGAATCCATTCCCAAGTTCCCCCTGCAAGGACGTCACTATCAGTACACACGCCCTATGGGGAAGCGCGGAGGAACAGAAACAGTTCGCCTCAGCGCGGACATGAACCTCGAGGAGATCACCGCCAAGAGCAATATCGACATGAAGACCTCAGAAGAACATAAGCCCGTGGGATGGGTCGGCCCGCACCTCGGAGGGAGGAGTTCCCGCGGCACCGAGACGACCGTTATCTCGACATTGAAGACGACGCCCGAAGCCATCTTGTTCAGACCCGAGTCGACCGCGCCAGAACTCATCGTCAGGATCAGGCTCGGCCCTCAATGGCCACAAGACCGGTCTGCTTCAGCGAAAGGATTCGGTCTACCCCCATTCCGCCACACTTCAGGATAGCCAAGGGGTGGACAAATACCGAGGTGATGCTAAACCCCAAACATGGCTGGATGATTACAGAATAGCCGTGCAGATCGGAGGGGGCGGTGACGAGATAGCCATGATGCACCTGCCGTTGATGTTAGAGGGCTCGGCTCGGGCGTGGCTCAATCAGCTACCCCCAAGTAGCATTTGGGTTTGGGAAGACCTCGAAAGAGTATTCATCAAGAATTTTGAGGGGACCTACAAGAGGCCCGGAGGCCTGACCGAGCTGCAACTGTGTGTCCAGGGCAACACCAAGACAACTCGGGACTACATCCAGAGGTGGATCACACTCCACAACTCGGTCGAAGGAGTCTCCGAGTTCCAGGCCATTCACGCTTTTAAGCAGGAGGTCAAGTACAAGGAATTAAGTCTCAAGCTGGCAAGGTCACCGCACATCACCTCACTCGGGAAGATGATGGAGATAGCAAACAAGTACGCCAACGGCGAGGAAGAAATACGGCATAAGAATCAGCAGCATAGAGGAGGTGGCAGCTCGGCACCGAACCCGAAGCAGAAGACCGCAAACAACAAGAGAAAGGCGGAGGACACCCCAACAGACGCAGAGCTGGTGGCAGCAGCAAATGCTTCGGGCCTTCATGGCAAGGGTCAAGCACGAAGGGAGTGGCAACCGAGGCAGAAAAAACCGTCCAACGACGATGAAGTTCTGGATCAGCCCTGTCCTCTCCACACCATCCGCGATGCCGAGGGAAAGGTGGTTATCCCAAAGCATACAGCTCGGCAGTGCCGCCTGATCAAGAGAGCAACCCAGAATGCAAGAACAGGCCCCCAACAAGACAAGGAGACCGGGAAGAAGAAAGCACCCAGCCCGGAACTGGACAGCGAAGGTTTCCCGCGGGAGGACGGAGTGTTGGTCACCTTCGCAGGACGAGAATCGAAGAGGGTGGAAAAAATAAGGTTCAGAGAAGTCAACTCGGCGGCTCCGGCAGTTCCGAGTTACATGAAGTGGGCCGACGTCCCCATCACTTTTGATCATTCGGACCACCCTCCTCACATTCCTCACCCGGGAAGACACGCCCTGATTGTGGACCCTTTGCTAGAAACGGAAAATGGTAACTTCAGGATCAGGAATGTCTTGATGGACGGCGGCAGCGGAATTAACATCCTGTATGCAAGCACTCTGAAGAGCATGAACATCCCGATGTCCAAACTCCGCAAAAGCTACCTGGAATTTCATGGGATAATCCCGGGGAAAAAAGAGTACTCACTCAGAATGATCTCCCTCAATGTGGTCTTCGGTACTCCGAGTAAATTCTGGAAAGAAAGGATCACCTTTGAAGTAGTGGACTTCCAGAGTGTGTATCACGCTTTACTCGGAAGGCCGGCCTATGCAAAATTTATGGCCATCCCCTGTTACGTCTACCTGAAGCTCAAGATGCCCGGCCCTCACGGCGTGATCACTGTCTCAGGAGACTACAAGCAAGCTGAAGACCTGCTGCAGAAAGGCTCCCTGATAGCTGATCAGCAGATGGCCGAGGTCGAATTGGCCGAATACAAGAAGGCCGTCGACTCGTCCGAGTTGCTTCAGCCAAAGAAGACATCGTCATTCGAGTCGGCCGGAGGAACCAAGAGGGTGCAGATACACCCAACAGATGACGGCAAGTACACCAACATCGCTACCGATCTGGATCCCCAATAGGAACTCGAGCTCGTCAACTTCCTCCGTGAGAATTGGGACATTTTCGCGTGGAAGCCCTCCGACATTCCTGGAGTCCCAAGGGAGTTGGCCGAGCACAAGTTGCATGTAGATCCGAAGGCAAGACCGGTAAAAGAGTCCCTCTGACGGTTTTCCTCTGAGAAAAGGAAGGCCATCGGGCAGTAAATAGCTAGACTATTAGCGGCCGGATTCATTAGGGAAATCTTCCACTACGAGTGGTTAGCAAATCCTGTAATGGTTCCGAAGAAGGATAAATCTTGGAGAACTTGTGTCGATTTTTGCCATATCAATAAAGTTTGTCCCAAAGACCATTTCCCTCTTCCTCGTATTGACCAGATTGTGGACTCCACATCAGGTTGCGAGAGATTATGTTTCCTCGATGCATACTCGGGTTACCACCAAATCCGACTATATGAACGAGACGAACTCAAAACGGCGTTTATAACCCCATTCGGATGTTTTTGTTACATCACGATGCCATTCAGACTAAGGAACGCAGGCGCCACGTACCAGCGCATGATGCAGAATTGTCTGATCTGGCAGATCGGCATGAACGTGGAAGTCTACGTGGACGACATCGTAATCAAATCGGCTAAAGGGAGTAGTTTGCTAGCAGATCTAGCAGAAACTTTCCAGAGCCTCCGAGCCTACAGCATCAGGCTTAATCCTGAAAAGTGCGTATTCGGCGTGCCAGCAGGGAAGCTACTCAGATTCATGGTCTCCGAGCGAGGGATAGAAGCCAACCCGGAAAAAATCGTGGCAATTCAGAACATGAAACCTCCCAAGCAGCTCCGAGACGTCCAAAAGTTAACAAGCTGCCTCGCAGCACACAGTCGGTTTATTTCCAGATTGGGAGAGAAAGCCCTACCTCTCTACCAACTGATGAAAAAATCGCCGAATTTCGTCTGGACGGAAGAGGATCAAATAGCTTTCGAAGAGCTCAAGAAACAATTGTCGACTCGGCCAGTCCTGGCAGCACCCCAGGAAAAAGAGCCGCTCTTGCTGTATATCGCTGCCACAAACCGAGTCGTCAGCATAGCCATAGTGGTGGAGAGAGAAGAAGAAGGAAAAGCACAGAAGGTGCAAAGACCGGTGTACTACATCTCCGAAGTCCTCACACCATCCAAGCAGAGATACCCTCACTACCAGAAGATAGCAATGGGGATTTACCTCGCGTCTCAGAAGCTCGCACATTACTTTCAGGATCATTCCATCACAGTGGTCTCTGAAGCCCCCCTGGCAGAAATTATGAACAACAGATATTCAACAGGCAGAATAGCAAAATGGAGTTTGGACCTACTCCCCTTTGACCTCAATTACCAAGCTAAGAAAGCAATCAAGTCACAAGCACTGGTGGACTTCCTAGCCGAGTGGATTGAAGTCCAACACCCCCCACAGCCAACACCAGAACATTGGACAATGTTCTTTGATGGCTCCAAGATGCTACATGGCGCAGGGGCAGGGGTGGTACTAGTCTCACCTAGAAAGGATGAGATGCGATACGTCCTCCAAATCCATTTCCCAGCAACAAACAATGAGGCAGAATATGAAGCTCTTCTGTATGGCATGCGAATGGCTATCTCACTCGGAGTCAGGAGACTTATGGTATTCGGAGATTCAGACTTGGTAATCAACCAAGTAATGAAAGAGTGGGACATCCGAAGCCCAACAATGACAACCTACTGTGTAGTAGTGAGAAAATTGGAGAAAAATTTGATGGGCTGGAGCTCCATCACATCCCAAGGGTTAAGAATCAGGCAGCAGACGACCTTGCCAAATTGGGTTCCACCCGCGGACAGATCCCACCAGGGATCTATCTGGAACACCTACATTCCCCTACAGTCAAAGAAGATCCCTTCCTGGAGGCAGATCCAAACATTCTTCCCGAAAAGAACATCCCCGGCAAAGAAGAAATACCCGCAGTAGTTGACATGATGTTTGATGTGGAAGTCATTCCCCCCGAGTGGACACGCCCAATCCTTGACTATTTGCAAAAACAAGAGTTGCCCGACGGCGAGGTAGAAGCCAAACAGATAGTCCGCAAGTCCAAGTCCTACTCGGAGATCAACGGAGAGCTGTACAGGAACAACATCACTCATGTCCCCCAGCGATGCATCTTTGAGGAAGAAGGCCGCTGCATACTGCAAGAAATCCAATCGGGAGATTGTGGCCATCATGCTTCAAGTCGAACGTTAGTGGAAAAAGCTTTCCGAGCTGGTTTCTTCTGGCCCGGCGCCCTCAGCGATGCCCGGCACATCGTGGACCATTGTGAGGGCTGCCAGTTTTACGCCAACCAGCCTCGCAAACCAGCTTCCGAGCTGAAGACCATCCCCCTAGCCTGGCCATTTGCAGTATGGGGATTGGATATGATTGGACCACTCCGAACGGGCAAGCATGGCTTCACCCACATTCTGGTCGCCGTAGACAAGTTTACAAAATGGATAGAAGCAAAGCCTATCAAGACCTAAGACTCCGCTACATCAGTCAGTTTCATGCAGGGCATCATCCATCGGTTCGGCGTCCCGCATGACATCATTACTGATAATGGATCGAACTTCAAATCAGCCGAATTCAAGAAATTATGTTGGTCCAATGGCATCCAGATCAACTACGCCTCAGTCGCACACCCACAGTCCAATGGCCAAGTCGAACGAGCCAACGGACTAATACTCAAAGGAATCAAGCCTCGGCTCCTTCGGGAACTAAAGGAAGCAGCGGGCGCCTGGGTTGATGAACTCCCTTCAGTCTTGTGGGGATTGCGCACAACTCCCAATCGCTCAACTCGGTCAACCCCCTTCTTCCTCGTCTACGGCTCAGAAGCAATCCTCCCGAGTGACCTCAAGCACAATGCACCCCGTATAAGCAAGTACACAGAAGCTGAAGCCGAAGAAGCACGACAAGACGGCGTCGACCTCCTGGAAGAGGAACGAAATTTAGCTCTCAACCGCTCGACGTTTTATCAGCAAGACCTTCGCCGATATCACGACCGACACGTCCGAGCCCGCTCCTTCCAAGAAGGTGACATGGTACTTCGCATCAAGCAAACTTCAGATCACAAATTAGCTCCCCCATGGGAAGGCCCGTTTATCATCTCCAGAGTACTGCACAATGGGGCCTATCACCTGTACGATGTAACCAATAAGATAGAAGAGCCTCATGCCTGGAACGCCCAGTTACTGCGCCGATTCTATGCATGAGAAAGATTGTAAGATATGAATAAAAATTACTTGTACGACTAGCGCGCCTTATTCCATCCGTTTTCATTACATAAAAACAGATTTTCTTCCGAGCTGCGAGCAGCTCGGACGAACACTATCAATCAAGTTCTCCATCCGAGCTGTGCGCAGCTCGGACGAGAACTTAGAAAACTAATGATAAGTGCTCACCAACGCCCCAAAGGCTTGAGGAAGCACAACATCATCTGCATTGAGGACCTTGTATACAAGATCTTCAATAGAAAAAAATTCTAAGTATTCTCAAGCCTAAAGAGGCTTGGGGGCTGCTTAAAGCTATAAAAGCAGGTTTTCTTCCGAGTTGCGATCAGCTCGGACGAACACTATCAATCAAGTTCTCCATCCGAGCTGTGCACAGCTCGGACGAGAACTTAGAAAACTAATGATAAGTGCTCACCAACACCCCAAAGGCTTGAGGAAGCACAACATCATCTGCATTGAGGACCTTGTATACAAGATCTTCAATAGAAATTTTTTCTAAGTATTCTCAAGCCTAAAGAGGATTGGGGGCTGCTTAAAGCTATAAAATCAGGTTTTCTTCCAAGCTGCGAGCAGCTCGGACGAACACTATCAATCAGGTTCTCCATCCGAGCTGTGCGCAGCTCGGACGAGAACTTAGAAAACTAATGTTAAGTGCTCACCAACGCCCCAAAGGCTTGAGGAAGCACAACATCATCTGCATTGAGGACCTTGTATACAAGATCTTCAATAGAAAAAAAATTCTAAGTATTCTCAAGCCTAAAGAGGCTTGGGGGCTGCTTAAAGCTATAAAAGCAGGTTTTCTTCCGAGCTGCGAGCAGCTCGGACGAACACTATCAATCAGGTTCTCCATCCGAGTTGTGCGCAGCTCGGACGAGAACTTAGAAAACTAATGTTAAGTGCTCACCAACGCCCCAAAGGCTTGAGGAAGCACAACATCATCTGCATTGAGGACCTTGTATACAAGATCTTCAATAGAAAAAAATTCTAAGTATTCTCAAGCCTCAGGAGGCTTGGGGGATGCTTAAAGCTATAAAAACAGGTTTTCTTCTGAGCTGCGAGCAGCTCGGACGAACACTATCAATCAGGTTTTCCATCCGAGCTGTGCACAGCTCGGACGAGAACTTAGAAAACTAATGTTAAGTACTCACCAACGCCCCAAAGGCTTGAGGAAGCACAACATCATCTTCATTGAGGACCTTGTATACAAGATCTTCAATAGGAAATTTTTAAGTACTCTCAAGCCTAAAGAGGTTGGGAGGCTGCTTAAAGTCATAAAAACTTCGAACCTTCACAAAGGCAAGTCGGAAGAAAAATTCATTCCAAGCAGAGAAACAGAGCACAAGTTCATCACCCAAACGATGGAGCGTCACGACACAACCACAAAGTGCACCTTATTACAAACCCACTCGGCATACCGAGGCAAATATCAAGCAACTATTTTTTAAGACAATCCATTCATTCCTCGCCCGCCTCGTCCGACTCACTGGTTACACCAGTTGACTCAACGAAGAAATCAAGATCGGGCATCAGTGCGATTCGGCTAGCAGTCTCAGCATAGCGTGGCAAGAAGGAGGTGCAGCTTGGACCTTCTTCGGATCTTCACCACCAACTCGCTCAAGATTATGGACCCGCTCTGGAAAATTCGCCTTGGTCAAAGCCAGTGCATAATTCGCACCGCCCCGCGCCGCTGAGCGTTTACACCGAGCCACCTGGTGTGGAGCCTCCTGCAGAACGGGTACAACAGTATCCAACTTCACTCTGCTCTCTTCTTCAGGCGACAACTTGCTCTTCAAAGCTAGAGTAGCACCCATAACCTCCTCAACAAATTTCTTCGCTTTGGCGCACCTCATGGTCAGCAACCCCCGAGCCAAAGCAAATTTTGTGGTAATTGGAGAATAGTTATCTTTCTTCATGATTTCAGCAAAGTCAGCCATGCGCGCCCGCTCGGCATCTGGATCTGTACCATACGCTGCACCAATAGAGCAGACGGGTAAATAATCCGAGAACGGACCACAACTCCTTAGCATAGCTCGGACAGTAAAATACTCACCAGACAAGGTCTCACTGAAAACGGCGAACCACCCAACGCAATACTCTTCCGCTGGCTTCACTGCTTTCCGAGTGGTTTCCAACTCGGCTTCATGTTTCTTCGCATCCTCGGCACGCAGCTTGGAAAGCTTTTCCAAGTCAGACTCCAGCCTGGAGATGCAAGCTTCATTCTCCTTAACCGCCTGCTTATAGTAATGGAGACTGGTCTCCAACGCTTTGTGAGCCTTGGCTCTCTTCTCAACCTGGTCTATTTCCTTCTTCATCTTAGCCACAAAATCATCGTTCTCCTTTACTTTTGCGTCAAAGGCCTTCTTCACCGCATCTTCAAGCAAAACGTCAGACGCAAGAACAACAGGAAGAACAATGGCAGTTTGGACACTCAAGAACTGTTACCATTATCCTCAGCATGCTGTTTCTTCAGTTTGTCATGCTCTTTAAGAAGCGCTTCGTATGCAATTTTGGTGGCATCACTTTCCCCCTGCAACTTCACGAAGGCCGACCCAAGCTTGCATGCCTCCTACGAAGACAGGAGGAATACCATAATCAAAATAAAAACCTCCTATCAAAAGACTCCGAATAACTCCACAAAGTCACTCGGAGCCTTGGGGGCTACACCCAGCGGGTACACTAAGAAGTGCTCCCACTGGAAGTTCATCAAAATAAAAACCTCCTATCAAAAGACTCCGAATAACTCCACAAAGTTACTCGGAGCCTTGGGGGCTACACCCAGCGGGTGCACTAAAAAGTTCTCCCACTGGAAGTTCATAAAAATGCAAACCTCCTACCAAAAGACTCCGAATAACTTCGCAAAGCTACTCGGAGCCCTGGGGGCTACACCCAGCGGGTAGGAAAACTTACGTAAGTACTTACGTGCATGTTGGACTTCACCATCTCAGCCTCAGACGCCAGCTCCCGCAGCCGCAACTCAAACTGAGTCGCCTTGACCAAAGAATCCTTCAATCCGCCAATGACAACACTCTCCACTGGGGCCCCGACGGGGATGGCCCCCGAACTAGCAGGCTCACTCCCCCGAACAGCCGCCGAGGCGACAGGGGTTCCCTCGACAGCCTCCCCAGCTGGAGCATCGGGTGCGGCAGCTCGGGAACCAGACCCTGAGGCTACCATTCCCTCAGGAGCAGTCACCTCAAGAGGATCAACAGCAGGGTCAACATCCATGTCTGCAGCAGAAACAACAAACAGCTAAAAGCGAAAGACGACAGCAACAAACGCCTCAACAAAGAAAACAACGACAAATTCTCACCAACAGTCGCATTATCTTCTGGAATAGCGCCCATCCCAGGAAAATCAGTCACCTCACAAGTGCTAGCGTCCTCCATAGCTTCAGCCTCGGGATCCTCCTCGATCCCGGGCAACGTCTCGGAACCACTCGAACGAACACTGCAAAAAGAACAGCTAAAGATGAGTCTGAGAAACTAACAGGGCCTTGAAGTCACGCGTTAAGCAACAACATTACGGGTGCACGGTCTTCAAGCTACGCCTCGGGGGAGCAACCCTGGCCGAACTAGATCCAAACCCCTTGTCCCTTTCAGCAGCAGCACCTCCTGCGGGATTAGCCTCTCGACCCCCAAGAGTGGCAAGTTTCTTCTTCTTAATGGGCGCTACCTTCCCAGAGCTGAGGCCCAAGGGAGGAAGCTTCCCGCCGTCTTCCTCACCACTCGGAGTGTGAGCCCTCTTTCGGGTCCGAGTAAGCCCCTCCCGCGCCGACTCACGATCCTGGTTGTTCTTCGAGCGCTGCTCGGACGCTGCTTGAGCCCGAGCCACCTCGGACTGCAGCTCCTCTCCCACCTCAACTCCGACCCCCGCGCCAGCAGTACTATCTTCGTCTTCCTCAGCAGGATGCTGCGGAGCCAGAGGAATAGGGCAGCGAAACTGGGTAAAATCCTTAGCAACAAAACAAAGAGGTCCGCGTTAAAGCCAACAAAGGAAACACATTCAAGAAACGTACAACTCGGCATACCAAGGTGGGAGGATTGTCGACGCCAAGGGGCCTCACTCAGCCAGTTTCCTGAAGCCCCTGAGTCACGCTTGTTATTATCTTCATCTGAAGTTCAAACTCATCCAAGGGCATCTCGGTGTTACTGTAACGGGTGTCGTCCTGCAACCCGGAGTACGTCCACATCCCCCGAGCTCGGGCCTGGAGCGGCTGGATCTTCCGAATCACGAAAGCAGCTATCAGATCTATGCCGTCCAAACCATTCTTCTTCAACCTGATGACTTCACGCATCAGGGGGAGCACTTGCTCCTTATCAGCATTGGTGAGCCAGGGGTTCCAGCCCTGAGAGTTAGTCAGCCTAACGTCCGAGTAAGGAGGCAAGGTATGCACCCCCGTTCCCTCGGCCACTTTGCAGTAAAACCAGCTATTCTGCCAGTTCTTGACAGAATCAGGAACACAAGAAGCAAAATACTGCACTCCTTGCTTTTTGGCCAAAAACAGACCGCCACAAAGATGATTAAACTCCACACCGCCGCCCTCCCCAGACTTTTTTGCCTTCTGAGGCTTGATGGCGTATATGCTACGGAAGAGATGCCAATGGGGCTCTATGCCTAAAAATCCCTCGCAAAGAGTGAAAAAGCTGGAGAGAAGGGTAACCGCGTTGGGAACGACGTGGTGAAGCTGAGCGTCCGTAAAAGCCAAGAAGTCCAAGAAGAAGGGATGTGGGGGAAGAGAAAAGCCGCGATCCACATGCGAAAGTAATATTACCCTCTAACCATCCCGCGGTGCGGGCTCGTCTTCCCCCGCCGCAGGAAGACGGCAACCCTCCCGGGGAACCAGGCCGGCGTCCTGGTACCCCAGCAGCATGTCTTCCGTCACAATCGAAGGCAGCCACTCCCCCGCAGACATGGTCATGGCGGCGGAAGAAGGGCAGTACGAATGACGACCTCCCAGGTTGGACCTCGAGCGGCCGGCGGAGATGTCTCGACGGCGAGATTCAGCAGGCAGAGGAAGAAGCGGAGCAGGAGAGAGAAGCGGGAACGGCCGCGCGGGGAAAATGAGTGGAGATGTTCCAAACCGCAAGGCAGGGGGCCCCTTTTATAGCTCAAGATGGCAACCGCCTCGCGTCAGATCCGCACCCCACTAATGGGCTTGCCGGTTGCTCTTCCCCATAAAAACCGCCCCACTTCCCCATAATCCCTCCCACTTCCCCCGCGGACAGTTAATTATTATTACCCTATGAAACCGCCGCGGGAATCGAGGAGACGAACCCAAACAGTGCGCCCACTCATCTGGGTAAGAAGATTCACTGACAAGATAAGATCTTTTGGGGAAAAACCAAATCTGTTTTCAACCCGAAGTTTGGAATCGACACCAACTACTCGGAAGATGCGAAGCACGACGCACATCGATCAAACTCTCCGAGTACGCCATCACTCGGAAGAAATCGCAAAGCTCCCGCAACGTCCGAGTAATCTGCCACTCGGAGGCACCACGAAGAGAACCACTCGAAGGTTCCCCGCGAAACGAAGAATCTCGCACACGGTTACTCGGGTAGAAATCCGAGAAACTAGCTCGCTGGTGGCCCGTCTCTGACGTAGAATGCCAGGCCACCAGTAAGACCCAGTGCAGGGGGTAAAGAATCAATGTCCCACATGGCATGGCCTAGGACTCGACACGATGTCCTAGGGCATTGAACTTTACAAATTTGGTTCATATGGAGTTTAAGGCCTTTTTACTCCGAGACACGCCTTCCGAGGCCTCAGTCCAACTCCTCCAAGAGACGTTTGAGTGTCGCCAAATTTTTCTGCTAACCTGCCCAACTTACGCTCGAGGGAAAAGTTTGAACATCAATAAAGCCCTTCCTGGCCTCTTACTGAGTTCAATCTTCACATTCCTCAGAAAGACTAACAAACGTCAGTCACCTCACTTACGAGCACCCGAAAGCGCTTGGGGGCTACTGTCGTGGTAATACTAAAGGCATACCCCTAAGCGAGGGAAACCCAGGGGTATCCTTAAGCCCCGGGTTTCCCCAAAGCACATCAAGCAAAACACGAAGCATTGGCGATCTCCGAGTAACATGTTACTCGATGTAAAGGCCCCCGATGCGGTGCTAACTCAAGTTAGTCGCTTTCGCGTCCTTCTCAAGTTAGTAGCGCATAAAGAGCCACCGACTCACGACACTCGCACTCGTGTCGCTGCCGGATTCTCAACAACAAGTATAAGAACAAGAACTTTAACTAAAACATAAATATAAAGTCCAAGGCATACATCGGCATTGGATAATTATTACATCATCTCAGAGGTCCGTGGACCCAACAGTACATCATGCGACAAGCGGAAGACAAACACGACCGAGTACGGTCAAAAGCCAAATTGCCCTAGAGAGGGCTGCACATAAAAGGCGCCCCCACGGATCGTCGATGCCCAACTGAAGGATCTACTGAACAAGGTCGAACTCATCGTCATCCTCCGGAGGCACCTCCACGAAGTATCGTCCAGAGCTCGGGTCAAGAAAGTACTCCACTGCAGCGGCCGATCAGGAAAAACAGTAAAAGCACAAAAGTAAACAGGGGTGAGATTATATCATTACAGGATAACCGACTTCCTACGGTAGGACAAGGTAAAGGTAAAGGTTACAGCCGCACTAGCATTTATGGTGGCTATCGTTCTATTAGAGTAGAGGTAAGATCCAAGAATAGCACGTGACATCGCGTCATAAGTCTGCTATCCACCTACTTACGTCAAGCATAACACAACCTGGATCTTCTCTCGGTCCCCCTGGACGAAGAAAAGCAACCAAGGCACTCACACAGTAGGCAAGTTTTAATTATGATTCAGATTGATGTTATTCTATGAACAAGGAGTAGGTCTCAAGTCATCCATAACCGCGGACACGGATTTTCGAAAAGATTTAACCCTGCAGGGGTGTACCAACTGCCCATCATAGGCTCCGCATGTACGCCCGGTTTCCACTTGGCTAAGTAAACGCCTGAAACTCCGGAACGTCAGAGTCCCTCTAACTAACAACGCACAATTCCGGGTGGCCCCCGGGGAGTCGACACCCAACCCAAGAACAAGCCACGCTCCCGGGTCGGACTCTACCGTATGACGCAGGTCGGATTGCCGGTAATTCTCACATGAGACCGGGTCCTAGCTGATCAGGTGGACCAACGAAGGAACCATGTCCTCACTGGCCCGGTTTGTTTCGAAAACTGTTGGGGTACCAACCAAGCACACACACGTTTGCAAATAGTAAATCAGCTCGGGCCACCACTAGAACTGTATGAAGCTAGGCAGGTAAGACAAGGGGACCCCATAGAATCCCACACGCGATTAGGCACGCTCGTCAAGAAACACAATACCCGGAACTCGGGACCTAGGTGACTCAAATGGAACAAAACACCTGGCGGGAACAGCCTGGTCTCCCATCTTTCGTCAAGTATAATTTAACATCATTAATATTAAATATCAACCAAATTCTTTAATAACATGATATCCCAAACCAAAGCAATAGGGTAAGCAGCAAGTTTTCCCTACTCATACTAAGCAATGGCTGAGCAGCGGTAACTTAGCAATACAAAGTTTTGCTGGGATGTGGGGATCATGGCTATTTGGTTTTTTTTAAGGTGGCATACTCAAAGTGGATAGGATCAAACAAACGTTCTAGGCTACAGCTAAGCAGGTAGGCAGAAAAGTATCAAGTAATGGTATGAATCTTCCCCTTGCCTGGGAAATCGGTCGTCGAAGCAGACGCAGCAGGGTCCTCGGGCTCGGTGTCGGAAACCTCCACGTAAGTCTCCTCGACGGTCTCAGGTGCTAACGTAAGGTACCGACAAGACAAAGGCACACGAGTAAGTAACGGGTACAATGCACAGGCAAGGATGATATGAGCAAGTTTAATTTTACATGTTGTGACCCTATCTAGTCACTTTAAATGAAGGTGGTGACGACACGTCAACAAATTCATATGCAATTTATTTACGTTAAGATGGCTTTGGTCCTAGCCTTATTTGGTGTAAGTAGCATGTCAACATGGCATGATTAACAAAGCATGGCATAAATAAAACAACGTGAAAAGTAATCATCGATTCCGAGTCGGTGAATTTGACACGAGGAAGGTGCAACAACAGTTGGAAACCAACCACATTGCATATGAAATTATGTTAGGGATGACTTTGAAGAAAGATGATTGAAGATGACATGAAACAAACTTGAAGAGGATTGATGATCATCATTTCAAAATGCACTGAAGTTGAAATGATGCAAGAAGAAAGACAGATGATTCTGGATCAGGTGGTCACACCTTGTTCAGATGAGTTGCACAAAACTTCACGAGGACATCACCATTGCAATCCTTGCAGAAAACTACCCCAAACCCATATATAATATGGTACCAGTTGAGTTTGCGAACACAGTTGCAATTTCAGCTGGGGTTCAGGGGGCTGAGTGTAAAAGTTACACTACATGCATTTGGGAAAAGCTCAAATGATTAAATCATTATCACCATGCAACTCCTTGGATGAAACTACCCAAACTTCATATATGGCATGGCCAATTTGAATTTGGGCAAGACTTGGTTAAAACAAAAGAAAAAGGAGGGGGTATTGCAAAATTACCACACTTCAATTATTTGAGGGGGCAAAGTGCAAAATAGACCTCACCATTGAGATCAGTGGCTCAAAGCACCCCAAATTCATATATAGCATGACAAGGTTTGGGGTGGCAAGTTCAAAAGTCCAGATCCCGATTTGAATTTGAATTCAAATCAAATTTGGAAAATAAATAGAAAAGAAAAAAAACAAAAGGAAAAGAAGAGAAAAAAAAAGAAAAGGCTCGGCCTCTCTGGGCTGGCCTCGGACAATTGCGACCCAGCTACAGAGCGAGCTATGGGCTCGGCCCACGGACCGTATGGGCCACGTCTCGCTGACGCGAGGGACCCACTAGCCAGGCTCGTGGAGATAAGAGCAAAAATTGGGGCCTTTGGTGCTTCTGGGGTTCGAACCCGCAACGCCTCTCTTACCAACCTGGCCCCCTTGCCACTGCGCCGCTGCGTGCTATCTGAACAAAGGTAGCAGCGCTACCAACATAAGCAGTGACCGTGCTATGCCTGAACCCAGGCTGAGCCTGAACCCATCGACGGCGACTCCTTACCGAGATGCAGCCGACGCCTTCGAATCTACTCCAACGCTGCTAAGCCACGAAAACGGGAGGGGGAACCACCACGAAACCATGGGTGCCCCGAGATCTTCAAATGGTGGCCGAAAGGGGGCTCCTTTCCCGCCGGCGACAGCGCGGCGGCGCCTGCACTCTGCAGTTTCAGACACCACGGCCGGACAGGAGCGAGGCCACGACGGCTCCTAGCGGGCTTCCTGCGCGTCCCGGACACGAACAAAACATGCGTGCGTTCGTCCCGGGCACGCCACGAGCACGACGACTACGAGCCCCGCGGCGGCAACGAGAATCGCGACGGCGGCTCACGGCGTTGCGGGGAACTACCACGGGCACGACAGGAGGCGACAGAAGGGGAATCGCATGCTCACCTAGGGGGGGTTGAGGACGATCTTGAAACAACAGAAGAGGCGGGACGCGAGCTCGTCGAGGTCGACGTTGGGGAAGACGACGTCCCGGCGGAAGGAAGACGGTGGCAGGGAGGCACAACTCCTAGCTCCGGCCTGCGGGAGAAAACGGAACGCAGGGGTGTCAAGGACCACGGACAGGAGAGCACGGGCACCCACGGGCCACCACGACGCCGAATTCCGGCGACTCACCGGAGAAACAGGGGAGTTCAGCTCCTCCCATGGCGGCGGCGGCGGGCAAAATTGAGGAGGGGAACGGGGCAGCTAGGGTTTTGCGAGGGGGGCGAAGCCCCGGCTTTAAAGGGGGAAGGAGGGGAGGTTGGCGAGAGGGCTCCACGCCGAGCTCCTCTCCGTCCTGTTCTGACGACGGGAAAAGGAGGGGGAAAAGGTGAGGAGGAAGACGATGTCAAGCGGGCCCGGGCGGTCAGCGGGAGAGAGGAAGGAAGAAGAAAAATGGAGGGCGCGGGCTCCTCTTGCTGGGCCGAATCGGCCAGGCCCCGGATGGGCTGGGCTTCTCTGGATGCAGAGGAGGAAAATAAAACCTCTGCATTTTAGAAAACGCAGCAGACAAAGAAAAGAAAAGAGGAAGGGAAGAGATTATGAAAAATATAGCACAATATTTTTAAAAAATCTCTAGCAACAAGTCTGATCATCCAAAATTGGTTGGGAAATTTTTTGGATGCAGAAAAAAATCACCATAATGCAAACAGTACCTTTTCTCAATAGAAAAGGTGCACTTGGGATTTTTTGGAAATAAACACAAGGGTAAAAAATCCATGAGCTCAAGAATCTCACAACTTGCATTATTCCTCAATTTCCAAAAATGGTTTGGGCATTTTTGGCAACAACAAAATTGTGAGCTCATTTTGAATTCAAAATCACTTTGAACTAGAGCCCGTATTTTTTATGATGGAAAAAATAATTTGAGGCTTTAGAAACCCTTGCCATAACAAAGGAAATGGCTATGCCCAACTTGGGGTTAGGGAGAGCATGCATGCAACAACTAAAATTCTTCCAACATCCTTCTTGAACCATTTTGGATGCAAAAACAAGCAAACCAAATGGGCTCCAATCCCAATGCAAATTTAAATCACCACATGAAATCATAATGTTTAGCATCATGCCAAGTTACAAAGTCAACAGACAAAGTACAATCTCATGATGTTTTATAATTATTGCACATGGGCTGTTACAGCACTCCCCCACCAACAGAGGATCTCGTCCCGAGATCTAAGCCTGAAACAACTCCGGATACTCAGAACGGAGATGATCTTCGCGCTCCCACGTTTCTTCCTTCTCCGAATGATGTGCCCACTGAACTTTCATGAATTTTACGGTCTTGTTGCGCGTCTTTCGCTCGGACGTCTCAAGAACACAGACTGGACGTTCTGAGTAGGAAAGGTCCGCACTCAGCTGGATCTCGCCCAAGTCAACAGCCTGCTCTGGCTGTTTGAAGCACTGCTTTAGCTAGGACACATGGAACACGTCATGCACCATGGGCAGACTCTCTGGAAGCTCGAGCCGAAAGGCAAGAGGTCCTCTAGTCTCAAGGATGCGGAAAGGTCCGAAAAATCTTGGAGCGAGCTTTCCTTTGATGCCAAAGCGGTGAGTTCCCCTCAACGGAGACACTCTCAGGTACGCCCAATCACCAACCTGAAACGCTACACCACGGTGCCTTTTCTCATAATAGGCCTTCTGCCTAGACTGTGCTGCCTTTAGGTGCTCACGGACAATCTTCACTCTGTCCTCTGCCTCTTGGATCACATCTGGACCGAACAGCTGCCTCTCACCTATCTCGGACCAGTTCAAAGGTGTCCTGCACTTGCGGCCATACAAGACTTCAAACGGCGCTGCCTGCAGACTTGCTTGATAGCTGTTGTTGTAAGAGAACTCAGCATACGGCAAGCACTCTTCCCACTTCATGCCAAACGAGATGACACATGCCCGAAGCATGTCCTCGAGGATTTGGTTCACGCGCTCGACTTGCCCACTTGTCTGAGGGTGATAAGCGGTACTAAACAACACTGTCGTACCAATCGCCTTTTGAAAGGCCTGCCAGAACTTAGAGGTGAAAAGTCTGCCTCTATCTGAACTGATCTTCTTGGGAATGCCATGCAAAGATACAACTCTTGCGGTGTACAAATCCGCCAACTGAGTTGCTGAAATGGAGTCCTTCACTGGAAAGAAGTGGGCAACTTTGGAAAGATTGTCAATGACAACAAAGATGGCATTGTTCTTCTTCTGCGACAAAGGGAAGCTTGTGACGAAATACATCTCTATGTGATCCCATTTCCACTCCGGAATCTCAAGTGGCTGAAGCAACCCTGCAGGCTTCTGGTGATGTGCCTTCACTCTCCTGCACACATCACACTGAGACACGTAACAGGCAACATCCCGCTTCATACGAGTCCACAAAAAGCTTTGCTTGAGATCTTGATACATCTTTGTACTGCCAGGGTGAATCGATAGCTTGGAATCATGGGCTTCCTTCATGATGACCTCTCTGAGATCTCTCTCTTTGGGAACAACAACTCGCTCTTCGAACAACACGGTGTCGTCATTATACACTGAAAAGCAACCGTACTTTGGAACTGAGGCGGCAATACCCTGTTTGGTCTTCTGAATCATTGAGCTGCCAGACTGAGCTTCACGAATCTTCTCGCGGATAGTGGGATCTACCACAAGGTTGGCCAGATAGCCTGCTGGAACTAGCTCGAGATTTAGCCTTCGAAAGGACTCACACAAATCAGGGTGGATCTTCTGCACCTGGATATTATTGCAATCGCCCTTGCGGCTCAGCGCATCAGCTATGACATTCGCCTTCCCAGGCGTGTACTGAATATCAACTGTGTACTCAGTAATGGTTTCAAGCCATCTTCTTTGCCTCAAGTTCAGATTTGGCTGAGTGAACAAGTACTTCAGACTCTTGTGGTCGGTGAACACATCCACCTTCCTCCCTAAGAGGAGGTGTCGCCAAGTGACTAAAGCGTGCACAACTGCTGCAAGCTCCAAGTCGTGTGTGGGATAATTCCTCTCACTTGTCTTCAACTGCCGTAAGGTATAAGCCACAATATTCCTGCCTTGCATCAAAACTCCGCCCAGACCTTGCAAGGAAGCATCACAAAACACCTGAAAAGGCTGTGACTCATCTGGCGGCGTGAGAATTGGAGCTGTGGTCAGCTTCTCTTTCAACTCCTCGAAGGCTGATTGGCAAGCTGGTGACCAAGTGTACCGCTTGTCCTTGCACAACAATTCAGTCATTGGCTTGGCTATTTTGGAGAAATTCTGAACAAACCTCCTGCAATAACTGGCGAGGCCGAGAAAACTCCTTAGCTGCTTCACGTTCTTTGGCGGAGCCCACTCTTGAATAGTGCGGACTCGCTCTGGGTCAACCGCAATTCCCTCAGCGGAGATGACATGGCCCAGAAAATTGACCTTGTCCAGCCAAAACTCACACTTGGAGAACTTGGCGTAATATCGGTGCTGTCTTAACTTGTGCAGCACCAAGCGCAAATGTTCCTCATGCTCAGCCTCTGACTTGGAATAGACAAGAATGTCGTCGAGGTAGAGGATCACAAACACATCAAGCCATTCTTGGAACAAATAGTTCATAGCTCTCATGAATGTCGGAGGGGCATTTGAGAACCCAAAAGTCATGACTGTGAACTCGTACAACCCATAACGGGTGTTGAATGCGGTCTTGGGAATATCCTCTTCACGAACACGGATTTGATGATACCCCATCCTCAAGTCAAGCTTGGAAAACACCTTAGCCCCATTTAACTGCTCAAACAGATCATTGATGCGGGGCAGAGGGTACTTGTTCTTGATGGTCTTCTTGTTGATACCGCGATAGTCCTGGACCAAGCGGCTAGTCCCATCCTTCTTCTGGACAAACAAAGCTGGTGCACCCCAAGGGGAAGTGCTCGCGCGGATAAAACCACCTGCCTCCAACTCTGTCAACTGCTTCTTGAGCTCGATCAACTCCTTCGAACACATCTTGTACGGATGCCGAGAAATCGGCTGGGTACCAGGCTCTAGCTCAATAACGAACTCAATAGCTCGAACTGGGGGAATTCCTGGCAACTCCTCCGGAAAGACGTCTGGGAACTCGCAGACAACTCTGACCTCTTCGAGCAAAGGCGCAACTCCTGCGTTCAACGCGTACAACTGTGATGGTCCTGACATAGAGCCACAAGTGTACAAGACCTCTGCGCCTGAATCATGTGTCAACTTCACTGATCTGGTCTGAGAATCTATATTGGCCTTGTGTTACACAAGCCAATCCATGCCCAAGATGACATCAATGTCAGAACGAGGCAAGACAATCAAGGATGCTGAAAAGGGGACTCCCTGAATACGGATCTCTACATCAGGAACTGACCAGGAAGAAGTGAATTTGGAACCAGGAGTAACAACTGAGAGTACCCTCGGAAGCTGGTCTCTTGGAAGATCAATCATTGTTGCAAAAGACTGGGAGATAAAAGAGTGAGTTGCTCCGGAATCGAACAACACTGTCGCGGGAACTGAACACACAAGCAACCTACCAAGAACAATCTCTGAAGACTGCTGAGCATCTGAGAGCATCACGTTGTTCACCCGAAGTGCACGTGGCTGTGCCTTCACCATCGCGGTGCTCGGAGTAGAGCGAGGTGGAGGCGGTGGGAGCCGAGCAAAGCGCGGATCGGTGCAGTTGGGAGACGTGTGCCCTGGCTCTCTGCACTTGTAGCAGATCACGCCCGGCCTGGGCTGCTGCTGCGGCTTGGGTGGCCTCGCGTGTGGTGGTGTAGAGCGAGGCCCCTGCTGAACTGGGACGGGAGGGCGGGCAAAAGTGCGGACAACTGTCCCCCTCTGCTGGTATTGCTGCCTCTGCGGTGGTGCCTCTGCAACCCAAGTCTTTGCCTTCTTGTGGATCATCACTGCGGAATTGTGCTCACGCTGGCGCTTCTTGTCTGCATCCCACTCTGCTCTGGCTGACTCCTGACGGATAGCCTGATCCACGAACTGTGAGAACAGTGTGGGACTGCACTGAGTGAGCGCGTACTTGATCTCTGTGCTGAGACCTCCACGGAATCTGGCGATCTTCTTAGCCTCTGTGCTAACCTCCTCTGGAGCGTACCTGGCTAGCCTGACGAAGGCCATGTTGTACTCCTGAACTGACCTGTCACCCTGTCTCAGAGCCAAGAACTCCTCACGCTTCTTGTCCATCAGGCCACTCGTAATATGCGCTGCTCTGAAGTCTGCGACGAAGTCTGCCCACGTGATGACAACATCGCCCTTGTTGGCCTTGTAGGTGTCGTACCAGCTGGCTGCTGCACCCTGAAGCTGGAAGGAGGCGAAGGTGACGTAGTCGACAGGTCTGACAGTGTTTGCATTGAAGTGCTTCTTGATCTCTGCGATCCAGTCATCCGTCTCAAGCGGGTCTCGAGCCTCGGAGAACCTGGGGGGGTTGATCGCGAGGAACTGCTGCAGTGTGGTGTACTGTGGTCGATCACTCCTCTGGGCATTCTGGTTCTGCAGCATCTGTAGGATCGCAACTGTGCCCTGAGCCACTGCGGCTACAGCCTCCCCAAGGATAGGGTTCTCTGGCGGCGGCATGTTCGCTCTTGGCATCCTGTATACAGGAACACTTATGAGAACATGGTCGAAACATTGAAGTAACCAGAAGATAAAGCAATATTGACAACAAAACTTTCTCACGAGGTATGAGAAAGCCGAAGGCTGGAATTCCACCAAGGTTAACCCGGAAAGTCAAAGGCTAGGTGCTACTGGAATCCCCAAACCAAGATCATCCGAATCCAAGATAATAATCTGCTAGCGAGCACACAACAATATATACGAGCGGTTGGAAACCTGAACAATGAGACATCTGCCCTGAGCGGCCCGCCAACACGGTCGTCCATAGGGGAAAAGACACCACATCCTTATTACCATAGGATGCCCGCCAATCCTGTATGGACGTTTCACCTAGGGTACGCCGTAAGCGAGGTAGAGCATTCAACCCCAAGTGGCGGCTCAGTGGTCTCAAAGACGCCAACACATCTCGTCGCTAGCAAAAAATTATAGAGGAATCGGAGCCTCATGTAAACGAGAACCTAGATTTGTTTTTGAAAGGGGATAAGTTGCAGAGAGAAAACAACATTTCACTTCCTCACGGAAAATGGGTGGGAGGGTGGGGTAAGAAGAAAAAGAAAGAGTTCCTACTCTCCGATTTTTCCTTAGTAACTACAAAATAGTTTCTAGACTCAACTTCGGCCAGTAAGGGGTCCTACAGTCAGTCCTGCTCTGATACCAAGTTGTAAAGGCCCCCGATGCGGTGCTAACTCAAGTTAGTCTCTTTCGCGTCCCGCTCAAGTTAGTAGCGCATAAAGAGCCACCGACTCACGACACTCGCACTCGTGTCGCTGCCGGATTCTCAAAAAAAAGTTTAAGAACAAGAACTTTAACTAAAACATAAATATAAAGTCCAAGGCATACATCGCCATTGGATAATTATTACATCATCTCAGAGGTCCGTGGACCCAATAGTACATCATGCGACAAGCGGAAGACAAACGCGACCGAGTACGGTCAAAAGCCAAATTTCCCTAGAGAGGGCTGCACATAAAAGGTCCCCCCACGGATCGTCGATGCCCAACTGAAGGATCTACTGAACAAGGTTGAACTCATCGTCATCCTCCGGAGGCACCTCCACGAAGTATCGTCCAGAGCTCAGGTCAAGAAAGTACTCCACTGCAGCGGCCGATCAGGCAAAACAGTAAAAGCACAAAAGTAAACAGGGGTGAGATTATATCATTACAGGATAACTGACTTCCTACGGTAGGACAAGGTAAAGGTAAAGGTTACAGCCGCACTAGCATTTATGGTGGCTATCGTTCTATTAGAGTAGAGGTAAGATCCAAGAATAGCACGTGACATCGCGTCATAAGTCTGCTATCCACCTACTTACGTCAAGCATAACACAACCTGGATCTTCTCTCGGTCCCCCTGGACGAAGAAAAGCAACCAAGGCACTCACACGGTAGGCAAGTTTTAATTATGATTCAGATTGATGTTATTCTATGAACAAGGAGTAGGTCTCAAGTCGTCCATAACCGCGGACACGGCTTTTCGAAAAGATTTAACCCTGCAGTGGTGTACCAACTGCCCATCATAGGCTCCGCATGTACGCCCGGTTTCCACTTGGCTAAGTAAACGCCTGAAACTCCGGAACGTCAGAGTCCCTCTAACTAACAACGCACAATTCCGGGTGGCCCCCTGGGAGTCGACACCCAACCCAAGAACAAGCCACGCTCCCGGGTCGGACTCTACCGTATGACGCAGGTCGGATTGCCGGTAATTCTCACATGAGACCGGGTCCTAGCTGATCAGGTGGACCAGCGAAGGAACCATGTCCTCGCTGGCCCGGTTTGTTTCAAAAACTGCTGGGGTACCAACCAAGCACACACACGTTTGCAAATAGTAAATCAGCTCGGGCCACCACTAGAACTGTATGAAGCTAGGCAGGTAAGACAAGGGGACCCCATAGAATCCAACACGCGATTAGGCACGCTCGTCAAGAAACACAATACCCGGAACTCGGGACCTAGGTGACTCAAATGGAACAAAACACCTGGCGGGAACAACCTGGTCTCCCATCTTTCGTCAAGTATAATTTAACATCATTAATATTAAATATCAACCAACTTCTTTAATAACATGATATCCCAAACCAAAGCAATAGGGTAAGCAGCAATTTTTCCCTACTCATACTAAGCAATGGCTGAGCAGCGGTAACTTAGCAATACAAAGTTTTGCTGGGATGTGGGGATCATGGCTGTTTGGTTTTTTTTGAAGGTGGCATACTCAAAGTGGATAGGATCAAACAAACGTTCTAGGCTACAGCTAAGCAGGTAGGCAGAAAGGTATCAAGTAATGGTATGAATCTTCCCCTTGCCTGGGAAATCGGTCGTCGAAGCAGACGCAGCAGGGTCCTCGGGCTCGGTGTCGGAAACCTTCACGCAAGTCTCCTCGGCGGTCTCAGGTGCTAACGTAAGGTACCGGCAAGAAAAAGGCACACAAGTAAGTAACGGGTACAATGCACAGGCAAGGATGATATGAGCAAGTTTAATTTGACATGTTGTGACCCTATCTAGTCACTTTAAATGAAAGTGGTGACGACACGTCAACAAATTCATATGCAATTTATTTACGTGAAGATGGCTTTGGTCCTAGCCTTATTTGGTGTAAGTAGCATGTCAACATGGCATGATTAACAAAGCATAGCATAAATAAAACAACGTGAAAAGTAATCATCGATTCCGGAGACGGAGTAGTGTCGATGAATTTGACACGAGGAAGGTGCAACAACAGTTGGAAACCAGCCACATTGCATATGACAATATGTTAGGGCTGACTTTGAAAAAAGATGATTGAAGATGACATGAAACAAACTTGAAGAGGACTGATGATCATCATTTCAAAATGCACTGAAGTTGAAATGATGCAAGAAGAAAGACAGATGATTCTGGATCAGGTGGTCACACCTTGTTCACATGAGTTGCACAAAACTTCACGAGGACATCACCATTGCAATCCTTACAGAAAACTACCCCAAACCCATATATAATATGGTACCAGTTGAGTTTGCGAACACAGTTGCAATTTCAGCTGGGGTTCAGGGGGCTGAGTGTAAAAGTTACACTACATGCATTTGGGAAAAGCTCAAATGATTAAATCATTATCACCATGCAACTCCTTGGATGAAACTACCCAAACTTCATATATGGCATGGCCAATTTGAATTTGGGCAAGACTTGGTCAAAACAAAAGAAAAAGGAGGGGGGTATTGCAAAATTACCACACTTCAATTATTTGAGGGGGAAAAGTGCAAAATAGACCTCACCATTGAGATCAGTGGCTCAAAGCACCCCAAATTCATATATAGCATGACAAGGTTTGGGGTGGCAAGTTCAAAAGTCCAGATCCCGATTTGAATTTGAATTCAAATCAAATTTGGAAAATAAACAGAAAAGAAAAAAAACAAAAGTAAAAGAAGAGAAAAAAAGAAAAGGCTCGGCCTCTCTGGGCTGGCCTCGGAATTTTGCGACCGAGCTACAGAGCGAGCTATGGGCTCGGCCCACGGACCGTACGGGCCACGTATCGCTGACGCGAGGGACCCACTAGCCAGTCTCGTGGAGATAAGAGCAAAAATTGGGGCCTTTGGCGCTGCTGGGGTTCGAACCCGCGACGCCTCTCTTACCAACCTGGCCCCCTTGCCACTGCGCTGTTGCGTGCTATCTGAACAAAGGTAGCAGCGCTACCAACATAAGCAGTGACCGTGCTATGCCTGAACCCAAGCTGAGCCTGAACCCATCGACGGCGACTCCTTACCGAGACGCAGCCGACGCCTTCGAATCTACTCCAACGCTGCTAAGCCACGAAAACGGGAGGGGGCACCACCACGAAACCATGGGTGCCCCGAGATCTTCAAATGGTGGCCGAAAGGGGGCTCCTTTCCCGCCGGCGACAGCGCGGCGGCGCCTGCACTCTGCACTTTCAGACACCACGGCCGGACAGGAGCGAGGCCACGACGGCTCCTAGCGGGCTTCCTGCGCGTCCCGGACACGAACAAAACATGCGTGCGTGCGTCCCGGGCACGCCACGAGCACGACGACTACGAGCCCCGCGGCGGCAACGAGAATCACGGCGGCGGCTCACGGCGTTGCGGGGAACTACCACGGGCACGACAGGAGGCGGCAGAAGGGGAATCACACGCTCACCTAGGGGGGGTTGAGGACGATCTCGAAACAACAGAAGAGGCGGGACGCGAGCTCGTCGAGGTCGACGTTGGGGAAGACGACGTCCCAGTGGGAGGAAGACGGTGGCAGGGAGGCACAGCTCCTAGCTCCGGCCTGCGGGAGAAAACGGAACGCAGGGGTGTCAAGGACCACGGACAGGAGAGCACGGGCACCCACGGGCCACCACGACGCCGAATTCCGGCGACTCACCGGAGAAACAGGGGAGTTCGGCTCCTCCCATGGCGGCGGCGGCGGGTGAAATTGAGGAGGGGAACGTGGCAGCTAGGGTTTTGCGAGGGGGCGGAGCCCTGACTTTAAAGGGGGAAGGAGGGGAGGCTGGCGAGAGGGCTCCACGCCGAGCTCCTCTCCGTCCTGTTCTGACGACGGGAAAAGGAGGGGGAAAAGGTGAGGAGGAAGACGCTGTCAAGCGGGCCCGGGCGGTCAGCGGGAGAGAGGAAGGAAGAAAAAAAATGGAGGGCTCGGGCTCCTCTTGCTGGGCCGAATCGGCCAGGCCCCGGATGGGATGGGCTTCTCTGGATGCAGAGGAGGAAAAGAAAACCTCTGCATTTTAGAAAACGCAGCAGACAAAGAAAAGAAAAGAGGAAGGGAAGAGATTATGAAAAATATAGCACAATATTTTTTTTAAATCTCTGGCAACAAGTCCGATCATCCAAAATTGGTTGGGCAATTTTTTGGATGGAGAGAAAAATCACCATAATGCAAACAGTACCTTTTCTCAATAGAAAAGGTGCACTTGGGATTTTTTGGAAATAAACACAAGGGTAAAAAATTCATGAGCTCAAGAATCTCACACCTTGCATTATTCCTCAATTTCCAAAAATGGTTTGGGCATTTTTGGCAACAACAAAATTGTGAGCTCATTTTGAATTCAAAATCACTTTGAATAGAGCCCATATTTTTTATGATGGCAAAAATAATTTGAGGCTTTAGAAACCCTTGCCATAACAAAGGAAATGGCTATGCCCAACTTGGGGTTAGGGAGAGCATGCATGCAACAACTAAAATTCTTCCAACACCCTTCTTGAACTATTTTGGATGCAAAAACAAGCAAACCAAATGGGCTCCAATCCCAATGCAAATTTAAATCACCACATGAAATCATAATGTTTAGCATCATGCCAAGTTACAAAGTCAATAGACAAAGTACAATCTCATGATGTTTTATAATTATTGCACATGGGCTGTTACACTCGAGGACCAGGAGTCGTTTCCAAGTAAGCGACTACTCGAAAGCGTAGCAAGATCCGAGTAGACCGATACTCGGAAGTAGTCGGCGAGGCCCCCCTACTCGGAAGATGGGAAACGCAACGGACGGGAGGCATTTAATGCTGCAGGTGTTTTCCTCCTCTTTTATTAGTAGTAATGGGCAGACCGTTTGTATTTAAGTACGTATTTAATCCTGTAATTAAGACCCATTTAAGCCAAGGTATTAAGGAGGCAGGGGCGCACTCTATATAAGCCACCCCCTCCCCTTTGGCATGGGCACGCGCACACTTTTCGCCTTCTCAGTATTCTGAAGAAAGAACACCCCAGTAAGCCTGGGACAGGACTAAGGTTTTTATCTCCAAGGAGAGGCCTAACCTGTATAATCCTCTTGCGTCAACCCACTCTACGTACAGATTCATTTAGCTCTCTTCATACCCCTATACTCATTGTCAGATTTACAACCACGACACCGGGTCTCGGATCTGGAGGCCCCGGTCCCGTAGCGATGGTAGAGCCCCCAATGTGGTCCGCCTTTGGACACATCGAGGAGAAGAAAGTGTGGGCAGCCGCAACGGTTGGTGGTGGCACCGACACCCTCACCGGGCTGAGATGCCAGTCCCACAAATACCAATAGGAACAACAATAGATTTGTCAAACATTTGAAGAGAAATATTGGTAGGTATTAGCTTATCTAATCAAAGTCTCTTATAAAGGGAGAAAGACATAACACTCAATCTTGCACCAAGATCACATAAGATAGTTCTAACATAATTATTCTTAATAGAGCAAGGAATGGTGAGTATACCTGGATCTCCCATCTTCTTAAGAATCTTACTGTTGAAGGAATAATTAGCAAACATAGTGGAAATTTCCTCATTCAGAACTTTTCTATTATTAGTAATAATATCCTTCATATACTTGGAATGAGGAGGCAACTTAATAGCATCAGCCAAAGATATTTGCAAAACGAGCGATTTCATCCACTCATAAAATTTATTATAGTGTTTCTTTCCCTTAGTTTTGGTCTTTTGGAAGACTTACCTGGAAAAGGCATAAATTTTTGCACCCAAGGTTCTCTTTCTCTACCATGCTTTGTAGCAACAAACTCATCCTTATTATATCTCTTTTGCTTAGGAAGGTTTTCAGGCTCCTGATCTTCACTTTCTTCCTTACCAGGGGCATCTTTTTTATCATCCTCCTTATCATGTTCATTACCGCTTTCAGTTTCAGCATCAGAAATAGAGGTACTATTAGGCTCAACAATAGGTTCTTCAGCAACATCAAGATCATTAGGTTCCTCTACTCTCTTGTGCTTCTTCTTCTTAGGAGAGCTATTTTCATCATGCAATTGAGAATCTTGTTCAATTCTCTTGGGATGTCCTCCAGGATATAAAGGATTCTCAGTGAAAGCTCCTCCTCTGGTTTTAACACTGCAAGCCCCGTGTCAGCAAGAAAATCGGTCTGCACTTTAGTAATTTGGTCAAGCTGAGTTTGAACCATCCAAAAATGCTTAACAAGTCCTTTAACATCATTAACATTTTTCTCTAAAACATCATGCAAGTTTTTGATAACAAGAGAATTATCATGCATTTGACAGTGAACTTGCATATTGAAATGATATTTCTTAACAATAAAATTGTCAAACTCATCTAAACGTTGATCAGGAGGATTATCATCGGAAACATCACTTGTATTAAATTCTAAAAGAGTGTGTAACTCTACCATAGGAGGGTGAGTGGTATGCTCACATAATTTTTCAATAGGAGGTAAATTCTTAACATCTTCAGCTCTTATACCTTTCTTTTTAATAGATTTCTTAGTTTTTTTGCATATCTTCAGGATTTAGGAAAAGAACACCCCTCTTCTTTGGTGTGGGTTTCGGTGGTGGTTCAAGAATAGTCCAATCGTCATGATTCTTGGATATTTTACCCATTAACTCTTCAACTTCATCCGCCGTTCTTTCCTTGAAAATACAACCAACATAACTATCTAGGTATGTCCTAGATTCAACAATCAGTCCATTATAAAATATATCAATAAGCTCATTTGTAGGAATCCCATGTGTTGGTCTAGCCTTGAGCAAAGTGCAACACCTCCCCCAAACTTTAAGGCATACTCATCCTCAAGCGTCGTTTGAAATTATAAATCCTTTGTAAAGCAACATGTTGCATATGAGCAGGATAATATTTTTGACAAAAGAAATGCATCCCTGAGGGCTTTTATTAGGTCCATAAGGTAAAGTATTAAACCATTATTTAGCTTCATCCTTGAAAGAGAAAGGAAACAACTTTACTATGTACTAATGTTGTATCTTCTCTATATTAGAAAACAAGCCACTCAATTCAGTGAGTTTACTCAAGTAAGCAATAACATCTTTGTTTTCTCTGCCATAAAAAGGGTCAGATTCAACTATAGAATAAGTGAAAGATCAACAGAGAATCATAGTCAACATCTTCAATGATTATAGGAGAGGTAGCAAATGCATGATCACGAACAAACTATTCATATCATACTTTTTAAGTAGCTTCTTTAAAGCATCGGGATTTAGAGAAGCATTACATTATGCATATTCTCTAATAAATTCATCATCAAGCTCAATATGGATCTAGAGAAGCATTACAAATGTATATTTTTAATAAACTCATCATCAAGCTCAATATAACTGTCTTCAAGATAGCTATTCTTATAATTGCTCATATCAGAAAAAACAGGAGATCTAACAGGTGTGAAAGGTGGCTCATGAGTAATTTCAGCACATTCACTTTCTTTAGCTTGAGTAATACGTGACTCAAGGAAAGGACCTACCGAACCAATTTCATCAAGCACGATAAAAGCATAATTAAAAGTATCAGAAACATGATCAAACTCAACAGGAGTAGCCACAACGCATGTTAGTGTACCGCCTGACATTATCCTTCCAAGATTTGGATGAAGAGCAGAAGAGGTGATGAAATGTTGACACGAGACATGATTTTTTTAGGAAAAAAAAAACAGACACCCTGATCAGCGATGTGGACGGCGACGCGCAGCACTCGGCGAGCGGCGGCGCTAGGTCAGTTCCGCGTCTCCTCTCTCCCCCTCTCCCGGGGATTTCCTCTCTCCCCTCGCCTTGGCCTCCCATTTATTCTCTGTCTGCAGCGAGAGTGCGAGCGGCAGGGCAGGCTGACGGCGGAGTTCACGCGAGTGGTGATGGCCGCCGGCCAGATCTCCTCCACCGCGGGTCGCTGGTGCCCCCCTGCGCTGCCATCCCATCCTCAAGGTGTGGCTTCCATCGGTCGCACACTCTGGAGTTTAATGTGCCCGTGCATCGGAGCTTGATGTATCAATGTGTTGGATGGATCGATGTTCGCTGCTAGTCCTATAGTTCAACCGTTCAAGGTTGTGACCAAATTCTGCTCGATGTATCAATATTTTTCCCTTTGCTGCCAGAGTTAGTATTAGACCGAATTCTGAGCCACCTTCTTACTTAGAAACTTTTCAGTGCAACTTTATTTACCTGAATATATAAGCATATAATCAAATTCTGACCAAATTCTGAGTTAGTATCTTCAGGTTATAAGCGAAGCAAAAGTTATGTGTGATAAAATTGCTATGCGTGCGCATATGAGTGGCTTATGTATAAATGGGTGCATCTATATTTTTGGTCATCACAACAACCTCCACTTATCCTTGCAACCAAACAAAAAAAACTTGGCCATCTTATCTACCTGTCACCCTCACAACCAAACAAGACAATGGGATCCCTCACTGCCTTCAAACCAAACGCCACCTACATGTATCTCTATCAGAAATCATCCGTTCTCCCAAAAATCGGAGAGAATCCATAAGCTAAGTGGTTTAGTATCAAGAGTTCATCCTATGATCGTGCAAACGACATGAAACTGTGGCAGCATGTTTTACTTACTCAAAAACATATAAACAAAACAAACAATTTTGTAATGGTAACTATAAGATCTGCAATGGTTTTCTCATTCAGAATCACCAAATCTATTGGTAATATCTGTGGTGATTTGTTTCAGCTTGCAGTAACCTTTTCCTAGAGCGAACCTCGTGGCATCCCAGAGAAACTGGTACTCTAGTCTAATTTTTTTGAAAAGAAGGATAATCCCCGGCTCCGGATTTGGAATTGGTCAGTTCTATCCGCACCAAATCCCCGGCTCCGGATTGGAATTGGTCAGAGAAACTGGTACTTAGTTCTGTCTGCACCAAATCTTAAAGGTACTCCTGTCTATATGTGTCGCCCATCTTTTATTTGTGGGGGCTGTGTTTTCACAAAATTGATAATCTATGGATTCTATTCATGTTTGTCAGTAGATTTTTTGTTTTGAGATTCTTCCCAATGTAAATTGGAATCAGCACTGCTTTTACTCTTCTGAATTTACCCTATTTACTTAAGCTCTGATCTTATGTTTTTATTGCTTCAGCCAGCTCAAGATCAAGATTTTTTTGCGTACTACTCATCATTAATGACCTTCCAGTTTAAACCCTATGGATGTTCGTTTAGGTGTTATCTTCAAAATTCCATTGTTGCACCCTGAAAAGAAATTTTGAGTGCCATTTTCAGGAGTAGATGACCCGGTAGTCATATCACTGAATCTATCACTTCCAATCAAGCTATTATGTTAGCAGAGAGATGTTTGATGGACCTGATCGAAGTTGACAATCCTAAGGTGGGATTGTCCACTTCATACCGTGTGGACAATGAAATTGATCCACGATATCTAACACTTGTGTTTATTTCCATTGCTAGAAATTTTTACTTGCAGGAGAATAAAACGATGTCAAGTGTCCAAGGCTGTTGATCAAATGTGAAATTCAGCAGAAGTCAGGTAATAATACCGATACTGCTATTTAAAATATGCCTCACTGTTTTACTCCCTTCCATGTGTAGTAGTAAACATGCACTTAGCCTGTATCATGGTTGGGACATCGTATATATGTCTTCTCATTCTCTGTGTGCTCCATATAAAAAAAAACTGTATTTTTTTTTCATTTCATCGCCATTGGTGCAAAGTGAGCAGTTAAGGAATTACTCTGACCACTATGACTCAATATTATTTATTCCCTGACCATCTGTGCATGGTGCAATTTTTCCTGTTCTAAATTTCTTCTATGCAGAAATGTGCCATCTTTTAATCACTGGAAACAAACATTCTCATTCAGTGATCAGACCTGTTATCAGCCAATTACTGCGGTGAAGTTTCCACTTTCCAGAGACAATCTTCAGTGCAGATAGAACTAAGTATATACAAAATGTTGGAATTGGTCAGTCCGGGCTCCAAGTTGGTGCCACAGTTTAAACTTTAATCAGCAGCATACACAGAAGTGCACACATGCATTATTACAAGAAAACTGTGCACATGCCAATCAATCAGCTGCAGAAACCATCTCGAAGTACCTTTCCAGCATCATATCCTTGGACAGGTCAGTGAAGTAGCCCTTGTCAACTTCAAGCCCTTGGTCTTCTGCAATCTGCTCCACCATCCACTGCACCTGATCGGCGCTGACGTGGTCTGGATCCAGCAAGCACGCGATCTCCGTGCAGTCGTCGCCATGGAAAAGTGCTAGCGCCTGCACTGTCGGGAGCCCTCCGCTCCGTCCGGTCACCCTCCGGGTGATCCTTCTCACGGTTGGGACATCCTTGCAGAATATCGGCAGGTTGTAGCTTTCGACGAAAGGTGTAGCTCCGACCATGGTGGCGCCTCTTTCACGAGAAACTTGAGCTGGGCCCACATCCGGCTTCACTGATAGAGTGTCAGGGAGCACCGGACCTGCCCATTGGATGCCCTTGTGGTTTGGCCGGTAGTAGCCGAGCTCACGCCGTGCTGCACTGACGCTCTTGCTGCTGGGGTGTGCCGCCGCATACAGGAACACTGGAACTGCATACAGAACAGGGAAGGAAGGGGATCAGAATATTTAGACAGCGTATCATCTCATTTGTTAGTATTATGGAAGAAAATCTTGTCGAAGAACACACCTTGCAAGCCATTGCCAATGTCAGAAGCCACAAATTTAGCCAGCTGAGCAGCATCCTCCATTGTGGCCGCTGGGCTCAAGGGGTGGAATGACATGTCATCGACGACGCCAATTCTTGGATGAGTTCCACAGTGCACTTCGAGATTTATAGCTGAAAATGCAGCTTCGATCATCGCCAACAACACCTTCCTGATTGGGCTGAATACAGGTTCACCGGTCGAGCTTCCACTGGTGACATAGGAGACGAGCGTGTAGCGGACACGGTTGTAGTGCTCATCCTCGAACTTGCTGAGTAGAGCCACCTCAGGGTCTTTCTGGCCTATGCGACTGATGGCATCGACAACCGCGGCATTTTTGGTTTCAGAAATGTAGAGCTTGCAGCAGATAACCTTTTTGTGCATCATGCCGGGCTTTGCCTTGACGTTCGCCTTCCGAGCACATGAACAAGATGGAAATTCAGGTGAGGAAAATTCATGTTTTTATTTACTTCGAAATAATACTGGAAGTGCCTAATATTTGTATCCGATTGGCCTCAAAAAAAAAAAGGAAAAATTGGGTCTATCAGATAGAAGCTGGAGCAAGGCAGAGCTTAGCATCTGTATGAGAGTCTCATCAGATTTTAATTGTGATCATGTGACCACCACAGGAATTAGAAAGTTCATATATGGCTGAAGAACTTATACCACTCTGTCTGCTCCAGCTTCTATCAAAGAATTCGAAACCCTGGTTCAAATCTTGAGGAACTGGGTATCAGAACATACCTGGTCGTTGTGCTTGCTCTCCATGCCTCCAGCTCTCTCCCTCTCTCGCCTGTGGGGAATGGAGCGCTAGAGAAATGCCTTCTTATGGATCAAAAAGTTGCTTGCAAGGAACCTTTTTGTTCTTGTCTTGTTCGTCTCCGAGCAAGCCCCAGCATGTGCTTCCTCAGCTTTATGACTCAGCAGTCCCCGAAACGCACTGTAGGAGTTATCTTTGGTTCCACCGCAGCTTGCCACCGGCCTCTGGAAAAAACATTATTCTTATGCACAAGGTAACATGTAATCCCCCCCTTAAACCGCATCACCCGTTGAATCCCCCCCGTGATGAATCTTGTATCTTACTCTCTTGTCCCAGACCTTATTTTTATCACTTCTGGATAATGATACTCTTGTTTGTTACCCCCTTCTAGTTGGCCAGTAGAATGTCATTGTCCAACTTGTCATCAAAATTAAATAGGATGATAGCTCTCTGCTTATGCGGCTATGCCGATTATTTGCTGCTTTTATGCATTATTATCAATTAATTCCCTGAATACGCCGTATAACTGAAACTAGTTGGGCCTGAGTGTGTATATATGCTCATGGACTGTCCTGCGCTATATATCCTAGCAATTCTGTGTACTATCTGTTTGGTACACGCAAGATATTTGGTTCGATTTGGAGGGCTGTGACGTGTTGAGAAAGAGCAATGGGCGACTCTGATCAGCGGCGTGCCTCATGTGGGGACAGAGTGAGATGGATCGGTGTGGGTAAAGAAAGCAAAACGTGTGATGGGGGACAAAAATCTGACCTGTATGGATGGGTACACTGATCTTTGGATAGGACCGTGCAAGTGTACGTGGCGATCACGTGTATGTTAGGACAGCATTTTCTGATCTGAAATGAGCAGTCGTTTTCCACGTCGATATGCCCATGTGTTCATCTGCCCTGCCGCTAGCTGCACGACGACAAGGTGCCAGAGCTCTCTCTGATTCATGTAGCCTGAAATCAGTCGAGTGCATCTCTAGCAGATCCGGTATATTCACGTCTCGCAAATTCATTTACAGTCGTTTAATGAAATCGCAGCTCTTCCGCGCTATTTCAAAATAAATAAATCATTTACAGTAGATTTACAGGAAAAAAATGGTATCGTGAGGTTTTCGATGAAACAAATCCTCTAAACTTATCTCGTAAAATTATAAAAGATATGGAAGAACATGAGCGGTCGAGGGGCCGTGATTGGCAAGAACGTGTCCGATCAGAGGCAGAGGAGGAGCCCAACCTCTTGCCGTGACCAGCTTCTTCCTTGGGGGCTTTGCTTGTGCGCAAGCCGAGTCGACGGAGGCGGTCTTCTTCCTCGAGTCGGTGGCCGCGATGGGAGCAGAAGGAGGTGGCGTCGTGCCAGCTCCGCCCCCTTGAATGAGGTGATTCCCCAACCTCTTTCTCTTGCCGCCGTCGACATAAGGTGTTAGGCCGGTGTCAACATGCATGGCCAAGGGAGGCACGGGAGGATGGAGCGGCGACATTAGAGGTGGTGGCGACGCATGATATGGGGTACCCGGAGGCGGTGGGTACTCCATCCGATCAGCTTTCGGCATGGCGAGGCCGATTGATGAGGTTGGATGCAGCAGCGGCACGTGAGGTGGGAATGGAAGGGCGGAAGTTAGTTCGCGCCAAGAATAGTGTAACCGGCAAAAGGAAGGTTGAATCCCATAGATATGGCGGAAACAACCTCGACTATGCAGGATCTTGCAAATTTTTTTACAGGATGACGGAATTTGCGGGATCTATTCGGGGGCGAAAAATTTGCCCACGTCCGCTAAATCCCGGTTATTATTCCGGATGGTTCGTTTTACAAAATCTGCTATAGATGCTTTAAGGGTATTTTCAACACTGTCTCTTAAAATGGACAATGCATTCATTTATTGATTGAGGGCATCAGTTCGCGAACACTGAGACGGCCTATTCAATCCTATTCGTAAATATTTGAACTTAAATAAAGAAAATTCGCATAAATTTATACTTCCTACGATTCATAATAAATGTCGCTCATTTTGTATTAAGCTAGTATAAACTTTATGTTAAATGAACAACACTTATTATATATCGTAGGGAGTACAATTTTTTAATGAAATCCCTGTATTTTTGAGTGCCCTAGTGCACTCAGATTTTGTACGAACTTTGAATGAATAAATGATGTAACTACGCGGCGGTGCCGCATATTGATTTAACCGTGCGGTGGGTGATATAATCTCTGATATACTCCCTTCCATCCTTCTTACTTTGCGCATAACTTTTTTCAGTTTTTTCCTGTATAGTCTGCACGATCCAGTTTTCCAGCGATTCTTCCCAATTCTACCCTTGATTAACAACTTCGCAGGCAACGAGCAATAAATGCTAGCCTCCTCCAGTACGTGAACTTTTACCAGGGATGAGGGAGCGAGGAGACACTGTACTGATGTGATGCAGGAAACGAGGATAAAGCACGGGAGAAACCAATCAACTGGTGTGCAGCGCATTCATAGCAATCTAATTTTCTTTCTAAACTCCACGCAACAACAAGGGCAAATTAGTCCAAAAAACCCAGCCGGAAGCTCTCCTTGGTATCTGGTCCTGCACTTATACGCAAGCTAAATAGAACCGTGGGGAGTATAAGCAAAAGTGCTAGCTTTTATTACTTGAAAATTCTAATTTTTTTATCTCTTAAATCGTTAATCCAATTGACGAATTGTTCGTACCATTAGTTTTCTCGCGATGAGATCTTCGAAACTAGATCCCATGTTACTATGTTTTGATAAAGAAAATCGTCAGTAGTTGCCACATTATTGTTATCTATTTACCTGATGATTATCCATATAGTTGCCAGATTATATTAACTTAGTTGTCAAAGTTACTACACATTAATATACAATTCTAACAACAGAAAACACTGAATGTGACAACCACGTATCACAAAACAGGCAACTAAACATTATAAAATCTAGCAACCAGGTATTACAATTCAAAGAACTGAAAACACTGAACGTGACAACCAAGTATTGCAAAAACTGGTAAATAAAATTCTAAAATGCGGTAACTAGGTATTACAATTCTAACTACTGGAAGCACTGAATGTGACAACCAAGTATTACAAAAACTAATAACTAAAAATTCTAAAATATGGCAACCATATTTTACAATTCTAACAATTGTAAACACTGAATGTGACAACAAGTATTACAAAAACTGGTAAATAAAACTCTAAAATGCGGTAACTAGGTATTACAATTCTAACAGCTGGAAACACTGAATGTGACAAGTAAGTATTACAAAAACTGACAACTAAAAACTCTAAAGTATGGCAATCAGGTATTATAAAAACTGACAACTAAAAACTCAAATTTCTTAATTTTAGCACCGTTTGCAACAATAAAAATATGACAAAAAATATTGCATACCATATTTTCCATCAATTGGTGGCAGCAAATTTGATCATCGAGTAGTAGCATTTTTTGCTATCGATTGCAACAAATTTTGAGCCCATCATCTCCAATCATACTTCATCATTGTTGGTTGTAGCAAAAAAAAAGAGGGTCGATGGTAGCTTTTTCCGTTGCAACAAAAAAACGAAGCACCATTATCAACACATATACTTACCGCTGGAAAAAGTTGATGTAACATTAAAATATATCTAGATGCACCCATTTTGAGCGACACTTAGTATGGATGAGCATAATACTATTTTTATGTCATGCTCTCCAATGGATCTGCTTAGCATTAAATACATTTAGATACATCCATTTTAGCCAAAATAAAAGCTAATGCACATGCAGTGACGTTAAGTAGCTTTGCCAAATTGGTTTAATCTGGTAACTATATGGATAATATATCAGGCAAGTAACTAACAATAACGTATAAGTACTAATGATTTTTTTGTCAAAACATGTTAACATTGGATCTAGTTTCGAAGATCTCTTCGAGAGAAAACTAATGGTACAAAGTAGAAACGGATCATTAGTTAAGTGAACGGTTTAGGAGATAAAACTTTTACAAAATTTAAATTTTAAAAAGCTAACAGACGATAAATGTGATGAGCCGCCGCACAGAGGTGCGTCGCAGCTGCGTATCTTTTCCCATAAATAAAATGTCTGGAATGGCCATACTTAAAAAAAAAAAAGGTAGCTTTGCACACACGTTCTAGTGAATCCATCTTAATTGGGTTGGAAAAAGTATTATCTACCGATGGGCTGGACCAAAGCGCTTAGTATACACTAGTTTTGTTTGCAAGTTTTGGAAGGGGGTTGACCCCGTTTGGCCTCCACGAGGCTCCGCCACTGGATGCAAAGTCTTAAAAGCTTAGGCGAAAATCAAGATAACACACAAGACATAACAGGTAAATCCCTCGAGTCGTTGACCATTATAAATTGTAGTAATAGACAGAGCAGTCCTTCTGAGTTTAGCAGACGATTACTTTTAGGAAAGCCACCTACAAAATCAGAAGAAAAACACAAACGGAAAGAAAATTGAGAGTGGAAAACGAGCGCTGGAACGAGCCACCAGCCCAAGCAGCTCTTGTTGCCACAACGAGCATACGCAACGAGCGACTGATAAGAAGCTTTCATGCTCTTTGGCCCAGTCACTAAAATACTATAAGCCGGTGGGAGCGCTTTGGGTGCATCAATGTGATTTCTTTTTTCCTTTGCTCCAAATAAAACTATGCTTTTGGGCGAACTAAATATATGGTTAGACGGGATACATATCTGTGCCTTATCAAAAAGCTAATATGTGCTTCTGGGAAAAAATTGTAGCTGCGTGAGAAACAAATCTATGATTTCACGAGAAGCAAATCTATGCTACCAAAAAAATGAACAAAATATGGCTACATGAAATACAAATATGTGATTGCAAAAAAAAAATCTATGGCCCCATGAGAATCAAATATGTACTTCTAAAAAAATTATGATTGCACGAAAAATATATATGTGGCTCCGCAGAAAGCAAAACCATGCTTATGTAAAAAAAGTTAGTGGCTCACTGGCTCCACGAGGAGTAAATCTGTGCTTCTAAAAAAAAGAAAAAAATATGGTTCCACAAGAAGCACATTTATAGCTTCACAAAGTTTAGTATATTTTGTAAGAACACTTTATTACAACTTTAGGCACAATTTAGTACAATTTTAAGCACATATTTATTTCAAAAAAAGCTCGTCGAAACCTATCAATATGGGATCTAGTTTTAAAAATCTTGACCAGATCGAGAAACACAACGGTGAAAATAGTTCATGATGATAAAATGTTTCGAAAATAGAAATCTACAAAAAAAACACAAATAACAATCAGCCTCCGATCCTCTGAAAAACCCATCTAAAATTCTCTACTTGCAACAAGTGGCGCGCATGCGTTGCACCATTTATAATCACCAAAGTAAAAAAAAACTTTACACAAGGGGTACCTTCTAACTAAGCTTGCAAGTTACTTTTTATTGTTAAAGCGGGATGTGAGCCTGTTTGAGAAAAAAGCAACACAAATAATTACTCCCTCCGTTCTGAATTACTCAATATGGTTTTAATTCAAGTTTGAATCAAGGTTGAACTAAAACAATATCAAGTAATTTGGAACGGGAGAGAATACTCTTTTTGTCCAAATTGTCTATATATGCGGAAAAACGTCCCTAGTTCTTAAGCACTGATCAAAACCTAAGTCTTTCAGCTATTGACTTGAGTGAAAAAGCTATCATTCTGAAGCTTACAGAACTAACTAGATCAAGTCGCACTGTGTGAGTCCACCAAGTGATGGAACCGGGCACACACGTGGTCCGATAATAACAATCAAGAGTTCAAGACCCTCTCATGGCGTTAGACGATTGGAGTTGGAGTTGGAGATGCAACGGAATCACTCACTCAATCATAGATGCAGCAACAGCAGGCCCTTATCTTCTTTGACATCACCACCGCTTTCCCTTTGGAGATTCCATGCCGATTAAGTAATCATCATGCAAGCTCCATCTAGCTAGGTCACCTGCATGTTCTCTCGCCGCCATTGGCCTCCGCCGACGTCGTCGATGGCAAAGTTGCAACCCCCCAAACTCTCTCCCACGTATCGGAGCAGATCGATCTGACTCCGACCTTGTCGTACCGGCATCTCATTCCCGCGCGCACTCGCCGGCTTATTTTTATGGAAGAAAGAAAGAACTCGTGCGTGGATGATGCGTGAGCCTGAGTGGCTCAGTGGCTCTCGGTGCTGTCCGAGTAGGGAGGGATGGAGAGAAAGAGAAAGAGACCCGAATAAGCAGCAACTTGCCGTCGTCGTCGAGAGCAGGCCGAGGCCGGCAATGGCGATGCGCCCCGTAGGCGAAAGCGTCGGAACCTCTTTCCCGGAGCACGATCGATAATGGGGTGTGGGCTGGGCTAGAGCGTTGGTGCTTCCGGCGGCGTCGCGCGCGCGTGAATGAATTGGGCGACGTTTTTCCGCGTCTGGCTGGCTAGCTTTTGCGGATTGGTTAGGCCGGCCATGTAAAAAAAGCTTCGCTAGCTCTGCGTGCTTGTCACTATGTCAGCGCGCATATAGATTCACCAAATGTATGCATTGAAGGAATTCTCCTTTTTTAACTGGTGGGAGAAGTATGTAGAGAAATGAACCATCAAGAGAATACAAATACAATGACATACATTCGACTTCCATATAAAAATGAAGCTGATTTTGCTTGGTGGGTGTTTTTTTTTTTGACGGAACGTTTTTATTTTTGTAAGATGAATTTTATTGGTGTAAAATGAATCATCAAAAGGATACAAACACAATAACATACATTCAGCTTCTACATAGATAATATGCATACGTCCGATATCAAGCACACATCATCAATCAGCAAAGTTATATAAAACCAATGTGTTTATGCAGGAAAAAACTCAAAGCGGACAAATCTACAATTGGCAAATGACCTCAATGATCATATTCACATCAACCATGTCATAAAACTGCATGGACGTTCAGGCTTCTCCAACAACACCTCCTTCAGAAAGGGAGTGATGTTCAAGTGCCCCATGCACCGATCCAACCATTCAAAACCAAAATCTAGCTTTTTACCCTGAAGAATCTGTTCAAACATATTCGGGAAACACCTTCAACAAGATACGACATAAAAGCATGGTGATATAACCATCCTAGACCTAGGCTTTATAGGATCCTTAGAACACAAATTAGAGTGTTCCTAGGATTAGAGTATCATCTTCCCGAAGATTACATTATTTGGAAGCATACGATGCGTGGGCACTACACGGAGGCCTCTGTCTAGAAGGCACAATTGTTCTGCAAAATCCTATCCCCATGGATTATACTAGTTGGAAGATTTGGGCCCCACCAAAGGTTAATATTATTGCATGGTTGATCATACAAGATAGAATTTGAACTGCGGGGGATCAAGGTTAGTAAAATTGTGGTTTTTGTCTGCTTAGCAAAAGGGAGAAAGAGACGCATCTATCGATAAACCTAATTTGAGTGAGGATGCTACAAAATTAGGATGGCCATAATGGGAAGTAACTTAGATTAGTAACATGGCATATGTTACTACCTCTATAGTGAGTATTAACATATGTGTGGTGTCATGCAAGATCTTATTTATTAGTCTCTAGACTCATCTTGTCTTGGTACGTGTGATGTTGCAGAAACTACGTAAGTTACCACAAGCACTTCTATCTTCATTAACTAATTAAATACCACATAAACATACTTGTATGAAAATGTGTGATGTTACTACCTTAGTTATTACTCCCACTCAGCCTTAGGGAATTTAGTGTAGCTAGAGATATATTGACCCTCGAAACGCCAAATAACCTTATTTGGGTCTAGCGCTAAATTAGATGTAGCATATCAAATTTTTACACATGTCATGCATGGTTGAAAGTTATTGGAACCACATCTATTGCATGAGTTGAATCGTTCGATCATGTAGTTGATAATTATACACAGTAACAACATCTTGATTGTAACATCACGACAATTGTAGTGTAGCATTGACGTACGAAGTTTATTAAAATTGGCATTTTTTTTACAAAATGATACATATTGATGATGTTTCTATGTTGGGCATTCCAACTTTAAAAAAAAAAGATGAGGGAAATTAAATAGAAAATTATAATAATTTACACTCATAACCAAAAGGTACGACTAAGATAATATTATCTATCTACTATTAAATATGAAGCCTCAATCGACTTCCAACACTTTCACCCTTAGAAAGTTTAGTGATTTAAGAAATGATACAAACTAGATTGTATGACGACAAAGATTTACTTGAGACTTTTTTTTTGCAAATTGACTGATCTATTTAATTTGATACCTAGTTTTCTAATAAGACAACACAAAAGACCCATCTCATACTTTGGCATATTTGTACCAAAAAAATAAAGATAAATGCAGGATTCTCCATGGAAAACTATTATAGGTCATTTATAATTTTATTTTTCATATTATAAATTCAAATATTTATATTTTGATCTCATAAATATATCACAATATATTTTCACAGCCAACACGATGTACTATCATCTACTTATCCATTTCATAATTTTTGGCATGGGTTTACTCCAAATTTAAACTAAAACTACAATTTTTTTTGGAAAGAAGGGATTGGTTATTAATTATTTAAGAGCTATTGTTTTTATAATTTTACAACACATAGAGATATACCAAGAAAAAACTTATTTTTGAATACTCCTTGCATATTTAACATTATGGTTATAACTAAATATATTTCTAGTACAAACCTATGACGTTTTTAAAATAAATATAACAATTTATCAGCACTTTTCTTATAAATAATGTTGTCTCTACACCCAGGCACACCGCACCTCTTTCTCTGCACCCTTTATTTTTGCTTTGACATATGAGCTAGTCAATTAACTTGGCATGTGAAAGTTTTTCTTGTTTCTGTCAAATAAACTAACATATGAACTTTAATTTTTGCAAGCCAATAGTATAATGTTAGAACTACAATGTATATATATTTTTTCAGTTTTTTTTCTGTTCTAACATACATATATAAAGTGATATTTTTTGAGTGAAAGATTATTTTTTAAAGTACTTACAGTGCATAAAAAGATATGAAAGTTTTTCTCACACTACAGTTATAATGGTGTTGTCCTACAAAGTTTGAAGTTCATATGTTGTTTTATTTGAAAGAAACAAAATAAATTCCCGCAAATTAAGATGCAAAATGAATGGAAAAATAAGAGGGGATGCAATATACCTTGGCTCAGCCACTAGCTACTTCTCCTTAATTGTTTTAAGAGCGGGGACTATCTTGAGAGTGAAAACCCAATGTCTGGCCTTAATTGGTTATGCCTGACACTGACCTTATTGAAGGCGTTGCTTTTGAAGAATTGGACATCAGGTGTTGGCTTAGTGGTGGTTGTGCTGCGGCTGCAAGGATTGTAACTCTGTAGCGGGACTATTCTTTTTTCTTTTTTATTTTTTATTTTTTCTTTTTTTGTTTTGATTGGCTGGGTGCATTTGTAATGTCTTTTGGGCATTGTGTAGTTGCAGAGGCCGGATGTAATTGATATCTCTTCGATATTAATATATTCTCCTTTTCCAAAAAAAAAACTACTTCTCCTTACACGAAAATGCATAGTACATATAGAAATGCCTACAGTTCAAAGTAGTGAACATGAGGTCTGCTACAAATATGGTATCCAATCCTGCATGTCATGCTTAGTTGCTTACCACGTTTATATAGTCAGATTTGCCCTTGAGCAGTCGACAACTAGGATAAAATTCTTATTTTGCTCCTAAGGAAGTACTCCTTCGGCTTCATATTGAATACCGTTGAGACAAACATATCTAAAGGTATTTCATTCAGTGCTAGATACATACATTTCAGTGATAGTTAATATGCAACGGAGGGAGTAGGTGGGACTATCTTACATTTCTCATGAAAATAAACCTTGAAACTCTGCTCAGTAGTCATGTAGATAAATCTTGAGACCTTTAATCAGAAACCCCTAGAACTAGAAGGGTGCACCACAATCTCACAATAGAAAAATAAAAAAAAGCGAAGGGTGCATCATCGATCAATTCACCACAACAGTACCACCCTTCCCAGTTCCCAGACACTACAGGAACTCTTTATCCAATAGACACTACAGGAACTAGTCCCACATGAACAAATTTGAGGTGCACCCAAGTTTCTTTCACGCACCGATCTTTCCTTATCTACCCTTAACTAGAAGCACTCTCGTGCATGCATCTGCGGTTCTCTGCATGCATAGTTACCAAAGTGATTGCTCAAAGTTACCAGAAAGCAACAAGTGTCAAAGTGGTGGCGCATGCAAATTCTCAGTGGAGTCTGAATCCAACTCCACGCACGAGACGCAACATTCTCTGGGTGACGCCATACCCATGCATTTTTTGCTGCACAGCAGGCAGTATATATGTTCACGAAAAAGAGTACTTTCCGGATGAATCTTTCGTGACGACTTCGCTTTTGTAGTGTGTACTTGCGTAGCCATAGCACTCAGGACAGGACCTTGCCACTGCAAAACGTGCAACTTGAGATGCCTGTGAAATGATGATTCATGCCTATCCAGCTGCAGCCCAGTTACTTGGTTGTTGCCGCAACGAAATCACCAACTCGTGTCTGTCAGCTAGCTAGTACTTCCTCTCTCGTTCATAATAAATATCGTTCATCTAGTATAATTTTGTAAAGATAAACGATATCTATTACGGATCGAAGGGAGTACGATATTTGGGAGCTTGAAATCATTCATCTTGGAATCTCACAACATTATATTGATTGGTACATGTTACATATAGCTAAGGTCTCTTGCAAACCACATCAGTCTCTCCGAGATGGACAGAGATGTATCAGACTATCATATCAGTGGTAATAGTGACAAATAGCGTGGCATATCGATCATACATCGTAAACACAAAAAATGGGATCCACCGACCCTTCTGGTGGCGTGCTCGGAAAGCAGAAAATTTCACGGAGAACACCGCGAGATTCCTAGCAGAAAACCTCCATTGCTAGTGCGTGTGTCGTGGACGACGACGACGTACGTCTTCTCTCATGTCAGCCCATCAAACTGCACTAGCTGATCCAGCTCCCCGTCCGTTGGAGCCCGACCTCATCACGTTCCTGCGATCTGCATCATCACCATCATCATCTCCGGCTCCGGCGCCGTCTGGTCTCACGGAGGCCACCGGCAGCGCCGCCTTGGCGTCCGCCTCCGTCTCCTGCGTCTCCTTGTGCTTGCCCCAGAGGACGGCGTAGAGCCCGACCACGATCACCACGGCGCCCAGCACGGCCCCGAGGTATATCTTCTCCGACAGGATGAACGACCCCATGACGGCCACGATGATCATCATCAGCGGGCTGAACGCCGACGCGAACACCGGCCCCGTCTTCTGGATCACCAGCCCCTGCACGTAGTACGCGATGCTCGACGTCACGATCCCCTGAAACACATCAACAAATTAAAACCGGTCAAGAACTGCCAGCCAGTGGAAGAGATCATCGTCCATGGTGATGTGGTGGGCAATGCTTGGTTAAGTAGTGGTCGTACGGCGTAGGCGGCGGCGAGGAGGTTCATGTCGAAGCCGATGACCCAGACGGAGACGCGGCGCTCCATGACGAAGGTGACGGCGATGGCCTGGACGGTGCCCATGAAGCAAATGAGGGTGGTGAGGGAGAGCTGGGCGGTGTACTTCTTGATGGTGTGGGTCTGCAGGATGAAGAGCGAGGCCCAGGCGAGGGTGGCGATGATGACGAAGAGGGAGCCCAGGAACCACTCCCTGGCGGTGGGGTCGACGCCGGCGGCGGCACCGGAGGCCTCGCCGCCGCCGCTGGGCTGCGCGTGGCTGTTGGTCCACGGCAGGTGCATGAGCGGGCCCTTGTAGAGCGTCATCAGCATCGCGCCGGCCACGGTCACCACCGTCCCGAAGATCTTGGCCTGGCATCGCACCTTCTTCAGCTCTATTTTCTCCATCCTGCATAACAATCACGATCAAACCGCATGCAAAACGTTAGGCAACGATATGCATGTTGTGGTATGCAAAGTACTCTAGGTTGGTGGCGAAATTGCACCTGAAGATCACCGCCATGACGAAGGTCATCGCCGGCAGGATGTTGCTCATGGCGCAGGCGAACGTCGGGCCGGTGTACTTCAGGCCCACGTAGTAGAAGTTCTGGTCGATCACCGGTCTGCAGCAAGTGGTCAAGAGCAGGGTAAGATCGATGGGCGTGTCATTCCAGACATGCATCTTCAGATGTTTTTGCAGAGTAAGATGTGAACTAACCCGAGCAACGCAAGGACGAAGATTTGGAAGAAGATGGACCACGTCATCTTCGGCCTCACCTTCCTGCCATTTCATGTGAAGTTTCACAAGTTAGATAAAGATACCAATACATCTGGGAGCAAAAATCTACATATGATCAAGTGCACACTACTAAACGAGTAGCTAGCTACCTCTCTAGGACGAGAGCAAAGGGAGCAATGGCGACGGTGGCGAAGGCATGGCGGTACACGACGAGCACGTAGTGGCTCATCCCGCCGTTGAGGGAGACCTTGGTTAGGACGTTCATGCCGGCATAGCCGAACTGCAAGGAGATCATGGCGATGTATGGCTTGGCCTTGTCCATGAAACCGGCACAGAAAGCCATGGCGACCAACCAAACTGTTCCTTGCCTCTTCTTTCCCTAGCTAGATAGGAACTTGGTTTGTTGAGTTGAAGTAAGGTGGCAATGGCAGGGTGTGCTCAGAACTCAAAGATGGAGTGAAGCAAGCGAGTATGAGCTGAAATGGAGGAGAGACTTGACCACTATATATAGGGTTAGGGGTTGGGGATTGGGACTCTGGAAGGGGGGCATTATTGGATGACAGTGCGTCTGAGTAACGTGGGTCCAAGGTAACTAACGATGGTTCGTATATTCCAGAAATGTAGCATTGCACAGCACAGATGATCCGTTTATAGTGGCTGTCGAGTAGAATTCCTCCGGCCCAATTTTTCTAGGGAAAAGGGGAGCACAAGAATCTTCTCCCTGCTAATGGGTGCAACGTACGTGGAGCAGAGAAAACGTTATAAGAATCGGAATGTGACGGCAGCTTTGCCCGAGCGCGCTTACCTGAACTAACAGTGCATCTGGATAGCTTAGCGGTGCAGATGATAGCTCTTTAATTAAGCCGCGTGTTGCACGCAGGTGATTAGCGGTGCAGACTGCAGACTACGTAACAAGATGTTTCACAGCGCACAGTATGTTGATCTTGTGGGTTCGGCTCCTCTACAGTTAAGTGTTTACTGCACAACGTACTGTAGCATACACATCAGCCGTTCATTACCATTCAAGGGGTCTCATTTCTATCCCTTAATCTTGCTATTAACTGGAAACAAACAACTAATAATAAGGGGAGAAATCTCCCACGGTTTGGCACCAAACAAAACACACGCACGCACGCAGGTATTCCCGTTGGCGCCAAATGACAATCTGCTCGTCCTTCCCTGTAGCAGGACCTGGCGGCAAAGAAGGATCCGCTCGTCCTTCATCAAACTGCTCGTCCTCCTTGTGGCAGGATCAAGATCATCTACACCACGCTCATCCTCCTCCCTTCTGGCCGTCTTCCTTGTTTTACTCCAGGATCAATATTCATCTCTAGAGTCCTCCTTCCTCCTTCCTCCTAGTCATCCTCCTTGCAGCAGAACCAGGATGAAGGTACACATAATCTGTAGGTCATGCAAATGATCTTCTCTTCACCTTCGATCACCTATCAACAGAGAAGAAACATCAATCTCAAGGTACATAACATATGCCTGATTGTGTTCATGTTCTCAACAACAAAATAATTTGTGGGTTAAGTTTATTTTCCTATCATAGATAAAAGGAAGGGAAGAACATAAGGCCTAATGGATAATACGACAGACTCCACCAATGAAGATTCAGACAGGTTTGATCAATTTACTTAGTCTTGGTCCCTATCATCATTTTTTTATTGTAAATAGGAATATAAATTAAGTTATCCAAATTTTATAGGACAAATGTGGTTCCTCGTTGGATGCCTCAAATTGGTATGCAATTTAACTCCACAGAAGAGGCTTGGAACTTTTGGACATGTTATGGAGGTCATATTGGTTTTGATGTGAGGATAAATTATGAAAACAAGAGCAAAGTTGATGGAGTAATCACTTCTGCAAGATATGTTTGTTCCAATGAGGGTTACAGAAAAAATGACAAAAGAGATCATAATACAAAGCGTCCTGGTGCAGAAACAAGGACTGGTTGCAAAGTTCGAATGGGAATCACAATAGACCGAGAAACAGGAAATTATGAGGTGCATGAGTTAGTTGTTGAACACAACCATTTCTTGCAATTACCTGGGACAAGCCACTTGATGCCGTCACAACGAAAGATTACTCCCTTGCAAGCATTTGAAATTGAAACAGCCGATGATTCAGGAATTGTACCTAAGGCAGCCCATGAGTTAGCAAGTCGACAAGTTGGTGGTCCAGTAAACCTTGGCTACACATGTCGTGATCACAAGAACTATTTACGAACCAAGCGTCAAAGGGAATTAATGTATGGTGAAGCTGGAAGTATGATTAAGTACTTTAAAGATAAGAAAAATGAGAATCCTGCATTTGAATATGAGATGCAACTAGACTGCGATGAACAAATAGCAAATATCTTTTGGGCTGATGCAAAGATGATCATTGACTATGCTCATTTTGGTGATGTCGTTACATTCGATACTACATTTGGGACAAACAAAGAGTACAGACCCTTCGGTGTATTTGTTGGCTTCAACCATTTTAGAGAAATGGTTGTTTTTGGTGCTGCACTTTTATATGACGAGACAGTGGTTGTTCAACACCTTCCTATCAGTCCATAACAAAAAGCAACCTAGAACCATCTTTACTGATCAAGATGTAGCAATGGGTAATGCAATCCAGGTGGTATTTACCGAAGCATGGCATGGTTTGTGCACTTTTCATATAATGCAAAATGCCATCAAACACTTACCTCATAAGAAAAAAGATGAAGATGGACCAAATGTACTTGCTGATTTTAGTGCTTGCATGTACAAGTATGAGGAAGAGGAACCCTTTGAAGAAGCTTTCAACACCATCAGAAGCAATGTGGAAACACAAACTTGGTTGGATAGCATCTACAAAGTAAAAGAGAAATGGGCAAGATGTCACATGAGGAATGCTTACACTATAGGCATGAGAAGCACACAATTAAGTGAGAGCTTGAATAGTGACTTGAAAGACCATTTGAAATCTGATCTTGACATTCTTCGGTTTTTCAAGCATGTAGAGAGGGTTGTGCAAGGAAAAAGAGACAACGAGCTAAAAGAGGAATATGAATCTAGAAAAAAATTACCTAGAGTCAGAATGAGGACTCCTATGGTAATACAAGCAAGTAAAGTGTACACGCCACGCATATTTGAAGATTTCCAGAATGAATATGAAAGGTCTATCTCAGCATACATCAAGCCATCGGAAGAAGAGAATGCACATATTGTTGCAATTGCAAGTATTGACCCAGAATGCACATTTGAAGAAGAGTGCAAAGTTCTAGTTAATTGTGAACAACAAAATGTTATCTGCATTTGTGGGCAATTCGAAAGAGTAGGCATATTGTGTAGTCATGCTTTGAAAGCTCTTGATGTCATGAATATTAAGTACATTCCAGACCACTACATTTTGAAGCGATGGACTCGAGAAGCACGAAGTGGAACTATTCAAAACAGCCATGGAAACATTGTTTTGGAAGACCCTAGATCAGAAGATATGCAACAATTAAAGTTTTTCATGCACGAGTTCCATGGCATAGCTTCCCAAGCAGTTGCATCAGAAGAGTGCATCAAACTAGTAGATGATACTTTGAAGAATCTCAGGAAGCAAGTTGAAGACAAAACTCACACTACAACATGTACAACTGAAGTTATATCTAAAGAATCAGACAGTTCTTTAGAGGTTGCTTGCCTAAAGAAGAAGGAAATTTCGAAGAAGAATTCAAGAAGAAATAAATCATGGCTTGAGAAGCAACACCCTCGTAAAAAGAAGAAGACAGCAACGAAAGTTGTACCTAACAATCAAACTCATTATGTAAATCTCTTCGACTTATCTAACCAGATTACTTATTAAATAGACTAATATAAAAACAGCCGGACATAAACTATATAGTAACAACTCAACTAATGTTTGTTTTTTTCATAGAAAGGACATAATGACATTCCAGTAGCACAATGTCAAGCACCTATAGAGCACATGGCTGGAACAAGTGCAAATAGTTTGCAAGAGTATGGATACTATTGTCATTTACTGACGGTATTCCACTTATCATGTCTAAAATTCCTAAGATTCATTGTTTAACAATATGATTTTTTGTGTAATCGTTTGTATCTCCCTTTAATTTGCAGAGTCAAGGCGATGATGTTTGGGATTTATAAACCTATTCTGTTCATATTTTCCTTGGAGATAAGCATGCATGTGTGCTGCGTTGTCTTGCTAGATTGACCTCAACTACAACCGTAGGAAAAAGGCAATACAAAATGGTATTTGTAATTCCCTTTCTTTTGCCGACACGCTTGAACTACAGCTAGTGATATATTGTTAGTATCCCAGGACAAACCAGAGAGAACCTTTGTAATTGGTTATCTGTTTTAATTTGATAGCACCCTTTTTGTTTCGGTTTCAGATCAGTTTCATGTTTTTTGGCAGCAATTCTCCATCCAATAGTTATGTGTACATTTTGTTTATTTTCGTACTTGACCATACATCTATAGAATTCTCGAAGGTAACCAGCTAAATGACAATAGCAATGGCTTAGTAAACATAATGCACATCACACAAGATGCATACAAAAAACTGAATGTTCTGTTACCTGAACATTACACATTCGCATCTCATTTCGTCAATGGAAGGGCTTGGCTGGGGAGGGGTCCAGCCGCTGCACCGACGCCCAGGAAAGGAGGTGGCTTGGCCATCCCTCGTCGGCAGCGTGGTCGTCGTAACAGCGGCGACGTGGGCGCGGCGTCCGTCGCCGGCTTCGCCACCAATGCCAAAGAACCAGGGCAAATGTCGGGGTTGGGGAAAGAGGCTTGGCTGAGCAGGTAGAGCCGACGCACCGTCGCCCGGGGAGAAGCTGGGATTCCAATTCGTCGGCGACGAGGTCGTCTCAGCAGCCGCGCCGTGGGCAGGGCCTGTCGCCGGCTTCACCACCAATCCCAAATCACCGGCGAGGGCACGAGTCTGAGCGCGCGCATCATGAGCATCAGCCCCGCTGCCCGCCGCTCCAAGTCCGGCCGCTCTCCGTGGCCGTCCCCACCAGCTCCTCATCTCCTCTTCTGCAGTGTGGTTGTGCTGTGTAACCCGCAGTGGGGGTGGAATGACTGTGCTGAGGTCTCTAGCAAGAAGAAGATAAGGAGAGGAAGGAGAGTCGTTGGATGGTAATCTACGGCTGATGTGTCCGCTACAGTACGCTGTGCAGTAAACACTTCACGGCAGAGGAGCCGAACCCTGATCTTGCATTGTGTGCGCTCGGCGACAGGTGGCTTATCATCATTACGTGGGTAGATCTCCAAGATTTCCATATTTTAAATAGTCATATTTTTTATTACATTGAAGTATATAAACCTATGAAATTACGGTAAAACACATGGACACGCGCACACACCTTAATTTGTGCTGTAAAAAAAGATGCAAGATTATAGTATCTTCAAACTCTCTGTTCTAGTCGGTGTCACCATATTCGGTTCGGGCATCATCTAATTCAATTGGGACTTGGGAGCCAATACAAAAAGCTTCCTACATTCCTTTTCTTATGCACATGTAATTTTAGACTCACCATCGCATGCCTCTCTCCTGACCGACTCGATCTCAATGCTATGCAGTCGTTCTTCTATATCCACCTCAAAATTGACTGCAGCAAAAATATTTTCCACTTTCCAATATAATAGAAAATCTGTACAAATAAATACCGAAGATGTTTGCTACATGTCACACTTGCCACAAGTGTGTCAACCGTGTGTATGGCTATTGTTGTTTCACATCTGTTATGGCATGCCACAGTTACTTACATGCATCATGGCTCATCTATCATAGACTTTTATTGTTGCCAATCTTGTTAGTCATGTCTATCCAAATGTTTTCTTCACACCTTTTTTCCCAGTACACTTTTTGTACTTTCTTGAATCAACCAAGTGTGGGAGCCCTTTACACAAAATCTACACTTGACACTCTAACATCAAAATTTCCTTAAAAAGTAACATTATTGATATTACACACTCCCTTCATCCCATAATATAAGATCATTTTGCAAGCTGTGTTAGCTTGAAAAATGGTCTTATATTATGGAACATAGGGAGAACTTATTAGTGCATTCTCGATATATTATTCTTTTAGCTTGTTACTAACAACGAGAGAAGATCAAACTTTATAAAAAAACATGACTACCAATATTTTTTCCCTTTTAGAATTTTTTTCCATCACCTTGGTGCTAGAAAATTAAGTATTCCCTCCAATTCATATTAATTTATCTTGAAATGGATGTATCTAGATGTATTATAGTGCTAGATACATCCATTTCAGGACAATGAATATGGACCGGGGAGAATATTGTACTTAAGCAGTGTTCTTGATTGATGATTGAAAGGATAAAATAAGTCCCATTTTTCTTGATTTTTCTTTACCTTTTTATTGGATCTGGCCGCCGTGCCCCTGGCACTAGCAATGTAGGGTTGGTCAATTGGTGGAAAATCACGGGTAATACATTCATATTTTTAGTGTGGTGTGATTGGTTGAGCTCTATGATCATGCATTGGTCTACATTGTAATAGACTTTGTACTACTTTGTGCCTTATTTCTTAGTGAATAAAATGCGAAGCTGAATCTAAAATCTGAAACAAACAACTATTTCATTTGAGATTCAGGGGTTAAATTTAGCTTTGATAGTGAAGCTAAATCTAAATTCATATCATTTTTTAGTGCAATTGCCTGAAGCACGCCAAAGTGTACTTCGGTTGAAAAATATGATTCTACGTGAAGCCAATCCTCGGGTGATTTGAATCCAATCAAAGCTGAAACAAACAGGGCCACAAAATCAGATTTGTCAGTGAAACAAATCCACAGCTGATTCGAACCCAGTCAAAGCTTAAACAAAACATGGACTTAATAGACCTTGTACCGTTCCCTTTCTCATTTCGTTCTCCATATCATGTAAACACCGATTCATCAACATTTCATAAATTGCAGACATGGTCGCATGGACTATTGAATGTGCTATGAGGATCTTAGATTGTTCGAAACTTTGTTTTTTGAAGGAAATGGAACATACCTAAAAAATCATTTTTCAAGTAGGAGTGTGTAGAAAGGCATATCCACTTGTTGCCTCGTTTGCCTACTCCATGTAATCAAGAGTTCACACCAGAATTATGCAGTGGATTGTGTTTGTTGATTTCTCTCCCGAAGATCCAATATAATAGAGAGGAGACTCAATTAAACAATTTTTCAGGTAGAGGTTATAGTGTCTTCGACATCATCCCCTCGTTGGAGGTGACTTCTTGGAGATACTAATCTTCGCTAGTCAGTAGAAATCCTCTAGAGTTTGGATCTCCAGTTTGAGGTACATGGAAGCGGTTTGTGGTTGTGTGGGAGGTGGTGTATGCTCTTCTTTTATTTCCGTTGGAGGTTCCACTTTCTGCCATGCTTCACCGGATGTGGGTGAAGTAGGCGAGGCCAGCAATGCACTTCGATTGCATGGTGGACTCGATTGAATTGGCCCCTTTGGTTGCACCTCAACCTTCATCGCTACGGTTAGGGAGTGCTTTGCGAAGATGCTCTATCATGGGATCTCGGTAAGGGATGCATTTTCCCACTTTAACGATACAACAGTGTCATGGCTCATGGATGGTCTCAGTTGTGTGTAGCCTTTTGACTACGTCGACAACATGAGGGTGTTATGTCATTGCCTCAACCTCACATTACCCTAAGACTACGGTAGTAATATATAGGTGTCGTGGTGTGCACTCGACTAATCAAAGCTATTTTTACTAGTGCATTGGTGCAAAAGTTATGATATTTCTTGTTGTATGCATGTTTTCTTCGGTTCTTTGATGGGAGTTGTGTTTGTAGAGGTTATCCAAGAGTCTTGAGTATTTGTTCCTCTTCTTGCTTTCCCCTATTCTAGTGGTGGCGCGTGTTCTTCTACTACCATTGTATGTCGTTGTATCTCGATTCTTTTATTTCATTTAAATGGTTCAGGTCAGTTAATGCCCATCGCAGTTCACCTACAAAAACAATAATTCTACGCGACAAAACAAAAAGTCAGTTAGCATCGCACCTTTTTACACGCCTTAGATGTGGCATCGGCTTTCTTTTTATCACGCCAATGTAGGATATTATTACTAATATGGAGTGGAAAGGATTGATAAGCTCTAGAATCGACTTTCATGCCTTTTTACAACGATGATTGCTAAGCAATACAATGTTTAACATGTTTTTTTGTTGACTTGAAGTACCTATTACATACTTTTTTTCATGGTGAGTTCGTACAAGTACCCTATAGTTGTTACCACTAGTGGCTACAGCAAGAGGAGCACTCTCTATTCGCTCTTCCTCTCTACCAACTAGGAAACAACTGACGTGGCGGCAATTCTTTAACGGTGAGGGATGCATCATGCATGCATGTTGCTGGAAATGACGAGTCTGTTGCTGTCTAATCAAGTAATCAACACAGCTAGCTTTCATTTTCCATGGAAGAAAACAGGCGCAGCTTCAAGTGAGAGCAAATCATGGAACTGTCTCAGAGGGTCCTATCATCTGATCGCTAAAGAACGATGCACAATGCTCGCAGAAGGTCTTCAGGCTAGATAAGTACGTAGCTGTGTTCATATATCCCCAAGATGAGAACAACAACTTGATGATCGATGGCGATGCCTTCTCTGCCGGGTGAGTGCATGTGAGGGTGACCTTTCTAAGTGAACACTGTTCAGGAGTAGTGCATGGACGGTAGGAGCAGTGTCACGTACGCACATCCCTCTTAGACAAATATAAACATGGCGAGCGCGCGGCTGCGGAAAGCCACGTCCATCTTCAAGAGAGAGGTTCCAAGTGGTTTTCCATGGCGGAAAGCGAAGGAATTAGCATCTCCAAACTATCCTCTTAAGAGAAACATGCATTGGCCAGTAGCTGTTGCCTAACAATTAATAGAGGCTTCAATTACATGCCCTAGCAGAGTCCTCCATAAGTTCTCTTCTTGGCAGAATCGTCCAAAAGAAGTCCTCAATTCATTGAAGTTCACTATTCCATGTGTAGTCTTATAAGACAAACCAGAACTTCTGAATTCCACAGGAGTTTTCGCAGGATGCAGTTTCGTTTATCGCGTTAATTTGAAAGAAAATGTGGCACCTTATGCATGATCACGCCGCCGGTGCCAGCTGCACCTGCATTGGCGCCGACGGCGGCAGCAGTAGTGGATCCTCGTGCGCGCATGCAGTTCGGTGGCCGGAGATGATGATGGTATGGTAAAGGCTAAAGAGCTCCCAACAATAATTTCTACTTTCCCTTTGGCTTTGGCTATAGGTGTCACTCGGTCAGTCACGCACTCATGTTTGTTCATCGACACGCCCCCAAATATCTGGACATGTCTAGGATTCTTGGTCAGTGCATATTATATACAGTACAACACCAAAACCAATTCAAATTGCTGGATGCCTTGCTCAACTTTCTGCGCACTATCAATATCTGCTAAGGCTGCAGGCCTACTCATTTACAATATATCACATTTACTCCCTCTGTTCCCTCATATTAGTTTGCTAAAACATCATATATTAGGGAACTGAGGGTGTATTAAACTTCATCTTATAAAAGTATCACATACAAAATCATGAACTTATGACTCCATTCTAATATTCATAGAGAAATGTCTGCTGAACCCGGGTTTAACTAGACAAGACCAGAAACTCTTCGTGTCACAAGCATCTTGGAGATGTGAAAGAAAAGGCAAGCTTGACAGCCAAAGTGATTTCTAGCCAACCAGGGAACGACATGGCAAGGTGTATCCTCATCCTAGTGGCAGCGCCAGGTTTCAAGGGGCGTGTATTCATTTTGAACGTGGTATTCATTCTGTCAAAATCCTCATCGTTTTTGCTAAAAAATTCGTTGTTCTACTAAGGTTTTGTTAAATCATGGGTATTCACTTGCATACATGGAATACACGCTCACGCCGTCCTTGCCTCATCCCTCGACCATATTGTCTATTGTATTTAATCTGTATATATGCAGTTTCATTTCTGGTATTTTTTGTAGGGAATTATTTATAAAACTAAAGTATGTTATCTTAATAAATTTAAAACTAAATTAATTTAAACATTATTTTACAAATAAAAATAATCATTCAGTGACCATTTCAAAAATAAATTCAATGACTATTTCAAAATAACTATTATAATGATTACATCCTCTGTAAACTAATATAAGATGTTTTAGATAACTAAACTAGTGATCTAAAACATCTTATATTAGTTTACGGAGGGAGTATTTCGTAATAACTACTTAAGTTACAACTAAAAGAATCATAAAACACATATTTCACAAATTTTCAAATATTACTTATATATTTTTGTTAACACCTATTCCAAAATTTTCATCACAGATATATTTCCCTATGATATAATTAAAATATTATAAATATGTAGTTAACTAGCATATACGTATTTCAGTATAAACTATTTCAAAAATAAAACTTTAACTTTCATAATTTAACTAACATATATGTATGTTATAATTTTCAGAATACATATTTCAATAATATAAAAAATCAAAACATAGATTCAATAATTTTAACGTTTCAACACTTTAAAATATCTTTATAACACATATTTTATCAAATTGCAAAAAAAATAGAGACATATTTTCAGTAAAAAAAGTGTAACATTTCAAAAAGTTCAACAACTTTTGAATATTTTAAGTATTTTAATTTATTTCACTATTTTCATACACAAATTTTTTAGTTGTTGCACTAATTTTAAATTACATAATTTTGATTATTTCATTAATTTTAAATCAATTATATCAATTATTTGCACTTATTGATGGGACACAATATCACATTTCACATATCACAATCCATATTTCGGAAATCGCACATATAAAAAATCATATTTCACGTACCACAAACCATATTTTTCCCGCGACAATAATTTTTTAGGCATATTACAACATTTCACATTATGCACATAACTGGTTTCATTTTTGAAAGTGCTATTCTGATCCTGATCTCACTTGCATGCACATGAGTGAATAGTAAAACCTCGATGAAAAAATAAAGAAATAAAAATGTTTTTTATAAACCTCGATGAGTGTTTCACTTGCGTTTATAGTTTTGTTATGGAATGACATTGAGTTTTTTAATGGAATGCCATTGATTTTTTAGCATTGACTTTTTTCAAATTGCCACAAATGTCTTTCCATCAATAAATTTTGCACATGCGTTTCATCAAAGTTTGTAAAAAACAGTTTTTGTAATTTTTTTATTATTTTTGTAGATATTATTGTTTGCCCGGGTGCATGTTAGCTTGGGGATTGGAAACTCCATGCTCATTTATTTCACATAATTCACACATTGCACATATCGCAAACTAATGAAACAGATGTTTCACGTAAATTCGCAAACTGGAAATAGGTCTTCACAAATTGGTTGAACAAAAAGGTTCTAAAATAGATACTAGGTAATCCTACAAATTCTTCGAAAGAAAGTGGCCGATGCGACAACACCACTTGCTCGTCGATGGGGAGATCCACCGTCCACCGATGCAGGAGCAGGACCTCATCTCATGTCCATGGTGACGGCGAGATCCATTAGTTATGCACTTCCAGATCTCCTGCTCATCGAGCAACGGAGGAACGGGGCAATGCAAAGCGATACTAGGGTGGTGATGAGCTCGGAATAGTGCAAAATAACTTGATGCTCCGATTGCAAAGTAACTTGATGCTCCATGTGTGACACATATGCATGTAATAAAACGTTGTTTCAAAGGGAAATCATGTTGGGTTTCGTGTCTAAGAGCAAATATATCGAGATGCGCCATTTCGCCGTTAACCCATATATATGCAGGTTTTTTTAGAAGATGGGCGGAGTTTCAACCCAGAACATAACCTCCATATTTTCTTCGATCCGTAATTTTTTTGCAAGTGGTCTGCAAAACACCTCTTCGGCATTATATCTTGTTGGGCGCTTTAGGGTCGCCGTCTCTCATCCATTCCCCTTCCTGCCGCCGCAATTTCTTATCTCCGCCGCATTCACTATCCTACTCCACCGAGAAATTCCATGGTGTCTGATGCGGGAGCAGGTTTCAACCTTGGCGCAACCTGAGGGTCGAGCGGAGGAAGTGCCAACAACGGATCCGGTGGCTCGAGGAAGCACAGTCGGTTCTTCCTCCGCAGTGGTCGAAACGAAGAAATCAACCGCACACATGGATGTGTCTCGCGGATCTCGACGAACAACTTGTGAAGTTAACTACGAAGTTGTGCCACGCCGAGGAAGCTCTCTCTGCACTGCCAACTTCGTGGTAGTTATCTGTGAAGAGAGTGCAAAGAAATGCCGCACCACCGCCAGGGCTCATTACGATGTTATTTACGAGAAATATCTGGCGTGTGCCCGCTTCGTCCCCAAGCTATGAGTTCCGTCTCTTCCTCGATGGCCTATCTACTACCTGGCGATCTTCGGTGACCTAATGTTAGATTCTCTGTGTGTGTTTGTGTGCTCCGGTGAATTGATGTACTATGAAGAAAGTTTATTTTAAAAATGTAATATGTTGTTCGAGGATGCAATACCCGTTCTACCACAGCAAATTTTTCATTGCATATTTGATTTGCAGCGACCCATAAAATCGAATATAGTGTATCAACATTTAACGTATCTGCTAGAGTTGCTCTAACCTGTTTTATGTTTTTGATACCGAGTATAATAACACCATATCTAGAAGCAACCCAGTCAGATTCCGACATCAGATAGCACGAGTATCATTTTCATTTCCCGCAAAGAAAAGAAGAAGATTCCGACATCAGATAGCACGGCCGGAACAGGCTAATCTGGAGATGGATCGACCCCATCGTCGGAATGCATGTCACGTCGGAGCTCGACAGCAACGTTGCACACTAGGTACGCCGGCGATTCGACTTGCAACACGATCGAAAGCATCGGCAAAACGAAGTGGGCAGATTAGAAAATCGTTAGCATCTGCCTGCGTGCGTCACTTCGCAAGTCGATTCCAGCAGAAACCACTCGCGATTTAACTAGTCATTCGCCGCTGACGAGATCGACGACGTCCCGGCCGGGAGATCGATCGGCCGGGAAGTCGCCGTGGTTCGGCGATACGGTTGCCGGCAGGCAGTTCGGATCTTGGGTTCGGCAGTTTTTTCTTTTCTGGACAGGTTTTTTTAATGCGGCCGCATAATGATGATATATCGTGTTGGATTTGCATCGTCTGTACGACAATGCTTAATTAATGAGAATATTTATCGGTTCAATGATGCTTATTTTTTGTAGGCAAATATTCTTCCGTGGTGGCCAGGGTCTAGTCCTGTTATTTTTGTTTTGTTCTGTTAGGGAACCAGGGTCTAGTCGTGTTTAAACAAGTGTTTGATCGTCAATCTGTGGTTAAGTTGGTTAGGTGAATAATGGTATTTCAGTTCATCAGAGTTTAAATCTCATATCCATATCATATTCGAATTTTCCATGATGTGTTTTTAGTGGGAAGAGATGTTCTCGTCGAATATGAGATGATGACTTCGTTAATTTTAAAATGATGTACCGATCTAGTATTACGAAGATGCTCATAAAGGTAGTATATGCGTGTATGCATTCATAGGGGTAAGTGTATACTCGTGTATGTAAAGTTGTAAATGCTTGTATTGTACTTTATTCTAATAAAAAGACCGCAAAAAGAGAAAATGATACTGATGGGTGCAAATTGATATGTAAAACTGAGCAATATACTGTAATGAAACTAAATTGCTTGAAAGACAAGTTTATAAGTGTTCAAACACACAAATTATGTTTTGGCAGGGCGACGGTTCATAGACAATTGAATTAAATTTACATGGCTTGACATAGTTTATAGGTTTACGTAGCTCTTTTTTTCTTCTTTTTCAAAAGATGAAGAAAATATATGGTTCCCATATGATTTTAGGCAAATATTCTTCCATGGTAGCTAGGGTATCGTTATTTTTTAAATAGGTACACAACCGCAAAAGCAGACATGATACTCGTGAGATGCCAATTTCCATTTCTTGAATAGGAAAATGGTTATGTACTCCTATAGGAGCATGTACCGTCACTTCACATATAAACCTTAGATGAAAACCTCTTTAGAAAATTTATTGTCCATTAGCACTTGTATTAGATACTTCCTTCGATTAAGCGACATTTATTATAGATCGCATGGAGTATGATAAAGTGAATTACATGGAAAATTATATCTTAGTTAATACTCCCTCCGTTTCAAATTAGACGAATTTCCTTTGTTAACATGTGTATGTAGATATATACACAAATAAAAGTCATCTAATTTGGAACGAAGGAAATATATTTTATATAATTTGTGTACATACAACTTTTTCGTACGTAAACAAGGGTATATCGCAAAAGGTAAATGCCCCGATGATATTTTTTTGTACTACTTGTATTTTGGTATCTTAGAATAATTAATTAATAAAGATATATTGAATTTATAAAGAGGTATAAAATATATGTATTAGCGGTATATTGTTTTGTACTACTTGTATTCTTAAATGAAGAGAATAGTCGGTAATAACTAAACTTGAAGTAGAACCACGTCAAGTAATTCCGGACGGAGGGAGTATGGTATAGTGAAAGTTGTTTGAAAACTTTGCTATCATAAGTTTTCACAGAATACGAGGATGTCAAAGAATGGTGTGGGCAACACTATTGCATTTTTTTACTATGAATACGAATTGAAAATTGGTTATTTTGATTTGTATATTTCAACCATGAATTTGATTGTATCTACTCAACACATGCAGTCAAGCACAATATGGTTTTGTTGGCACATGACACCATATAACTCACTTATTGCCCATGGCAATGTCCCGAGCCGTATGATATCTCTATGTGTTAGGGTTCGCGCAGAGATGTTAGAAATCAATATTTGGATAAACAAACTAGCACACAAAAGGGCCTTTCGGATTAGATGCATATAGAATACAAACACTTGTGTATAACAACATTAGCGTACTTCTAAAATAGACACAACTCATTGAACATAACTGTAAAAAATAATTACTGAACTGGATATAATTTTGAGCCAATCCAAGCCTAACATAATGGGCATTTGCCAAATTTTCGAATCATTTTCTTGCAAGGGCTAGATCACGCTTACCGCAAGATATATGCACCTCTCGCTTATATCATAGTGAATGGGCTGCCCCAGTAACATACGCTCTTTCTTTGGTTTTCTGTTTGTTTCTTCTATTTTCAAATATGTACTAAATTTTTCTGTTCATTTCTTCTGTTTTCCTGTTTTGGTGTTCCTTTACAGTTTTCTTTGATTTTAGTTGGTCTTTTATTTTTCATTTTTGAAATACATTTCGTATAACTTTCTTATACACATGGAATATTTTTTTAACACGTGTCGAAGATTTTTGAATACATAATAAATATTGTTACATATGAAAATATTTCTAGAATACACTTAAAATAATTTTCCAGTACACGCTGACCACTTCTTCAGAATTATGAAAATATTTTTTTACATTTTTAATAATATTTGAAATGTCACAAATATATTTTTGAGACACGTGAAAAATGAACAAATTTCTGAATGATATGATTATTTTTTAAATGACGCAACATTCTTTTTACGTTGTATACTTTTATAAAAATGGCAGGAAAATATTTTTGAAAAACATGAATTCTTAAATGCTATAAAGTTTTTATGAGAATAATGTTTAGCACTGCATGAAGATTTTTAAATGTGTGCTGAACACTTATAAAATTTGAACTAAATTGATTTTTAAATACATGTATTTATTAAATTTTAAAAGTAAGTAAACGTCAAAAACAAAAAATACAATGCTATTAGGCCGGTGCAGTTCACGCGCTCCAAGAGCGACGAGGCTCTCAGGGGCTATTTGGTTCCTAGCCTTGCCATGCCACACTTGTTTGCCGAAGTTGCCTTAGGTTAGTTTTTCAAAATAAAAGCCACAAGATGGCAAGCCTAAGGCAATCTTGCCATAATTTTTATGTGTATGGAATATGGGGCCCTAGTGTGGCAAAAAACATCTTACCTAACATGAGACTTGAACCAAACACTAACTTAACTTGCTTAACCTTAGGTGTGGCAAACTTAGTCACAAACCAAACAGGCCCTCAGTCTCACACTTAAGCCACACAAAATCCAATTTTCTCGCACTTACAAAGACGCAACTCGATCTCGCCTCTGGGTGTGAGGGAGTCGGCCGACCCAACAGAGTAGCACCTTTGGCTTAAATTTCCTTTCTATTTTTCTTGTGTTTTTTCTTTGTTGTTCACTATTTGTATAATTTTCCATTGATTTTCCTTTTATTTTTTCAGGTTTTCACTGACTATGTTCGCTTTTTTTTTCACCTCCTTCCACCTAAACCTGCTTATATGCATTATAGAAAATTCTTCTATAATATAACTAGCTTGGCAACATGAATTCTCTAACTTACTTCTAGATAACAAACCTGTTGAAGGAGGAGATGATCTTAAGATAGTTTTTTCTTAATGGAGAGAGCAAAACATGCTCCTCCCTTTTATAATCGATAATGAGAGTCCAGGCTTCCTACACACATATAGCCTTAGAGAATTTTTTCTGTATTTAATCAATAAGTCCTAATAAATAACCATGATGAAATACTTTTCCTTTCCATGCGGCACCCTCTTAAAGGAAAGCTAACTCAAAATCTAACTAATGCTGATAGGGAGAACTTCAGTTCTCGATTATCCTTTCACTCAAGCTAATGATAAGATCTAACTCTATCAATTCATTTCTATCTTTATTTTCTCTTATTTATCCCATTCCTATCTATACAGTGTATTGTCCCGAAAGATAGTGAGTCAACCAAGCAAGTGGGAATTTTGTTTTTCAACACATTTTTACATTTTTATACACATTTTACATTTCATATACATCAAGAACATGTTTTTATATATCTTTAACATTTGTAAATACATGATTAGCTTTATTAAAAATATATGCTTTGATGATTACTTTTTTTTCATACACATTGTGCATTTTTTGTATACATATAAAACATTTTTAGACACATTTAACATTCAATACATGATTAACATTTTACCAAATACATACTTATTTTTTAAGAAAAGAATCAAATACATGTTAAATATTTTTCAAATACATGTTGAATCATTTTTTGAGTGATAGGAAACATTTTTAAAAATATATGAAAAAGTTAACTTATATAAATATTTTTCTAAAATGCTACAAACATATTTCTAGAAAGTGAGAAAATTTTAAAATTCTAACTTGCACTTTGAATGATATGATTTTTTTTATATATAAGTGCACGATTTAAAAAAACATATACCATTTTCAGTGATCTAAATTAATTTAATTTTGAAACACGTTGAAAAAAAATTAAATGCCATGAACAACTCTTTAATCCTATCATCATTTTTTAATTACAATAATTAAACCTTTACACGCGTTAACAGTTCTCAAATTCATGGTGAACATTTTTTAAAATTAAATTAAACTAAGTTTTTGGAAATATTTTAAAAGTTAAACAATTCAAAAGAACGGGCTTTCTCTATCTCTACACATTTTCTTGCGCCTCCTCTCTCTCTCTCTCTGTGTCTCTCTGCACACACACAGTCCCAAAAATTCCAACTAGTTCGCCTAACAAAAATAATTCCAAGTGGTGTTTGCAGCGGATCTCGAGGCAGAAGAAGCCGCCGCCCCTCCACGAACCACGATACCGCGCCTCCAATGGCGCGCGGACAGAGGCGGCATCCCGTCACGATACACAGGGCCGTCCAGTTCGTTTCTCTCTTCGACCCAGGCCCCGCGTAACAAAGCCAACGAGGTGCCATGGGCTCCATGGCGGCGCCGCCGTGCCACGTCGTGGCCGTGCCGTTCCCGGGCCGCGGCCACGTGAACTCGATGCTGAACCTGTGCCGCCTCCTCGCCGCGCGCGACGGCGTCTCGGCCACCGTCGTCGTCACCGAGGAGTGGCTCGGCCTGCTGGGCGGCGGCCCGGCCCTCGCGGACGCCGCGCGCGTCCGCCTCGTGGCCATCCCCAACGTCATCCCGTCCGAGCACGGCCGCGGCGCCGACTGGTTGGGGTTCTTGGACGCCGTGTACACCAAAATGGAGGCGCCGTTCGAGCGCCTCCTCGACCGGCTCGGGGCCGCGCCCCCCGCGGCCATCGTCGCCGACACGTTCGTGCCGTGGGCAGTGCGCGTCGGCAACCGGAGGGGCGTCCCCGTTTGCGTCCTCTCGGCGCTCGGCGCCACCATGTTCTCCGTGCAGTACCACTTTGACCGGTTGCCCACCCTTGCCGGCGGTAGCGCTGACATCGCCGGTACCACCTCTAAACCTCAGCTACCTCGTCCCCCTCCTCTCGTAGCTAGAACGCAATGTTCTTCTTTGTCCAGTTAACATTTCTACATCACCTTAGTGACCAGTTTTAAATCTCATGCAGATGCCACTGATCCTAGTTTGATTGGAAACTACATTCCTGGACTCAAATCGATCAAGCTAAGCGATCTTGAGCCCACGCACTCCGACAAGATCAGGCTGGACAAAATCCTTGAAGCATACCCTTACGTGAGGAAAGCGCAGTGTGTCATCTTCACCTCCTTCTACGAGGTCGAGAGCAACGCCATTGACTATCTAAGGCAAGAGCTCCCCTGCCCTGTGTTTGCCATTGGCCCTTGCATCCCCTTCATGTCCCTCCAAGTCCAAGAAAACCATGCCAATCCAGAGGGAGAAAGCTACATGGCTTGGCTGGACGCGCAGCCGGCGAGCTCAGTACTCTACATCTCGCTCGGCAGCTTCCTGTCGGTGTCGTCGGCCCAGCTCGACGAGATCGCCAATGGCCTGGCGCAGAGCAAGGTGAGGTTCCTGTGGGTGCTGCGCGACGCGTGCGGCCGCGTGCAGGGCATGGCCCGTGGAAGCGGAGGCGACGGCGTGGTGGTTCCATGGTGCGACCAGCTCAGAGTGCTGTGCCATCCCTCCATTGGCGGATTCCTCACCCACTGCGGCATGAACTCGACGATGGAGGCGCTGTACGCCGGCGTGCCGATGCTCACTCTGCCGATAGCTTTGGACCAGCCGATCAACAGCCGGCTTATCGTCGATGAGTGGAAGGTCGGGCACAGCCTCAAGGAGAAGGTCCGGGCCGACGGCGTCATCGGTAGAGAAGAGATTGCCGGAGCTGTGAAGAGGCTGATGGATTCTGGTGATGGCGAGGGCACGAGGAGGAGAGCTTCGCTGCTCAAGGAGGCTTCCCTCACCGCAGCTGAAGTTGGTGGTTCCTCGTACAAAGATATCACGGCTTTGATCGATTACATTTCACAGTGCAAGAACTGAATTGTTTTTATGGACAACATTTCCGAAATAAACTTGGTATGGTAGTACTACATTTTTTGTAATAATTTATTTGAATTCGATCGGTTGCTACGCTGCTAGAACTCCGCCTTTAAGCTAGGTTTCACCGGCTACCCAGACCACATAGTTGTCCGGCATGTAGTGGCAGATGGGCTCCCCACGGGACCCGTTGAGCATGGCGAAGTACTCGGCGTCCCAGCCGGCGGTGTCCTCGTGGCAGACGGCCACCGCCGTCGCGCGCAGCGAAGGGTCATCCTTCCCGACCAGCTCCACCCGCACCGCCCGGACGTTGCCGGGCCGATGGCAGTACAGGACGTCCGCCGGGTACGGCACCACGTCGCCGACGCCGCCGACGCTGGCAATGCCGCTGGGCGCCACCACGTACCTGCGGGGCTCCTCGCGCCCGTGCACGGCCGTCCTCAGCGGCTCCGCCGTCGTGGCACCCAGGGCGGCCGCGGCGAACTCCATGGCCGCCCGCTCGCTGGTGGCGCAGACGTGCGGTGGTTTGCCCGGCTGGTCGTCGCCTTTGCGGCCGCAGAACCGGAGCGTTCTGGCGACCTGCCGGGCCAGCTCCGAGCCTGGCGCTATGTTGTAGTAAGCCAGTATGTTTCGGAGGCTGCCGTAGTCGAACGGCGGCGGCGGAGGCGGCACTGAGTCCGTGCTGGCGGCGCTTGTCCTCCCGGCGTGCCCCAGCTTCATGTTCGCCGGCAATACGGCGCCGGCGATCAGGTTGCGCTTGAGGAAGAGGATGCCTTCCTTGGCCCTGAGGTGCTGCGGTCGGGGATTGCACCATTGCGTTGGGAACACGCCGTCTGACGCTGCACTCACAATCACAACACGTACGCTATTCAAGATGGAAATGGAAATGTGATATTGATTTAACTTTTCTCGAGTTAGGAATGAGATTACGTACGATGAAGATGTGGGATTGTAGATGAAGGACCGCGCGGTGACCGCGTGACTTTGTACCAGGCGGCTGAACTAGACCGACCATCTACAAAATATAATCGAATCAAATATATTTAATGATAACTTCAAAAAAATATTTAATGATGGTGTGGCTAGCTTTCATCTAGTACATGAGAATTTCCTTTAACTATGTGTCTTCTCATGTAACTCCTACACTATTTGATTTCACGCGAAGATTCATGTTTTGATAGTATGGTCTTATAAGAATATGTATGATAGCTAATCACACATGTATACAAGTTTTTTAAAATAGTGGTCTGATATCTCTTGTATTGCTGTCTTATAACCGCTGTTACACTCTCATCATGAAAAACACTACTATTCCTTATCACGAATTAGACAAACACTAGCACTCCACAAATAGCAGCCATAATCTGGCTATGTAAAATGTTGGGCTACGATATAGTAGTGATTTGTAACTTTACCTGAATGAGGATAACCATCGATAAGATGGTGGTCTCCTGCAACGAGCCCAATGAGGAAGAGGGCAAAGAGAAACGTCATCATCGCCATTCTCTGCCCGTTTCCATTTTCTAACCAGCAAGTGTATTTTATACCAGCATTAGCATAAGGTTTGCGTTTCTAAACCGACATTAAGAGAAGCACAAATCTTGTGATTTCTGTTTCTCCTCTGGAATACAGAACATGCTATCGGTGTGTTTGTTGTAACCATGACTCTCGGTGTGTTTGTTGTAACCATGACTCTGCCTATAGCTTTCGACCAGCCGACCAATGTTGAAAATTGGGTACAACCTCAAAGAGAAGATCGGGGACGATGGCATCATCGGAAGAGAGGAATTTGCTGAAGGTGTTAAAAGGCTCATGAATTGCGACGATTGCATGAGAAGTAGAGCTTCATCGCCGAAACAGGCTTTTTCTTGAGCTTCTTTTTTCTGCACTCTGTGGTTTAATGGTCTACATTTCATTGTCCAGAACAATTGCAAGTAAATTACTCTCTTCGTTCCAAATTAGATGACTTTAATTTGTATACATGTCTAGATACACATATGAACAAATGGAAGTCATCTAATTTGGAACCGAGAGAGTATTATTTTGTTCAAAAGAAAGTCTGAGAATTTAGCGATACCACTAAGGAAGGCCATAGAAAATCTCTAGGAACACCTCTGTCTAATTTTTGTACAGGTACAAACAATGGCAGAAATGAGCGAAACAAACACAAGTGGTGACAAGTACAGCTATAAGAAAAATGGAGGAACAGACTGAAACAAAGACCATGCACATCCAACACTTGTGAATTAGAGTGAATTCCATTTTTAGAGGTAAAAAACACATATACGACTGAAATGACAGGAACTGGTCAACACAGGTAAAAAAGAGTTGTTCTTCGGTACACCCCCCCTCCTTAAATATATAAAGGGCTTTATTGTCTTTTCACTTTTCTTCTAAGTTGTTTTTTTTTCGAGAAATCGAATCATACGTATCCTATTTCAGGTTGAAGCCAGACTGGGCCGAATTTTATTGCCTTTAGACATTTTATATGCACTTTCTAATGTTTTTTCGGTGAAAAAACCCTAAAATGTTGGTCAACGTGATGCAATGTGTGTATGGTGTTTAAATTCATTCAAATTTTGCGTGGAGTAGTTGAACATGCCTACCTATTTACAAAGACTATCCTACCCTTTTTAATGAAACGGTACAGATAGATCTGGTCCATCTATTTGCTTAAGGGGGGGTGTACCGAAGAAGAAGTGAAAATATAATACTTTGAATTCGACTTCAAACTAGTATAAATTGTTGTTACACTCTGGTAAGCAAAGTAAATCCGGACATACGAATGAGAATGAATATAGTTGTTACAACCAAGATAGTTGTTGCCCCCAAGCTTTCTAGATGGAAAGCAATTCCTAAAGCAGACTAGGAGACGATGCTCTGAGGAGAAGCAACCGCTGGGGAGCGCAGAGCCACGCCCATACTGCTCAGAGGAGTACTTCTTGTATATGGCCTTCAACTTGCTGTCCGGAGCAGCAGCGTGCGCCATCACCAGCACCTTGGAAGGCTCCCTGAAACCAACAGACACATAGATTTTCCATGAATTCCAGTTCAGCCAAGTTCATCAGGTAGGCATATTCAAGTGATGGAGGAGTGAATGACTTACATCAGCTCGGATTCAGTGAATCCTGTGTGGTGCTTGAGCGTTTCTGTCCAGGTGGGGCTCTTCTTCAGCGTGCACCGAGCAGCGTACACAGCAGAGGCTGCCACCAACGAGGGGCGCACTGTGACCAGCCCGTACTCCAGCAGCGCCATCTCGCCGAAGAAGAAGACCATTTGTTCAATCTGCGTTCATTCACAAGAGCAAGGAGAGACTAAATTCAGCACCACGTACGATGAAAATTCCATGGCACATTTATCTGACAAGAAGTTTCAGAGATGAGAATCAAAATTCAGTTCTTGTTACCTCCTTGTCGCTTCCGGCGGCCTTGGCAAAGCGCAGCAGGAAGACGTACGTGGTGGGCACAGTGAGGTTCCAAGCCATGCCGTTGAGTATCTTCTTCTCCATGATAAGGATCTGCTGCCGCGAGTATCCATTATCGGCTATGTAGATCAAATCGCTGACCTGCAAACAAAAAGCAAAGCCGCCACTTCGGATTCAGACTTCAGAGTCCGTTGACAGACAGATATGAGGAGATTGATGGACACAAAGTGAGTTAGAGAAAGGCTTTGGCCGTACCTCGGGCGCCCAAATCTCTTCATACTTGCAGGCGATGAGCATCGCTGCGACGCCGACGAGCTGAAGCTCCCGCCGAGGCACCGCCTGCATGGAAAGATACCTGTCTATGATGTAGATGGTGAGGTATAGGGTTTCAGGCCTGAGCTCAAACTTGTGTGCCACTTCAACAATCCAATCGGTGAGAATGGCCCTCATCTTGGGGTTTATCTCGGGCTGGCTGCCCATGTAATCGATCGGCCTGCACTCGTGCTGCAACACATATTGGTGAGGTGAACATCGTTAGAACAGTTGCTTGCAGTGTGTTACTCAAACAGACATGATGAAGAGGGGGGAGATTTGTACTTACCTCTGCCGCCTTGTAATACTTGTAAATGTCCTCGACGTAATCCACGACGGCGAGCTCATTGTCGCCGTCGAGCTTGTCGATGTCATCGATGGAGGCCTCCTGCCATTCACAAAACGCAAGCAGAGTTAAGACACTGGGATCAGCTGTAAGAACAGAGGTGCTGGTTTTGGAATTTGGATGGACCGGGTCGCTCACCTTGGAACGATGGGTGAGCACAGCCGTGATGGTGTGCACGACCTTCTTCCTGGTGGCGATCTTCGGGCCTGAGCAGCCGGCGGCGCCCTCCTCTGACGTCTTCCTGTTGTCGTCGGTGACGATCTTGACGGCCGCCGGCTCAGGACGAGGGGCTGCAGCGGCGGCGGCTGGCTTGACTTGGACCTTCTTGTCGGCCACCGGCTCAGGACGAGGGGCGGCGGCGGCGGCGGGCTTGACTTGGATCTTCTTGGCGGCTCGTGCTGCTCCAGGAAGAGCCATGCCATTCTGCAAACCACCACAGAGATTCAGAAACCATCATGGAGAAATGAAATTCCTTCCGAAGGTAAGCGCAAACGGGGCTCGCGCCCGTACCTTTGGATCGGCCTGCGCCTTCTTCAAGAGCTGCGCGCCGAAGCTCCTCGTGACTGGGCGATTGATCCCCGCCGGCAGCTGCTCGATCTTGCTGTTGCAGTGAACAAGACGGGATTTAATTCCGGACAAAGGAAGGGGAGAAATAAAAAACAGGACGGGATTCGATTCTTGCGCTGGTTTTCTTACCCGTCGACGACGTTGCCGATGTCCCGGAGCGGCAGCCGGTTTCCTCCCGCGCCAGGACGGCCGCCGGCGGCGGCGGCGCCCTTCTGCTTCCCTGCCAGGCCTGCGGCACCTGGCCATCACGAAACAGAAACATCAGTAAAGATCAAGAAAAGCGCTTGTTGACGCACGGATCGAGCAAGAAACGCGAATCAGACGGGTCCCGGAAGAACCAAAGACCAAAAATCCGTTCTTGGCGAACGATTCGGAACAAGAACTCGAACGAAAAATCCTGCCCCTCGCAGGAATCCCGACGACGCAGGACCAAATCAAGAACGCCGAGGAGAATAATCGGATCCCCACGCGCCGCGGCCAGAAAGAACGGGCGAGAGAGAGGGAGAGAGAGAAAGATCCGGCGGCGGCTGGCTCACCTCTGTTGGCCGGCTGCGGAGCGGCAGCCGCGTGCTGGGTATGCCTGGTCGCCATTGGTACTCCGATCGAGGTTCTCGTCGGGCGAATCCCTCTCTGCTGCTACTGCTAATTCTTGCTCTGGGTGGATTTGAGAAGCGGGGGGCGGCGCCGGCGGACGGGGGATGGGGGGATCGGTTGGAAGGGCTTGAGGCTTTGTAGGTTGCGGACGGCTGTGGTTGAGGCGGCAAACTAGCCGTTGGGATTATTTCAAGGAAAAGGAAAGTTTTCGGCTGGATTTCATATATTTTTGAACGTGCCGGCTGGATTTTATTATATGAAAAAGGGCGTTGCTAAATCTCAATTAATTAAGATTTAATCAAATCTCAGTCAATGCTATATTTTGTGTGTGGAGACTAATGCAAAAAAATGTTTACATATTCTAGCACTTGACTGAGACTTCGTTAAGTCTTAGTTGACTGAGATTTAGACACAACCCTATGAAAAACTACTCGTCGTAAAAGTCGTGCGTTGGTCTCGAAAGTGTTGTGTGTTGTGAAACTCTGAATTTGAAACGTAGTGTGCATTGTAAACTGTTTTTTGTCAGGTTAAAATTAAAATTATAGAAATAACCAATTATGAATGATTGATCACGTTGGAACGAGGGTGTGCGAACAATCAGGTCGTCCGCAAGGATCAATCGAATGAGCTGCTTAGGTTCGTTCCTAGCGATCTCTAGTGTGACACCTTAGTTTTGAAGATAAGTGTTGTAAATCGAACCCATGATTAGTTGTGGGTTGAAATGTGGATATATTGTTTGAAAATTAAGGAGATTTTGTTGCCTAGGCTTGCCATGATGCCTAGTATCTTTTTCAGTAGAAAGTCTCGCCACATTTTATGGCGTTTTTTATGTCCGTCACACTCCACGGCGAGCCACAAGTGACTCAGTTTAATGTGGTAAGTTTAGCCCTCAACCAAACAGACCCTAAATCATACACAAAAACTAAGAATAATTAGTACAAATGCATCCCTACTATTAAAAGGGAGTTGAGACGTTCTCACCTCCTTGTCCTCTCCTTGTAGGTTGCTTTTCTTCGCCATACATCCCTTCTTTGGTTTAGAACAATCTAAATCAAATTGGTATATTTTTCTTTTCATTTTCTATAGAAAATCATATCCTGCGTTAAGTTAATCAAATCTAAAAAACATGTTCTGCATTAATTGAATGAAATCAAATTCACCAAAATCCCAGATAAATTAAAACTTTCCTTGTAATTTCAAACTCATGCACAAAATAAATTAAATCATACTAAAAACTTAACTAAATTAATAAAAAATCTTACCTTTTCCTACACATACTCAAATGAAATTAAATCTTACTAAAATAAAAAACATGTATGTTAGTATTGGCGACCACCTTGTAAATGCATCATGGGGTTCCAAAACCATATAATCACCCTGTAACCCAAATCATGAGCAATATCCTATGAAACTGGTACGAATCGGTGAAAATTGTGATTTGATGACCTCCTTGTAAAAGCACCCTGAGATTTTAAAATGGTAAGAAATAGACTACCAAATGGTTTCGAATGAAAAAAAAAAGAGAGTTTTGCTCACCTTCTTCCCGTAAGACCATCTGGGGTTCCCAAAACATATAAATCGCGCCCATAATAAAAAATGCTGAACATTACACTTCGAACTGAGTCTGAATCAGCCAAGACTGTGATTAATAAGCACTAAGAAAAGGATTGCAATTGGCCGTTCCATCCTCAAAACAAAAAAGAATCACTCGTTTGTACATGTAACAATTGAGAGTTTGAGACACAAGGGACAAATGTGAGTTACCAAAGTCCCAATATTTTTATCTCAGAACCACCGATGAAGAAGAAGAAGAAAAAATCGTAAAAAGCCCGGTCGGAATCTCTCAGCACCTTTCCCAAAAAAACAAAAAAAACAAAAAAATAAGTCTGCCAGCACCTCTGTCAGTACCGCCGGCTCTGCAGAACCTGGCTCACCGAATCGTACCCCATCGCGCGGTGCAGCAGCAACGGCAACTCCTGCGCGCCGCCGCCGCCGCTCCTGCTCGCGGCCCGTTCCAGCTCACCGGAGCCGGAGGCCCCGCTCTTCCGGCGCGCGTGGCCAGCGATACCCGCCGCCACGGGAAGCGCCACCTCGAGCACCTCCTCGCACCCGCCGCACCGCAGCCTGACGTTCACGTTTCCCCTCCTCCGCGAAGGCGTCGTCGACGTTGGCGGCGCCTGGAGAAGCTCCGAGCACGCGCCGCAGACCACGAACGGCGCGCCACCCAGGACCGGGAAGCAGTGCCGCTTCCTCCGCGGCCTCGCGGCCTGCCGATCGACATGTCCGCTGGACGACGACGCCGACGACCGCGAGGCGGAGCCGGTGCTGGAGTAATCGTTCCAGCGCGGGGCGCGCGCCGCCGCGTCGTGGGCAGGAAGCTCCTCCGCGAGCCGCGACTCCAGCCGGCGGAACAAGCGTGAGTCGCGCCGCGTCACCGCCGCCTTCCCGCCGCTCGCCGTCAGCTCGATGTCGGCGATCATGCCCCGGAGCTTGTCCAGCGCGTGCAGCAGGTCCCTTTGGAACGCCGGGTCCGTCAGGGGCGACGACGCCATGACGCGGGACGGCTCCATTCCGGACACGCTAGCGGACGTCCTGAGCTCCCTCGTGGTCGTCGCCGACCGGTGGAGCTGCTGCCCGGACGCGTTCCACGGCGCCTCCTCGGGAACCGAGACGGAGAAGTCCCCGCGACGGAGAATGCTCGGGTCGGAAGCGCTCGACGCCCGCCTCGTCCGTCGAGACGACGCACGGAGCGCATCGACGCGGCTGTTCACCGGTCGAACTCGAACCTCGCCTTGTCCATCCGAGCCGATGAGTCCGTCTTCGACGTGCCGAGGTAAGCTGCCATTGCTCCGACGCGAGCCGGCCCGTGGTGAACCGAAGCTCCTGTACGGCGACGGCGAGGAAGCCGTGATCCCCTGGCTGTTGGCATCGGAGTTGGAGTTGTAGCCGCACGAGAAGGGAGGCTGGTCGCCGTCGACGTCGATGACCGAGGGCTGCGTGGAGGAACCCTCGAGGTCGTCGGAGAAGACTGACTCGGTGTCGACGGCCGAGAGGATCTCCAGGCTGCTCAGGGCGTTGTCGGTTTGGTCGTCCGTCGGCTCCGTGTTCTTGCCTGCACAGCCCAAACTGATTGTTAGGAGATCATAAACCACACGGCCGGGTTTAATGATGCCGGCGGCGGCAGGCGCTCGCACCTCGGATGGGAGTGCGGCATTTGGTGCAGTAGTAGATGGCGGCGCTGGTGCTCTGGCAGATCATGGCGCGGCAGTACGGGCACCGGCCGAACCGCGTCTTCGTGGCCCCGGCCGGCATCGTCGTCGTCGTCGTCGCCGCCGCCGCCCAGTTTCCGGCACGCCGGTTCTTGGAAGCTGAAACGATGGCCGGAGAGCAGCTACGTACCTAGATTCATCGAATTGGCTGAATTAGTAGGAAGAAAGATTGTCCAAAAGGAAGAACGTTGGGGTGTCCATTTCGAAGCTGGTTCGTCATCAAAATAGTAAAAAACTCAAACAAACGCTTCATTGGCCACGAGGTCAGAGACTCAGAGGTCATCCGTTAGGTAACTGCTTATGGCAACCCTTCAGCCATAAGTTATGGAACTGGTCATTACATTCTAGTGGGCGTAGGATATTTCTTCCTCAATTGCATAGAGACCAGAGCATGCACTTCAACCTGGAAAGAAACTGCTCTGAAATGCCTAGAAAGAACTTCTACGATGTGTAGAGAGAGGCTCAGGATTACTGCACTTGATTGCCAGGACACAAAGCTCAGGATTCAGGGTCATTTCATGGACAAATTGGTTTCGAAACATTACAGAAAATCGAAAAATGCCCGAACTATCTATCATCAGAAAGACATGAAAACGAAGAACATGCAGGCTCACCTTTGGTGTCAAAATCTTGAGAACCCCCCTCCGATTTCTCACGTCGTCGTCGGCGGCGGCGGCTTGGCCGTGATAGCGTAAGAGGAATGCCTCTACAGCGCAGACCTCCTCGATGGGTGGATTTCTGAAACGTGGGGACGAAGGGACGAAGAAGAAGTAGGAGGAGGAGGAGGAAGAAGAGGGCGAGCAACCCACCCAGAAAGAGTCGCCCTCTCCCTCCAGACAGCAAAGATACAGCGCTCCGAGGAAGTGGTATTCTAGTAGGTGGCGTACGTGGAAAGAAGTGGCCATGATTTGGTTGTTGGAATTGGCATACACCTTACAGCTGCTTAAAAATTTGCAACAACAAATAAAACTTTAAATAAAAATACTTTTTTTAGCAACTTGCTAACCTTTATTGATTCAAAATAAGGTTTACATAAAAGTCAAAAAAATAAGGTCTACATGAATAACGTTATTCTTTGTTTGAATGTTTGTATTGGAGATTTTCTTATTAAATTGGTTTCAATTCTAATTCAATTAAGAAATTGTAATGGACATGAATACGAATTCGGTTGTTTGGTTGTTAACTAAATTGGCACATTGAATTTTACCGAGGTTCCAATACAAAAGGACGCCGATAACGTCTGTCCGTCAGGTCGAGAGAGGGGGGGGGGGATACCAAACATTTCGTTTGGTCCGATCTTGACGCACACCAGACGATTTCGTTCGGCGGGAAACAACCCGAACATCTGACGCCCAGCAAGGGCCTTTATGTGCCTCCTGGTCCAAAATAAAAAAAACATAAAATGAACTAAAAAAATCATATATAGTGAGTATTTACCATGTACTCCCTCCGGTCCTTTTTACTCCGCGTATTAGATTTGCGTCAAGTCAAATTTTACAAAGTTTGACCAAATTTGTACTAAAAAATATCAACATCTACAATACCCAATATATATACTATGAAAGTACATTTCATGATGAATCTAACCATACTGATTTGGCATTATGAATGTTTATATTTTTTTCTACAAGTTTGGTCAAAATAGACATACTTTGACTTCGGACAAAACTTATATGCAGACTAAAAAGGACAGGAGGGAGTATCAGTACACAATAATAAATTGTCAATCTTAAATTAAAACCAATTTGCAGACGTCCAAAGATGTCCAATACCATAAAAATAACTTATACATGATAAAATTTCCCATGGAAACAAAATACCAAAGGAGATAAAACTTTAGTACAAATATCCATGGTAATTGGATTTTTAAAGAAAAGCATGGAAAATTTCTTTCTAAACACATGGCAATTTGACATAACTGTCTTGGCAAAAAATTATGTTTGAAAAACAATGATGTGGCAAAAACTTACGATAGAAAAATATAGAATGAACAATAAAGATCGAACAAAAAATGACATGGAAAATTAACAATAAAAATTCCATGGTTTTTAATTAAATTTTCAATGTTTCCAGTAAAATTAAAACTAAATTTGTCATGGCAGTAAGAATATATTAAAAAAATTCTACTAAATTTGAACAATTTGACATAGTAAAAAATTGAACAAATTTGACATGGCAAACAATTCATATAAAAAAGAATCATCGTGTCACACATATAAGAACTTCCATGTCACACATATATATAAATTGTCATGTCCTATGAATAAAATTATAATGTCCTACAAATAAGAATTATTGTGTCCTATAACTAAGAATTGTCGTGTCCTTCAAATAAGAATTATCATGTCCCATAAGCTATGTACAAAATACGAATTACCATCTCACACAATATTTTTTGCCATGTCAAATAAGCTATATACTAAATAAGAATCGTCATCTCACACATTTTTTTTTGCTATGGATGAATTAAGAAAGAAAATTCTATGAGTTTTACATGTTTCAAAAATAAGAATTTACCATGTGCAAAGATCCATCGCAACCTATATAAAAACAATCTAAAAATAAAAACATGGCAAACTTGCAATGGGGTGAAAAACCTATCGTACCATTGTTACCATGGCAAATTTGCCATGTTCTACTAAAAATATCCACGTCCAACAATTCCAACAAAAAATGTCTTGTTCCACACAGTATCATGTCCACATGTAAGAATTTTCATGTCCTACAAATAAGAATTTATATGTCCTAAGAATAAGAATTTGCCATGTCCTACAAATAATAATTGTCATGTCATATGAATACGAATTGTCATGTCCTACAGATAAGAATTGACATGTCTTGCGAACAAGAATTAATATGTCCTACAAATAAGAATTTGTCATGTCCAACAAAAATAAGAATTTCCATTTGCATAAAAAAAGAAATTTTCATGTCCAACAAAATAAGAATTGCCATGTCCACAAAAATTAAGAATTTGTTATGGATGATTTGGAAAAGAAAAATGCTATGAGTTTGAAATGTGCAAAATAAGAATTTTTCCATGTGCAAAAGATCCATCACAACCTATATAAAAACAATCTACAAAATAAAAATAAATAAAAATTTCCATGGGGGTGAAAACCTATTGCACATTGAAACCATGGCAAATTTTGCATGTTCTTCTCAAAAAGCCATGTCCAACATTTCCAACATAAAATTACCATGTTCCACACGGTATCATGTTTGTGCTTAAGAAAACCATGTCCAACATTCAAACAAAAATTACCGTGTATTTATAAATGTGTATCCCCATACCAACACATAATAATTGCCATGACACATCAATAAGAAATAACATGTCACGGAAAATGAATTGTCATGTAGAACAAATAAGAATTGCCATGTCACACAAATAAAAATTTCCGTGTTTTAATAAATGTGCATCCCCATGATAACACATAAGAATTGTCATATCACACAAAATAAGAATTGACATGTCTTATAAAATAAGAATTTCCTTTCTCATAAAATAATAATTGCTATGACCCATAAACTACATACAAAAATGAATTTTCATATCCCACTAATACGAAATTGCCATGAGTTATGGTTAATTAGTTATCACACAATTCATTAAAATTGGCATGATTTTTAATGAAAAGGAAACCAACATATTTCCCAATTTTAAACATGTAACAAAGCAAATTTTATGAAACAAGACAAAATTCTAAGCAAGTTGGATGGAGAACACATTTAAATCTGAGCTGTCGTTTTCAAATTATAAGCATCACCAAAATCATATTTGATAATGTAAACAATATATTCAAACAAGATGCACTGACCCGAATCTGTAGCAGTCGGGTCTAAAACAGTGAGCGTGAATAGCTACGCATCACACAGACTGGATTGGGCGGAGGAGAACAAAGCATCACCATGTGCAAGAAAATCTGCAGAAAAAATGTCAGGGCGGATTCCTCATAGTCGCACATTTAAAGAGGCTAATCTGGCGCTTTTAGATTCACACTGTCAACTAATGGTGGATAAGGCATCTGAGCCAATTCTCCTCCTCCGCAATGACGTCAGGAGGTTATCATTTTCGACACAAAATCGTGTTTGGATGGCAAACTATGCAATTGCATAACAACATTAATGTATGGATCAAAACAAAATGTGTAGAATGTGTGACTATAATTGGATAATTATATATAAGAAGAAAAAACAAATAAGATATAGAGTCTGTATGCTAGCACATCAAAATGACTTCATATATTGGCTTCCCTGTTTATTTTTTAATCCAATCATCAAGACAATAGTATAGGGTGAAACTCCACACGCGGGAATGGTTTGGTTCATGATGGGGAAATGCTTCTTAAGTTGCATGCCGAAAGCCAGAAATTTGATCAAAAACTTCATTCGAAAAAGAAGTTGTGGACATCGAAATTGATCTGTTGTTGGCTCCTACTACCCGCAACGACATTTGGTAGTGCATACATACAAAGAAATGGTTCAGTTACATGCATGTAAACCACTAATTCACCATGCTCATACCCTAAACTCGCCAAAGGGAAGAGGGATAACTTGAAAATTGCTTGTTGGAAATAGGAGAAGTGGAGCATGGCTTGCTAGAAAGAAGACAAGGGCAGCCAAGGAAGGGCAAGAATGAGAGGGGAGAAGAGGAGATCTGGCGGTCATAGGAGGAGGGGATCCCACAGCTAAGGAGGAGGGGTCTAGCGGTTGAGGAGGAGGGGGTCCAATCGCCATGGGAGAGGGAGAGAGATGGGATGACAGAGGATATGCAACCATCATAGGAGGAGGGGAAAGGGTTGCGGCGGAAGTGAAGAGCGGTTCTGAGTGGGAGGAGGAGGAGGGCCAGCGAGGGAAGGCACCTGACCGCTATCGTCGAGGTGGCTTTCTGGCTTGTTGATTATCTTTCTAGGTCGCGTCACATGGGGCTGGTCGAGTCGAGGGAATAGAATAAGGGAAACATTTTGTTTTACGGCATGGTTGCATACATGCTAAATCGGAGCCGGATAGCTTGAAAACGTGGGAGGCCCTCGCGTGTAGAATCATTTTCGTGCTTGTATTCGATTTGTTTCAGTCTGTTGTTTCGGTTGCAACCCAAATACCTAGATTGGTAGTTTTTCAATACCAAATTAATTTTGAGACTCCAGTAGAGATATCCAAACATAACATTTGCGTCATGGGCATGACCAAGCCAAAGGTGGCCTCCCTGACCCAATGTAGTAGAATGCCTAGCTAAGTTGTGAGCATCGATATTCGACCTCGCAGATTCTTATATGTGCCTTCCTCAGCTCTACATATTCCCGCTGCCGATCCCATCTCTCCAAACCTCGAAACCAAAGCATCAACATTAATTTTGACTTTACCGTGTAGAGGAGGAACCCATCTCAAATTAGCAGGGCCATTGTCGTGCTGCACAACGGATTGCTCAACTGTGTCGACTATCCCTAGCTCAGAGATATATTGATTGCTAAAGCTATTGGTTGCATACTTCCTCTATGCAAATCTAGGTTTCTGGAAAATAAAAATAAAATAGTGTAGCTCCACAAGAAGCAAATTTGTGGTTGCGCGAGAAGAAAGTATGTGGCTCCACGAGAAGTAAATATGTGCTTTTTTTTGCAGGTTTAAAACTTTCACTACTCAGCCCCAACAACGGGCAAATCCAAATTACAAGCATCAATGACAGGATGTGGACCACTTCTAAGCCAAACTAAGGTTCTAGAATCAGAAATTGCTTAGCTAATAAACTACTAGGACGACAAGAACTATGAAACTTAAAAGAGAAACTATCCAAAGACACGAGCAGTAATTTGATTTCCGACACCAAGTACGAGTAGATGGATCTATTAGCTTCAGGCTCCTCCATCAGCTTGATCGCAAATCTTGACGAACATTCGATCATGATGGCCGACTGATCTCTATTGATTGAAATTTGCACTCCTTCTCGGATGGCATGTAGACTCGCTTACAAAACGTCTTGGCAAGAGATGAGTTCTCTGCAAGAAGAGAACAAAATTCTGCCAAGATGATTCCTTAGGATCATGCTGCGTCCAAATCTCCCTGAGCTTACACGCACCGAACAATTCAGTTTAACAAGTCCCCCCGAGGGTGGGTACCATTGTGGAGGCCTTTTTTTCTTCATTATCACATGTGTGCGCTCAAAATCCAGAACGCAAGGAGACTTCCCCTTCTTGTCCTCCGCCGGTTTGACATAACCCATGATTGACATCAGGTAGCTAGTCAGAAACTCCCGGGACACATTCGCAGGAGGGGGAGTTTTATCGTGGGTAATTTCATTCCTCACAAACCAGCAGCGCCAGAAGATGAGCATCACCATCGTTCTTTGCGAGGATTCCAGTCCAGCAAGGAGGTTCAACATCCATTCAACACCAGTATTGTTTATTTCAGCCAAACGCGGCAGCGGCCAGACCTCCGCCATGGTCTCCCGATAAATATGTGCTTTGACAAAAAATATGGCTTCACGAGAAGTAAATTTATGGCTTCATAAAAAGTAAATATGTGCTTCTGAAAGGAAAAAAAATATATGGCTCGATGAGAAGCATAGTTTACTATGTTTTAAGCACAGTTTAATACTCCCTCTGTCCCATAAAGCTTGTCACTGTTATAGTTCAAATTTGAACTAAAACCATGACAAGCTTTTTGGGACGGAGGGAGTACGACTTTAGGGCATGATTTAGTATATTTTATAAATCACACATTGAGAAGTTGGGGGGAATTAGCCTGGGCCCCGGAGCCCAGAAAACGGGCACGCGATGCTGCAACTAACTACTCGCCAGCCCATGGTTTTCTCCCTCGGCCCATCGTTATCCCATCCGCGCGTGGCTGCCCCGGCGGATAGCAAGCCCCAGCCCGCCACGTAGCACATCCCGCAGCCTCAGCTCAGCTCAGCCTCCTCAGTCCTCACCTGGACCTCTCAAACACGCGCGCCTCCACCTCCTCCCATGAGAGGCGCGCCATCCTCTCCATGGCCTCCTCCTCCCTCCTTCCCCCGCCCACCTTCGCCAACAAGCACCATGCGCTGCTGCTCCACCCCCACGCTACTGCTACTTCCAGGCACCGCCTCATCAGGTGCGGTGCGGCCTCCACCGACGGCGGCCCTGGGGACGAGCTCCTCAGCGCCGCGCTCCACCTGGGCAGGTCCGACCCGGTTGTAGCCACCGTGGTCAGCGACGCTGCTGAAACCGATGGATGGGGCGATCTTTTCACCGAGCTCAAGAGGTCCCTGCAGGCGGACTCGTCCGAAGCGGCCGCCACCGACGCGGCATCCATTCTCGCCGGCGCCGGGGAAGCTGTCCAGGACGGGCTCCTGAGCTCACCTCCGGCCAGCGAAGCGGCCAATGCCGGCGCGGCCCTCGTCGTTCCGGACGAGGTCCTGACGAGCGCGCCGGACGCCATCCCGGACGAGCTGCTGGGCGCGCTGCACCTGGACGCGTCCAGCCCGGCGGTGCGCGCGGCGGGCGGCGCGCTGTCGCAGATGGAGGAGCTGACGGCGGGGATGAGCGACGCCGAGAAGTGGGCGCTGTTCGGCGTCGTGGCGGTGACGTGGCTGTACCTGACGGCGCGGCCGGGAGTGCTGAGCGGGGCGGTGGACACGTACGTGCTGGCGCCGCTGCAGCAGGCGCTGGACACGGTGCTGGGGCGGCGGAGCCTCAAGATGAGCGACTTCGTGGTGGGCGAGCGCATCGGGGAGGGGTCCTTCGGGGTGGTCTACTCCGGCGCCGTGGTGCCCAGGGGCGGCGCCGCCGTCGAGGAGAGGGCCGGCAAGGCCAAGACCAAGCTGCAGCTCGACGACAGGTACAAGGAGAAGGTCATACTCAAGAAGGTGAGGTCGCTAATGGCGGCTAATGGAAGCTCGTCCAAAGGGATTGTTGCAGTGAAGAAGAGTCGGATCTGATGGATGGATGGATTGATTTGCAGATAAAAGTGGGGACGGTGGGAGCCAAGGAGTGCGGCGACTACGAGGAGTGGTTCAACTACCGGGTGGCGAGGGCGGCGCCGGAGTCGTGCGCCGACTTCATGGGGAGCTTCGTCGCCGACAAGACCAAGTCCGAGTTCGTCAAGGGCGGCAAGTGGCTCGTCTGGAAGTTCGAGGTAAGTTTCATGGGCATACCGTGTTATTTTTTCGAATTTACTGATTCATCCATCCATGAGTAGATGTGCTCAATTTTATACTTGACATTAGAATTTTGAAGCACATGCGTTTTAACATGGCTAGAAGAATGAAAATTGACGTGTTCAAATTGAAAATTCAGTCAGCTTACATATAGCTATATTGTGTAGAAGAATAGCCTTGAAAAATAAAGTCTTCCTCAAAAAATAATTGTCCGAGGCTAGGGGATATGCGGCAAAATTTTAAAAACATATGGCCCATACAGGTCTCGAACCTGTGACCTTCGCGTTATTAGCACGACGCTCTAACCAGCTGAGCTAATAGGCCTGTTGTGATAACAAACGAATAAGCACATATCTATTAAAATATATAGTGAAGGAAGTGTTACAAAGTACAGCACCCTGTGACCATTATTTGTTTAACATACTGAAAATTTGAACGATCAAAGCTCAAAAAAACATTTTGAACAATCATGTGTTAATTTGGACAGCAGGATCCAAGCAAACCACCCGCTCTGCTTTCTGATGGAAATATTAGCATATTTTCGGTCAATCTAATCCACAAGTAAACAGTAAATATGGCATTTACGACATGCAACTCATACGGAAAACTAAGCATGTGAGCACATATATAATCTAGCACCGAAACATGTATTAACAGTGCATATAAGGCAATCACATGTACGAGTATAAAAGGATGGACGAATCATACCCCGCGGTTGGCCAAGCCAACGCGGCGGCTGCGGCAGCAGCCTGAGATTCGTCGGTCACCTTCTTCAAGGCGGAGGCCTTGGAGGCAGCGGAGTCGTCGTCGTTCACCATGGTGTTGATGTAGTTGAAGGAGTGGAGGAAACGACCGGAGTCGAAGCAGTGGACGGGGATGGATCGGGAGCAGTCGCGCCGAGACGCTCCCCAAAAACCTTATCGGCCTTCTCCCGGGCAGGATCTCAAAGGTTGCGGTTCCGGAAGCACCTGCTCACCCGAACAACCGTGCAGTAGGTGACGGCGGAGGCAGAGGGAGAGAGTGAGCAAGTGAGTGACTCCACAACCCTACTCGTTGCAAAAATAAGCGCATAGGTGTGAGCTCAGCTCGGCTCATTTTCGTAACCCGCGTCGCGTCGGGCGGCGAAGGAGGAACGCGCGTGTACAACTCATTTTTTCTAACCTTCCAATGGCTAGTTAGGGATCACCACTTATAAAAAGGTTTAACTCTTTCTCCACAAGCAGTATGATATTAAACTTTAACATCATCCATACATGGCCCCTTAGACATTAACTAGGAATTATGGACTTATTTGGGCCAAAGCCCAACTATAATCCAACACTTTCTTACACCGATGATCGATGAACTCCAAAGGCGCTTGATCTCTGCCATTTTGATCGTTTTCTTTCTCATTGTGTTTACATATACGCAGGGCGACCGGACGCTGGGCAACTACGTCACCGACCGCGGCTTCCCGGCGAACCTGGAGACCCTCATGTTCGGGCGCGCGCTCCGTGGCGTCGACTCCCTCACCAGCGGCGCGCTGGTGGTGAAGCAGGTGATGCGGCAGCTGGTGACCTCGCTCCGGCGCATCCACGACACCGGCATCGTGCACCGGGACATCAAGCCCTCCAACCTGGTGGTCACCCGGCGGGGCCAGGTGAAGCTCATCGACTTCGGCGCCGCCACGGACCTCCGCATCGGCAAGAACTACGTGCCCGACCGCACCCTGCTCGACCCCGACTACTGCCCGCCCGAGCTCTACGTGCTCCCCGAGGAGACCCCCACGCCGCCCCCCGAGCCCATCGCCGCCGTCCTCTCCCCCATCCTCTGGCAGCTCAACAGCCCCGACCTCTTCGACATGTACTCCGCCGGCATCGTCCTCATGCAGATGGCCACCCCCGCCCTCCGCTCCCCCTCCGGCCTCAAGAACTTCAACTCCGAGCTCAAGGCCGCCGGCTACGACCTCAACCGCTGGCGCCAGACCACCCGCCGCAGACCCGACCTGCAGATCCTCGACCTCGACTCCGGCAGGGGCTGGGACCTCGCCACCAAGCTCGTCGCGCAGCGGGAGAAGGGCCGCCTCTCCGCCGCCGCCGCGCTCCGGCACCCGTATTTCCTGCTCGGCGGAGATCGGGCCGCCGCCGTCCTGTCAAAGCTGCAGCTGACCAAATAGCATGTCTGCTTAAGCTACATTGAAGAACCGATCAATAAACCCCTTCGTATAGATATGTATCTACATATAGATGTCATAAATTCTGTCCTGGCTCCTGTCCTGACATGAGAGTGAGACGCAAGATCACCAATGGGCATTGACGTTTTTGTTGTACAGTCATGATTCATGAGAGGCATCTGGTGTCAATCAGTACACTGTTCTGTACGTAGGATCGAGCTCATATGTGTGGCGCAGAGTTACAGATGCATGCTGGGGCTAACTTAATTTACCGCTGATCCAATGTGGACAGACACTACCAAGAAATCCTACTTCTGCTGGTCAGTTTCTCGAACCTACTCGTATGCCGCTGAACAGAATCTTGCTCATGTTTCCCAGCCACAATGCTCATTCTCAAGCTCTATTTGACTGGCAGGAGGAACATCAGGTTTTATCCTCCACAGACTCGCCACCTGGCCGGTTATATGGCTCGAACTTCTGTTGAAGATCGGCCTGGTTCCCGCCCACCAGCTTGTCGATCTCCTGCTTATCTCTCAAGAAGATGAACGTCGGGGTCGCAGTTACGCCGAATTCCGTCACCAGTTCCTAGCAAAACACATATCGAAATGACATTTAGTTTCAACATTTTGTTCAAAGCTGAATTAGTAACATGGGTTGGCGGAACAATTGTGTACCGGCAGCTCGTCTACATCCACAGACACGAAAACAAGATCGGAATGCTTCAAAGAAAGTTCGGCGTATGCAGGGGCAGCAATCCTACACGGGCCACACCACACTGCGCTGAATTTTACAACAAGCTGTGCAGTTGAAAAATGTCAGCATGGTTAATAAGAACAACTGCAGGAATTCCAAACTGAATTAAAAATCACATGCGCCTATCCTTGTGTCCAGAGAATGGGTTAAGGTTGTATGCTACTTACTGTTTTATCGGCTTCACTTGCATCTTGCAATTTCTTTTCCCAACTATTTAGATCAGTTATAAGAGTCACATTCCCAGAGCTGTAGTCTAGGTGTTCCTCTTCATCTACAGGATTCTGCAAAGGGAGGCGCAACATAAGAGCTCGACTTACTAATGTACATAACTTGATAAATGGCTTCCTTTGGGCCTTACTATTAGTTGAGCAACAACATCAAAAGAATTATGTAGCATGACAAACACAAGCTATGCAATGCACGATTCAGTTATCAATGTTGCCGGTTGAATGAGTTGTATGCGAGTAAAAAGTACTTACGCTGCCACAACATCCCATTGGTTCGAGCAAATCCGCCAGGATGTCCGGACTCCTGGACTCTAGCAAATAGCGAGGAAAAATTAGGTATATTTTAGTGCTGATTTCACTATTCCACTGATAGTAATATAGAATAAAAGCAGTAATGATATCTCATAACATGATACCAATAGATCGAATGTGATTAATCTAGATGGTGAAATGGTGAGTATGATATGTAAGATTTTTTTCCCCAATGCTCCCAAACGATAAAGAACAACACATCTACAATATGTCGATTAGTAGAATTTAGGATGTATACACAAATGTTGAATAGCACTTCAACTTTTTCAGAACAATGGCGAAAGGCCGCAGAAGTATGAACGAGAACAGAGCAGCCAAAGACGTTCTGTTTGTTTTAGATAAAATTTAATTAATTTTCGCAAGTAACAACCACGACAAATAAAGCTTATTCGCTCCATTTTAATCGGCCACTGCTGGATTTAGTATTATTGAATATGAATTGGATAGAACAGACAAGATTGCCTGCTCAACATATTCACCTGAATCGGGATGCAAGAGTTTCAGTCACAAACTGATAATCATATTTATTGTCCAAAGGCCCAGAAAAAAGCATGCTACCACATTGCACAGAATGTTGTTCATTGCGATGCTGCTGGAACGGGCAAATAGCTTTGGGCAGGCGAGGATGCACATACATACCTGTGCTGCGCTGACCGGATCCAAACAGAAGATTGAGATTTCCTGGGCTCGTGCTGGCTGGGTGCCGGCCGTCGTCCACGGCAAGCCCACCCCGGCGGGCGGCGGGGGCTCGGAGAGAAGCGGGTGGCGCCGGGGCGGAACAGGGTTGCCGTTAATAGCAGGAGCTCAAACCGTCGAAACCGGAGGGTGTGATCACAGGGAATCTCCAAATAGCCCGAGGGAACGGGGGTTCAGGGAAGGAAGACGGACGCAGGAGCAGCGCGAGAGAGAGAGAAAGAGGAGGCGACCTACCCTACCACCCCCTCCCACGTCCAAAATTAGTTCGGTGTTTGTTTGAGGAGCCTACTGCCATTTTAGGCACAGCCAGGCTCCGTATGGCAGCGGAGCACAGGACGGTGCTGTACACCCGGTGTATTTTGAGTGGCGGCGGCTACCCCGATCTTCGTTTGATTCACGGTACCCTGCAAAGATTATCGGAATTGCTAATTTTCATCTGGATGAAAACAATTGGGCTTCATTCGTTTTCTTGTGCGTCCAATCTAAGCTTCAAGATTCGTGCTCAGGCCTTTTTTTTCATTGACCCGCTTCGGAACTGTAGTGTTTTTATCTTTTTGGATTTTATCTTGGCTTTATTTCTCTCGCACGTCTCTTCGTTAGTGGCGGAGGTGGCGGCGAGGCGGCGGCTATTTGGCGATTCCGATGGTGTTGGGGAGCTCCACCTCGCCGCTCGTTTGAGTTTTGCCCTGACTTCGACGCCGGTCGTCTTTAGCTCTCTAGATCTTCTTCCCCGTCCTTTCGTCGCTGGTGATCCAGATCCATTTCTCCATTCCCCTCCTCCGCTTGCCATGCTCCTTTGATGTTGATGCTCCTATCATGGTTGTGGTGCTGCACTCCGGTGGTTGTTAGTGTAGTTATTGACTGCTGTTGTACCTGATCTAGATCTATTTCTGTAATTCCCTCTCCCGCATGCGTGATCCCGTTATTTCATTTGGATATTTGGTGATCTCATTCTCCTCCCGCCTAGTGGGTGGATGGGCAAATTATGCTTGTCCTCGTGCTGTTTTACCCTAGGTTTGTGCGGGTATGAAGTGTTAGTTGGTTTAGTTTGGAGGTGTAGTTCATCCTGTGCGCTGATCCATTTTAATTTGGTTGGATTGGCGGCAGTGTTAGTTGGTTCGTGTTGTAGTGTGAATCTACAAGGACATTGGCATTGGATTTGTATCCTATTTTTGTGCCTAATTTTAATTTGTATTGTTCAGTTTTGGAGCCCTAGTTTTTGCAGTTGTGTTTGTAATTAGAGCGTAATTTCAGTGTCTATGTGCAGTAAAAATTGCAGGTTACAGTGGCATGTGAGAGTTTCTTTTTCCCCTTTTTAGTTATTTTGTCGACTTGTGTAATTCTGATTTGAGTTTGCAAGTTGTATAGTAATTTCAGTGTAACCCTTCTTTCAGATTTCATAGTAATTACTGTGTAATTATAGTGTTACAGTGTGTTTACACTTTAATTTGGTACAGTGTGAAATTGTAGTGTCCATGTAATGAATGGTTGGCACACTGTAAAATCAATTTTTTGTTGTCCCAGTCATTAATTACTATTGAAATTTTGTATTTACACAGTGTATTTTGCACTGTAATTTACAGTGTAATTATACTGTAATCAGTGGTTGGCACACAGTAATTTTAATGTTTCTTGTTGTTCCAGTAATTTCACTATAATTACACTGTAATTTACAGTGTAAATTCAGCAGTAATTACAGTGCAATTTCAGTAAAAATGTGTAATTACAATGTAATAGTGTTTTTGTAATTACATTGTCATTCTTGTTCTCCCAGTAGTTACACTGTAATTACTACTTTACATAGTGTAATTTGCATTATAACAGCAGTAATTGCAGTGTAATTGTGTTCAGTAAAAATGTACTGTAATTATAGTGTGTATTTTTGTAATTACATCTTGTTATCCCAGTAGTGTTTTACACTAAAATTCTGTAATTACAGTGTAATTGCAGTAAAAATGTACTGTAATTACAGTGTAATTGTATTTTTGTATTTATATTGTAATTCTTGTCCTAGTAGTGTATTTACACTGTAATTTTAGTGCCACCAAACTAATTGTTGTTGTCCCAGTAGTATATTTAAACTGTAATTACTATTAAAATTCTGAAATTATGAAGTGTTATTGGCACTGTAATTTTTCAGTGTAATTGTATTTTTTGTATTTATGTTCCACTACACTGTTATTACTTTCATTTACAGTGTAAATGTATTGTAATTACAATGATTGTAGAAAAAAAGTGAGCTATTGTAATATCAGTAGTGTAATTACGCTGCAATTAGTGTAATTTTATACTTTATTTTCAGTGTAATTGTATTTGTCCCAATGTATTTTTCATTGATTTATGTTTTTATTTTGATAAGGTTTGCTGCCTTGTTGTTGGAGAAATTTTCTCCAGTTTGTTCTCCTGGTTCTTGTTCTTGGGCCGCAATTGTTTCTATTCATTGAGGTACAACTCAGGGTGAGAGGACGGAGGGGAGGTCTTTTTTGCCTGTGCTGTGGGCCTGTCTAGCTTTTGTTGGCATGTTAAAACTGAAAAGATGGGACAAGCAGGAACGACGAACAGAGAAATAGAAGGCCGAGAAAAAGAAAAATGGCAACAAAATAGGGGAAGAAAAGGTTGGACAACTGTCTATTTCTGACTGGTTTAAAAAAATGACTGAAAGCCAATTGAATTTCAGCCAGATGTCAAATAGACAGTCCCAAGATTATTGTAGTATTTGACCGCGTCACCAAAAATCAATGCATTTTTTTCAAAGGGATTATTTTTTGAAAAAAATATATATATTAATATCGCGAAGATACGAATTACGCCTAGCCTCTGCAACAACGAAATGTCCGAAAGACATTACGGATGCAGACAGCCTAGAAACAAAAAAGAGGAAAAAAAGAACCTATTACAGTGATCAATTCGTAGTAACTGCAGCACGAACAACCACCAAGACAACACCCAAGTACAAATTCTTCAAAAGTGACGCCTTCAAAAGGAAACAACGCTCAAGCGCCGTCATCGCCCGATCGTAGATCTTAGGTTTTCACCCCGAAGAAATTCTGCGCTCTCAAAACAGTGCCTTCAATAAAGCCACTGCCAGGCACAACCAGTTAAAGTCAAACCTTGGGTTTTCACCCTGGTAGCTAAGATTTTGTACTCCTCCTGTGTTGTCGCCCCTCTTACCGATGCCGCTGCTACGAGTCACGACTCACCAAGAAAAGTCCACATCATCTCCGCTGATACCTTCCAGTGTTCCAATCGTATCTGACTTGACATTCCCGGCCTCTTCTAGAACCATGGAAATTGCAATTTCGACATGTCTCGTGGTGTTAGCTGAAAGCGAAGCTTCACAACACGCTCACTTTAAACCCTAAGAGTTGATGTTTGTGGGCGCACCCGACCAGATTCCACCAAACCAAGTGTCTAGGAGAACTATGTCAATCCGTGAAGATCGTCGGTGAAGAAATCCGACACTCATCGACGGCTTGATAGGAAGCGACCGACAACATCTGGCGGCGGCGAAGAGGAAGGGTGGGGTGGGTGTGTGGCGGTGGCAGCGATCTAGGGTTCCTTCTGACCACTGCCCCTGAAGCCTCATCAGGCGCGCCCCACCATCTTCATCTTGAGGAGAGCAGCACCGGCAGGGAAGCCACATCCGTCCTGGTTCGGTGATCTCCAACCACCTTGCATCCAACCGGCCCGATCCTCGGCACAACTGCTGCCAGCCCGAGCCTCACAAGAAGAGGTCGCCGTGCCGGCCGTTGTCGGGTCGGGCCCCTCCTGTACACCGCGGCGCGCGTCTGGATCAAAGACCGTCGACCTTGCCTTTCGTGGGGGAGAGTGATGCGCAACGGAGAAGGCCCCGCCGCCACCACCATCACACGGGCTTTGCCCAGCAGTGGCCACCGGCGGCGGTGGGGGGAGGGGGAGGTAGTGGGGGATGTTAAAATTATTTTAAAACAAAAATACTTTAAAATATTTCTATTAAAATCCAATAGTCCAATAGGGAAAAAGGCATTCGTACAAGAGTGATGGCTCCGTTTTTAGGTGGTTTTATATGACTTTTATTAAGGTTTATTTGGCTCATAAAGATGATGAGACGACGACTCTCTTAGATCATTTTTGTGAAAAAAGACGAACCGAATAGAAACTATAAAACAGGATAAACCGAAAAATATTTTCCAAGTCTCCGAATATTATCACCTACATCGGGTTTCATAAGTTTTGAAGTTGATTTTTGAGGTTGATGGAAAACAAGTCAACACCCCATTGGCATAGGCGACTCGATTCCACAACGAGGAGACTCGACTCTAGCATTAATCTTCGATTCCTAACGAGGTTTGATAATTTATACTCACCAATTTTCTACGAAATTGTGACATGTTCGAGTACCTCAATAGCCAAACTCCCCCATGGGAGCACCTCCAAGCAAGGAGGTGGGTCAAGTCGAGCAGTGGTGGCCGTGCTCGCAGCCCCATGGTAGCAAGCCCAGGGAGCAACCCCCCCCCCCCCCCCACCCCACATCGGGTGTAATATCCTGGTAGCATGGATCCCCTCCCATGGACAGGGCGCCTGTATGTTGCGACAGCCAGCAAACCAGCGAGACAGGGAAATCCTTCAAGATCTCTCGAGGCGTGGGAGTCCAGCCCGGGGAAGGGCCGAGGAAAGTGTGGGGATCCCTCCCCTTCCGTGGGCAACCAAATGCCACGATAAAATCTCCCAGGATTGATTCGGCTCGTGGTTTTCCCACTCAAGGGAAGAATGTGGATCCCAGATAACTATTGCCAAGCACTAGATCCCCGAGCGGTTTTTAATATGGTTATGATGGTTTCATACAAATGCAAGACTGGTGATGAAGTACAAAACTAAACAAAAACGCACTCCTGTTGGAGTATGGACAAATTTTCAGCCTCACATGTTAAACAACAAAAGTGTCTCTAGATATGGAAAATATTGCAGATTTTTCACAAGGACGGAGGTAGAAAACAAGCAATGTTCTAATTTTCAAGAGTTATACGAGAAATTTTAATTAGAAGACATGATAAGTAGAACAACTGAAGCAACTAAAAAATAAGTGGTACTGGAGCAGAATTCTATAAGTGACTCGTTCGATAGAGAGTTTAATGTAGTATGTGTGCAAATAGAAAAGGATAGCAGTGACAAGGATGACCTTTCAGATCGTCAAAGCAGGGTTCCACTGCTCCTTGAGAATATCGAGGCATATGCTTCCATTGCTTTTGATATTAGGATGGAATACCTTTGTCTTAAAAGATACCTAAAGACAGAGTATACAAATTAAAATAACACAAACATCGATGAAATGCATATAGTACGATATAGACGTTCTTTCGTACCCCCCTAATGGCGTATACCACGGCGTCTCCCATCCCCCTAAAATAGCAAGTTTATAATTGAGACTTACCTAGTACAAGCTTTCCTTATATTTCAGTGACTTACATGTTTGGGTATGTAATTTTGTAGGGTGATTGCGATGGTAGTAGCGGGGAGGGTGAGCATGATGATGATGTTCAGTATGAATTGAACGTTGATTATGATCATCGTGAGAAGGAAAGTTTGGATATGTTGTGGGGGGTGAAGGCAAAGACTTTCAGTTCAGAAGGGGAAGCGTACGTGTTCTACAACCAGTACGCGAAAGAACATGGGTTTAGCGTTAGAAGGGACATGCTGAAACGAGGAAAAGGTCTTAATGCTACTATCAGGATGAGAAGGTATCTTTGTTCGAAGGCTGGCAAACGGCAGAGGGAGTTCTGTACCATGGAAGGGTGTACCCGTACGCTCAGATCGGAGAGTCGGTGCAACTGCGAAGCCCACTTAACAATTAAACTTGATAGAGATCGTAACATCTGGTATGTTACAGTTTCGTTGATGATCATAACCATGTTCTTGCTAGATCGAACGGAGTTTCATTTCTTCGGTCACATAATCAGATAAAGGATTTTTAGAAACTGGAGATCTTAGCCATTTTAGGAGTTGGGTTCAGAAAGCACATGATTATGGATAACTTCATCAGTAGGCATGGCTCTTATGCTCATACAGGTTTTGGGAGGAAGAATCTTTATAACATGTGTTACAGAGAGAAGATGAAAATGAATTCACAAGGTGACGTGAACTCTACCATTGGAATCATGCTTAGCAGGAAGGAGAAGGATCCAGAATTATTATTTGAATACATTGTTGATTCAGAAGGAAGGCTGAGGAACTTATTGTGGTGTGATTCGCAATCTCGTCGGGACTATCTAAGCTATGGTGATGTGACCATATTTGACAGTACATACAAGATGAATAGGTATAGAATGTCACCTGTCCCTTTCGTCGGCCTGAACAATCATCGTCGTACTACGGTTTTTGCTTGCGCTATTGTGTAAGATGAGACGGAGGATACATATGTTTGGGTACTTCAGGCATTTTTGGTGTCAAAAGAAGCCCAAGTCTATAATTATAGATGGAGATGCATCCATGATAAGGGCCATTCGCAAGGTCCTTCGTGGTGTTTGGCACTGATAGGTGCAAACCCGATGAACGAGTTCACGCCCAAGGTTGGCCCGATCTTCACGTCGTAGGATCGAATCGGTGGGATAACTAGCTGAAAGCAGCCGAGAAACTAGCTTTATACCTGCCAAGGTTGGATGCAACCCGTACGTTGGGGATGGCTGACCGGAGCTACAAGACCTCCAACCCGCTGTCCGAACAATTGCAGAACCACAAACCGGGACTAACCCACACAAAACGGCGGAACCGTAAAACACGAATTAGGGGGAACAAGAGGCTCCTTCTCGCGAATCCGGATGAACTCACAAGAGCAAAGGTAGCAAGGATCTCTTGGATCTCTCTAGCAGTCTTGCTGCATAAGCTTGTAGCTGAATGGTTTGACAAAAGGTTTCTAAATGGATGGGGAAGATGGGATTTTATAGCTGGGGCAACCCCCCTTTGGCTAGGTGTGAAAAGTATCCAAAGTAAACAGCTTTGCATGTCTTCTTTGGGGGAATAAGTAGTCAACTTTGGGAGTTGTTGAAGAGCTCCTCGGAAAATTTGCGAAGCCTTGACAACCTGGACACCTTCCACGACAATGGCTTGTACTTTTGACTCACAACTCCAAATGATGTCAGGTTTTTTACATTGGAAAGTAAATTTGATGTATCTTCTGGTGATATACTCCAAAGGCCCTGTATCTTCTCCAAATGGGTGTGGAAATACGAAACATCAAAGGTAAAAACTGACAACATCGGCTTTACTTGAAACTTGTATTCTCCAAACTTGTTTCTCCAAACCGGTTGCTTTAAGAGCTCATAGGGTTTTTGTTTATTCCATGTGATACCTAAGTTCAACCAACAACAATGGGGATGAAAGCATAGTTGCGTCATCAAAGTTACAAGGTAAACTTAAGTTAGCATTCACCTAGTCACTTATTAGTTTGGCGCGACTTCTTGTGATTGGACCTATAATTGTTGGAGACTTCTCGATGGTTGCGGTGTCCTCATCAGGCACCGTTTGTGTCCATGGCATATTGACAAGAATATGCAAAGATACTTGTATCATAAATCATGGAGTGAGTTCAAAGAATTAATTAAGTATACCACTTCACATTCTGTATTTGAGGAGAGATGGGCTGCGTTTGTGAGTAAATGGCATACTGATAAAATACAGACATGGTGATGGAAAGAGAGTGTTAATACTCTTCAAGCCTCGTTGGTTACCCCAAGTGCAGAGTGAGATATAGTGCAGTGGCAAGTTTTCCCTTGGCAAAGATACCAAGGTTTGTCTCCCGTAGGACTCCGAAGGATACAAGAAGGTGGTAAAGTGAACAATGGCGCCGAGGTTGCTAGCTTCACCTGGACCTGCACACAGATACAAATAACTTTGCTCCCAACGAGTACAGAGGAGTTGTCAATTCCTCCGGCCCTGCCGTTTACAAAGGATCAACGCAAGAGATAATAATAGTGGCAACTGAAAGTAAACTAAGGGCGTAAACAGTGATGTGATGATGGACCGGGGTTCTGTGATTTTCACTAGTGATGTCTCTCTCCCAAAAGACGATAAAAGTGCTAGCGAGGTAAACAAATCACAGTTGGGCAATTGATAGGATTATGAAGGCACCGCAATGCTAACTATGCTGCAAAGAAAGGAAGGGCTCAAAAGCAATGGGCAGTACGCAAAGGTAAGTAGACCGAAATCCAACTGCATCTACTACGAATCATCTACCTTGAGATATCTATCCAGAACATCTCGCTGGTATTAAGTTGCGAATTCCACCAAAAGTGTAAACTCAAAGCAACAGACAACTGCATTAAAAGAACTTTGCGTAAAGTAAACAATCCTTGCATACGCGGATACAAGCACCGTTGTTTTATCCCTGGTGGCAACAACACATCCCCTAGTCTCATGTTTCTGTCACTCAAGCTAGACATCAAGGGGCTGAACCCACAATCAAGCATAACGCTCCCTCTTGGAGTTGCAACAAATCACTTGGCTAAAGTAAAATACGGAAACGGAGAACATGCAATAATTTACTAGAGAACAAAATATAAAAGAGAAGAACCAAATATATTACTCATCACAATCTGAACATAATCTCATAATCCATCAGATCCCAACAAACTCAGCATAGTAACAACAGAAAATTACAAATGTGCCTCGATCATGTGAGGCAGCTCACGAGGTCTCGAAAGTGGAAGCACAAAGAGGGGAGAGGAACATCACATAGCTACTGGTCATGGACCCATGGTCCAAGGGTAACTACTCACGGTACATACGGGAGGCGTCCATGGCTATGGATGGTCTCCCGGAGGGGGTAGCTTCTCCAGACAGGGTGCCAGAGCAGCTTCTCCAGGCAGCCCTGATCTTGAAACGGCGGAGGCGGCGGTACAGAGGAGAGATCGTGGAAGAGAGATCGATATTAAGGGTTTCCGTCACGGGGGGTAAATATAGGCAAAGGGGGGCACCGAGAGGGGCCACGAGGCAGTCAGGAGGGTGCCTGGCGCCCTCCTGGCTGCCTGGTGGTGGCCCTCCTTCCCTTCTTTGGTGATTCCGGAAGCTTCCGTCGCGCTGATTTTTTATCTGATTTTCCTGGATTTTTTGGAGCACTTTTAATGGCCGGAAAACCTGAAATACAAAAACAGCAGAAAACAACAACTGGCAGCTGGGTGCACTAGGTTAATAGATTAGTCCAAATATGCTCAAAAGTGTATGAAAGTTCAAGCAAAACACGGCAAAGTCACACAAAACATGCATGGAGCAAGAAGAAATTATAGATACGTTTGGGACGTATCAACATCCCCAAGCTTAATTCCTGCTCGTCCTCGAGTAGGTAAATGATAACAAGCATAATTTCTGTGGTGACATGCCACACAACCATATAAGGAATTTTATGTAAAGCAATCGAAGCATGCAATTCAATTCAAGTCTTAACAAGCAAGAGTCTATATTAGCATTGACACAAGCAACAAAAGAACAAAAGGTGCAAGAGCTCTCACTGTCCGTGACTCGAATGTCTCCAGATGGTGTTTGCGTGCAAGAAGGGGACTGGGAAAAAGAGAGAAAAAAAGGTTGTTGAGGACAACTATCTACTAAAGTTTCACACTTAGTCTCTTTTGGATTCTTATCTTGACTTGTCCCCAGACCACTAGCCAGGTACAAGTCAAACTGATCCACTCCCTTTCGATATTTTGAGCACTCATGCAATGGATGAGCGTGAGCAAGAAAGTTGACACCTAAAAGGCGAAACAGAAATAAGGTGGAGGAAGAAGACAAAAAGGTGTGAAAGGCTCACATCAATGAGGACAATCATAGGCGAGAGAAAGCCAAATGATAGATATGATGTGAGGAGTAGGGATTGCCATGCAACGGATGCACATGTGAGCTAAAAGCTCTCCAAGGGAACTAGTGGGGGTGCATCCAACTTGCTTGCTCAAGAAGACCTAGAGCTCGTTTGAGGAGGCTCATCATTGGAATATACAAGCCAAGTTTTATAGTGTGAAGGTCCCCACATAGCTATATGCATGATGATGATCTCTATGGAGTACAAGGGATAGAGGATGAAGTACTAGTGTGGATCTCTCTAGTAGTGTGCCCCCTTCTCTCTTTTTTATTTCTTTTTCTCTTTTTTCTATTTTTTTGTATTTTTTGATGGCCTCAATGGCTCTTTCTATTTATCTCTCATTTGTCCTCTTTGGGATCTTTTGATTTTGTCCTCTTTGGGATATTTTCCTCACTTAGGGGCAACACTCTATATTTTACAAGAATATAGGAGATCTTTCACACTTTACAAAGGTACTCACATAAAGAAGATATAACTATCATGATGCAAATGTATGCCGCTGCCAGTGTAGCAGGAACATGTAGACATGAAGATCAAGTCATGAGAAGATGGATGTTGCATGACAATGTATCTCGGAAAGGCTATGGAAATGCCTTGATAGGTAGGTATGGTGGCTGTTTTGAGGAAAGATATAAGGAGGTTTATGATGACAGAGCGTATCGTGCCAAGGGTTTGGATGTACCGGCGAAGGTGGACGCTAACTCTCGGAGTGAGAAGAGAGCAATGCACGGCACAGGAGAGGCTAGAAAAAGTATAGGTGGGTGGAAGTGTCAACTTTCGAATACTCACATTAGTCCGAAGAACTCATGCACTTATTATCGGCAACTCTCAATCTAATCAGGAGGTTCAAAAAGAGACAAGTACCCCGAGGAGGAGTGTATGTGGGTTTGGTTATCCTTGCGCATCCTCGACTCATGGTACGTGGGTGTTCTCTAATATCCGAACCCTCCAGAGGTTAGTGATCCATCTAGTAGCTAGAGTTCTCAACAGGGGTTTTTGATTTTCGAAAAACACACGGATTGCCCAAAATACGACATCTATCACTAATAGGCTCGAGCTCTTGACACCAAAAGTTCAAACATTACTCTAGTCAATACCTCAAAACTATTGCAAGTTACTACTACAAAGAGAAAAGCAACTTCAACTACCTACTTCTAGTCAAGACACATAATTCAGTGCAACAGGAAAACTCTCTAACAAGATAAAACATGCAACCTATAGAAAGTTCAACCTAAAACAAAAGAAAAGCTCTAGAAAAACTAAAGCACTACAACTAAACAAAGCAGCAACTAAGAAAAGAAAAAGAACAACTCACAGCTAAAAGAATAAGCATGCAAATCCTATGAGGAGTTCTAGTTCAAGCGGAGAGCGTAATTCTCCCACACAAAAGAGTAAGTTGGGGTCTAACTGGTTACTACAACAAACAAAGCAAAAACAAACCTAGAAAAGTAAAGAGCGAGACGCTCCAAGTATAGCACACAACACATGAAGCGATAAAAATATAGTGCAACGAGAGACAAACTGATAATTGTTGATGAAGAAGGGGATGCACGGGGGCATCCCCAAGATTTGACGCTTGAGTCTCCTTGAGTATTTATTGGGGGTGCACATGGGCATCCCCAATCTTGAGCGTTTGACACTCCAAGATCTTCTTTCATCATCTTCCATCGCACACTTGAAAACTCCCTTCATACATAACTCATTGTACACTGATTAGAGAGGTTATTAGCCTACTAAAATAATTTTTCCTCTACTGAAAATAAAGATAATCTTGAAGAGCTACTGCTTCTCAAGATTTCCAAAAAGTTTTCGCAAAGAAAAATCAAGCTTAAGGTTTGCAAAAGTAAAGAGAGACAAAACGTGGAAGAATCTGTGAAAAACAGAACAGCAGATAGAAACGAATTTTTTAGGGATACTTCTGCAACTCAAATAAAAAAACTCAGAACATACGCAAGTTTCGTAATTGTATAGAGCACGCTGTGTAAAAATTTCAGCTCAAAAAGATGAACTGGGATTTTTCTCTGATTTTTCTAGTCACGAGGACAGAATCTGTTTTCTGGACAGCATGTCACAACTTTTACTTCCCTTGTCGTATGAGGCTATAAAAGACACAAAGCTTGAAAAGTAAAGATACAATGATGTTGCTACAGTAGTAAAAATCATCAAGACCACTAAGAACATAAGAAAAGAAAAAATAAAAACCTAAATTCGTTGCGGGCTGCCTCCCAAAAGCGCTTCTTTAAAGCCATTAGCTAGGCTTAATGCAAATAGATTAAGTTGTATCCATTGAACCATCATCACGATCATCAAAAATCTCTTCAATAGTACAACTAGCCTTAATAGGTTTCTCAAATAAAGGACGAATGAAAATTCTTCTTGGAATAAATCAAAAGGAGGGAAATCAATTGGAGTTTCATTAAAGTTAAAGATAGGTGTCTCCTCCAAAGTTTTCACCGTTTCAACTCTCTTGGCAATGGGTGTGTTTGCTTTAGCTCGAGGAACCTTGGGGACGTAAACGAACTTGGTTCCTTCTTTGCCGGAGTTTCATCCTTTTTGGTTTTGATTGAGGAAAAGGTAGTTCCTAGAGTTTCAATAACTTCCTCAATCCTTTCTATCCTAGAAGACTTCTCATCAAGGTATTTGATAGTCTCCAAAGTTTTGATAATTTTCTGCATGGAGTTATCTAGCCTATTCAAATTCCCTTGAATCTTATGATCCAACTCATTCATCCTATCGATACTTGGCATCTCTAGCTCTATTTTTTCAAGTTTTCTCATAATGTGAGCTAAATTAATGTCCTCCTTAATACTAACAACTAGGAGACTTCCAACAAGATTTTCAATAACATTAAGGGCTTCCCAAACTGGGGCCTCTATAAAGTTCCCATTGATAGCAGTGTCTAAAAGAAACCTATTATGAGAAGTGATCCCAACATAAAAATTTCTAAGCAAGATAGTAGTGGATTTCTTCTTGGTGGCTCTTTTTTGAGAATCATTAATTCTATACCAAGCATCTTTCAAACTTTCACCACCTCTTTGAGTAAAGGTAAGTACTTCTGCCTCAACAAAGGCAAAAGGACCATCCATAGTGGTAACTACTGATAAGGTAACAGGTATTTTTGGTATTTTTGATAAGGGACACAAAAGAAAAATTGAAAGGTAAACTAACAAGACTAAAAAGCAAAGATAAAAGATAGTGTGCAACTCCCCTATCTTGTAGGCTGGAGTCCCCGGCAGCGGCGCCAGAAAACTTGCTGATGGCAACAGAGTGTTAATACTCTTCAAGCCTCGTTGGTTACCCCAAGTGCGGAGTGAGATATAGTGCAGCGACAAGTTTTCCCTTGGCAAAGATACCAAGGTTTATCTCCCGTAGGACTCCGAAGGATACAAGAAGGTGGTAAAGTGAACAATGGCGCCGAGGTTGCTAGCTTCACCTGGACCTGCACACAGATACAAATAACTTTGCTCCCAACGAGTACAGAGGAGTTGTCAATTCCTCCGGCCTTGCCGTTTACAAAGGATCAACGCAAGAGATAATAATAGTGGCAACTGAAAGTAAAGACTGAAAGTAAACTAAGGGCGTAAACACTAATGTGATGATGGACCGGGGTTCCGTGATTTTCACTAGTGATGTCTCTCTCCCAAAAGACGATAAAAGTGCTAGCGAGGTAAACAAATCACAGTTGGGAAACTGACAGGATTATGAAGGCACCGCAATGCTAACTATGCTGCAAAGAAAGGAAGGGCTCAAAAGCAATGGGCAGTACGCCAAGGTAAGTATACCGAAATCCAACTGCATCTACTACGAATCGTCCACCTTGAGATACCTATCCAGAACATCTCGCTGGTATTAAGTTGTGAATCCCACCCAAAGTGTAAACTCAAAGCAACAGACAACAACATTAAAAGAACTTTGCGTAAAGTAAACAATCCTTGCATCCGCGGTACAAGCACCGTTGTTTTATCCCTGGTGGCAACAACACATCCCCTAGTCTCATGTTTCAGTCACTCAAGCTAGGCATCAAGGGGCTGAACCCACAACCAAGCATAACGCTCCCTCTTGGAGTTGCAACAAATCACTTGGCCAAAGTAAAATACGGCAACAGAGAACATGCAATAATTTACTAGAGAACAAAATATAAAAGAGAAGAACCAAATATATTACTCATCACAATCTGGACATAATCTCATAATCCATCAGATCCCAACAAACTCACCATAGCAATAGCAAAAAATTACAAAGGTGCCTCGATCATGTGAGGCAGCTCACGAGGCCTCGAAAGTGGAAGCACAGAGGGGAGAGGAACATCACATAGCTACTGGTCACGGACCCATGGTCCAAGGGGAACTACTCGAGGTACATACAGGAGGCGTCCATGGCTATGTATGGTCTCCCGGAGGGGGTAACTTCTCCCGGCAGGGTGCCAGGGCAGCTTCTCCAGGCAGCCCCGATTTTGAAACGGCGGCGTCGGCGGTTGATGTGCGAGGTGATGATAGTGATTTCTCGCCCTTCGTTGGTAAACCCCAAGAGGAAGGTGTGATGTAGCACAGCCGAAAATTTCCCTCAGTAAAGATACCAAGGTTTGTCTCCAGTAGGACTCCGGAGATGATAAGTAGGTGTCAGCGGTGCAACTGACGCGGACCTGCACACAGACGCGAATAACTTTGTTGCCAACGAAGTTCAGAGAGGTTGTCTATCTCTCCGGTCTTGTTGTTCACAAAGGATCAAACACAAGGGATAATGATAGCAACTGAAAGTAAAAGCAGAAAAGTAAATGAGTGTGGAAACAGTGATGAGGATATGGACCGGGATACGTGATGTTCACTAGTGATGTCTCTCTCCCAAAAGACGATAAAACTGCTATGCGAGGTGAACAAATTACAGAAGGGCAATTGACAGGATTATGAACGCACCGCAATGCTAACTATGCTACAAAAGAAAGGAAGAGGCTCAAAAGCATGGGCACAACGCCAAAATAAGTAGACCGAAATCCAACTGCATCTACTACTAATCATCCACCTTGAGATATCTATCCAGAACATCTCGCTGGTATTAAGTTGCGAGCCCCACCCAAAGTGTAAACCCAAAGCAACAGACAACTGCATTAAAAAGCACTTTGCGTAAAGTAAACAATCCTTGCAACCGCGGTTACAAGCACCGTTGTTTTCCCCCTTGTGGCAACAACACATCCCCTAGACTCATGTTTCTATCACTCAAGCGTGTCATCAGGGGGCATGAACCCACAATCGAGCATAACGTTCCCTCTTGGGGTTACTACCTACTACTTGGCCAAAGCAATAAACAACAACGAAGAACATGCAAGAATTACTTAAGAACAAAAATATAAAAGATAAGAACCAAATATATTACTCAATCGCAATCTGAACATAATCTCATAATCCATCAGATCCCATCAAACTCAGCATAGCAACAACAGAAAGATTACAAAAGTGCCTCGATCATGTAGGGCAGCTCACGAGGTCTAAACCATGAAGAACAAAGAGGGGAGGAGAACATCACATAGCTACTGATCACAGACCCATGGTCCAAAGGAAACTACTCACGGCACATCCGGGAAGCATCCATGGTGGAGAGGAGACTCCCGGAGGTCGGCCCTCCCTCCGAAAGGGTGCCGGGAAGAGGTCTGCTGGTGCTCCCGATCTCGGAAGCGCGGTGGCGGCGGAACAGAGGCGAGATCGCGGAAAAGGGTTCTTCTTTCGAGGGTTTCTCGTCACGGAGAATATATAGGCGAAGGGGGGCAGCCAGGGGGGCCACCAGGGGTCCAGGCGGCCCCCTGGCGCGGCCAGACCCTAGGGCGCGCCACCAGGGCGCCTGGGCCCCTGGTGGTGGCCCTCTGTCCCCACTCAGGTCCTTCCGGAAGGTTCTTCTGCGCTGATTTTTTATCTGATTTTCCCGAATTTTTGGAGCACTTTTTATATGGGGGAAAACTGAAATAGAAAAACAGCAGAAAACAGGAACTGGCACTGTGGTGCACTGAGTTAATAGGTTAGTCCAAATATGATCAAAAGTGTATGAAAGTGTATCTAGATCATAGCAATATCACACAAAACATGCATGGAGCAAGCAGAAATTATAGATACGTTTTGGACGTATCAACATCCCCAAGCTTAATTCCTGCTCCTCCTCGAGTAGGTAAATGATAACAGCATAATTTCTGTGGTGACATGCTAGCAACCATATAAGAACTTTAAAAAGTAAAGCAATCAAGGTTAGAGATTCAATTCAAGGTATAACATACAAGAGTCTATATTAGCATTGAAACAAGTAACAAAAGAACATTAGGTGCAAGAGCTCTCGCTGTCCGTGACTCGAATGTCTCCAAATGGTGTTTGCGTGCAAGAAGGGGGATAGGGAATAAGAGAAAAATATTTATTTGTTGAGAACTCAATCTACTAAAGTTTCACACTTGGTCTTTTTCTGGAATCTTATCTTGACTCGTCCCCAGACCACTAGCCAGGTACAAGTCAATTTTATCCACTCCTTTTTCAATATTTTGAGCACTCATGCAATGGATGAGCGTAAGAACGAGAGTTGACACTTAGGATGGCAAAGAGAGAAGTACGGAGGAGGAGGAAGACAAAAAAGAATGAGAAAGGCTCACATCAATGAGGACAATCATAGGCAAGAGATGCCAAATGATAGATATGATGTGAGGAGTAGGGATTGCCATGCAACGGATGCACATATGAGCTAGGAAGCTCTCCAACGAAACTAGTGGGGGTGCATCTAACTTGCTCGCTCATGAAGACCTAGAGCTCGTTTGAGGAGGCTCATCCTTGGAATATGCAAGCCAAGTTCTATAGTGTGAAGGTCCCCACATAGCTATATGCATAATGATCATCTCTATGGAGTACAAGGATATAGAGGGAGTACTAGTGTGGATCTCTCAAAAGGATAGTAGTGTTTCCCCTTTCTCTCTTTTTTTTCTCTTTTTTCTATTTTTTGTATTTTTTTGTGGCCTCAATGGCTCTTTCTATTTAACTGTCATTTGTCCTCTTTGGGATCTTTTATTGTGTCCACTTTGGGATCTTTTACTCACTTAAGGGCAACACTCTATTTTACAAGAAGGTATAGGAAATCTTTCACACTTTACAAGGTACTCAAAATCATAAAGAAGATGTAACTATCATGATGTATGCAATGTATGCGTCTGCCAGTGTAGCAGAATATGCAATGATACCAGCGCGTCATGTAGCAATGATTAGGGCAAGGCCCCACTAGCATGCGGCTCATCGATCAAGCAAAAGCATGTATGACATGAAGATCAAGTCATGAAGAGGTGGAAGTTGCATGGAAATATATCTCGGAAAGGCTATGGAAATGCCTTGATAGGTAGGTATGGTGGCTGTTTTGAGGAAAGATATAAGGAGGCTTAAGATGACAGAGCGTATCATGCCAAGGGTTTAGATGTACCGGCGAAGGTGGACACCAACTCTCGGAGTGAGAAGAAGGCAATGCACGGCACGGGAGAGGCTAGCAAAATATGGGAAGGTGGAAGTGTCAACTTTCAATACTTACATTAGTCCGGAGAACTCATGCACTTATTATCGGTAACTTTCAATCTAATAAGGAGGTTCACAAAGAGACAAGTACCCCGAGGAGGAGTGTATGGGGGTTTGGTTATCCTTGCGCATCCTCGACTCATGGTACGTGAGTGTACTCTAATATTCGATCTCATCCAAAGATTAGTGATCCATCTAGTAGTTAGAGTTCTCAACTAGTTTTTGTAGGTTTTGAAAATACACACGGATTGCCCAAAATACGACACCTATCACTAATAGGCTAAAGCTCTTGACACCAAAAGTTCAGACATTACTCACACCAATACCTCAAAACTATTGCAAGTTACTACTAGAATTAAATAGCAACCTCAATTACCTACTTCCAAGACAAAACACAACTCAGTGCAACAACCAACTCTCTTAACAAGATAAACATGAAAACTAAAGAGAGTTCCAGAAAAAAACTAAACAAAAGCCAAGGCTCTTGCTAAAGACAAACTAAGACTAAAACTAAACATGGCAGCAGCTACGAAAAGATAAAGAACACACAACAGCAAAAAGATAAGCAGGAAAAATCCTATGATGTGTTTTAGATTGGAGTGGAGCGTGTTTCTCTCCCACACAAAGTAAGACGGGCTCTAACTTGTTATGACCAGCAAGAAAAACTAAAGAAAACTAAAAATAAAACCTAAGAGCGAGACACTCCAAGCATAGCACATAACGCATGAAGTGATAAAAATATAGTGAGACGAAGGACGAACTGATGATTGTTGATGGAGAAGGGGATGCACGGGGGCATCCCCAAGCTTAGACGCTTGAGTCTCCTTGAATATTTACTAGGGATGCATGGGGGCATCCCCAAGCTTGAGCGCTTGACACTCCTGCATCTTCTTTCATCATCTTCCATCGCACACTTGAAAACTCCCTTCATACATAACTCATCATAAGCTGATTAGAGAGGTTAGTACCCTTAATAAAATAATTTTTACCCACTGGATATAAATATATTATTGAAGAGCTACTGTTTCTCAAGAGTGCCAAAAGGTTTTTGCAAAGAAAAATCAAGCTTAAGGTTTGCAAAAGTGAAGAGAGGCAAAACGTGGCAGAATCTGTGAAAAACAGAACAGCAGGTAGTAGAGAATTTTTTCGGGGCACTTCTGCAACTCAAATAAAAAAACTCAGAACATACGAAAGTTTCACAATTTTATAGAGCATGCTGTCAAAAAAATTCAGATCAAAAAGATGATCTGGTGATTTTATTCGAATTTTTCTGTCCAGGGACAGAATCTGTTTTCTGGACAGCATGTCACAACTTTTGCTTCCCTTATCATAAGAGGCTATAACTTGGCACAAAGCTGAAAAATAAAGATACAATGATGTTGCTACAGTAGTAAAAAACATCAAGACACAAAAAAATCAAAAATAAACCTAATTCATTGTGGGCTTCCTCCCAAAAGCGCTTTCTTTTATGCCTTTAAGCTAGGCATGATGCAAAAGAAGAATCAAGGGTCTCCAAGTTCAGAATCATAAAAACCTTCAAATTGATTTTCAATAAGCTCATTCTTCTTCTTCCTAGGAAAGAGGTACTTACCTTTCGCCATCCCGCGTAAGCGTATGTGCCCGTTACCAATATCAATGAAGCCTTTCATAGCACGGAGGAAGTCTCTTCCGAGCACAATGTCACTTTGGTTTGGCTCCATGATGAAGAAATCCATTGGTGCAGTCCTATGAAGGAATACAACTTGGACTTCTTTTACCTTTCCTTTAATCTCTGAAATATCTCCATTAGAATGTTCATGATAAGATGATAATTTATCCATATCTAGCTTTAAAGAATCATAAACTATTTTTGGCATAGTAGAAACCGTGGATCCAATATCACAAAGAGCAAGGAAGCCTTGGTTAGAGATGCTAATCCTAACAAAGGGCTCCCAATCATCATCTATCTCCAACATTTCTTTCTTGCTGGACTTAAGTTCCTCTACTTTCCTCAAGTCTAGAGCATCCAATCTTTTTTCAATAGTGGCAAGTCTATCTATGACAGTATCAATACTACGATCATAAACAAAATAACTAGATAGACTATGCAAAATATCAAGAGCCCTAACTTCATCACACTCTAGAAAATCTCCTTCAGCTATAATATCAAGAGAGTGTTTACACCACTTAAAAAGACCATGGTAAAAATTTCTAAGCACAATTTTTATAGGTATCCAAGGCATAATTCTTTTATGTGCTTCAGAGATTCTGTCCCATGCCTTCTTCATATTGTCTCCGTCTCTTTGACAGAAATCGAGAACTTCCGATTCCCGCAAAGCAGCTAGCCCTAACATGTTCATCTAAACAAGGAGGACTACTAACAGCAAGATAAACAATTTTTTGTGATTTTTGATATAAGACACAAAGATAAAAACTGAAAGGTAAACTAACAAGACTAAAAAAAAACAAAGGTAAAGGGTAGTGTGCAACTCCCCTATCTTAGCACTCGGAGTCCCCGGCAACGGCGCCAGAAATTCTTTGCTTGATGTGCGAGGTGATGATAGTGATTTCTCGCCCTTCGTTGGTAAACCCCAAGAGGAAGGTGTGATGTAGCACAGCCGAAAATTTCCCTCAGTAAAGATACCAAGGTTTGTCTCCAGTAGGACTCCGGAGATGATAAGTAGGTGTCAGCGGTGCAACTGACGCGGACCTGCACACAGACGCGAATAACTTTGTTGCCAACGAAGTTCAGAGAGGTTGTCTATCTCTCCGGTCTTGTTGTTCACAAAGGATCAAACACAAGGGATAATGATAGCAACTGAAAGTAAAAGCAGAAAAGTAAATGAGTGTGGAAACAGTGATGAGGATATGGACCGGGATACGTGATGTTCACTAGTGATGTCTCTCTCCCAAAAGACGATAAAACTGCTATGCGAGGTGAACAAATTACAGAAGGGCAATTGACAGGATTATGAACGCACCGCAATGCTAACTATGCTACAAAAGAAAGGAAGAGGCTCAAAAGCATGGGCACAACGCCAAAATAAGTAGACCGAAATCCAACTGCATCTACTACTAATCATCCACCTTGAGATATCTATCCAGAACATCTCGCTGGTATTAAGTTGCGAGCCCCACCCAAAGTGTAAACCCAAAGCAACAGACAACTGCATTAAAAAGCACTTTGCGTAAAGTAAACAATCCTTGCAACCGCGGTTACAAGCACCGTTGTTTTCCCCCTTGTGGCAACAACACATCCCCTAGACTCATGTTTCTATCACTCAAGCGTGTCATCAGGGGGCATGAACCCACAATCGAGCATAACGTTCCCTCTTGGGGTTACTACCTACTACTTGGCCAAAGCAATAAACAACAACGAAGAACATGCAAGAATTACTTAAGAACAAAAATATAAAAGATAAGAACCAAATATATTACTCAATCGCAATCTGAACATAATCTCATAATCCATCAGATCCCATCAAACTCAGCATAGCAACAACAGAAAGATTACAAAAGTGCCTCGATCATGTAGGGCAGCTCACGAGGTCTAAACCATGAAGAACAAAGAGGGGAGGAGAACATCACGTAGCTACTGATCACGAACCCATGGTCCAAAGGAAACTACTCACGGCACATCCGGGAAGCATCCATGGTGGAGAGGAGACTCCCGGAGGTCGGACCTCCCTCCGGTAGGGTGCCAGGAAGAGGTCTGCTGGTGCTCCCGATCTCGGAAGCGCGGCGGCGGAGGAACAGAGGCGAGATCACGGAAAAGGGTTCTTCTTCCGAGGGTTTCTCGTCACGGAGAATATATAGGCGAAGGGGGCAGCCAGGGGGGCCAGCAGGGGTCCAGGCGGCCCCCTGGCGCGGCCAGACCCTAGGGCGCGCCACCAGGGCGCCTGGGCCCCTGGTGGTGGCCCTCTGGCCCCACTCAGGTCCTTCCGGAAGGTTCTTCTGCGCTGATTTTTTATCTGATTTTTTCCGAATTTTTGGAGCACTTTTTATATGGGGGAAAACTGAAATAGAAAAACAGCAGAAAACAGGAACTCGCACTGTGGTGCACTGAGTTAATAGGTTAGTCCAAATATGATCAAAAGTGTATGAAAGTGTATCTAGATCATAGCAATATCACACAAAACATGCATGGAGCAAGCAGAAATTATAGATACGTTTTGGACATATCAGCGGTACAGAGGAGAGATCGCGGAAGAGAGATCGATATTAAGGGTTTCCTTCACGGGGGGTAAATATAAGATAAGGGGGGCACCGAGAGGGGCCACGAGGCAGTCAAGAGGGTGCCTGGCACGGCCCAGGGTGGGGCCGCGCCAGCTGCCCTCCTGGCTGCCTGGTGGTGGCCCTCCTTCCCTTCTTTGGTGATTCCGGAAGCTTCCGTCGCGCTGATTTTTTATCTAATTTTCCTGGATTTTTTGGAGCACTTTAATGGCCGGAAAACCTTAAATACAAAAACAGCAGAAAACAGCAACTGGCAGCTGGGTGCACTGGGTTAATAGATTAGTCCAAATATGCTCAAAAGTGTATGAAAGTTCAAGCAAAACATGGCAAAGTCACACAAAACATGCATGGAGCAAGCAGAAATTATAGATACATTTGGGACGTATCACATGGCTGCGGAGAATATATAGAAAGAAGAGGCTTTGGGCTACATCATATGTAAACGGTGCGTTCTTTCTTGGTATGGAGAGCAACCAGAGGAGCGAGAGTCTGAATTCTTGCCTTCACCATCACCTGAAGTTCGGCATGACAATTGTTTATATGGATGTACACTACGAGAACTACATAGTTCGACTTGGTGCTAACGAGGCAAAGGATGACTCCAAGTCCTCTCAGACTACAGTGGTGCCAGTTACAGATTATAAGGATATAGAGGTCTTTGTTGGGAGAGTGTTAACTCCAGCTAACTTTTTTATTGTGCAAAAATATTTGAAGAAGGTTGGTGAGATGGAGGTAGTTGAAAGATTGATATGGATAGGCACTAATGAGACATTCATAGTGGCATGGAAGAGTAATAGAGAACATACATTTACTATGCAATACATGCCAGATAACTATGATGATACAAGAAAGTGCAGTTTTAGAAGTATGGATCACAGAGGTCTTCCTTGAAAACACATTCTGCATGTTCTCACCAAATTGAATTATACGGTGATACCTAGGTGTTGTGTTCTTCGAAGATTGTCGAAGAATGCTATAGATGGATTGCCAGTGAACCGCACTAGCGATATTTTTGGCTGGGGTTGGACATGTATTGGGGAGAGATCAAGGTACAACTAGTTGACCACCTTATCACCAGAAGCATCGTCTGCCGCATGTCATAAGCCTATCTTATTTGATAAGATAAAAGAGTGCCTAAAAGATATAATATAAAAAAGGACGTTGAAGAGAATGAATGTGATGGTAGTAATGCCTTTCTGGATGATGATGGTATTGAGCCTAATCGAGATCATGTTTATGTTGGTGATCCAATTATAATTTCCAACAAGGACGCACCTGATACGTCCCAAACATATCTATAATTTCTGCTTGTTCCATGCACTTTTATGTGACATTGCTACATGTTTTGCTACACTTTCATATCAATTTACACATATTTGGACTAACCTACTAATTCAGTGCACCCAGTGCCAGTTTATGTCTGCTAATGTCTTTATTTGCAGTGATTTACCCAATTTAAAATGCTCCAAAAAATCTAGAAAAATCAGAATAAAAATCAGCGTCACGAAAGTTTCCGGAACCACCGAAGAAGTGCGGAGGGGGGACACCCCCCTCCCAGGTGGCCAGGTGATGTCTACGCACGCTTCTATTCTTGTAGACTATGTTGGGCCTCCAAGCGCAGAGGTTTGTAGTATAGCAGCAATTTCCCTCAAGTGGATGACCTAAGGTTTATCGAACTCAGGGAAGTAGAGGTTGAAGATGGTCTCTCTCAAGCAACCCTGCAATTAAGATACAAGAAGTCTCTTGTGTCCCCAACACACCTAATACAACTAGGAGTTGTATAGGTGCACTAGTTCGGCGAAGAGATGGTAAAATACGAGTGATAGGTGTGGCAAAGCAAGGTAATATAAATCTGTAATAAAAAGTGCAGCAAGCAAACATGTGAAAAAAGTGAGCACAAACGGTGTAACAATGGTGGAAACAAGGCCTAGGCTTCATACTTTCACTAGTGGCAACTCTCAACAACATTAACATAGTCTAATCACATGATATTTCCCATAAAACATACAATGGAGACGCACTCGGAGGTCATTCCTTTGTGGTCAAGAGAGGATGAGAATTATGTAGGGCTACAAAAGCACACCTCAAATTTCGTAGTTCTCAATCTATGGATTTCCCAATGTCACCGCGGCCATCCAAAGAGAGTACCACAATCACCACAACATATCTCAAGGATAGTCAAAGACAAGCACCAAGAGACTCTCAATCTTCAATCAACACACAAAAGAGGAAATCACTCATGATAATATTCTTCTAACCCATGTCCAATAGACCACTGTCATCTTGGTCTCGGGGATTATACTAGATAAGATCAATTGAGTACATCAATCCAATACATAGAGGAAGGGGAAATATCATGGGATCACCCTAGATTAACATAGCCTATGCTCACAACGAAGATCACATCATGGGAGAGAGAGAAGAACACATAGCTACTGGTAGAAACCTTAGCCCCGAGGGAGAACTACTCCCGCTTCATGGAGGGAGGAAGCAACATCGATGGAGATGAATCCGGGGGCACTTCCCCGTCCCGGCAGGGTGCCGACACAGGAATTTTGGTCCCCCGAAACTTGATGGCGATGGCGGCGGAGATCGGAATTGCTTCTGTAAAAAAGGGGTCTGCAATCAGGGTTTCCGCGACGGGAGAATAAATAGGAGCCAAAGTAGGGCACCAGGGGGTGTGGGACCCAGCCAGGAGGGCAGGTGGCGCGGCCAGGGGCTGGGCCGCGCCAGGCACCCTCCTGGCTGCCCTGTGGCCCCCCTTTGGACTCGCGGAAGCTTCCGAAACGCTGATTTTTATATAATTTTTCCGGGATTTATTGGGCACTTTAATTATTGGAAAAACCTGAAATACAAAACAGCGGAAAACAGGAACTGGCAACTGGGTGCACTTAGTTAATAGGTTAGCCCAAATATGATAAAAAATGTATGAAATTTCAAGCAAAACATGGCAAAGTCACACAAATCATGCATGGAGCAAGCAGAATTTATAGATACGTTTGGGACGTATCAACATCCCAAGCTTAATTCCTGCTCGTCCTCGAGTAAGGAAATGATAACAATCATAATTTCTGTGGAGACATGCCACACAACCATATAAGGACTTTTTAAGTAAAGCAATCAAAGCATGCAATTCAATTCAAGTCTTAACAAGCAAGAGTCTATATTAGCATTGACACAAGCAACGACAGAACATAAAGGTGCAAGAGCTCTTGCTGTCCGTGACTCGAATGTATCCAAATGGTGTTTGCGTGCAAGAAGGGGGATATGGGAATACGAGAGAAAAGTATATTTTGTTGAGAACTCAATATACTAAAGTTTCACACTTGGTCTTCTTTGGAATCTTATCTTGACTCGTCCCCAGACCACTAGCCAGGTACAAGTCAATTTGATCCACTCCTTTTCGATATTTTCAGCACTCATGCATTGGATGAGCGTAAGCACGAGAGTTGACACTTAGGATGGCAAAGAGAGAATATGGTGGAAGAGGAAGACAAAAATGGTGTGAAAGGCTCACATCAATGAGGACAATCATAGGCGAGAGAAAGCCTAATGATAGATATGATGTGAGGAGTAGGGATTGCCATGCAACGGATGCACATATGAGCTAAGGTAAGCTCTCCAATGGAACTAGTGGGGGTGCATCCAACTTGCTTGCTCAAGAAGTCCTAGAGCTCATTTGAGGAGGCTTATCATTGGAATATACAAGCCAAGTTCTATAGTGTGAAGGTCCCCACATAGCTATATGCATGAATGATAATCTCTATGGAGTACAAGATATAAGAGGGAGTACGAGTGTGGATCTCTCAAAAGGATAGTAGTGTTGCACCTTTCTCTCTTTTTATTTATTTTTCTCTTTTTTCTATTTTTTCTATTTTTTTGGCGGGCCTCAATGGCTCTTTCTATTTCTCTCATTTGTCCTCTTCGGGATCTTTTGATTTTGTCCTCTTTGGGATCTTTTCCTCACTTTAAGGGCAACACTCTATATATTACAAAAAGCATAGAAGATCTTTCACACTTTACAAAGTACTCAAATCATAAAGAAAATGTAACTATCATGAAGTATGCAAATGTATGCATCTGCCAGTGTAGCAGGAACATGTATGACATGAAGATCAAGTCATGAAGAGGTGGATGTTGCATGGCAATATATCTCGGAAAGGCTATGGAAATGCCTTGATAGGTAGGTATGGTGGCTGTTTTGAGGAAAGATATAAGGATGTTTATGATGGCAGAGCGTATCATGCCAAGGGTTTGGATGTACCGGCGAAGGTGGACGCCAACTCTCGGAGTGAGAAGAAAGCAATGCACGACACATGAGAGGCTAGAAAAATATGGGAAGGTGGAAGTGTCAACTTTCGAATACTCACATTAGTCCGAAGAACTCATGCACTTATTATCGGTAACTCTCAATCTAATAAGGAGGTTCACAAAGACACAAGTACCCCGAGGAGGAGTGTATGGGGGTTTGGTTATCCTTGCGCATCCTCGACTCATGGTACGTGAGTGTACTCTAATATCCGATCCCTCCAAAGATTAGTGATCCATCTAGTAGCTAGAGTTCTCAACTAGTTTTGTAGGTTTTTGAAAATAGACACGGATTGCCCAAAATACGACACCTATCACTAATAGGCTAGAGCTCTTGACACCAAAAGTTCAAACATTACTCACATCAATACCTCAAAACCATTGCAAGTTACTACTAAAATTAAATAACAACCTTAATTACCTACTTTCAAGACAAGACACAACTCAGTGCAACAACCAACTCTCTTAACAAGATAAACATGAAAACTAAAGACAGTTCCAGCAACAAACTAAACAAAAGCCAAGGCTCTTGCTAAAGACAAACTAAAACTAAACATGGCAGTAGCTATGAAAAGGTAAAGAACACACAACAGGGAAAGATAGGCATGAAAAATTCTATGATGTGTTCTAGATTTTGAAAGTGGAGTGTGTTTCTCTCCCACACAAAGTAAGACGGGATCTAACTTATTATTAACAGCAAGCAAAACTAAAGAAAACTAAAAAATAAAACCTAAGAGCGAGACGCTCCAAGCATAGCACATAACGCATGAAGTGATAAAAATATAGTGAGACGAAGGACGAACTGATGATTGTTGATGGAGAAGGGGATGCACGGGGGCATCCCCAAGCTTAGACGCTTAAGTCTCCTTGAATATTTGTTGGGGATGCATGGGGGCATCCCCAAGCTTGAGCGCTTGACACTCCCGAATCTTCTTTCATCATCTTCCATCGCACACTTGAAAACTCCCTTCATACATAACTCATCATAAGCTAATTAGAGAGGTTAGTACCCTTAATAAATAATTTTTCCTCTACTGCAAACAAAGATATTCTTGAAGAGCTACTGTTTCTCAAGATTGACAAAAAGTTTTTGCAAAGAAAAAGCAAGCTTAAGGTTTGCAAAAGTTAGGATAGACAAAACGTGGCAGAATCTGTGAAAAACAGAACATCAGGTAGTAAAGAAATTTTTAGGGGTACTTCTGCAACTCGAATCAAAAAACTCAGAACAGACGCTCGAAAGTCAATTGTATGGAGCACGCTGTCAAAACAAATCAGATAAAAAAGATGATCTGGTGATTTTAGGCTAATTTTTCCGTCCAAGGACAGAATCTGTTTTCTGGACAGCATGTCACAACTTTTGAACTTTCTTGCAATCGGAGGCTAGACTTGGCACAAAGATTGAAAATAAAGATACAATGATGTTGCTACAGTAGTAAAAATCATCAAGACCACTAAAAACTGAAAGTAAAAACTCAAACTAAAGATAACAAGGGTTGTCTCCCTAGATCTCTTTCTTTATAGCCATAAAGATAGGCTTAAGATTTTAATGATGCTCTCATAGGAATAAGGAATAAGAGTTGAAGAACAAAAGAGAGCATCAAGAAGCAAATAACAAACACATTTAAGTCTAACATGCTTCCTATGTAAAGGGATCTTGTAGAGGAAAAACTCATTGAAGCATAAAGATATTAGCATAGGAAGGCAAAATAAGTGCAACTTCAAAGCCTTCAACATAAAGAGAGGGAACTTGATATTATTGAAATATCTATAAGAATATGTTCCCTTCTCATAATAATTTCCAGTAGGATCATGAATAAACTCAACAATATAAGCATCACATAAAGCATTGTTACCATGATCCACATGCAAAAGGGTACTCTTACTCTCCACATGAGCATAATCTTTCTCATTGGTAATAGTGGGAGTAGGACTACCATAAACAACTTGAACACTATAGATTAATTGTGTATTAGGAAGATGGTGTTCAATAAGGGAGTAATTACCTCCATGATTATGACAAGTTTCATAAGGATAATTTCTCCTTATGTCATAGGTACCTTTAAAATCACAATAGATAGGAGTTATAACATCATCATAGTAGAGAAGAGCATTATCATTGCTAGCAACTATATTTGTAAACATGATGTCTTTATTCTTACTAGAAAAAGAATTATCAATTACCACATCACTAATGGTTAAAGGACTTGCAATCCTATCATCCCCAAGCTTGGAGCTTTCCATATCATCACTCTCAGAGTTGGTACCAAAAAGATTTTCAAGGTCATAAGTAGCATTATCATCAGTTTCCCAATCACAAAAAGTAACATGCATATCATAATCAAAATCATCTTCAATAGTACTTACAGACTTATCTTCAAGATAATAATGAATGCAATCAAGCTCACCATCCTCCATAAATTTCTGTCCTTTAGGATAAAAATCGATGCGAGGAATATGCTCAGGCCAGGTTGTTACCCATTCTTCTTCCTTCTTGCTCCTCTTCCTCCTCCTCTTCTTTTTCTTCTTATTTATCTTAGGAGGGAGTGGTTGGAGATGAAGCTTCTCCACATATCTTGGTTTATCATTAGAAACAATAGGGGAAACTTGGGAGAAACTCTCCTTTTTATTAGTAGAGATATAAGAGACATTTTTATACTTTGGTAAAGTTCCCTCCTTTCTAATCTTACTTATGTAATCATTTTCATGGCAATTAACAACACAATAGAGATGGCAATTTTGCAAAGTGTTGCTAATTCCTAAGCCATTAACATCTAGCCAAGAAGTCTTTTCTGATAACTCTTCACACATCAAAAATATCATAAGTTCATCATAAAGATCAGAAGTGATCATGTTATCACACAACTGATTAACAGTTATGCTTTGAAAGTTCATGCATTGAAAATTAAAGTGACCCTCTATGCAGCAAAGTTCACAAGTAAAAGGATAAAGGTCACACAATTCTCTAGCAATTTCATTTAAATCTTTGACCCAAATGATTGTTCTTTCATGCTTATGTTGCTTACAATACTTCTCTTCTTCAATCATAGGCCTTTCACAAGGTCTATCCACTCCACAAAAATTAGCATGCTTATATAAAACTTCATTTTCAGGAATTGGATCATGCATGTTGCAACCATCATGAACAATCTCATTTTCTTTGCAAATCTCTTTAAAAGGTTCATGATGCTTGATCCAATTCTCCTTAGGCATATTAAGATGTGAAGCAAAAGATTTGAGGAAATCAACAAGGAGTTGAGAATCAAGCCCAAACTTAGCACTAAACTTATTAAAACTTGCAGTTTCAAAAAAGGACTTAATGCAATCATACTCATAATTTATACCTGACTCTTTACCTTTGTCGATCTCCCAATCTTCAGTATTGCGTTGAATTCTTTCAAGGAGTTCCCATTTAGCATCAATCTTTTCGTTTGTGAAAGATCCCATAGAGGAAGCATTGAGCAAGTCTTTATCCTGTCGAGAGAGCCTCGCATAAAAATTAGTAATAATTATATCTTTCGGGAGCCCATGGTTAGGACATTTTAGCATTAAAGTTTTCAGTCTCCCCCAAGCTTGAGCTATGCTCTCTCCGTTGTGAGGATAGAAATTATAAATATAATTCCTATTCTCATGAACTTCATGAAGAGGATAAAACTTGGAGTAAAAGAGAGACTGGATCTCTTCCCAATCCCGTAGGTGAGAATCATCTAGTAGCCTATACCATTCCAATGCTTTTCCTTTCAGTGACAAGGCAAACAATTTCTTCATGACTTCACCTCTTGTCAAACCTAAAATCTTAAATAACTCACAAAGTTTTGTAAGTTTCAACAAATGAATACTAGGATTGACTGTCCCATCATAACAATCATTAATAATTATTTCAACTATCCCAAGTGGTATTTTGAACGGGATACATTCAGTAGGTGGAGGAGACTTCTCTACCACGGGTGTGGTAAAGCGGCCTTCCCCAATCAACGAACTAAGAGTGCAATTTTCCATAAGCATAACTAGTGAAAAGTAAAAACAAGAAACGAAAAGATTTAATTGCAAGATCTAAATATATACCTTTAACGCTTACCTCCCCGGCAACGGCGCCAGAAATAGCTTGATGTCTACGCACGCTTCTATTCTTGTACACTATGTTGGGCCTCCAAGCGGAGAGGTTTGTAGGACAGCAGCAATTTCCCTCAAGTGGATGACCTAAGGTTTATCGAACTCAGGGAAGCAGGGGTGGACCCAAGTAGAGCTGAGTGGGGGCCTAGGACCCCACTCAAAATTTTGAATTTCCTTTGTATTTATGCATATTTTGAAAGAAAAGGCTTCAAATTCAGCAAATTTATAGAAGGTATGCCCCCAGTACAATGTTGTGCCCCCAGTCAGAGTTTTGTCTGGGTCCGCCCCTGCAGGGAAGTAGAGGTTGAAGATGGTCTCTCTCAAGCAACCCTGCAATTAAGATACAAGAAGTCTCTTGTGTCCCCAACACACCTAATACAACTAGGAGTTGCATAGGTGCACTAGTTCGGCGAAGAGATGGTAAAATACGAGTGATAGGTGTGGCAAAGCAAGGTAATATAAATCTGTTATAAAAAGTACAGCAAGCAAACATGTGAAAAAAGTGAGCACAAATGGTGTAACAATGGTGGAAACAAGGCCTAGGCTTCATACTTTCACTAGTGGCAACTCTCAACAACATTAACATAGTCTAATCACATGATATTTCTCATAAAACATGCAATGGAGACGCACTCAGTGGTCATTCCTTTGTGGTCAAAAGAGGATGAGAATTACGTAGGGCTACAAAAGCACACCTCAAAGTTCGTAGTTCTCAATCTATGGATTTCCCAATGTCACCGCGGCCATCCAAAGAGAGTACCACAATCACCACAACATATCTCAAGGATAGTCAAAGACAAGCACCAAGAGACTCCCAATCTTCAATCAACACACAAAAGAGGAAATCACTCATGATAATATTCTTCTAACCCATGTCCAATAGACCGCTGTCACCTTGGTCTCGGGGATTATACTAGATAAGATCAATTGAGTACATCAATCCAATACATAGAGGAAGGGGAAATATCATGGGATCACCCTAGATTAACATAGCCTATGCTCACAACGAAGATCACATCATGGGAGAGAGAGAAGGACACATAGCTACTGGTAGAAACCTTAGCCCCGAGGGAGAACTACTCCCGCTTCATGGAGGGAGGAAGCAACGTCGATGGAGATGAATCCGGGGGCACTTCCCCGTCCCGGAAGGGTGCCGGCACAGGAACTCTGGTCCCCCAAAACTTGATGGTGATGGCGGCGGAGATCGGAATTGCTTCTGGAAAAAAGGGGCCTGCAATCAGGGTTTCCACGACGGGAGAATAAATAGGAGCCAAAGTAGGGCACTAGGGGGTGTGGGACCCAGCCAGGAGGGCAGGTGGCGCGGCCAGGGGCTGGGCCGCGCCAGGCACCCTCCTGGCTGCCCCCTGGCTGCCCTGTGGCCCCCCTTTGGACTCGCGGAAGCTTCCGGAATGCTGATTTTTTATATATTTTTTCCGGGATTTATTGGGCACTTTAATTATTGGAAAAACCTGAAATACAAAAACAGCAGAAAACAAGAACTGGCAACTGGGTGCACTGAGTTAATAGGTTAGTCCAAATATGATCAAAAATGTATGAAAGTTCAAGCAAAACATGGCATAGTCACACAAATCAGGCATGGAGCAAGCATAAATTATAGATACGTTTGGGACGTATCACCAGGTGGCGTGGCCCACCTCCTGGCCACGCCACCAGGGCGCCTGGGAGGTGGGTCCCACTCCTGGTGCTCCCCTTTGGCCTATTTTTACCCCTCGTCACAGAAACCCTCGAGGAGAATCCCGCATTGCAAAATACCTCTCTGTTCCTCCGCCGTCGCGCTTCCAAGATTGGGAGCACTAGAGGACTCCTTTCTGGCACCTTGCCGGAGGGAAGAAGGACCACTGAGAGCTTCTCCACCACCATGGAAGATTCCCGGATGTGCCGTGAGTAGTCCCCCTTGGACCATGGGTCCATGATCAGTAGCTATGTGATGTCTACTCTCCAATATTGTTCTTCAATGTTTAGTCCTTGTAACCTGGCATACATGATCAAGGCACCTATGTAATTTTCTTGCTGTTCTTATGCTGTGTTTTTTTATAGAAATACTGTAAGGGAACCCCCCACAGTTTAATAGGTGCAACAAACCCAAATTGCAAGTACCGTGCCTTGAACCTGGGTGGGTGAGAAGACATCAACCTCTTCCCACCACTAGGCTATGCCTTAGTCTGCTTGCTATGTTGTGTTTGTTGGGATCTGATGGATTATGAGAATATGTTCAGATCGTGATGAGTTATATATTTGGTTTACCTTTTATATTTTGTTCTTGAGTAATTCTTGCATATTCTCTGTTGCTTTTTATTGCTTTGGCGAAGTAGTAGATAATGACTCCAAGAGGGAGCGTTATGCATGATTGTGGGTTCATGCCCCCTGATATCTAGTTTGAGTGGCAAAAACATGAGACTAGGGGATGTGCTGTTGCCACCAGGAAGAAAACAACAGTGTTTGTAATCGCGGTTGCAAGGATTGGTTACCTTACGCATAAATTGTTAATGCAATTGTCTGTTGCGAGTTTACACTTTGGGCGGGGCTCCCAACTTAATACCAGCGAGTTGTTCTGGATAGATATCTCAAGGTGGTAGATTAGTGAGTAGATGCAGATGGATTCTAGTCTACTCTTCTTGGCGTACCGCCCATACTTTTGATCCTCTTACTTTCAAGTATCATAATTAGCATTGCGGTGCGTTTATAACTGTGTCAATTTCCCAGCTGTAATTTGTTCACCCATCTTAGTTGTTTATCGTCTTTTGGGTGAGAGACATCACTAGTGAACGTCATGGCACCCCGGTCCATATTTCCACTATTGTTTACACCTTCACTTTACTTTTAGCTTTTACTTTCAGTTGCTATCATTATCACTACTATCAACCCTTGCGTTATCACTAATGCTCTCATTAAAGCTAGGGAGGAGAAGCTTGGGGTAGAAGCCTCCATACCTAGAAAGCTAGAAGATGGTTGGGATCCTATGATTAAAATTAAGTTGAATAACTTCTCTTCCTATGCTTTATGTGATGTTGGAGCTAGTACCTCCGTTATGCCCAAAAGAATGTATGATATATTTGAATTGAAACCTTTTGATCCTTGTTCTTTTTGTGTTCGTCTTGTCGATTCTTCCGTAAAGAAACCTTTGGGGAAGATCGATGATGTTCTTATCATTGTCAATGACAATTATGTTCCCATTGATTTTACTATTATGGACATTGAATGTGAACCTTCTTGTCCAATTATTTTGTGACGTCCTTTTCTTCGCACCGTGGGTGCTGTTATTGATATGAAAGAAGGGATTATAAAATTCCAATTCCCTCTCAAGAAAGGGATGTAACATTTCCCTAGAAAGAAGATTAAGTTACATTTTGAGTCCGTCACACGGGCTAGTTATTTTCTTGATAAGACTTGATCTTTTTTGCATCAAGCCTAGCTAATGTCTTTAAAGAAGCGCTTTCGAGAGGCAGCCCGCAACGAATTAAGTTTTCCTTTTTGTTTTTCTTCTATTTTTAGTGGTCTTGATGTTTGTTACTACTGTAGCAACATCATTGTATCTTTACTTTTCAAGCTTTGTGCCAATTATAGCCTCATATGACAAGGGAAGTGAAAGTTGTGACATGCTGTCTAGAAAACAAATTCTGTCCTCGTGACGGGAAAAATCATAGAAAAATCCCAGTTCATCTTTTTGAGCTGAATTGTTTACACGGTGTGCTCTATAAAATCACGGAACTTTCGTATGTTCTGAGTTTTGTTATTTGAGTTGCAGAAGTATCCCTAAAAAATTATTTACTACCTCCTGGTCTGTTTTTCACAGATTCTATCCTGTTTTGCCTTTTCTTCGTTTTGCAAACCTTAAGCTTGATTTTTCTTTGCAAACACTTTTTGGCGATCTTGAGAAACAGTATCTCTTCAAAAATATCCTTATTTACAGTAGAGAAAAAATTATTTTATTGTGGGTACTAACCTCGCTAATCAGATTATGATGAGTTATGTATGAAGGGAGTTTTCAAGTGTGCGAGGGAAGATGATAAAAGAAGATTCAGGAGGGTCAAACGCTCAAGCTTGGGGATGCCCCCATGAATCCCCAATAAATGTTCAAGTATACTCAAGCGTCTAAGCTTGGGGATGCCCCCATGCATCCCCTTCTCCATCAACAATTATTAGTTAGTCTTTCCTTCCACTATATTTTTATCACCTCATGCGTTATGTGCTATGCTTGGAGCGTCTTGCTCTTTATTTACTTTTTAGTTTTCTTTAGCTTTTCTTGCTGTTCATAACAAGTTATAACCCATATTTCTTTGTGTGGGAGAGAAACACGCTCCACTTCACCCTAGAAAACAACTTAGGATTTTGATGCTTATCTTTGTTGTGTGTGTTCTTTATCTTTTTCATAGCCGCTCTCATGTTTAGCTCTTAGTTTTCATGCTTATATTTTTAAGATCTTTTATTTAGTTTGTTGCTGGAACTCTCTTGAGTTTTCACGTTTATCTTGTTTAGAGAGTTTCCCTGTTGCACTGAATTTTGTGTCTTGACTTGGAGTAGGTAATTGAGGTTGCTATTCGATTATAGTAGTAACTTGCAATAGTTTTGAGGTATTTCCATGAGTAATGTTTGAAATTTTGGTGTCAAGAGCTTTAGCCTATTAGTGATAGATGTCGTATTTTGGGAAATCCGTGTTTATTTTCGAAAAACCTACAAACTTAGTTGAGAACTTTAGCTACTAGATGGATCACTAATCTTTGGAGGGATCAAATATTAGAGTACACTCACGTACCATGAGTCGAGGATGCACAAGGATAACCAAACCCCCATAAACTCCTCCTCGGGGTACTTGTCTCATTGTGAACCTCCTTATTAGATTGAGAGTTACCGATAATAAGTGCATAAGTTCTTCGGACTAATGTGAGTATTCGAAAGTTGACACTTCCACCTCCTCATATTTTCTATCCTCTCATGTGCCGTGCATTGCTTTCTTCTCATTCCGAGAGTTGGCGTCCACCTTCGCCGGTACATCCAAATCCTTGGCACGATATTCTTTGTCATCATAAGCCTCATTATATCCTTCCTCAAAACAGCCACCATACCTACCTATCAAGGCATTTCCATAGCCTTTCCGAGATATATTGCCATGCAACATCCACCTTCTCATGACTTGATCTTCATATCATACATTCTTTTTCTTGACCGATGAGCCGCATGCTAGTTGGGCCTTGCCCTAATCATTGCTACATGACGCGCTAGTATCATTGCATATCCGGCTACACTGGCAGAGGCATACATTTGCATACTTCATGATAGTTTCATTTTCTTTATGTTGAGTACTTTTGTAAAGTGTGAAAGATCTTCTATACTTCTTGTAATATATAGAGTGTTTCCCCTAAAGTGAGGAAAATATCCCAAAGAGGACAAAATCAAAATATCCCAAAGAGGACCAATGAGAGTTAAAAAGAAAGAGTCATTGAGGCCACCAAAAAAATACAAAAAAATAGAAAAAAGAGAAAAAGAAATAAAAAGAGAGAAGGGGGCACACTACTATTCCTTTTGAGAGATCCACACTCGTACTTCATCTTATATCTTGTACTCCATAGAGATTATCATTCATGCATATAGCTATGTGGGTACCTTCACACTATAGAACTTGGCTTGTATATTCCAATGATGAGCCTCCTCAAATGAGCTCTAGGTTTTCTTGAGCAAACAAGTTGGATGCACCCGCACTAGTTCCATTGGAGAGCTTACCTTAGCTCATATGTGCATCCGTTGCATGGCAATCCCTACTCCTCACATCATATCTATCATTTGGCTTTCTCTCGCCTATGATTATCCTCGTTGATGTGAGCCTTTCACACCCTTTTTTGTCTTCCTCCCCCGTCATTTTTCTCTCTTTGCCATCCCAAGTGTCAACTTTCTTGCTTACGCTCATCCATTGCATGAGTGCTCAAAATATCGAAAAGGAGTGGATCATTTTGATTTGTACCTGGCTAGTGGTCTGGGGATGAGTCAAGATAAGATTCCAAAGAAGACCAAGTGTGAAACTTTAGTAGATTAAGTTCTCAACAATAAAAACTATGTTTTACTCTCTCGTATATCCCTATCCCCTTTCTTGCACGCAAACACCATTTGGAGACATTCGAGTCACGGACAGCGAGAGCTCTTGCGCCTTTATGTTCTTACGTTGCTTGTTTCAATGCTAATATAGACTCTTGCCTGTTATGACTTGAATTGAATTACATGCCTTGATTGCTTTAATTAAAAGTTCTTATATGGTTGGTAGCATGTCACCACAGAAATTATGCTTGTTATCATTTACCTACTCGAGGACGAGCAGGAATTAAGCTTGGGGATGTTGATACGTCCAAAACGTATCTATAATTTCTGCTTGCTCCATGCTTCTTTTGTGTGATATTGCTATGATATTGATGCACTTCCATACACTTTTGATCATATTTGGACTAACCTATTAACTCAGTGCACCCCAGTGCCAGTTCCTGTTTTCTGTTGTTTTTGTTTTTCAAGTTTTCCCATTACTTAAAGTGCCAGAAAAATTCCGGGAAAAATATAGGAAAAATCAGCATACAGGAAGCTTCGGGAAGAGTCCAAGTGGGGCCAGAGGGGAGCCAGGGGTGGCCCAGGCGGACACCGGGCTCGGCCACCCCCTAGGTCGCGCCAGGGGGGGCGCCTGGAGCCCCTGGTCCACCTCTGGCTGCCCCCCTTTGCCTATATATCCCTCTCGTCCCGAAACCCTCGAGGACATAACCCTTTTTCGCGATCTCTCCTCTGTTCCGCCGCCGCCGCGCTTCCAAGATCGGGAGCACCAGGAGCCCTCTTCCCGGCACCCTGCCGGAGGGAGGAACCACCTCCGGGAGCTTCTCCACCACCATGGATGCTTCCCGGATGAACCGTGAGTAGTCCACCTTGGACCATGGGTCCATGATCAATAGCTATGTGATGTTCTCCTCCCCTCTTTGTTCTTCATGGTTTAGACCTCGTGAGTTGCCCTACATGATCAAGGCACATATGTAATCTTTCTACTGTTGCTATGCTGAGTTTGCTTGGATCTGATGGATTATGAGACTATGTTCAGATTATGATTGAGTAATATATTTGATTCTCCTCTTTCATATTTATGTTCTTGAGTAATTCTTGCATGTTCTTCGTTGTTGTTTTTTGCTTTGGCCAAGTAGTAGGTAGTGACTCCAAGAGGGAGCGTTATGCATGATTGTGGGTTCATGCCCCCTGATGACTAGCTTGAGTGACAAAAACATGAGTCTAGGGGATGTGTTGTTGCCACAAGGGAGAAAACAACGGTGCTTGTACTTGCGGGGTGCAAGGATTGTTTACTTTATGCAAAGTTATTTAATGTAGTTGTCTGTTGCTTTGAGTTTACACTTTGGGTGGTATTCACAACTTAATACGAGCGAGATGTTCTGGATAGATATCTCAAGGTGGATGATTAGTAGGTAAATGCAGATGGATTTTGGTCTACTTGTCTTGGCGTACCGCCCATGCTTTTGAGCCTCTTCCTTTCTTTATAGTATAGTTAGCATTGGTTTGCGCACATAATCCTGTCAATTGCCCAGCTGTAATTTGTTTACCTCGCATGACTATTTTATCGTCTTTTGGGAGAGAGACATCACTAGTGAACATCATGGGACCCCGGTCCATATTTCCAACACTTTTTATGCCCACTATTTATTTTCTTCTTTATTTACTTTTCAGTTGCTATCGTTATCATTATTATCCCGTGCGTTTGACCCTTTGTAAACAACAAGGACAGAGGGATTGACAACCTCTTTGAACTCGTTGGGAGCAAAGTTAAATGTTGTGTGTGCGGGTCCACGTCAACCGCCTAATTTCTGGCGCCGTTGTCACCTTCATGTCATTGTCGGAGTCCTACTGGAGACAAACCTTGGTATCTTCACCGAGGGAAATTTGCTGCTGTCTACATCTCAACCTTCCACTTTGGGTAACCAACGAGGGGCGAGAATCCATCAATTATCTAACTTAGCTAATTTCTCTTTTACATTCTTGTTGAAGGCTTTTTCGGTAGTGATAAAGTCTCTAAGTATACTTTCCAGTTCAGAAGTGGGGTTCTTGTTGCTAGGATAAGTGTTGTTGTTCCCATAGTTGCATGGAAACGGTCTAGGATTACTAGCAAAATTGCCCCTATAAGCATTATTATTAAAGTTGTTTCTAGCAATAAAGTTCGCATCTACTTGTTCCTGAGAAACCAAAGAATTTAAAGGAACATCATGAGGATCAATAGAGGGTTGCTTGGTAAGTACAGATATAATCAGGTCAACTTTTTCATTTAGGGAGGTAATCTCCTCGACAAAGTTTACCTTCCTACCTGTTGGAGCGCGTTCGGTGTGCCATTGGGAATAGTTGGTCATCATCTCATCGAGAATTTTTATGGCAACACCAAGTGTAGTTGACATAAAGGTTCCTCCCGGGCTGAATCTAACAGGTTCCGCGAGGTAAAGTGTTAATTATCCAATTGCTTAAAATTCATAATGTTACTCCTCAATTGGATAATTTCAGCAGGTGGGTAATACTTCCCAATAAAAGCATGTTTGCACTTATCCCAAGAATCTATGATATTCCTAGGCAAAGATTGAAACCAAATTTTAGATCCTTCCCTCAAAGAGAAAGGAAAAGGCTTGACCTTAACAACATCACCTTCTACTTCTTTATACTTTTGCATATCACATAACTCAACAAAAATATTTTAGCGTAAAGCAGCATCATCTCCAGCACTAGAGAATTGATCTCTCATAACAAGGTTTAGCAAAGCAGGTTTAATTTCATAAGAGGTAGCTGAAGTAGTGATACGTCCAAAACGTATCTATAATTTCTGCTTGCTCCATGCTTCTTTTGTGTGATATTGCTATGGTATTGATACACTTTCATACACTTTTGATCATATTTGGACTAACTTATTAACTCAGTGCACCCCAGTGCCAGTTCCTGTTTTCTGCTGTTTTTCTGTTTCAGGTTTCCCCCATATTAAAAGTGCTCCAAAAATTTGGGGAAAATCCAATAAAAAATCAGCGCTTCGGAAGCTTCAGGAATAACCAAGGAGGAGCCAGAGGGGACCCACCAGGGCCCCAGGCGCCCTCTCGGCGCGCCCTAGGGTGGGGCCGCACCAGGGGCCCTCCTGGACCCCTGGTGGCCCCCCTGGCTGCCCCCCTTCGCCCATATATTCTCCGTGACGCGAAACCTCGAAGACAGAACCCTTTTTCGCGATCTCTCCTCTGTTCCGCCGCCGCCGCGCTTCCAAGATCGGGAGCACCAGGAGACCTCTTCCCGGCACCCTACCGGAGGGAGGAGCCACCTCCGGGAGCTTCTCCACCACCATGGATGCTTCTCGGATGAACCGTGAGTAGTCCACCTTGGACCATGGGTCTATGATCACTGGCTATGTGATGTTCTCCTCCCCTCTTTGTTCTTCATGGTTTAGACCTCGTGAGCTTCCCTACATGATCTAGGCACATATGTAATCTTCCTGTCAATTGCCCAGCAGTAATTTGTTTACCTCGCATGGCTATTTTATCGTCTTTTGGGAGAGAGACATCACTAGTGAATATCATGGGACCCTGGTCTATATTACCAATACTGATTACACCCACTATTTATTTTCTTCTTTATTTACTTTTCCGTTGCTATCACTATCATTATTATCCCGTACGTTTTCTCCTTTGTAAACAACAAGGCCAGAGGGATTGACAACCTCTCTGTACTCGTTGGGAGCAAAGCTATCTGGTGTGTGTGCAGGTCCACGCCAACTCTCGCGTCATCAAAGCAATTTCTAGCGCCGTTGTCACCTTCCTGTCGTTGCCGGAGTCCTACTGGAGACAAACCTTGGTATCTTCACCGAGGGAAATTTTTTGCAGTCTACATATCAACCTTCCACTTGGGGTAACCAATGAGGGGCAAGAAGCCATCAATCGCCTAATTTCTGGCGCCGTTGCCGGGGACTCCGCACTTCAAGATAGGGGAGTTGCACACTATCATTTATCTTTGGTTTTTAGTCTTGTTTGTTTACCTTTCACTTTTTGCTTTAGTGTCCTTTATCAAAAATCAAAAAAATAGTTACCTTGCTTGCTGCTACTATGGGTTCCTCTGAGAACACCAAGTTGTGTGACTTCACTAGTCATAACAACAGTGACTTTATCTGCACTCCTATTGCTACACCTACCACTTTAGCACCTTCTTATGAGATTAAACCTTCTTTACGGAACCTTGTTATGAAAGATCAATTCTCCGGTGCTGGAGATGATGTTGTTTTCCACTTAAATAATTTTGTTGAGCTCTGTGATATGCAAAAGTACACAGAAGTAGATGGTGATATTGTTAAGCTTAAGATTTTTCCTTTCTCCTTTAGAAGAGGAGCTAAAATCTGGTTTCAATCCTTGCCTAGGAATAGCATAGATTCTTGGGACAAGTGCAAGGATGCTTTTATTGGGAAGTACTACCCCCCAGCTAAGATTATCCAATTAAGGATAATGAACACGTTTCCCAAGCTTGGGAACGCATGAAATCTCTTGTTAAGAATTTCCCTACGCATGGTTTGACTACTTGGATGGTTATCCAAACTTTTTATGCAGGCTTGAACTTCACCTCACGAAACTTGCTAGATTCGGCCGCGGGAGGAACCTTTATGTCAACAACGCTTGGTGCTTCCACAAAACTACTCGATCACATGATGACCAACTGTTCCCAATGGCACACCGAAAGAGGTCCAATAGGTAGGAAGGTAAACTCAGTCGAGGAGATCTCCTCCCTAAATGAAAAAGTTGACTTGATTATGTCTCTACTTACCAAGCAATCTCCTATTGATCCTCATGATGTACCTTTAAATTCTTTGATTTCTCAAGATCAAGTAGATGTGAACTTTATCTCTAGAAACAACTTCAATAACAATGCTTATAGGAGTAATTTTGGTAGCAATCCTAGACCGTTCCCCTCCAACAACTATGGGAACAACAACACTTATCCTAGCGCCAAGAACTCCACTTCTGAACTAGAGAGTATGCTTAAAGACTTCATCACTACCCAAAAAGCCTTCAACAAAAGTGTAGAGGAAAAACTAGACAAATTAGATAATCTCTCGTCAAAGGTAGACAATTTAGCCCATGAAGTAGAATTGCTTAAAATTAGAACTTCTCCTCTTGAGGAGAGGAAAGTCACTCCTATGAACGCTATTCAAGTGCAAATTAATGAAAACATTAGGATGATGGCTAAACTTAAAGAGAGATGGGATAGAGAAAAGGAGGAAGAAGACAGAATTAAGAGCCTTCCTACACACCATACCGTTGCTACTATCCAAGTTGTTGAGGATATCCAAACTCTTAGCACCCATTGCACCCCTAGTCCCATAGGACCTATTAATGGTGATGCTATGACCTCAACCGTAGAAGAAGAAATTCCTATGACTATAGAAGCTACCAAACAAGTGAGCCTAAAGGACACCACTACCACTTTACGTGATAGTAGTGACCTTGATTTTGATAATTGCACCCTTTCTGAAGTTATTCGTTTCCTTCACAAGATGTCTAGAGACCCCCACACTAGCACACTTAATCTTGCCTTCACGGAGCATATCACTAATGCTCTCATTAAAACTAGGGAGGAGAAGCTTAGGGTAGAAGCCTCCATACCTAGAAAGCTAGAAGATGGTTGGGATCCTATGATTAAAATTAAGTTGAATAACTTCTCTTGCTATGCTTTATGTGATGTTGGAGCTAGTACCTCCGTTATGCCCAGAAGAATTTATGATATATTTGAATTGAAACCTTTTGATCCTTGTTCTTTTGGTGTTCGTCTTGTCGATTCTTCCGTAAAGAAAACTTTGGGGAAGATCGACGATGTTCTTATCATTGTCAATGACAATTATGTTCCCGTTGATTTTACTATTATGGACATTGAATGTGAACCTTCTTTTCCAATTATTTTGGGACGCCCTTTTCTTCGCACCGTGGGTGCTATTATTGACATGAAAGAAGGGATTATAAAATTCCAATTCCCTCTCAAGAAATGGATGGAACCTTTCCCTAGAAAGAATATTAAGTTACCTTTTGAGTCCGTCACACGGGCTAGTTATTTTCTTGGAAATACTAGATCTATTGCATTATGCCTAGCTAATGGCTTTAAAGAAGCGCTTTCGGGAGGCAGCCCGCAACGAATTTAGGATTTCCTTTTTGTTTTTCTTCTGTTTTTAGTGGTCTTGATGATTGTTACTACTGTAGCAACATCATTGTATCTTTAATTTTCAAGCTTTGTGCCATTTATAGCCTCATATGACAAGGGAAGTGAAAGTTGTAACATGCTGTCCAGAAAACAGATTCTGTCCTCGTGACGGGAAAAATCATAGAAAAATCTCTGTTCATATTTTTGAGCTGAAATGTTTACACATAGTGCTCTATACAATCACGGAATTTTCGTATGTTCTGAGTTTTTTTATTTGAGTTGCAGAAGTATCCCTAACAAATTATTTACTACCTGCTGGTCTGTTTTTCACAGATTCTGTCCTGTTTTGCCTTTTCTTCGTTTTGCAAACCTTAAGCTTCTTTTTCTTTGCAAAACCTTTTTGGAAATCTTGAGAAACAGTAGCCCTTCAAGAATATCCTTATTTCCAGTAGAGAAAAAATATATGTTATTATGGGTACTAACCTCGCTAATCAGATTAGGATGAGTTATGTATGAAGGGAGTTTTCAAGTGTGCGAGAGAAGATGATAAAAGAAGATTTCGGAGTGTCAAACGCTCAAGCTTGGGGATGCCCCATGCACCCCCAAGAAATATTCAAGGAGACTCAAGCGTCTAAGCTTGGGGATGCCCACGTGCATCCCCTTCTCCATCAACAATTATCATTTCGTCTTTCGTTTCACTATATTTTTATCACTTCATGCGTTATGTGCTATGCTTGGAGCGTCTTGCTCTTTATTTACTTTTTAGTTTTCTTTAGCTTTGCTTGTTGTTCATAACAAGTTAGAACCCAGCTTTATTTTTGTGGGAGAGAAACACACTCCACTTCACCCTAGAACACAACATAGGATTTTCCTGCTTATCTTTGATGTGTGTGTTCTTTATCTTTTTCATAGTTGTTGTCATGTTTAGCTCTTAGTTTTCATGCTTATCTTCATTTGATAGAGCTTTTGTTTAGTTTCTTGCTAGAACTCTCTTGAGTTTTCATGTTTATCTTATTTAGAGAGTTTGCATGTTGCATTGAGTTGTGTGTCTTGACTTGAAGTAGGTAATTGAAGTTGCTATTCAATTGTAGTAGTAACTTGCAATAGTTTTGAGGTATTGTCTTGAGTAATATTTGGAATTTTGGTGTCAAGAGCTTTAGCCTATTAGTGATAGATGTCGTATTGTGGGCAATCCGTGTTTATTTTCAAAACTTACAAAATTAGTTGAGAACTTTAGCTACTAGATGGATCACTACTCTTTGGAGGGATCGAATATTAGAGTACACTCACGTACCATGAGTCGAGGATGCGCAAGGATAACCAAACCCCCATACACTCCTCCTAGGGGTACTTGTCTCTTTGAGAATCTCCTATTAGATTGAGAGTTACCGATAATAAGTGCATGAGTTCTTCAAACTAATGTGAGTATTCGAAAGTTGACACTTCCACCCAGCCATATTTTTCCAGCCTCTCATGTGCCGTGCATTGCTTTCTTCTCACTCCGATAGTTGGCGTCCACCTTCGCCGGTACATCCAAATCATTGGCACGATACGATCTATCATCATAAACCTCATTATATCCTTCCTCCAAACAGCCACCATACCTACCTATCAAGGCATTTCCATAGCCTTTCCGAGATACATTGCCCTGCAACATCCACCTTCTCGTGACTTGATCTTCATGTCATACATGCTACTTGCTTGATCGATGAGCCGCATGCTAGTTGGGCCTTTCCCTAATCATTTCAACATGACGCGCTAGTATCATTGCATATCCTGCTACAATGGCAGAGGCATACATTTGCATACTTCATGATAGTTCATTTTCTTTATGATTGAGTACTTTTGTAAAGTGTGAAAGATCTTCTATACTTCTTGTAATATATAGAGTGTTGCTCCTAAAGTGAGGAAAAGATCCCAAAGAGGAAAAAATCAAAAGATCCCAAAGAGGAAAAATGAGAGAAATAGAAAGAGCCATTGAGGCCACCAAAAAATACAAAAAATAGAAAAAAAGAGAAAAAGATATAAAAAGAGAGAAGGGGGCACACTACTAGTCCTTTTGAGAGATCCACACTCGTACTCCATCTTATAGCTTGTACTCCATAGAGATTTTCATTCATGCATATAGCTATGTGGGGACCTTCACACTATAGAACTTGGCTTGTATATTCCAATGATGAGCCTCCCCAAATGAGCTTTAGGTCTTCTTGAGCAAGCAAGTTGGATGCACCCCCACTAGTTACATTGGAGAGCTTACCTTAGCTCATATGTGCATCTGTTGCATGGCAATCCCTACTCCTCACATCATATCTATCATTTGGCTTTCTCTCGCCTATGATTGTCCTCATTGATGTGAGCCTTTCACACCCTTTTTTGTCTTCCTCCCCCGTCATTTTTCTCTCTTTGCCATCCTAAGTGTAGCCTTTCTTGCTTACGCTCATCCATTGCATGAGTGCTCAAAATATCGAAAAGGAGTGGATCATTTTGACTTGTACCTGGCTAGTGGTCTGGGGATGAGTCAAGATAAGATTCCAAAGAAGACCAAGTGTGAAACTTTAGCAGATTAAGTTCTCAACAATAAAAACTATGTTTTACTGTCTCGTATATCCCTATCCCCTTTCTTGCACGCAAACACCATTTGGAGACATTCGAGTCACGGACAGTGAGAGCTCTTGCACCTTTATGTTCTTACGTTGCTTGTTTCAATGCTAATATAGACTCTTGCATGTTATGACTTGAATTGAATTACATGCCGTGATTGCTTTACTTAAAAGTTCTTATATGGTTGGTAGCATGTCACCACAGAAATTATGCTTGTTACCATTTACCTACTCGAGGACGAGCAGGAATTAAGCTTGGGGATGTTGATACGTCCAAAACGTATCTATAATTTTTGCTTGCTCCATGCTTCTTTTATGTGATATTGCAATGGTATTGATACACTTTCATAAACTTTTGATCATATTTGGAATAACTTATTAACTCAGTGTACCCCAGTGCCAGTTCTTGTTTTCTGCTGTTTTTCTATTTCAGGTTCCCCCCATATTAAAAGTGCTCCAAAAATTCGGGAAAAATCCAATAAAAAATCAGCGCTTCGGAAGCTTCGGGAATCACAAATGAGGGGCCAGAGGGGACCCACCAGGGCCCCAGGCGCCCTCCTGGCGCGCCCTAGGGTGGGGCCGCGCTAGGGGGCCGCCTGGACCCCTGGTGCCCCCCCTGGCTGCCCCCCTTCGCCCATGTATTCTCCGTGACGCGAAACCCCCGAATACAGAACCCTTTTTCGCGATCTCTCCTTTGTTCCGCCGCCGCCGCGCTTCCAAGATCGAGAGCACTAGGAGACCTCTTCCAGGCACCCTGCCGGAGGGAGGAACCACTCCGGGAGCTTCTCCACCACCATGGATGCTTCCCGGATGAACCGTGAGTAGTCCACCTTGGACCATGGGTCTATGATCAGTAGCTATGTGATGTTCTTCTCCCCTCTTTGTTCTTCATGGTTTAGACCTCGTGAGCTGCCCTACATGATCTATGTACATATGTAATCTTCCTGTCAATTGCCCAGCTGTAATTTGTTTACCTCTCATGGCTATTTTATCGTCTTTTGGGAGAGATACATCACTGGTGAACATCATGGGACCCCGGTCCATATGTCCAATACTGATTACACCCACTATTTATTTTCTGCTTTATTTACTTTTCCGTTTATATCACAATCATTATTATCCCGTACGTTTTATCCTTTGTAAACAACAAGGCCGGAGGGATTGACAACCTCTATGTACTCGTTGGGAGCAAAGTTATCTGGTGTGTGTGCAGGTCCATGCCAACTCTCGCGTCATCAAAGCAATTTTTGGCGCCGTTGTCACCTTCCTGTCGTTGCCGGAGTCCTACTGGAGACAAACCTTGGTATCTTCACCTAGGGAAATTTGTTATTGTCTACATCTCAACCTTCCACTTGGGGTAACCAACGATGGGAGAGAAGCCATCAAGTGGAAGGTGTGGCAATAGGAGTGCAGATAAAGTCTTTGTTTTTGTGACTAGTGAAGTCACACAACTTGGTGTTTTCAGTGGAACCCATAGTAGCAGCAAGTGTGGCAGATTTTTTTTGTAATTTTTGATATAAGACACAAAGATAAAAACTGAAAGGTAAACTAACACGACTAAAAATCAAAGGTAAAAGCTAGTGGGCAACTCCCCTATCTTAGCACTCGGAGTCCCCGGCAACGGCGCCAGAAATTTGCTTGATACGCGAGAGATGATAATTGCTTCTCGCCCTTCTTTGGTTAACCCAAGTGGAAGGTGAGATGCAGCGTAGCGGAAAGTTTCCCTTGGTGAAGATACCAAGGTTGAGAGTATCGACCAGTAGGACTCCGACAATGATAAGTAGGTGGCAAGGAAACAATGGCACCGTAGGTTGCTTCCTTGACAAGGACCTGCACACAGAAACAAATAACTTTGCTCCCAACTGTAAGAGCAAGTCTTGCCCCTGAAGGTTTTGGAGATTGTTGGACAAAGCAGAAGTGGAACTAATAATTTTTTTGAGTATAAACAGATACTTAGGTTCCGAAAGAATGGAGTTTGCTTGGAGAAGGTCGAAGGACAACTCACTTCAGCGAAGCTGTAGTCAACTACCGAAACTTTTGAAGGAAGGCGACCCCAAAAAACGTCGTTGAAGAAGAAGACTCTCTCGAGTAAAAGCGCAACGAGGAGAAAGCTAAAGCTGGTCGAAGACTTAGTCTTTTTACTAGTTTCTCTTTATTTTCTTGAGTCGTAGGAAAAACCGTACTATCAAGAGGGGTTTTCTAGTTGAGATCTTTGTCGAAGTGAGTTTGCTCTGCTGAACCTAAACCCACAAAAGCCTACCGAGAGAAATCTTACTGAGTCGAGTGAATAGCTCGAAGGCAAAGTCATCGCACTTCGTGCCTTCGAGAGAGAACTCGTTCGGTAAGTCAGCTTTCTTGTTCCACAAGTAAAGTTGTGAAGTGATTGGATTCCGACTGTTGTGGACATGCGTCAAGCAGTTGCATGGGGTCACTTCAGTCATTTTACCCATCGGGATCGCCAACTATAAACACCCCGCACCTACCCGCCATTTCGGGTTGGCTGCTCCACTGAAGATTCTAAGACAGAAGTACTGTGAGCATCCCAATAAAGATCCATCGAGACAAAACCAAAAACCCAAGTCTGAACTGAGTTGCAAATTTTACGTGGTCTTGGGCTTCCTAGGAAAGAACCGATCTTACCTACGGACAAGAACCACAACGTTGATTCGCTAGTTGTTTCTTTTCATCCCTTTCCAGGGCCCTCCGTTGCAAATGCCATATCACTAATGTTAGAGAAACTGACACCCCCAAAGCCACTTTATACGGTACAAGCCGTATGTCAAGCGTGACACGCAATCTGCGCTTAGGGCCGCTTCAATCCAACATTGCCGCAATATGAACAAGTGCACAAAAGAGGGTAACAACTAGAGGATCAACGCCCACATCTCTATGTGTTCTAACCGTACAAAGCATCTATGCATAGACGAGGCTCTGATACCACTGAAGGGTTCGTTGCATAGAAAACAAAAGTTTTCCTACGGTTGTAACAGCCAAGATCACATCTAGAAGATCACTTGTAACGGTTTGAGAAGGACTCACCCTCGAAGACCAAAAGCTTTAACGAGAACTATTCTCGTGGGTGATGTAGTCGAACACTCGCCGACCTCAAGGTCGTGATGAAGACTTGACGCCACGAACGGGCAGCGTCTCCGTAGTCGGTCACACGTACAGATCAGTGACGACCTCCGCCCCTTGCTCCAGTTGGGCAGCGGAAGTAGTGGATCCTCGGGAACTCCAGCAGCACTACAACATAGTGGTGGTGGTGGTAGAGAAGATCTTGAGCAGGGCTTCGCCTAAGCACCGTACTCGTGAAACTGGATCAGCTAGCAAGGGGAGGAAGATGCCAACCAAAGGGCATATGAGAGATGGAGGAATGAGTGAGTTGTGTGAGGACCTCCACCCATCTATATATAGGAGGAGGGGGAGGCAGCCCCCAAGGGGTAGCACGCCCCAAGAGGTGCCCCCACCTCTCCCCTCATCATGTGGGTGGACTCTCCACTCACAAAAACAAAGGGTCACACATTATTCCCATAATTTCCATAAATCTCCACTCAAAATTCCAAGAGTTTTATCACATTAAAACACTTTTAATTATCTTGTTTAATGTCACTCAAATTAATGAACACTTCATTCAATGAGTACTTCATTGATGAACACTTCATTCAATGAACACATTAACAATTATCCCCTTGCACTATTTTGATATACCGAAACTATTCCAGCAGTTTTATCAAAAACAGTCCATGTGCTGTCCAGTATATTCTCCGGCGTTCCGTATCCACTCAAACGCGTCAACGAATCCTTAAGTGTGTCACCCTACGGTTCGTGAATAAAATGGACATGACAGAGACTCTTCTCCGATCAATAATCATCAGAGGGATCTGGAGATCCATGATGACTCCCACTTACTCAACGATGAACTAGTGATCGTGTGAACCATTACTCCGTAACCAATTCCTTTTGTCTCGCGATATTTTACTTGTCCGAGATCCGATCATTTGGTATCATCCATACCTAGTTCGATCTCGTTACCGACAAGTACTCTTTACTCGTTCCGTGATATAACATCCTCGTGAGCCAGTCACGTGCTTGCAAGCGATGTCAATGTGATATCACCGAGAGGGCCCAGAGTATATCTCTCCGTCATCTGGATGGACAAATCCCACTCTTGATCCAAGAGCCTCAACTAACACTTTCCAAGTACCCAACGACACCTTTATAATCACCCTGTTACGGTGTGACGTTTGATGGAATCAAAGTACTCTTCCGGTGTCAGTGATTGACGTGATCTCATGGTCTAAGGATTAGGGTTACTTCGTGAAAGTTTGATACAGCAATAGAAACTTTGATGACATGATCGTATTGCTATAACTACTGTGGGTGTATGTTCATCACATCATTCTCCAATGATATGACCTTGTTATTAACGACATCCAATGTCAATGATCAGGAAACCTTGATCATCCGTTAATCAACAAGCTAGTATAAAGAGAGACATTACTAGGAACCTTTTCTTTGTTTATTAAACACACATGTATTAACGTTTCCAGTTAACACAATTATAGCATGAAAATAAACATTTATCATAAACATGGAATAAGATAATAACCAATTTATTATTGCCTCTCGGGCATATTCCCTTCAGTCTCCCACTTGCACTAGAGTCAATAATCTAGTTTGGTACTTGCGCATCCAACACCTATGGCATTCAGCTGTTATCCATACGCATTGCTAGTGGTAAACCTAATCTCCAGATATGACACTTCTGGTCCGTGTGTATTTGCATTTCTTTGCGTCTCTACGCATCACTCATTCACTAATGAGATGGCATTGCATAAATTTGGTCCTCCGGTGAGACCTTAGTCCCTTGAGCTCAAAACATGTTGAATCTATTGTCATACAATAGATCTTCATAGTATTAGCCCGTTTTGAACTACACCTAGTTTGTCAAACAAACTTCTTGACACAAATGCCCTCCTTTGCTGCTGCTAGAGCAGTCATATACTTAGCCTTTCGTTGTAGTATTCGTTATAATGCCTTAACTTTGGAACTCATCCAAATCCATTTGAAACTATTCCAAATCTATCATGGAACTTTCTTCCATTACATTTTGCCACCTTAACATACCGCCAAAATTGAGATAAATTTAGATTGTATCTTGCGACAAAACTAGTATCAATGTAACACTTTACAATGAACTATTGTCCAACATACATAATATATATTCTTAGTCCTTCCAAAGCACGTAAGGATATCTTTACTATTGTCCAATGATCATCTTATGAATCATTCTGGTATATGCTCATAACATTTAGAGCATAGGACATTCTGGAATTGTACATATCATGGTGTACATGATGGATCAAATCATTCATGTGATTTTACTCACCAAGTGTCAAAACACTTGAATCTCGCTTCAACCTTTTCCATGCGGCAAGAACCTTTCTCGTCGTTTCCATATTGAACTTATTCAATATTTCATATATGTACTTCGGCCCAACCATATTAGCACCTCAATCTATCTATATAGACCATATTAGCCCAATATACTGGTTTTGCCCAAATCTTCCATTAAAATCAAATTTTCAATGAAACTTCACCCGTGTCAATAAAAGATACATCATTTCCAATCAACAATATGTCTTCTACATAAGGTATTAGAAATATGTCTCAGCGCTCCCACTTAATTTCTTGCAAAAGCAAGCATCTTCACCGTCTCTGATGAAACTAAACGTTTTAACAATTTCATCATGATGAAGATTCCAACTCCGCGAATGCTTATTTCAACCATTGAAATTTGCATGCTATTTTAGCATCCTTTGAATTAACAGAACCCTTTGGACCGTGTCCTGTACACGTCCTAGGTAACCATGCTATTAGAAGAACGTTGTTCCGTTTGTTCAACTACCATATACAAAAACTAGCATATGTAGTGATTGCTACAATAATCCGTCCAGACTAAATATCGTTATGAAAGATCAAATCTTGTCATAGCCAACTCTTTGAACATAATCGTAAACCATTTTAACGATATGTCGAATATTTCATAGATGTGAGAACATCCACGTCTGTTTCTTTATAGATCCAAACACGGTATCTAGAGGGTCTTCCAAGTTCAGAAACTTGGTTTCTCGTGTATGGAACTATCACGGATTTTATAGCTTCTAGCCATTTTGACGGATTCAGGGCCCATCATCGCTTCTTTGCATGTAGTCGGTCCATTATTATCAAATAACAATGATTCAATCTCAAATCTTACTATTTGATCGATTACCCGAACTACGCAGTTCAATAGGAACTTAGATCGCCGTGACCACAACCTTTGGGACACGGTAGCCAAGAGCATTGCGGCCGCTTCCGGGACACTTTCCGGCGCTGCGCCACTTAGCACATAAAGCTTAGGTTCAACAACCTAATCGAAGTTCTACTGTCCTCCCACTTAACTTTTCGCAAAAATTCCTTCTCAAGAAACTTGATGCTCTTAGCCACAAAAAAAAACTTTTGTCTTTAGTGTTATGGAGGAATACCCAACGGTTACTTTGGGATAACCTACAAAGACGTACTTTATCCGACTTTGGTTGTAAACATTTTACATATGCCTTGCATACCAAAATTTAAGAAAAGACAAATTGGGTTTTATCCCATTCCATAACTTATATGGTGTCATTTCAACGGATCTCGATGGCGCTCTTTTCAGTGAAAAGCGGTAGTCTCTAAAGCTTAATCCTTAAAATATAATGGCAATTTTATAAATAACACCTTTGATCCTTACCATGTCAAACAAGGTTTGATTACATCTCTCGAACACTCCATACTCCTATGGTGTTTCGGGAAATGCAAGTTTTGGAACGATTCCTAAACTCTCAGGCATTTGCTAAACTTTTAACTCAAAAAAAACTTCTTTTATGATCCAATCATAAACTCTTATTTTCTCGTTACAATGATTTTCACTTCATCTTGAAATTTATTTGAACATTTTCAAACATTTCATACTTCTTCCTTATCAAGTAAATATACACATATATCCACTCAAATCCTTGGTTAAAGTATATGAAGTTATAAGACCCACCACACACGGCTACACATAATGAACTATACACATCAACATGCATAATGTCCAATAAGTTAGTCGTCCGTTCTTCTTTGCCTATGAATGGAGTTTCAATTATTTCTAGGAAATTCTTACAAGCGTCAGTTGATTCAAAATCAAAAGACTCCAAAAATCCACCATCATGGAGTTTCTTCATGTGTTTCTTTCCAATATGATTCAAACGGTGGTGTCACTCATAAGTGATCTTCTAATCATTTGTCTTGCGACATGTTTAGCATCAGTTATTATGGATGTGATTTCTCCAACAAGATTTATAGAGTTCATCCATCTTCTATGAATATGGTGATAATTTGAACAACTATTGTTCGTATAACACCAGAACAGAATAACAATTATTCAAATAAATCTTGAAGGCTAGGTTTAATTCCAACGATAAACATAATAACACTTTATTTTGTTTTTGATGAGAATCATCTCATATTCATTTGCTAGTTACTCAGGCCATTGCAACTCTTGTATTGCGTTGTTCTGTATGACACTTCATACCAACCAATCAGTATCCAATACTCAAGAATCACACTGTTTAACAAGCAATGAATATACCCATAACATGTATATCATCTATATACCCGAGCTGGACATTTCCAGTCTTTTCCTTTTTCTTTTTGCAAAAATATTTTTCAGATCCTCTTTCAGCAATTCCTTTCCTTTTTAGAAGAATTTATCAACATCACTTGTGGCACCATTCATATGACACATAATCCAAAGTGTGTTAGTCAAATACTAACACCCTTTGATTCTCACTTTGATGTAAATCACCGTCATCAAATGTTTGGTGTTCTTCCAAATTCCATTCTTTAGTAATCTTATAGTGTAGTAAACATTTTACCTACATCTTCCATTCATCCTATCATGACAACTTTCATGACAAAACTACCATAGCTCATAGGGACAAACTGTGAGTACAATATTAGTTCCCAAAACCTTTTTGAGAGATTAGGACACATAGTGTCTCCAACCTTCACAAATTCTCATACAATATGAGAACATGTTTCTCACTAAATTTTACTCTATCACATTGCAACTAAACATTGTTTCAGATATCGCTATATCTTCCACACATGATAGTTTCTGAAACAATCCTTTCAGCTCCTAGATAACCTTGATAATAACAAACAACATTTGAATATCAAGGATCATGGGGGCAACTGTGATACTTAGACACTAACACTGGAATTGTTACTCTCGATTTAATACACATTATTAAACTTCATGGAGTAAGCAAGGTTTGCTAAAGTTTGCAATAAGACTTTAAACTTTAGATTGACACTCAAACAATACGGTACCAGTCCGTAAAGTTAAATATCCAGAATTCTATAGTTCTATTATCTCAATTATAGCTAAGCGCAAAGGTAGTAAACAAATGCCAATGACTACAACGAACTATGCAAATTCACTTTGATTTAGTTCATGATAAAATGAGTTCATCTAACTCCCACTCAAAAACAACATCCCTCGAGTCGTCTTTGGTGATTACACGAACCAAATTCACTACACCACGACCGATCATCACGTGAGGAAGTGTAGCTGCAATGGCGAGCATCTCAATATGGTTCATCATATCATCCATATGACTCGTGCTTAACCTTTCGGTCCATGTTCCGAGGCCATGTCTGTACATGCTAGGCTCGCCAAGTAGAACCTTAGTATTTGCATGTGTTTCAAGGCCATGTCTGTACATGCTAGGCTTGAAAACACCCGTTGTATGCGAACGTAGAGTCTATCACATCCGATCATCACGTGGTGTCTCGAAACGACGAACTTTCTTAACGGTGCATACTAAGGAAGAACATATAATTATCTTGATATTAAGTGAGAGGGATCATCTTATAATGCTACCGCAGCGATCATGATCGTAACTAAGCAAAATAAGATGCATAAAAGGATAAACATCACATGCATGGATAATGTGATATGATATGGTCCTTCTCGCATTAGATCTCCATCTTGTGCGTCTTGGTATGATCTCCATCATGCCACCGGCGCGGCACCAAGGTCCATGGCGCCACCACCATGGTCGTCCTTCTCCATTACAATATATCTCATGGATATATCTACAGCACGCAGGCCTTAAAAAGGAAAAACACAACCATATGGCTCCTGCCAGTTGTTTACAATAAATCTCATTTCATACAACAATTTTGTAACAATGACCATATCACATCACATGCCCTGCAAAAACAAGTTAGACGCTTCTAAATTATCTTTGCAAATTTTACGTGGTCTTGGGCTTCCTAGGAAAGAACCGATCTTACCTACGGACAAGAACCACAACGTTGATTCGCTAGTTGTTTCTTTTCATCCCTTTCCAGGGCCCTCCGTTGCAAATGCCATATCACTAATGTTAGAGAAACTGACACCCCCAAAGCCACTTTATACGGTACAAGCCGTATGTCAAGCGTGACACGCAATCTGCGCTTAGGGCCGCTTCAATCCAACATTGCCGCAATATGAACAAGTGCACAAAAGAGGGTAACAACTAGAGGACCAACGCCCACATCTCTATGTGTTCTAACCGTACAAAGCATCTACGCATAGACGAGGCTCTGATACCACTGAAGGGTTCGTTGCATAGAAAACAAAAGTTTTCCTACGGTTGTAACAGCCAAGATCACATCTAGAAGATCACTTGTAACGGTTTGAGAAGGACTCACCCTCGAAGACCAAAAGCTTTAACGAGAACTATTCTCGTGGGTGATGTAGTCGAACACTCGCCGACCTCAAGGTCGTGATGAAGACTTGACGCCACGAACGGGCAGCGTCTCCGTAGTCGGTCACACGTACAGATCAGTGACGACCTCCGCCCCTTGCTCCAGTTGGGCAGCGGAAGTAGTGGATCCTCGGGAACTCCAGCAGCACTACAACATAGTGGTGGTGGTGGTAGAGAAGATCTTGAGCAGGGCTTCGCCTAAGCACCGTACTCGTGAAACTGGATCAGCTAGCAAGGGGAGGAAGATGCCAACCAAAGGGCATATGAGAGATGGAGGAATGAGTGAGTTGTGTGAGGACCTCCACCCATCTATATATAGGAGGAGGGGGAGGCAGCCCCCAAGGGGTAGCACGCCCCAAGAGGTGCCCCCACCTCTCCCCTCATCATGTGGGTGGACTCTCCACTCACAAAAACAAAGGGTCACACATTATTCCCATAATTTCCATAAATCTCCACTCAAAATTCCAAGAGTTTTATCACATTAAAACACTTTTAATTATCTTGTTTAATGTCACTCAAATTAATGAACACTTCATTCAATGAGTACTTCATTGATGAACACTTCATTCAATGAACACATTAACAATTATCCCCTTGCACTATTTTGATATACCGAAACTATTCCAGCAGTTTTATCAAAAACAGTCCATGTGCTGTCCAGTATATTCTCCGGCGTTCCGTATCCACTCAAACGCGTCAACGAATCCTTAAGTGTGTCACCCTACGGTTCGTGAATAAAATGGACATGACAGAGACTCTTCTCCGATCAATAATCATCAGAGGGATCTGGAGATCCATGATGACTCCCACTTACTCAACGATGAACTAGTGATCGTGTGAACCATTACTCCGTAACCAATTCCTTTTGTCTCGCGATATTTTACTTGTCCGAGATCCGATCATTTGGTATCATCCATACCTAGTTCGATCTCGTTACCGACAAGTACTATTTACTCGTTCCGTGATATAACATCCTCGTGAGCCAGTCACGTGCTTGCAAGCGATGTCAATGTGATATCACCGAGAGGGCCCAGAGTATATCTCTCCGTCATCTGGATGGACAAATCCCACTCTTGATCCAAGAGCCTCAACTAACACTTTCCAAGTACCCAACGACACCTTTATAATCACCCTGTTACGGTGTGACGTTTGATGGAATCAAAGTACTCTTCCGGTGTCAGTGATTGACGTGATCTCATGGTCTAAGGATTAGGGTTACTTCGTGAAAGTTTGATACAGCAATAGAAACTTTGATGACATGATCGTATTGCTATAACTACTGTGGGTGTATGTTCATCACATCATTCTCCAATGATATGACCTTGTTATTAACGACATCCAATGTCAATGATCAGGAAACCTTGATCATCCGTTAATCAACAAGCTAGTATAAAGAGAGACATTACTAGGAAACTTTTCTTTGTTTATTAAACACACATGTATTAACGTTTCCGGTTAACACAATTATAGCATGAAAATAAACATTTATCATAAACATGGAATAAGATAATAACCAATTTATTATTGCCTCTCGGGCATATTCCCTTCATGATGGTCCCCCTCGCCAATATAATCATGTTCTCTATAATATCGCTGCTTCATCTAGCACTTCCATGCCTTCTCAGTCACCTGCTCGTTTGTGGGTGGTTAAGAAGAACTAATTCTTCTGCAGGGCTATGTCTCCGGTGGATCCGAATGGGTCATGGATAGTGGTTGTACAAATCACATGACCGGAGAAAAAGATTTGTTCACCGAAGACAGACTTACTGAATGTTCTCAGAGATATATTACCTTTGGTGACAACAACAAAGGAAAAGTACTTGGTTTGGGTAAGGTTGCTATATCGAAGGATAAGCATATTGACAAGGTTATGCTTGTTCAATCACTAGGATATAATCTTATGTCTATCTCAAAACTTTGTGATATGGGTATGCTTGTACTGTTTTCTGCTTCTCGTTGTGTTGTCTTTTCACATGATGATTATTCCTTCGTGTTCGAAGGATATCGCAAAGGTGATCTTTATATAGTTGATTTCTCTTCGGGACCTGCAGTGTCCACATGCTTAATGGCTAAAGCCGCATCTGGTTGGTTATGGCACCGAAGACTTGGTCATGCAGGAATGCAAAATCTTCAAACTCTTATCTCGAAGAAGAACATCGTTGGAACTGATAATGTGAAATTCGATAAAGATCGTCTATGCAGTGTCTGTGAAGCGGGAAAGATTTCCAAGAAACATCACTCAGCAAAGACTATCATGACTACTACTCGTCCTCTTGAACTGCTTCATATGGAATTATTCGGTCCTCAAAATTATGCTAGCCTTGGAGGTAACAAGTATGGTCTGGATATTGTTGATGATTTCTCTCGATATACTTGGGTTTTCGTTCTAGATGACAAGAGCAAGGTTGTTGAAATTTTCAAAACTTTCGCAAAGAGAGCTCAGACTGAATATGAATTATCTCTCAAGCATATTAGAAGTGATAATGGTATAGAATTCAAAAACACTCATATCGAAGAATTTCTTGATGAATATGGCTTTACTCATGAATTCTCGGCTGCTTATACACCGCAACAGAATGGTCTACTCGAGAGAAAGAATCGAACACTTATTTAAATGGCTAGAACAATGCTTGCTGAATACAAGACTCCTATCAGGTTCTGGGCCGAAGCAATTAATACTGCATGTCATATCATCAACAAGGTTTATCTGCACAAGTTTCTGAAGAAAACTTCACATGATCTTATCACTGGTAAAAAGCCGAATGTTTCATATCTCAGGGTTTTTGGTGCTCCATGTTATATCAGAGATATGAATCACAGCTCCAAGTTTTCCCCAAAGGCACACGAAGGTTTTCTCCTAGGTTATGGCTAATATTCTCACACTTACAGAGTTTACAACTCTCATCTTGGCAAAGTTGTAGAAACTGTAAATGTTCGATTTGATGAAACTAACGGCTCTCAAAAGGAGAAATTACCTCTTAACCTGCATGAACCACCTTTGGATGAAGTTATCAGGTACATGGCTATTGGAGATATTCGGCCCGTCGAAGGAAATGCACATCAAGACAACAAGGATGATGATGGTCCAATGTTCCCACACATAGCCCGGGGCGCTGGAGATCAACATCCTGAAAAAAATGATGTACAGGTCAAAGGAGAACACATAAACGAAGAGAATGCTCAACCCGAAGGAAATGATCCCGAAGGACAAGCTAATCCTGAAGGACAAGCTGATCCCGAAGAACAACCGGAACCTCAAGCTGTTGAAGAAGCTTTACCACGTGTTCGAAGAAGAGTGGATGTCGACTCAATACTCGAAGAGATTCGTTTACCAGGTCATCCCACCACTCGCTCTCGTACTCGTTTAGCTAACTTCTATGGAAATTTTTCGTTTGTATCCATACTAGAACCATCGAAATTTGATGAAGCCATGAAGGACTCAGACTGTATGACTGCAATGCTCGAAGAACTTAACTAGTTCGAGAGAAATAAAGTCTGGTCCCTTGTCGATAGACCTGATCCCAAGAAGCATAATATCATTGGTACGAAGTGGATTTTTCACAACAAGAAAGATGAAGATGGCATTGTTATAAGGAATAAAGCTCGACTTGTTGCACAAGGCTACACCCAAATCGAAGGTATTGATTTCGGTGAGACTTATGCTCCAGTTGCTCGACTTGAATCCATTCGTGTCATGCTTGCTTTTGCCAATTACAATGGTATATTGCTATATCAAATGGATGTCAAAAGTGCATTTCTTAACGGTGAAATCGAAGAAGATGTATATGTTATGCAGCCACCAGGTTTTGAAGACCCGAAGAATCCTGATAAGGTGTACAGGTTTCACAAGGCTCTATATGGGTTAAAGCAAGCACCTCGTGCTTGGTATGAAACACTGAAGGATTTTATTCTGAAGAAGGGCTTCAACCAGGAACAACTGACCCGACTCTATTTACTCGTGCATACAAAAATGATCTTTTTGTGTGTCAAATTTATGTCGATGATATTATATTTGGTTGTACTAACCCTGATATCAGCGAAGAATTTGCTCGTATGATGTCGAAGAAATATGAAATGTCTATGATGGGTGAATTGAAGTTCTTTCTCGGGCTTCAAATCCGTCAACAGAAGAATGGGACTTTTATATCCCAAGAGAAGTACCTCAGAGATTGCCTGAAGAAGTTTGATCTTGTCAGTTGCAAAATTATCAAGACTCCAATGCCTACGAATGTTCATCTAGATGCAGATGAGAAGGGCAAACCTATCGATCAGAAGAAATATCGCTCGATGATCGGTTCGCTTCTTTACCTTTGTGCATCTAGACCTGACATTATGCTATCAGTATGTATGTGTGCTCGTTTTCACGCAAACCTGAAAGAATCACATCATATTGCTGTCAAGCGAATTATTCGATATCTGGTTCATACACCAACTTTGGGACTATGGTATCCCAAAGGTGCCCAGTTTGATCTCGTTGGATATTCTGGTTCTGACTGGGATGGTGATCGAGTCGACAGGAAATCTACCTCAGGCACATGTCATTTTCTTGGTAGATCTCTTGTCTGTTGGGCTTTGAAGAAGCAGAATTGTGTATCTATTTCTATGGCCGAAGCCGAGTATATTGCTGCCGGTTCATGCTGCACTCAAATTTTGTGGCTCAAGGAAACGCTAAAAGAGTATGGTATTCTTGTGAAGAAAATTCCATTGCTATGTGATAACGAGAGTGCTATCAAAATTGCCCATAATCCAGTGCAACACTCTCGAACGAAGCATATTGATATTCGTCATCATTTTCTTCGAGATCACGTTCAGCGAGAAGATATTGTAATCATCCATGTTCGTACCGAAGATCAATTGGCTGATATCCTTACAAAGCCCCTGGATGAGAAAAGGTTTTGTGCACTAAGGTGTGAGTTGAACATATTGGACTCACGCAATGTGCAGTAAGACTATAACTATCAGTACTATGTATTATATGTTTTCTTTACTGTTTTTCTTTATTTATTTTTTGTTAGTTTTCTATCGTGTTTCTTTTTCGTTTGTTTTTTTTCGTTTGGTGTTGTCCTATACACTTATCACTTCGAGTTTTATCACTGTTTTTCTCTCGGATTGATTAAGTATCGGACCCTGTTTTCCCTCTATTCCATCCCTACCCCATCTTTGTTTTTCTCTCGTGAACATGTATACTTGTATTCGATTAAGATTACCTTCGAATGTCATTGATTCCGAAGGAAATTCTATCGAACTTTTTATCTACTTTTATACTCGATGTTCGATGAGTTTGGTCTCGGACGTGGAGCAACTTTCTTTCAGTTCGTTGGGATTTTCCCGCGATTACCGCCACAAAATCCGTCCGTTGAATGCGGAGAGACGCGAAATCTGCGCCGTTGGATCAGATTTGACAGTTATGTCAGACCACCCCCCCCCCTTATAAATACCGATCCACCCCCACCGACACAGATCACGCAATTTCCTCGACTTCATCTCTCCGCTCCCGAAGCTCTCTCTCGCGCGCCGCCGTGCTGTTCGTCGCCGACGATTCCCTCGCCGCTTAACTGCCGGAAGGAAGTCGCTGGAGACCTTCCCGTCGACGAGGAAATTCATCCGCGCCGCTGTAGCCGCCGCACATCACCAAGTTAGGGTATGTGAGGCTCTGGACGCGATTCCAATCTCATCTGTTCATCGCGCCCCAGATTTGTTTTTTATTTTCTTTCATTTTATTAGGTCTGTTTGATCCGTTTGGATTGTTGACACTTGGGAATCTGTTTCTAGAGTATTCGGTCGATTACCCGTCCGCTCTAGGTAAGAAATCCCACGGATTCTCTCACTTAGGCAAATTCCAAAGAAACGCATCGATAGATTTACTCTTGTGCACTTCTTTCATACAAGTTCTTCGTTAGATTTCCACCCGATGAAAATCTAGCCTAACACTTTTGTGAAAACTTGCTTCAAGATAAATTCCTCGATATGTTTACTGCATTCAAAATGTTTTCCTCGAAAACAGCTGGTCCTTGTTCACAACTTTCCTATATTCCCTCGTACCTATCTATTTCGCAGGGAAATGTCTGAGAACGAAGGAAATGTCAGAGCACCCAAGCGTGTGGGAGGTCATACAAGAATCACCAACAACTCTGAAGGTTTGTCAGAGGATTTGATCATCGAGAAGAAACTGAGAACGCCGAAGGCTCTGAGGAAGATGATCGAACAAGAGAAAACAGATTGCAAGAGATTCGAAGGCTTCAAGCGCTTCGTTGGTATGAATACAAGTTACTGATTCCTCACTGGGAGAGGCTGTTTGCTTTGAAAAATCCTTGGTCTGATGTCAAATCATTAAGGCCCAAGTGGACGAAAGATAATAGACCACCTCCTCCAGCAGATGCTCACCCATCCGCTCTTAAAACTCCTGATGATTTCAAAGAGTTGGTTGTTGCTCGAGCTGAACGAGCAGCAAAGCGTAAGGAAGCCAAAACCAGAAAGGAAGCTGCTGCTGCTGAGGACACCGAGGGAGTTGGACCGAGTGCTAAACCGAAGGATGGCAAGAAATCCGCCAAACGAAAGAAAAAGGAAGTCATTGTCTCTCCACCAGAGGCAACTTCTGAATAAGAAGACAACTCCGATGGTCAAGACCCTGGCACAGAGGCTGACGTCGAGGATATTTCTCTGAAGTAAAAGCCGAGCAATAAAGGCATTAGGATCTAGGAGCCAGCTGCTAAGGCTCCTCGAGCAACAATTGACATGACCAATTTGGTCACAGATCCGCCTATTTCCTCTGCTCCTCCAGTGCAAACTCGCAGACAAAAACCTTCGGTCAGAACGAAGGGAAAGCAAGCATGAGTAGCCGAAGATGATGAGACCCTGATCCAGCGAAAGGAACGTCTGGCCAAGCAACAAGCACTTGAAGCAAAAGACTTGGAAAAGGCAAAGTTGTTCAACTTTCACAGTCAGCCCGAGTGTAAAAAGGCCCAGGTTGCTCAACAATTGGGCATCCTGCATCTGGTAAACGAGAGATACAGACGCCAGATTGAAGGAGGCACTATCCCTAGAGCTCCGAAAGAGAAGGTTGTGGCCCCAAGTGCCAACGAGAAAGTAGTGACTCCCACAGTCACGACGGAAAAGGATGCAGCCGCTAGTGCTGCGAAGAAGAATGTTGAGGCCCCTAGTGCCTCGAAGGATAAAGCTGCGGCCCCTAGTGCCGTAAAAAAAACCGTTGCTGCTGACAAGGCCACCAAGGAGGCCGAGAAGAAAGCCAAAGAGGCTAGGCAGAAGGCTCAGGCTGCTCTAGTTCCTCGACCTGCTCCTGCCCCTCGTGCTGATGAAGAAAGCTCCAACGAAGGAGAATCAATTTCAAATGCTCTATGGGATGCTGATCAAATTTCACATATTCTCTAGAAGATGGCCACCACTCCCCCCAAAGTCACTCGTGAGGATGATGTTCCACCTGAAATCCAAGAGCGAATTGCTCGATACATGATTCGTTGGGAAGAATATCTTACCCAGGATCGAAAGGACAGAGAACAAGAGAGGTTTTACACTCAGCAGCTTCGAGAAGAAACTGAGGACCTTGTGTCCTGACAGTTTTTCAAGACCAAGATTGCAACCCTTGAAGAGTCCAGAAGGACACAAAAGGATAACATTGCTGCTGTTAATGAAAAGGATCGACAAGTTGTATCTGCCATGTGCAAGGAGCACAATGAAGCCCTATCAAAGAGACAATCTCGAAAGAGAAAATCTGCTACCCCAACCTCTGCGCGTGGGACGCCAGAGATCGAGAAGAATGCCAAGAAGCAAAAATCTCCTGAGGTCGCTGCTGCAACAGCACGACAGGAAACTGCACCACTCCCCGCCAAGAAACCCACTCCTCCCCGTAAGAAAACTCCACCACCTCGCCAAACCACTCCACCCCCTCGCCAAGCCACTCCTCCACCTCGACAACAAACTCCACCACCTCATCAACCCTCACCACCAAAAGCTTCGTCGCCACCACCCAACCCACCATCACCACCTCATGTCATTCCATCGACCACCCCTTCCATCGAGCCCCAAGCTCAAGTTGAGACCAAGCAACCTGCTTAGGTCGAGCAAGAACGTCAAGCCCCCATTCCATCTGCTCAGAAGGATTATTCCTCTGCCCAGACTCTGCATGAAGGAGAAGATGCAGATGTTGATATCACAACTGTTTCTTCTCGTCAAGATGCTGCCGAAGGACATAGTTCTAGCGATGCCAGTTCGCGTGAAAGTTCTTCCTCCTCCTCATCAAACTCTTCGGACGAAGAAATGTTGGATGTTTTTTCCCAGCTAAATGAAGATATAGAGGCCATGAGACTGAGGAGGCCGCCCAAAATGCCCATGCCGACGAAGGAGATGTCGTCGAAGAAAAGGCCGAGGAAAATGCTCCTGCAGCCGTCCCGGCTCAAGACATTGTCAATGTTCCATCCTCAATTCCTCGCCCTACTGAGCAAATCTTTCAAATGCCAGATAATGTTGTTGAAGTCTTTCCTGTCGATGAGCTGCTTCATTCTGCTCATCCGAGAGAAATGTTGCCACTGTTCCGCCCCGATGTTTCTCGAGGAGGCCCTATATTCAAGAGGCGGGAACACAAGCCATTTTTCTTCGGAACCAATCCCTACGAGAAGCCCAGAAATGAATATTCTCTTCGGTTTTGGACCCAGGGGCAAGCCATCTATTACACTCGTGTGATGTACAACAAGGCGAGAGTTTTCCAACATCAGTACCTTGATATCCCTTCGGTGTACGCCGCTTCATGTTTCGAGAATGTTGCCGAAACAATTGATGGTCTTCATGCTCATAAAATGTTTGATCTCGATTGTGGCTACAATCCCGAGCTTATCAAGCAGTTTTATGCCATGCTGTATGTCACTGGTGATCCTGAGAATTCGAAGACGTGGAAATTTGATTATATGATTCAAGTCCAAGTATTCCACATGACCGTCGATCAATTTCTGACCATCATCAATTACCTCGGTTCGAAGGATTACCACACAAGCTGCATGATTTTCCTGCTCCAACTCCTGCTGAATTTCCTTCATTGATGAATCCAGACGTCGTAGGAAATCACTACCCAGCTGAGCCAAAGCCAAGACATTTAGTTTTTGAAGCAAAGGCGTGGTTCTATATTCTTTCAAAGACCTTGATGCCAATGCTCGATGTGCACGATGATTTTCCAATTCCTCACGATGTGAAACTTGCTCTATTGAAGTTAGTCCACGGTCATCCCTTCGATTTTGAAGACTACTTCATTCGCACGTTGGTGTCTTGTGCTGATGATCACAATTCCCACAAGCCATATGCACCTTGGCTGATGGCGATCTGCAATTACTCTCGGGGCGTGCCATTCCCCGTATCAATATTCCCAAAGATTTTTACTCCACCCGTAAGGGAAGTATTGCAGATTGTTACTCGACCCAACGATCAGTTTGCAGAGCACACTGGCATCCGCACCCAAATGACTGAGCGCAATATTCGCTCGAAAAGTTTATCAAGCCAGTGCACCACATGGAGGTTTCTCTTCGGTCCCAGCAAATGCTTCAACATCACATTGACCAAGATTTCCTTCAGAAGCAAAAGATGATGGATGAGATCAACCATTTGTGCAACATTGCCATAAACAATAATCAAATGCTGCGTGAATGTCTTCTCCGCAATTGGAAAGGGCTGCGCAAATTCAATTCCCTCGGTCAACTTCAGCGCTGCGGCTTCGAAGAATATCCTCCCCATCTGAATAGGAACTGGACTAATGATGATCGTGTGGATCGACCAGATTTCAATATTCCTCTGCTGCCGAAGAACAGGGACGTGCTCAGTGTTGACGATTACTATCACATCACCGTGAACACCATTTCTTCCAACTCCGAGAAAGATGAAGCGCCTCCACGCCAAGAGAGAGTTTACTCTCCACTCCCCCGAAGCCCCAGGACTCCGCCGGAATCGCAACTGGAATCTTCTGGAGATCAACATTCCTTCAGAACGAAGATTACTCCTCCAGGCGGTCGCCCCATTCGTCGTGCGACCGTTCGTCGTCGCCAGCGCCGCCCAAGCGAGTAGGGATTTCTTTCGACCCTATTCTCTCGACTTTTTGTACGTTGTGACAAAAAGGGGGAGATGTAGTGGCATCGAAGAAATTAGTTTGCCATCGGGGTTAAGGGCTTTGCTTTTGAATCGTTGAACTTTGAAGTTTCCGAGTAGTTTCAACAAACATTCGATTCACATTCGATCTGGTTGTAACTAACTCTAAGTAGGTCTATGAACTTCTACTTTATCGTAAGATATCTATCTGCTGCTTGAGACACTTAATCTTTTGCAGGAAGTTATCTTTTATATAAGTTCACAGGTCATTCGAGGAGATTGCATATTTCTTATTGGATATTATTTGGACTGCAATCTTGCTCGCTAGGATTATTGATGTTTTTTCCTCGACTCAACTATTGTCAAATATGCACTTCACTGGAAATTCACATCTTCCGTGCATACATCAGGGGGGAGTATTTCATTGATCTGAGCACCGGTTTATCATCGAAAACTCAAAACTTTAAAATTATTTATCGATGCCTGTTTTGTCAACAATCGCCCAAAAAGGGGGAGATTGTAAGAGCAAGTCTTGCCCCCAAAGGCTTTGGAGATTGTTGGACAAAGCAGAAGTGGAACTAATATTGTTTTCGAGTATAAACAGATACTTAGGTTCCGAAAGAATGGAGTTTGCTTGGAGAAGGTCGAAGGACAACTCACTGCAGCGAAGCTGCAGTCAACTACCGAAACTTTTGAAGGAAGACGACCCCCAAAAATGTCGTTGAAGAAGAAGACTCTCTCGAGGAAAAGCGCAACAAGGAGAAAGCTGAAGTTGGTCGAAGACTTAGTCTTTTTACTAGTTTCTCTTTATTTTCTTGAGTCGTAGGAAAAACTGTACTATCAAGAGGGGTTTGCTAGTTGAGATCTTTGTCGAAGTGAATTTTTTCTGCTCAACCTAAACCCACAAAAGCCTACCGACAGAAATCTTACTGAGTCGAGTGAATAGCTCGAAGGAAAAGTCATCGCACTTCGTGCCTTCGAGAGAGAACTCGTTCGGTAAGTCAGCTTACTTGTTCCTCAAGTAAAGTTGCGCAGTGATTGGATTCCGACCGTTGTGGACACGCGTCAAGCGGTTGCATCGGGTCACTTCAGTCATTTTACCCATCGGGATCGCCAACTATAAATACCCCGCACCTACCCGCCATTTTGGGTTGGCTACTCCACTGAAGATTCTAAGACAGAAGTACTGTGAGCATCCCAAGAGAGATCCATCGAGATAAAACCAAAAACCCAAATCTGAACTGAGTTGAGCAATTCACAGAGACTTAGGTCGAGATTAGCCGATATTTTTATCTTGGAGAACTGCAAGTCTCCTAGACGGTTAGGCGTCGCCTGTCAAGCAGTCAAAGAGAAATTGTCGCTGCTGAAGGAAGTTTGTAAAGGTCTCGGAGATGTCCTGAATCATCTACCACAAGTGAAAACTGGACAAGCTCGAGGAGATTGTTGCAGTGGAGAATAGGACGGAGAGAGTTTTGCTCCAGGTGTTCAATCACCAGTCCCTCCAACCAGAAGTAGCACTTTGCAGAGTGTGAACTGGTTTACCAAACATCGTTGTGTTAGGCTCGTTTTCTTTCACGCATTTACATTAAGTATTTACTCGTTGCCTGTTTGTATTCTATGTTTTCCTTCGCTCCCAATCCTTTCGAGCCATGTATGTCTTTCGATACTGTATTTCCTTCGAGATGTCTTTAGTCCTTCGCAGTTTGCATGAATTCCTTCTAAGTTCCTTAGAATTTTTAGAAGTGATCATTCACCCCCTCCCCCTCTGATCATTCTTGAGCTTTTACCAACGAAGTTCAGAGAGGTTGTCAATCTCTCCGGTCTTGTTATTTACAAAGGATCAAACACAAGGGATAATGATAATGATAGCAACTAGAAAGTAAAAGCAAGAAAGTAAATAAGCGTGTAAATAGTGATGATAATATGGACCGGGGTCCCGTGATGTTCACTAGTGATGTCTCTCTCCCAAAAGATGATAAAACTGCTATGCGAGGTAAACAAATTACAGCTGGGCAATTGACAGGATTAAAAACGCACTGCAATACTAACTATGCTACAAAGAAAGGAAGAGGCTCAAAATCATGGGCGATGCTTGATCTTACCCTCATTCGAGAAGGTCTTAGTTGGGTGAGGCAAATCATGATAAGAAAATCATGGGTGATAAGACCAATGAAAGAAACCCATATCATCATTAAGGAGATGGAATTCTTCTATATTGCCTTTCAACCCTTTGTAAGGCCCCCGATGCGGTGCTAACTCGAGTTAGTCGCTTTCGCGTTCCGCTCAAGTTAGTAGCGCATAAAGACACACCGACTCACGACACTCGCACTCGTGTCGCTACCGGATTCTCGACAACAGGTACATGAACAAAGAACTAAAACTAAGACATAAATATATAGAGTCCAGGGCATACATCGCCACTGGTATTTATTACATCATCTCAGAGGTCCGTGGACCCAACAGAATATCATGCACCAAGCGGAAGACAAACACGACCGAGTACGGTCAAAATCCAAATTGCCCTAGAGAGGGCTACACATAAAGAGTCCACCCACGGATCGTCGAAACCCAACTGTAGGATCTACTGCACGAGGTCGTCCTCAACGTCATCCTCCGGGGGAACCTCCACGAAGTATTGTCCGGTGCTCGGGTCGAGGTAGTAATCCACTACAGCGGCCGATCAGGAAAAACAGTAAAGCACAAAAGGAAAACAGGGGTGAGATTATATCATTACAGGATAACTATCTCCCTAAGGTAAGACAAGATAAAGGTAAAGGTTGCGGCCGCACTAGCATATATGGTGGCTATCGTTCTATTAGAGTAGAGGTAAGATCCAAGAAATACATGTGACATCGCGTCATAAGTCTGCTATCCACCTTTTTACGTCAAACATAACACAACCTGGATCTTCTCTCGGTCCCCCTGGACGAAGAAAAGCAACCAAGGCACTCACACGGTAGGCAAGTTTTAATCATGATTCAAATTGATGTTATTCTATGAACAAGGAGTAGGCCTCGAGTCGTCCATAACCGCGGACACGGCTTTTCGAAAAGATTTAACCCTGCAGGGGTGTATCAACTGCCCATAATAGGCTTCGCATGTACGCCCGGTTTCCACTTGGCTAGGTAAACGCCTGAAACTCCGGAACGTCAGAGTCCCTCTAACTAACAACGCACAACTCCGGGTGGCCCCCGGTGAGTCGACACCCAACTCAAAAGCCGGCCGCGCTCTCGAATCGGCCTCTACCGTCTATCGCAGGTTTCGGTACCCGGTTAATCACACATGGGACACCGAGTCCTCAGCCGAACAAAGTGGGCCAGCCAAGGCACAAGTCCTCCTGGCCCAAGGTGGTTTGTAAACAACTGGGGTACCACCAGCACACACACATGCAAATAGTAAATCAGCTCGGGCCACCACTAGAATTTTATGAAGCTAGGTAGGTAAGACAAGGGGACCCCATAGAATCCCACACACGATTAGGCACGCTCGTCAAGAAGCACAATACCCGGAACTCGGGACCTAGGTGACTCAAATGGAACAAAACACCTGGCGGGAACAGCCTGGTCTCCCATCTTTCGTCAGGTATAAGCTAACATCATAATAATAATAAATATCAACCAACTTCTTTAAATAACATGATATCCCAAACCATAGCATAGGGTAAGCAGCAAGTTTTCCTACTCATACTAAGCAATGGCTGAGCAGCGGTAAATTAGCAATACAAAGGTTTGCTGGGATGTGGGGATCATGGCTGTTTGGGTTTTGAAAGTGGCATATTCAAAGTGGATAGGATCAAACAAACGTTCTAGGCTATAGCTAGGCAGGTAGGCAGAAAGGTATCAAGTAATGGTATAAATCTTCCCCTTGCCTGGGTAATCGGTCATCGAAGCAGACGCAACAGGGTCCTCGGGCTCGGTGTCGGAAATCTCCACGTAAGTCTCCTCGGCGGTCTCAGGTGCTAACGTAAGGTATCGGCAAGGAAAAAGGCACACAAGTAAGCAATGGGTGCAATGCACAGGCAAAGATGGTATGATCAAGTTCAATTGACATGATGTGACCCTATCTAGTCAGATTTAAATGAAGGTGGTGACGACACGTCAACAACTTCATATGCAATTTATTTACGTAAAATGGCTTTGGTCTTAGCCTTACTTTAGGTGTAAGTAGCATGTCAACATGGCAATGATCAACAATGCATTTAACAGAAACAAAGACAACGTGAAAAATTAAACATCGATTCCGAAGACGGAGTAGTGTCGGTGAAATTGACACAAGGAAGGTGCAACAAAAGTTTGGAATCCCAGCCACATTGCATATGAAAATATGTTAGGGGCTGGTTGAAACAAAAGGATGATGATGACGTGAAAACAAAGCTTGAAGGATCAGTTGAAAAGATTCCAACATGCACTGAGGTTGGAATGATGCAAGGAAAGGAAGAACAGGTTGGTTCTGGTTAAGGTGGTCACACCCTGTCCACTTGAGTTGCACATAACCTCAGATGGACATTACCATTGCAAACCTTGCAGAATTCTACCCCAAATCCATATATGACATGGTACCACTTGATTTTGCAAACACAGTTGCAAATTCAAATGAGTTTCAGGGGCTGAGTGCAAAAAATGCACCACATGCATTTTGAAAAAGGTTCAAATGGACAAACCACTATCACCATGCAAATCCTTGGGAGAGACTACCCCAAAACCATATATGGCATGACCATTTTTGAATTTGGGAAAAACTTGACAAAAACAAAAGAAATGGAGGGCTTAATTGAAAAATTGCCACACTCCAATTATTTAGAGGGGCAAAGTGCAAAATTGGACCTCACCATGATGATCAGTGGGTCAAACTACCCCAGAAACATATATGGGATGGCCCCAAAAAGATTTGAAGCTCAAAACAGATTTGAATTTGGAATCAAATTCAAATTTGAATTAAACAGAAAAGAAAAAGAAAAGAAAAAGAAGAGAAAAAGTGGCACTGGCCTGCTGGGCTGCCCTCGGGCGCCAGGCCCACCTCTCTTCTCTGCAGGCCCACTGGGCAAGGCCCACGTCCAAGAAAAAAAGCAGAAAACAAAAGAGGGGGGTGCCTCGACTAGGATTCGAACCCAGGCCGTGCTCTTCTCCACTTGCCCCCCTAACCACTGCGCTACGAACGGCTTGCTGAACAAAGACTTGGTAGACGCAAGGTAAGTTAACCCCAAGTGGTTAACTGAAACCTGGGACACCTCTGACAGACACCTGCGACAGAGAACCACGGCGAGGCTCTCGTCGCCGTTGAGGCGTCTCCGGCCTATCCATTTAGCGCAACGTGGAGAGGGAACCACCACGAACACACGGGTGCCCTCGGATCTGAACGAAGCCCAACGGAGAGGATGCTAGGCTCCTCTGAAAACAACGGCACAACACTGCACTACTGACAGAAAAGCAGACGGCGACGACAGCAAAGTTCAGGCGAAGCTATCCACGTCCACAGGGCTCCTCCGGCGACACCGCGAGTTGCTACGGCCTCCTGGCACATCCTGCTACAACGCCACACCTCGAGCTCGGCCCTACGCTTCACGACGGCGACGCGAGGCTCAACGGAAAACACGGCGGCGCCACTGTCCAACACGCAAAGTTCAGACATGGGTGTGGCTACGGCCAAATCTCGCGCAAAGGGACTCCTTTGAGTCCATATGTGTGGCCAGAGCACGCCTAGGCACGCACGAGCGCACCTCGGGCACGCCATAGACAAGGCGGCCACGGTGGCTCGTCGGCGACGACGACACGCGGAAGAAACAGACGAGCTAACGCGCGAGGAACTATGCTACGCGCTACGGGAGGAAGAAGGGCACCACGAGGCTCACCTTGGGGGTGATGTGGTCGTGCTCGAGGCACGGGTCGACGAGGAAGGAGACGACGACGAGGAGGAAGAAGACGCGGTCGTGGCGGAGGTCGTCGTCGCGGGACCGCGGCGGGGCTCCTAGAACCACAACGGCGACGGGGAACGGTCAGGAAAGGCTGCAGGAAGGCGAACGCGAAGGCGGGGTCGACGACATGGACCAACGACGGCGCAATTGAAGAAATTGGCCGGCGGCCATGGCGGAACAGGGGAGGGAACAGAGGACGAACCAGGCGGCGGCGGAAATTGGAGGGAGGAGTGGAACCCTAGGGCTCCAGGAGGGCTCTGGGGTTCAGAATATAAGGAGGGGAGGCCTCCTGGCCACGTCGGCCGCATCGACGTCGACGCCGGCGTCACTGTGAGAGGGGAGCTCGGGGGGACCTCGGCCACGCTGGAAAGAAGATGGAGGAGGGCGCTTGGATCTCGATCCGACGGCTGGCGTCTCTCCCGCGTACCCCTTCGGTGGCAAGGCCGGCTGGGCTGCGGATGAGAGGCCGAGGTGGGCTGGGCTTGCAACAAGGAGTTGAAAAAGAAAGGAAAAACCTGCTGCTGCTCCATTTTTCTATTTAAATAAAACAAAAAGGATTCAGGGTTTTTCTGGATTAAATACAAGTAGGAAAAATACATAAAAATATGTATAATTAACCTTGCATTATTCCTCAATTTCCAAAAATGGTTTGGGCATTTTTGGCAACAACAAAATGTGAGCTCATTTTGAATTCAAAATCACTTTGAACTATAGCCACTGTTTTTGGTGATGGCAAAAATGATTTGACCATTTGAAAACTAGTGGCCTTGCAAAAGAAAAGGATGGGCCAAGATTGGGATCAAGGAGAGCAAGCATGCAAACAGAACAATTGCATGAACATGGCACTTGAATGAACTTGGGAGCAATTTGAATCAAACCAAAAGGGCTCCAATCCCAATGCAATTTTAAATCATCACATGAAATGTCAAACTCTAGCATCATGCCAAGTTACAAAGTCATCAGACAAGGTACAAAATCATGTTGGTTTAATATTATTGCAAATGGGCTGTTACACCCTTGCTCTTGCCTTGGCTTCGCCTTCCACCTTCAGCTAAGAACCTAACCAGTGGGAATGGACCTTCGGTCTAGCCTTTGTTCGGGTATGGGACCCGAATCTTGTTGGGAGATGCTTCGCTCCGAGTCCGACTAGGACGGAATGGGGGACCCAGGCCCTTCAATGCCTCCCTCCGGATCCACTAACTCGAAAGAGCTATTCAAAGATTTTCTGGCTGAATGGAAGGTCAGTCAAAGGAAGGAAGTCAGGTAGCTTAGAGAAAGACAAAGGTAGAATGGAAGAACAGCCTAAAAGTGGGTCAATTATAATGAGTGCACCAGACCCCACAAATACAACATCTATCTAAATCATCCAACCTCACACCTATCAACAATCCACCTGCACCCGCAAACTTGTTTCATAGCTTTCAACTGAGCGGCAGACCTGACACGACTAACGGATAAGCCAACGTTAATAGCTGGTCTAATCCCGCGATAAAAGAGCTCTGTTTCCAAACAGATTGAGTACGCCAAAATAAGTAGATAGAAATCCAACTGCATCTACTACTAATCATCCACCTTGAGATATCTATCCAGAACATCTCGCTGGTATTAAGTTGCGAGCCCCACCCAAAGTGTAAACCCAAAGCAACAGAAAACTGCATTAAAAATCACTTTGCGTAAAGTAAACAATCCTTGCAACCGCGGTTACAAGCACCGTTGTTTTCCCCCTTGTGGCAACAACACATCCCCTAGACTCATGTTTCTGCCACTCACGCGTATCATCGGGGGGCATGAACCCACAATCGAGCATAATGTTCCCTCTTGGAGTTACTACCTACTACTTGGCCAAAGCAATAAACAGCAACGGAGAACATGCAAGAATTAGTTAGGAACAAAAATATAAAATATAAGAACCAAATATATTACTCTATCACAATCTGAACATAATCTCATAATCCATCAGATCCCAACAAACTCAGCATGGCAACAACAGAAAGATTACATATGTGCCTCGATCATGTAGGGCAACTCACGAGGACTAAACCATGAAGAACAAAGAGGGGAGGAGAACATCACATAGCTACTGATCACGGACCCATGGTCCAAAGAAAACTACTCACGACACATCCGGGAAGCGTCCATGGTGAAGGGGAAGCTCCCGGAGGTCAATCCTCCCTCCGACAGGGTGCCGGGAAGAAGTCTGCTAGCGCTCTCGATCTTGGAAGCGCGGCGGCGGCAAAACAAAGGCGAGATCGCGAAAAAGGGTTCTGTCTTTGGGGGTTTCGCGTCACGGAGATTAAATAGGCGAAGGGGGCAGCCAGGGAGGCCACCAGGTGTCTAGGCGGCCACCCGGCGCGGCCTAGGGCCCCACCCTAGGCCGCGCCACCTAGCCGCCTAGGCACCAGGTGGGCCCCCTCCGGCCCTCCTTCGGGACTCTGGAAGCTTCCGTTGCGCTGATTTTTTATCTGATTTTCCCCGATTTTTGGAGCACTTTTAATATGGGGGAAAAATGAAATAGAAAAACAGCAGAAAACAGAAACTGACACTGGGGTGCACTGAGTTAATAGGTTAGTCCAAATATGATCAAAAATGTATGAAAGTGTATCTAGATCATAGAAATATCACACAAAACATGCATGGAGCAAGCAGAAGTTATAGATACGTTTGGGACGTATCATGCGGCGCGGCCGTGGCCAGAGCTCGCCGATGCTCTTAATCTCCACGCCTCAGGCGACGTCGATTCTTCTCTGAGAGAGGATGTGTCGAGAGCAAGCATTTTGGGGAGGGTCGTGGACATGCGTACGTGGGTTCGTGCGGGATTCTGGAGAGGTGGGGGTGGAGGTCCGATTTTTCTGTGCGAAGCAGCTAGCGGAAGAACGGGTCAAACACAAAGGATGGTTGAACCATCACGACGGCATGTTCCCCTTTAATAGTAAAGATATGGTCTGGTCATTAGAGTAGAATCTAGAACGTTAGCTTTGTGGTCAGGTCTGAAGACACAAAGGTTTTCTATCAGGTTAATGTTTCTATCAGTGATATGTTAATGTTTGATTATTAAAGTTCTTCAAGTCAAATTCAGTTTTCAGCTTTGAGTATTCTTCAGTACTTCATATTTCAGTATCCTATTCAGTGCAATTTATTTCGGCTCTGTATTCAAGATCTTATGTCTTCTTCAGTTTTAATTCAGTGAGTTTTCATATTTTCCCTATGTGTGAGTCTTCATTTCCCCATTTTATGTCATGGTTAGTCCATCTTCATGTTGTGAGTATTCAATTTATCATATCCTGAGTGCTCAGTGTACAAATTTCAGTCAGATTGTCAGATACCTTAAGTGTATAATTAGTAGAGAAGTGATTTATTATCAGTGATCAACTATCAGCTACCAATTATAACCTATCAATTATCATTTCTGAATCATCTATGTCCTGATCCCTCTGTTATTTCAGTTTTCAACCTCCATGCATTATCAATTTAAGGTATACTTTGATCCCTTAGTCATTTAAGTTTTCAGGTAGCAATAATCAGCTTTTTGAGTTTTACAAAGGAGTCAAGTTTTGGTTCAATCATCAATCTTCAACGATCAACTATTAGATATCAATTATCAGATATCAATTGTCAGCTATCTATGTCCCGATCCCTCTGTTATTTCAGTCTGTATTTAAACAAAATCAGAGTGGTCAATTGTTATAAACTATTAGCAACAAAGACATTAGCATGAACTGGTAAGAGTGGCGCAAGTACAAATCTGGAACATGTTATATTTATTCAGTGATATTTCTTTGTGTATGTTAGTGTCACAAAATAGTCCTATCGGTTTTATTTCTTCAATTTTATTGAGTGTAATTTCTTCAGGCATGCTCATTGTTCCTCTCAATCCCCTTATTGGTATGTTGTCGTTTTCAATTTCCTTATGCAGGCTTTTCATCCGCAGTTTTTTATAATTTTCATCAAGCAAGTAAAACCTGATGCATAAAGGCGGCAGTCCTACATGAAGCGTCGAAGAGGCGATGCTTTTGTTTCTCCCTATTCTTCTACAATGCAAGGTTTTCAGTTTTAGAGGGTTGGCATGTTCACAGTGGAAATTGTGGAGATCTTGTAATACCCCAGATTCCTACGAAACCGGGTGGTGCTACTACAACAACACATTTCTACTAGTCTCGGAAAAATTCAAAATTTCGGCAAAACTTCCTTTGTTTTATGGACATCCATGACATGCAATTTAGAAAATATATAACTTGGGATCAACTTAAGTCAAATATCTATCCACGCAACCGAAGTTAACAAACGATCCATGATAAACAAGATAAGGTTCTCTAAACATCCATATGATCAAACTAGACAAAAGGATAGACGCTAGGCACTCAAGAGGTATCTAAGTGACGGACATGAGGTATTAAGTAACTATAATATATGAGATATCCGTGTGGTGGTGAACTAATACCATCCCATGCATATGTCATTTGCTTTGTACCTGAAAATCGCAAGGGTGAATACAGAAATACTCAGCAAGTACAACTAGAACCATAAGAACAATGAAAATTTAATAACCAAGAAGGAATACTGAGAACTCATTATCAACATAAAGCCCGAAACTGAATATCTGAATATGTCGCCCATACTAGTCAAGGAGCTAACAGTTCTCATCGATCTCATATCGGAATAGTCGCTCGACTCAACAGCCCATGATTTGTGCTCATCATGAGAGCATCTCCAGCCGCACCCCCAAGAGCCCTCCAAGCCGGCGCTATTTGCGCCGGATGGATGAATTTTGCCCAGTCGCGCCCTCAAAATCCCAAATAGCACCGGATTGGGCCAAAATTGAGTCCGGCGATCCCAACCCGACTCGGCGCGCTGGGGATCGCTTGGGGCGCCGGATGAAGCGAAAAGCACCGAGTGACCCACTGTCAGACAAACCGTCCAAAATCGACCACCTCTCTCCCCACCACCCTTGCCGGCGCCGGCGCCGCGCCACCGCAAGGCAGCCGCTGCCCCGCCGCCAAACACGCCGCAAAAGGGTCGTTGCTCGCCCCGCTGTCCTTTCCCGACCCAACACACCGGCGACGCCCAACCGAGCACACCGACGCCTGGTCGCGCCCACCCCGCGCCCCAAGTGTTCGGCGAATTTCCTGAACCACACACCGTGATGGACTCCGACGACGAGGCGATGTTCGTCGTGATGATGGAGGAAGAGGCCGCCGGCGGCGCCCAGGACGAGGAGCACTTCCTGATGCTTGCCGCCCTGGGCGACCTGTTCGCCGCCAAAACGGCGCCGCAGCGCGTCGGCTCCAAGATGGGCCGCCCGAAGGCAAAAGAGAGGCGACGTTCGGAGGGCTACAACTTGCTCTACTCCGACTACTTTGCCGATGTTCCCTTGCACTGCGAGAAGGTATTCCGACTTCGGTATCGTATGGGCCGAAAGCTCTTTCTTCGCATTGTCAATTCACTCCGAGAGTACGACATCCATTTCGTTTGCAAGAAAGATTGCACCAGCACAGTTGGGTTCTCCTCACTTCAAAAGTGCACAACGGCCATGAGGATGCTTGCAGACGGAGCTCCTGGTGATCAACATGAAGACTATGCACGAATGGCCGAGTCCACAGCCCTTGATTTTATGTACAAGTTTTGCAGAGCAATGGTGGACTGCTTTGGAGGAAAATTTTGCGACAACCCAATGCTCAAGACACTGCACGGATCCTAGCAGAGAATGAAGCAAGAGGATTTCCTGTGATGCTTGGAAGCATCGACTGCATGCATTGGGAATGGAAGAACTGTCAATTTTCTTGGCAGGGGATGTATAAGGGTGCAAAAGGTCACTGCAGTGTGATACTTGAGGTAGTTGCTACACATGACCTCTGGATTTGGCACTCCTTATTTGGCATGCCAGGAACAAACAATGATATCAACGTCCTGCAGTGCTAAAATGTCTTTTCCAGGCTTGTCGAAGGTCATGCTCCTCCGGTGAACTTCGAGGTCAATGGGCACCAGTACAACAAGGGATACTACCTAGTTGATGGCATCTATCAAAGATGGCCAGTATTTGTGAAGACTATCTGAAACCCTGTGCCACGAGGGAAGTACGCCCACTTTGCTAAGTGTCAGGAGTCTTGCAGGAAGGATGTCAAGCGGGCATTCAGGGTGCTCCAATCTCGATTTGCCGTTGTCCGGTACCCCGCTCAGACTTGGTCGAAAGATCAAATGTGGGAGGTGATGAATTATTGTGTCATCTTGCACAACATGATCATTGAGAGCGAGAAAGAGGATCCAGTGTATGACTCTGAACCATATCTCAACCAGGGGCCTCTTGCAGTTGTTGATCACGAGATACCTCCAGATTGGACAACCTACCTCAACATGCGTCAGGAGATCCGAGACCCGCAAGTGCATCGTCAACTGTAAGAAGATCTAGTGGATCATCTATGGATGCGCAAAGGCAATGCCTAATTTGATTTGTACTATTTTTAGTATTTTGTGTCGAACTATGTATTTTACTGCATGTTGTGCGCCGAGCTGCGCCGAATTTGCACCGAATTTTGACCGAAATTTCATGTTTGTGTTGAATTTAGCCGAAAGTAACGAATTTGCGCCGAATCTGGGACGAATCTGCGCCGATTCCAGGTGCCCGTGGGAATCTACGTCGAATCTCGTCGCTTGGGGAGGCGGTCTTGGGGCCGCGGCTGGGGGGGCGGTCGCCCCAAGCCTTTTCGCCGCCCGAATGCCCCCCAAGCAGCGCTAAAATAGCGCCGAAAAACGGCTTGGGGGGTCGAACGGCTGGAGATGCTCTGAGGCAATCGGCGTCCCTTGATGCAGTGGCGGCAGTGGACGGAGCGAGTTGGCATTGATGCAAGGTTTTTTTTTGTTTTTTTGTTCATTCCAAATAGGTTTGGACTTTAGAGGCTAGAAGAATATCTAATATTTTAGATTCACTAAATTTTCCAGAATCCGTTGGCACTCGCAACTTAACAATTCTATAGTCGTTATCAACCAGCTTAATGAGATGAACTCGATCTCTGTCTCAGTTTCTCATACAACGCACAGTAAGAAAGAAAATCAACACGATCAACTATTTAGTTTTTGGTTTAAAATTACATTTTATAAATCTGAGGTATTACAGATCTTTTCAAGAGGGTTAGTGTTTGACTTTGAGTTGTGGTAAATGAGATATGTGAAGAAGTTTTTATATTGTTCAGAGTGGAAAATGTGAAAATATGAGTGTTGGTATATAAAGAAGTTTTAGATTGTAATTCTGATGGCAAGTTCAGTACAGTCTGCCGCCTTGCATTAGTTCATATATTCACTTTTTTCTAAGGCTAAGATTTGAAGCAGATTTTTTATTTTCGGGGGATCATTTATAAGGTTTCTGTACAAGCATGAGTTAATTGCTTCATAGCGTGTTCAATTAAAGTATAATGTTTAGTTCAACATTTAGTTTTCTTAAATTTTAAAGGAGAGCTAATTAATGCTAACAATCCTCCTTGGAATTTTTCTTTTAGTGTCCAGGCTTCAAGGTTCACTGTATAGGCGATATATGCATTCAAATTAGTGTGAAGATCACATCTGCATTGATATTACGGTTTGCCATTCCCTCACACACTGTTACATTGCTGTCACTCATCATTTTTCCTCTTTTTGCGGTTGATGTGTAGATTTCATTTTTTCCCAGTTTTTGTTGCTTTTAGAACTACGTCTTTGTTTGTTATAAATCAAGAGTTAGTCCAGACTCCACCAGTCTATTAGCAGACTCCACCAGGCCAGGTGGTATCATTTTTCAACCTTCTATTTCATTTGTAAACCATCCAAACTTCAGTGTCATATATATATTCAGTTAAAATTTTCAGTCAGTTTATGCAGTCTTCAGGTTAATTGTACACCTATCACGTAGCTGCCATTATGTACATGTTTTTGTGTTATGTACATTTCTCCACAGTGGCAATCTGCCACAAGCACTTTTTCAGTTCTTCTTTTACTAGTCAAATTTCCCACAGACCCTGCCCCCATGAATCAGAACTGGGAATCCACATTTCATTCATAAGCTACATTTTGTATTAGGTGGGGTAAAATACGCACACACAACACAGGTGTTTTCTCTGCATTTTTCAGTTTTTTTACTCACAATGTGCACATGGGGATTTTTTTCAGTTTGAAAGATTTTTCAGTAAGGAGAAGACGCAACTTGTGTTTTTTTAGCGTTACACAGCGTGTGGGTAGTTTGGGGGCGAATGGTTTAGGCAGGGGCCCAACCCAGATGCTAAACGACGATGAAAGAGCAGCTGCGTGGGTGTTTTTGGCTTTAACGGGTCCGATGACCTAGGTCGCCCCGTGGCAGCGGCGGTGCCTGGTGCGTCGGATCGGGAGTGGATGCGATAAAGAAAAGATGAGAGGCGGCTAGCAACGGCGGACGGGGGAGAGACATGCCTAGGTTTTAGTTTTTTTTTTCTCCTTCGATTTTCTAGCGTGTGCCGCGCCGGGTAGAAGGGGAGGTCGTACGAGGGGGAGGGGGACAAACGAACAACTACCTACTCCCCTTCAGGAGTAGAGATTTGGACTAACCTACTGACTTAGTGCCCAGTGTCAATTTCTGTCTAATTCGAAGAAGGGTTGTTAGAGAAAGACTAAAGAGTTTATATATTGTAAATAAATGAAAGTAAGTTTCATAAAGATTTGTAGTACTTTTACTCTGTCTATAGTTAATTAGCAAAATAGGATGCCGAAAATTATATTTAAGACAAGACACATAGCGGGATTTATACAATGTAAACATGAAACATTGTAACTATGGAAGTTGCACATGAGGGCATTTGGATCAAGAACACCATCATAGTAATTGCTATGGTTCCGGAAGCCTTGATCCATAAAAAATCCATATTTTTATATAAGAATTACGATCAAAGCAAAGTAAGGTAAGCGCTCACTGTAGTCCAAACATGTTGAGCGAAGGTGTCCTATCTGTAAATACTTCATAAAGGATGAAGGGCTACATTAAGATACGCATGATTGAGACAAGCCTAAAAGTGCTAAGCTCATTGACGAAGTCTATACCACAGGCAATCATGAACAGAAGAGTGCCATTGATTTTAACAAACCATGCAACTGAATTATTGTCTCTAGCGCAAGTGGGAGACTGTTGAAATTATGCCCTAACGGAATACTAAAATGTATTATTATAATTTCAGGTTCTATATTAGTGTTTATATTTTTGTGGTATAACTGCAATGACTTATGCAGAGGTTTGCAAAGTGCATGTTAACTGCCTTTGGAGAAAAATCCATATGCAGTTTTGGAGTATAACCACAAAGTGAATCTTGCCTCTAGGAATAACCTGTGTGTTTAAGATGTCATGTTTTCCTAACCATATGCATTGAATATGCTGATAACACATAGGATCACATTTTTATCACAACAAGGGTGCTTGTAACAGCCCAGTTTTCGCAAAATTTAAAATTTTTGTTTTCGGTGTGAATTGTTTGATTGTCTGATTTGTTTGCGGTGTTTGCATCCCCGATTTATCGATCGGCGATTATTTTTCTCCCCCTATTCTCGTACCGGACGGAGACCGACCCTTGTCACCCTGACACTCGACCTTTGCGACACCGGGTTTTCACCCGATCACCGTCGCGAAAACCGCACGAGACCAGCCGCAACCAACGGAACGAAAACCCCGTTTAATAATTAAACGGGATATTTTTATAGCGCGCCGGAAAGTGTTTTCGGAACGGTTCCAGCACGAGGTGAACGCCTCTGGCTCGACGCGCTGATCGCGCAGTTCGAAGTTTTACCCGAATCGGAGGTACTGCGGACCCCCGGTGGTCAGAAACGTGAGCACCGCGCGCGCGAGAGAAAAACCGGTGATGTTTTTGCAAACTGTCAGCCACCGGGGCTATATAAAGACCACCACACTCCCACCCCTTTTCTAGGGTTTCCCTAGCCTAAATTTTGCAGCCACCCCCTCCACTTTGTCCAGATCTGACCAAAAATAAATCATTTTCGTCCAACCCTAGTCCCAACTGTTTTCGGCCGTCCGATCGGGCGATCGGAGGGCTCCGAAGCCGCCACGTCAGCGCCCTGGACTCCCCAGCCCGATCTCTCTCCTCCCTGTCCTGAGCCGCCTCCCATGCCGCATCAGCCGCCGCCTACGCCTCCACTCCGGCCGGCGAGCCGTCGGCAGCAGCGCCCCCGGCCGCCACCTCTCCTCTCCTCCTTCCCTCTCTCCCCTCTCCTTTCTCTCCTCTCCCTCTCACCTCTCTCTCTCTCTGTGTGTGCAGCAGCAGGAGCCCCGCCCGCCATGGCAGCCCGAGGCCGCCGACCCGAGCTCGTCCACCGTCGCCCGGCCACCGGATCCGGCCGGCGCCTCCCCGCCTCCAGCGCCTCCCGCCGGCCGCGCCCGTCCCGCGTCGCCAGAAGCCGCCGCCGGCTCCCTGCTGAGCCGCCATGGCCGACCTCCCCGTGCCGATCCGGGAGGAGCACGACGGCCCCGAGCCGCCCGCTCGCTGCCCCAGCTGGGCCGGCCAGCCACGTGGCCCGCTCGCCTCCAGGACCAGGCCGCCCCCCCCAGGCCAACTTGGGCTGAGCCTATCAGGGGTGAGAGCCCGGCCCCCTTTTTTCTGTTCTTTTTTTTATGCTGGAGTAAACTGTGCTGCTGATGCTGTTTTGTACTGCGTTTTCCCGTTAATCCGTAGCCCGTATGAACGTGCCCCCAAAACGAAAGTTGCTCAGTTTTGCGTGCTCTAGCATTCGTATGTAGAAAGTTTTTCCGTTTGATCTCATCTTGATTGTGTAATTGTGTGCTAAAGTGGGCATCAGGCCGTTAAACTGCTACTTTTTCCTGTTAAGTGCTGCTGTTATTATTTTGTTGCAACTTTGCATGATGATTGTGACTCATCCATGAGGCCTATTGTATTGATTCTTTCTCCTATGTGTTAAGCATCATGTGTACTTCATTTCCATGCTTTAACTTGCCATGTTTGGGTGCTCTAGCTATATTAAATCTTGCTCCAAAATGGTGATCCTGATGTTAATGTGCTGCTGTTGCTGAAACTGTTATTTTGTTGCAACTTCGGGCGACGGTTGCTTCGCAACCGTACGTCGGAATTGAGTGATTCCAATTGCATATTGTTAAGCATCATGTATACTTTCATCCCATGTATTTCTATGCCATGTTGCTGCACTTTTGCATATAGATTTACCCCTGTTTATACAGCATGTGTGCATAGCTTGTCTTGCTTATATCTTTTTAACCGTAACTCCGTTTGGGATGTTCTTTATATGTAACTTGATTAGTTTTTCATGTACTTTGTGTTTATGCTATTTTTTGCTGTTGTTAACCAACCTAAAATATGGTTTAGGGCAGAACAGTACCAAATCTTTTAATCATCGTGCGGCACTTAGTGTTATGCCATGTTTAGGTCGTGCCCCACTTAAATTGACTAGCATAGATAGTTTACTTTGTGCTTCACCTCTTGACTTGTTTGTGTGCTTTGCCATGCTTGCTTGATTTGCCATGTTAACAACCGTTGGTTGATCACCTGTAGCTAAGCAACTTGAACCACCGTAAACGTGCGGTATTCGTCGTGTGTGACCGATACCCCACTTAAACTGTTAGTAACCGTTCTCGACGATAGATCCGTATCGCGTTGCCGTGCCTTGTGTTGCCTCTTTGATCTTGTATTGCTCCGTAGTAATAGTGGTGCACCATTGATTGCTTTCCAGTGTTTCCTTCTTGTGTGCTTCCGCGGGTACCTCTCGGAGACGATGCGAGCTTGCGATCAACTACACCTTCGGAACCCGACTTATCAACAGGCAAGGACTATACATTACTTATGATCCATTCTATTTCAACCAGCGGTTTGCATGCTAGTCTAGGTTAGGTTCGATGTTTGATCCTACCACATGTTTACAACCTCTTTCAAACCGATACAGCCATGTCCCCTCCCAGCAAACCTTGTACTGCTATGTTACTATTGCTCGTTGCTCAGCCCCTTCTTAGTATGCATGCTTAGGATGCTACGATGTTACCCTGTTACTCCTGGGTTTGGGATATCACATTATTATTATTGCTGTTGATGATATGATTATTATAATGTTGACTATATTCGACGAAGGATGGAAGGTCTAGGCTATCCCGCCCCGACGCTTTGTTCCATTCGAGTCACCTTGGATCTGAGTTCCGGGTATTGGTTTTAAGACTGAGCGTGCCTAACCGCGTGTGGGATTTTATGGGGTCCCTTTTTCTTACCTATCTAGCTTCAAGCATTTCTAGTGGTGGCCCAAGCTGATTTACCATTTGCAACCGTGTGTGTGCTGGTCGTACGCTAGTAGTTTTCAAACAACCCGGGCCAGCGGAGACATGGTTTATCTTGTTGGTCCACCCCAGGGAGCTAGGGGGTTGTCCACATATGTTTGGGCAACTAACCCGACCTCATCCAGACGGTAGAGGCCAATTCGAGAGCGCGGCCGACTTTTGAGTTGGGTGTCGACTCACCGGGGGCCACCCGGATTTGTTCGTTGTTAGCTAGAGGGACTTGTCATTTCGGATCTCTTGGAACTAAATCATAAAATGGTTGCCTGTGATGGGTAGCAACTGAGAGAGATGGGTGTGCGTGCGGAGCCTCGTAATGGGCAGTTGGTACACCCCTGCAGGGTTAAATATTTTCGAGAAGCCGTGTCCACGGTTATGGACGACTTGAGACCTACTCCTTGTTCATAGACAACAACAAGTGAGACAATCTTAATATAACTTGATCAACGTGTGTGTGTGTGCCTTGACTGCTTCTTCTTCGTCGGGATGCGAAGAGGAGGACACGGATAGGATAGGTGTTATGTTTGCGTAGTAGTTGATAGCAAGACTTGTTGGAGGCGATTCCTCATCGAATGCTTGGCTTCTTATCTTACTCTCTAGATCGTTAGCCACTTCATAAATGCTAGTGCGGCAGCAACCTCACCACTTACCCCTTCCTTACCGTAAACTACTAGTTGTCCTAGAATGACGAGTGATGAAGTCCTTGCTGGGTCAGATGACCACTACAGTTGGATGCTGAGTACCTCTGTACTCATGATACTACCCCCCAAACTCTTTTCAGGGTTCTTGATCGACAACAGGTATGGTGATCGACGTTTCACGCGGAGACTCGACGACGACTAGTTAGGCGGATCCCGGCGGAGGGCCTGGACCCGTGTGGTTATGGGTATCGATGCTTTTCTCTTTGCCAGTAGGCTTTTGATCGTAGTCTGTACTCAGACATGTATCTTCCGCTGATGTATTGTATTTAAGGCAGTTGTATGTCGATTGTATGAGATGTTGTATCCTTGTATCTGTAATGTTGTGATATCATGTTGGAAATCCGGGGCATATGACTTCGTCATATGTCGCGGTGGGACCGATATGTGCTTCGTCCCCGAATCTGGATGGAAACATCTAGATCTGGAACAATACCGCATATCGGGCCTTACAACTTGGTATCAGAGCCTTACCGACCGTAGGATCCCTTCTCTAGCCGAAGTCGAGTCTAGACAAAAACTATTTTGTAGTTACTAAGTTAGTTATCGGAGAGTAGGATTCTTTTTACTCCTTACCCTTGCTCTGGTCAGGACAAGTGTCGTAAGTGTTTTTAACTCTCGACTTATCCCCCTTCAAACTTTAGGATCTCGAGTGTGTGGAGTATCGGAATCGCTACAATGCCTTGCTTGCAGCGTATTGTCTCGATTCCGAGCTCAGGTGGGAATTCCTGTAGTACCTTTAGCTTCTCCGATTTCGGTTATCATCTCGGTCATCCATTGCCATCCATCCTTTTGCCGGTGTTTTCACGACTTGCGTCGAAAACACTATCCTTTGATCCGTTTATCGTTGTCGTTCCTCCTCTTGACACCGACGACTTCGTATTTTCGACGATGTCGTATCCCTGCGGGAAATTATCTCGACGGAGTTTGACGTTCGACATGGAGCAGAGTCCCTTGTTGGTGATGTTGAAGATCGTCGACCCTCTTTTCTCTTCCCCCCTCTCCCCCGGATTGTCCTAGATCTCGGGACGAGATCCCTTGTTGGTGGTGTTGTATTGTAACAACCCAGTTTTCGCAAAAATTAAAAATTTTGTTTTCGGTGTGAATTGTTTGATTGTCTGATTTGTTTGCGGTGTTTGCATCCCCAATTTATCGATCGGCGATTATTTTTCTCCCCCTATTCTCGTACCGGACGGATACCGACCCTTGCCACCCTGACACTCGACCTTTGCAACACCGGGTTTTCACCCGATCACCGTCGCGAAAACCGCACGAGACCAGCCGCAACCAACGGAACGAAAACCCCGTTTAATAATTAAACGGGATATTTTTATAGCGCACCGGAAAGTGTTTTCGGAACGGTTCCAGTGCGAGGTGAACGCCTCTGGCTCGACGCGCTGATCGCGCAGTTCGAAGTTTTACCCGAATCGGAGGTACTGCGGACCCCCGGCGGTCAGAAACGTGAGCACCGCGCGCGCGAGAGAAAAACCGGTGATGTTTTTGCAAACTGCCAGCCACCAGGGCTATATAAAGATCACCACACTCCCACCCCTTTTCTAGGGTTTCCCTAGCTTAAATTTTGCAGCCACCCCTCCACTTTGTCCAGATCTGACCAAAAATAACCCATTTTCGTCCAACCCTAGTCCCAACTGTTTTCTACCGTCCGATCGGGCGATCGGAGGGCTCCGAAGCCGCCACGTCAGCGCCCTGGACTGCCCAGCCTGAGCTCTCTCCTCCCTGTCCCGAGCCGCCTCCCATGCCGCATCAGCCGCCGCCTACGCCTCCACTCCGGCCGGCGAGCCGCCGGCAGCAGCGCCCCCGGCCGCCACCTCTCCTCTCCTCCTTCCCTCTCTCCCCTCTCCTTTCTCTCGTCTCCCTCTCACCTCTCTCTCTGTGTGCAGCAGCAGGAGCCCCGCCCGCCATGGCAGCCCGAGGCCGCCGGCCCGAGCTCGTCCACCGTCGCCCGGCCACCGGATTTGCTTTGAGATTTCATCATCAATGTATTATGAGTAAAATCATCAGATGGGTTGACATTTTCATGTATCCTTATAGACCATGAGAATGTTGAGTACCTACATGCTGGAAGGTGTTCTTCGACTATTTTCTAACACCATCCGTAACAGGTGTGGCAATAACGGCATTGCTCTTGTACACTCGAGAGTATGCTTAGGGACTTGATGATACGAAATGTGTGAATGAGAAAAGAACAAAACCGGTATGAGAAAAATTGGTGTAGTGATTAAGAGTTGATCACGAAGATACCAATATAATCTCACCTCATGAACAAAGAGATTGACATTTCAACCAGAGATTCACTCGAATTTATATTTGTGTAGGTGATAAAAGTGAATACTAAAAGTGTATAAATATTCATGTGAGTGACGCACACACACACATAGCTTGAAAACAAAGGAAACCCGCTTTAACTCCTTTGTGATATCCACACTCATATACTTCCATGTTCAGTTTGAAAAGTGATGCAGCCGTACCCCGTGCTCGAGGATTATTGTTTCGTGTTCTCCCACTGTTGGTTCAATGTTTTTCAAGGTTTGGTGGGTGGCATACAATCGAAAGAAGAAGAAGACTAGTATGATTTTCAATAAAATTTAGTTTTTTATTGGCCATTATGCGTTGAGTTATCTTCCGATTGCATTGGGTACTATTTTCCTTGATAACTAGTTGATACCCCGCGCGTTGCTGCGGGCATTATAGATGGTTTTCTTGTGATTTGTAAATAAAGCATGCAGAGTTTGAAAATAACTTTCACTTGAATATAAATTTATTAAGTGCAAGCCCTTTTAAATTTATCATTTCTTTGGCCAAGTAGGTTTCGAGTCGGAGAAGAAAAGCATCAGGTGGTTAGTCAAAAAATCAAAATAATAGAGTGAATAATATGGTCTGATATTATTATGTATATATTTATTAAGTGCAAGCCATTTTAAATTTATCATTTCTTTGCCCAAGTAGGTTTCGAGTCAGAAAAGAAAAGCATTAGATGGTTAGTCAAAAAAACAAAACAATAGAGTGAATAATATGGTCTGATATTATTATGTATCCCTTACATAAGGAATAAAGATACATACGTGGAGAAATCATAGCATTCTTCATATGGTAGAAGGAGAACAAAAAACTTTGACAAAAGAAGACAATAAATTTGATAAATCCATCGTTGCCAAGCCTCTATTCATAGGAGATGTCTGTAAGAACAACTACCCCTTTGCTTGTCATCATAATGACCTTTATTCATCTGAACGTGCCCAAGTATCTGTATTTTGAACGAACACGTTATATTTCAAACTGAAAAGGCATCGATACTTTGAATTATTAGATAGTTTGTAATTTGTGCCATTTAGGTTTTGAGGTGGAGATTTACCTTTAATTATTTGGAGGTTGGCGGGAAGATCTTTCAATGGTTGAATCTTCATGGCTGCATGAGGTGAGTAAGTTAGCATTTTTTTGCCACAATGTAAGATAGGATATCTCTGGATGCACCACGTACCTTGTTTTTGGACGTTCGTTCTCATTGTCGTCACTAGTATGCAATATGGTGTTGCTGCGGGTAATGATGATGTCGCAATAAATAATATTTTTGAAGAGGTGAATTGTGGTGCACTAATAAATAGAGAGAAGATGATATACCTTTCATTATTGACATCAACATCTTTATCAAAATGTAGCTGCCTATTTGTATTTGATTTGATGACATAAGGTAAAATACTATAAGTTTTAATATGTAATATTAATTTTGGTGTGTAAATTTTATACCTAAATGGGTCATCAACGCCTTGTTTGTCTGAAACTTTATCTATAGCAATACTTGAAGACTGTGCGCACGGTGTAGTGATCCCTGATCTAGAATTGCATGCAAAAGTTTCATTGGGCAAAGAAAAAAGCTTAGAACCAAAGGCATAACAAATTAGATGGCAAACCTCTGAGATGTATTTGTGTTTGTGGGAGATGAGAGAGCTAATACATTTTTGTTTGTGGAGTCCTGAAAATGTGAGTCCGTTAGTAGAAATGGCAATATGATTTGTAAGTATAAAATAGGTACATTAGCCTAACATGTATCAAGTATATAAGGTTCAATTTATGAACTAACCTCCACGAGTATTTGCTAGCCTACGTCTACGGCGAGATTCAGCTGTAATAGAAGGGTCTCTTTGAGGCAGTGTCACAGGTGACGATTGGCGCCGTCGACGACCACTTCGCCCCCATGGGACTCCCTGTTGGGGTGTAATACGTGAAGAACTTTCCCTCATATCCATGCTGATATAATTTGCAATATAAAAAAACTGAACTATTTGGAAAAAGGCCTAGAGGGAACCACAATTGTAGGTGAGCATTTTGATTGTTTAATCATGGAAGACAATAAATTATTCTACACAGTCGCACATAAATTACATCAATGGGACTAAAAGAAAATTCGTGTTAGAGAGACATACCGTTTGAAATAGGCTTGTTGGAACAAACAAAATGAGCTGAAGCAGAAACTTTTCTTCTCTTTGCCGGAACAAACCAAAATAAACTGAAGCAGAAAATCTTCTTTGCTGACAAAATGGCTGTTAGGGAAAAGGCACTTGAAACACTGCAAACAGAGAGCTGGTATTACAAATAGAGGATAGGATCATAGAATCGGCCACCTCCATGTTTCAGATCATCAAAAACTATGAAACTATTTCAGTATTGTTTTGTACGGATACATAGTAAATAGCAATTTGGTACATACATGGACATTACGTGAACATTACAGTACCACGAAGAAAGCACAGCACCCGCACCTTGAATAGGATGACAAAATACTGGAGCTGGACCAATGGATTATCTCTGCGGGAATGAATACACGTAGACTGCAGCAACCTCCAACAACTGATGAGCGTCGGCCCAACCTACTGCTCCCATGAAGAAGATGGAGCCCCGCGTCTTCTGTCACCCGAGTGGTCGACCTCTGGCCTGTGAATCCGGGAACAAATTAGATGTGAAATTGGACTGCCCTGAAAAACATATGTGAAATTGGACTGCCCTAAAAAAATAGGTGTGAAATACTTTGAGGGGCAGAGAGGCTACTGCCAGGTTTGAGAAAAGTGGCGGCCGAACCTTAGATGCAGACGCAGGGGCGGAGGGGTTACCCATCACGCCGTTGGATAAGGAACAGAGGGGTGGACTCGCGGATTGGCAGGCGCGACAACGAACACGGCGAGCAGGTTATTGGAGAAGAGGAAATCATGGATTGAAATACTGGATGCACTCATGGAACCGATGGAAGCCATTAAAACCGAGCAAGGGGAAGGTGTGAGGCCAACAGACGTTACTAATCCCACTTCGGGAGGAGTAAAATCAGCAGAAATAGGGGAGATCATGGTGGTGGGAGAGAGAACGTCGAGCACGAACAGAACGGCAGTCGATTCATGCGTCCGCATCGTGTCTGTCGCCGCGATCTATTCTTTTTTTCTCCCGACGGACTTGAGAGGATAAAAGCAAGGTGGACTGCACGACTCGGGGGGACGGGACACATGTGATACGGACTCGGTCGCCGGATCAGGATTTCAGAGGAAGAAGGCGAGCTGGGGATGGGAAATCGAGCGGCACGACTTCGGGCCAGTAAACTGCTTTGGGCCAGTAAACTGCGATGCTAAAAAAAGGTAGAAACATGTTAAAAGTGACGTGAACACCCTGCATGTTCAGCTTGCAAACATTTAATGAATATAGTGGGGATGAACTTTATAGATATTATAGATTATAGATTTAGTTATATGCCCTAATTCCACCTTCCCTAGCCGCCAAAAGACCTGCATCGTTCCAAGAACTCCACGAGGACCCTGGAAGGGGAGAAAGATCTTAGTTGAGACGAGATTCATCGCCAAAGAGTAACGAGAACCCTAACAGGAGGGGAAATAACGTAAAAAGAAAACGTAAACCGAAAAAAAATTGAGTTAGAAAATAATAAAGGAGAAGCAAACCAACCAAAATGTCCACGGATGGGCCGAAACCTCCAAGAACAAGAAAGAAGAACACAACAACAACAAGAACAGCAGTGGGCCGGGCTTGCTCGCAAGAGTATAAATAATAATAAGCTGGCGCACCGCACCTTTTCTTTCGGACAGCGCAAGGAACCACCCCTATTTTCTTCTTGGCGGAGGCGAAAGGAAGGCGGAGGAGGAACCCTAACCGCCTCAGGAAGGAGCGCACAGATCCACAAGGTACGCTCACTAAAACCTACCGAAATCTCCACGGATGCAACCCGATCGATGGTGTGTGTGTGTGTGGTTGTCTCTTGCCGCGGCCGGCCGGCCGGCGGTGGTGATTCGTGACGGCCTAGGCATCCTAATCCCTAACCAATTGTTCGCAGGCCGGCGACGATGGCAGCGGTTCGATGCGCGATGAGGAGGCTCGGTGGCTCCCTGCTCCAGCGAACGCAGGCGGCGGTCGCGGAGGAGGGGCGTCGGCTCGCGCCAAGCAGGCTCCTGCCCTCCCGCGGACTCTCCGGCGAGGTATCTGAACCAAAATTCACATTTTTATTCTCTCCTGATTTATGTATCTCTCTCACGGCATCAAGTATCGATGTAGCCAGCCGTGCAATCGAAACAGCAATATGCATGTGTCTCTACTGAAAACAAGAGCAAAATTACTTGCTTAGCATCGTCATATATCTATTAATTGTATTAGCTACAGCAAAACAATTTTTTTTTGAACTGTGAGCAAATTTACTTTCTTAGCATCGCCATATCTATCAATTGCTTAACCTGACCTGAACCTGTAATTCCCCACCCACCAAATCATATCATTAAGCAACTTATTTTCATGGTTCATCTGAGCATGGCTTCTTACTCGTTCCTTGGGAAAATAATTAATTGCAACACATAAGATGGTTGTTGCTGTGGTTTTGATATCTTGAACCATCTCATCTTTTCTTGATGCATTTCCTAGTATAATTCTGTGACTTCATTTATCCATACACAATAAGTATAATTCCGTGACTTCATTTATCCATACACAATAAGTATAATTCTGTGACTTCACTAGATAATTGATGGCGCGCGTTGCTGCGCCCATCCATTAGTACGCTACAATGTTTGGGGGTTAGCGCATATGTGAAGATAGTTTACTTATAAATAGGATACCTAACATATGATAATGGTGTTTGGATTCCAACTAAGAATTAGATGGTTTTATTTAAAAGTTTATGTGTCTATGATGGGGTGTGGTCCTTCTTTTTTTGCATAAGAAGCAATAGATCTGTTTGTTATCCATTAAGAAAGCAAGGAAGAACGAAATTAAGTACAAAACGGTTACAACGCTAAAGCCATGTGCTTCAGGTGATCCACTTCCATTACTCATGGATCCATTACAAATGTCTTCATTGATAAGGAGGTCTCTGTATAATTCAATACTTATTACAATTTATCCTCTCCTATACTACAGACACTGATTGTATGTACTCCTAATTTTCAAAAAAAAAGAGAAATAAGATGTACGGTGAGATATAGGTACAATATGCAGATATGTTCAAGGAGAAACTGAAGGAATTGAAGACAAGAATGTAGCGTCAATTTAATCCCCATATCACCAACATAATCATCTAATCAGCCATGGATACTTTGTACCGAAAAAGGCTTTCGGCCCGCTTTATATATAAAGCAAACATCACCAACATACAACCGAGTGAAGGATACAAACGCACACCACAACCACATACAACACACCCTAGGCTAGATACAAAGGTGCCAGACACGACAAATCATGAACTCCAAGGCGGTTCCTCCAAGAAGGGCACGACACTGTAGTGCCGCCACCGCCAGATCCAGATGATCGAGTTTTCATCCGGAGTATGCGTAGACGAGGGAGCCACCGCGAGGGGGCCTTCAAGAAGGTTATGGCGTCCGCAAATGCCGCTGCGGTCGGCCGAAAAATACCGGGCAGGTTATGCACCCCGGCGCTCACACCCCGCCACCATGCTCTGCCGCTCCTCAACAACCAAACCACCCACGTGGCCAAGGTTGCTATCCCGCACCTGAGATGAGTGCTCCGCCCACGAACACCACATATCCCACCACCAAGGCCGCCGCCTTGCCTCCAAACCACCCAAGACCAGCCAAACAGAGCGGCTTTGGTTCGAGGGGATCCCCATGACCGACGAAATCGCCACCTACATCCCGCCTTGGACATCGCCGGAGCTGCTGCCGCGCACAAACGGATGAGGGATGGGGAGGAGGTGGAGCGGACACATCCAAGACCGGCACACCCCGTGCCGGCGACGGGCAGTCCTTGCGTCAGCGCTGCCCATCCCTCCCACCAAGCTCTTCATCAACACACCGGGGCGGTTGAAGCAGGTCCGCGCAAGGCCACTGATGCTGGTGCGCCCATCGGCTAGGGGACCCCGAAGACTGGTCGTTGGGAGGTCCATCGCGCCGCCGCCACAAGATCCCGCCAGATCTTAACGAGCACGCCCATTCATGCCACCGCGCCGCCGCCTTCACCCATCATCGCAAAGGGGCCGACCACGGTCCCGGCCGCCCGCAGCGCGCGTCGCTGGAGGTACAAGCCCGGAACGCTGCGACCCGCACCTCGGCACGCACCATCACCGAACACCACCGCCTCCACTGGTGCATCGCCGCCCCCACAAGCCGAAGGTCAACGCAAAGGCGGCCGCCTGCAGCCCACACCGCCCGCAGTCCGGCGCCGCCGCGGGGCCATCTCTCTCTGCGACGCCGACGACATCCCCTCACCGCGCCCACCACCATCGACCGCCTGTCACAGAGCCCGTTGTCGCGGCCGAGCCGTCGAGGACCGCTGCCACCGCAGCACCGTCGAGGACAGCCGCTGCGAGAAGCTCCGCCGCGCCGCCCAGCCCGAGCTCCACGCTCCGGCCTTGGCGAGATGGCCCGTGCCATCGCAGACCGAGCGGGAGGACGAAGAGTCCCGCCACCATCGGCGACGACTGGGATTTGCTCGGCCGCGCCCCTGGCGGCGGCGGGGGAGGGGAGAGGAGGTGGGGGAGTTGAGGGGGAGGCGGCGGCACCCTCCCTGTCGCCTCGCGGGAGGGGAACCCTAGCCGGGTCGGGGTGGTGCCCACGCATGCCACTATTATTAGTTTATTACTCGAATTCGGATACCTAAAATTGGGGTGCTTGCATTCAGATTCCATGTGCACCACCTCCGCGATGCAGGGCTGCAACTTCTTGCGCTGACTTCGCTGGCAGTGTCCCCAATGACGAGGTCATGCTCCTCGCCTTGTCTCCCTAGCAGACAGGTCACTCCAGCGGGCGTGTTTGTTACACTGTAGACGAAGAGGAATGGATTAAGCTGGAGAGGAATCCGCCGCTGCCTCTAGTAGGAGGCAAGACTACCAGAACAGAGAAGAGGAAGAGCAACCTATTCGTTGGCACTGGTTGTGTGAGATATGAGTAGTACTTACGAGAGTGAATATTGGATTCTGAACCTAGGCCCAGCTGAACCCGTTATCTCTATCGTCAGTTCACATGTAGATCAGCGCTGGTTTTCGTATTTTGATACGTATTCAAACTGTATATGATTAAAATAGATTCCACTCTGCACAACATTTACTGCAGTTGTTGCCGTCGTGGTACCGGTGGTACAGATTGAACCAAACGGTCCAGCTCTAGTGTTGTTCCCTCCCGAGCCAGATGGGCACGCCGGCCTGCAATCACAGGGTGTTGAGCATCGCCTGAATGTAGGGAATGTTGGGCGGGACCAAGTGGCCCTCCAGGCCGATGGCCTTCTCGTCGCCGTCTCTACTATAAGGCGCACGACATGGACGGTGGCGCGCTCATCTCCATGAACGACCTCAACAAGCTTGAGCCCGGGGACCCCAACGGCCTCCCCAGCAAGTACCTCTCAACAAGCTGGGGAAGATCAAGCTGGGGTCACCCAGAAGACGTTGTGGTCGTGCACGGCGACGTCGTGGCTGCGCGCGAACCGGAGCATCACGGTCGGCCGTGATAGAACTCAATTCCGTCCGTCGCTGGGGCCACTTGGAACCACTATTCCATCCTTTATACGTGGTGTATCCTCATTTTTCTCGAGTGTGGTTATTTCGCATCAGGTGGGGTACCTTGAATCTCGAGAAAGGAACCGATGCGTGCAATTTCAGGAGCATGTGATACTGAGCGCAGAAACGCCGTGTCCTTACGAGAGGTAGTATTTACCAGAGTATGAAGGAGGGTAGGAAAGGAACAACGGATGATATAAATCATATGAAACGCAGGGAGTAGAGGAAGAGCAACGAACGTCATGATTGCCATTAAAGATTACTCAATGCCCGGCTCATGGATTCCAATCGACAAGGGACGCTTCGCTGCCCCGTCACCACTTTCCCTGATTATAGTGTCGTTGCGGCCGCCGAGCGAGGTCAACCCCGCATGCCTCGCACGGACTGAGTGAGTCGGCCGACGCGGAGCATGTGACGGGAGCAACTAGTTCTAGAGTACTCGTTCGCGGCCCGGTCCAACGAACAGTGTCACGTGTCGCGTTTACAGCGTTTTCTCGGGATTTCGTTTTTTTAATTTTTGTGTATGTATTTTTGGTGTTTAAAATTTATTTTTTCGGTGGTTTTTTTGAATTTCCTGGTTTTGCATGTTTTTTTATACGTTTTGGTGAAAAAAATCATTTTTTTTATAAAAAAAAATATAACCTTGCCTCCGCGGGAAAGAGTCGTGCCTAAAAAAGGAGGCACGAGTCGTGCCTCGTACCTCTGCGAAAGGCATTGTCGTGCCTCCGTGAAAAAGCATTATCGTGCCTCCGTAAAAAGACACTACCGTGCCTCCGCGAGAGGCACTCGTGTCTCTAAAAATAGGACTATCGGAAAACCTCCAAAGCGCACCACTTGTCGCGCATGGAGGAAGCTCGCTGTTTGTTGCTACGAGTATTTTAAAACTAGTGATCGGGACATGTGACAGATGCCCTTTTTCAGTTCCAAAAAATATGCGGCAGACTAGAGGCCCAGTAAGCCCAGTTAACAACAGATCGCGAATTTTGTCCTCAGAGCAGCGGCCCAGCACGGGAACCGATCGATGATAGCTAACAAAACGAGTGGAAGCGGGATTAACAGCAAATCAGACGGCCGAAACGCCCCATCCAACAGTGGAAAACTCTAATAGCCTGGGAGGGAAGGAAACCTGCTCAGTTATAATGTATCTAAATTTATCCATACACAATAAGTATATAGTTATCCCTCTGTTTCAAATTAGATGATTTCCATTTGTTCACATGCGTATCTAGACATGTACACAATTGAAAGTCATTTAATTTAGAACGGAGGGAGTATGATTCTGTGATTTCATTTGTCCGTATACAATAAGTATATTTGATTCTGTAAATTCGCCCCTGAGTCTGATTCTTTCACTTCATTTCTCCATATACACTAAGTATGATTCTGTCACTAGTTGCTACACATGCGCCATGCATTCTGTATATATATCGAACCTCACTTAATTGACAGTAGACAAGACATCATCCTTCTTACTTATTTACCAATCGCAACCAGCGCTTGCTTAGTGGTTGATGATGCAAAGTAAGTACACTGACCATTATCTATGTGCATCAATCCAGCATGCTCCCAAGACCCCGAATGGGGGGCAGCTCTCTGAGAGAGAGTATGAGGAGACCCGGGCGAAATTCAGGGAAACACTACGAAAGTTGGAAGAGCATCGTAAGGCAACAAGACCAACTGCTTCTCATGTGTAAGTATCAGAGGATCAAACGAGATGCATGTAGATACAAGATTAATTGATCTGTTTCTTCCTTAATTTCTTGTTTGTTTGTTTGACAGGAGTTGATACATATAATCTCATTTGACCTACCTTTCTATACCTGCAGGTGCGTGAAGTCTATTGGACGCTCGGCTAAGACTCTGGTAGGTGGATCTGCCAAGTTGGCAATACTCTGTTTGTTGATTGCTTCTGCATTTGGTGGCAAGACCGCAAGAGGGTAGAAGCCCAGGCTGTTGCCAAGGAAGTGAAGACAAGATAGGAAAATGAGAACCAAAGATGGCCCCAACATCTTTTCAGCTTACTATTATGATCTCTGCAGTTTGGTGGCTAGCTAGCACTATGTTGTGATATTGTGTGACATGGTATCAATGTTATTATATCTCTTATCTATCTATCTCAGTAGATTGCATGCATGAAACTGTAGCTTGATGCTAACATACTTGAATGTAGTCCTGGTTCCGAGGTGAAGTAGCTTGTATGGTTCTGTTCTGTCTTGGTGCTTCTGGTCAAGCCTCCACCTTCAATGGGCAGGAGCCGGATAAATCCTCTGTTCGGTGATCAAGGTTCACTTCTACAATGGAAACCGCTGACCTCATTGCTGACCCCATTGTGTCTGCCGTCGGCCAGAAAGAGGAGCATGTCATTTGAGAGCGCGGGGCCGGTCGCCTTACCTTTTTTGTTTCCTGTGTATGCTCGCTGAGTTGTGGCATGACGATCGCCGAACCTTGCACGTAGATCGCCACCCTGTGGCATGCTGAATGCTGACCTATGGCATTTGATCGTTGAACCTTGCACTTTTTTAATGACGATCGCCACGTATATCGCCATCCTGTGGCATGCTGAATGCCGACCTATGGCATGTTGATCGTTGAACCTTGCACTTTTTTAGAAGCGGGAAGAGAGATTTTTAAATTTATGCGTTTTATCGCCGTATTGTGCGGGGCGACCTTAGGGTCATGGCTCTTGGGCCGATCGCCCTCAATGCGATTTTAGCATCGGTGACCCCCCAAGGGTCGCTATTTTAGCGCCGAAAACTGCCCTAGGGGCGAACGGCTGGAGATGCTCTTACACTGGATCACACTGATCGCCGCAAAGCTAGATGACTAGTGTATGCTTCGTTTCCTGAGAATATGACTAGTGTATGCTTCGTTTCCTGAGAATATATTAGTTCCTCGTTACGTAGTTTTCCTTGAATATTCAAACTAGGGCGATACGGTACGAAGATACCAATATAATCTCATCTCACGAACAAAAGGATTGACATTTCAACTAGAGATTCATTCGAATTTATATCCGTGTTGTGCTAGAAGTGAATACTAAAAGTGTATAAATATTCGTGTGGGTGACACACACATAGCTTGAAAAAAAGGAAACATACCTTTAACTCCTTTGTGATATCCACACTCATATACTTCCAGGTTCAGTTTGAAAAGTGCTACAGCCATCCCCGTGCTCAAGGATTATTGTTTCCTGTTCTCCCACTATTGGTTCAACGTTTTCAAGGTTTGGTGGGTGGCATACAATCGAAAGAAAAAGAAGCCTAGTATGATTTTCAATATAATTTAGTTTTTTATTGGCCATTATGTGTTGAGTTATCTTCCAATTGCATTGGGTACCATTTTCCTTGATAATTCAGTTATGTGCCCTAATTCCACCTAAAGACCTGCATCGTTCCAAGAACTCCACGAGGACCCTGGGAGAGGAGAAAGATCTCAGTTGAGACGAGATTCACCGCCAAAGTGTAACGAGAACCCTAACAGGAGGGGAAATAACGTAAAAAGAACAATTTTACTAGTTTTCAGCCGTCTGAAAATGAATTCGTTTCAGGTCATTTTTTGGTCCGTACGATTCGCACGAATCTCGTCATTTCATTTTTTGTTCTCAGTCCGGCGTCGGGCCTGTCGTGTGTCTTCTCGCTCGTGAGTTAATGGGCTTTTTCGGTTCTCAGGTCAGCTGTAACGGGCGTCGATCCGCCAGTGTTAGCCTGAAATGTTATTTTGAATTTTTCTAATCAGTTTTTGTGGGCGGTGGTTTTGGCCGAGGCGGAGGGGCGGATTCTTCTGGGGAAGGCGGGGGCGGTCCTCGCCGACGTCGAGCGACGGAGATGGCGCAGAGCGAGTCCTTCGGGAGGAGAGCATGCAAGCAGGAGGCACAACCCACATCAGCAGCCGCTGGTCCTGAGAAGAGATCGGCGGAGCCGCGCCGCCGTGTTCGCCACCAGCCAAGACACATTTTATTTATGTAGGCATAGATGCCCACCACACGTTTGTTTTCTTCATTTTACACCGTGTTCAGATGACAGAGTGCTAAAAAGCAACAAGCAATTGTGAAATTTAGTATTTTCCAGAGATTATTATAGTCATGTATGTTTGCATTTTAAAGGTATTTTTGTGAATTTGGGGTGCGAAGAAAACCTTTGCCCCGTTGGTTGGACACAGAGATGTTCAGGTCAGGTCTGATCGATAGAGTAGAATAAAATATAAGCAATATACCTACTTGGCATGGTTCAACCATTCATTTGTCAATTTAAGCAATACAAGTTGAATGCCCGTACGTTGTCACAGGACAACATAATAATGCAAAACAGCGAGCAATATTGTAAGGCCCGATATGCGGTACTGTTCCAGATCTAGATGTTTTCATCCAGATCCGGGGACGAAGCACATATCGGTCCCACCGCGACATATGACATAGCCATATGCCCCGGATTTCCAACATGATATCACAACATTACAGATACAAGGATACAACATCTCATACAATCGGCATACAACTGCCTTAAATACAATACATCAGCAGAAGTATATGTCTGAGTACAGACTACAATCAAATGCCTACTGGCAAAGAGAAAAACATCGATCCCCATAACCACACGGGTCCAAGCCCTCCGCCGGGATCCGCCTAACTAGTCATCGTTGAGTCTCCACGTGAAACGTCGATCACCGTACCTGTTGTCGATCAGGAACCCTGAAAAGAGTTTGGGGGTAGTATCATGAGTACAGAAGTACTCAACATCCAACGGTAGGGGTCATCTGACCCAGCAAGGACTTCATCACTCGTCATTCTAGGACAACTAGTAGTTTACGGTAAGGATGGGGTAAGTGGTGAGGTTGCTACCGCACTAGCATTTATGAAGTGGCTAACGATCTAGAGAGTAATATAAGAAGCCAAGCATTCGATGAGGAATCGCCTCCAACAAGTCTTGCTATCAACTACTTACGCAATCATAACACCTATCTGATACACGAGATAACTTCTCTCCCTCGTTGGTTACCCCAAGTGGAAGGTGAGATGTAGATAGCGGCAAATTTCCCTTAGCGAAGATGCTAAGGTTTAGAGTTTCTCCAGTAGGACTCCAACAACGATAAGTAGGTGGTGAAGTGAACAATGGCGCCGTTCACAACTCAAGGTTCCTTACTTCACCTGGACCAGCACACACACCAGATAGCTTTTCTCCCACCGAGTACAGAGGAGTTGTCAATTCCTCCAGCCTTGTTGTTTACAAAGGATAAAACGCACAGGATAATAATGATAGTGATAGCGAAAGAAAAGTAAATACTGAAAGTAAATTGAAGGTGGAAACAATATGGTAAATATGGACCGGGGTTCTATGATGTTCACTAGTCATGTCTCTCTCCCAAAAGACGATAAATTAGCCATGCGAGGTAAAAAAAATTACAGCTGGGAAATTGACAGGATTATGTGCGCAAACCAATGCTAATTATGCAATACATAAAGGAAGAGGCTCAAAAGCATGGGCGGTACGCCAAGACAAGTAGACCGAAATCCATCTGCATCTACCTACTAATCATCCACCTTGAGATATCTATCCAGAAGATCTCGCTGGTATTAAGTTGCGAATCCCACCCAAAGTGTAAACTCAAAGCAACAGACAACTGCATCAAAGAAATTTGCGTAAAGTAAACAATCCTTGCACCCGCAAGTACAAGCACCGTTGTTTTCCCCCTTGTGGCAACATCACATCCCCTAGACTCATGTTTCTGTCACAAGCTAGTCATCAGGGGGCATGAACCCACAATCATCCATAACGCTCCCTCTTGGAGTCACTACCTACCACTTGGCCAAAGCAATAACCAAAAACGGAGAACATGCAAGAATTACTCAAGAACATAAATATAAAAGAGGAGAATCAAATATATAACTCAATCACAATCTGAACATAATCTCATAATCCATCGGATCCCGGCAAACTCAGCATAGCAATAGCAGAAAGATTACATATGTGCCTCGGTCATGTTGGGCAGCTCACGAGGTCTAATCCATGAAGAACAAAGAGGGGAGGAGAACATCACATAGCTACTGATCATAGACCCATGGTCCAAGGTGGACTACTCACGGTTCATCCAGGAAGCATCCATGGTGGTGGAGAAGCTCCCGGAGGTGGTTCCACCCTCCGGAAGGGTGCCGGGAAGAGGTCTTCTGGTGCTCCCGATCTTGGAAGCGCGGTGGCGGTGGAACAGAGGAGAGCTCGTGAAAAAGGGTTCCGTCGCGGGTAAAAATAAGGGCCAAGGGGGGCCACCAGGAGTCTAGGCGGCCTCCCGACGCGGCCTCCCCCTAGGTTGTGCCCACTGGCCACCTAGGCACCAGGTGGGGCCCCTCTGGCCCCCCTTCGGGCGTAAGGAAGCTTCTGGAACGCTGATTTTTTATATATTTTTCCCAGAATTTTCTGAGCACTTTTAATAATGGGAAAACCTGAACTACAAAAACAGCAGAAAACAGAAAGTGGCACTGGGGTGCACTGAGTTAATAGGTTAGTACAAATATGATCGAAAGTGTATGAAAGTGTATCAAAAGCATAACAATATCACCCAAAACATGCATGGAGCAAGCAGAAATTATAGATACGTTTTGGACGTATCAACATCCCCAAGCTTAATTCCTGCTCGTCCTCGAGTAGGTAAATGATAACAAACATAATTTCTGTGGTGACATGCTACCAACCATATAAGAACTTTTAAGTAAAGTAATCAAGGCATGTAATCCAATTCAAGTCATAACAAGCAAGAGTCTATATTTAGCATTGAAACAAGCAACATAAGAACATAAAGGTGCAAGAGCTCTCGCTGTCCGTGACTCGAATGTCTCCAAATGGTGTTTGCGTGCAAGAAAGGGGATAGGGATTACGAGAGAAAAAGGTATTTTTGTGTTGAGAACTCAGTCTAATAAAGTTTCACACTTGGTCTTCTTTGGAATCTTATCTTGACTCATCCCCAGACCACTAGCCAGGTACAAGTCAAAATGATCCACTCCTTTTCGATATTTTGAGCACTCATGCAATGGATGAGCGTAAGCAAGAAAGTTGATACTTAGGATGGCAAAGAGAGAAAAATGATGGGGGAGGAAGACAAAAAAGGTGTGAAAGGATCACATCAATGAGGACAATCATAGGCGAGAGAAAGCCAAATGATAGATATGATGTGAGGAGTAGGGATTTCCATGCAACGGATGCACATATGAGCTAAGGTAAGCTCTCCAATGGAACTAGTGGGGTTGCATCCAACTTTCTTGCTCAAGAAGACCTAGAGCTCATTTGAGGAGGCTCATCATTGGAATATACAAGCCAAGTTCTATAGTGTGAAGGTCCCCACATAGCTATATGCATGAATGATAATCTCTATGGAGTACAAGATATAAGATGGAGTACGAGTGTGGATCTCTCAAAAGGAATAGTAGTGTGTCCCCTTCTCTCTTTTTATTTCTTTTATATTTTTTTATTTTTTATTTTTGGGTGGCCTCAATGGCTCTTTCTATTTAACTCTCATTTTTCCTCTTTGGGATCTTTTGATTTTGTCCTCTTTGGGATCTTTTCCTCACTTTAGGGGCAACACTCTATATATTACAAGAAGTATAGAAGATCTTTCACACTTTACAAAAATACTCAACATAAAGAAAATGAAACTATCATGAAGTATGCAAATGTATGCCTCTGCCAGTGTAGCAGGATATGCAATGATACTAGCGCGTCATGTAGCAATGATTAGGGCAAGGCCCAACTAGCATGTAGTTCATCGATCAAGCAAGTAGCATGTATGACATGAAGATCAAGTCATGAGAAGATGGATGTTGCATGGCAATGTATCTCGGAAAGGCTATGGAAATGCCTTGATAGGTAGGTATGGTGGATGATTTGAGGAAGGATATAATGAGGTTTATGATGACAGAGGGTATCGTGCCAAGGATTTGGATGTACCAGCGAAGGTGGACGCCAACTCTCGGAGTGAGAAGAAAGCAATGCACGGCACATGAGAGGCTAGAAAAATATGGGAAGGTGGAAGTGTCAACTTTCAAATACTCACATTAGTCCGAAGAACTCATGCACTTATTATCGGTAACTCTCAATCTAATAAGGAGGTTCACAAAGAGACAAGTACCCCGAGGAGGAGTGTATGGGGGTTTGGCTATCCTTGCACATCCTCGACTCATGGTACGTGAGTGTACTCTAATATTCGACCCCTCAGAAAAGTAGTGATCCATCTAGTAGCTAGAGTTCTCAACTAATTTTTAGGTTTTGAAAATAAACACAGATTGCCGAAAATACGACACCTATCACTAATAGGCTAAAGCTCTTGACACCAAAAGTCCAAACATTACTCAAAACAATACCTCAAAACTATTGCAAGTTACTACTACAAAAGAATAGCAACCTCAATTACCTACTTCAAGTGAAGACACAAAACTCAGTGCAACAGGCAAACTCTCTAAACAAGATAAACATGAAAACTCAAGAGAGTTCCAGCAACAAACTAAACAAGATCTCTTTGAAAAGATAAGCATGAAAACTAAGAGCTAAACATGACAGTAGCTACGAAGAAGATGAAGAACACACACAACAAAGATAAGCATGAAAATTCCTATGTTGTGTTCTAAATTTTGGAAGTGGAGCGTGTTTCTCTCCCACACAAAGAAAGTTGGGTTCTAACTTGTTATGAACAGCAAGCAAAGCTAAAGAAAACTAAAAACAAAACCTAAGAGAGAGACGCTCCAAGAATAGCACATAATGCATGAAGTGATAAAAATATAGTGAAACGAGAGACGAACTAATAATTGTTGATGGAGAAGGTGATGCACGGGGGCATCCCCAATCTTAGACGCTTGAGTCTCCTTGAATATTTCTTGGGGATGCATGGGAGCATCCCCAAGCTTGAGCGTTTGACACTCCTGAATCTTCTTTCATCATCTTCCCTCGCACACTTGAAAACTCCCTTCATACATAACTCATCATAATCTGATTAGCGAGGTTAGTACCCATAATAAAATAATTTTTTCTCTACTGGAAATAAGGGTATTATTGAAGAGCTACTGTTTCTCAAGATTTCCAAAAAGGTTTTGCAAAGAAAAAGCAAGCTTAAGGTTTGCAAAACAAAGAAAATGCAAAACATGACAGAATCTGTGAAAAACAGACCAGCAGGTAGTAAAGAATTTTGTAGGGATACTTCTGCAACTCAAATAAAAAAAACTCAGAACATACGAAAGTTTGGTAATTGTATAGAGCACGCTGTGTAAAAAATTCAGCTCAAAAAGATGAACTGGGATTTTTCTGTGATTTTTCTAGTCACGAGGACAGAATCTGTTTTCTGGACAGCATGTCACAACTTTCACTTCCCTTGTCGTATGAGGCTATAAAATGCATAAAGCTTGAAAAGTAAAGATACAATGATGTTTCTACAGTAGTAACAATCATCAAGACCACTAAAAACAGAAGAAAAACAAAAAGGAAATCCTAAATTCGTTGCGGGCTGCCTCCCGAAAGCGCTTCTTTAAAGCCATTAGCTAGGCTTAATGCAAATAGATCAAGTCTTTTCAAGAAAATAACTAGCCTGTGTGACGGACTCAAAAGGCAACTTAATCTTTTTCCTAGGGAAGTGTTCCATCCCTTTCTTGAGAGGGAATTGGAATTTTATAATCCCTTCTTTCATATCAATAATAGCGCCCACAGTGCGAAGAAAAGGACGTCCCAAAATAATTGGACAAGAAGGTTCACATTCAATGTCCATAATAGTGAAATCAACGGGAACATAATTGTCATTGACAATGATAAGAACATTGTCGATCTTCCCCAAAGGTTTCTTTACCGAAGAATCGACGAGACGAACACCAAAAGAATAAGGATCAAAAGGTTTGAATTAAAATATATCATACATTCTTTTGGGCATAACAGAGGTACTAGCTCCAACATCACATAAAGCATAGAAAGAAAAGTTATTCAACTTAATTTTAATCATAGGATCCCAACCATCTTCTAGCTTTTTAGGTATGGAGGCTTCTACCCTAAGCTTCTCCTCCCTAGCTTTGACGAGAGCATTAGTGATATGCTCTGTGAAGGCAAGATTAAGTGTGCTAGTGTGGGGGTCTCTAGACAAATTGTGAAGGAAACGAATAACTTCAGAAAGAGTGCAATTATCAAAATCAAGGTCACTACTATCAAGTAAAGTGGTAGTGGTGTCCTTTAGGCTCACTTGTTTGGTAGCTTCTATAGTCATAGGAATTTCTTCTTCTACGGTTGAGGTCATAGCATCACCATTAATAGGTCCTATGGGACTAGGGGTGCATTGGGTGCTAAGAGTTTGGATATCCTCAACCACTTGGATAGTAGCAACAATATGGTGTGTAGGAAGGCTCTTAATTCTATCTTCTTCCTCCTTTTCTCTAGCCCATCTCTCTTTGAGTTTATCCATCATCCTAATGTTTTCATTAATTTGCAATTGCATAGCATTCATAGGAGTGACCTTCCTCTCCTCAAGGGGAGAAGTTCTAATTTTAAGCAATTCTACTTCATGGGCTAAATTGTCTACCTTCGACGAGAGGTTATCTAATTTGTCTAGTTTTTTCCTCTACACTCTTGTTGAAGGATTTTTGGGTAGTGATAAAGTCTTTAAGCATACTCTCTAATTAAGTGGAGTTTTTGGTGTTAGGATAAGTATTGTTGTTGAAGTTGTTTCTAGAGATAAAGTTCACATCTACTTGATCTTGATAAATCAAATAATTTAAAGGAACATTTTGAGGATCGATAGGAGATTGCTTGGTAAGTAGAGACATAATCAAGTCAACTTTTTCATTTAGGGAGGAGATCTCCTCGACAGAGTTTACCTTCCTACCTGTTGGAGCTCTTTCGGTGTGCCATTTGGAATAGTTGGTCATCATCGCATCGAGAAGTTTTGTGGCAGCACCAAGTGTAGTTGACATAAAGGTTCCTCCCGCGGCCGAATCTAGCAAGTTCCGCGAGGTAAAGTTCAGGCCTGCATAAAAAGTTTGGATAACCATCCAAGTAGTCAAACCATGCGTAGGGCAATTCTTAACAAGAGATTTCATGCGTTCCCAAGCTTAGGCAACGTGTTCATTATCCAATTGTTTAAAATTCATAATAAAGCTCCTCAACTGGATAATCTTAGCAGGGATATAGTACTTTCCAATTAAAGCATCCTTGCACTTATCCCAAGAATCTATGCTATTCTTAGGCAAGGATTGAAACCAGATTTTAGCTTCATCCCTCAAGGCGAAAGGAAAAAGCTTAAGCTTAACAATATCAGCATCTACTTCTTTGTACTTTTGCATATCACATAGCTCAATAAAATTATTTAAGTGCAAAGCAATATCATCTCTAGCACCAGAGAATTGATCTTTCATAACAAGGTTCAGCAAAGCAGGTTTAATCTCATAAGAAGGTGCTAAAGTAGCAGGTGGAGCAATAGGAGTGCAGATAAAGTCACTATTGTTGTGACTAGTGAAGTCACACAACTTGGTGTTCTCAGAGGAACCCATAGTAGCAGCAGGCAAGATAACTATTTTTTTGATTTTTGATAAAGGACACTAAAGCAAAAACTGAAAGGTAAACAAACAAGACTAAAAAGCAAAGATAAAAGATAGTGTGCAACTCCCCTATCTTCAAGAGTGGAGTCCCCGGCAACGGCGCCAGAAATTTTCTTGATACACGAGATAACTTCTCGCCCTCGTTGGTTACCCCAAGTGGAAGGTGAGATGTAGATAGCGGCAAATTTCCCTTAGCGAAGATGCTAAGGTTTAGAGTGTCTCCAGTAGGACTCCAACAACGGTAAGTAGGTGGTGAAGTGAACAATGGCGCCGTTCACAACTCAAGGTTGCTTACTTCACCTGGACCTGCACACACACCAGATAGCTTTGCTCCCAACGAGTACAGAGGAGTTGTCAATTCCTCCGGCCTTGTTGTTTACAAAGGATAAAACGCACAGGATAATAATGATAGTGATAGCGATAGAAAAGTAAATAATGAAAGTAAATTGAAGGTGGAAACAATATGGTAAATATGGACCGGGGTTCTATGATGTTCACTAGTGATGTCTCTCTCCCAAAAGATGATAAAATAGCCATGCGAGGTAAACAAATTATAGCTAGGCAATTGACAGGATTATGTGCGCAAACCAATGCTAATTATGCTATGCAGAAAGGAAGAGGCTCAAAAGCATGGGCGGTACGCCAAGACAAGTAGACCGAAATCCATCTGCATCTACCTACTAATCATCCACCTTGAGATATCTATCCAGAACATCTCGTTGGTATTAAGTTGCGAATCCCACCCAAAGTGTAAACTCAAAGTAACAGACAACCGCATTAAAGAACTTTGCATAAAGTAAACAATCCTTGCACCCGCAAGTACAAGCACCGTTGTTTTCCCCCCTATGGCAACAACACATCCCCTAGACTCATGTTTCTATCACTCAAGCTAGTCATCAGGGGGCATGAACCCACAATCATGCATAACGCTCCCTCTTGGAGTCACTACCTACCACTTGGCCAAAGCAATAAACAACAATGGAGAACATGCAAGAATTACTCAAGAACATAAATATAAAAGAGGAGAATCAAATATATAACTCAATCACAATCTGAACATAATCTCATAATCCATCGGATCCCAGCAAACTCAGCATAGCAACAGCAGAAAGATTGCATATGTGCCTCGATCATGTAGGGCAGCTCATGAGGTCTAATCCATGAAGAACAAAGAGGGGAGGAGAACATCACATAGCTACTGATCATAGACCCATGGTCCAAGGTGGACTACTCACGGTTCATCCAGGAAGCGTCCATGGTGGTGGAGAAGCTCCCGGAGGTGGTTCCACCCTCCGGAAGGGTGCCTGGAAGAGGTCTTCTGGTGCTCCCGATCTTGGAAGCGCGGTGGCGGTGGAACAGAGGAGAGATCGCGAAAAAGGGTTCCGTCGCGGGTAAAAATAAGGGCCAAGGGGGGCAGCCAGGGGGGCCACGAGGAGTCTAGGCGGCCTCCCGGCGCGGCCTCCCCCTAGGTTGTGCCCACTGGCCACGTAGGCACCAGGTGGGGCCCCTCTGGCCCCCCTTCGGGCGTAAGGAAGCTTCTGGAACACTGATTTTTTATATATTTTTCCCGAAATTTTCTAAGAACTTTTAATAATGGGAAAACCTGAAATACAAAAACAACAGAAAACAGAAACTGGCACTGGGATTCATTGAGTTAATAGGTTAGTCCAAATATGATCAAAAGTGTATGAAAGTGTATCAAAAGCATAGCAATATCACCCAAAACATGCATGGAGCAAGCAGAAATTATAGATACGTTTTGGACGTATCACTATCCTATCCTTGTCCTCCTCTTCGCATCCCGACGAAGAAGAAGCAGTCAAGGCACACACACACGTTGATCAAGTTATATTAAGATTATCTCAGTTGTTGTTGTCTATGAACAAGGAGTAGGTCTCAAGTCGTCCATAACCGTGGACATGGCTTCTCGAAAAGATTTAACCCCGCAGGGCTGTACCAACTGCCCATTACAAGGCTCCGCACGCACGCCCATCTCTCTCAGTTTCTACCCATCATAGGAAACCATTTTATGATTTAGTTCCGAGAGATCCGAAACGACAGGTCCCTCTAGCTAACAACGAACAAATCCGGGTGGCCCCAGGGGAGTCGACACCCAATCCAAAGCCGGCCACACTCTCGGGTCGGACTCTTCCGTCTGGTCAAGGTCGAGGTAACTGATCCCCTCACATGTGGGCAGGCCTCTAGCTCACCAGGTGTGGACCAACAGAGAAACTATGTATCCACTGTCCCGGGTTATTTTAAAGGATATCTGCTAGGAGCGACCCGACAAACATATATGCATGGTTTGCAAATGGTAAATTAGCTTGGGACACCTCTAGAAATGTTTGAAGCTAGATAGGTAAGAAAAGGGGACCCCATAGCATCCCACACGCGGTTAGGCATGCTCAGTCTTAAAACCAATACCCGGAAATCGGATCCTAGGTGACTCGAATGGAACAAAGCGTCGGGGCGGGATAGCCTAGACCTTCCATCCTTCGTCGATTATAGTCAACATTATAATAATCATATCATCAACAACAATATAATAATGTGATAGCCCAAAACCAAGGAGTAACAGGGTAACATTCGTAGCATCCTAAGCATGCATACTAAGCAGGGGCTGAGCAACGAGCAATAGTAACATAGAAGTACAAGGTTTGCTGTGAGGGGACATGGCTGTATCGGTTTAAGAGAGGATGTAAGCATGTGGTAGGATCAAACATCGAACCTAACCTAGACTAGCATGCAAACCGCTGGTTGAAATAGAATGGATCATAAGTAATGTATAGTCCTTGCCTGTTGATAAGTCGGATTCCGAAGGTGTAGTTGATCGCAAGGTCGCATCGTCTCCGAGAGGTGCCCGCGGAAGCACACAAGAAGGAAACACTGGAAAAGACAATCGATGAGCAAGCATCTATTACTACGAAGCAAACACGAGAACGCATCAACAAGAAGACAACACGAGACATCGCACCTACCGTCGAGAGCGGTTACTAACAGGTTAAGTGGAGTACTCGTCACACACGACGATACCGCACATTTAGCAAGGGTTCAAGTTGTTTAGCTGCACAAGGTGAGCAAAGGTTGTTAACATGGAATCTCATCCAAGCATGGCATATCACACAAACATTACAAGAGGTGAAGCATAAGGTAAACTATTTATGCTAGTCAATTTAAGTGAGGCACAAACTAAACATGGCATAACACTAAGTGATCCACGATAATTTAAGTGTTTGGTACTGTTCTGCACTAAACCATATTTTAGGTTGGTTAACAACAGAAAACAATAGCATAAACACAAAGTACACGAAAAACTAATCAAGTTACATGTAAAGAACACTCCAAACGGAGTTACGATTAAAAAGATACAAGCAATACAAGTTACGGGCACAATCTGCCAACACCAGGAAACACACTTTAGAGCAATGCATAAACAGGATAATGAATGCAAAAATGCTCACAAATGATATGCAACTAAAGTATACATGGCAGGGAAGGCATGGAAAAAGGAATCATGCAAAAAGGAATCATGAACAATTAATTATAGCTCATGCAAAATGCAATAAAACATTACTGGTCAAGGACTTAGTGAAAATCAGGAAAACATGACAGAAACTGTTATTTTTATGCTGTATAAACAGGGGTAAATCTATATGAAAAAATGCAGCAATATGACATAGCAATATATGAGAATGGAGTTGGCATGATGATGATCAGGTACAAACAAGAATCAAGGTCATAGGCATAACAGATCAAAAGATATTAAGCATGCAACATGGCATTGTAAAGTTACAGACATAGAGAAAAACAGAGGTGGCTGTCAAAAACAGTGGCATAGCAACTTTGGAGCTAAACATAACTATGACCAGAAATGTAAACATGACAATGCAATACATATAATGGAAGTAGACATGATGCTTACCAGTATGCAACAAGAATCAATGCAATAGGCCTCATGGATGTGTCACAATCATCATGCAAACTTGCAATAAAATAACAACAACAGCACATAACAGAAATTAGTAGCAATTAATAGCCTGATGCCCACTTCAACACAGATTAACAACATCAAGATGGCCTCAAATCAAAATGCTCACAAAAGATGAACTGAAGTACACACAAGTCTAAGCAATTTTCCTTTTGGGTGCAACGTGATCCGGGCTACGGTTCACTCGCTAATCTCATCGCAAAACTGATACAGCAGCATAAAACTAAGGACTTAGCAGAAATCACCGTGGAGGAAAAAAAGGGGGAGGGGGTTGGACCTCGTGGGCTGAGGCCCAAGAAGCCTGGCAGTGGCGGCTGGGCCACGTGGGCCTGGGAGGCGTCGGCAGGCCGCGAGGGGCTGGCGGCCCATCTGGACAGGGATCGGGCGGGCGACCTCGCCCTTGGCTCCCGTCGAGGTGGCCATGATGGCTGGCGGCGCCGGCGTGCCAACTCCGGCGAGGAGGGCTAAGGCGGCGGATTCGGAGCGCGGTGGTGCTGCAGAGGACGAGGGCTGGGTCGTTGGCGAGCGGGAGGAGGAGCTCGGCTCAACCGACTTCTTGGCGTGGCGGCGGCGGTTGCACTCCGGCGGCTTGTGAGATGAGAGAGGAGGGGGTGAGAAGGGAGAGGGAGAGGAGGAGGAGAAGAGAAGGGAGAGAGGAAGGAGGTGGCGGCCGGGCTTCTCGCCGACGGCTGGCCGGAGCAGGAGCAGCGGTGAGGCACCTCCACGGGCTGGTGAGAGAGAGGAGAGAGAAAGGTGGGGAAGGGGGTGATGTGGCGAAATCTGGGCCGCCGGTTGCCCAGATCGGAGGGCTGAGAGAGGTTTGGATCTAGGGTTTCAGATTTTGGGGATAAAACTGCGAAAATGGAGCAATTTTTGGGGCAAAGTGGAGGGGGTGGCTGAAATTTTGGCTTAGGGGAAACCCTAGAAAGAGGTGGGGGAGTGGTGGTCTTTATATAGCCCAGGTGGCTGGCAATTTGCAAAAACATCCCCGGTTTTTCTCTCGCGCGCGCGGTGTTTACGTTTTTGATCGCCGAGGGTCCGCAGCACCTCCGATTCGGGTAAAACTTCGAACTGCGCGATCAGCGCGTCGAGCCGGCGGATTTCACCTCGCGTTGGAACTTTTTCGAGAACACTTTCTGGCGCTCTATAAAAATATCCCGTTTACTTATTAAACGTGGTTTTTCGTTCCGTTGGCTGCAGCTGGTCTCATGCGGTTTTTGCGACGGTGATCGGGTGAAACCCGGTGTCGCAAAGGTCGAGTGTCAGGGTGGCAAGGGTTGGTCTCCGTCCGGTATGAGATAAGAGGGGGAAAATAATCGTCGATCGATAAATCGGGGATGCAAACACCGCAAACAAAGCAGGCAATCAAACAATTCACACCGAAAACAAAATTTATAATTTTTGTGAAATCTTGGCTGTTACAAATATATTTCAACATATTTGTTCCGCTTCATCCCATTCTCCATTGGTTATACACATCTTATTTCTCTCCACCAAACAAACATTGACGTCCCTTATGTGTCTTTTATCTCGATCTTCTCATTTTCTCAAGCTCTGCTGCCATCACTCTACTTCACACTATATAGTTTCACTTTAACAAGATAAGCTTCCGCTTATGATGCTTCGACAAAAATATACCCGCATTGTCGCTAGGGACAAGTGTATGGGAGGGTCTGCTGTCAACAACTTAGATTTTTCGCCCAGTGTTGTCATTACTGAAGCACTTTAGCTATCACTATTTTTGGAATTCTCAACTAGTACCACCAGAAAGGGAATATGAAACTCTGACATACAGACAAGGGACAGTCGTTAGACATCATAACTGAAAATAATAGTACACAGTGAGGCAACGATCTAGATATCTGTCAGTAATATGTTTCAAAAACTTAATAAGATAACCAAATTCTAATGCATACAGAAAAACTAAACTACTAAATGTGGCATAGTGAGCAATCTTCCACTGCTAGATATTGTGATGATGTGTACCTTTAACATAGTCATGGACTTGCTCAACGGTACAATTTATAGTTTTTCCTTTTCCTTTGAAGCAAATAAAGGAAAACTTTATGATGATATCTATGGAAAGCATCCAAAATTTGAATCTCAACAACAACAAAGACTTTTTTTCCCACGCGTTGGGGTAGGCTAGAAAACTGAATAAAAAAAATGACTATGTCTCCTATTGCTATTGTGTTTCCTTTCTTCCTTTTCTTGTGATCTTAACTGTAGAAAATCAAACTATTTCTTGAAAGTCAACCATGGCACAATATGTATTAAACAAGAACTGCGTACAAATGTACATATACAATCACATCTACATATTCGTTGGGGTTCTAGAGATATGTTTCCACAATACAGGAAATCTGGGTAACATCCAACTGGACATAATTGGGGTGTCTTATTAATCAAATTAATTGGGGGTTGGGCTTCAGTAGGGATCAAAACAGAAACAACAAACTCAATTTTAATCCAGCGATCACCGGTACTATGTAAGATAAAGTTATGAGTGGTACACAAATTCCTTCTGCCATGCATTTGCGCCAACAAATATATGCAATACATATCTTCAACATCATACAATTTTCATATAAAATCAGTGTTTGCAGGTTATGAGTGAGACAATGATGAATTGACAATTAAAATGATTCAGTGCCCAATAAAAAACCATTAGCTCGACCAAAAGCAGATAAGTATATTTTATGAACTCAACAGACAACAGTTCTAGTCAAAGCAAGATTGAATTTACTTACTTGTTTTATTAATAGCAGCAGCCATCTTCCGGAGTACATCTGGACAAATGTCATGGCAGTGTGTGAACCCAAAACATAGCAGAGTCCATTTACCTAAGAAATCCTTTTCAGTGATAGTTTTCTCATCATGGTTTAGAAGAGTGAATGGGCCACCAATAGCAGCAGTTCCTACTATTTGTGCTGGGCAGCCCGGTGCATGTAGCTCCCGCTTGCGCAGGGTCCGGGAAAGGGTCCGATCACTTTGGGTCTATTGTACGCAACATTCTCCTACATTTCTGCAAGAGGCTGTTTCCAGGACTTGAACCCGTGACCTCATGGTCACAAGGCAACATCTTTACCATTGCGCCAAGGCTCCCCTTCACTGTGTGAACCCGTGACTTGTCCTGGCTTTACCAAATTCGTATTGCTCTTCAGATCTAAGAAACAATGGACAAGATATTCGTCATGCTAAGTTTAAGGAGTAAAATGCTTTGCACATGGATGCTATTTCCACAGCAAGTTTACAGACATGCTAGCATTGGTCCCCCAATGTTTGATGAATATATTATTTTTCTGAATTAAAGGAAACAATATTAAAATTAATAGAAGAACTCGGTCAATAATTTGTTTGGGAGGAATCATTAATTCTGATTAGGAAATATTAAAATTAATGGAAGAAATGTAAAAAAATGTTATACGCTAAACTATAAAACTAATATAATATTCATATTGTAGGCTTAATACAGAGGGGCGAAAGGATCAATTATACAATGAAGATAATCTATAGTTGTGTATTATCACAAACAACAGACAACACACAACATCTAAATCCTCTCCTTGAGAGATGTCATCTGATTTCATTGCCTAATAATAAAATAAGCAAATATCTGATTTCATTGCCTAATAATAAAATAAATAGAGTGCAGGCTGTGCCTATCTTGCAGAGCAGCACCCAACATGGAATTACCCGTAGAAGAAATGGAGTTACGTGTACTTCTCCAAGAATTCCTCGAAAAATGCAGAAAACATAGAATTTACACCGAAGAGGAACCTCTGCATATTACATGAGACACAACTTAAGTACTATAAAGTGTGAACTGTTAAAAAAACACAGTAACGACAATTTAAATCGAAATATTTACATGGAGGCTCTTGGGATGTCAATTGCATAATAACTTAGCTTGCTCAGAGAAATATCACATGATGAAATTCCCCCGACTCCCCAGATGCATAAAATTCTTCACCCTACACGCAAACATGACCTATCAAAGCAGACCAATCCACAACATCCAAACTTGCCGATCCTTTGTTGTGCTCGCGTGCATCATAGCTACCACAATCTGGTTTCTCTTTGGTTCCAAGAATAGATAGAATTTACGAATATCGAAATATATCTTTGTATTTCTTATATTTTATCAATATCTCTTAAAGTGCACATTTTAGTAATATCTCTTAAAATTCGACTGGTTTCTTTTGAAGTATAGATTTTGTGTTTGTATACGTCCCTTTAGTCCTAAGATTTAGATGTCAAAAATAGCTTCTCGGGTTTTTAAATCCTTCAAGTCACTATCCAAAATTTAACACTGAACACGTAAGGCAAGGGTATCTATAGGAACATAAATATAACGAGATTACGTGCATCTTCTAAAAGTTTTATTCACTTAATTTAATAAAAATAAAATGTAAGCTATATGTAGTTAACTAAGTAGATCTCTTCATGTGGCTGCAGGAGTATCCAGTGCCGAAAATAAATCTACAATTAGCAGGGCAGAAACAGGGCCGGGCCGGCAAAATCCGGTGCCCTGTGCCAAAATCTAAAACGGTGCCCTATCACGTACAAAAAAAACAATTAATAAAAAATTCAAATATATATGATAGAATATTTTATGTAACAATTGAATACATTAAAAAATCATACCTATATATCTCAAAGTTGCATAAGATTTATTTGAACAACATCATTCTTTTCGTGTTTTTTGAAATAAAATCTTCAATCATATCCTCATAATTTATCTTTTCCAACATGTCGCCCTCAAGAGCTATTGTGGCCAAATCGTTGAGTCTTTCTTGTGTCATTGTAGTACGCATATAGGACTTCAATAGCTTCAACGTAGAAAAGCTTCGCTCCGCCGATGCAACCGTCACGGGAATGGTCAACAAAACTTTATATGCAATACTTGCATTGGGAAAACAATTATGCCGCTTTATAAACTTCAACACTTCAACAGGCCCAATATTTTCATTTGGCATGAACCTTTGGAGAAACTTCAGCTCAACAAATAGATCATTAGCATCAATATCAGATTTGTCATCCATTTTAAGGGCAGCCTCAAGATGATCACAAGAAGATTTCAGGCTATCATAATCCAATGAACGCAATGTTTCTGAGGTAAATAAGAAACCAAAAAATTTCTGGTAACCCTGATATTGGTCAAACCTTCTTGTGAGTGATGCAATAGCTTGATCAACAAGAGGTATAAAATAGCTGATGTGAAATGATTCTTCTGCAGACTGTGTGGCAATATATGTTTCATCTGGGTTCTCATCAAACTGTCTCTTTCTTTTAATTACTCTCCTTGCACGAAATGTTGTAGCAATATCCAGCTCAACTGCAATTCCTTTGGCTATCTCCAATGCTTCTAAGAAACCATTTTCCCTGTACCCCTTGAAGAATGATATAAGCCCTTCAACTTTCTCAATAGCAACATCTATAAGCATATCCTTTGTTTGCAAATTTTTGCTTACCAAATTAACAGCAAACAATACCTCAAACCAAATGACAATTGCCACTATAAACTCGTACTCTCCAAGTTCATTTTTTGCCAAGCCAAGAGCCTCACTGCTTGTCTTTGGATCAGTGTCACTTTCGGATACCTGAAAATAAAAGAAAGATCATAAATATTATAGCCAAAGGAATTAGTCAAAGAGTAATGGAATTACATCATTATAAATATGAATGTGTTGGTTACCTGAAGTAGAGCCTCCCGAATGTCTGAACATTGAAATCTAATAGCTTTAACACTTTCAACACGACTCTCCCAACGTGTAGCTGACACGGACTTGAGAGTCCATCCTGATCCTATGTTATCTAACAAAATTTGCCACTTCTTAGTAGAATTAGCAAAAGTTGTATAGATGCGTTGGATAATTCCAAAGAAGTCTTTAGCTCTACCATCTGTCTTGGCCATATCACAAAGTGTTAAATTAAGACTGTGACAACCACATGCAGAATAGAAAGCTCTAGGATTTACATCCAAAACTAGCTTTTGTACCCCTTGATGCTTTCCTTTCATATTGGATCCATTATCATAACCTTGTCCTCTAACATCATTTATATCAAGACCAAGAAGCTTCAGCTCATTCTGTAGCACTTCACAAAGTCCTTTCCCAGTCGTATCATTTACATGTATAAATCCCATAAAGGATTCTTCTATGCAAACATCACTTCTAGATGAATCCACATATCTTATAATTAAAGACATTTGCTCTTGGTGACTTGCATCAGGGGTACAATCAAGTATGATAGAGAAATACTTTGAACTCTTTATTTTCTTAAGAATTTCGGACCTAATAGCAGAAGCAAGCAAGTGCAGCAGTTCATTCTGAATCTTATGATCAAGATAATGAGCATGAGTTTCATCATTTGTAATACGACGAACATGCTCCTGAATAACAGGGTCAAATTCAGCCAACATCTCTACCAAACCCAAGAAGTTACCGTTGCTATCTTCATACAACTTGCCATTACTACCACGGAATGCTAGATTATGCTTGGCAAGAAATGTTACAATGCAAACAATTCTGAATAATACCTTTCTCCAATGGTCCTTCTCTTTCTCAAGTTGTCATTGAGCAACTTTATCAATAGTTTGATGTTTTTCCAATCTACTACGCAACTCATACCAATGAGCCATACACGAAACATGATCTGCACTTGTCTCGTGATATTGTAGTTTCTCTTTCATATGTGACCAATCATGAGAGCCTTCACTTGCCAAATGACCTTTCCGATGACCTTTTGTAAATAATTTACAACCAAAGCAAAAGACTTTATCAAGTTCCTTAGAATAGACAAGCCAATCCCTATCACAATGCTCCCCATTTGATAAAAATCTAATATAAAACTTTGCAATAAACCTTTTACGATATATATCCTTAGGACCTTTCTTAATTGATAAATCTCTTTTTGGACCATTCAGTGCTAAAATATCAATCTGTTTAGAATCAAGAGAATCCCAGTTTCTTGGATCAAATATATCGGACCGAAAAGAATCATCAAATTCCGCGTCAATATGATCTTCCTCTACCTCAATATTATCTGTCTCTGTCTGGCCATCTATGTTATTCAAAGGAACAATTGCAAGCTCAAGGGGGGAAGGATCACCAGATTGATTACCGGATGACACTTGTGGCGTTTCTTTTCTAATAAACCTGTCCATGGCACCTTTTTGGGATTTAATCAAGTTTTGTTCCTTTTCTTTTCTCTTGCGCTTCTGATAACCAGATTCCTGTTTCCCCATGATGAATCGGACCTGAAATTTTAGACCAGTTACAAAAGATGAATAAAACAAATTTTAGGTGAGGATGCGAGCAATCGAGCATGCAAGCAGAAATTATGCGAGCAGAAATTAGGGAATCAACAAACAAACCTGAAACCTGCGTCCAGGGCCCTGACTGCGGCCGTGCGTCGGCCGGATTTGGTCCGGCTAGCGGCAAACGGAGTCGGTGACTCGATGACAGGGCATGCTCGCTTCCGCGTCGGTCGTCGGCGAGAAGACGAGAAGTCTGGGAGAAATCGACCAGAGACGAGACCTGGCCGTTTTGTATTCGCGTACTGACTAGTAGAGAACGATCGATCAATCGATCAATGAAGGGTTGGCTCCAACGTGAGCCCAACAAGGGAGTCAGGGAGATTGACGCGCAGAGCACAGTTTCCAGCGGGCTTGCTAGGATACTTCATGGGCCAATTCGAAAATTTCTGCAGTCTTGCTATACATATATACAAAGGCATAAATTTTTTTGTGCCCCTAAAAATTATGGGCCCTGTGCGGGCCGCACCAGTTGGAACTACTGTGGGCCCGGCCCTGGGCAGAAATAATGTAACAATATCATACTTCCTCCGTTCCGTGATATAAGGTGCCTAAGGTTTTGAGAAAAATTTCAAAACACATAGCATATTGGTATTATACAATCCGTCTAGGCAAATATACCTACAGAAAGAGATAGAGCGGAGGGTCTCTTTCCTATTATTGGCTAATTCGAACTGTTTTCTCCCATTTTTTCTAGGAAAAGATGAGTTCAATTGTAGCATTATACATACGCGTTAATATTCGTGCAAAAAGCTTAGGCACCTTATATCAAGGAACAGAGGGAGTAATATTCACACTAAGCAAGCCAAATTGTTCAAAAGGTGGTAGAATAAATGTTGAGTTTTCACTTAAAAATCGCATAGCGATGAAGATGGAATACTGCATTCTCAAACGTAATCTTTGGGTTTGCGTCAAGAAGAAGTTTAACAGCACACACATGACACTATTGTGACTTACGAAGAACCAATTGATCGGGAAAAGAAAATAATAAGAGATTTTGAATACCTGAAACAACAAACCTCGTCGGATGTAGGTGCCATTGCTAGGCTCCATCTCATGGTGCCTTACCCATACAAACTAGAGTATAATTGGTACATTAGGTATCTCAACTTGCATCTCTAAAAAACACATTTGTAGGACATTCGAGTATGATAAGACACTAAACTGGATAGAAAGCATTTAATTTCACTTCTCCAAGCCAGCACTATATCTAATTCAGGTAACTCAGGGCATGCCCTTACTTCCTAAGGATTCAAGGATAGGTTCAAGAAAAGGAAAGGAAATGTCATGCGGAGTACCTTGCTGAAGAACCGCTGCAGCAAGCTCTCCTGACCCTCTCCACACATCCCATAGTAATATTTTTCTTATAACATGACCTAAGAATACATAATTATCAATAGTTCAGTATAGTAAGATTTATGAAGGAAATAACAAATATGAGCAAATTTACCGTACCATAGAGCTTGTCCATGTGTAATTGCTCTCCACGGCAAGTTCCACCTACAGAGATGCCTGTGTTGATGGGGATGTTGCCCAAGGCCATCACGCTGATGTTGTTCAACGTTAGCAGGCATATGTGGGAGGTCGAGGTCACAGACGATGAGGGAGAGTCCAGCGAAGGGAACCCCGAGGAGGTTGGAGGAAGCGGGATGTGCCCTGTCCGCAGGTTGATGCAGGTGGTGCGACTGAAGCTGGGCAGGTTCACCAACTCAAGGGAGACCCGCTCCATGTTTGGCCCGAGCACCAAGAGCAATCCAAGGGGAGGTTCATGCCCATCCACATACGGGAGACCTCGATGTTCGGCGAGAGGGCGAAGAGCATCTCCATGGGCGAGAACGCGGAGGCAGCGCAGAGTTGCGAGGAGATGTCGTCCTCGATGCCGCACTGGAGGCTGGCTCGGCCGCCCCCAAGGCGCCCAAGGTCGGGATCGCGGCCGGAAGGCGCGGACGGGCGTGGTCGGAACGACAAGAGCGGACGGCGCGACAGTTAACACAATTATGATGTATGGATGATCCTGTTATATGTACAAGACCATTCACCTGACGAAGGTTTGAGTGCTCACTCGACAAAGCGACACGCACTACGGCATCTAACACAGATTTGAGTTCCTGCGCGACTCTTCGAGTCCCCTAGGCACTCGGGGGCTACTGACGAGGGGGTAACCCCACGACTCCTCTCCGTGAGGGTACCTGGTGCGTGTCATGGCTGGCGGTCACCAGAGGCCCACTTGTGGACACCGACATGATGAAATAAGACATGAAGCACAAGACAATGACTCCTACTTGTAGTCAACTAGGACTCATGTAAATTCCTACTTGGCTATCTATATAAAGCGAGGCAGGGGCACCTCTCTAGACAGATTCCCCCACGCATAGAACTAGACAGATCTCTCTCCACCAAAGCCCTCGCGGCACGCCTGTACATCATCATCAATACAATATCAGATAACCAGCATGTAGGGTTTTTCCTCCGGGGGCCTGAAGCTGGGTAAATCGTGCCCCATGTGTCGCTTGTCCACGGTTTGAATCCTCCAACGCGGAAGCCACGTCGCTCTCCATCCTCCTATACGAAACCTAGGGTATCTAACCCTATGATTTGCCGAGGCTGATTCTCGTCAGCGGTTGTGGCCGGAGCTCGCCGATGCTCTTAATCTCCATACCTCAGGCGGCTTCGATTCTTCTCTGAGAGAGGATGTGTGGAAGGGTCATGGACATGCGTACGTGGGTTCGTGCGGGATCCTGGAGAGGTGGGGGTGGAGGTCCAATTTTTCTGTGCGAAGCAGCTAGCGGAAGCACGGGTCAAACGCAAAGGATGGTCGAACCATCACGACGACAGGTTCCCCTTTAATAGTAAAGATATGATCTGTTCATTAGAGTAGAATATATAACGTTAGCTTAGTGGTCAGATCTGAAGACACAAAGATTTTCTATCAGGTTAATGTTTCTACCAGTGATATGTTAATGTTTCATTATTCAAGTTCTTCAAATCAAATTCAGTTTTGAGTTTTGAGTATTCTTCAGTCCTTCATATTTCAGTATCATATTCAGTGTAATTTATTTCGGCTCTGTATTCAAGATCTTATGTCTTCTTTAGTTTTAATTCAGTGAGTTTTCATATTTTCCCTATGTGTGAGTCTTCATTTCCCTAGTTTTTGTCATGGTTAGTCCATCTTAATGTTGTGAGTATTCACTTTATCATATCCTGAGTGCTCAGTGTACAAATTTCAGTCACATTGTCAGATATCTTGAGTGTATAATTAGTAGAGAAGTGATTTATTATCAGTGATCAACTATCAGCTACCAATTATCAGCTATCAATTATCATTTCTGAATGATCTATGTCCTAATCCCTCTGTTATTTCAGTTTTCAACCTCCATGCATTATCAATTTAAGGTATACTTTGATCCCTTAGTCATTTAAGTTTTCACGTAGCAATAATCAGCTTTTTGAGTTTTACAAAGGAGTCGAAGTTTTGGTTCAATCATCAATCTTCAATGATCAGCTATTAGCTATCAATTATTAGATATCAATTGTCAGCTATCTATGTCCTGATCCCTCTGTTATTTTAGTCTGTATTTAAACAAAATCAAAGTGGTCAGTTGTTCTAAACTGTTAGCAACAAAGACATTAGCATGAACTAGTAACAGTGGCGCAAGTACAAATCTAGGAACATGTTATATTTAGTCAGTGGTATTTCTTTGTGCATGTTGTGTCACAAAATAGTCCTATCAGTTTTATTTCTTCAATTTTATTCAGTGTAATTTCTTTAGGCATGTTCCTTGTTCCGCTCAATCCCCTTATTGGTATGTTGTCGTTTTCATTTTCCTTATGCAGGCTTTTCATCCGCTGTTTTTTATAATTTTCATCAAGCAAGTCAAACCTGATGCATAAAGGCGGCAGTGCTACATGAAGCGTCGAAGAGGCGATGCTTCTGTTTCTCCCTATTCTTCTATAATGCAAGGTTTTCAGTTTTAGAGGGTTGGCATGTTCACAGTGGAAATTGTGGAGATCTTGTAATACCCCAGATTCCTACGAAACCGGGTGGTGCTACTATAACAACACATTTCTACTAGTCTCGGAAAAATTCAAAATTTCGGCAAAACTTCCTTTGTTTTATGGACATCCACGACATGTAATTTAGACAATATATAACTCAGGATCAACTTAAGTTCAAATATCCATCCACGCAACCGAAGTTAACAAACGACTCCATGATAAACAAGATAAGGTTCTCTAAACATCCATATGATCAAACTAGACAAAAGGATATACACTAGGCACGCAAGAGGTATCTAAGTGACGACTATGAGGTATTAAGTAACTATAATATGTAAGATATCCGTGTGGTGGTGAACCAATCCCATCCCATGCATATGTCATTTGCTTTGTACCTGAAAACCAAATGAAATCGCAAGGGTGAGTACAGAAATACTTAGCAAGTATAACTAGAACCATAAGAACAATGAAAATTTATTAACCAAGAAGGAATACTGAGAACTCATTATCAACATGAAGCCCGAAACTGAATATCTGAATATGTCGCCCGGACTAGTCAAGGAGCTAACAGTTCTCACCGATCTCATATCGGAATAGTCGCTCGAGACAGTCACTCACCGGACCGACACGAAGAACTTAGCCATAATCTTTGAATTTAACGAGTGAACATCCAATGGTCGTCAAATCCTTGCAAAACAAAATCCTCCCAAAACCAACAATGACAAATGAGAACTACGGAGTATTCACACATGACGTTGAATAATGATGCTGTGAAAGTTCTCACCGACCTGGCTCTAGCACAATGGATTAGTCCACATGCGACGGAATTCACCGACCGAAATGGACTAGTGCATGTGGGACAGTTCTCACCGCACCGGGCTAAGAAATATCCAACCACGAAGATCAAACCACAACAGAATTGAACCACAAGAACAACAAGCAACAGAATAACAAACCCCACAACGGAAAACCTTCGGACAGAACCGAAATCCAAGAATTTTGAAACCGAGCAACCAAGGGTGACGGATAACAAACCAAGACCGAAGAACAACAGAAAAGAAAACCAAAAACAGGCAAACCGTACAACGAGGTCATGATGCACTTGCCTCTAAGTCCATGCATGGAGCGGATCGGTGCATCGGCTCAACTCCAGACACTACGGGACTGAGCTTAGACACCGAAGGCCGGCGGCTACGCCGACGGCCAAATATCGGGGCCGTCGGCGTAGGTTGCCAGCTCATCAGCCCATGCAGCGGGCTGTCGGCGTAGGTTGCCAGCTCATCAGCCCATGCAGCGGGCTGTCGGCGTAGGCCTTTTCAGGCCGAGGGCCGCCGTCGGCGTATGCCCGTGTTAGGCCGAGGGCCGCCGTTAGAGTAAATGGGGTCGTCGGCGTAGACCTAACATGTGGCCCAGGTTACAGCCGCGGCCTAACGACTTCAGCCTGCACTAGTGCAAAACATGGCTTTAGCGCTGGTTTGTAAGGGCCTTTAGTACCGGTTCTGGGAACCGGTACTAAAGAATCGACACTAAAGGTCCAGACCCTTTAGTACCAGTTCTCCTAGAACCGGCGCTAAAGTGTCTGGCTCTTTGCCACGTGGGCACAGTCGGGGTGCATGGGCTGGGATCTTTAGTACCGGTTTGTATCATAAACCGGTACTAAAGGTTTAGTGGTTTAAGAGTTTATTTACTCTTTACTTTTGGGGTTTAATGATTTATTGATTAATTGAGTTTAAGATTTACTGGTTTATTTTACGCTATTACATATTGTACAATGCATATACATAGTAGAGTTTCTCGTAACACAAGTATATATATATATAAAGACAAAAGTCTTCGTATGTTGTAAGTCTGTGAACACGACAATCACAACCACTAGCTTTGCATGGGGATATGAGGTGTGGTGGACAAAAAGTTTCTCTTTCTTCTTTTCTTGATTTTACACGTGATTTAATTTATTTCCTCTTTGATTACATAGACCTGCGGAATTCTGAGTCATAGACCTTGTAGACCCAGGGATCTGGCTGCCACCCTTAGCTTTTACCCGTGAGCCTCCCTGACCACAACCAAAGAGAAGAAAACAAAGGCCCGGCCGTGGCCACACCAAAGAGCATGTGCTCATCTCGCCCCTCACAACAACACGTCCACACCTTATCCCTCACCCCATGGCCCACGCACGCAGAACCACCCACCTCCCTCCCCTCGACTCTCTCTCGTCTCTCCCCACCCGATCTGATCTACCTAGCTCCTTTGTCATCAGCCCCCTCCCCTCGATCTAGCGACTGCAAACTCCGGTGACACCCTTGATTTAGCGAGCGCGAACTCCAGTGTCGGAAGGAGGAGAGGAGTTCTGTCCGAAGAGACCCAGACCCGCGGCATGGAGGTCTCCGACGAGCTCGAGGAGGGGCTGCCACATCTTCTCTCGCCAGCCTCCGTTCGGTCATCGCCTCGGCGAGCGGCGCCACCGGCGAGCTCTGCCGCATCCCGCCCAGGTCTGGCCATCTTCACCCCGTCCTCGTGTTCTTCCCTCTGTTCCCTCCACTCTCCCTTGTTTTTCTCTTGTCGTAGAACTAGTGAAATCCTCGCGTGCATCATTGAGCTTTCCCGTACCCTCCTAGCCGGCGTCCAGAGGGTAGAAGGAGTGGTGGCGGCCACAACCTCCTCGACTTTCCCACCGCACGGCGCCGCTCCACCCGGATGGCGGCCATGACCTTATCGACTTCCACCGCATGGTCCTGCGAAAGATTGGGGCGTGGAGGCCTCCGTCGCAGGCAGTCGCCCGCGGTGGTCGTCCTCGCCGGCACCATGAAACCGATCGCGGCCACGTCGCCGGCCACCTCCTTGGATCTGGTGCCCCCTCTCCTTGAGTTCCCTTGATCCAACGATGAGAGGTGATTCTGACCACGTGAGTTCCTAACGGAAGAAACTGATAATGTCTTGTGGAAGATTGTTCCCATTAGAGGACTAGTGATCCACGTACGTATTTTGTGCAAGAGATGTGGTTAATTTCTGCTTAGATCTACCCATCTCCACGGCTTCCTCAACGATGGTCGCCACCACCTCTGATGCATTTCCACGAGCACATGCTGTAGGGGGATGACTTTCTGCCTCTCCTTCGTCCTTTGCCTCCAGATCGAGCAATCAGGAGGAGATGGCAGGACAAGACGTGGTGGTCGCGGCCAACTTCAGCTGCAGATTTAGGAGCTCCTCGCCAACACCTGCAGGTCCTTTTCATGCTTGGTGGCTGATGGAAGAATACTTGTTGAAGTACTGCTTGTGTATGAATACGGCACCTTCCTGCTCCTTTGAAGGAACATACTGGATAGTTGTGTGGACACTGCAAGAAATATGCTAATACACGACGTTATATTATCGTCACTATATTGTCACGGTTTTTAATTTACGACAATCTTACGACGAAAAACCGAGCATCAAAAACGAGGCGTCAAAAATTGAAAGCAACGACGTTCTGATCGAAATAGTCGTAATTGTTACGACGATTTTCAAATCGTCGTAACCTTCACGACGATCCTAAATCGTCTCTGGCGGTCTTGCCCAATCCTACGTGGCAATCCTATGTGGCACAATGCACGACAAAATCAAAACGTCACCGTTGAAGTCAGCCCAATTCAGTTCTTGGTTTACATGGGCCAAGCCCAATAATCCAACCTATTTATAATTTTTTTCTATCAATTTTCGTGTGCTATATGGGCCAAATCCAACATATTGGCCTTTTACTTTTGTTCCATGGCCTTTTTGGCTCAACAAATTCAGATTTTCTTTTTTCGATAGATGGGTCCCAATTATCACGTTATAACAAGCTGGTCCTAGCCGTGAAGGAAATATAATTAGGTTTCAATTTACCAATAAGTCATTAAACAATGTTTAAATTAGAATAGCCAGAAAATACAAGTTAATACTTCAAATAAAGCAAATCGTTTAACTAACAAATCACAATCAAACATTGTTTACATCAGGTTTACAATCAAACCAGCAATGTCATAATATTTGAGGTAAACCAGCAATATTAAAAATGCAGAACATACAAAGCAACAAATTAATCCAGCATTAATCCAGGATTACAAGTCACAGCCATCTCAAATACATTACACTACTTAACAGCCAGATTGAATTCTTCGATAGAAGGCAGCATTGTTGTTGTTACAGAGCTGGAATGCAACGACAAGGCAAGAGTTGATGCAGTCCAGCAAAGGTAAGCACATGGGTCCTTCAGATCTGCGAGAGACCGAGCAGGTGGGGATCAGTAGGCATATAGAACCAAGGATCATGGTCAACCAGTAACAAATGTATGGAACATCACTGTGTATAAATTCACAATATAAACAAGCCAATTTATGAACTGAATGTGGACTGAATGTGCAGTAACTAGGATCAACAAAAAACTCAACGAGGGACAGATTGTAAATAGCAATATATGTAAACAAAGGACAGATTGTACAGCAAGATGAACCAACAGAGATCTATCTTATAGTAAGCAAACTGAAACAATAGCAATCACTCAATGGAACTACTGATATACAATATAACAAGACACCATATTCCAGAGGTACCATATTACAGTGTGCCATAATACTGCTAGGCTATGTGACAGAAAAAATCGAAGCAACCAAGTCTATGTATTTGGTGTTAACGAACAAACACTGATAATCATAACAGTTGAGAGCCAATTTTGATAGATGCAAGGAGAAGAGAAGAACAACAGAGGTGGACAATGTTGTACCTATAGATGGTGTCGTAGCCAAGGATGATAAGAGGGCCAGTCTCGCACGCGTGCCTGCTTCACAAGTAGATGTGCTACTACAGCAACCTTGCAGGCACATTGACAACTAATCAAAGCTTGTAGGGAGACATCAAACATCACATCTCCTCTCAAGAAGTTTCTCTTTATATTTGGGGGTCCTAGAACACACTAAGCATATATATTATCGATCAAGTTCAAGAACAACATGACCATAAACAGGAACAACAGATTGACAGGTTACATCAGTATGAAGGTACAATGGCAGATGCCAAGTGTAAAATGAATAAGGCACAAATTTTATGCTGGTAAATTATCCATTCAGTGTATAGCACATAATTTTTTCTAATGTATGAGCATACAAACTGCAGTAAAGCCGGCGCATATAGTTCATTGAGAACACATTAACAAGCTACACCATAAATACCCCAAATGGGAGGCAACATGTATAGTGGTGACCACAAAGTGACGTAACAGAGACTCCAAGATTGCAGATAGCTTATTTACAAATAAGATGACCCAGACAAGAGAGTATTTTCAGTGAGTCCATGGTTGCAAAGTACTGAATTTACAGAAATAATTTTGACATGCTTAACAGAAAAAAACTTGGACGCAGTAGCAAGTAGGCAGGGAGTGCATGCACTCCTATATGTGCACTAGTCAAAGGTGACCAGTGCATGCATCCAAATCCTAGATGCTAACTAGTACTGTAGTACTAGATGCAGTAGCTTTTCACTTTTATTGATTGATCTTTTTACATGCAATAATTTACTTTATACTATTGACATCCTTTTAAAAACTGATAGACATAACTCCTATGCATGCTTTCTTGGTTGATAGATTAATTATACATACGATTTCCAGATTAAAAAGATGTAATTGCCTGATTTAAGTAAATTTAATTAACCAAGCTTACAACCAAGCAACAAACTAATCCCACTATTTATCAGAGCTGAACCTAATGAATAATAATCCCAGCCGCGCCCGTGTTCATGGCTAGCCCGTGTTCATGGGGTTGAACAATCAGCTGCCAAACCATTACAGTCTGCTGAAAAAGACCCAGCGCGCTCTGTCTCGGCACCTCGCACCTCTCATTTAGGATAGTCTAACTGGGCAGTCTCGGAGCTTCCTCGTGCATCCACACCTTTAGCCACACCTTTGTCCATCTCCATTTAGGATAGTCTAATCTGTTTTAGGCCGTCGATGTCACTGTTCTCCGCGTGGGCTGCTCCCAGGCCGGCTTTCCTATGGGCTGCTTCTCTAGAAGCAAAACCGGAAGCCTCTCGTTCACTTACATGGCTTACGTACGATCCTGATTGGACGACGATCGTGATACATGAGCTGCTACACATTTTCCCAATCCACCTTACAGCGTCGCCGTTCCGTCAGATTTGCAGCCGTCGTCTTCAGTCCATCGCCTCTCCCTCAAGCGGAACGTCCATCTCCATCCCTTAGATCGGCAGTCTCCATCACCTCTACCTCGAGCAGCAGCACGAGCAGCAACTCGCCAACTCTATCTATGATGCAGCGGGGTCCCACCTTCCACCCTGGCTAGGGGACGTCCGTCGGCAGCGGCGATGACGGTTATGTCGCCCCTGCGCACTCCATCCGCACGCCCTTGTGCAACTCTAGGCCATGAAGTCTGTTCATTTTCGTGTCGAGTTCAGATATGATGCAGGCTCTATACATGTCAAGTTTAAAGTTGATTCTTTTGATATCCTGTGCAACACCCTCTCTTTAACAGGACACCTAAATTTCTCTACCCCGCTCTTGCCTGGTTGATGTATCTGAAAGAACTACTATGAGTTGTAGTTTTTTTTTGCCAATTGGGATTCGTGATGGCTGTTAACCCTATTTGCAGGAGATTGAAGTACTTCAGTATGGACTGAGATTGATACAGTAGATCTTCAAATTTATGTAGATTAACTGTTAGCAAACATTCAATTGCGAAATGATTGTATTACCTATGCTACCTGCACAATCATCTGAATACTATAGTTGTTAAATCCTAAGCTATATATTCTAATAAATCTTGATTAGTTTTGTTTCCTATTTTTATTCTTATCTCATGGCCATTTAGGGAGGAAGCAGAGAGCATTCGCCTACATCACGACGGACAGATACAAACTAATATGATGTTGGTTTAATAATTCTTTTGTTTAAATTACATCGTTGTAGACGCGCAGACACAGCCCGCTTGCATCCCTATGGACATATTGAGCAAATCCAAATCATTTTACTTATTGCAATGTTGAATGTATAACAATGACAGATCTCCAATAGCAGGATCTTTAATTTTGGATCCGTAGATATTTTTACTTGTGCTTGTATGGTGCGATTGTATTTATTTTACTACCCAACTCATTCTTCCATAAAATACATTTTAAAGAAATATTAAGTACATTTGACAAAACATTTGCATGTAAAATGCTTTTCATGCAACTCTCTTCAAATTGATAAATTTCACCGATTTAGCTAGAACCGGGTCAAATTTGAACTGCGGATGCTTAATAGTTTGCTCGATATTTTTTCAAACATTATTTCCAGGTACAAAAGTACCTATTTAATAAAGATCTTACAAAAGTTTTGCAAGATTGCACCTCCATCAATGAATAATGTTGTTGAAGAAAGTTTTTACTTTTGACTATCAAAAAATGATTTTTGCACAAAAAGACATTTTTTACTTTTGACTATCAAAAAATGATTTTTTGTGAATAAACTATCAAATATAATTTGAAAAAAATGGATCAAATATACTACATTTGGTATAATTTTAATTGAAGTTGATTTTAAAGTTTGAAATTCAATCTTTATGACTATTTCCAAATTAGTCCATATTGCATTTCCTACTATTTGTTCAAAGCAAGTGTTTTGCCATGTCTAAAAATAGCATAGTTGGATAGAGCATATTGTTCGAATGATTATTCATATATAAATTGTTTCCATATGAATTATGGTTTAAAAGATATTCAATTTTAATGTTTATTATATTTTCTGGAATTTTCGATAAATCAAAAATTCATTGAATTACTTTTGTTACTCAGGGGCCTATAGGTGTGCCTTTGGTGGAGAGAGAGGGCGCGATTTCGGTAGGGAGAGAATAGTGAGCTTCGGCCTAGTAGAGGTAGGGCTAGATTTTTCCTTTTTTGCTTATGTTTTTAATTATGTCTTCATATTCTTTTCTGTTTTTACTTTAAATTGAAATTTAAAATTAAATTTAAACCTAATAAATAATTTAAAATATTATATAATTATTATCCTGATTTGTTTGGGTTTTTATTGAACTTTTATTTTGGTTAATATTATCGTTACTATTATCTCAATATCAACTAATTATATTTGACCTTTTTAAATATATTAAATAAATATATTCTACTACAAAGTTATTTTTATATATTTAAATAATAATTAATTCCACAAGAAGTAATTAATTTAGATTTTTTTTAATTAATGCTAAGTTTTATTGGTGATTTTTATTGGCTATTTTTTATGAAGAACCTACCAAATAGTTTTTTGCAAAATTGTACCAACCAATTTTACAAAAACATTAGATCACATTTTATGTACAATCAACCAGGTAGTTGCATGTGAAATGTTTTTCATACTCCTTTCATAAAAATTTAAAAAATTCACCAATTCAGCTAGAATTGGGTCAAATTTAAACTACATGTGTTAGATATTTTGCTCTTTATTCATCCCAAAAATCATTTCTAGTCAAACAAGTAGCTATTTAATCATAGATCCACAAAGTTTCTCATGAAAAAACACCTAGCAACGAACGCCCAATAGATTAACGAGGTGAGATTGAATGGACCCCCCGTGACATGTAATCATAGTTAGATAATGTTACGACGTTACTATAATTGTCGTTAATGTTATGACGATCTAAAAAAGTCATAATCGACGAAAAATAAAGCCATAAGCTATGTGGATCAGTTTACAACGAATTTCATCTTATGCGATTATGAAGTTCTTGACTCACATCGTCGTAATTTTAGAGGGATTTGACCCCCCTTAGACGGTTTACGACCATCTTGTCTGAAATTGTCCTAGATTTATGACGAATTCACCCACGACCACCTAGAGAACGTCATTTATGAGCATATTTCTTGTAGTGGGAACTTTTGTAGCCAAACATATGTAGTACTCCCTCCGTTTCTTATTACTCGGCATATAAGGTTTGGTCAAAGTCAAGCTTGACAAAGTTTGACCACTTTTATAGAAAAATCTATCAACATCTACAATATGAAACCAATATCATTAGAACCATCATGATATTAATTTTCATTTTGTATAAATTTAATGTTGTAGATGTTGATACTTTTTAATATAAATTTGGTCAAACTTTATCAAGTTTGACTTTGACCAAATCTTATATGCGAAGTAAAAAAGAAACGGAGGGAGTATTATTTATTTTTATAGTGTTGACTTTTTGGAATTAATATGAACAAGTGAGAGTCAATATTGTGCATCTATGGAATTTCCTGCTTTTATTGATTTTTAATCCAAAGTGAGGGTACTGTTTGTATGCATCTTTAGCACCGAATAACACAAGATAGAATTGGCATCTAATTTGTCGGCACCGGATGATTAAAGATGTGGAACCGATTTTTGTTAGTGCAACACCCAACACCCAACACCAAAGAATGAATAAAGATGACCGAGTTGAGTCAAAATCATGCAGACTAACTTTATCAAACCTGACATGGATGTAGCGTGGTGCACCTCATGTGATGATGCTTCTGTATTTTTTTGTTTTTATCCTTATGTATCTATGCAATGATAGAAAGGGCCGCTGCAACATACCTTTTATAACTTTGTTGTTTTGCCTAATAAGTGTATGCCTAGATGGAAAGAGAGGGATGCGCCTTCCCTTCTTGAATAGCAAAATTAAATAAATCATGAAATAGGAACCTTATCTTAAAAATGGTGCGGATCTCAAAGTCATCAAAAGGTTCTGATTGTAGTGACCACAGAGTTACAACATACAGAAACCATATTCTATATATATATATATTATATATCAGCCGGTTTATTCTGCTAATATTATCAGAATAACTATTCTTATAACACTTCAGAACTGAATCGTACCGCAAAGGGAACCACACTGCTGACTCACGAGCACTTCAGCTAAGGTAAAAACGAACCGCATGCAGTATTTTCGCCTTAACTTTTTAACCGTTGGTCGGAATTGAGCGTATGATACACAGTTGGATTTGTATGGAAAGGGAGCATCTTCCGTATGTTGAATACTTTCCTCGATTCTTCACAGATTAAGAGCAGTTTTGAAAATGGTGCGGCGGCCCACTTTCGCATCGGCAGTTTTTCTGTGATTTCTCTTAAACCGTTTATCGGAATGATGCAAATAATATACCGTTGGATAGATATCGATCATGCGCTTCATCCATATGTATAACACTTTGTCTAATTTACTACGGATTTGAGAGAAATCTAGCCGCAAAAAATGCGCACACTCAGTATTTCTTCGCCGGATCTTGTAGAGAGTAGAAATTTTTAACCGCTTGTCCAATCGATGCGTATGATACACCGTTGGATTCGTACGGAGTAGGAAAATAATCCATATGTTGAACACTTTTCCAAATTCCTCACGGTTTTGAAGTAATTTTGAAAACGGTGTGGCTGTCCACGTTTGGGGCAGCGGGCGTTTTTGCGTAATGTTTTTTGATTCGTTCGTTCGATCGATGCAATTGATACACCATTGGATAGGTATCATCGAGGCACTCAATTTTCATGTACAACACACTTTCTAATTCCTTACGGTTTAAAAGTTGTGTCGATTCTACTAAAAACGTGGAACTTCGTTCTTCGCGGACCTGAAATCGACCGAGTGAACTGCATTCGCCGGGCAACTGCACCGCATTAGACGTGAAAGCGCACTGCATTATCCGCGAACAGAAACAAACGTGTTTTTTACGGATCCGAGCTCGACAAAAAGAACTGCATCCTTCGGGCGCCGGTTGCATTTGTCGACCGATAGAACTGCACTTGTGTTTTTAACTTGTAACATAAATTTTTTTATCAACGAGAGTGCACCGCAAGGCTGAGGCAAGTGAACTGCATTTATTTTTATCATATCACAGTTCATTCGACGGGTCAACTGCTTTGCATCATATTGGAAACCGGACTGCATCAGGCAAGCGAACTATATGATATTTTTGTATTTTTTTCTCAAACTTGTTGTCAAGAAAAATGGACCAAAGAGAACCACAACACTACAGAAAGGTGAAACATATTTTTAAAATATTGGACTGCTCAAAGAGGAGGGTTTTTTATGGGCAAAGAAAGTGAACCACATGATCAAGAAAAATGAACCGTAACATGGTTTAAGATGAATCGCATTTAAACAAAGTCTTACACATGTGCTGGATAAACAACACAACCACCTCTGAAAAATAAAATTTTCTCTTTTTACAATGAACTGCATTTATTTCTTTTCATTAACTACAAGACAATATTTGTTTTTTTTCCTGAACAACACCTAAAATCAATCAATCGTAGCATAAAAAAACATGCATCACTCCCAACTTCAACAATGCATAAGCCGCACTGCATCCCGGCTGGCCTTACTGCAATCGCTCCCACATGGCGTTCTGCAAAAAATGGATAGAATCCTTACGACCGAATCGAATGAGTGGTGATTGGGGAGATGTGAACTGCACGGAACAAAATATGTGCTTGCTAATAAACGGAAAAAATAATCCGCATCACACAACCGCGTGAACTGCACGGGCTGCCCTTCCTCATGTCCATCGATTTTTTTCTGGATGCTACCAATCTAGCCAGCGAAGACCATGGTCGCTGGCAAGCCGTGGCGGAATCCATGCCGGGAGAGCAACTCGGCCTGGCCGGGATTGAGGGAGGCAAGTTGGGCACCAAGGGTCTTAGGACCGCATCAGTCGGTGTCGTCGATTGCAGGAGGCAGCGCCCCGTGCTGCCCACCGGCGACGAGCAGCAGATTGGATCGGACCCTCGGGATGAGGGCGCGGTGAAGCCGCCGTGGGTCGGGGCTGGCCGCCGGCCACCGTGTGGAATCTGCCGTGGTCGGGTCGATTTTGCGTCATCGCCCGCGCGCGGCCACATCCGTGGCGCCGTCGCCCGCGCGTGGCCCGATCCGGCAATCGCTGTGGCCGGGAGCGACCGGGGCCTGGTGGCCGTAGGCGGCCGGGTCCAAATGGCCGGATACAGCCGGTGGTGGGAGGGGGAGGGGGAGGTGGTGGCGTGGGGAAGAGGAAGTTGGGCGTTGTTTGGGGAGAGGGAGGTTGTTGCGCGTGGGAGAGAAGAAGGTAGGTGGGGATCGTGCGGGGTGGGCACCTCCTGTTTTTTTATCGCGTGCGGATACTTGCTGTTTTTTTGTAGGGAGCGGAGACCTACTGTTAGCAGAATAAGCTTTTTAGTGTTGTTAGAATAAGGTTTTAAGGAGTGTTGTTAGAATAGACACACCCTATATATATGTATATATATATATAGGGGTAAATTATTAATTATTTGGGACACCTAGGTGCCTGGGCACTTTACAACATGTACGGTTATATTTCATGGGGTATTTCGTTATGAATAAATATGATGAGTACGCATATACCTATAAATAATTTTTAATCTTTGTTAGGTATATATATACTCACGACTATTTTTCATTTTATGATGTTGTACAATACGTATTTTGTTTTGGTTATGTACGCGTACATTTCATGTTGGGTATTTAGTTTTAGACAAATATGATTAATATGCACATACCTAGAAATAAATTTTAATTGTAGGTAGGTATATATACCTACAACTAATATATACGCACAATTAATTAACATAATGAACCCTCCGAGATTAAATTTAGAGGCGAGGAGCCTGGGCACCTAGGTGTCCCAAATGATTGTCCTATATATATATATATATATATATATATATATATATATATATATATATAGTACACATATGTATACAATTTGGTATATTACACAGTTTCACCTATAATTGCATATCATATTCTACCCGAGACCGTGTCGGATGTACGGGAATTCTCCGTTGGTAGGTATAACTTGCTGAAGAAAAAATCCTGCTAATTCCTTTTTAAGTGCTTCATTTTTTTCTCTATTTGGAGTTGATCCCGCTTCTCCCTCATCTTATTTAAAGAAAAAGATCAATATATTAATATATAGCGAATGTTAATTCTAAATAGTATTTACTTCATGGTAAGAACAAAGTTTAAATAGTATTTACGTACCATCAATGATTTACTACTAAGCCTTTCGGTCATATAACGAATGGTTCAGTCCCCTCTTTCTGCCTCATACACTTCAGAAGAATAGAATTTCAGATAATAATCAAAAGCACATGATAATGATATATTGAAACTAAAATTAAAGCGAATTTTTTCGCACATATTTATCGTAGTGCCACGTCAGCTTATCCTTCCATAAACCGGGCTGATTTTTTTTGAACTTTGCCCAAACTCCGTCGTCAAAGCAAATGAATAAAGGAGTTATTAATTACTTGATATAACATGAAGTAAACACTAAAGAAACCTACATGGTGTGATAATGATTAAAATTACATGTCAACCATATCCTTCACGGATCTGTACTCGCTAATATCTTTACGTAGTGAGTCCATTACTATAACTTTTTCTTCGTCAACTTGAATATCTATCAGGATGAAGTGATAGCTGCGCACATGAATGTAAAAGCGGGTATGCATAACTCATCACTTATGACAATGCAACATTGAGTAAGCAAAACTATATTTTTTAGTACAAAATAATGAAATTCACTTGAAGTTGTAAGGAAGTAGTATATGTGCGTTGGTATGGAGTTCCTTCAAATACTTTAGCACGATGATGTCCGTGTCTTTTGTGTTAAATTTTATTGTTATTTCATGTACGGTATTTGGGTCAATGAACCCAATGCCATAGTATCCATCTCTTTTTATTTCATAAATCTTCATTCTGCGTAACCACACAAAAGAATATAGTGAGGATAATTAATTACAGTCAATGACCAATGAGCCGAGTAGAGACTTAAAATACAGAGAAAGAAATCACTTATAGACAATAGCAACTAACGAGGGATTTGTCGAGTGCTTTTTGATGGAATAACTGAAATAATTCTTCATTTTCAATCCACATTTCAATTCCATGGTGGAAATATTCTCTCTTGACTAGGAACATGATGCCCTCTAAGTCGAACGATATAATTTCGCTCTTGTACCACTCATGCAAATTGCGCATTTGCGTTTGTAGAAGCTTCTCCTCTTCTTTATTGACCAGAGGATCCCCTTTTGCATATATCCTTGCTTCTATATGTGGCTCAGTGGGCAACGCCGCATCGCCTGTCTGAATGGTTATATATTGTTCAACACTGATACCCTCCGCTCTAGCAGCCTCTCTTTGTTGGTCGGTTGGTATCATCTCCTGTTGCTCGGTACTCACCTTGAGCGGGGCTATCAATTGCACTGTCTGTTCTCCGATCTGGGAACAATTTTCCCGCATTTTTTACCGCCTGGGGACCTTGACGACCCCTTTTGAAATGACTTGCAAATAGAGCGTTCATAGTCTGATAGCCCGGTCTTCTCCAGGGGTGGTTCAAACTTTTCAAAAAGTGTTCTACTATTTTCTAAGGTATTTTCTCCTTTGGTGACGGCGGAGGTTTCGATGCGAAGTGCTCCTTCACTTCTCTATCCGATATGACCTTGTTTTCTGCGTCACTCCTATCCCAGGGTAACGTCGGCGGACTCTTCTAGGGTTTATTCTTCTTTGCTTTCTTCTTCGGTGGACTCTGCTGACGCGACGGAGGTCGACTTGATCGTCGCGTTTGCCTTTTAGGAGGCTCCGTCACGGGGGGAGGTGGTGGCAGACTTGCGGTGTGGGGTGGTTGTGGACTCGGCTGACGCGGCGGAGTCGCGCTACGCTCCATCTCGGGGAGGGGTTGTGGTGGACTCGGCTGAGTCGCGTTGCGCTCTATCTCCGGGGGGGGGGGGGGGTGGTGGTGGTGGTGGAATCGACTGAGTGTTGTTGTGACTAGTGAAGTCACACAACTTGGTGTTTTCAGTGGAACCCATAGTAGCAGCAAGTATTTTTGGTATTTTTGATAAGGGACACAAAAGTAAAAATTGAAAGGTAAACTAACAAGACTAAAAAGCAAAGATAAAAGATAGTGTGCAACTCTCCTATCTTGTAGACTGGAGTCCCCGGCAACGGCGCCAGAAATTGCTTGATGCTAGCAAGGAAGATACTTCTCTCGCTTCTCGTTGGTTACCCCAAGTGGAAGGTGAGATGTAGCGTAGCAGCAGAATTTCCCCTATGTAGAGGATAGGGTTTGTCCCCCGTAGGACTCGAAGAGATACAAGAAGGTGGTAAAGTGAACAATGGTGCCGAAGTTGCTAACTTCGCCTGGACCCGCACACACAGCAAATAACTTTGCTCCCAACGAGTACAGAGGAGTTGTCAATTCCTCCGGCCTTGCCGTTTACAAAGGATCAACGCAAGAGATAATAATAGTGGCAACGGAAAGTAAGAACTGAAAGTAAATTGAAGGTGTAAACAATGATGGAAATATGGACCGGGGTCCCATGATGTTCACTAGTGATGTCTCTCTCCCAAAAGACGATAAAAGTGCTAGCGAGGTAAACAAATCGCATTTGGGCAATTGACAGGATTATAAACACACCGCAATGCTAACTATGCTACAAAAGAAAGGAAGAGGCTCAAAAGCAATGGGCAGTACGCCAAGGTAAGTAGACCGAAATCCATCTACATCTACTACGAATCATCCACCTTGAGATATCTATCAAGAACATCTCGCTGGTATTAAGTTGTGAATCCCACCCAAAGTGTAAACTCAAAGCAACAGACAACTGCATTAAAAGAACTATGCGTAAAGTAAACAATCCTTGCACCCGCAAGTACAAGCACCGTTGTTTTATCCCTGGTGGCAACAACACATCCCCTGGTCTCATGTTTCTGTCACTCAAGCTAGACATCAGAGGTTGAACCCACAATCAAGCATAACGCTCCCTCTTGGAGTTGCAACAAATCACTTGGCCAAAGTAAAATACGGCAACGGAGAACATGCAAGAATTTACTAAAGAACACAAATATAAAAGAGAACACTATATATTACTCATCACAATCTGAACATAATCTCATAATCCATCAGATCCCAGCAAACTCAGCATAGCAACATAGAAAACTACAAAAGTGCATCGATCATTTGAGGCAGCTCACGAGGTCTCGAAAGTGAAAGCACAAAGAGGGGAGGAATACATCACATAGCTACTTGTCACGGACCCATGGTCCAAGGGGGACTACTCACGACACATCCGGGAGGCGTCCATGGCGATGTATGGTCTCCCGGAGGGGATACCTTCTTCCGGCAGGGTGCCGGGGCAGCTTCTCCTGGCAGCCCTGATCTTGAAACGGCGGCAGCGGCGGTACAGAGAGGAGAACGGGAATAGCAGATTGATATTAGGGGTTTCCATCACGGGGGGTAAATATAGTCGAAGGGGGGAACCGAGAGGGGCCACAGGGCAGCCAGGAGGCCTCCTGGCGCAGCCTAGGGTGGGGCCACGCCAGGGACCCTCCTGGAGCCCTGGTGGGTCCACCTCCTTCCTTTCTTGATTATTCCAGAAGCTTCCGGATCGCTGATTTTTATTGGATTTTTCCAGAATTTAATTGGCACTTTTAATGGCCGGAAAACCTGAAATACAAAAAGAGCAAAAAACAGGAACTGGCAACTGGGTGCACTGAGTTAATAGGTTAGTCCAAATATGCTAAAAAAGTGTATGAAAGTTCAAGCAAAACATGGCAAAGTCACACAAATCATGCATGGAGCAAGCAGAAATTATAGATACATTTGGGACGTATCAATGGGCACCATCGGGACACCCGACTCCTTACCTTTAAGGACACCAGTTGATTCGAGTGCCTACCATCAAGTGAAACCAGGATGAATCACCCTCGATGGTACACTTGAAGAGGTTCGACGGAGACATCAGCGGGATGAACTAAAGAGGTAAACCTCGTATCATCCCGGTGATGCTATGCTACTGAGCCGACGAGAGTGAAATACGAGTCCGTCCACTCGTAAGTCAAACTCGAAGCGACTCGACATAGTCTTGCCGTTGTAGGTTCCCTAGGGCGTCTGCATTGATCCATACCTATTGCAGTTATAATATTTTGTAATCCGCGTTCACTCACCAGAGTGATCACGACCCGCTATTCTAAACCTAGCTAACAATGCGCAGGGTTCACTACTGAATATAATATATATCTTTATAGGCAGCATAGGGTAAAGAATGGTACATCAAGGGGCGACAAAAACAGGCTATGCAATTGAATAGAATTGCAACGTAGCAGCAGCAGTAACAATGCCTAGTGCAAGAAATGTACGAAAAAGATAGGCGATATCTGGGGAAGAGAATGGCTCTGTTTGCCTGGAAGCTCGATCGTAGGGGTACGGTCGTCGACGTAGTAGTCGTACTCGACAGCAGGGTCGTTGGCGGCAGTGTCGAGGTCTACCGGAGAATAAGGGAGGAGAAACAATAAATACAAAACAATAACAGGAACACAATTGAAAGACACGGCAAACGTTAAGCTAGGGGTGAACTAACGTGGTGCTACACGTTGCAGACGAAATGAGAATTTAACCGGATGTTTACCCGGCTGCGGGTGATTACCGGACAAACGATTCGGAGGAGGAAAGTCTCGTGTTTGGTATGTTAGAGGGGGATGGTGGGCATACGGGTAGCGTATCTGTATTCATTGTATTTTTCTGATCAACTCTCATGTAGAAATTATTTTAATCTGAGCTACAGTTTATTTTCTATGATTTTCTAAAGTTTTAAGCATTTTCTGGATTTTCTGGAATATATTAATTTAAATTAAAAATCAGTAATACTTTTGTACACAAAAGCACCCAGCCACAGTGTATGACTGGTGGGGGTTGGGGGTTGGGTTGACCTAGTAAAAGGTTGACTGGTCAAAGTGAACAGTGAAGAGGGGGTCCCACTTGTCATTGCCACATCTCCAGTTTTTCCTGAATTTGGCTAAGTCTGGAATTGCTCAGTTTTAACATCCATCAGACGACTTCGGGAGGCTACGGTTTGGTGTTCTGCTTATCCGCCGAGTTAGTGTCTTCTATCGAGTCGAACAATTTTCCGCGATCTCGAATCTGGTACGGAAGCCAAATTTATGAGGGTTCATTTACTTAATTAAAACCTTGCTGGAAAAGTGCTACTTGTCGGCAATTCCTAAAATTGTTAAAAGATGCAATGTTTGTTGGACAATTGTTATTGATCCATAGCTCATATGGAGTTGCATCCAACATGTGTTTTGCTCTCTGGTATGTGCACTTTCATTCCATGACAAGTTCAAGTAGCATGTCAATTTATTGCTCTAAACTTGCAATGGTGACATGACAGTTTTACGGCCAAAAAAATCTGCATTTTGTTAATTTTATAGGAATTTATCTATGCATTATCTGAAACAATGAAAAAAATAGCACGCTATAGCGTCACTAATAGCACGCTATAGCGTTTCGGGCAATGCCTCGCTAAATGAATCTGTGTACAATGTCTCGATAATAGCACGCTATAGCGCGAAATAGCACGCTAATAGCATATTTTTAGTGTCACGTTATTTTGTCATAGCACGCTATTTTTTACATTAATCTGAAGTTGGTACAATGGAACAAAATGAAGCTTGTTACATCGACTTTAGGTTCATATACTTTTTATCCACGTTATATTTTGTTTGCTAGCTGTTTGTTAGTGTCAAATGGGGCGGAGCAACAACATCAATAACAGCTAGCTACTGCTAGCAACTCGAGCTTACACTGGCAGCTTAAACTTGAAAGGATTTGAGCGCATCACAGACCAGTCACCATAGAAGTAACAAATTTCTTGGCGTTATTTATTCTTTTGTTTTGTCAACCGATTTCTTAGCAGTTTAGAAAAGGGGTGATTAACCTGTATTTGTGGGCTCAACTAAAGCTGAAGATTCAGTAGCAGCCAGTGGCAACAGCGGCAACAGCAGACAGGAAGCAGCATATGCAGGTTCAGCAGCAGCTAGCAGCGACCGCTGCACCACGAACAGCAGCAGCAAGAGCCCGACAGCAGCAAGCCGATCCATCAGGAGCACAAGACTACGTAAGCGCGCACACACACACACTTCATGCACGAACGCACACAACACACGCCAAGGTCGTGGCCAGTGGCTGCACCCAGCCGAGCGACCGAGATCATGGTAGGGTCGTGCGGGGGCGCGCGTCAACGCGGGCCGGCATGCGCGTGAGGGCGCGGCTGAGCGCCGGAAGGGTTTGTGGGGCGCGACCAAGGGAGACAGGTCGCGGCCGAGCAAGGTCCGGCCATGGCGAACGGCGGCGTCGGCCAGTACACGGCGAAGAGGGGAACTCGCTGGGGACTTATCGGGCGGCTCTGAGTAGTTTGCGGCGGGTGAGATGCTCACCGAGAGTGCAGATATAGTGGCAGTGAGCTCGGGGAGGTCCTGGCGTGGCCGGAATCGAAGTCGATCTCCGGCGGGGCAAAGGAGGAAGACGACGGCGATTCGCTCCGTGTGGTGGCTCCGGGCTCGGCTCCTTTTGCAGTGCGACGTGGACAACGACAAAGGGGCGGCTGGACATTGTGGCCGGGGCTGGGAGGCTTGGTGGCCGCGCCCGTTACGACGACGTGCCCACGGCGGCGCGGTTCCTCACTAGGAGCAGAGAGGGAGCGAGGGATTGAGCGATGCGGCGCGAGGAGGGGAAGAAGGGGAGGGCTAGGGTTCGGGAGGGGCTCCGGGTCTTATCAACGAGGGGCGCTATGGGATGCGCGACAGCGGCGCATCAGACGCCGTGGACGGCCATGGCCATGGCCACGCAAAGGGGATGAGCAGTAGGAAGAAGGAGAAGGTGGGGTGGGCTGGGCCGAGGGAGGTTTCGCACCGGGCGAGGAATATCCACCTCCCCATTTTCTGATTTTGTTTACCTTTTCTATTTTTTGCACAATTAGTTTAGCCAGTATAGGATTTTTATAAAAAGTGCCATGTGTTCCATTATTAGTATTAAACTTTATAGAGATGCCACCAAAAAGTTTGGCACACTTTAAAAATTGTTTGAATTTCATTTAAATATTAAAAGGTCACTTGGTGTTGATTTGCTATTATTTTGATTTAATTGTATTACTTAGATATTTTCAATAAATCCCCATTTATAGTTTTTTAAGACCTACTGAATATTACGCATTTTATAAAATTGTTTGCACAATTTTTGGTTGAACATTAACTGCCACTTTGTTTTGGAATTTTTAATTGGGTTGAATTTGGACAAGCCATGGTCAAGGGTGATCATCACATGCCTAATCATGGTGACATGGCAACAGTAAAAGTGATTACTATAGTGTGACACCCAGGGTGTTACATAGTAGGGCACATGTTCCCCTTGGGATAAGTTTCTTCTAGAAAATTCAAATGCTCATCGAGGCTTGTGTCACTCCATTTGTTTTTTGCCTTCGTCTTTAGAAGACCGAGCGTGAAACTCAAGTGTGTGTCCTCTAGTCGGCAACCTTCATACAGTGGAGTCTTCGAGTCTAACTCCAGTTGTGCCAGCTTGGCCTCCTCTTTAGAAGCAGCTCTTTCGCTAGTCGTATTCTTGGGAAGCAGTTCTCGAACATGAGGGTCTTGCATGACTGAACTTAGTACAAACGAATCAGATTGTTGCGTTCCACCGTCTTCTCCATGTCCACCATCTTGTTATTCATTTATGAAATCTTCTCCATGTGCATCATCTTCTTCATGTACGACATCTTCTCCATGTCCAGCATCTTCTTCATGTACGACATCTTCTCCATGTCCGGCATCCTCAAAATCATATTCACTTATCCATCGAGTGTAGCCATTCATGAAACCATGCATGACCAGGTGCGCCTTCAAATTGCCACCTTCAAAAGGGTCTATCCAGACTTGTTTTTTTGCATTTTCGACACGGACATTTGATCTCCTTGCGATTATTTTCAAGCATGTCGGCCACCGCGGCTTCCAAAAATCTTGTCACGTTCATTAAATTCTTCTTCATGTTGCCTGCACGGTGTAAATTAATACAAAATCAAAACATTTATAATCATACATATATATGCATCAACTCTCTTACAAAAATTCGGCATGACCTTCCCTAAAAAAGGACATATAGAGTTTGCCCAAAATTCGCCAAAACGGAAATAAATCGACATTTCGGCAAAACATAGGCAACTTTCATCATGTCATGCGCGCACATCATTCGATGATTCGACAAATACATAACCAACTTGATCATCATCATGTCACACATAATCCAATTAATTAACCTCTCTCTCAAGTGGTGTCATACACTCAAAAAGTCATCATTTTCAAAAAGCACAACTTTTTACCCACCTAAATATGAAAGATGATCTCCTTGCTAGATAGTTGGGAGGAAAGATGATCAAGAGAGGAAATGAGAGTGTGGGATCTAGTTGGTGGGAGAGAATGCAATGCAAGAGAGTAAAAGAGAGCTAGCTACATCACATATGTAGGAGTGAGAAAGATGAGCAAAGGAAAGAGTGAGGGGAGCCATGATTAATGGAGATGGTGGAGAGCAAAGAAGAGTGGTGTGAGGAGGAAGGGGAGGAAGAAGAGTGTGAGGAGGTAAGGGAGAAAAAGACAGGGAAAGAGAGCACTTAATGCTCTCAGCGCACAATCAGCAGCGCGGGGCACGAATGCGCGCCTCAACTAACCTAGCAATCTACAACTCGGGGTAGCTGACATGCGTTGCTGATAGGTGGGACCACAAAACTGGGCCAGGGCTAGCGACATTAGCAGCGCGTGTCTGGTCACCCGCGCTGTAAATGACAGAAAAATCTACAGCGCGGGTCAGTAGACCCATGATAGTGTCTCGGCATGGAGGACGCAGTTGGGACAACTATTTAGCAGCGCATGCTTCTTTGTGCGCGCTGCTAATTCCTACATATCTGAAGCACGGTACAAATACAGTGCACTGCTAAAGTTCTGTTGCAGCGCGGGCTTTGTATCCCGCGCTGCTAACGTCCATTCTTGTATGGACATTATCCTAGTAGTGCCTGCACCCACAAAGTGAGACTAGGGACAAGCTCTGTGCACTGCACCTGATCCCCACTTGCCACTTTCACTGCTAGAGGTGCAGACATGTGCACAGATTGCACCTGAATCATACCTAGCAATGATAAATTCACAAAAGTGTGTGTGCTCCCGAGTCCAGTAAAATCAACACAACTTGATTACCAATCAATGCTCTGAGTTGAATTGTTTTAGGGTGAGGCGCCCCAAACAATGCCTGTACTGAAATTTGGGCACACTCCTCTTGTGAATCTGTCAACAGGGCATCCAGTACGGCATCAGAGATGATCTCATGAGGATCCATCAGTTCAGTTGTCTTAAGGTGTGCTGGAGGTGCTCCTGGCACAACACAAACATGTCCAGGCACAAACTTCTCCCCACACACTACTAGGATAATGGCCTTTAGCAGCGCGGGGTATCCGCGTTGTAGATAACGCGTTGTTGCTAACTTCCATCTACAGCACGGGGTACACGCGCTGTAGATAATCTGTAGTTAGCAGCGCACCTCCCGCTACCCGCACTGTGGGTGTGTATGTCCATTTGCAGTGCGCCTTCCAATCCCGCGTTGTAAGTGCTAATTTTCAGTTCAGTCTAGCCACGCTGCTACTGGTCTCAGGACCCACGCTGCTGATATTTTCATATATTTTTATTGTTTTATCCTGCTTATTTTCTTTGTATTTATATAGTTTTCTTATATATTTCCGCATATAAAGTAACATCACACAAGTAGCAGCACACACATTGGTTGTGATTCAACATATTACAATTATCAACATAGTGACCAACACATCAATCATGAAATATACAAGTCTCCAATACAATTCATACATGCATGTTTCATGATGGATCGAAACTACAATATTTTTCTATACAAGATAAAACCCATCGCGATAAAAAAGAAAGCAAATAGGAGGTAGTATTTAAGCCCGTTTTTATTTCTCTCCACATCTAGTACCGTGAACCTCAAGTAGCTAGCTTCGGCCTCGCTTTTTCTTTGGAACTCTTTGTAGCTTCTACCTCGGAAGCGGTTGACTTGGGTATGACACTCTGACCACTCATCGTATACTCCTGGACGCCTCCCAATGTACACGGCATACCACTTCTTCTTCATCGATCTATATGTCAGAAAAAAAACTCAAAATATATCGATGATATAATATAATAAAGCAGCATGAATAAAAGAGTTAAAATGTTATCAAATACAAGCGACCACATAGTAAAACATAAAAAAGTTCACCGTACCCAAACTAGAGCGCTACACAAGTTTAAAATAACCGATTACATCACAAAGTTCATCGTTAAGAAATTCAAAGTTTGTGAAAGGCGTCGGGTCTTGACCCTACCACATCAACCTAGTGTCGACGGATTCACGGGACTGTGGCCCCGTGTAGAACATGCCATCCTTCTCAACGACATCTTTCATGATGATCGTCCCGAGCAAATTTTGGATGCCGTAGAATTCAAGTCCGAGGGCATCATCCTTCGTGCTTGCTAGGTTATTGGCCCAGTCGATGACATGTCTATCGGATCCAGTTTTCATTCTAAGAATTTTTTGATCCCTTTTGAACTCATTCATATGATGGATGACATAGAATTCATCCTTCTCATTTGTTGTCGGTTGCTGGAGGTAGCAGAAGTTAGTATCATGTCCGAAACATGCAACGCCTTGTTTCTTTTTGTGGGATCTGATGTAGCCACCATTGTTTCCGAAGGTGAAGAGAGCTCTATCGAGAAATTTTTTGATGTGGGTATAGTCTTTCTTCTTATTGTTCTCGGTTGAGTCCAAATAGAATGCTTGGGATACTTGCGGGAATAATACGATAAGGATGCAATGCTCACTGCGTAAAAATAAGTTAACAGCAAATTAGCATCCATATGCGTACGTGCGAAGTAATAGTTGGATGCGTTAATAAAGTGTCTTACTAATCACTTACATGGGATGATACGGCAGAAGAATAATCTCCTTGTCCTTATTGTCCAGCATGAATTTTGTGATGTACTGCTCAGCTCCCTTGTGTTCCTCGTCCCCCAGATTCAAGAAGCTCTCAGACATGTAGTATGGGTCCGCTACCGCTATTTGTGAGAGTTCCTCCTTCTTCACCAGGTAGTTCAGATGTAGCGCATAAATGCGGACGAAGGTAAAATCGACCCGTCTCATGTGTAACATCTCGAAGATGTAATCAAACCGAAGAAAGATCAAGTCAGCGGGGCTAATATGGTTGAAGTCTAAGCCTGAGGGCACCTTAGCCGCGTAAAGCGGGTATCCTGTTGTGCCAGTAGGGGCTCGAAGAAGATTTAGCTTCGTAGACAAGACATGGTCATGCACTCTCCTAATCTCCGGCGTTAATCCCTTTAGTGCATTCGCCGGTAGCATCAGCCTACCCGCTATTTGGAGCACCGGTGCATCACGAACCGGTAAACTGTCGTTAACCCGGGTCACCGGTGGCGGCTGGATCATGGAAGCAGCATTACCGCCTTTCTTCCCTATCTTCCTATGTTTCGTCTTCTTCTTTGTCCCATGAGCAGGTTGTGTTTCAGCAAAACCCACACGTATGCCCGTTAGCATTGTGTTCGGACTTAGTATGTTTGGTGGCTGCTCGGCTGCTTTGTCCTGGGCATCAGGAGGCGTGTCCTCCAGGGAGAATTTTCCGAACAAAGACTTCTTGCACTTAAGTCTAGCATGTTCCTTTTGGGTTTGGTCGGGCATTTCGTGCATTTCATCAAGATCCATATCCTCAAGGTTTAGCTCAAAATCATCATCAGGTTGAGCGTCATCATAGGTATGGTTGAGGTTGAGGTATTTGTCAGGGTTCGCATCCTTCATGTTATCAGGTGATGAATCCACGGGGGCGGCATGATGAGCCACCGGGACTGTTAAACCTCCTTCACGTCCGCTGCCATGATCGCCCAAAACAAAGGATGGGAACTGCATCGGTGGAGTAAAAGTGGCATTACCTTGGTTCGGCGTCGCACCGGGAGGCTCCGCACAGATAAGAACCTTCGGCCACAATATCACCCAACCCTTGGATCTTCCAAGATCTTCCGGTCGTACTTCTCCCGTACCAGGAACAGGAAGAGGCAACTTAGACTACTCGTTTGATAGTAAACGAGACACCATAACTTTGAAGACGTCGTCGGGCATGGTAGTCTGGTGGAAGACCCGGTCCAAAGGATTCATGAGTGAAGCCTTCCCAACATCCACTACCTGGCCATCGATGTTCAATAGGAGGGTGCATGGAGTATCGTTGCCTTGTGAAGACATGTGTGGCATGAGAGATCGAATGTCAAAGAAATGGAAGATTGAATATGTTGATGAGCGCGAGACACATAGTTACCTTTATAGATTCGAGCTCAGCTAATGGGGAAGGCCCTCGGGGAATGCTAGAGCCGCAGGAGGGGATGCTATGAGCGAAAGTGGATGGTGTGACAGTTCGTGCCCGGTTGCATGTGTGGGTGCGAAGCCGGTGTTCGCCGAGTTACTCCCGATGAAGCTAGGAAGGGGAAAATAATCCGCGTTGGGATTTTCTTTCGTACACTTCTGCATAGCTGGCACCAAGGCAAAAAATGAGATTTAAGCTCTTCCCTGACCTCTTCTCTCGCTGCAGCTACGGCTGTCGCGACCAGGTTAGCCTGGTTCTATTCCGCCTTAGTCTTGGCCTCTTCTCTGTCCTTCCGCGTGGCTTCCTCGACCGCCTTGTGCACAACGTCAAGGGTCACTGTGTTGAGCCTTCTTCTTTGCTTACGTGTCTCCTTATCCTCCTTGTAGTAGTAGTTCCAGGAGGCCCCGACTCCGGCACCGGCTACACGTCCATACTCCGACGAGTCGTGCAAGGGCTTTCCCTTCACTTTGACCAACGCCTGGTTGAAAGCGGTGTCCCACGCGTACTTCGATGTCTGAGACGATGACTCGCTGATGACCCTCAACGCAAAGTGATCTATTGCAGCGTTTTTGATAAGTAAGAGTGTCGAACCCAATGAGGAACGAAAGGTATTGATAGGTGATTTAGGACAAGGAATAACTGCAAGCACTGAAAGATAACTTTTTAGGGGTTTTCGATATAAGCAACAATAAGATAAAAGCAAGCAAAGTAAATAGTATTGAGGAGCAGCAAGTGGCCCAATCCTTTTGAGCAAAGGATAAGCCTGACAACTGAACTTATAAAGACTAAAGTGTTCTTGAGGACACATGGAGAGGTAGTCACGTGCTTTCGCCATACTCCGTATCAATAACAAGTGATGAGCTGATAAGTGTTGAGTGGGTGGGTCTATGCTAGCACACCTTCTAGACTAAGATAAGTGCACTCTTCTGATTAAACATCTTGCAAGCATCCGCAAATACAAGATAGAAATTAAGGCAAAGCCTAACCACAGCAATAAGATCAAGGATCCAATAGTCCCTTGTGCAAAAGTGTGCAAACTGGGGTTCAGGTTTCTGTCACTCCGGCAACCCACCGTAAGCATTCTTAATACACAATGTATTCCCCTAGGTCCTTAATAAGGCGAAGTGTTGAGTGTTCGATTCACACAACACCACTAGGAAAATAACAACACAACTTAAATATCAAACAACACAAATTACTTCAACATCATATGACTACTAACAACTAGACTTCTCCCATGTCCTCAAGAACTAAAGTAAATACTCACAAGACATAAAAGAGATCATGATCAGAGGTGTTAAATATATGATAAACAATCTGGACATAATGATATTTCTCCAACAAAACTCAATAGCATTCACCACAAATTAGTAATCAACACCGGTAGAGTAGAGAGGATAGATAGTACAGATTACAACACAAGATAAACTTGTGAGGTGAGATTGGATGGTGATGGAGATGATGCTAATGTTGGGGATGATGTTGATGATGATCTCGACGATGCCCGTGACGATGGTGATGATGATGGCGATAATCTCCCCTTCCGGGAGGTGATCTCCTCGGCGGAATCTGCCCGCCGGAGAGCCCTTTTCTTCTCTGTAGGTTTCCGCCATGGAGCGGCGGCGGAACTCCGTAAAAGCCTCTCTTTTTAGGTTTTCGAGTAACGAGGAGTATATAGGCTAGAGGGGGGAGCCGGGAGTGGCCCCAGGGCTCCAGGCGCCCTCCCGGCCAGCCAGGGGTGGGGCCTCGCCAGGTGGCCGCCTAGGGCTCCTGTGGCCCCCCTCTGGCCCCTCTTCGGCGTGTCTTCGTTAATCTTCTGGAAAATATCCTCCGTCGATTTTCAGGTAATTTAAAGGTATTCTTCTTCAGCAACCCAGCGTCCACTTTTTACCGCTGAATCCAGCGTCTGCTGCTTCGGCACCGGAAAGTTGCAAACTGTGTAAAATAAGCCAAAACAACATAAGAACACCATCGTAATATGAAATATATCAATGAATAAGGATGAATTACGATATAAAATAGTGATGCAATTTGGACATATCAACTCCCCCAAGCTTAGACCTCGCTTGTCCCCAAGCGAAAACTGAGCTCGACAAACCTGTCCACAAGTTTAGAGAGTGAAGTGTCGATAAATAAAATACAGACAAGAAGCATCATGATCTTTTCACCAAACTCAAACATCCTAAACAGCAATCTCCAACTCATAAGGCCCTTATGAAAGAGTAATAACAATTATATTAAAAAGTAGGGCTAAGGAAACTCGTCAAATCATGGCAAACAAGTGCTTTGGTCAAGGGACAACTAATATATTTTACCTTTGCTCTTTCTCTTTGTATTTTGAAGAAACAATTTGGAACTTTTTGAAAGAACAAGCTATTAGTCATGAAGTGCAAATGCTAACACAAAGGAAGATGTTTGCTTGGCAAATGCTTTTGCAAACAACGTACTTATCAAGAGATAATGTCAATAATGATATGGCATGGCAAAACTTTAATGCATCATTATATGGATGAATCTTCATCAGCATCAAGTGTCTGTTCTCTTTGGGAAAGGAGGAATGTCGGGGGAATGAACCCCGAGTAGGGTCACCTAGGGGAAATAGTTCATCAAAGCAAAGATCACCGAGCTAGAGGTCACTGATCTATTCAAGGCCGAGCTAAACAAGAGAAACCAAGAAGTGGGACGAATTGTTCCAAATGAGGGTCGATTTCCCCGGAGAGGGCGCAATCGGCCTCATCCAGGAGCATCCGGCCGAAGTAAGAAGAGTAGCGTCCGATCAGAGGTCCAGATCGGACATCTGGCGCAAGAGCATTCAATGCGCAATCCCTGAAGATCGCGACTGTCAGAGGCGTGCGGTCTCCTCCAGCGCAGATCACGCGGACAGGCCGACAGGCCTAAGTACCTAGCCTTACTGTTCACTGCCGAGGTCTACGGGATAGCGGCATGGCGAGCCGCAAGTCTACACCGGGTCATCCGGAGAAGCACGACGCTAGATCCCTAGCCGATCTGAGACAGACAGCTGAGCCCTTCCTCCTGTGTATTTACCTTTGTACCCTGGGCTCGGCCTATAAGAGCCCCGGGTACCCCTCCTGCGTGGGGGAGGAGAGAGTAGTTATTGCAATCTCACCCACCAGAGAGAGCGAGGAGAGAGTAGAGACCAGAGGCCCTCTTCTTCTTCCTCTCAAACAGCTCAAGGAGCATTCATTCTAGCCAGAGTTATTGCATATAGCTAGCTCGGCAGGACTAGGGGTGTTATCTCTACGGAGAGCCCCGAACCTGGGTACATCGTGGTGTCTCACCGTGTGTTCCCATTCTCGTTTCCGGTACCAGCGACATTAACTTCGGTCTGTCCCCCTCTTTAGCCATCCCCATGGCATCTGCCGTTACATATCGACGACAGTTGGCGCCCACCGTGGGGCAGTTGAGGCGTCGACTGCAGTATTGATCCGGACGGGACCATCCTCTTCATCGACGGTTTCTTCTTCATCAGCAAATTTCGAGCGCCAACATTTCGGATCTGGATCCATCGGGCTAGATGCCCGGAGGCTGCATTTCGCGTCAGGGCATCGCAGTTGCGCATCCAGATCTCGTAGTGCCCGGTTCGGCCGCTGGGTCGGATTTCCTCGTCCGGGCAAGTTTTTCGCCCCGTGTGCGTCCGGTTTGCTTGTCAGATCGGATTTCGTCCCCGAAAAAAAAAGTTTGCTCCGAGCAGAGGAGGTTCATCCCCGAGCAGATTCCTGTTCCCGCCGAGCTCCTCCATCGGCCGCGCCGAGTGCGTCTCCTCCAAGTGCTCGCCGCCGAGCTGAGCCGCTCGGCCGCGCTGTATCCAGTCGCCACCGTTTGCTCGCCCAGATCCCAGCCGACTGCCTATTTTCAGCTCGGCCGTGTGCCCCCGTATCCGGCTGCGTCTCCGCTAATCCATCAAGCTAAAATCATCAAGAGGACTTTTTGTTCAGCTCATGTACTAGTTCGGCACGTTAAGCAGAATCCATCCAGCTACGAGTTGAGAGAACAAGCAATCCATCCAGCTACGACTTGAGAGAACAAGCAATCCATCCAGCTGCCTGCTCAGGCCGGATGCCTGTGCGTCCCGCGGCCGTCGGATGCGCCATCTAGCCTCAGCGCTGAGCGCTCCTCACTGCTCGGCTTGGCCGAGCTCGCCGCCTGCGCTCCCCGCCGATTGCGCCAGCCAGCTTGGCTGCGCCAGCTCGCCCCTCCGCCAGTCCGGCTGCGCTCCGTCCAGCTCGGCCAGCCGGAGCTCCTCCCTAGACTGTTCAGTTCCCCATCCGGCCATGGAGGGCCCCCGAGTGCTGAAGAAAAGAAGCAAAGAGAGAGATTCAGAGAAAAAGAAGAGGGTCAGGTCAGCTCGGCCAAAAAAAAAAAAGAAGAGAGAGGAGTTCGCTGCAAGGTTGTGCCGATTGCGTCAACCGATTGCTCCAGTTTAGAAAAAAAAGAGGAGTGTGAGCCGATTGCTCAGTAGTTCAGCTGGTGATAGCCCGATTGCGCCCGTCAGTCCGCGTTTGCATCCGTTTGCGCCTGTTCGGCCACCCGATTGCAAATAAAAAGGTCGGCTGAGATCTGTTGAACCAGCTGCGACAAGAGAAAAGTGTGAGACGATTATTCAGCAGTTCGGCTAGTGTCAGGCCGATTGCGCCCGCCAGTCTGAAGTTGCATCCGTTTGCGCATGTTCGGCCATCCGACTGCAAAAAAAATGTGCGGCTGCGCCCGCAAGAGATAATTTTCCGGACTCATCGAGTCACCCGGGGGCTCGGAGGACGAGCCTTCCGAGTGCCCCGTCTGCTACAACGTCAAAGGACCCTCTGGATGACTCACCAAGTCACCCGGAGGCTCGGAGATTGCACCTACCGGATGCTCAACGAGTCACTCGGTGGCTCGGAGGACGAGCCTGCCGAGTGGTCCTGACTGCTACAGCAACAGAACACTCTCCGGATGACTCACCAAGTCACCCGGAGGCTACACACAGTGGGTGCTCCTGCTGCGTCAAAAAAATTCAATGTGAGTTTCAATAGCGCTTATCAAAGCAAGTATGCCGGATGAACCTGAGTAGTCTTCGGGGGTTATCTCTGTGTTAATTCTAGTTGGCTGCATGCTCGGCCAGGACCGGTTGCCTCCAGGCAGACCGGATAACACAAATCGTTATTTCCCACAGATGAATTAGTAGTGTGTAGGATACCAAAGGCTCACTCTTCGAGCCAGCTGCAGACCGCAGGTCGGCTGTAATGCTGGTAAGAGCAAAACCTGAAGGTCACCGCACATGAAAAAACATCCGAAGAGAGAACAACTTGGGCGACCCGATCACATTCCTTTTGAGAAGTTGGCTCGGTTGAGTTTGCTCCCCGAAGTCTAAGTACTGTATACTCTATCTCGCGGCCCACTCTTCGATCCAGATGCAGACCGCAGGTCGGCTGTAATGCTGGCGAGAGCAAAAGCCAATGGGTGGAATGAACAGAAAAATGTTTGAAGGGCTCGAGCTAAGCCGAGTCGGCCTCCCGCCGCACAATCTATACTTCAGAAAAATAGTGAAGATTTGATATGTTTGTACTGACTAACTCTATCTTATGCATGATCGTTTCCGGGGGAAAACTGCTGAGACCCTCGACGCCATCGACTGCAACAGAAGCAAGAGAAGATCCGAGCCGACTACACGCAGTCGGCCCAAATCTCGGAGGCTACACCCAGTGGGTGCGCTGGCGCGCCCCCACCGGAAAGAAGCAAGTGAAGATCCGAGCCGACTGCACGCAGTCGGCCCAAATCTCGGGGGCTACACCCAGTGGGTGCACTGACGCGCCCCCACCGGAAATAAGCTGCCCCAAGGGCAATTATCATCCATCTACACCGACAAGGAAGAAGCCCCCGGATGACTCTCCGAGTCGCCCGGAGGCTCGGAGGCTACTGTCGGGGGAATATACCCCCGGTAGGGTCAAGCAGAAGGAATAATCTTCGAAAGCATCAGGCGCCGATTGCACCCTCAGCTCAGCTCGGCGTTTGCCGAGTGCGCCCCCAGCTCGGACCGCCGACTGCCCGCGCACCCGGCCAACTGCCCGTATGCCAATTGTCCGCAGTTCGGCTGCCCGGAAGTCAACAGAAGCATCAACTGACAAGACAAGCCATGACGCGCCACGTCGTGAATAGTGTAAAGGTGTGAGATGTCACATTACATCACATCCACCCTTTTCTCCATGTCCCCTTTGTCTCCTTGTCTCCCAACCACTTGTACCTTCTTGTCCCCTTGTCCCCTTGGGCCTCCTATATAATGGCACCAAGAGGCCAAGCCAAGGAGCCCTCTCCCTCTGGATGCACTCCTCTCCCTCACTCACGGCTAGGAAGACAAGGAAGTAGGGAAAACTGACTCAACATAAAAGTAAAGGAAAAAGCCTTGTTAAAGGCAAGCAGGGAAAACTCAAGTGCTATCCTTAAATCAAACAGAATGAAAACAAGTTTTGAGAGCTGCATGATTTGTCAACGAATGCTAATAGATAACTCAATTGCTTCTCAGATTGGACAAGTTTCGAGGAACGGCTCCCAAACGGGGACGATCGCATCCCCTCAATCTCCTTTGTTTATCACTGCCAAAGTTTTCTGATTTCTCATGAATAAAGCGTGAAGGAGGGTTTGTTTGTTATATTATCTTTTGTGAGCTGGGCGCACTCATGCCAGTTCCTCCTCGTATTAGGGGTTTGCAGATTAGACATGCAATCCCGGGGTAAAACTTGTCCAACTTAAGAAGATCATGAGTTAACTACTACTTCCTCATGAGCTAAAACAGAGGGACAAAATAGAAGATTTTGAACATCTAAGGATAACACAAAAATTCTATGCTTTAGGAGTGGTAGTGGAATACCACGAATAGGAAGGTATGATAGACTCGTATGGAAGATACTGGTTTCAGGGTATGGATGTACAAGCAGAATTCTGCTTAGTACAGAGGTTTGGCTAGCAAAGGCTTTGAGAGAACAGACAATATATGATGACTTGGATGCAAAGCAATATAAAGCATAAACATTAAAACAAGCATAGCACATCAAGTTGTCTTCCTTGTCAACATAACACTACAAGCATAATAACAAAGAGGGTTTGGCTATGTCGCTACTTTGAGAAAAATACCATGCTTGTTGTTATGACCAAAGCTATGTTTGCCAAGATTAAATAAAGTTTTCAAAGCCATACCTGATATAGGGTCAATACTCCCCATAAGAATCATCACGAGGTCGATTGCGTGAAGAGAATACCGAGTGCAGCGAAGGGATCAATAGACTTCTCATTAATATTCCATCATAGACGACTCCACACTCACGGATACATAACTCTACAAAAAGGAGTGATAGACCTCAAAGCAAACACCTATTTTATAAGATAACTTCCCTAGACATAATACGACTCTACTTGACTCTAAAAGACATAGATAAAGATAAAAATACCGGGCACTCCCCCAAGCTTGGAACAAGCTAAGGGGATGCCATTACCCAAGGAGATTTACTCCTCATTCTTGTTCTTGTTGGTCACGTACTCCTTGGCGAAGCGCTTCCATGGCAGCTGTTCTCTAGTCTCAAAGGACATTCCCATCTCCAGGATCCTGCACTCAGCACCCAAACCCATGCGCAGAAACTTTAGTTCATACTCACAGTTCTGGTTCTGCAGATCATAGATCTGTGCTTGGAGCTCATAAATTTTGTCTTCTAGTGCGGCCAAACTTGACCACATCTCCTTCATCTCCTTCTTGTGGGAAGCCTCTATCTCATTCATGATGTCGAAGTTAGCTTCAACACCACGCTCCACCATCTTCTTGAACTTGAAGACCTCATGTTCCATCTCCTTCAGCCGCTCTTCGGTGCTCCCCTCCTTGACTGGTCCCTTCAGATCCTCCTTGTGGAGGTCACCATCCTCCACACGAAGGATCTGGGGGTGCTTCTTCACCTCAGCGAGGTAAGGGTTGATGACTTTGACGACGAACTTGTCCTTCGGGGAACTTGGGGAAGCCATGGCACCTAGGTCTATCTGAAAGCTTTCCTGGCAGAAACAGCTCGAAAAGAAAACACACGAAATCGCGAGATACGTTGCCGGAACGATCCAGGAAAATATATAGCAAAAATTTCTGCACAGAAAGGAAGGTAACGAGCCAAAGCGGGGTCGGAGACGGACTCCAGGGTGCCCAGGCGGCCTCCCGGCGCGGCCAGGGGTGGGGCCGCGCCAGGGGGCGCCTAGGCCCCCTGGAGCTAGTCTCCGGCTCCACTTCGGCCTCAAATTTTCTATATTTTGCAAAAACTCGTAATCTGGAACTTTTATGGCGGTTTCGCGACGTTTCCTTACCGTAATACATACCTTTCCTTATTCTGCTCCTGCTGGTGTCTGAAACAGGGCTGCAACATGTTCTTCATGAGTTGTTGTGTATACCAAATCCACATCAACATTGACAGGATCTCCTGCTTTGTAATGCTTAAGTCTTTTCCCATTCGCCACTTGGGGTTTGGTGCCTTCGAAATTGTTAATCTTGATCGCACCCGAGCGGTAGACTTCCTCAATATGAAATGGCCCTTCCCACCTGGAAAGTAGTTTACCTGGAGAAAACCTGAAACGGGATCTAAACAACAAAACTTTATCACCAACATTAAATTCACGTTTCAGAATCCTCCTATCGTGCCACTTCTTTACCTTTTCTTTGAACATTTTAGCGCTCTCGTAAGCTTCACTTCTCGACTCATCTAGAGAAGTCAAGTTCATGACACACTTTTCACCAGCTAATTTCGGGTCAGCATTAAGCTCTCTAATCGCCCAGAAAGCTTTGTGTTCTAATTCTAATGGCAGACGGCAAGCCTTGCCATAGACCATCTTATAGGGAGACATGCCCATGGGGTTTTTGTAGGCAGTTCTATACGCCCACAAAGCATCTCCTAACTTATTTGAACAATCTTTTCTATTTCTATTAACTGTCTTCTGTAAGATCAACTTGATCTCTCTATTGGTGAGCTCAACTTTCCCACTAGTTTGAGGTTGGTACGGTGAAGAAATTCTATGATTGACATCGTACTTGGCTAAAGCTTTTCTAAAAGCTCCATGTGTGAAATGCAAACCCCCATCAGTCATGAGGTACCTGGGTACTCCAAACCTAGGAAAAATTACATCCTTGAGCATTTTCAAAGATGTCTTGTGACCAGCACTTTCAGTGGGGATTGCTTCTACCCACTTGGTTACATAATTAACAGCAACTAAAATGTGAGTGTACTTGTTTGAGGAAGGAAAAGGACCCATAAAATCAAAACCCCAGCAATCAAAAGGCTAAATCACTAGAGAGTAATTCATAGGCATCTCATTACTTCTACTAATATTACCAACTCTCTGACACTTATCACAGAATAAGACATAATTTCTAGCATCCTTAAAGAGAGTAGGCCAATAAAACCCTGATTGAAGAACCTTATGTGCGGTCCTCTCACCAGCATGATGTCCTCCATATGGACTGTCGTGACATTGTTTTAGAATGTCCTTCTGCTCGTGTTCCGGTATGCATCTTCTCACGATCCCATCTGGACCTTCTTTGAAAAGATGTGGGTCATCCCAAAAGTAATGCCTCAAATCATGAAAGAACTTCTTCCTTTGCTGAAATGTTAAACCTGGAGGCAAAAACTTTGCAACGATAAAGTTAGCATAATCTGCAAACCAAGGATCGGAGAGAGATTCTACTTTTACAACAGCTAGCTGTTCGTCTGGAAAATTGTCGTTGACTGGAATGGGATCATGCGGTATATCTTCCATCCTTGAAAGATTATCCGCCACCGGATTGTCTGCTCCTTTCCTATCGACAATCTGCAAATCAAATTCTTGAAGAAGGAGTACCCATCGGATGAGCCTTGGTTTGGTATCCTTCTTCTCCATAAGATACTTAATGACAGCATGGTCAGTATGAACAATAATCTTAGAATCAACAATATACTGTCTAAACTTATCACAAGCAAACACTACTGCTAAGAATTCCTTCTCAGTAGTAGCACAATTCTTTTGAGCACTATCAAGGGTTTTGCTAGGATAATATATAACATTCAACTTCTTATCAACCCTTTGCCCAAAAAAAGCTCCAACAGCAAAATCACTAGCATCACACATAATTTCAAAAGGTAAATTCCAATCAGGTGGTTGTACTATAGGAGCAGTTATTAAAGATTTCTTAAGAACATCGAAGGCTTCCTTACAATCTTCATCAAAAACAAAAGGAACGTCCTTCTGGAGAAGATTAGTGAGGGGTCTCGAAGTCCTAGAAAAGTCTTTAATAAATCTTCTATAGAAACCAGCATGACCGAGAAAACTTCGAATACCTTTGATGTCCCTTGTCTAGGGCATCCTTTCAATTGCTTCGATCTTGGCCCTGTCCACCTCAATTCCCCTCTCGGAAATCTTGTGGCCAGGAACAATTCCCTCGTTAACCATAAAGTGGCACTTCTCCCAGTTAAGCACCAGATTTGTCTCCTCACATCTCTGCAAAACTGTATTAAGGTTGTGGAGACAATGGTCAAAAGAGGTTCCATAGACGGAGAAATCGTCCATGAATACCTCCACAATTTCTTCACAAAAACCATGAAAGATAGCAGACATACACCTTTGAAAAGTAGCAGGGGCATTACATAAACCAAAAGGCATACATCTGTAAGCATAAGTACCATAGGGACAACTAAAAGTGGTCTTCTCTTGATCAGCAGTGTTAACATGAATTTGAGAGAAGCCGGAATAACCATCTAAATAACAAAAATGAGCATTCTTGGATAACCTTTCAAGCATTTGGTCGATGAACGGCAACGGGTAGTGGTCCTTCCTGGTTGCCTTGTTCAGCTTCCTTTAATCAATACACATTCTATATCCAATAATAATTCTCTGAGGTATTAGTTCATTCTTATCATTAGGAACCACAGTTGTTCCTCCTTTCTTTGGAACACAATGAACCGGGCTTACCCACTTACTATCAGCTATAGGGTAGATAATACCTACGGCTAGAAGCTTGAGAATCTGAGTCCTTACAACATCCATCATTTTCGGATTCAACCGTCGTTGATGATCAACAACTGGTTTAGCATTAGGCTCAAGGTTGATGGTATGTTGACAAATAGACGGACTAATCCCCTTAAGGTCATCAAGGGTATAGCCAATTGCACCTCGATGTTTGCGAAGTACTTCCAATAGTCGCTCTTCTTCATACCCTGAAAGGTTAGAATTGATAATAATAGGATATACTTTATTTTCATCTAAATAAGCATATTTGAGCGAATCAGGAAGAGGTTTAAGATCAAACACTGGATCTTCTTTTGGTTTCGATAAAATTCCCAAAGGCTCAACTGGAAGGTTGTGCTTTAGGATAGCAGGTTGTCTTAAGAATATTTCGTCCAACTCATTCCTCTCCTGCATATGCAAATCATTCTTGTGGTCCTCCATATATTGCTGCAAAGGATCATTAGGAGGAATAGCAATGGAAGCAATATCTTCAATAATCTTATCATTACTAGGAAAATCAGTACCACGAGGCTTCTTAGAGAACTTAGAAAAATTAAATTCATATGGCTCACCATTGAATTCAACAGAAACTTTACCTTTCTTGCAATCTATTATAGCTCCACAAGTTCTGAGAAAAGGTCTACCGAAAATAATGGGACAAAAATTAACCCTTACTGAACCAAGTACTAGAAAGTCGGTAGGATATTTTACCTTTCCGCATAAAACTTCAACGTCTCTCACAATTCCGATAGGAGAGATAGTTGCTCTGTTTGCAAGATGAATAGTAACATCAACTTCTTCAAGTTCACAAGGTGAAATTTCACCCATGATCTCTTGATAAAGTGAATACGGGATAGCACTAGCACTCGATCCCAAATCGCATAGCCAATAATAATTGTGATCTCCTATTTTAACAGATACTACTGGAGTACCTGAAATTGGGCCTTTATTCTTGGCTGTGACAAGGTTAGTGGAAACAGCACAAAAATTTATATTGGAAACTAAAGCATCATTAGTAATAAGATCCTTAACCAATGCAACTCGAGGATCGACCTTGATCTGGTCCTCGGGCTCATCAATTCTTCTCTCACTCATTCATTATGCCTGTCACGAAAGAGTGCTCCCTTATTCTTACGGGAAAAGTGGGCTTTTCATATATAACTGCAGGCACAATAGGGTCAGAAACATGAATATAAATAGGTGATTCTTTGAAGGGTTTATGATGTTGATTCTTCTTATTCTTAGAAGAGTCAATATGAGAGGCAAAGTCCTTACAAAAATCAAATCAGATGGGAATCAAGACCAATCTTAGAGAAAAAGGTATTAAAGTAATCAGTTTTCACATAGCTCTCTATATAATCATGCTCATAATTTATAGCGGATTCAATACCTTTATCTATTTCCCAATCTTCGGTATTCTTCTGGATCCTTTCAAGGAGATCCCATCTTTCTTCAACGATTTCTGTCTGAAATACCCCACTAGAGGAGGCATCCAACATCTCCTTATCCTGACGAGAAAGTCTAGCATAAAAATTTGGAAGTATAGTTTTCTTGGGGAGCTCATGAATAGGACATTTGAGCATTAGAGATTTCAATCTCCCTAAGCTTGAGCGATGCTTTCTCCGTCACGAGACCTAAATTTATAGATATAATTCCTGTCCCGATGAATTTCATGAAGAGGATAAAACTTGGTATAAAAGAGAGACATAAGCTCTTGCCAATCAAGCAAATGAGAGTTATCGAGAAGCTTATACCAATCTGAGGCTTTATCTGTAAGCGATACGGAGAACAATTTATTCATGACAAACTCCTTTGATATACCTGCAAGCTTAAATAGTGAACATAGTTGTGATAAATATAGCAAGTGTTCACTGGATGTCTATCTCCTGCATAACGATTAGCCAAAACACAATCGATAATACCAGCTGGTATTTTATAAGGCACAATTTCAGTAGGGGGAGGTACAACCACCAAAGATGTGGGGTGTTTCTCCATAAGCAACGATCCAATAGCTAGGTTGTCCATACGGACAAAGAGAAGCAACAGCAAAATAAAAATAAAAATATAAAAATTCCTTACCAGCTTCACTTACCAATAGCGCTATGCTCCCCAGCAACGGCGCCAGAAAATGTTACTTGATGACCCTCAACGTAAAGGGATCTATTGCAGCGTTTTCAATAAGAAAGAGTGTCGAACCCAACGAGGAGCGAAAGGTATTGATAGGTGATTTAGGAGAAGGAATAACTGCAAGCACTGAAAGATAACTTTTTAGGGGTTTTCGATATAAGCAACAATAAGATAAAAGCAAGCAAAGTAAATAGTACTGAGGAGCAGCAAGTGGCCCAATCCTTTTGAGCAAAGGATAATCCTGACAACTGAACTTATAAAGACTAAAGTGTTCTTGAGGACACATGGGGAGGTAGCCACGTGCTTTCGCCATACTCCGTATCGATAACAAGTGTTGAGCTGATAAGTGTTGAGTGGGTGGATCTATGCTAGCACACCTTCTAGACTAAGATAAGTGCACTCTTATGATTAAACATCTTGCAAGCATCCGCAAATACAAGATAGAAATTAAGGCAAAGCCTAACCACAACAATAAGATCAAGGATCCAATAGTCCCTTGTGCAAAAGTGTGCAAACTGGGGTTCAGGTTTCTGTCACTCCGGCAACTGATACGTCCCAAACGTATCTATAATTTTTGCTTGCTCCATGCATGTTTTGTGTGATATTGCTATGTTTTAGATACACTTTCATACACTTTTGATCATATTTGGACTAACCTATTAACTCAGTGCACCCCAGTGCCAGTTTCTATTTTCTGCTGTTTTTGTATTTCAGGTTTTCCCATTATTAAAAGTGCTCAGAAAATTCCAGGAAAAAATATATAAAAAATCAGCGTTCCAGAAGCTTCCTTACGGCCGAAGGGGGGCCAGAGGGGCCCCACCTGGTGCCTAGGCGGCCAGTGGGCCCGGCCTAGGGGGTGGCCGCGCCGGGAGGCCGCCTAGACTCCTGGTGGCCCCCCTGGCTGCCCCCCTTGGCCCTTATTTTTACTCCCGTCGCGACAACCCTGATTCCAGACCCCTTTTCTCCAGAAGCAATTCTGATCTCCGCCGCATCGCCGACAAGATTCGGGGGACCAGAATTCCTGTGTCGTCACCCTGCCGGGACGAGGAAGTGCCCCCGGATTCATCTCCATCGACGTTGCTTCCTCCCTCCATGATGCGGGAGTAGTTCCTCCTCGGGGCTGAGGTTTCTACCAGTAGCTATGTGTTCTTCTCTCTCTCCCACGATGTGATCTTCGTTGTGATCATAGGCTATGTTAATCTAGGGTGATCCCATGATATTTCCCCTTCCTCTATGTATTGGATTGATGTACTCACTTGATCTTATCTAGTATAATCCCCGAGACCATGGTGACAACGGTCTATTGGACATGGGTTAGAAGAATATTTTCATGAATGATTTCCTCTTTTGTGTGTGGATTGAAGATTGAGAGTCTCTTGGTGCTTGTCTTTGACTATCCTTTAGATATGTTGTGGTGATTGTGTTACTCTCTTTGGATGGCCGCGGTGACATTGGGAAATCCATAGATGGGAACTACGAACTCTGAGGTGTGCTTTTGTAGCCCTACACAATTCTCGTCCTCTCTTGACCACAAAGGAATGACCTCCGAGTACGTCTCCATTGCATGTTTTATGGGAAATATCATATGATTAGACTATGTTAATGTTGTTGGGAGTTTCCACTAGTGAAAGTATGAAGCCTAGGCCTTGTTTCCACCATTGCAATACCGTTTGCGCTCACGTTTACTACTTGTTTTCTTGCTACACTTTTTATTACAGATTTATATTACCTTGCTTTGCTACACCTATCACCCATATTTTACCATCTCTTTGCCGAACTAGTGCAGCTATATAACTCCTAGTTGTATTAGGTGTGTTGGGGACACAAGAGACTTCTTGTATCTTAATTGCAGGGTTGCTTGAGAGAGACCATCTTCAACCTCTACTTCCCTGAGTTCGATAAACCTTAGGTCACCCACTTGAGGGAAATTTTTGCTGTCCTACAAACCTCTGCGCTTGGAGGCCCAACATAGACTAAAAGAATAGAAGCGTGCGTAGACATCAAGATTTTTCTGGCGCCGTTGCCGCGGAGGTAAGCGTTGAAGGTATATCTTTAGATCTTGCAATTAATTCTTTTTGTTTCTTGTTTTTATTTTCACAAGTTAGGCTTTATGGAAAACAACAAAAAAATTATGAGAGAGCTTTATGAGCTCTATCTTGAGTTAGGACATGAAGTGTTTGAGGAGGAGATCAAAAAGCCTATGGAGCTTTATTATTTGCACAACACTCATGATAGTAGTAATGTTATTTGCATGTCTTCTTTGAATACTTTTGATGCTAATGATATGCAAAGCTATAAGCTTGGGGATCCTACGTTTTATGAAGATGATCTTTTTAGCCCCCCAAATTTTGATGAGGAAATTTATTTTGATGATACTTTGCCTCCTATCTATGATGATTATTGTGATGATACTTATGTTATAAAGAATAAATGTTTCAAGTGCAGCATGATAAGAATTATTCATGTGATAGTTATTTTGTTGAGTTTGCTCCCACTATTACTAATGAGAAGGATTTTGCTTATGTGGGGAGTAATAATTTTTCTATGCTTGTGGATCATGATAATAATTTTTTATGTGATACTTATATTGTTGAGTTTATTCATGATCCCACTGAAAATTATTATGAGAGGGGAACATATGCTTATAGATATTTCAATAATATCAAGTTCCCTCTCTGCTGCTTCGGCACCGGAAAGTTTCAAACTGTGTAAAATAAGCCAAAACAACATAAGAACACCATCGTAATATGAAATATATCAATGAATAAGGATGAATTACGATATAAAATAGTGATGCAATTTGGACGTATCACTCGCATTCTGATGCAAGTCGTATACGCTCCCTCTACAGAAAGATCGACGTGAGCCGTTAGCGACTTGATCATTAGAAGCTAATTAAGGTGGTAAATAAAAAATTTACCATTTCTTTCATGACATTCAGCGTCGGGGTGTCCGTGGTCCATTCCCCGGTTACCCGGTCTCTTGTGTACCGGGCCCTAAAGTAGTCACGTGCGAGCGGATCCCGCGGACCTTCCGGACGTGCCACGTCCTCCTTATCCCACACTCGCCTCTTCTCGGTGTAACCACGGCTTCTGAGGCCTGGGATCCCGACGTTCTTCTTCTGAAGAACCTTGAAATATTCCGACCTCACATGGGTTTTAGGGTCATCGCAATGAGCCTTGAATTTTTCGTAGTCTTCTTCCTTTATAGACGGAAAGTGACCGTTGATCGTCTCGTACGATGAACCTTCTTTAGCAATCTCTACTTTAACCATATGTTTCCAGTTGCTCAAGGTTTTGCTACACTTCTTGAGGGCTTTTGCATTTATCCCCTGCATATTATCGTCTTTCCACGGAAGGAATTTTTCATTCCGGCCGGGGAACTTGAATCTTGCATGAATCTTTTTTAGGAGGTGGTTCTCCAAAGCTCCTCCGGGTACTTCTCTAATGTTTGTTTAGTTGATATTGACGGTCTCACGAAGGATGCACGCCATGTCGTTGTCGTAGCATGCCGACACCTCCCGCGGACTTACGATGTCAAAGGTGCTAGGGTGCACCTCGTGGACATCAAGTCTTCCGACGCGGAGCCTGTTTGGAGGCCGGGGTTTCTTCTTCCTCTTGGTCCTACCACCATCTGTGGTCTGGTTGGCACCATCTGTGTCGGTGGTCTCGGTGTTGCCCCCCTCTGTGTTGTCGTTGTCAGCAGCACGCTCTGTGATGCGAAGGGGTTGTTGGGCCTGCGGCCCGGAGTCCTGACTAGTTATATAGTCGAAAAATGCTTGAGGCTATTCGTGTTGCTTCATAGGGCCGGCTTCGTCGTCATTAGCCATGTTTCCTATAGGATTCAATTTAATTGTAAGAAAAAAATGATAAAGTAATAATTAAAATGGCCTATGTTTTGCCGGAAGGTCATTTAATTTCCATTGAGACAAATCCCGGGCACTCGATATGTCCTACTTTTCTAGCACAAGTCATGCCGAAATCCACGAAAAAATTCGGCATGACCTTTGCTAAAAAATGGACATAGCGAGCGCCTGGAATTTGCTAAAACGGAAATGAATCAACATTCCTGCAAAACATAGGCCACTCGGATCCCTGCAAACAATATCAACTCATAACAATATAGCATATAAATGGTCTTTTGCTTTTGATCACAATGGCCACAGACAAATAAGAACAAATATTATGATGCTCCTCATTTGGTATTAACAAATAAGAGAATATACAAATTTTAATTCAAATTCAAACATTATAATTAAAAACCTAGCATATTCACTAGATGCTAATTCAATATACCACTGAACATATTTTAATTGCTAATTCAATATAGCAGTGAACCCATTTAATATAAGTAATAACTAACAATTTGTTTTCTAATTTGCTATTTTTCTAATAACAACTAACAATTTGCTTCTCTTGTAGCAACTAACAACAAACAACTAACAATTTGCTTCTTTTGTAGCAACTAACAAAAAATAACAACAGTGGCCATTTTTGTGGCCATGGGGACAGGGGAGAGCGGGGAGTGTAGGGAGGGTAGGGGGGACTAACCGGGCACGGAGGAGGCAGAGGGCGAGGAGGAGGGCTTCGGCGACGGTCAGGAGGAGCGGCGTCGTGGGAAGGCGCGGGCTCTAGTGGCGGTGACGAGGAGCGGCATCGTGGGAGGGCGCGGGCTCCGGCGATGGTGAGGAGGAGTAGCGTGGAGGAGCGAGAGACGACGACGACGACGAGATCGAGATTGTGAGTGGAGTGCGGCAAACGTGTAGGGTGGACTCAACATAACGATACAAACTAATCTGCAGCGCGGGCCAGTGAAACCAGCGTTGTAGATGTATTATCATCTGCAGCGTGGGCTAGGAAACCTCGCGCTGTAGATGTACTATATCATCTACAGCGCGGCCCGAGACCCCGCGCTGTAGATATGTTTTTTATTTTTATTTTTGTTTTTTTACTCTATTTTTTAATTAAGGTTATGGTTAAGTTTTAGTGTTAGCAGGGTTAGGGGTTTTATTAGGTGGTTAGTAGGGTTAGGCGACGGCAACGACGAGGAGGAGCGGTGACGACGGGACGACGTCGAGGGAGGAGCGCGGTGACGACAGGACGACGGCGAGGAGGAACGAGGGGGTACACAACGCGGTACAATATATATAAATAGGTACATATAATTAAGTGCTTATAAAATGCGATACAATTAATATTACATCATATAATAATAAGTGTTTATACAAAAAACTTTTCCGGTATTGATAGTTTGTACCGAGATGATCAGCGTCGACGACGTTTATTCGTAGTGATCTTCTTTCCTTTCTTGTTCGGTGCAGAATAATTTAGCCCCTCATCGTGACTTTTCCTTTTCCAAGGATTATGATCTTTCTTAGGTAATGTAGTTTTGCTTCTTCTTTTGACGTATGGTTCATCGTCGTCGTCATCTTCCCTCAACGGGTCACCGTACTGGTTATAGTCCTCCTCATTGGCAACTCCATCAATTCCGGCGATGTTCGTTTTGCCTCTACTCACGACAACAGGCTAGGGTTGTTAGGGTCGGTTATGAAGAAGCATTGGGTCACGTGCTTATCATGTACCCATGGCTCATTTTTTGCGGTGACATTCATGGTACCGCTCTTGGCGTCAGGTATACACATGGTGGTGAAATCACGATTCTCTCTTTCGACGCTCCTAGCCCATCGGACATGGAACATCGTCACGTTGTACTTTCCAGAGTACTCAAGCTCCCAGATCTCTTCTAGCCTTCCGTAGAATCTTTCAAGTACGCCATCGCCGTTCATGGATTCCATCGTCACCCCTGAGTTCTGATAATCACTTTTTTTATCTTGCTCCTCAGTGCAGAATGTGTAACCGTTGATGTCGTATGCCTGATAAGTGGCGAGGTTGACCGCGGGGCCATGTGCTAAGGCATATATCAGACTTTCATCCTCTGTACAACCCTGTTGCGGAGGATTAGCCAGAACTTGCTCTTTGAACCAACACAAGAAAGAAGAGTTGTGCTCTCTAGTAACTTCGACGTCAGTCTTAGTTATCCCCAGGTCAAGGTGGTACTTTTCAATGATGTCTTTGTCAAGTGCCAAGAAAGGATCTATCAGTTGTAGATGTTGTAGCACTACTAAGTTTGCTCTATCAAAATCTATGCGTCGGCCCGAATAGTCCACATGCAATTCCCTTGAGCCAGTGATGTGACCTACTCCTTTGAGTCTGCCAAGGTGCTTCTTGACGGGCAAATCAACAACAGGGTTTTCGACACCTAGATAACTCTCGCAGAAAGAAATGCACTCATGGGTGAGATAGCCCTGTACGACGCTTGCATCCGGATGGGACATGTTACGAACGAAGCCTTTTAGGAACCCATTCATCCTTTCGAATGGCATCATGCTGTGCAGGAATGTCGGGCCGAGGTCGATGATGTCGTCGACAATATGGACACATAGATGCACCATGACGTCAAAGAATGCAGGTGGGAAATACATCTCAAGCTCACATAATATGACAACGATCTCTTCTTGTAACCTTTGGAGCTGCTTCACACTGATCGACTTTCAAGAGATTGTGTCGAAAAAATTGCATAGACCAATAAGTGTATCGCGGACGTGCTTATCCATTATCACTCTAAGTGCAACCGGGAGTATTTGGGTCATCATCACGTGACAGTCATGAGACTTCATCCCGCTAAACCTTTTATTCTTAATGTCTAGATATCTGCTTATCTTTCTACAGAAACCAGAACTAACTTTGATTCCAACAAGGTATTTGAAAAATCGAACGATCTCCTTCTGACTTAAGGTGAAGCAAGAGGGGGGGCAATAATGTTCTTTCTTCTTCTTGGCTTTTTTGCCCATGTCCATCTCCATCTCCGTCTCCGTCTCCTCCGGGGGTGCTCCGTGAAGATCTTCCCTTGTACCCAAGATTTTCAAGTCAGTTCTTGCCTTTGGCCCGTCCTTAGTCTTCTCCGACATGTTCAGAAGTGTGCCAAGCAAGCTCTCGAGAACATTCTTCGTGATATGCATTTGATCAAGGCTATAAGGAGTGTCGAGGATCTTCCAGTACGACAAATCTCAAAAAACAAAGTCTATAGAAGAACAAGATGGCTATAGAAGACCGAGCGTGAAACTCAAGCGGGTGTCCTCTGGTCGGCAACCTTCATACAGTGGATTCTTCGAGTCTAACTCCAGTTGTGCCAGCTTGGCATCCTCTATAGAAGAAGCTCTTTCTCTAGTCGTATTCTTGCGAAGAAGTTCTCGAACATGAGGGTCTTGCATGACTGAACTTAGTACAAACGAATCAGATTGTTGCGTTCCACTGTCTTCTCCATGTCCACCATCTTGTTCTTCATTTATGACTTCTTCTCCATGTCCGACATATTCTTCATGTACGACATCTTCTCCATGTCCGACATCTTCTTCAGGTACGACATCTTCTCCATGTCCGGCATCCTCAAAATCATCTTCACTTATCCATCGAGTGTAGCCATTCATGAAACCATGCATGACCAGGTGCGCCTTCAAATGTCCACCTTTAAAAGGGTTTATCCAGACTTGTTCTTTGCATTTTCGACACGGACATTTTATCTCCTTGCGATTATTCTCATGCATGTCCGCCACCGCGGCTTCCAAAAATCTTGTCACGTTCATTAAATGCTTCTTCATGTTGCCTGCACGGTGTCAATTAATACAAAATCAAAACATGTATAATCATGCATATATCTGCATAAACTCTCTTACAAAAATTCTGCATGACCTTCCCTAAAAAAGGACATATAGAATTTGCCCGAAATTCGCCAAAACGGAAATAAATTGACATTTCGGCAAAACATAGGAAACTTTCATCATGTCATGTGCACACATCATTCGATGATTCGACAAGTACATAACCAACTTGATCATCATCATGTCACACATAATCCAATTAATTAATTAACCTCTCTCTCTCTCAAGTGGTGTGTCATACACACAAAAATTCATCATTTTCAAAAAAAAACACAACTTTTTACCCACCTAAATATGAAAGATGATCTCCTTGCTAGCTAGTTGGGAGGAAAGGTGATCAAGAGAGGAAATGAGAGTGTGGGATCTAGTTGGTGGGAGAGAATGCAATGCAAGAGAGTAAAAGAGAGCTAACTACATCACATATGTAGGAGTGAGAAAGATGAGCAAAGGAAAGAGTGAGGGGAGCCATGTTTAATGGAGATGGTGGAGAGCAAAGAAGAGTGGTGTGAGGAGTAAGGGGAGGAAGAATAGGAAGAAGAGAGTGTGAGGAGGAAAGGGAGTAAAAGAGAGGGAAAGAGCGAGCATTTAATGCTCCCAGCGCACAATCAGCAGCGCGGGGCATGAAGGCGCGCCGCAACTAACCTAGCAATCTACATCGCGGGATAGATGACGTGTGCTGCTGGTAGGTGGGACCACCAAAACTGGCCCAGGGCTAGCGACATTAGCAGCGCGTGTCTGGCGTCCCGCACTGTAAATGATAGAAACATCTACAGCGCGGGTGTGTAGACCCACGCTTCTAAAGTATCTCGGCATGGAGGCCGCAGTTGGGACAACTATTTAGCAGCGCATGCTTCTTTGTGCGTGCTGCTAATTACTACATATCTAAAGCGCGGGGCAAACAAGGTGCACTGCTAACGTTGATTTGCAGCGCGTGCTCTGTATCCCGTGCTGCTAACGTCCATTCTTGTATGGCCATTATCCTAGTAGTGACAACTGTAGCATAACCCATTTGCATGCCTGTACTCTTTCAGTTGCTTTGATTTCCACGATTCTCCTGGAGCAAACTCAGTGCGGCGTTCCGGCTTGTTGTATGGTCCTCTGATATATCCAGGATTTAGATTTCTGCCCGGTGATTTCAACCCTTCCTGGACTAATGCATAAGACACCGCACAAGACACTGTTTCAGGCAATTACATCTCCACAGCTGCTCGCAATTCTTCCTTGAGGCCCATAACAAAGTGGGTTACTAAGAAAGTGTCGCTGATGTGCGGTTTATACAGTCTGATTTTATAGACCAACTGATAAAATTGAAGTTTACACGCTGACGCAGTAACAACAGAGATTTCATCAGGCCGCGATGAATATTCACATCGAACTCCGCTGTAATTTCTGCCGAAAAATGTTCCCAGGTTGGGCCAAGTGCCACTGTGTTTGAAAGCCTGAAACCAGTGTGCTGCGTTACCCACTAAATTCAGAGAAGCATCAGTGACTTTGAAACCTTCAGAAATGTTGTACAATTGGAAGAATGACTCGCATTGATCCAACCAGATGCGAACACTTGTTCCATCGAACTTGGGGAAATCCATTTTGGGTGCCCAACTCCTCTTCCCAGCCATCTCCTCGGTCTGAAAACCTGGTGTTGTCTGACCACTCCCCTGAAACTGAAGCCATGATCCTCCCCTAGGAAGCTGACGAGATCCTTGTGGTGGGGCTGCGCCTAACAACCCGGCCGATGTTCCTAATGACGCTGAATTCGTGCCCAGCTCCCCCGGATTCAACCGATCTGATCTTCCTTGTTGCTGAGCTTGTTCCTGCTGCACCCGTCCCAGAGTTTCACAAGAGAGATTCACCTTAACTTTCACTTGGTCGAGTCAACGTGCTTGATCTGCGAGTTTCCCATCCAACGCCTCCAAACGCTCCGCAATTCCCTCCACCGCGGCGAACTTGCTCTGCTCTGCCCGCAACTCGGCGAACTCCTTGAGCATGAGCACCTGAAATGCCTCCATATTGTCTGCTAGGTGTCGCGTCTACGCTGGGCTTGAAGGGAGACGTGGTGGCAGCTAGCCGGCAGAACCCACCTCAGGTCAGGTATTATGCAGATCAAGCCGAAGCGATTCCGACCTTCGCCTCGGATTTGCTCGATACGCGCCGGCGCAAATCAACCCACGGATCGAACACTCTGATACCAGCTTGTCACAACCTTGCCGCCGGGAAGGATCGCCAGCTAGGGTTCGGGAGGTACGCCGCGATTTTGAATCAGAGAGGGGGTTGGTGAGAGAGAGAGAACAACTCAGAGCAGGTGAGAGGAGAAAGACAAGCGAAGAGGAAAGCTTAAGGAAAATATTTGTTACAATCGATCCCCATTCGACCGGACCCCGGTGCTTATATTGTCGTCGATATGTGACGTCAGATGCCATGGGATGGCTAAAGTGAGGGGAAGACGCGAGGGAGAGAATGTCGATGGTGCCGGAATCGGGTTGGGAACAAACACGGTGAGGACACCACGATGTACCCAGGTTCGGGGCTCTCCGGAGAGATAACACCCCTACTCCTGCTTATCTCTTGTATATCTATGATCTGACTACAATTACTGCTTCTCTATCTTCTCAGGGGAAGGAGAACACCGCCGCCGTGGGCAAGATCCTCTCCTGCTTCCCTGAGGAGTAACTACTAGCAGTGAATGAACTGAGGGGGAAGTGAGTTAATGGTGATCTAGAGTGGGGCGTCCCTCGCGCAGGAGGGGTACCCTGGCTCTTATAGTGTGAGTCCAGGGTACTTCGGTAACTTCATTGCCGACTGGGCCCAGCTGTCATCCTCTAATCGGCCTGGGCCCACCGACTGCTCCTCTCCGGGTGATCCGGAGCCTACGAGCGGCGACCCATGCTGTAGACTCGTAAGGCCTAGGGATGAACAGTGAAGCTAGGAGGTGTGGTCTTGTCGCCCTGTCCGCGGAATCGGCGGAGAGGTCGACACCGTATCTCCATCAGATCTTCGACATGACTTGGCCTTCCTGCCACCCAGATATCTCGGGATATGGCATTTATGACCTCGTAATCATACCCCCGACTGGGTATTAGGTTGTTCCGATTGCGCCTGGACCGACTGGTGGTTCCTGGCAGGGTCGATTGCTCTGGGCAATCGGCCTTCTAGATACCAACCTCGGCCCAGCTGCAGACCAATCGGATGATCGTCTTGGTGAAGGAAGGGTGGACCGATTGCGCCTGGGCCGACTGCTGGTATTTGGTACGGCCGATTTCCTTGGAGCAATCGGCCGTACCTCTGCCCAGCTCGGCCCAGCTGCGGCCCAATCGGTCCATCCTTGTCTTGAAAGGTTGCTTCCGCTTGGGTTAGCCTACCCGGGTGCCAATCCCCCGACAGTAGCCCCTAAAGCTGTAAAGGTCCCACGGTCACTTGACCGCGGGGCCTTTGCAGTTTTTAATATCTCTCTTGATATCCTCCGACTGTTATGGCCTCTTCGAGTGCGTCATTCCGAGTTCGTCGACCGACTCGGAGATCACCCTCGGCTGACCAATATTTCCGTCCAATTGGATTTGGTTCGCTCCCAATTCATGTCTTCACTTTTGTGAGAAAAGCATCCTTCGTCGATTTCCTTCCAACGGTTACCTCCGATTCTTCCGGGACGGGATCAATGAGCCGGGACCCACGACCCACGTGCGACTTGACATAACTGCAGGTCTTGACCCCCACGTCGCACGCCTCGCCTTTTGCGCCAGGATCCTTTGCGCTGGTTTTCCGGTTGCCCTTCCTGTGCCCTAGGCCACACCGAGCCACACAGCCGCAACTGCATCCCACTCCCCTCCCCCGCCGCCCATATAAGCCACAGGGGAGGGCCTTCGCCTCCTCCTTCTCTCAAACGCCATCTTCAACCTCCAGCTCTCGCTCCTCTGCACCATTGTCTCTCCAGCTCGAAGCTCCCTGCCGCTCTTGCGACCCACCTCTGCGCTTCAGATCCGCTCTGGTCACGGACCCGCGCGGTCCGCCGCCTCCGCGGTAACTCTTCTCCTTTGCTCTCGCTCTCCTCGCCGCCCGCGAGCGCCATGGCGCCACGGCGAGATGTGTCACAGGCGAGCCGCGGGTGCTGGAAAGGCTCCCAGGCCACCGCCGGCGCAGTTCAGTCCCTGATCCGCGCCCGGAAGATGCCCGCGGAGGTCGAATGGCGCATTCCTGGCGCCGAGGTCGTGCCCAGCGCGCGTGCTTGTGAGAGGGTTGTATTCCTCGCTCACTTCAAGCGTGGATTTGGCCTTCCCGCTAGCGCCTTCTTCCGCGGGTTCCTCGACTTCCACCGATTGCAGCCTCACCACCTCGCAACCAATTTCATCATGATTCTTTCCGGTTTCGTGACACTCTGTGAAGGGTATCTCGGCTGCCGCCCCAGCATCGCTCTCTGGAAGCGATTCTTCAATCTCCGAGCTCACAACGCTCGGACGGGAACTGTGGTGCCCTCCACCATCGAAGGCGGCGAACCCACGTACCCGACTGACATGACCGACTGCGGCAGTTGTCTCGTCGCAGCCGCCAAGCCGAAGTACAAGAGTCCCGAGATCGTCCAATCATGCAAAAATTGGCAGACCTCATTCTTCTACGTCAAGTCACCTGACCAAGGGCCCGATCTCCTTAATCTTCCCGAGTTCTCCCTCGCCCGGCCGACTGACAAGCACCAATGGTCGCTGAAGCATGGCGTCGGAGATTGCGATATCGATGCCCAGGTCACCAGGGTCGCCCAGCTAGAGCAAGAAGGACTTGTCCCGACCGACCTGGTAGCCGCCTGGCTTCAAGCTCGGATTCTTCCCCTGCAGCGCCGAGTGCACCGCCTGTGCGATATGTCGGGTCCTCGAGATCCCACTCGGCTCTGCACATGGCGGTTGAAGAAGGAAGACCTCAGCGCTAGGGTGAGGGCTATTACATCTAGCCCTCTGCCCGACCCTTTCCGCTTCGGGCTTGACTGCCTCACTCGCCAGCAGAAACCGCCTGTGGTATGCTCCGATTGCCTTCTTCTCCCGATTGCTTTTTCTTTCAGCTTCTCTGATTACTTTTATCTTCTTTCCAGCATTTTATTCAGTCCGACCTGATGGAGGACGGCCAGGAAGCTGGCGTGTATGCCCCCGACCGCGCGGAGGATGACCCCTCCGACTTTGAGTATAATGGCAAGGTTCCTTCCGCCGAGTCTGGTGATGATGATGCTGATGACGACGAGTCTTCCGGAGAATCCTCCGACTCCATGGATGCCGACCTTGCTGATGCCGGGGCCGCCGACCCTCTGAGGACCGACACCCAACCGCCAGCTCAAGGGGGTACGCCTGACCCTTCCCTTGAGCAATTTTTGGCCGAATGGAGTGATGATGATAGTGTCTCAAAGGCTGATGGTTCTGATGCAGCTCTTCGTGCCAAACCTCCGAAGGTGCCGGCTAAACGCACCTCGACCACCAGCTCCTCCGCTGGTACTGCTCCCGGCAAGGTTGCCAAAGCCATGCCGAATGCCAGCAAAGGAAAACACCCCCAGGTGACGACGACTCGGAGACCGACTTCCCAGGCGCCGCTGGATGTCGCCCCACTGAGATGCCGGATGCCCTCTGGAGCACCTAGAACAATCGGGTATGCTTTTTCCTTCACGCCTTGCATTTTACTGTCCCTCCTTATACTGATTCACTTCCTCTTTTTTCTTTCAGGGAACCGATTGGGCTCGACGACGTTGATGCCGACATTCCGGTCCGACCCGGCGTCGTCATTTCACCTGCCACATGTACCGCCGCCACCCACAAACGGCCGCCTGCTTCTCATCGCTCTTCCAAGGACGCCGAGCGCGCTGCTAAGAAGGCCCGCCTGGAGGCGACCAAGAAGACTTCTTCCTCTTCCATTGCCTCCAAGACTTCCAAGAGCACAGCTGACCGGGAAGCTCCTGGCGGGATAGGAACGCAATCGGTCGATCCGATTGCCCCATCTCCACCACGCCGCTCCGACCCGGTCTCCACTGTCGCGACTACATCTGCTCCAACTGCCGCATTCGAGCCACCGACGGTGACAAGCCCGCCGCTGATTGTGGTGTCGGCGCCACCAACTGCCACAATCGTGCCACCGGTTGTTCTGCCCGTGCCACCAACGACGACGACCTTGCCACCAGTTGCAACTATCACCTCCGCTTCAGCTCATCCGACTGTGCCGCCACCACAACCAAGTATGTCTGATCCTCAGGTGACGCCGATGCCACTGGTTATCCCCACTGCTGCGTCCACCGCTACTCGAACTTTAGCGCCAACACCGACCTCCTCTGCGTCGGAGATTCTTATGCGCTCGGTGGACCAGTTCCGGGCCGAGTATTCTCGCGCCCGTCACGTCGGCACCGGGCCTGACGCCTCGCATCGTCCTCAAGACCTTGTGATAACTACTCTGAGTCGGGTGAATGAATTTGTCGACGCCCTTGCTCAGGACCTCCAACAGCTCACTTCTCACCATACGGTAAACTCTTGACTTTCCTCTTATGTCTTTCTTTTACTCGGGAGGCTTTTCTTCCGGTGGGTGCGCGCAAGCTAACCCACTGGGTGTGTTCTCCCCGAGATTCGGGCCGATTGGTTGCAATCGGTTCGGATCTTTCACGTCTTTTGCTTTATCGTTTGCCTTCCTTCAATCGGGAGACCTTTCTTCCGGTGGGTGCGCGCAAGCGCACCCACTGGGTGTAGTCCCCGAGATTCGGGCCGATTGGTTGCAATCAGTTCGGATCTTTCACGTCTTTTGCTTTATCGTTTGCCTTCCTTCAATCGGGAGACCCTTCTTCCGGTGGGTGCGCGCAAGCGCACCCACTGGGTGTAGTCCCCGAGATTCGGGCCGATTGCTTGCAATCTAGTTCGGATCTTTCATACTTTTTGCTTTATCGTTTGCCTTCCTTCAATCGGGAGACTTTTCTTCCGGTGGGTGCGCGCAAGCGCACCCACTGGGTGTAGTCCCCGAGATTTGGGCCGATTGCTTGCAATCGAGTCGGATCTTCTGCTGTATCTCTAACTCCATCTTGTTATTCTTCTCAGGCTGTCATGGAGGACAAGCGTGAGGTCTTCGAAAAGCTTCTTGATGCTTACACTGCCAGCCTCCGAACTCTCGCCCAGGCCCAGCTGCAGGTCAACAATCAGTCGGCCGAGATCACTAAACTGAAAGGTAACCTCTATACTATTTCTGTTTTCTTTCCGATTAACAATTACTCTTGCACTCATATCCTTTATGTTCTCCTCTAGATTCTACTCCCATGATAGATGACCTTCAGGGCCGAATTACTGAATTGACTGCAGAACTCAACCAACATGGCCCAGCACTCGCCAAAGCCAAGGAAGAAGCGACCCGACTGCAGGGGGTAGAAACTGATCTAAATCGGACTATCCAAAGCCTTCGCTCTGAGATGGCTGCCCTCGAGAGAAAACATCTGGCCGACATAGCTGCCGTGACGACCACTGGTGATGGTCTTCTTGCCGAGTGAGATGCCGCCGTCGCCGCCCGAGAGGCCTTGCAAGCTGAAAGGGATGAAGCGGTGGCTGCACGCGACTCCATTCGGCGAGATCGTGATGAACACATCGCCAAATTTGAAGAGCTGGAGAAACGCAACTACGAAGACACCACCCGACTGCGCCGCCGAGCTAAAGGCTTCTGCGAAACCATGACCGAGATGGACGTCCTCCTTAGCGGTGAGTGTTTTCTGCATCCGAGTGCATTTTCCGATTGCTTTCCTCCTTTATCGCGTTGCTAACACTTTCTTTTATGACGCAGAAGCTTGGCCCGAGTCTGAAGCAGCTGCCTATGCGGCCGTTGCCAAATCCCGAGAGGAAACTGTTGCTGCCGGAGGGACCTGCCAACTTGAAGATAACGTGTGGACTCGGCATGAATATCTAATCGGCACCGAAGCCCGTATTCCTGTTATCAAGGGAGTTGCCTTGTCATTCAAGCTCGGAATCTTGAAAATTGCTGAATCTCTGTGGTCGCCGACTGAGCTCAAGGTTGGCCTTCAAAAGATGAAACACGCCGCTGGCTCCTCCGCCGGAACCCATGATGCCGAAGCACGAGATGAAGAGGATTCTGACAAAGGAGAGGCTCCGAATGCTACCACGGAACAGACTCGGACTCTTCTGAAGGCCATCCCTCGTCGGATTGACGTCTTGCTGAACTCTGCAGGTCGGACTGGCGCGGAAACCGCCCTCCAGACTGTGCTGAGCTGGTACCCTCAGGTGAAGCTCTCCCAACTTTACAGCCTCCGAGAAAATGCCTCCGACCTATTGGAGAAGACCTATACCGAAGTCAATCGTCTTGCTAGCTCCATGGTGAATTGTTTCTCTCCCTACGAGTACACTCTGTATCTCGATGAGGGGGGGAATCCGCTCGCTGCACCTTCAATGTCTGGCTTGGCCGAGGAGCTTTCTATTAGCGGCTCATCTCAAACATCTCCGAGATCCAAGGAGATTGGTGCCACATTTTCTGAAGCGCAATCGGATCCGACTGCTCCATCTTCTAGCTCCGTGCCTCCGACTTCCTGAGCCATGCCGCCAACTATGTTACTTGTTGCAGCTTGATGATACTAGATCGGTTTTATCTTATTTTGTCTTCCGACTATCTGCTTGTAAGACATAATTTTAATTCTGTCGACACCCACTGGGTGTGACCTCGATGTAATGAACATATTCGGCCTTGGGCCTGCTACTTCTAATGCAATCCGGTTGCTTAATCTTTGCTTTTACTTGTGCGATCAACTTTGCGTCTTTGTCGATTTCCTTTATCGGCTGCACTTGGGGATGTCTACCGTGTCAACCTTGCTGCCGTCATGCGGTCCGCAATCGGATCAACGGTAGCTTACCAGCCAAGGTTCGATAAGTTTTTATTTTTTACACGACAAGATTTAACGCAAAGGATTCTGCGACAGTAGGCGCCGATTGCTCGCTATCGGGCTCGACGCCTTGGGTTGCGGCACAATCGGCGACTTTGTTTTATCGAATATGCCCTTAGTGGCGCGTTTCGAATTGTTTCCCGAGGATTCGTACTGTCGGCTGCCTCAAATCCGACCCTGCTCAATGCCGCAAACCATTTAGTGGTTCGCTTGAGCTGAGTGCCGAGTTGAGTGCCAGCCCGCAGTCCCCGTGCCTCGATGGCCTATTCGCTTGACCTCGTAGTCGGTCAGTCCCCGGGTGTGTTATACACACCTCGGGTATGACTGAGCGTCGCCGATTGAGGCTAGCTCTTCGAATGAAATTATGCAAAGATAATCGAATGCTCATTTTCAGAGGAATGATAACTTTAACTGATTGTTTGCCGCATGGCTTACATAAGTTTCTGTCGCTCAGCTATAGAACGGACATAACAACTCGGCGTTCCACGGCCGCTCCGTCTCTGCTCCTGATGTGTCCTTGTGCTGAGTGCCCTTGGTGCAGTCGATCAGATAATAGGAGTTGTTCTTGAGTGCTCGGCTGACGACGAATGGCCCTTCCCAAGGTGAGGATAGCTTGTGCTGTCCATCTGACTTCTGAATTCGGCGTAGCACCATGTCTCCCTCTCGGAAGGCGAGAGGACGAATCTTCTTGCTGTGGTAGTGCCGCAACTTCTGCTGGTAGACTGCCGACCTGGAAGAGGCCAACAGGCAAGCTTCTTCTTTGAGGTCGATGCCGTCTTCTCGTGCCAATCTGGCCTCTTCTTCGGTGTATAGGGCATACCGAGGTGAATCGAACTCGATGTCGGATGGGATGACTGCTTCTGAACCATACACTAGAAAGAAAGGAGTGAATCCAGTCGACCTGTTTGGTGTGGTCCTCAGACTGAACAGTACTGCGGGGAGCTCCTCAATCCATGCTCCGGGTGCCCTCTCAAGTGGCTCTACCAATCTGGGCCTGATACCCGATAGGATTAGTCCATTTTCCCTTTCAACTTGACTGTTTGATTGTGGGTGCGCCACAGACGCCAGATCAAGCCGAATGCCCTGCTGAGATGCATATCGAGCCAGTGCACCCTTCGCAAAATTTGTGCCGTTGTCGGTGATAATGCTGTTAGGCACGCCATATCTGCACACAATGTCGGCCACAAATCGAACCGCAGTCGACCCATCCAACTTCTTGATCGGTCTGGCTTCAATCCACTTGGTAAACTTGTCCACTGCGACTAGAAGATGTGTCACGCCACTGCGAGCTCTCTTGAACGGTCCAACCATGTCCAAACCCCATACTGCAAATGGCCATGCTATTGGGATTGTCTTCAGTGCCGATGCTGGCTGATGACTTCTTGCCTTGAACCGCTGACAACCCTTGCAGTACTTCACCAAATTCTCAGCCGCTGCAAGTGCAGTCGGCCAGTAAAAACCATGTCGGAAAGCTTTGCTGGCGATGGCCTTTGCAGACGCATGATGACCACATTCACCCTGATGAATGTCTCTGAGCAGCTCCAAGCCTCTGTCCTCTTCCACACATCTCTGGAGGATACCAGTTGCACTCTTGCGCACTAGCTCATTGTTGATTATTGTGTATGCCCAAGATCGGCGGCTGATTTGCCTTGACTCTGCTAAGTCTTATGGAAGGACTCCATCTGCTCGAAAATCTCTGATCGGCTGTGCCCATGATGGCGCACTGACCACTACCATTACCACCGCATGCTGAGGTGGGACTTCTTCTTGGATCTCAGTTTCTTGACCACTGGCCTCCTGGATCTCGGCCTCTTGGACGTCTGCCATTTCTATCTCTGCTTCTGAACTGCCGACTGCGGCGCCTAGCACGCATTCGGCAGCCCCTGGTGCCGACTTCTTGTCTGGAGCTGGAGCTTCATCATTGCAATCGGCAATTTCTGATGTCATTGGCTCTTCGGAGGTTGTGCCTTCTGGCGCAGCCTCTGCTTGTTTCCCTTTGGCTTTGCTCTTCTTCTGTTCCTCTGCAGCCCCTGGCTCGCAATCGGCATCCCCTGGTGCTGTTGCCGAGACACCCTGGGCGCTGGATTGCTTCTTCACGGTTGCAGGTTTGGCCGGTTGAACTTCTTTTGCCTTTCTCAACGCCTCAAGATCGGCCTCCGAGATAAAAATGGACTCGGATTCTGGGGATGGTATGATGGATGGCTTCTTGATGTGCTCCAAAGATACGCCTGGTGGGATTTCTTGCCTTGTGGAGCCGAGTTTGGACAATGCATCTGCTGCCTCGTTGTTTGCTCTTGGCACATGATGGAACTCGCAACCTTGAAAGTACCCGCTGATTTGCTGCACCAGGAACCGGTAACTTGCCATGTTAGCATCCTTTGCATCCCAAGTGCCTGAGCATTGCTGTACAACCAGGTCAGAGTCACCAAAGCACTCAATATTCCGAATACCGATCTCCTTGGCAAGCTTGATACCATGCACAAGAGCTTCGTACTCGGCGACATTATTTGATGCTGCGAAGTGAATCTGGAGCACATATTGTAGTTGATCTCCTCTTGGTGAAGTGAGTACCACACCATCCCCTAGGCCGTTTTTCATTTTGGAACCATCAAAGTGCATTCGCCAGAGATCCGACATTGGGAGCCGCGGCATGTACTGGGTTTTAGCCCAGTCCACTAGGAAATCGGCTAATGCTTGCGACTTGATTGCAGTTCTTGGTTCATACTGGATGCCATGACTAGCGACTTCGATTTCCCATTTTGCCACTCTTCCGGTTGCATCTCTGCTTCCCATGATGTCGGCCAATGGAGCTGAACTGACGACGGTGATCAAGTGGGCTTGAAAGTATGGCTTCAACCTCTTGGCTGCCATGTACACTCCATAGCACATCTTCTGATAGTGAGGGTAGTTCTGCTTGGATGCCGAGAGCACTTCGCTGATATAGTACACTGGACGCTGAATTTGCTGTGCCTTTTCCTTCTCGGGCCGCTCCACCACCATGACTGCACTGATCACCCGATTGGTTGCCGCAATGTATAACATCATTGGCTCCTTCTCAATCGGGGCAGCCAGAATCGGTGTCGTGGAGAGCATGCGCTTGAGCTCTCGGAATGCTTCATTTGCTTGAGGGGTCCAAGTGAACTTCTCTGTCTTCTTCATCAATTGGTACAACGGGATTGCTTTTTCACCCAGCCGACTAAGGAATCGGCTGAGGGACGCGAGGCAACCGGTGAACTTCTGCACCTTCTTCAGGGTTTTGGGCTGTTCCATGCGCTCTATTGCAGCTATCTTCTCGGGGTTGCATTCGATTCCTCTCTCGGAAACGAGAAACCCCAAGAGCTTGCCGGCTTGGACTCCAAACACGCACTTCTCCGGGTTGAGCTTGATCTGATAAGTTCTCAAGTTTGCGAATGTTTCCTTGAGGTCGTCCAACAGTGTGACTCCTTTTGCCGACTTCACCACTAGGTCGTCCACGTAGACGTGGAGATTTCTGCCGAGCTGAGAGTGTGTGCATCTCTGAATCGTGCGCTGATAAGTAGCTCCTCCATTCTTCAGACCAAATGGCATGGTGATATAGCAATAGGCCCCGAAAGGGGTTATGAATGCAGTTTTTATCTGATCTTCCACAGCCAGTTTGATCTGGTGATATCCAGCAGTAGCATCTAGAAAGGACAACAACTCGCAGCCGGCCGTAGAGTCAATTACTTGATCAATACGGGGCAGAGCAAACGGATCCTTCGGGCACGCCTTGTTCAGGCAAGTATAATCTATACACATGCGCCAAGTCTTGTTCTTCTTCATGACGAGGACTGGATTCGCCAGCCACTCGGGGTAAAACACTTCCATGATGAAACCCGCAGCTTGCAGCTTCGCAATCTCTTCGCCGATTGCTCTTCTCTTGTCTTCAGAAAAACGTCTCAGGGGTTACTTGACCGGCTTCGAGCTTGGCCGAATGTGCAGCTTGTGCTCGGCGAGTTCTCTCGGAACACCAGGCATGTCTTGTGGAGACCATGCAAAGATGTCCCGATTCTCACGGAGGAACTCGACGAGCTCGCTTTCCTATTTATCGCTAAGTCCAGCTCCGACTACAACAAACTTGGTTGAGTCGGAGGGATCTAGAGCGATTTTCTTGCTGTCCTTGGCCGACTGAAAAGCCGACTCCTCATCTACCCTCTTTGCTGGGCCGACTGGCAGTGGATTCTTGCTCTGCGCTTGCGCCATTGCAATCACCTTGTTGAGCTGACGCTTCTCTGTCTCGACCACTTGGGAATCAGCCAAACTGCTGCCAGCGGATGTGCACTCGAGGGACTTCCTGAAGTCCCCGGTGACAGTGATGACGCCGTTTGGCCCTGGAATCTTCATCTTGAGGTATGTCTGCTGTGCGTTGATCATGAACTTGGCAAACGCCGGCAGTCCTAACAAAGCATGGTACGGACTACTGAGGTCGGCGACTTCAAACCAAATCGGCTCTCTCCTGAAGTTTTCTTCTGTGCCAAATATAACATCCAGCCGAATGCGGCCCATGGGGGTGCATGACAGTCCAGGAACAATTCCATGGAAAGTCGTCCGACTGCGCTCCAGGTCACTCTCTGTAAGCCCTAGCTTGATCATTGTATCTCTGTACAGAATGTTGATTGTGCTTCCGCCATCAACGAGCACTCGGGAGAACTTGCATGAAAACCTTGGTCCTGCGAACAGAGCGTCCACCACCAGCGGATAGCTGCCCGGATTCGGCAAAATGGTGGGATGATCTGCTCTGTCCCAGGATATAGTACACTCGGACCAATGCATGAATTGGGGAATCGGTGGCATAGTGGCATTAACCTCCTGAGCTCGGGTTCTCCGACTGCCCTTATCCGTGGAATCGCTGGTGAAAATCATGTAGGCGGCTTCTTGCTGCGGGAACTGATTCTGCTGCTGAGGCGGTCCTCTGCTCTGGGGTGGTGGTGGGGGTGGAGGTGGTAAAGCTTCTCCCTTCGCAATCCTTCTCACAAAATCGCACTGCCGAGTGCTATGCGCAGACGGCCTGCCCGGCGTGCTATGCAACTTGCACGGTGCGTCCAGCATATCCTCGAACGTGTACTTGGGCTTCACCTGCCCCGGGGGTCTCACATTTGGTCTCATCTTCCGACTACCTCCTGCAGCCGCTGGATCTTCTTCATTCTGGACAGCGGCCACCTGCCGACTGCCATACTGAGTATCGGGTTGTTCGTCCTTGCGCTTGCCATTGTTCTGCTGGTTGTTGTTGTTATTGCGGTTGTTTTCTCTCCTTTCCTTCCGACTAAGGCCTTGGTTCCCTGTGTCCGACTGCGGAGCCCCTGGTGACTGGATTACACCTCCAACTCCGAGCTGGATAGGGCGCATCGCAGAATCGGACATAGCGAAAGCATTTGCCACCTTCATGAGCTCGGCGAGCGATGTGAAATCTTTGCGTAACAGCTTGTGCTTCAACATTGAATCGGCCAGGCATCCATCTGTAAAGTACTGAATGGCCTGGATCTCATGGACTCCTTCGCATGAATTCTTCAGCTTGATCCACCGAGATAAGTAATCTCGGAGGGGCTCATCTTTGCCTTGCACACACAGAGCTAGCTGCCGCGGGAGGTTGGGCCTCTCATACGTGCTTGTGAAGTTGTGGATGAATGCACTCGTGAAGTCCTCCCAGCAGTTCACACTATCCTTGGGCAAACTATTCAACCACGTCCGAGCCGAACCCTGCAACATCAAAGGTGCATAGCGGACTGCTACCCGTCGATTGCCTCCTGCAATGCGCACCGCCGTCAGGTAATCGGACAACCAGTCTTCGGGCTTCACAGACCCATTGTACTTGGGCGTATCTCTCGGCAGCGTGAAGCCTTTGGGAAACTTCTCCGTCCGAATGCGATGACCGAAACATGATGGGCCAGCTTCTCCCTCTTCATCTTCCTGAGCCTCCTTCTCCAGGAGCTCAATGCGATGCCTTGCATCATTTTGGCCGATTTGACGAGGGCCAAGTCGAGCGCTAATTGCTGGTCTTGGCGCCAATTGCTGCGGCATGTCATTGCGCCTGCTGTTGACTGCTGGCTCTTCCATTCTTCTGCTTGCTGCTGGAGGTGGCCGATTGCTTCTGACCTTGCTCTCGTGCCGAGATGGGGCAGGTTGATGTCTGTTCTGGCGCGATGCATTCGGTCGCTGGCTAGCTCACGCATTCGGCCTCACAGTCCCCCTTGAGACCCCAAGTTCTGCATTCTGATGATCCATTGCAACGAGCCTCTGTTCCTTTGCGGCTTCTATCAGCTCACGCATTCGGCGCGACTGCTCACGCCGCTCATCTCCTTCCAGGTCTTCTAACTCAAGCGCTATCTGCTCGACTGCTCTCAAGTTCTTGTCCGGCGTGCTGTATGTTGGCCTTTGGATGAATGCCAACTGCGCTGGTTGCTCCGGTTGCACCGGCCTTCTCGGACGCTCCGGCTGCTCGGCCCCCGACAGCTGCTGGTTGACTGCTCTGCCTCGGCTTCTCAGATCTTCCAGGACTGCGGGCTCAATCGGCCGCCGCGGTCCTTCATGTGCTGCATTGTATTCCCTTGTGATGGCTCCCAGCCTACGCTCTTCTGCTAGCACTTGCTCAGCCCTACGAGCCAGAGCGAGCCGTGCTGTTTCCAGCTCCGTGTGCACCTGCTCCGGATCACCATTCCTGTTCACGGGTGTGTATAACACGTCCCGCAACGCACTGGTGCCGATTCGCTCTGCCGCATCAGCTACCTCCTTGGCCTTTCTTGCTGCGCTTGCCGGGTCGCGGTTGGTCGATGACGACGCTCCCGCCATCATGACGGCGGTGTGCACTCGGCCCTCCTCTCCGCCAGGTGCTGCATTGCAGCCCCTGGTCGAGAGCGGGTCTGTAGCACACGAGAAAATGCGGATATCTCTGGGATACGCCTCGGGGTAGCTGTCGATGAAGAGGCGATGACTGCCGACCTGCAGCGACACACCGGGCGGCAGGGGAACTCCAGCCCTGTACCGCGCCGAGTAATCCACCACATAGTCGATTGCCCCACGCCTTAGAATCAGGCCAGAGGCATGGCTTCCGCCCGATGCAGAGGAAAATCCCGTCCGGATCTTTACTCCAGTCGACGCCTCGGTCTGCCCCACGATGGGTGCCAACTGTCGTCGATATGTGACGTCAGATGCCATGGGATGGCTAAAGTGAGGGGAAGACGCGAGGGAGAGAATGTCGATGGTGCCGGAATCGGGTTGGGCACAAACACGGTGAGGACACCACGATGTACCCAGGTTCGGGGCTCTCTGGAGAGATAACACCCCTACTCCTGCTTATCTCTTGTATATCAATGATCTGACTACAATTACTGCTTCTCTATCTTCTCAGGGGAAGGAGAACACCGCCGCCGTGGGCAAGATCCTCTCCTGCTTCCCTGAGGAGTAACTACTAGCAGTGAATGAACTGAGAGGGAAGTGAGTTAATGGTGATCTAGAGTGGGGCGTCCCTCGCGCAGGAGGGGTACCCTGGCTCTTATAGTGTGAGTCCAGGGTACTTCGGTAACTTCATTGCCGACTGGGCCCAGCTGTCATCCTCTAATCGGCCTGGGCCCACCGACTGCTCCTCTCCGGGTGATCCGGAGCCTACGAGCGGCGGCCCATGCTGTAGACTCGTAAGGCCTAGGGATGAACAGTGAAGCTAGGAGGTGCGGTCTTGTCGCCCTGTCCGCGGAATCGGCGGAGAGGTCGACACCGTATCTCCATCAGATCTTCGACATGACTTGGCCTTCCTGCCACCCAGATATCTCGGGATATGGCATTTATGACCTCGTAATCATACCCCCGACTGGGTATTAGGTTGTTCCGATTGCGCCTGGACCGACTGGTGGTTCCTGGCAGGGTCGATTGCTCTGGGCAATCGGCCTTCTAGATACCAACCTCGGCCCAGCTGCAGACCAATCGGATGATCGTCTTGGTGAAGGAAGGGTGGACCGATTGCGCCTGGGCCGACTGCTGGTATTTGGTACGGCCGATTGACTTGGAGCAATCGGCCGTACCTCTGCCCAGCTCGGCCCAGCTGCGGCCCAATCGGTCCATCCTTGTCTTAAAAGGTTGCTTCCGCTTGGGTTAACCTACCCGGGTGCCAATCCCTCGACATATATACTCACACGACTCGGCCCACGGCCCAAGATTCGAATACAAATGGCCCATGGCCCACTACTTCCCGCGCACACCACCGTCTCGTCGTCCTGTCTCGATTAGCGACAGGTTCACTGCACTGACAAACATCCATTGGCTTAGATGGAAACAACAAGTGTACCTGGAGACCGGCCAATCAGCAGAACAAAAGCAGGGGAAGAGGTGACGGCGCCGTTCAACCTTGGCGAGGCGGCTGCTAGCAGCAAATCGTCACGGAGGCGACGGCGACACATTGGGGATTGACAATCAATCGGGAGCAGCGCCACTAGCATGTGATGGTCTTCTGCACAGCTGGGCGGCACTCCGGCAAGGCTCGACTCAACAGCCCATGATTTGTGCTCATCATGAGGCAATCGGCGTCCCTTGATGCTGCGGCAGCGGCGGACGCGGTGGGTTGGCGTTGATGCAAGGTTGGAGGCGGAAGACTAGCGCAGGGGGTCTCTGAGATAAGGATAAGGGGACGTTTGGGCTGGGCTTGTTTTTTATTTGTTTTTATTTCATTCCAAATAGGTCTGGACTTTAGAGGCTAGAAGAATATCTAATAGTTTAGATTCACTAAATTTTCCAGAATCCGTCGGTACTCAAAACTTAACAATTCTATATTCGTTATCAACCAGCTTAATGAGATGAACTCGATCCCCGTCTCAGTTTCTCATACAACGCACGGTAAAAAAGAAAATCAACACGATCAACTATTTAGTTTTTAGTTTAAAATTACATTTTATAAATCTGGGGTATTACAGATCTTTTCAAGAGGGTTAGTGTTTGACTTTGAGTTGTGGTAAATGAGATATGTGAAGAAGTTTTTATATTGTTCAGAGTGGCAAATGTGGAAATATGAGTGTTGGTATATGAAGAAGTTTTAGATTGTAATTCTGATGGCAAGTTCAGTACAGTCTGCCACCTTGCATTAGTTCATATATTCACTTTTTTCTAAGGCTAAGTTTTGAAGCAGAATTAATTTTTTCGGGGGATCATTTATAAGGTTTCTGTACAAGCATGAGTTAATTGTTTCATAGCTTGTTCAATTAATATATAATGTTTATTTCAACATTTAGTTTTCTTAAATTATAAAGGAGAGGTAATTAACTGCTAACGATCCTCCTTGGAATTTTTCTTTTTGTGTCCAGGCTTCAAGGTTCACTATACAAGCGATATATGCATTCAAATTAGTGTGAAGATCACATCTGCATTGATATTAAGGTTTGCCATTCTCTCACACAATGTTACATTGTTGTCACTCATCATTTTCCCCCTTTTTGCAGTTGTTGTGCATGTTTCATTCTTTTCCAATTTTTGTTGGTTTTAGAACCACGCCTTTATTTGTTATAAAGCAGGAGTTAGTCCAGACTCCATCAGTCTATTAGCAGCCTCCACCAGTTCAGGTGGTATCATTTTTCAACCTTCTATTTCATTTGTAAACCATCCAAACTTCATTGTCATATATATTTTCAGTTAAATTTTTCAATCAGTTTATGCAGTCTTCAGGTTAATTGTACACCTATCTCTACTCCTAAAGGGGGAGTCTGCGGTGGTGATGGTCCGTACATAGTTGTTTCGTTCGTTCGCTCGGCCCTCACCTCGACCGACTCCTTCGCTCGCTCCATCCATCGTTCTTTCCCAAACAAACCCATCAAACAGGCTCCTCTTCCTCTCCCCCGATTCCCTCCCTAGCCAGCCGCCGCCTCCACCGTCCACCTCGCCGCTGGGCGCCACGCCACCCTCTCCCCTTTCCCTCGACCTCTTTCCCTACCTGTTCCAGGAGGCGTACCGGCAGCAACTGGCCATGCTGGACAGGCTGTGGCGGCAGAAGCGCTGCCGGGATCGGCGCCTCTGCTCGCTCGTCGCTCCGCGTCTGGCGGCGCGTGAAGGGCGTCGTCTTCGCGACCATGTAGCTGCGCCGCGGACCAAGCACAGGGAGGAGCACCGACCACCACTGTAGCGATCTTTCCTTTATCGCGCGGAGATGACGCCGCCCGCCGGGATCTCGCGCAGCCATCACGGACCCCGTTGCGTCGCTGCCTGCCGGGTGCCGGCTGCCCTAATCCTTCCCCCGGCCGTGAGTCCTGAGCGCCTTCGTGATTCCGGCCAACTGCCCACACTTGCTGGCTCTACGTTGGCTCTTCTCCATAACCAGCATGGACGCGGATTTATAAAGCACAGGCGTCCCGGTCCCCTTATCCTGTCCGTACAGGAACAGTTGATATTTTCGAGATGCGTACCTGATCCAAGAGATTAGCAACGCGGTTTTCGTGAACAGGGATGCTTTCAGATGTCCTTTCGTAGGCCTGCGCCTGGCATGGACCCGCTGTCTACAGTGCAGCCTTTGTTCGTTTTTGTTTGCCAGTTTCGTGTGCTAGTAGTTCTACAGACATGTGCATGAAATAAAATATTGAACTTCACCTAAAGTCATCCATTTCGACGTTTTCGAAGACACGCATGGTTTCACTATGGGCGGGAGTGCGAGAAGAAAAATTAATAACAAAATAAAAAACATATACTTGACACAGATTTTTACGAACGAGACAAGTCCTACTAGAATGATCGGATCATTTGTGTCAATACTTGTTTTTTATTTTGAATATGTGATTAGCATGCCACATATATACTTATTTTTTGTTTTATGAATATTTACATGCATAGCATGTTATATTTGTCTCGTTAAATAAACTTGTACCAAGTACATTTTTTTCAATTTCAAATATGTGATTAGCAGACAACGTATTCATCTATTTTATCACCTACGAATATTTAGATATGTATCATGTTATATTAGGCTCTTTCGTAAAAACCATGCCAAATACAAGTTTTTTTCTTGTTTGAAATATGTAATGAGCAAGCCGCTTATTCATTCATTTTATGTCTCATGAATATTTACATGTATAATATGCTACATTTAGCATGTTTGTATAAACTTGTGCCAAGCACATGTTTTTTCCGATTTCAAATATGTGATGATCAATCCATATAAGACACGACAGAGCACACGCCGAGGTCCTTGGCGTATCTTACCTGCCACATGAATGATCCATGGTATTCGACCAGGTAAGACACGCCAGGTGAGTGCGTGGACATCTTTGGAGAGCGTGCGAACGTCACTGGAGAGCGCGTGAACATCATCGGAGACCACGCGGACATCGCCGCAGTGCATGCAAACATCGCCGTGGAGCACGCGGAGATCGTCGGAGAGCGTGTGGACGTCGCCGATGAGCGCGCAAATATCGACGGAGCGCGCGTGGATATTGTCGAAGAACAAGCGGACGTCGTCGGAGAGCGCGCGAACATCGTTGAAGTGCGCGTGGACATCGTTGGAGAGCGTGCAGACGTCGCTGGAGAGCGCGCGAACATCATCGGAGAGCATGCGGACATCGCCGCAGAGCGTGCAAACATCGCCGTGGAGCACGCAGAGATCGTCGGAGAGCGTGTGGACATCGCCGATGAGCGCATGAATATCGAGGGAGCGCGCGTGGATATTGTCGAAGAACACGCGGACGTCGTCAGAGAGCACGCGGACCTCGCCGTGAATCCTGCGAACATCGTCGAAGAGCGCGTGGACATCGTTGGAGAGCGTGCGGACGTCGCCGGAGAGTGCGCGAACATCATTGGAGAGCACGCGGACATCGCCGCAGAGCGTGCAAACATCACCGTGGAGCATGCGGAGATCGTCGGAGAGCGTGTGGACGTCGCTGATGAGCGCGCGAATATCGACGGAGCGCGCGTGGATATTTTAGAAGAACACGCGAAACGTCGTCGGAGAGCGCGCGGACCTCGCCGCGAAGCGTGCGAACATCGTCGAAGAGCACGCGGACATCGTCGGTCAGCACGAGGACTTCGTCGTAGAGCGCGCATATGTGGCCGACGAGCGCGCGTACATCATCGGAGAGCACGCAGACGTCGCCGCGGAGTGCACAGACATCGTCGTGGAGCGCGCAGATGTGGTCGGAGATCGCGCAGACGTTGCCGAGGAGCGCGCGAATACCCTTGGAGCGCGCGCAAACATCGTCAAAGAACGCGCGGACATCCTCGAAGAACGCGCATACTTGCCGCGGAGCGCGCACGTCGTCGTCGTGGAGCGCGCAAACCTCGCCGATGATAGCGCGAATATCGTCGGAGCGCGCGCGGACGTCGTCGGTGAACGCGCGGATATTGTCGAAGTTCGCGCGGACTTCGTCGGAGAGCGCGCGGACATTGCCCGGAGAGCACGAACATCATCGAAGAACACGCGGACGTCACCGTGGAGCGCGCAGACATCGTCGTGGAGCGCGCGAATGTGGTCGGAGAGCGCCCGCACCTCGCCGATGAGAGCGCGAATATCGTCGGAGCGCGCATGGATATCGTCGGTGAACGCGCGGATATTGTTGAAGTTTGCGCGAACTTCGCCGGAGAGCGCGCGGACATTGCCTGAAGAGCGCGAACATCATCGAAGAGCACGAGAACATCACCGTGGAGAGCGCGGATGTGGTCGGAGAGAGCGCGGACCTCGTCGATGAGAGCGCGAATATCGTCGGAGCGCACGCGGATGTTGTTGGAGAGCGCTCGGAACTCGTCGCAGAGCGTGCGAACATCATCGGAGAGTACACGGACGTCGCAGGTGAGCGCGCAGACGCCATCGACGAGCGCGAGGACTTCGCCATAAAGCGCGTGAACGTCGCCGCGGAGCGCGTGAACAATGTCGAAGAGCACGTGGACGTCGTTGATGAGCGTGCAAACGTCGTTGCGGAGCGTGCGAACATGGTTTGAGAGCACACCGACGTAGCCGGTGAGCGCGTGGACTTCGTCGGAGAGTGCGCGGACGTTGCCGCGGAGTGCGTGAACATCGTCGAAGAGCACGTAGATGTCGCCGGTGAGCATGCCAAGTACATGTTTTTTTTCTAGTTTCAAATATGTAATGAGCAATCCGCTTATCCATTCATTTTATGATTTACATGCATAACATGTTATATTTAGCGTGTTCGTATAAATTTGTGTCAAGCACATGTTTTTTTCGATTTCAAATCTGTGACGATCAAGTCATGTAAGACACGACAGAGCTCTAGGTGTGTCTTCTCAAGTAAGACACGCCGAGGTCCTTGGCGTGTCTTACCTGCCACATGAACGATCCACGGTATTCTGCGAGGCAAGACACGTCAGGTAAGCGCGCGGACGTCGTTGAAGAATGTGGTGACGTCGCTGCGGAGCACGTGAACATCATCGGTGAGCACGTGGACATCGCCGGCGATCGTGCGGACATCGTCGAAGAGCGTGCAACTATCGTCGGTGAGCGCGCGAACGTCGATGGAGAGTGCGCGAACGTCACCATTGGGCGCGCATACGTCGTCGGTGCGCGCGGACGTTGCCACGGATTTTTATGTCTCATAAATATTTACATGTATAGCATGCTATATTTAGCGTGTTCGTATGAACTTGTGCCAAGCACATTTTTTTTGATTTCAAATATACGATGATCAAATCACGTATTCATTCATTTTTTGTTTCATTAACATTTACTTATGTATCATACTATATTATTATTTTCATATGAACTTGTGCTAAGTACACGATTTATTTCAATTTCGGATATGTGATGAGCAAGGAACATATTCATTTATTTTATGTTTCATGAACATTTATTTATGTATCATGCTATATTTTAGCCTTTTCGTATCAATTTGTTGCATGCACATGTTTTTTTTTCTCGTATGAATCCCACTAGTAGAATTGAACGGTTCAGACCTTGTTTTTATATCATGCTATATTTGGCTCGTTCATATGAACTTGTGCCAAGTACGTATTATTTTCTTGATTTCAAATATGTAAAATGCTATATTTACGGACATAGAATTTATTTATATGTGGCTTGCTAGCTCATTGCATATGAGAAATCAAAAAAATTTGTACTCTATCATGTTATAGGCTTGTATGCATGAATTTGTCTCAAGTACATATTATATTTTCATATGTGACGAACAAGTTATTAAGTTATATATTCTTTCATTTAATGTTTTAATAACAATTACATGTGTATCACAAAAACTCATACCAAGCCTTTTTTTTTTGGATAATGATGAGCAAGCCTCCTACTCTCTTCGTTCAAAAATAAGTGTCTCGGATTACCTATATATATGGATGTATAAAAAATAAGTGTCCAGAAATATTGATTGTTCCTGTTCTAAGTATAACATCAGGTTATCAACGGATAAAAATACTCTCGAGTAACTTGTGGATATGCCGTGCATGCATGGAACAACCTTTTGCATGTTCCAAGTACATAATTCAGCTCTAGCGTGCAGCGCAACACTGTAGCAGCAGCGTAGCACTATAGCAGCAGCACATGCATGGGTTGAAAGGGGATCCAGTGTTACCTCTATACGCATGTCTTTCCATATCAATAGTGAGACTAGGCTACAAGTTCGTAGTTTTCTTTATTACTCCCTCCATTTTTAGTTATAAGATGTATATTTTTTGACACGGAATTTAAAACACATACGTTAAGAAAAAATTACAGAATGTTAAGTATTATAATGCAGATTCCTGGACTAGTCTGATGAGCATATAGGATGTAAATTTTTGTGTTCTTATTTTTAGATTTCTTTATCATCGCGTGCAAGTGGTAAATTTTTCTACATGACAACTTTGACTAATAATTGTCATCTATATACACCTAAAATTGTTGTTTAAAAACGTGTGGGTGGAATTGCCTCCGCTCACATGTGTGACACTTGTCTTTTCTGAATAAATAAAATACAAAAAAATGTACTTGACACGAGTCCATACGAACGAGCCAAGATATAGCATGAATGTAAATATTCATGAGACATAAAATAAATGAATACTGGCTTGATCATCACATATTTAAAATATATACAAAACATGTGCTTGGCACAAGTTCATAAGAACACATTAAAAATAGCATGTTACATGTAAATGTTCATGAGACAGAAAATGAATGAATATGTGGCTTGCTCATTACATATTTAAAATCAGAAAAATATATGTACTTGGCACATATTTGCATGATATGCATGTAAATATTGATGAGACATAATATTCATGAATAAGTTTTAAACCGCAGAGCGCCCATTTAGAAGTCTGAAGGTGACTTGGCACGGATTTTTACGAATGAGCCAAAACATGTACTTGGCACAGATTTAGTTTGGTTTTGGCCTTGGCATTCTTGAATAACTGTATGTGTGCATGAATTATGAGTAAAATTGAAGGTGGAGAGGGAGAGGACTAAAAAAACCAGAGTAGGAAGGGAAGGGCGGACAAAAGTTTGACGAAGCGAAAAAGAGATGCTCGGTAGAAAAGTTTGTCGCTTGGTCTTTTGGACCCATCTATATCACTGTGCTACAGCCCCAGCCTATGCCTAGCCTTTGCAGACGGTATGGCCTACCAACAGCAGAGATTAGAGACATGCAAACACAATTTGATTACCATTGCATGCTGACCAGCTCACATATCCCAATGCAAGCGTGCGCCCAGGATAGTAGGACAGGGACGCCTGTGCTTTACCAAACGTTTTCGTCCATAACCAAGGCACCTTGACCAATTTCATGGTACATCTCAGATCCATATTAAACATTGTATTCTTAATTACATTGCCATGTATCACGTTGCCTAGCTAACTAGCATCTGAACGTAGCAAATTGCTTTAAGCCCTTGTTAGCTGGTTTTTAAATCCTAAAGTTCTTTGCTTGATGATTAAATGTTCTTTAGTACTTCTATTTTATGTCCGAAATTTTACCCTATAGAAAAAAGAGCTGTTAGAAAAAATTAAATTGAAGAGAAACTGTATATGAGTGCTTGTTTTTTGCTAGGGTGATTCTATTCTGTAAGTAGAGTCTTTCTTTATTTCGTTTTGATGACATGCATGACAAAGTTGAGATAGAGCACGGCTTTGCCTGATTTTAGCCTTCATTAACAATTATGCGCATGGCTCTGCAGTGATGTAACATGGTATAGTTCAATGCTAAAGAGGAAAGAAGAGATTAATAGTCAACTTTAAAAAATCCTATAAGTTGTGGTGCTGCAACTCGTTCGCCATCCTCCAGTGCATGGACAAATCATAACTGGTGGCAGGGTTGATCCTCAGTTGCTCACCATGATTGCAACAGCCGTGAAGGCAGGACTGGGAAGGCTCCATGGACAGTAAGGTACTCAAATCCAATACCCATTTTCTTAAAATTCAATTATGTGTGGTCACTCATTCAATTATTTTGAAGTAAAATTTAATTGTCATGACAAAATCCATAGATTAAAGCAACATTTCTTAAGGGAAACATCATATGTTGAATTTTATCTCAAAATATGTTGAACACCATCACAATTGAATTGACCTCAAAACAACATTCCTTATGTGCATCCCTATAATTGGTCGCATCGACCGCAAGTCAAGGCATGAAGCTGGCAGGCCAACTAAACATTTGGTTTGTGCAAACTGCTTCACAAATCTTAGAATTGCGTGATAGAGACTTTCCTCCTAAGAAAACAAGATCGAAACAAGGAGGAGCCCGCCTCCGCGAAATGGCGATGGTGAGGAGATGAGTGGTGGAGGTGGCCTCACGCGGCAGCATGGGCGTCCGCCTACCGGGGTTACGCGGCATCAGGAGAGGAGAGCGACGTCGTCGTGATCGGCGGCGGCCCTGGTGTGTACATGGAGGCCATCAAGGCGGCGCAACTCGGGCTTAAGACCAGCTACATCGAGAAGAGGGGAACGCTCGGGGGAACCTGCCTCAATGTCGGTTGCATCCCGTACAAGGTACCTCCTGCTTCCTCCTCCTCCTCCTCTCTTCCCCTTTCCGTTTGAGGAATCCCGAAGCATCACGGTATATTGCTCTTTTCGTACGGACATTCTCTTGAACTAATCATAACGGCCTATGTATTGGGTAACTACTGCAGAAAGGTAAAACTGTGTTTGTTCTCTCTCAAGAGTTCAGGGACTCCTTTGCAGAATAGTGATGAAGGGGAAGTTCTTTTAGAGGCTTAAAAAAATAAGCCGCCCCTTCCCCAGTTTCTACCATAAGCCGTATATATCATTTGTTCGGGCTTCTGAACTAGCTATCCGATAACTAATTTAGAAGCCTTTATAAATTAAAGTGTGGCTTATTTTTTAAGCTGGGAAGGAGCAACTTATTTTGTAGGCCGACCAAAAAACTGGCCTGAAGAGATGTGGTATGTCTTCTTCCTATACAGAGCTAGGCATTTTTAAAATTATATGTTCGCATTGTTCATATGTATTTGGAATTTGATATTGCATCATGTAAGTGTGTGCAATTAAAAAATGAAATGGATTGCTTCTACTACCTTTTTCTCGCTGCGGTCACTTCAAAAAATTGTGATTTTCTCGAAAAGAACTGTGCATCCCGATGTGATGCTAGGCAATCAGTAGAGCACATAGGATTGGGAAACAAGATACTGTCAACATATATTGTTTTGTCACATGCAAAAGTGTTGAAGAGGATATATTGGAGCGGGCAAAGAAAAAATTGTCCAGACACCGACTGTCTTCATATCCTTTATGTAGTGTTTAACATGAGAATGCATGAGATGTGTTTAACTATTTTACTTATCTATTTCAGGTTCTTTATCGCTTGGTGATTCAGAAGCTGAATACTAAGGGCAAGCTTGAGAAGAAAGAAACAAAAAAGGGTGGCTCCATGTTTGATACCAAGAGAACAAGAACTTCCAGAGAAAAGACCAGGAAAGCAGATTGAATTAGTAAGCTTGATGGTTGGTTTTATGCAGTTAGAGGAATTAGTCTTAAGTTGAAGGATAATGCAATAGACAATGGTGAGGTGTATTGGTGAGGCTTTAGGTAAAACGGAGTGTCACTCTCGTCATCTAGATTACGGAATATGCTTATTGGTGATATGTTGTGGCACCTTTAATTGAAATTGATGTCTTAAACATCATTGGTGCAGGATGGTTATTTTTTTCGTTAATTTTTTATTCTAATTCTTTGTTCTAACATACCGCACATCGATTGTTTATCAAAGTTTTGTGGATGTAAAGTTTATTTTGTTTGTCAAAAACTTGTCAACCACAACTCACAACAAGGTTGACATCTCGGTGGATATCTTTGCATATTCTTTTCCCATTTCATTATGTTACAGAAAACGTGAAATGGGTGTGTTTTTATTTGTTAACAATCATTCAGAAGAGTAGGATGGGCAACAACCTTTGTGCCTTTCAGTTGTTTTTCATCCAATTGGAGTCATATCAAGATTGCATTTTCTTAAAATTAAGAAATATTGTTGTTAATTTTGGATGCCTGCTATCTTGAGGATGGAAATGCTAACATCCAAAATTAACCACATTTTTTCTCAATTTAAAAATAATGCAATCTTGATATTAGAATAAACCATTAGCAACATCACGAATTTTTCTATTTCTTCTCATGTTGAAATCAATAGTGATTTTAGAAAAATAGGTGAAAGGATCACATGATATATATCATTTTGTATATAAGGCAGTAAAAACACATTGTAGTGGTTGCCTTCATTCGTTGGCGCCGGTAATAGGCCTGGGACGTCATGGAGGGGAGAAGAGGGACGTGTGATGTCGTGGAGGGACGTGAGACACAATTAGAGGAAGGTGCCAGTTGAATATCATGGTGTCGAGGGGAGGTGCCAGAGAGAAGCCGTGGTGGGGAGACATGGTGGTGGCCATGATGTGGCGAAGAGAATAAGATTTGAGTGTGAGCGTTGTGCCATGTGGCGAGGGTATGAGAGAGTGAACTACTTTTTTAAGATGAAAAGAAAAGGAGTGGTTGTTTACTTTGTAAGGGAAAGGCAGCTGTTTGCTATGAGAGAATGCCACATTTATTTTATATAGTAAAAAATATTGCATACCCTAACAAGTTATATATAAAGAATAATAATCAACAAGTGATATAGATTTAAGTAGGATGCCACTTACTGCAACTAAAAACAGCCACCTACTTGCATTGGAAGGGCTAAAGATTCACCAAGTTTTGTATAAAAATATGAAATTACAATAAAAATTTAAAAGCCCGTAGCAACGCACGGGCATTCTACTAGTCAGGTAGTAATGTACAAGGCGGCGACGCCGACTGCCCAACGAGGCACGGACATCGGCGGCCGGCAACGCCGTTTTGGGGGGGGGGGGGGGGTGTTTGTCAAGAATTGGGACGGGAAAGAGATGAATGCGCCTAGGTTTGGTGATATTTTTTCTATAGAGAAAAAGAGTGCGTTCTGTGTGTAAGTACAAATGATTGTCTTTGGGCCAAGCCCAAATATTAATACTAAAACTAATAAAATGCAAACATTCCATCATTACGAAAATACATTTTCACGAAAAACAAACATTAAAATAGTTTTTCTAAAAAACCATTAAAATGGTCATTAAAAGTGTAATGATACACAACATCTTTATCGTCTATTTATCAAACTTGAAAGCTTTTTTACACACAATTCAACCTCTAATGATATGTCAAAATTTACGAAATAATTACCCCAATAATTTTTAAGAAATAATAAAAACAATGATATATTTTCATTTAATAAAAAGTTTTTGATCTAAAAAATAGAAAATAGAAAAATAAATTTCCCTCGTTAAATTAATTTTGAACTTCTTTGTTTGTATCTTAATTTACAGGTTATTTGTATCATTTGATACATGTAATCATCCGCACACCAATCATACAATAAGTAGGTGAGGTGCATGATGAAAATCAAAAAATGAACAATTGGGAGAATATATGTTTTTCTCCCGTTGCAACGCACGGGCATATTTCCTAGTAACGTAAAAATAAAGCGTAAACTAAAAAAAAATTGAGTTATAAAAGAATAAAGGAGAAGAAAACCAACCAAAATCTCGCCTCATGGTATATTTTTGTGATATAACTGCAATGACTTATGCAGAGGTTTGCAAAGTGCATGGTAACTGTCTTCGTAGAAAAACCTATATGCAATTTTGGAGTATAACCACAAAGTGAATCTTGCCTCTAGGACTAACCTGTGTGTTTAAGATGTCATGTTTTCCTGACCATGGGCATTGAATATGCCGATAACACATAGGATCATATTGTTATCTGAACAAGGGTGCTAAACCAACCTAATTGTATGATTTGCTTTGAGATTTCATCATCAATGTATTATGAGTAAAATCATCAGATGGGTTGACATTTTCATGTATCCTTATAGACCATGAGAATGTTGAGTACCTACATGCTGGAAGGTGTTCTTTGACTATTTTCTAACACTATCCGTAACAGGTGTGGCAATAACGACATTGTTTTTGTACACTCGAGAGTATGCTTAGGGACTTGATGATACGAAATGTGTGAATGAGAAAAGAACAAAACCGGTATGAGGAAAATTGGTGTAGTGATTAAGAGTTGATCACGAAGATACCAATATAATCTCACCTCATGAACAAAGAGATTGACATTTCAACCAGAGATTCACTTGAATTTATATTTGTGTAGGTCATAAAAGTGAATACTAAAAGTGTATAAATATTCGTGTGAGTGACACACACACACACACACACACACACACACACACACACATAGCTTGAAAACAAAGGAAACCCGCTTTAATTCCTTTGTGATATCCACACTCATATACTTCCATGTTCAGTTTGAAAAGTGATGCAGCCATCCCCCGGGCTCGAGGATTATTGTTTCGTGTTCTCCCACTGTTGGTTCAATGTTTTTCAAGGTTTGGTGGGTGGCATACAATCGAAAGAAGAAGAAGACTAGTATGATTTTCAATAAAATTTAGTTTTTTATTGGCCATTATGCGTTGAGTTATCTTCCGATTGCATTGGGTACTATTTTCCTTGATAACTAGTTGATACCCCGCGCGTTGCTGCGGGCATTATAGATGGTTTTCTTGTGATTTGTAAATAAAGCATGCAGAGTTTGAAGATAACTTTCACTTGAATATAAATTTATTAAGTGCAAGCCCTTTTAAATTTATCATTTCTTTGGCCAAGTAGGTTTCGAGTCGGAGAAGAAAAGCATCAGGTGGTTAGTCAAAAAATCAAAATAATAGAGTGAATAATATGGTCTGATATTATTATGTATATATTTATTAAGTGCAAGCCATTTTAAATTTATCATTTCTTTGCCCAAGTAGGTTTCGAGTCAGAAAAGAAAAGCATTAGATGGTTAGTCAAAAAAACAAAACAATAGAGTGAATAATATGGTCTGATATTATTATGTATCCCTTACATAAGGAATAAAGATACATACGTGGAGAAATCATAGCATTCTTCATATGGTAGAAGAAGAACAAAAAACTTTGACAAAAGAAGACAATAAATTTGATAAATCCATCGTTGCCAAGCCTTTATTCATAGGAGATGTCTGTAAGAACAACTACCCCTTTGCTTGTCATCATAATGACCTTTATTCATCTGAACGTGCCCAAGTATCTGTATTTTGAACGAACACGTTATATTTCAAACTGAAAAGGCATCGATACTTTGAATTATTAGATAGTTTGTAATTTGTGCCATTTAGGTTTTGAGGTGGAGATTTACCTTTAATTATTTGGAGGTTGGCGGGAAGATCTTTCAATGGTTGAATCTTCATGGCTGTATGAGATGAGTAAGTTAGCATTTTTTTGCCACAATGTAAGATAGGATATCTCTGGATGCACCACGTACCTTGTTTTTGGACGTTCGTTCTCATTGTCGTCACTAGTATGCAATATGGTGTTGCTGCGGGTAATGATGATGTCGCAATAAATAATATTTTTGAAGAGGTGAATTGTGGTGCACTAATAAATAGAGAGAAGATGATATACCTTTCATTATTGACATCAACATCTTTATCAAAATGTAGCTGCCTATTTGTATTTGATTTGATGACATAAGGTAAAATACTATAAGTTTTAATATGTAATATTAATTTTGGTGTGTAAATTTTATACCTAAATGGGTCATCAACGCCTTGTTTGTCTGAAACTTTATCTATAGCAATACTTGAAGACTGTGCGCACGGTGTAGTGATCCCTGATCTAGAATTGCATGCAAAAGTTTCATTGGGCAAAGAAAAAAGCTTAGAACCAAAGGCATAACAAATTAGATGGCAAACCTCTGAGATGTATTTGTGTTTGTGGGAGATGAGAGAGCTAATACATTTTTGTTTGTGGAGTCCTGAAAATGTGAGTCCGTTAGTAGAAATGGCAATATGATTTGTAAGTATAAAATAGGTACATTAGCCTAACATGTATCAAATATATAAGGTTCAATTTATGAACTAACCTCCACGAGTATTTGCTAGCCTACGTCTACGGCGAGATTCAGCTGTAATAGAAGGGTCTCTTTGAGGCAGTGTCACAGGTGACGATTGGCGCCGTCGACGACCACTTCGCCCCCATGGGACTCCCTGTTGGGGTGTAATACGGGAAGAACTTTCCCTCATATCCATGCTGATATAATTTGCAATATAAAAAAACTGAACTATTTGGAAAAAGGCCTAGAGGGAACCACAATTGTAGGTGAGCATTTTGATTGTTTAATCATGGAAGACAATAAATTATTCTACACAGTCGCACATAAATTACATCAATGGGACTAAAAGAAAATTCGTGTTAGAGAGACATACCGTTTGAAATAGGCTTGTTGGAACAAACAAAATGAGCTGAAGCAGAAACTTTTCTTCTCTTTGCCGGAACAAACCAAAATAAACTGAAGCAGAAAATCTTCTTTGCTGACAAAATGGCTGTTAGGGAAAAGGCACTTGAAACACTGCAAACAGAGAGCTGGTATTACAAATAGAGGATAGGATCATAGAATCGGCCACCTCCATGTTTCAGATCATCAAAAACTATGAAACTATTTCAGTATTGTTTTGTACGGATACATAGTAAATAGCAATTTGGTACATACATGGACATTACGTGAACATTACAGTACCACGAAGAAAGCACAGCACACGCACCTTGAATAGGATGACAAAATACTGGAGCTGGACCAATGGATTATCTCTGCGGGAATGAATACACGTAGACTGCAGCAACCTCCAACAACTGATGAGCGTCGGCCCAACCTACTGCTCCCATGAAGAAGATGGAGCCCCGCGTTTTCTGTCACCCGAGTGGTCGACCTCTGGCCTGTGAATCCGGGAACAAATTAGATGTGAAATTGGACTGCCCTAAAAAACATATGTGAAATTGGACTGCCCTAAAAAACAGGTGTGAAATACTTTGAGGGGCAGAGAGGCTACTGCCAGGTTTGAGAAAAGTGGCGGCCGAACCTTAGATGCAGACGCAGGGGCGGAGGGGTTACCCATCACGCCGTTGGATAAGGAACAGAGGGGTGGACTCGCGGATTGGCAGGCGCGACAACGAACACGGCGAGCAGGTTATTGGAGAAGAGGAAATCATGGATTGAAATACTGGATGCACTCATGGAACCGATGGAAGCCATTAAAACCGAGCAAGGGGAAGGTGTGAGGCCAACAGACGTTACTAATCCCACTTCGGGAGGAGTAAAATCAGCAGAAATAGGGGAGATCATGGTGGTGGGAGAGAGAACGTCGAGCACGAACAGAACGGCAGTCGATTCATGCGTCCGCATCGTGTCTGTCGCCGCGATCTATTCTTTTTTTCTCCCGACGGACTTGAGAGGATAAAAGCAAGGTGGACTGCACGACTCGGGGGGACGGGACACATGTGATACGGACTCGGTCGCCGGATCAGGATTTCAGAGGAAGAAGGCGAGCTGGGGATGGGAAATCGAGCGGCACGACTTCGGGCCAGTAAACTGCTTTGGGCCAGTAAACTGCGATGCTAAAAAAAGGTAGAAACATGTTAAAAGTGACGTGAACACCCTGCATGTTCAGCTTGCAAACATTTAATGAATATAGTGGGGATGAACTTTATAGATATTATAGATTATAGATTTAGTTATATGCCCTAATTCCACCTTCCCTAGCCGCCAAAAGACCTGCATCGTTCCAAGAACTCCACGAGGACCCTGGAAGGGGAGAAAGATCTTAGTTGAGACGAGATTCATCGCCAAAGAGTAACGAGAACCCTAACAGGAGGGGAAATAACGTAAAAAGAAAACGTAAACCGAAAAAAAATTGAGTTAGAAAATAATAAAGGAGAAGCAAACCAACCAAAATGTCCACGGATGGGCCGAAACCTCCAAGAACAAGAAAGAAGAACACAACAACAACAAGAACAGCAGTGGGCCGGGCTTGCTCGCAAGAGTATAAATAATAATAAGCTGGCGCACCGCACCTTTTCTTTCGGACAGCGCAAGGAACCACCCCTATTTTCTTCTTGGCGGAGGCGAAAGGAAGGCGGAGGAGGAACCCTAACCGCCTCAGGAAGGAGCGCACAGATCCACAAGGTACGCTCACTAAAACCTACCGAAATCTCCACGGATGCAACCCGATCGATGGTGTGTGTGTGTGTGGTTGTCTCTTGCCGCGGCCGGCCGGCCGGCGGTGGTGATTCGTGACGGCCTAGGCATCCTAATCCCTAACCAATTGTTCGCAGGCCGGCGACGATGGCAGCGGTTCGATGCGCGATGAGGAGGCTCGGTGGCTCCCTGCTCCAGCGAACGCAGGCGGCGGTCGCGGAGGAGGGGCGTCGGCTCGCGCCAAGCAGGCTCCTGCCCTCCCGCGGACTCTCCGGCGAGGTATCTGAACCAAAATTCACATTTTTATTCTCTCCTGATTTATGTATCTCTCTCACGGCATCAAGTATCGATGTAGCCAGCCGTGCAATCGAAACAGCAATATGCATGTGTCTCTACTGAAAACAAGAGCAAAATTACTTGCTTAGCATCGTCATATATCTATTAATTGTATTAGCTACAGCAAAACAATTTTTTTTTGAACTGTGAGCAAATTTACTTTCTTAGCATCGCCATATCTATCAATTGCTTAACCTGACCTGAACCTGTAATTCCCCACCCACCAAATCATATCATTAAGCAACTTATTTTCCTGGTTCATCTGAGCATGGCTTCTTACTCGTTCCTTGGGCAAATAATTAATTGCAACACATAAGATGGTTGTTGCTGTGGTTTTGATATCTTGAACCATCTCATCTTTTCTTGATGCATTTCCTAGTATAATTCTGTGACTTCATTTATCCATACACAATAAGTATAATTCCGTGACTTCATTTATCCATACACAATAAGTATATAGTTATCCCTCTGTTTCAAATTAGATGATTTCCATTTGTTCACATGCGTATCTAGACATGTACACAATTGAAAGTCATCTAATTTAGAACGGAGGGACTATGATTCTGTGACTTCACTTGTCCGTATACAATAAGTATATTTGATTCTGTAAATTCGCCCCTGAGTCTGATTCTTTCACTTCATTTCTCCATATACACTAAGTATGATTCTGTCACTAGTTGCTACACATGCGCCATGCATTCTGTATATATGTCGAACCTCACTTAGTTGACAGTAGACAAGACAGCATCCTTCTTACTTATTTACCAATCGCAACCAGCGCTTGCTTAGTGGTTGATGATGCAAAGTAAGTACACTGACCATTATCTATGTGCATCAATCCAGCATGCTCCCAAGACCCCGAATGGGGGGCAGCTCTCTTATAGAGAGTATCTCGAGACCCAGGCGGAATTCAGGGAAACGCTACGAAAGTTGGAAGAACATCGTAAGGCAACAAGACCAACTGCCTCTCAGGTGTAAGTACAATATCAGAGGATCAAACGAGATGCATGTAGATACAAGATTAATTGATCAGTTTCTTCCTTAATTTTCTGTTTGTTTGTTTGATAGGAGTTGATACATATAATCTCATTTGACCTACCTCTCTACCTGCAGGCAGGCTAAGACTCTGGTAGGTGGATCTGCCAAGTTGGCAATACTCTGTTTGTTGGTTGCTTCTGCTTTTGGTGGCAAGACCGCAAGAGGGTAGAAGCCCAGGCTGTTGCCAAGGAAGTGAAGACAAGATCGGAAAATGAGAACCAAAGATGGCCCCGGCATCTTTTCAGCTTACTATCATGATCTCTGCAGTTTGGTGGCTAGCTAGCACTATGTTGTGATATTGTGTGACATGGTATCATGTTATTATATCTCTTATCTATCCATCTCAGTAGATTGCATGCATGAAACTGTAGCTTGATGCGAACATACTTGAATGTACGCCTGGTTCCGAGGTGATGTAGCTTGTATGGTTCTGTTCTGTCTTGGTGCTTCTGGGCAAGCCTCCACCTTCACTGGGCAGGACCCGGATAAATCCTCTGTTCGGTGATCAAGGTTCACGCCTACAATGGAAGCCGCTGACCTCATTGCTGACCCCATTGTGTCTGCCGTTGGCCAGAAAGAGGAGCATGCCATTTGAGAGCGTGGGGCCGATTGCCCTACCTTTTTTGTTTCCTGTGTACGCTCGCTGAGTTGTGGCATGACGATCGCCGAACCTTGCACGTAGATCACCACCCTGTGGCATGCTGAACTCCGACCTATGGCATGTTGATCGTTGAACCTTGCACTTTTTTAGAAGCGGGAAGAGAGATTTTCAAATTTATGCGTTTTATCGCCGTATTGTGCGGGGCGACCCTGGGGCAGCGGCTCGGTGGCCGATCGCCCTCAATGCGATTTTAGCGTCGGCGGCCCCCCAAGCGGCGCTATTTTAGCGCCAAAAACTGCCCTGGTTGGCGAACGGCTGGAGATGCTCTTACACTAGGATCACACTGATCGCCGCAAAGCTAGATGATTGGTGTATGCTTCGTTTCCTGAGAATATATTGGTTCCTTGCGACGTAGTTTTCCATGAATATTCAAACTAGGGCGATACAATACGAAGATACCAATATAATCTCATCTCACGAACAAAGGGATTGACATTTCAACTAGAGATTCACTCGAATTTATATTCGTGTAGGTGCTAAAAGTGAATACTAAAAGTGTATAAATATTCGTGTGAGTGACACACACACACACATAGCTTGAAAAAATGGAAACCTACCTTTAACTCCTTTGTGATATCCACACTCATATACTTCCAGGTTCAGTTTGAAAAGTGCTACAGCCATCCCCGTGCTCGAGGATTATTGTTTCTTGTTCTTCCACTATTGGTTCAACGTTTTTCAAGGTTTGGTGGGTGGCACACAATCGAAAGAAGAAGAAGCCGAGTATGATTTTCAATATAATTTAGTTTTTTATTGGCCATTATGCGTTGAGTTATCTTCCAATTGCATTGGGTACTATTTACCTTGATAATTCAATTATGTTCCCTAATTCGACCTTCCCGAACCGTCAAAAGACCTGCATCGTTCCAAGAACTCCACGAGGACCCTGGGAGGGGAGAAAGATCTCAGTTGAAACGAGATTCATCGCCAAAGAGTAATAAGAACCCTAACAGAAGGGGAAATAACGTAAAAAGAACAGTTTTACTAGTTTCAGCCGTCTGAAAATGAATTCGTTTCAGTTCAAGACTCTGGTATGTGGATCTGCCAAGTTGGCAATACTCTGTTTTTTGGTTGCTTCTGCTTTTGGTGGCAAGACCGCAGGAGGGTAGAAGCCCAGGCTGTTGCCAAGGAAGTGAAGACAAGATCCGAACATGAGAACCAAAGATGTCCCTAGCATCTTTTCAGATTACTATTATGATCTCTGCAGTTTGGTGGCTAGCTAGCACTATGTTGTGATATTGTGTGACTTGGTACCATGTTATTATATCTCTTATCTATCTATCCCAGGAGATTGCATGCATGAAACTGTAGCTTGATGCGAACATACTTTAATGTACTCCTGGTTTCGAGGCGAAGAAGCTTGTATGGTTCTGTTCTGTCTTGGTGCTTCTGGTCAAGCCTCCACCTTCAATGGGCAGGAGCCGGATAAATCCTTTGTTCGGCGATCAAGGTTCACGCCTACAATGGAAGCCGCCGACCTAATCGCTAACCCCATTGTGTCTGTAGCCGGCCAGGAAGTGGAGCATGCCATTTGAGCGCGGGGCCGATCGCCCTATCTTTTTTGTTTCCCGCATACGCTCGCCAAGTTGTGGCATGACGATCGATGAACCTTGCACATAGATCTCCGCCCTGTGGCATGCTGAACGTCGACCTATGGCATGTTGATTGTCGAACCTTGCATTTTTTGGAAGCGGGAAGAGATTTTTTAAAATTTATGCGTTTTATCGCCGTATTGTGTGGGGCGAACCAGCGGCCGCGGCTCGGTAGCCGATCGCCCTCAGCGCGATTTTAGCGTCGGCGGCCCCCAAGCGGCGCTATGTAGCACTGAAAACTGCCCTGGGGGGCTGAACGGCTGGAGATGCTCTTACACTGGGATCACACTGATCGCCGCAAAGCTAGATGACTGGTATATGCTTCGTTTCCTGAGAATATCTCGGTTCCTCGCGACATAGTTTTCCATGAATATTCAAACTAGGGCGATAGGATTGTCTCCTGAACTGCAACAATTTACATCATGTTTGGAAACTTTGTGGACGCTGGCCTGGGATGGTGCGGACCCCTCTAAGGATCCAAAGGAGTCATCACCGTCAATGTAAGCTTCATCAGGTTAGACCAGTGCGGCAGGGAATTCCACAAGATCTCCGAGACCTTTGGAGCGCAACAGGAGCACGGAGAAATCGCCATGATAACGAGAAAAGACTATTCCCGGTAGCCAGCCTAAGCGAGCTCAAAATATCACTCGAGACTTCAGCATCGACAGCGACACGACAACCCATCAGGAAAGTGCGCTTGTCAAATTCCTCCGTGAGCACTGGAAAATCTTCGCATGGTGCCCATTCGACATGCCAAGAGTTCCCAGAGAATTCACCGAGCACTCTCTTCAAATCTTCCCCCAACACTAAGCCGGTCAAGCAGTCATTGTACCGCTTCTCAGAGCCTAAGCGCAGAGCCATCAACAAAGAATTCAACAGACTACTCGACGCGAAGTTCATCCGAGAAACAAAGAAGGCCACCTGGGTAGCCAACCCAGTGCTGGTTCCGTATAAAGACACGTCTGTCCTCCGCATTTGCGTCGACTACGGGCCCGTCAAAAAGCATTGTATGAAGGATCACTTTCCTCTACCCCGAATCGACCAAAAAATCAACTCCATGGCAGGCTGCGACCTCCTCTCCTTCCTTGATGTTTACAACAGCTACAACCAGATACGCATAAAGGTAGAAGACGAAGAGCACACGTCGTTCATCACACCTTTCGGCGTCTTCTGCTACATGACGATGCCCTTTGGGATGAAGAACGCGAGTGCCACGTACCAGCGCATGATGCAAGCCTACCTCAAGGATCAAATCGGCCGCAACGACCAAGTCTACGTCAATGACATCATCGTCAAAACATATCAAGCCAACACTCTCATTGACGACCTCCGCGAGACGTTCGCATCGCTCAACCACTACCGCATCAAGCTAAACTCGAAGAAGTGTGTGTTCGGGTTCCCAGAAGGGAATCTCCTCGGGTACCTGGTGTCCGCCCGCGGAATTGAGGCAAACCCGAAGAAGATCCAAGCACTCCTCACCATGAAGGAGCCGATCAAGCTTCGGGGCGTCCAACAGCTAACAGGGCGCCTAGCAGCGCTCAATCGCTTTATCAGCAGGCTCGGCGAGAGGACACTCCCTTTCTATTAGCTGCTGAAGAAGGGCGGAAAGTTCGAGTGGACGGACGAAGCTCGCATGGCATTCGCTGACCTCAAGCAAACACTGTTGACCCCCCAATACTTGCAATCCGTAGGGAGGGCGAGCCACTCTACCTCTACATCACCGCTAGAAGCCACGTCGTCATCACGTTATTCATCGTTGAGTGCTCGGAAGAAGGCAAGGCACACGGTGTTCAAAGGTCGGTATACTACCTCAGCGACGTCCTCATGAGTGCCCAGCAACGTTATCCACACCACCAGAAGCTCGTCTACTCCATCTTCACGACGCCCCGTAAAGTCTCGCACTACTTCGACAAGCACCCAGTAACAGTGGTTAGCAGTGCACGACTCACGGACATCCTCAATAGCCCCGACGCCACCGGATGTGTCGCCAAGTGGAACATAGAGCTCAGCCCATGGGATCTTACCTTCAAGCACCCGACAACAATCAAGGCACATGTTCTCCCTGAATTCGTCGTCGAGTGGATGGAGGTGCAGACCTCAGGCCCCCCAGACCTCTCCAACTCATGGGTGATATTCCTCGATGGATCAAAGAGACACCAAGGAGTCGGGGAAGGTGTCGCGTTGATATCCCCCAAGGAAGACAAGCTAAAATATGTTCTGCAGATCTTCGAGAAGCCATCAAACAATGAAGCAGAATACGAAGCACTCATCCACGACATGCTAATGTCCAAAGCATGTGACGCCACCCGACTGATGATCTACAACGATTCAAACCTCATCGTTCAACAAACAATGAAGGACGGCGACGTAGTCGCGAACAACATACTCGCGTACCAGAACCTGTACAACGTCCTCGAAGGAGACTTCGATGGATGCGAGCTCAACCATGTAGTGTGCGCTAACAACAAAGAAGCCGATGAACTAACCAACATAGGATCCACTCGAGGGTCAGTACCCCCGGGCGTGTTCCTCGAAAGCATGCATCAACCGCCGCTCCATAAAATCTCCAAAACCACTCGATCCCTCCACATCATACGTAGGGGCTGAGGTCATCGCTACTGTGGAACCAGAAGCACCAGGCTCCGCGGACGAGCCGGAGCAAGTATTGATCATCGAACTAGTGTGGACAATGCCCTTCCTCGACTACATGATACACAAACAGCTCCCACAGAACATCACATAAGCACGCCGCATCACCCATCGATAAAATTCCTTCACAATCATCAACGTCGAGCTATACAAGAGAAGCATCTCCCATGTACTCCAGAGATGCATTGAGCAAGATGACGACAAGGCTATACTCCTCGACATTCATGAGGGTATCTGCGGGCACCATGCCAGCAGTCGCACCCTGGTCGCCACAGCTTTCCGCATACGATTCTATTGGCCCACCACCATGCGGGACGCAAAAGGCATCGTACGATGCTGCATCGGGTGCCAGAAATTCGCCATAAAGCCACACGCACCCGCATTAGAGCTGAAGACGATAACCCTCGCATGGCCCTTCGCCACATGGGGACTCGACATGGTGGGACACTTAAGAAATCTTCCAAGGGCGGGCGTAGCCACCTTCTCGTAGCAGTCGACAAGTTCACCAAGCGGATCGAAGTGGTCCACATCACCAACTCGACTGCCACGACGATCGTGAACTTCATCAAGTCCATAATCTTCCGTTTTATCGTCCCCACAACATCATCACCGACAACAGAACCAACTTCACGGAGGAAGAATTCCAGAATTTCTGCAAAGAGTTTGGCATCAAGATCAACTATGGGTTTGTCGCGCACCCGCAGTCCAACGGACAAGTAGAAAAGGCCAACGGTCTCGTCTATGGAAGAACCAAGAAATGTCTGTGGGTGCCGCTTAGACAAGCTTCCGGGTCCAGGGTCGAGGAGCTACCAACTGTGCTTTGGAGCCTATGCATGATACATCCCAAACGTTTCTATAATTTCTGCTTGTTCCATGCTCTTTTAGGTGACATTGTTATGTGTTTTGCTACACTTCTATATCTTTTTACATATATTTGGACTAACCTACTAACTCAGTGCACCCAGTGCCAGTTTCTGTCTGCTGATGTCTATAAGTTGCAGGATTTTACCCATACTTACAGAGCTCCAAACATTCCAAGAAAATCAGATAAAAAAATCAGCATGACGGAGGCTTCCAGATCACTAAAGGAGTGCCGGAGGGGGGCCAGGGCCCACCCAGGCGGCCAGGTGGCACACCCCCCTCCCAGGTCGCGCCACTAGGGCGCCTAGGAGATGGGTCCATCCCCTGGTGCCCCTCTTCGGCCTATTTTTACCCCTCGCTCCGAAAACCCTTAGGGAGACCCCCGCATCGCCAATTTCCTCTCTGTTCCGCCGCCGCCGCGCTTCCAAGATCGGGAGCACCAGAAGACCTCTTCCCGGCACCCTGACGAAGGGAGGATTGACCTCCGGGAGCTTCTCCACCACCATGGACGCTTCCCAGATATGTCGTGAGTAGTCCCCCTTTGACCATTGGTCCATGACCAGTAGCATAATTAGCATTGCGGTGCGTTTATAATTCTGTCAGTTGCCCAGCTGTAATTTTTTTACCCAACTTAGCTATTTTATCGTCTTTTGGGAGAGAGACATCACTGTGAACATCATGGGATCCCGGTCCATATTTCCACCATAGTTTACACCTCCACTTTATTTCCTGCTTTTACTCTCCATTGCAATTAGCACTACTATCTATCCTTGTGCTTATTCCTTTGTAAACAACAAGGCCGAAGAGATTGATAACCTCTCTGTACTCGTTGGCAGCAAAGTTATATGTTGTGTGTGCAGGTCTAGGTAAAGTAAGTAACCTTGGGCTGTGAACGGTGCCATTGTTCACTTTACCACCTACTTTTCGTCCTTGGAGTCCTACAGGAGACATAAACCATATCCTCTAAGTTAGGGGAAAATTGCTGCTAGGCTACATCCAACCTTCCACTTGGGGTAACCAACGTGGAACGCTATCCTGCGCCAGCAAGTAAATTTCTGGCGCCGTTGTCGTGGACTCCGATCTTAAAGATAGGGGAGTTGCACACTATATTTTATCTTTGCTTTTTAGTCTTGTTAGTTTACCTTTTAGTTTTATCTTAGTGTCTTTTATCAAAAACCACAAAAAAATTGTTTGATTTATTCTTGCTTGCTGCTGCTACTATGGGTTCCACTGAAAACACTAAGTTGTGTGACTTCACTAGTATAAACAACAATGGCTTTATCAGCACTCCTATTGCTCCACCTGCCACTTCAGCACCTTCTTATGAATTTAAACCTGCTTTGCTGAATCTTGTTATGAAAGATCAATTCTCCGGTGCTGGAGATGCTTCTGCTTTGCACTTGAATAATTTTGTTGAGCTTTATGATAGGCAAAAGTACAAAGAAGTAGATGGTGATATTGTTAAACTTAAGATTTTTTTCCTTTCTCCTTGAGAGGAGGAGCTAAAGTGTGGCTTCAATCCTTTCCTAGGAATAGCATATATTTTTGGGATAAGTGCAAGGATGCTTTTATTGGGAAGTACTACACACCTGCTAAGATTATCCAGTTGTAACATTATGAATTTTAAGCAATTGGATAATGAACACGTTGCCCAAGCTTGGGAACACATGAAATCTCTTGTTAAGAATTTCCCTACACATGGTTTGACTACTTGGATGGTTATCCAGACTTTCTATGCAGGTTTGAACTTTACCTCGTGGAATCTGTTAGACTCGGCCGCGGGAGGAACCTTTATGTCAACTACACTTGGTGCTGCCACGAAGCTATTGGACGAGATGATGACAAACTACTCTCAATCGCACACCGAAAGAGTTCCAACAGGTAGGAAGGTAAACTCTATTGAGGAGATCTCCTCTTTAAATGAAAAAGTTGACATGATCATGTCTTTACTTACTAAGCAAGCTCCTATTGATCCTCATGATGTTCCTTTGAATTCTTTGGTTTCTCAAGAGCAAGTTGATGTTAATTTTATCTCTAGGAACAACTTTAATAATAATGCTTATAGGAGTAATTTTGGTAGCAAAAATCCTAGACCGTTCCCATCCAACAACTATGGGAACAACAACACTTATCCTAGCACCAGAAACTCCACTTTTGAAATAGAGAGCATGCTTAAGGACTTTATCACTTCTCAAAAAACCTTCAACAAGAGTGTAGAAGAGAAATTAGAAAAACTAGATAGTCTCTCTTTGAAGGTAGAAAATATAGCTCATGAGGTAGAGATGCTTAAAATTAGAACTTCTCAGGAAAGAAAAACTACACCCATGAATGCTATTCAAGTCCAAATTAATGAGAACATTAGAAAGCTAGCCAAACTTAAGGATAGATGGGCTAGAGAAAAGGAAGAGGAAGATATGATTAAGAGCCTTCCTACACACACTTGTATCTCCACTATACAAGTTGTTGAGGATCTCAAAACTTATAGCACCCAACACACCCCTAGTCCCATTGGACCTATTAATGGTGATGCTAATACATCAACTTTAGGACAAGAAGGTCCCAAAAATCTAGAGAATACCAAGAGAATGAGCTTAGATGACATCAACACCACTTTAATTAATGGTAGTGATCTTGATTTTTATAATTCTAGTCTTTCTGAAGTTATCACCTTTTTGCAAAGAGTGGCTAAAGACCCCCACACTAGCACACTCAACATTGCCTTCACAGAGCATATTACCAATGCTCCTATCAAAACTAGCGAGGGGAAGCTCAAGGTAGAGACTTCTATTCCTAGGAAGATATAAGATGGTTGGGATCCCATAGTCAAAATTAAATTGAATAATTTCTCTTGCTTTGCTTTATGTGATGTTGGAGCTAGTGCCTCCGTTATGCCCAAAAGAATGTATGATATGCTCAATTAGAAACCTTTTAATATATGTTATTTTGGTGTTCGACTTGTTGATTCTTTCGTAAAGAAACCTTTAGGGAGGATTGATGATGTTCTTATTATTGTCAATGATAATTATGTTCCCATTGATTTTCTTGTCATGGACATTCAGTGTGATCCCTCATATCCAATTATTTTGGGATGTCCTTTTCTCCGCATCGTTGGTGCTATCATTGACATGAAAGAAGGGACCATTATATTCCAATTCCCCCTCAAAAAGGGAATGGAATACTTCCCTCGAAAGAAGATTAAGTTACCTTATGAGTCTGTTACACGGGCAAGCTATTCTTTTGATATTGACAAAACTTGGTCTTTTTTGCATCATGCCTAGCTAAAAGGCATAAAAGAAAGCTCTTGTTTGGAGGCAACCAAATATGTTTTTACTTTCATTTTTACTGGTCTTGATGCTTGTTACTACTATACCAACATCATTGTATCTTTATTTTCAAGCTTTGTGCCAAGTTTTAGCCTCCGATTGCAAGAAAGTTCAAAAGTTGTGACATGCTGTCCAGAAATAGATTATGTCCCCTTGACGGAAAAATTAACCAAAAATCACCAGATCATCCTTTTGATCTGAATTTTTTTGACACTATGCTTCATACGATTAGCTTTCATGCGTATGTTCTGATTTTTTGATTGGAGTTGCATAAGTACCCCAAAAAAATTATTTACTACCTGCTGGTTTGTTTATCACAGATTATGCCACGTTTTGCATTTTCATCGTTTTGCAAATATTAAGCTTGCTTTTTCTTTGCAACAACTTTTTGGCAGTCATGAGAAACAATAGATCTTCATGAAAATCTTTATTTCCAGTGGAGAAAAACTATTTTATCATGGGTACTAACCACTCTAATTAGCTTATGATGAGTTTCGTATGAAGGGAGTTTTCAAGTATGCGAAGGAAGATGATGAAAGAATATTCGGGAGTGTCAAGCGCTCAAGCTTGGGGATGCCACCATGCACCCCCAAGAAATATCCAAGGAGACTCAAGCGTCTAAGCTTGGGGATGCTGTCGGGGGGATTACTCACAGCTAAGACCCGTCCAGAAGGCAGCACCCAAAAGGAAGACTTAGCTAGAAGACATGTACTAAAGAATACATGACACATGAGTCGGTCTGACGGAGACTCTCCTCCATGAGTCCGCCTGACGGAGACTCTCCTACATGAGACGGCCCGACGGAGACTCTCCTCCATGAGTCGGCCTGATGGAGACTCTCCTCCATGAGTCAGCATGACGGAGACTCTCCTCCATGAGTGGGCCTAACAGAGACTCTCCTCCATGAGTCGGCCTGACGGAGACTCTCCACCATGAGTCGGCCTGACAGAGACTCTCCTCGATGAGTCGGCCTGACGGAGACTCTCCTACATGAGTCGGCTTGACGGAGACTCTCCTCCAAGAGTCGGCCTGACGGAGACTCTCCTCCATGAGTCGGCCTGACGGAGACTCTCCTACATGAGTCGGACTGACGGAGACTCCTCTACAGGAGTCCACTTAACTTGGAAGATTACAAGACTTAGAGTAGGACTCGGATTGATATCCGAATTGTAATACAAAATGAGACTAGTTTGTATCAGGATAGGACTCTACATGTAAACCTCCCCCTTCCACCTATATAAGGAGGGGTAAGGCGCCCATAGAGGCTAAGTTCGCCAGAGTAGGATTCTTCAAGAGTAGGCTTTTGCCAGAGTAGGCTTCCGCCAAAGTAGGCTTTCGCCAGAGTAGGCTTTCGCCAAAGTAGGTGATACGTCCAAAACGTATCTATAATTTCTTCTTGCTCCATGCCTCTTTTGTGTGATATTGCTATGATATTGATGAACTTCCATACACTTTTGATCATATTTGGGCTAACCTATTAACTCAGTGCACCCCAGTGCCAGTTCCTGTTTTCTGCTGTTCTTCTATTTCAGGTTTCCCCCATATTAAAAGTGCTCCAAATATTCGGGAAAAATCCAATAAAAAATCAACGATACAGAAGCTTCGGGAATCACCGAGGGGGGGGGGGCAGAGGGGACCCACCAGGGCCCCAGGCGCCCTCCCGGCGCGCCCTAGGGTGGGGCCGCGCCAAGGGGCCGCCTGGACCCCTGGTGGCCCTCTGATTGCCCCGCTTCGCCTATATATTCCTCGTGACGTAAAACCCCCATGACGGGAACCCTTTTTCGCGATCTCTCCTCTGTTCCGTCGCCGCCGCGCTTCCAAGATCGGGAGCACCAGAAGACCTCTTCCCGGCACCCTACCTGATACGTCTCAAACGTATCTAATTTTCCAAACACTTTTGCTATTGTTTTGCCCTCATTCTTGCATGATTTGGACGAAACTAACCCGGACTAACGCTGTTTTCAGCAGAGCTGCCTGTATGGTTTTATTGTGTGCAGGAAAATGGATTTTTAGGTATCTTAGAAAATTCTGGGAAAATTCACAGAAAATCCACGCACCAGAAGCTTCCACCAGCCAGAAGAGGGGCCAGAGGGGGGCCAGAGGGGCCCCAGGCGCCTGGCTGGCGCGGCCCCACCCCTGGCCGCGCCGGGGGGGGCGCCTGGGAGGCCTCCACCTCCTCCCGTGCCCTACCTTGACTCCTATTTATTCTCGTGACGGGGAAACCCCAAGAGAGAAGTCGCTTTTCCAGTTTCCGTCGCGGAGCCGCCGCCACCCTCTGTTCTTCTTCGGGAGGGCTAATCTGGAGGCTGATTTGGCCTCCGGAGAGGGGAGATCGTCGCCATTGTCATCACCGTCACCAATCCATCCCTCCTCCATGACTTATCTTCACATGTGTGAGTAATTCCCTGCTGTAGGCAAAGGGGATGGTAGGGATTGGATGAGTTTGATCATGTAATAGTTCGTCAGATTGTTGGGGGCATGTTGCATATCATCTACTTTGGTGTTTATCTTCTTTGCTTCAACTTGTTGCTCTTAATGCTTGTCACTTTGGGCCCGAGTGCCATGTTTTCAGATCTGAACCCTATGTGTTTTCATGAATATATTTGTGTTCTAGATCCTATCTATGAGTTGTATGCACCTATTATGGTCCGGAACCGGCGATCCCAAAGGTGACAGCTTGGGACACCAAAGGGGATGGTCCATAATTTGAGGATTCCATGTATCCATTGAGTTTATTGCTTTGTTCCGGTGCTCTTTGATAGGATCACCTTAATCTCCATAAGTTCCCTTTGGCCCCGTTCGTAGCGGGATGGTAGGACAAAAGATGTTGTGAAAGTTCTTATTGCAAGCACGCACAACTACCTACGGGATACATGCCTAATGTTTGATATTTTCCTAGATGATCATTGATTTTCTGTGTGCCTAGCCCCGTGTTAGAATCTATTACATGTTCACTCTCATCCATGCAGCGCCCGACCATCCGTCTCCCTAGCCTACAGTGTTTTCAATCCTGCTGGTCATTAGTTGTTACTTTTGATGTTTACTTTTGCTGTCGCCACCATCACTATCATATTACCATTACCACTTATCTTTTGTTGCAAGCAAGTATATTTCAGGTGCGGTTGAATTGACAACTCAACTGTCAAAGCTTATAAATACTCTTTGGCTCCCCGTGTGTCGAATCAATAAATTGGGTTAACTTACCCGCGAAGACTATCTCGATCCCTTACGGTTGTGGGTCATCAAGTACCGTTTTCTGGCGCCGTTGCCGGGGAGCATAGCAATATTTACAAGTCTACTTGAAGTATCCTGTCTGCTGCACATCATCCGCTATGGGTAAGAAAGGAGACCCCAAGGTTCCGATCTTACCATCCCGTACAAGAAAAGGTACTGTTCTGAACACTAGTGCTACACTTGATTCACCTTCTGTTATGAGTAAGTTTGCTTCACCACCAGCACATGATGCTTCTACTGAGTCTGTCACTATGTCCGATGCTTTTGATGATGCTTCCACTACTCTTGATGATACTACTTTTCTTCGCTACTATATTGAAACTCAGACTGCTAAGGCTGCAGCAGAATCCAAGACCGAGACCCCTGCTACCTATATTCCTACCTGCAAAACCTTTGGTTACCCGTGCTTATATGAACTCAAGGAGAGAATCCTTGATGATGATTATGTTACTCTTGATGATGATTTTTGCAGGGAACTCAGAGAGTGCGTCGACTCTAACCCTGGTGCTGTTAAGGAGTTGCTCAAAAAGCACTCCATGAAGAACAAAGTTATTCCTGATCCTAAATTCGCCACATCTCCTATATGCATCACTGATCCTGATTATGATTTCTCTGTTGATCTTTCACTTATATCTACGGTCGAGGCTGACCCCTTTTATGGCAGAGAAAATGATGATGCTATAGCACACTTGACCAAACTCGCTGAGCTAGGTAACCTATTCACTACTGATGAGAAGATACGAAACTTCTATGTGGCCAAGCTTTTTCCTTTTTCTTTGAAGGAAGACGCTAAATCATGGTACGATGCACTACCCTATGGTTCCATTAAGAGTCCTCGGGACTTAGTCCAATTCTTTGTCGATAAATATTTACCAGCTCATATGCAACATGCTGCTTTGCAAAGAATCTATAACTTTAAACAATTGTAGGTTGAGCACCTCCCTAAAGCTTGGGGGAGGTTTTGTGATTTACTTAAGGTTATGCCGGGACATGGAGTCCCCAAGAATGAACTGCTTGATATATTTTACGCTGGTTTAACCGATGAATCCAGATCCTACCTGGATAGTTGTGCTAGTTGTGTTTTCAGGGAGAGAACACCGGACGATGCAGAAGAATTAATGTGCAAAATTGCCAAGAACTATGAAGATTGGTCCGTTCCTGAACCACTTCTACCACCGAAAAAGAGGGTCATGCTTGTTCTGAGACCCGAAGATATGCAAGAAGCAAAGAAGTCTATAAAGGAGAAAGGTATTAAAGCCGAAGACGTGAAGAATTTACCGCCTATTGAGAAGTTGTGTGAGCCTACTACTCGCCCTCCCTTGGTAGAGGTACACTCTCTATTAGACTTTACTGAAAGTGCCATCCCTAAAGGTAAGCCTCCCGACCAATGCTTAGATGAGCTTGATAATTTTATTATTAAGCAAGACCATTTTAATAGGAGGATACAAAGTCAGTTGCATGATAACTCTCTTGCTATCAAAAGTTTGTGTGGTGTTCTAGAAAGAACAGTTAATGATGTTAAATTTCTTGTTAAGCATTTTCATATGGTTCAAACTCAGCTTGAACAAATTTCTAATGTGCAAAAGGATTTGCTTGCTAATAATGACAAACAGGACATACAAGCTTATGGCATCAGAACTAGGGGTGGAACACACACCCTAGACCCACTCTATCCTGAGGGGCATCCAAAGAGGATCGAGCAAGATTCTCAAGTACAAGAAGAAGACGAGACTGTTAGCTCTCTGAAGAAAAAGAAGAAGAAGAAACACAAGGAGGCTGACAATCCCGATGATCCTATTACAAGTGAAAAGCCAGCTGTTGATCCTAACAGCATATCTACCTCCGATGCTGAAACAGAAGACAGTGCCGAGCCTGAAGAAAAGGACACGGAGAAGGATGATCCAACCAAAGTTAGAGAAGAAGAAACACCTGATAAACGCAAGAAGTACTCTAGAGAAGACTTCATCGCAAGAAGACATGGGAAGGAAAGAGAACCATGGATACAGAAACCCATGCCCTTTCTAGGTAAGTCCCTCAAATCTAAAGAAGAAGAGCATTACAATAAGTTTTGTGAATGGATGAAACCTCTTTTTCTTCAAATCCCTTTGACTGATGCTATTAAGTTACCTCCCTATTCGAAATATATGAAAGATATTGTCACAAATAAAAGAAAAGTTCCTAATGAGGCAATATCTACTATGCTTGCTAACTACTCTTTCAGTGGCAAGATTCCTGAGAAGCTTGGTGATCCAGGTATACCCACCATTCCTTGCTCCATAAAGAATAATTACGTCAGAACTGCTTTATGTGATCTTGGTGCAGGAGTGAGTGTTATGCCTTTCTCTCTTTACAAGAGGCTTTGTTTAGAGAAACTAATCCCTACAGATATCTCTCTTCAGATGGCTGACAAGTCAACAGCTGTCCCCATTGGTATTTGTGAGGATGTTCCCGTTGAAGTTGCTAAATGTTTGATCCTTACAGATTCTGTTGTGCTTGACATGCCCGAGGATGGGAGCATGTCCATTATTCTTGGTAGACCTTTTCTTAACACCGCAGGTGCTATTATTGATTGCAATAAAGGAAAGGTCACTTTCAACGTTGATGATAAAGAACACACGGTGTATTTTCCAAAGAAGATCGACAAAAGGAATGGCCTTAACTCTATAGAGAATGTTGAGACCGTGAAGATTGGAGAATGGGACTGTCCACTACATGTGCACCACAAAAACAAAACCATTATGGTGGGGACAATGTCCATTAAAGTAAAGGTGCAATGATCACTTCATAAGAGGTGAGACTTCTTGTTCTATATATCGTCGGTTTGTTGGTAAGACTTGATCAACCTTACTAGTGAGCTTGTTTTATATAGGTAAAAAGTTAAGCTTGTTATGTTTTCATTTGCTTTAGCTTTTATTCTCTTTGTTGTACCAAGTTTTTGTGTTTTTGAAGCTTCACAATACTAATCACCGCTTTAAGTTTTCAGAAAGTTTTGCAGCTTTTTGAACTCCGAGAAATTTTCAACAGTGAAGTTTTCAGAAAAAATCCAGAAAAAGAAAAATAAAAATTTCCATGCCAGGAGTGACCCAGAGGCACCTGGGGCTGACCAGGGGGGCCACCAGTGGCCCAGGCGGCCAGCTAGCGCGGCCTGCCCCCTGGCCGCGCCCATAGGGCGCCTGGGGCCCACAGGCCCCGTCTCCAGGTGAGTCTTCTTCCTCTCTCTCTCTTCCTTTCCAAAAACACGAGTTCTGGCCCTGGAACTTGCGTTCTTGCTGTTCGTGGAGGTAATTTTCGATCTCTCTCCACAACCCATCATTTGAGCTGAGAGTTTGAGCAAATACTCCCTGGTATGTAACTCCTCCACTCCTCCAAATAGATTTTTGGTTGGTGGCTTCATTTGTGAGTATTTAGTAGTTCTTGGTTCTGTTTAGATGAGCTTGCTTGCATGTGTAGAAGTTTATTTTCCAAGTTTTGATGCAAGTTTTTGCCTTAGGTAAGTGGGTTGAGTAGTTTGCCTTAACTCACTTTGTTTAAATCCTTGTTTTTGTAATTTGTCAAAAATTTCAGAAATGAGTTTGCTAGGAAAAGCAAAGGGGTGGCTTGGGAAGAAAATGCCCGAGCGCTCCGATCGAGTTACAAGAGCTGCAGCTTCACCCTCGACTGCTAGGATGAGCTACAACGAAGATCATGTGCCCTTAGAGTTGTTAGAGGACACAAATCCAGCACGTGCAATGACTTTCCCATGCAATGAATTCCTTGAAGCTGCAGGAATTAAGGAGGAGTTCTATAATCTTTGTGCTAATGCAGGTCTGATGCGGCTCGCAACGTGCCGTGTTGCTCTGTATCAAAAACTCACCTCCTGTTTCATTGACAGTTTTAGATATAACCTTGATACTGGTTCTGTTGAGTTTAAAATTTACAATAATCTTTTGACCATGCCTTTGGAAAAGTTTTGTGAAATAATAGGTGTGCCGAACGTTGGACTGACGACGAAGATAAGTTCTCAGCCCTCCGAGCTGAGAACCGTCTTCAACTCTCTCTGTAGCATGGACACGAGGGATATTCATCGGTCAAAAATCTCCAGCATCTTATTCCCACACATCAGGTATTTTGCGTATTATATTGCTAGAGGGGTGTTAGCTCGTGACAACACAAGCAACATTTCTGCGCCGGATATTGCTATCCTGGCAACCACCCTCTCAGGGAGGTTTGATTATAATGTGGGTGCCTTAATTGCTCGACGCCTTGCTATGAACGGTAACAAGGGAGATTTATTTGGTGGCGTTTACGCCACACATATCCTTGAGTCTCTTAATGGCACCCCACACCCTGATGATAAGCCTTTTACTTATTTAAGTTTTGATCTTGCTGCTATGAAGAGGCATAAGTTTGTCACCATGACTTCCGAGTTTGTTAACCTTGATTATATCTTGCGTTTCGGAGCCACCACGGAACGCAAGATCCGTCTACCTGCACCTCTTTTGTTCGATTTTTCTCGCAGGAACGGATGGTCCTTTGATGCTATCCAGTTCGATGAGTTCATGGTCCAGCATCAGTTTCATAACCCCATGGAGGGGGTTGTGCCCGATGAAGAGGAGCATGGTGAGTTACCACCTTTCCAGGGGGAGACCGTCACCCAGTTTGGTGAAGGGTCTTCCTCTGCTTGGAGCGCGGATCCTTCTTCGTGGGAGGATCCGAGGACTTCGGTGTACGCGCAGGAAGCCTCATACGACCCTTGGACTCACCAGTACCACCCTGGAGCAGGAGGCTCCTGGGGACATTAGCTACTACCAACTTAGGCCAAAATCCTAAACTTGGGGGAGTACGTGCCCTTCTCACTTTTCCATTGTAGTATCCGTTTTATTTTTTGTTCGCTTTGATCTTTTTGAAGTTTTTGCTTGTCCTTCTTTGATTCTTTCTTTGCAAAAACAACAAAAAGATTTTCTCTCTTCTTTTTATCTCGTTTAAACCTTTAAAAAAACCCAAAAAGATTTCCTTTCTCTCTTTAGTTTGCTTTGTTTTCAGAGTTCAGCTCGAGTCCGTGATGGCATTTGATTATATTTCCCACGTTCGATCGTGCAAGTGACAAGGCAGTAATGACGAAGATCGATGGAAGGGAAGCAACAAGGAAAACCGGTATGAACTCTTCTTGTTTCTACTTTTGTACATATGCATGTACTTATGATCTAGAGACCAGCTTGTAGCGACATAGTGCTATGTTTACAATGCTTTCCCAGTGTTCATGCTTTCCTTGTGGCTAATCTCAAATAGTTAGACTACATAATGTGTCGTTGAAATGATTTACATGCATTGCATTGTTCATGGTTTGGCATACTGAAGTGGTATTTCCCTTCGGAGAATTTTTGGATTGACTTGGCACATGTTCACACATGTTTATGACTAAAAAGTCTATTATGCCTTGATGATCTTTTTGTTTCAGAATAGTTATATCACTTTCATGCCCGATTCAATGTTGCTTTGTCGCTCTGCATGATTATGACAGTTATTGCTCTCTAGTTGGTCGCTTCCCAGTCTTTTGCTAGCCTTCGCTCGCACTAAGCGGAATTCTGCTTGTGCATCCAAAATCCTTGAAACCAGTTATTCCATATGAGTCCACCATACCTTCCTATATGTGGTATTTACCGTCCACCCCTAACTCAGACTTTCTTGTGCCATCTCGAAATTTATTCAAAAGCTTCCCTTTTGTAACCGTACAAGCTCATGGTGCGGTGAGGGAAAATCAGTATCTATCATGCCAAAGATATTGACGGAAGTTTTAACTAGTCATTTATAAAAAAAAGGGAAAGTTACACCTCCCCCATACTTGATGATGGAGTGAAATGGACCAAATGCTGCTTGTGATAGATGGAACGATACCCTCCTTCCATCCTTGAGGCAAAATAAAAGGTTCCGTAGACAATCAAAGGATTTATGGATAAGGGAATATGTGTAAGCAAAAGGCATTAATATGGTTGGCATGGGAGATATTGAGAGACCTTTACCGTTCACCGTTGACTGGAAAGTTGCACTTCTCAAAAATGTTCTTGTCTCTGTTTTCAAAACCAAGAGCTCTGGCACATGTTTAGTCTTTGCTTCCAACCACGGGTTTTCAACCTTGCCACCAAAAGCCACGGTTCGAGAGTCTCCCCTTCTTTCTTCAAAGCACCAACTATGAGAGCATAATTGTCATTCTTAGTGTAATGTGCATTGTCCCAAAGTATTACATTGTGTTCTGCATGCTTGTGTTATTGCTAGTCTGAAACTCTTAGCTCTAGTCACCTTTAAAACTCCGGAGGAGTTTCTGCATTTATGTTTTGCTTCACTAATGGAGGCTAGCGAAGTGCCGCTCAAGTATGTTCAAGCTATGTGCATTGTGATCTTGTCTTGATTTTCAGTAGCATATTATTTACTTTTAGTTGTTTGTGATTGATCACATGAAAGAAGAATTGCTTCGTGCATTGTCCTTATAGCATTGTTTCAATACTTGCTAAACTCTTTTCGTAGTACATGCTTATATACATCTAATGAAGCAAAAGAGTTTGTCAAAGTTTTCTTTGTCGCGTGCAGTTCGTTGAACTGAATTGCTTGAGGACAAGCAATATGCTAAGCTTGGGGGAGTTGATATGTCTCAAACGTATCTACTTTTCCAAACACTTTTGCTATTGTTTTTCCCTCATTCTTGCATGATTTGGACGAAACTAACCCGGACTAACGTTGTTTTCAGCAGAGCTGCCTTTATGGTTTTATTGGGTGCAGGAAAATGGATTTTTAGGTATCTCAGAAAATTCCGGGAAAATTCACAGAAAATCCACACACCAGAAGCTTCCACCAGCCAGAAGTGGGGCTAGAGGGGGGCCACAGGGGCCCCAGGCGCCTGGCTGGCGCGGCCCCACCCCTGGCCGCGCCGGGGGCCGCCTGGGAGGCCTCCACCTCCTCTCGTGCCCTACCTCGACTCCTATTTATTCTCGTGACGGGAAAACCCCAAGAAAGACGTCGCTTTTCTAGTTTCCGTCGCGGAGCCGCCGCCACCCTCTGTTCTTCTTCGGGAGGGCTAATCTGGAGGCTGATTTGGCCTCCGGATAGGGGAGATCATCGCCGTCGTCATCACCATCACCAATCCATCCCTCCTCCATGACTTATCTTCACATGTGTGAGTAATTCCCTGTTGTAGGCAAAGGGGATGGTAGGGATTGGATGAGTTTGATCATGTAATAGTTCGTCAGATTGTTGGGGGATCATCTACTTTGGTGTTTATCTTCTTTGCTTCAACTTGTTGCTCTTAATGCTTGTCACTTTGGGCCCGAGTGCCATGTTTTCAGATCTGAACCCTATGTGTTTTCATGAATATATTTGTGTTCTAGATCCTATCTATGAGTTGTATGCACCTATTATGGTCCGGAACCGGCGACCCCAAAAATGACAGCTTGGGACACCAAAGGGGATGGTCCATAATTTGAGGATTCCATGTATCCATTGAGTTTATTGCTTTGTTCCAGTGCTCTTTGACAGGAGCACCTTAATCTCCATAAGTTCCCTTTGGCCCCGTTCGTAGCGGGATGGTAGGACAAAAGATGTTGTGGAAGTTCTTATTGCAAGCACGCACAACTACCTACGGGATACATGCCTAATGTTTGATATTTGCCTAGATGATCATTACTTTTCTGTGTGCCTTGCCGCGTGTTAGAATCTATTACATGTTCACTCTCATCCATGCAGAGCCTAACCATCCGTCTCCCTAGCCTACAGTGTTTTCAATCCTGCTGGTCATTAGTTGTTACTTTTGCTGTTTACTTTTGCTGTCGCCACCATCACTATCATATTACCATTACCACTCATCTTTTGTTGCAAGCAAGTATATTTCAGGTGCGGTTGAATTGACAACTCAACTGTCAAAGCTTATAAATACTCTTTGGCTCCCCGTGTGTCGAATCAATAAATTGGGTTAACTTACCCGCGAAGACTATCTCGATCCCTTACGGTTGTGGGTCATCAACGTCAAAACAAAGTTCCTACACGGAAATATAACAAAGGACGTATATGTGATACGACCGGAATGTTTTGTCGATTCAAAGGATGCTAAAATAGATGCAAGCCTTGGATATCCAGTGATGGACTGAAGCTAGCACGATGGAGTTGGAATTTTCGTTATGATGAAATTGCCAAAAGAGTTTGTTTTCATCAGGAATAAACGAAGATGCTTGAATGTTCAAGAAAGTAAGTGGGAGCTGAATGATATTTCTAAAACCTTATGTAGATGACATATTGTTGATTGGAAATGATATAAATTTCTTGACACGAATAAGGACTTCATTGGAAATAGTTTTCAGTTGAAGAACTTGGGCTAATATAGCATTAGTATTGAGCATAGTGATCTATAAAGATAGTAAGTGCCTGATCATGCTAAAGCCAACACTACATATTCGAATGATACTAAAGTAGTTTAGTATGAAACGCCAAGAAACATGTTCTTGTCGAAGTCGTGGTGAAAAGTTGTTTGCAGAAATCGGTGTTGATGAACACAGATAGGCAAAGACACGTGAATTGAATTCCACTCACCTGTGTGTTTGGATTAATCATGTACACCATAATATGTAAAACAACCAGATATGTCCAGTGCTCCAAAAGGTTGTGAGCAAGATACCAAAGTGATCAATATGTTGATCATTGGACAAACAGTGAAAAGTTAAACTTATGATAGATAAGATATGTTTCTCGGAAAATGGAGATAATGAAGAGCTCGTTGTAATAAGATACACCAGCTGAATTTTTGATGTAAACAGTTACACCAATTCAGTCTTCATACTTACTCCGACCGATTTTCGATTTTAATTGGCATTATGTGTTTCACACGTAAGGGTGGCACAATATGAAGGAACTGTGTTAAGTTAGATACTGTGGCGAATTCTACAACAGAGGCTAAGTATATTGTTGCTTAAAGAAGTAACAAGGGAGGGTATTTTGAATCATCAGTTCATTTATGAACATGGTATGGTTTCCTAGATGCTTGAAGCTCATGGAACATTGATGAATGATTTCATGACTTATTCTAAAGGAACCAAGGTCCTACCAAATGATCCAAAACATATACAAAGCTAAACTGATAAAATTAGTGAATTTTATGATAGCGTGAAAAAGTAAAGATATGCAAGATACAAACGGGTCTGAGACATCAGATTCGATGATGAAGTCTATACCACAAATGAAGCATGTATTACACCGGTATTCCATAGGTGTAAAGTGCTCAAGCACTGATAATATTATTGACTCTAGTGCAAGTGGGAGACTGTTGGGAATATGCCCTTGAGGCAATAATAAAATGTTATTATATATATTTCCATGTTCGTAATTAATGTTTATATTTCTGTGTTATAATTGCAATGACCCTGACTATGAGATTCAGAAGAAAACTCATTTGCATGTGTGGAAATGTAAACACCAAGAGTTCCTGGTTTAGCCTCTAAGACCAGCTCATGTGCTAACTGATGATTACGTTTTCTTAATCATGGACATTGTTCTTGTAACAAGGATGTCAGTAGCAATGAGAACATATTGTTAGCAGAACAATGATGTTGAACCGACCCCAGTATTGAATGATATACTTAGAGATCACATCGTAACAACGTTATAAGTCATATCATGAAATGTTATCATATACGTAATTCCTTAGACCATGAGAGTATCAAGTTGCTTCACACAGGAAGATGTGCTTTGGTTCTTAGATGAATCTTCCCGTTACTTGGAAGTAGTAAAATAAGTTCTGGGTACATTGGATAGTGTGTCTAGTAACTGTGATAGTTCAAGATTGGGATTTGCTCCTTCACGTTGAAGAAGATATTCACTTCGGGCCCACTCGGTATGACGGTATCCATTATAGTCTGGCCAGACGCATTGTGATCCAGTCACGGGGATACCGGAATACGATAACGAGAAAAGGGACAAACGAGCAAAGAGGATAACGAGTGGCTTGTGTTCAAGAAGTTGTTACACATGGGTGCCAAACTTCTCTCCTCTAACTTTGTCATATATCGCGAAGCAAAGGGAATGGTACATGACTAAACATAATGGTTCACTCGAAGTTTCTTCGTGTATGTGCGGGAGTCAACATGGGTGTCCATGGCTCCGCTGTTGATTATTGGCTATTGACAAAAGGATGTTGACCTATGTCCGGAAGATGCTCTGAGTCATGTCCGCATTATACCGAACCTATTGGGTCACACACTTAACGAGCAGTAGTCTGTTAGAATGCTGGAATGGTAGAAGGTTTAGTGGAAGCAAAACAGAATAGTTCATGCGGGCATCGGAAGTAGTTTCGGGTATTTATGGAATTGTTCATAAAGGCACCAGAAATAGTTCTGGGTATTTAAGGATATGTCTGGATCACTCTGGAATAGTCCCAGGTGGTTCAGGAACATATGAGAATGGTACTAGGGAAGTCCTGGATCAACCGGAATAGTTTCCAGATAATCGCCGGGCGTCCCGACAAACTTCGCGGTCATCGGGTGGCTTAAACTGTAACTCGGATGGTCTTGGAAAATATCTAGATGGTTCCGGAACGTCCGAGAACGGTCCCGGAAGGTCCTGGAAGTGCTCCAGAAGGTTCCGGAATGTCCCGAAACGATCCCGGAAGGTCCTGGAAGCTTCTGGAAGGTTCCGGAAGTTTCCGGGCAGTACCACTCACTACCCCATGCCCCTAGCCTTGGGGGGCAAGCCACCTAGGCTTCCCAAGTCGGCCATGGGGTGGGGGCGCCATAAGGGAGCAATCCTACTCCAAGTAGGATTGCAATCCACTTTGGAGTAGGATTCCCCGGTGGGAAGGACTCCCTTTGGGAGTAGGAGTCCCATAGGGACTCCACACCTCCCTTGGCCGGCCAAGGAGCCTCTTGGCCACCTATATAATGTTGGAGAGGAGTGGAGGGCGTAGCACAACTTGTCCCCAAGGCCTATGCGCCTCCCTCCCTCCTCTAAACCCCGTTGCTCCACAATTAGACCCCGGTTTAGACGTTGTTCTAGATTGGAATCCGTTAGGGTTTTCTCCCTCTAGTTTTCTCGGTGGCGTTCATCTCTGGACGGCGGAGCGCTGCTGGATTGCTGCTACGGAACGTGTGGATACTAATAGAGGGATCATATCTTTGGTCCTTCTCCGAGGAGCTTCTTCTTCTCGGAGATCTTGTTCGAGGGACTTGCTCGAGGGACTTGTGCGTGGGACGGATCGAGGTGCTTCTTCTTCCTCGGTGATCTTGATCGAGGGACTGTTTGTGGGACGATCCGCGAGATCTACTTCAACGAGCTACACCAACTCTACTTCCGCTACATCGGTTGGTGAGCCATGACCTTAAACCTTGTATGCCATCTTTCTTGGATGATCTTGGGATCTTGATTCGTAGGCCGAATTTTTTTTGTTTTCTACTACGTTTCCCATCAGTGGTATCATGAGCGATCCTTGATTAGATGCATGTTTAGTTCTAGATCATATGTGTGATATGAGGCATTGATTTTCTTGTTGCTTCCCTGTCATGTGATTTTTTCTATGCTTGATGGCAAGTTGAGGTTTTGCTACAAGGATTGAGTTCTCCATCGATCCCTCTATGTTGCTTTCAGTATGCTGGTTGCCTTGATCATGGTCTACATCAAACTCCTTGGATCTCATCTTAATCTCGCAATAGAAGATTTAACATGGAGGGGCTTGTGGATTTTATGAACTCAAATCCACACGGGGGTCACGCGTTGAACGAAGTTTGGCTTGTGGCATTAGTTGCTGCACGCACCCCGAACGTTAAACTAGCAACAATGAAGTATCGTGTTTGGTTTGTATAGGGAACAACGTTTTCATGTAACCTGCTAATCAACCACGATAAAAGTTGCAACAACCCGTGTAGATGGCGATCTAACTCGTTTTTGCAGAGTATGCATGTGATGTGGTATAGCCTTCAAGATTTGCAATGTGTTTGTCTGAGATGCTATATGTAATGTAATATTTATTCGCGACCTGCGTGTCGTGGTACGACATGATGACTGGAGTCATATGATTGTCACTTAATTATGGCCTGCGTGCCAGAACTGTTTATTAGCTCGAGGCAAAGCAATAGATAGATGCAAGGTGATGATCTACGATGCGGAGGTGGACCCCGACGCACATGCCGGAAGCCGTGGTGATGTTCCTGGCGCCAAGGACAAAGTTGGTGGACACGGTGACTTCAACCACTACGACGTGAAGACAATGAAGACTTCACGAAGCAAAGGACTATACTATATCACATAATTTTATGAACTGCATGTGATGTTTATCCCTTTGATGCACCCTTGTTTGATGCGGGCAGGAATTTATTTCAGGCCCCTCTGGCCCCTCCCGGGCTTTTCTCGAAGCTTCCGTCACGCTGATTTTTTATCTGAATTTTCCCGAATTTTTCTGGCACTTTTTATATGGGGGAAAACTGAAATAGAAAAACAGCAGAAAACAGGAACTGGCACTGGGGTGCACTGAGTTAATAGGTTAGTCCAAATATGATAAAAAAAATGTATGAAAGTGTATCTAGATCATAGCAATATCACACAAAACATGTATGGAGCAAGCAGAAATTATCGATACATTTTGGACGTATCAACATCCCCAAGCTTAATTCCTGCTCGTCCTCGACTAGGTAAATGATAACAAGCATAATTTCTATGGTGACATGCTAGCAACCATAAAAGAACTATGAAAAGTAAAGCAATCAAGGTCAGAGATTCAATTCAAGTCATAACAGGCAAGAGTCTATATTAGCATTGGAATAAGTAACAAAAGAACAAAAGGTGCAAGAGCTCTCGATGTTCGTGACTCGAATGTCTCCAAATGGTGTTTGCGTGCAAGAAAGGAGGATAGGGAATACGAGAAAAAAGTATTTTTGTTGAGAACTCAATCTACTAAAGTTTCACACTTGGTCCTCTTTGGAATCTTATCTTGACTCTTCCCCAGACCACTAGCCAGGTACAAGTCAATTTGATCCACTCCTTTTCGATATTTTGAGCACACATGCAATGGGTGAGCATAAGCACGAGAGTTGACACTTAGGATGGCAAAGAGAGAAATATGGTGGAGGAGGAAGACAAAAAGGATGAGAAAGGCTCACATCAATGAGGACAATCATAGGAAAGAGATGCCCAATGATAGATATGATGTGAGGAGTAGGGATTGCCATGCAATGGATGCACATACGAGCTAAGAAGCTCTCCAAACTATATGCATAAAGATCATCTCTATGGATTACAAAGATATAGAGGGAGTACTAGTGTGGATCTCTCAAAAGGATAGTAGTGTTGCCCCTTTCTCTCTTTTTATTTATTTTTCTATTTTTTGTATTTTTTTGGTGGCCTCAATGGCTCTTTCTATTTAACTCTCATTTGTCCTCTTTGGGATCTTTTAATGTGTCCACTTTGGGATCTTTTCCTCACTTAAGGGAAACACTCTATTTTACAAGAAGGTAAAGGAGATCTTTCACACTTTACAAGGTACTCAAAATCATAAAGAAGATGTAACTATCATGATGTATGCAATTTATGTCGCTGCCAGTGTAGCAGGAACATGTATGACATGAAGATCAAGTCATGAAGAGGTGGAAGTTGCATGGCAATGTAACTCGGAAAGGCTATGGAAATGCCTTGATAGGTAGGTATGGTGGCTGTTTTGAGGAAGGATAAAGGGAGGCTTATGATGACAGAGCGTATCATGCCAAGGGTTTGGATGTACCGGCGAAGGTGGACACCAACTCTCGGAGTGAGAAGAAGGCAATCGACGGCACAGGAAAGGCTAGCAACATAAGGGAAGGTGGAAGTGTCAACTCTCAATACTTACATTAGTCCGAAGAACTCATGCACTTATTATCGGTAACTCTCAATCTAATAAGGAGGTTCACAAAGAGACAAGTACCCTGAGGAGGAGTGTATGGGGGTTTGGTTATCCTTGCGCATCCTCGACTCATGGTACGTGAGTGTACTCTAATATTCGACCCCTCAGAAGAGTAGTGATCTATCTACTAGCTAGAGTTCTCAACTAGTTTTTTAGGTTTTGAAAATAAACACGGATTGCCCAAAATATGACACCTATCACTAATAGGCAAGAGCTCTTGACACCAAAAGTCCAAACATTACTCACAACAATGCCTCAAAACTATTGCAAGCTACTACTAAAATTAAATAGCAACCTCAATTACCTACTTTCAAGAAAAAACACAACTCAGTGCAACAACCAACTCTCTTAACAAGATAAACATGAAAACTAAAGAGTTTCAGCAACAAACTAAACAAAAGCCAAAGCTCTTGCTAAAGACAAACTAAGACTAAAACTAAACAAGGCAGTAGCTATGAAAAGATAAAGAACAGACAACAGCAAAAAGATAGGCAGGAAAAATCCTATGATGTGTTCTAGATTTTGAAAGTGGAGCGTGTTTCTCTCCCACACAAAGTAAGACGGGATCTAACTTGTTATGAAAAGCAATAAAAGCTAAAGAAACTAAAAATAAAACCTAAGAGCGAGACGCTCCAAGCATAGCACATAACACATGAAGTGATAAAAATATAGTGAGACGAAGGACGAACTGATGATGGTTGATGGAGAAGGGGATGCACGGGGGGCATCCCCAAGCTTAGACGCTTGAGTCTCCTTGTATATTTATTGTGGATGCATGGGGGCATCCCCAAGCTTGAGCGCTTGACACTCCTGGATCTTCTTTCATCATCTTCCATCGCACACTTGAAAACTCCCTTCATACATAACTCATCATAAGCTGATTAGACAGGTTAGTACCCTTAATAAACAAATTTTTTCTCCACTGCATATAAAGATATTCTTGAAGAGCTACTGTTTCCCAAGAGTGCCAAAAAATTCTTGCAAAGAAAAAGCAAGCTTAAGGTTTGCAAAAGTGAGGAGAGACAAAACGTGGCAGAATCTGTGAAAAACAGAACAGCAGATAGTAAAGAATTTTTTTGGGGTACTTCTGCAACTCAAATCAAAAAACTCAGAACATACGGAAGTTTCTTAATTGTATAGAGCATACTGTGTAAAAAATTCAGCTCAAAAAGATGAACTGGGATTTTTATGGAATGTTTCTGGTCACGAGGACAGAATCTGTTTTCTGGACAGCATGTCACAACTTTTACTTCACTTGCCGTAAGAGGCTATAACTTGGCACAAAGCTGAAAAGTAAAGATACAATGATGTTACTACAGTAGTAAAAATCATCAAGACACAAAAAAAGAAAAAAGAAAAACCTAAATTCGTTGCGGGCTGCCTCCCGAAAGCGCTTCTTTAAATCCATTAGCTAGGCATGATGCAAAAAGAAGAATCAAGTTTTATCAAGAGAAAGAGAATAACTAGCCTGAGTAACGGACTCAAAAGGTAACTTGATTTTCTTTCTAGGGAAGTGTTCCATCCCCTTTTTGAATGGGAATTGGAATTTTATATTCCCCTCTTTCATGTCAATAACCGCACCAACGGTGCGAAGAAAAGGACGTCCCAAAATGATTGGGCACAAAGGTTCACACTCTATATCCATAACAATAAAATCAACGGGAACATAGTTGTCATTGACAATGATAAGAACATCGTTGATCTTCCCCAAAGGTTTCTTTATGGAAGAATCAACAAGACGAACACCAAAAGAACAAGGCTCAAAAGGCTTCAATTCAAACATATCAAATATTCTTTTGGGCATAACAGAGGTACTAGCTCCAACATCACATAAAGCATAACAAGAGAAGTTATTCAATTTAATTTTGATCATAGGGTCCAAAACATCCTCTAGCTTCCTAGGTATGGAGGCTTATACTCTAAGCTTCTCCTCCCTAGTTTTGATAAGAGCATTTGTGATATGCTCCGTGAAGGCAAGATTAAGTGTGCTAGTGTGGGGGTCTCTAGACATTTTGTGTAACAAGCTAATAACTTCTGAGAGGGTGCAACTATCAAAATCAATATCACTACTATCAAAGGTGGTAGTAGTGTCATATAGGTTCACTTGTTTGAAACCCTCTATGTTCATAGGAGTTTATTTTTCTACGGTTGAGGTATTAGCATCACCATTAATAGGTCCAACGGGACTAGGAGTGCATTGGGTGCTAATAGTTTGAGTGTCCTCAACAATTTGGATAGTGGCAACTGTGTGGTGTGTAGGAAGGCTCTTAATTCTATCATCTTCCTCTTTTTCTCTAGCCCATCTTTCTTTAAGTTTAGCCATCATCCTAATATTTTCATTGATTTTCAACTGGATAGCATTAATAGGAGTGGCTTTATTCTCCTCAAGGGGAGAGGTTCTAATTTTGAGCATCTCATTATCAAGGGCTAAGCTTTCTACCTTCAAAGAGAGATTGTCTATTTTAGATAATTTCTCTTCTACATTTTTGTTGAAGGCTTTTTGGGTAGTGATAAGTTCTCTAAGCATTCTTTCTAATTCAGAAGAGGGGTTCTTGTTGCTAGGGTAAGTGTTGTTGTTCCCATAGTTAGATGGGAACGGTCTAGGATTGCTAGCAAATTTTCCCATATAAGCACTGTTGTTGAAGTTGTTTCTAGCAATAAAGTTCACATCTACTTGTTCTTGAGCAACCAAAGAATTTAAAGGAACATCATGAGGATCAATAGAAGGTTGCTTGGTAAGTAGAGACATAATTAAATCAACTTTTTCATTGAGGGAGGTAATTTCCTCGACAGAGTTTACCTTCCTACCTGTTGGAGCGCGTTCGGTGTGCCATTGGGAATAATTGGTCATTATCTCATCGAGAAACTTTGTGGCAGCACCAAGTGTAGTTGACATAAGGGTTCCTCCCGCGGCCGAATCTAACAGGTTCCGCGAGGTAAAGTTCAAGCCTGCATAAAAAGTCTGGATAACCATCCAAGTAGTCAAACCATGTGTAGGGCATTTCTTAACAACAGATTTCATTCGTTCCCAAGCTTGGGCAACGTGTTCATTATCCAATTTCTTGAAATTCATAATATTGCTCCTCAATTGGATATCTTAGCAGGAGGGTAGTACTTCCCTATAAAAGCATCTTTGCACTTATCCCAAGAATCTATGCTATTTCTAGGCAAAGATTGAAACCAGATTTTAGCATATCCCCTTAAAGAGAAAGGAAAGAGCTTAAGCTTAACAACATCACCTTCCACTTCTTTATACTTTTGCATATCACATAATTCAAAAAAATTATTCAAGTGTAAAGCAGCATCATCTCCAGCACCAGAGAATTGATCTCTCATAACAAGGTTTAGCAAAGCAGGTTTAATTTCATAAGAGGTAGCTGAAGTGGCAGGTGTGGCAATGGGAGTGCAGATAAAGTCTTGGTTGTTGTGACTAGTGAAGTCACACAACTTGGTGTTTTCTGTGGAACCCATAGTAGCAGCAAGTGTGGCAGATTTTTTTGTAGTTTTTGATAAAAGACACAAAGATAAAAACTGAAAGATAAACTAACAAGACTGAAAAAACAAAGGTAAAGGGTAGTGTGCAACTCCCCTATCTTAGCACTTGGAGTCCCCGGAAACAGCGCCAGAAATTGCTCTTGATGACGGCTTCTCGCCCTTTGTTGGTAGGCCCGAAGTGGAAGGCGTGATGCGGTACAGCAGCAAGTTTTCCCTCAGTAAAGATACCAAGGTTTGTCTCCAGTCGGACTCCAGAGATGATAAGTAGGTGTCAGCGGCGCAACTGACGCGGACCTGCACACAGACACAGATAACTTTGCTCCCAACGAAGTTCAGAGAGGTTGTCAATCTCTCGGGTCTTATTGTTCACAAATGATAAAACGCAAGGGGATAATGATAGCAACTTGAAAGTAAATGCAGAAAAGTAAATATAGCTTGGAAACAATAATGATGATATGGACCGGGATACGTGATGTTCGCTAGTGATGTCTCTCTCCCAAAAGACGATAAAAATGCTATGCGAGATAAACAAATTACAGAAAGGCAATTGACAGGATTAAGAACGCACCGCAATGCTAACTATGCTACAAAAGAAAGGAAGAGGTTCAAAAGCACGGGCGGTACGCCAAAGTAAGTAGACCGAAATCCATCTGCATCTACTACTAATCATCCACCTTGAGATATCTATCCAGAACATCTTGCTGGTATTAAGTTGCGAGCCCCACCCAAAGTGTAAACCCAAAGCAATAGACAACTGCATTAAAAAGAACTTTGCGTAAAGTAAACAATCCTTGTAACCACGGTTACAAGCACCGTTGTTTTCCCCCTTGTGGCAACAACACATCCCCTAGACTCATGTTTCTGTCACTCAAGCATGTCATCGGGGAGGCATGAACCCACAATCTAGCACAACGCTCCCTCTTGGAGTCACTACCTACTACTTGGCCAAAGCAATAAACATCAACGGAGAGCATGCAAGAATTACTTAGGAACAAAAATATAAGAGATAAAAACCAAATATATTACTCTATCACAATCTGAACATAATCTCATAATCTATCAGATACGATCAAACTCAACATAGCAATAACAGATATATTACAAAGGTGCCTCGATCATGTAGGGCAGCTCACGGGGTCTAAACAATGAAGATCAAAGAGGGGAGGAGAACATCACATAGCTACTGATCACGGACCCATGGTCCAAGGAAAACTACTCACGAGACATCCGGGGAGCATCCATGGTGGAGAGGAGACTCCCGGAGGTCAATCCTCCCTCCGGCAGGGTGCCGGGAAGAGGTCTTCTGGTGCTCCCGATCTTGGAAGCGCGGCGGCGGAGGAACAGAGGCGAGTTCGCGGAATAGGGTTCTTCTTCTGGAGTTTTCCCGTGACGGGGGATAAATAGGAGAAGGGGGGCAGCCAGAGGTGGACCAGGGGCCCCAGGCCCCTGGCCCCCCTGGCCCCTCCCGGGCTTTTCTCGAAGCTTCCGTCACGCTGATTTTTTATCTGAATTTTCCCGAATTTTTCTAGCACTTTTTATATGGGGGAAAACTGAAATAGAAAAACAGCAAAAACAGGAACTGACACTGGGGTGCACTGAGTTAATAGGTTAGTCCAAATATGATCAAAAATGTATGAAAGTGTATCTAGATCATAGCAATATCACACAAAACATGCATGGAGCAAGCAGAAATTATCGATACGTTTTGGACGTATCAGCCTCCCGAGCCTCCCCGTGCCTGCGGGATGAACTGCGCGTGCATGGGCTCCATTTTGGTGGCCTTGGCTTGCCAAATGGTGGCATGTGTCGCCGTGTTGCGCCACGCCGCCGCGTCGGTTGGTCACCGGCGTTGAGCCGCCGGCGAGCTGACATGGCCGGCGTCATTAGCACTAAACCCACCCCGCTAATGACCCCCTTAACCCACTGACACTCGGCCCCAGTGGCTTAATTAGCCACTGGTTAGATTAAACCAGCCGGATTAACCCCCTTCGCCACTAACATGGTGACCCCACATGTCATCCCCCCCCCACACGTCAGCCTGACGTCATGTCTACGCAGTAAATCATTTAAATTGATTTATTTAATTCCAGAAAATCCAAAAAAAGGCTGAAACTTTGAAAATTCATAGAAAATTCATATTAACTCCAAATTTAACATATAATATATGAAAAATGATCAGGAGAAAATAATCTATCCAAATATACAACTTTCAACTATGTTGGAGTTGAATTTAAAATGGGACCAGTAGCATTTGCTATTTTGATTAATTGGAATTTAATCAAATTAAATTCAAATGCTTTTGCAATTTGAACCTTAGGAACATGCCACATTTCACTTGAACATCAGAGGCATATCATACACATTTCAAGAGGAATTACATTGATCAAACAATAGCATTTATAACTTGGCTGAAATGAATTCAAATTGGAGTTTGAATTTGCAATTTCATTTGCAATATACTCCATTTAAATGGAATTGCCTCACACATCAGAAGCATATACATCAAGTTTCAACCTTCAACCATGTGATTGTGCATTGTACTTATTGTGCTCCCTTGCTTGTTGTTTGTCGAGTAGAGGTGGAACCGTAACAGGAGGCAGCCCCCTTTGTTGAAGATCCCGAGACTGAACCTCGTCAGCAAGGCAAGCAAACCCCCATTGATCATGTCGATAAAATCCCACTTCCCTCTCATGTCTCGCTTATGCATTGTATAGGATGATTACCATGCTACGTTTCTACCGCATAGATGAACCCATTCCTTTGCATGACCTATCATTTGTCACAGTAGTAAGCAAACCACAATCCTAGAAAATGTAGGAGTTGGTTGATATCATGTGGCCCCTGCAATTGTTACTGCTTATTGCATGCTTAGAGTGATACAATGTTGTTACTGTTATGTGAGTCGGGATGGTAGTGATCATGTTGATGATGGTGGAAGTGTGTTGGTGAATCTACCCTAATACAAGGTGAACGATGAGAGGCTGTGTAGGAGTACACAGTGGGTTGTCTCATTGAACACCGCCCTAAGTCCGAGTTCTTGTGTGGTGATCCAAGATGAAGAGTACAACCACACATTGGGCTCACTGACCCCTCTCAACCTATTAACTCATCCCTTTCAATGTCCAGATGTCGCAGTAGTTCGGAGTTCTGGTAGGTTTGTGGCATGGCTTCTAAGTGAGAGAATGGCTCAACCGAGACCGGCTTATGCACCACGCACACATCATCTGGGTCCACTTCGGTAAACCGGCCGGGTTCACGATAGTGGTAGCCAACCAAGATAGGCGTCTTTCTTGTACTAGATCGGCTATGAGGTAACAGTTGTGGTGAACATCCTCCCCGACACTTCTTGAACGGTGTCGAGTACAAATGCGGTAACTGATGATCATGTGTGTGTAGCGGTACACCCCTGCAGGGTTAACAAAACTATTCGAATAGCCGCGTCCGCGGTTATGGACTGCTTGGAAAGCTTAGCTTGATTATTAGACAACTTGAACTGGATACTTATAAAACTTACCAAGATAAGCGTGGGTGCTATGGCGTGCTTTCTCGTGGGGAAGTCGAGGAAGGCACCATAGTGGTGTAATTGGTTGGAGATGTAGTGGACTCGTGAACGCTTCTTACCTCAAGTCTGGTACTCGTAGTTCAGGAATAGCCAAGTCAAAGCTGGCACTTCTGCAATTGAACCCCACCTCCCTTTGCCTTGATACATGTGCATGAGTAGTATAGCTCCTATGTAAGTCTTGCTGAGTACGACTTTGTACTCACGTTTGCTTATTCTATGTTTTAGATGAACCCACTGACCCCGAAGGTGGATTCTTCCTCGAGCTCGACGACTGAAGACCAAGCTAGTGTAGTCCCAGTCAGCAGACTGGTTCCCTCGTGGAGGGTTTTGTGTTTAAATAAGGCTTCTTAAGCCATTTGTTAAGTTTGTCTGTACTCAGACCTACTCTGCTTCTGTTGGATGTTGTAATGTTGGATCACATACTTGTGATCTCTGTGTACACTCTGTGAGAGTTATCAATAAAATGTATACTTTGTAGAGAATTGCAATGATACCTGTTGTTCATACAAGGCATGTGTGTTGCGTGTATGTGTATAACATGCATGTCTTTGTATGGGTTTTCGAGACCTTAGTTGTGATCTGGCTGGCGGTCTTTTATACACCAAGTGGCCCTTAGATGTGCGCAGCTTGGGCATCACGGTGTGATTGCTCGAGACTCTGTCTCGTGCACACTTTGTGGTATGATCGAGCCCGCCCTAGACCCCGACTAGGTGATCGGGCTGGAGTAAGTCTATGTAAGAGTTATGAGATAGTCGATAGTATGGTTGAGGCGACTTGTCTGTGAATATGGGAGTTCATCACCCATATCATTAGACTTGTGTGCGGACGATGAGGACCCATCTCAGTGGATCATCCGGCCTGGATGGGATGCCCCTCACGTATGATGCTCTCCGAGAACGTTCTGTGCTTGGCCTTGTCTTCTTAGACAAGTGGGTACGGTTCTCGGCTCTTCATATGACTATGTCGTAGCGGGACTTGCATACGCTAACCCCGGGTCCCGACATTGACAACCTCTCTGAACTCGTTGGGAGCTAAGTTATTTGCTGTGTGTGCAGGTCCGGGTCAAGGAAGCAACTTTTGTCTTAAAAACGGTGACATTGTTTCCTTGCCACCTACTTGTCGATCTTGGAGTCCTACTGGTCGATCCTCAACCTTAGCATCTTCGCTAAGGGAAATTTGCCGCTACGCTACATCTCACCTTCCACTTTGGGTAAAACAACGAGGGGCGAGACGTAAACTCTCGTAATATCACTCACGAGGTCTCCAAAGTGGAAGCACAAAGAGGGGAGGAGAACATCACATAGCTACTAGTCATGGACACATGGTCCAAGGGGGACTACTCACAGCACATCCGGGAGGCGTCCATGGCGATGGATGGTCTCCCGGAGGGGGTTCCTCCTTCCGGCTTGGTGCCGGGGCAGCTTCTCCTGGCAGCCCCGATCTTGAAACGGCGGCGGCGGCGGTACAGAGAGGAGAACAGGAATAGCAGATCGATATTAGGGGCTTCCTCCGTGGGCACTAAATATAGGCCAAGGGGGGCACCAAGGGGGGCCACAGGGCAGCCAGGAGGGTGCCCGGCGCGCCCTAGGGTGGGGCCGCGCCAGGGACCCTCCTGGGGGCCTGGTGGGTCCACTCCCTTCCTTCCTTGGTTCTTCGGGAAGCTTCCGGGACGCTGATTTTTTATATAATTTTTCCGGAATTTATTTGGCACTTTTAATGGCCGGAAAACCTGAAATATAAAAATAGCAGAAAACAGGAACTGGCAACTGGGTGCACTGAGTTAATAGGTTAGTCCAAATATGATCAAAAGTATGAAAGTTCAAGCAAAACATGGCAAAGTCACACAAATCATGCATGGAGCAAGAAGAAATTATAGATACGTTTGGGACATATAAATGCCCCGGCTACTTCCGGCTAGTGATGAAGCCATGGATTTATTTGTTGAATCCTCGACGACCCTTGACGACCCTTGACCCTTCGACCCCTCGACGACCCCTCTCTAGTGTCAAATGATTCAACTAATAAAACCATGTCTTCATCATTAGGCGAAAGTAATAGGCGCATGATGGTACGAAGCTCTCCAAAGTTATTTTGTAACGGAGTCCCAGATAGGATAATTTGCTTTTTGATACAAAGTTCAGCAAGAGCCTTCCGAATATCGCTATTTGGAAGACATTTTCTGAAATTCGTACCAAAAAGTGAATCATCCTATCAGGAACTCCGTTCCAAAACAATTTTGGAGAACTTCGTACGTACCATCATGCCTCGGCTACTTCCGGTTAATGATGAAGCCATGGATTTATTTTTTGAATCCTCGACGACCCTCGACCTCTCGACGACCCTCGACCCCTCAACAACCCTCGACCCCTCGCGACCCCTCTCTAGTGTCAAAGGATTCAACAAATAAAACCATGTCTTCATCATTAGGAGAAAGTAACAGGCGCATGATGGTACAAAGCTCTCCAAAGTTATTTTGTAACGGAGTTCCAGATAGGATAATTTGTTTTTTGATACAAAGTTCAGCAAGAGCCTTCCGAATATCGCTATTTGCAAGACATTTGCTGAAATTTGTACCAAAAAGCGAATCATCCTATCAGGAACTCCGTTCCAAAACAAATTTGGAGAACGTCGTATGTACCATCATGCCCCGGCTACTTCCGGCTAATGATGAAGCCATGGATTTATTTGTTGAATCCTCGACGACCCTCGGCCCCTCGACCCCTCGACGACCCTCAACGATCCTCCACCCTCGAACCCTCGACGACCCTCCACCCTCGAACCCTCGGCGACCCTTGACCCCTCTCGGCGACCCTCGACCCTCTACGTATCGGCGCGTAGTTCCCGACCCTCGACCGCTCGGCGATCCTTGACACCCCTCTCGTTCCCGAATTTTTAAAATAGAGAAGAAGGAGAAAAAGAAGAAGAAGAAGGAATCTATTTTTTCTTCTTCTCCTCTTTTTTTCTTCCTCTCTCCCTCTTCTTCTCCTCTTCTTATTTTTCTCTTTCCCTCTCCTTCTTTTTCTTCTTCATTCTTCCTTCTTCCTCTTTTCTTCTCCCCCCAACACTAGAACATTTTAACTTAGTAAAATTGAGACTTATAAAACAGAACAAAAAAATTGAGATGAACAAAAAAATCTTTTAATTTTTCTTTTCTCTGTTTTTTTTATTTCTTCTTATTTTCCTTTTTCCCTCTCCTTTTTTTATTTCTTCTTCCTTCTTCCTCTTTCTTCTCGCCCATGGAGTTGGACCTCGGTATGTGTTGAGGCCGCAGTCCACATAGCACGCCACGTCCATGGCCATGGCCGTGGCCGGCGACGACCAGCGGCAAGCAGCGCGGGGCGGGCGCGGGCGCGGTGGGCAGGCGACGACCAGCGGAGGCGCACATGGGAGTGGAGCTCCGATCCCGTCCATGGGGTACCGACGGCGAGCACGTACAAATAAAATGTACAGGGAGGGAATGGGTGGAGGGGCTCACATCGAGGGCGGCGGCGGCGGCCGGAAAGGACGTGGGGGACCACGGCGACGACGGGGGCGGTGGTCGGGCAGCCTGACGGCGTCAGTGTCGTCTCCGGCGTCGTCGGGGGAAAATGGCGAGATGAGGAACTGAAAACTTCCAAGTGCTAGTTATATACCCAGAGCATTGGTCCCGGTTCGTGGCACCAACTGGTACCAATGCCCTCCTTTGGTTCCGGTTGGTGCCACTGATACGTCCAAAACGCATCTATCATTTATGCTTGCTCCATGCCTCTTTTGTGTGATATTGCTATGATATTGATGAACTTCCATACACTTTTGATCATATTTTGACTAACCTATTAACTCAGTGCACCCCAGTGCCAGTTCCTGTTTTCTGCTGTTTTCTATTTCAGGTTTCCCCCTTATTAAAAGTACCATAAAATCCGGAAAAAATATAGGAAAAATCAGCGTACCAGAAGCTTCGGAAGAGCCCGAGAGGGTCCAGAGGGGAGCCAAGGGGGCCCAGGCGGCCAGTGGGCGCGGCCAGGCCCCTGGCCGCGGGCCTGGCCGCGCCAGGGGGCGCCTGGAGCCCCTGGCCCACCTCTGGCTGCCCCCTTTCGCCTATTTATTCCCCATGACAAGAAACCCTCGGGGACGGAACCCTTTTTCGTGATCTCTCCTCTGTTCCGCCGCCGCCGCGCTTCCAAGATTGGGAGCACCAGAAGACCTCTTCTCGGCACCCTGCCGGAGGGAGGAATCACCTCCGGGAGCTTCTCCACCACCATGGATGCTTCCCGGATGAACGGTGAGTAGTTCACCTTGGACCATGGGTCCATGATTATTAGCTATGTGATGTTCTCCTTCCCTCTTTGTTCTTCATGGATTAGACCTCGTGAGCTGCCCTACATGATCGAGGCACATATGTAATCTTTCTGTTGTTGCTATGCTGAGTTTGCTGGGATCCGATGGATTATGAGATTATGTTCAGATTGTGATTGAGTTATATATTTGATTCTCTTCTTTTATATTTATGTTCTTGAGTAAGTAACTCTTGCATGTTCTCCGTTGCTGTTTATTGCTTTGGCCAAGTAGTAGGTAGTGACTCCAAGAGGGAGCGTTATGCATGATTGTGGGTTCATGCCCCTCGATGACTAGCTTGAGTGACAGAAACATGAGTCTAGGGGATGTGTTGTTGCCACAAGGGGGAAAACAACGGTGCTTGTACTTGCGGGTGCAAGGATTGTTTACTTTACGCAAAGTTCTTTAATGCAGTTGTCTGTTGCTTTGAGTTTACACTTTGGGTGGGATTCGCAACTTAATACCAGCGAGATGTTCTAGATAGATATCTCAAGGTGGATGATTAGTGGGTAGATGCAGATGGATTTCGGTCTACTTGTCTTGGCGTACCGCTCGTGCTTTTGAGCCTCTTACTTTCTGTTTTGCATAATTAGCATTGGTTTGCGCACACAATCCTGTCAGCTGTAATTTGTTTACCTCGCATGGCTATTTTATCGTCTTTTGGGAGAGAGACATCACTAGTGAACATCATAGGATCCCGGTCCATATTCCTCATACTATTTATATCTTCAATTTACTTTTAGTATTTACTTTTCCATGGCTATCACTATCATTATTATCCCGTGTGTTTTATCCTTTGTAAACAACAAGGATGGAGGAATTGACAACTCCTCTGTACTCGTTGGGAGCAAAGCTATCTGTTGTGTGTGCAGGTCCAGGTGAATTTAGCAATCCTTAGATTGTCAACGGCGCCAATTGTTCATTTCACCACCTACTTGTCGATCTTGGAGTCCTACGGGAGACGGTCTTTTCAACCTTGGTATCTTTACCAAGGGAAATTTGCCGCTACTCTACATCTCACCTTCCACTTGGGGTAAACAACGAGGGACGAGAAGCTATCTCGTGTATCAAGCAAATTTCTGGCGCCGTTGCCGGGGACTCCACTCTTCAAGATAGGGGAGTTGCACACTATCTTTTATCTTTGCTTTTTAGTCTTGTTGGTTTACCTTTCAGTTTTTGCTTTAGTGTCTTTTATCAAAAATCAAAAAAATAGTTATCTTGCTTTTAGTTATCCTTTCTGTTTAGTCAAGCATGTTAGGATTTGGTTCCTTGAGGGAATCTGAGGTCTTATACTTCCATCAAAGGGATGGATAAAAAATGAAGAAGGCTTGGGATAGAATTTCTGATGCACATAAGAGAGTTATGCCTTGGATACCTATAAAAATTGTGCTTAGAAATTTTTACCATGGTCTTTTTAGATGGTGCAAGAACTCTCTTGATATTATAGCTGAAGGGGATTTCTTAGCTTGTGATGAAGCTAGAGCTCTTGAAATTATACATGGTCTATCTAGTTACTTTGTTTATGATCATAGTTTGATAATGTTATAGATAGACTTGCTACTATTGAAAAGAGATTGGATGCTCTAGACTTGAAAAAGGCAAAGAAACCCCAGCCAAATAAGAAAGATGTTTATGAGATAGATGGTGACTGGGAACCCTTTGTTAGAATTAGCATCTCTAACCAAGACTTCCTTGCCTTTTGTGACATTGGATCTATGGTTTCTACTATGCCAAAAGTTGTTTATGATTCTTTAAAATTTAATATGGACAAATTATCATCCTATCATGAACATGCTAATGGAGATATTTCTAAGATCCAGGGAAGGATAAAAGAGGTACCAGTGACATTCCTTAAAGGGATTGCAATGGTTGATTTCTTCGTCATGAAGCCAAACCAAGGAAATATAGTGCTTGGAAGGGATTTCCTCCGAGCCGTGAAAGGCTTCATTGATATAGGTAAGGGAAAAATACGCCTACGCGGGAAAGCAAAAGGTATATACCTCTTTCCCAAAAGAAACAAGGATGAACTTGTTGAGGAACCATTTGAATCAATTTACAACTCCAATTGTTATGATGATCTTTGGTTCCTCCTTTTTTGCATTAAGCCTAGCTAATGGCTTTAAAGAAGCGCTTTCGGGAGGCAGCCCGCAATGAATTTAGGATTTACTTTTTGTTTTTCTTCTGTTTTTAATGGTCTTGATGATTGTTACTACTGTAGCAACATCATTGTATCTTTACTTTTCAAGCTTTGTGCCATTTATAGCCTCATATGACAAGGGAAGTGAAAGTTGTGACATGTTGTCCAGAAAATAGATTATGTCCTCGTGACTAGAAAAATCATAGAAAAATCCCAGTTCATCTTTTTGAGCTGAAATGTTTACACAACATGCTCTATACAATTACGGAACTTTCGTATGTTCTGAGTTTTTTTATTTGAGTTGCAGAAGTATCCCTAAAAAATTATTTTCTACCTGCTGGTCTGTTTTTCATAGATTCTGTCCTATTTTGCCTTTTCTTCGTTTTGAATACCTTAAGCTTGCTTTTTCTTTGCAAAAACTTTTTGGAAATCTTGAGAAACAGTAGCTCTTCAAGAATATCCTTACTTCCAGTAGAGAAAAAATTATTTTATTTTGGGTACTAACCTCGCTAATCAGATTATGATGAGTTATGTATGAAGGGAGTTGACGAGGGGGTGACCCCACGAGTCCTATGGATGAGCCTACCCGATGTACCCGAAGACAGAAGGCCCACAAAGATGTCGCCTGGGCCCAGCCTTGGCTCATTAGTGGCACCGACGTAGGAGTCCGCGACTCATACGGAAGGTGAAAACTTGTCGTACGGAACAAGATCAGGGTTAGGAAACCTCGTCTGTAATCCAGGACGGACTCCCCGAGACCTAGCCTAGTATATAAGGGCTAGGAGGGGAGACGTCAAGGACAGGCAATACACAATCTGTAACCCTAGCCTTGTGCGCACTAGCCTTGGCTCCCCTGTAATCGCCATCTCCAATCAATAACATCGAGCAGGAACGTATCCTCCTGTTAGCCGACGAGCTATCGTCCAACCTGTGCCTCTCATGACTAACCCAGGGTCCCTGACCATGGGATTTGCCGGGGTACATCCCCGTCAATTGGCACCGTTTGTGGGAACTACACAGGTTGGAATTACGATCTCGGTGGTTCCGTCTTCAGCAAGCCGCAACTCAAGGGCAACAACCAGATGCAATCCACCCGAGGAATTCAAGATCATGGCGAACATCTCTGCCGGCCAGGCGAGATCGTTCAGCCTGCAGCCGTGCCAAGACCAATACTACGGCGGCAACCGAGCCCACCGCCAGCGAAGGAGAACTCGGCGACCCAAAATAAAGGCGCGAGGGTTCCACATGGAGATCCCGATCGACGAGATGAAGCAAGAAGCAGAGGACCCACCGACCACTCGACGACCCACCACCACCCAGGCACCCGCCACACAACAAGACACCGACTCCGAGCTCGAGATCAGCGATCGCCAAGATCATCACCAACGAGGAAGAAATCGACGACCCAGAAGACAAGCGCAAGGATTCTACGAAGAGACCCCACTCGACGAGTCGAACTATACAGCCACGCGCTCGCCGACCACTCGACGACCCGTCGCCGTGCAGACATCTGCCGCCCACCGGGACAGCGACTCTGAAACTCAGACCGGCGAATACTATGACCCAGACCGAAGACCAGACGAATTCTCCAATCTTATAAGGAACCAGAATCTAAGTGAAGGAATCGAAATTGACTCGCGAGTCCATGAGCACCCGACAGACCACGCGATGTTCTTCCGAGTCTCAAGGAGGAAAAGCACGCAGGATCCAGCAAACTCACGGTCAGGGAACAACTAGAAGGACCCTGCACGATCCACTACTTCGAAGAAAACCAGGGATACATCAGATCGAGCCACACCCTGGGAGACTGTCGCCTGTTCAACAAACTCGCCGACAGCCTCAAGGAGGAAAAACAACAAGAAGCCAAGCGCACCCAACGAACCGAGCAGTCGCCCACTCAAGGACAGGTTTATACGATCCAAGAAGGCAAGGTATCGCAAGCCCAACAGGACGCCTACACCCTGCAAGCCAGAGCAGCCGAGAACCTAAACATAGTCGAAGTCTACCAGCTACACAACGTAGAAACCAGCATCAGGTTCTCCCAGAATGATCACCCGCCTGCAGTCCCAAGGCCGGGGCACGCGCCCCTGGTACTCGACGCCCAAGTCGGAGGGTACGACATGGACAGAATCTTCATGGACGGAGGCAGCAGCATGAACATAATCTTCGTCAGCACCCTACGCAAGATACTGATCCCACGATCAGTATGGAAGAAATCAAGCACCGTGTTATACGGAGTAGTCCCAGGAGAAGCAGCTACTTCCCTTGGACTAATCGAGCTCAAAGTCTTGTTTGGCAGCAGACGCAATTTCGCAAGACACACCCTCGAGTTTGAAGTACTCGATTGGAAATCACAATATCACGCCATATTGGGACGCCCAGTGTTCGCACAATTCATGGCAATTCCGCACTACACCTACCTCAAACTCAAGATGCCAGGATCCGCGGGGGTCATCACGCCAAATCAGACAAATCCGATAGCGATTTCCACAAAGTCTCCGACACCTTCGGAGCCAAGCAAGAACTCACAGAAATAGCCATGGAGACAGACAAAAGCATCTTTCCACTAGCAAGCCGAAGCGAGTCAAAAGATTATGGACGGGACTTCAGGATCGACAGCGACACGGTCACCCACTAGGCGCACCCGACGGACCCAAAAAAACAGTCCGCGTGTATGCCCACCTCCCGGAAGATCAAGCGGCTGCCCTCATCGCTTTCCTCCGCGAAGAATGGGAAATCTTCGCTTGGTGCCTAGCCGACATGCCAGGAGTACCGCGCGAGTTCGTGAAACACGCGTTGCGCATCAAGCCAAACACCAAAGCAGTAAAGCGCTACGGAGATTCTCAGAACCCAAGCGCAGAGCAATCGGAGAGGAGGTCAACGGACTACTCGACGCCCAATTCATCCGAGAGACGAAGAGAGCCACCTGGATTGCCAACCCTGTGCCGGTCCCCAAGAAAGACACAGACGTGCTGCGCATGTGCGTCGACTATGGGTCAGTCAACAAACACTGCCCAAAGAATCATTTTCCCTTGCCAAGAATCGATCAGATAATCGACTCGACAGCAGGATGCGATCTACTATCGTTCCTCGGTGCCTACTCAGGACACAATCAGGCCAGGATGGAGGAAAAAGACAAAGAGAACGCCTTGGCCATCACCCCTTGCGGCACATCCTGCCGCCCCAAAATGCCCTTCGGCCTAAACAACGCAGGAACAGTACACCAGCGAATGGCGCAAGCATACATGAGAAACCAGATCGGTGGAAACATCCAGGCCTACATAGACAAGATCATCACCACAATCAAAGAACTCGGACCAGAAGCAGACACAGAGGATGAAAACACAGGTGAACCAGCACAAGTGGCAGCCGCAAACCCAATAGTTAATGAAGAAGCCAACAACGCAGTCGAGGAGCCAGAGCCAGTCGCACCCGAGGACCCATCTTGAAGAGAGCCACTCCTCAGGTTCTTAATCGACGGCACCCTACCGCAGGACGTCGCAGAAGCCAAACGCATCAGTCGGCATTCCAAAACATTCACAGTAATCAACGGACAACTCTACAAGCACGGCATTTCTCAGGTCTTACAAAAATGCATAGACGAAGAAGACGGCAAAACCCTACTACTGGAGATCCACGAAGGCACCTGCGGGCATCATGCCAGCAGTCGAGCACTCATGGAAAAAGCCTTTCGAGCAGGACTCTATTGGCCAACAGCCATGAGAAACGCAGTGGACATCGTGCGGCGTTGCATCACCTGTCAAAAACTCGCCAGCAGACAGCACGATAGAGCCTCAGAACTCGATACCATACCACCATCATGGCCGTCGCCACCTGGGAACTCGACATGGTGGGCCCGCTCAAAAAATCATCAAAGGGAGGAAAAACTCACCTGCTAGTAGCAGTCGACAAGTTCACCAAGTGGATCGAAGCAGTGCCCATCACCAGCCACACAGCCCTCACGGCAGCAAATCTCATCAAATCAATCATCTTCAAGTTCGGGGTGCCACACAACATCATCACGGACAATGGCACGAACTTCACAGCGGCAGAATTCCAGAACTTCTACGAAGATTTGGGCATAAAAATCAACTACGCATTAGTCGCGCACCCGCAGTCCAACGACCAGGTGGAAAAAGCAAATGGCCTAGTATGCGGAGGACTCAAAAGGAGGCTCCTTGCACCACTCGAGCAGGCCGCGGGCAATTGGGTAGAAGAACTCCCTGCAGTACTATGGAGCCTGCGCACCACCCCAAACACCGCAACCCAGTACACACCTTTCTTCATGGTGTACGGGTCGGAGGCAGTACTACCACATGACTTCAAATTCGGGGTACCCCGAATCTCGGGGTACGAAGAAGAAGAAGCAGAAGAAGCACTGCAATATGACAAGGACACAGCAGACGAAGCAAGAGACACAGCCCTAGCAAGGTCAGAGGGATACCAGGACAAGCTGCACACTTACCAAAGCAGCCGCCTGCGCACCAGAACCTTCAACAAAGGTGACCTTGTCCTACGGGTCATACAAGAGAAGGTCCACAAGCTTGCCCCCCAATGGGAAGGACCGTTCATAATCACAGAAGTCATAGGAGGAGGCGCCTATAGGCTGAAGAACCCGAAGACTGACGAGGACGTGGGAAATCCATGGAACGTAGCGAACCTACGCCTGTTCTACCCATAGTCTCCACCAGTCATGCTCATCTGGCAGCTCATGTAAACCTTCAACGCAATAAAATGATGTTTCCCAAATACTATCACCTCAAAGCACTCGGGGGTTCGAGTACAAACTCCCCCCGAGAGACGCTATTGTCGCTCACGCGACTTCAACCAAAGCACTCGGGGGCTCGAGTACAAAATTCCCCCCGAGAGACGCTATCAACGCTCACGCGATCTTCACCCAAAGAACTCGGGGGCTCGAGTACAAAACTCCCCCCCCCCCCCCCGAGAGACTCTATCGTCGCTCACGCGATCTTTACCTAAAGCACTCGGGGGCTGGAGTACAAAACTCCCCCCGAGAGATGCTATCATCGCTCACGCGATCTTCACCCAAAGCACTCGGGGGCTCGAGTACAAAACTCCCCCCGAGAGACGCTATCGTCGCTCACGCGATCTTTACCTAAAGCACTCGGGGGCTCGAGTACAAAACTCCCCCCCGAGAGACGCTATCATCGCTCACGCGATCTTCACCCAAAGCACTCGGGGGCTCGGGTACAAAACTCCCCCCGAGAGACGCTATCGTCGCTCACGCGATCTCTATCCAAAGCACTCGGGGGCCCGAATACAAACCTCCCCCCCCCCCCCCCGAGAGACGCTATCGTCACTCACGTGATCTTCACTCAAAGCACTCGGGGGATCGAGCACCTCCTCCCCCCGAGAAACTCCCACGCAGTCCGAAAATTAAAGGGCCCAAGCAAAAACCACCTGACAGGCTTCACCTGCTGCAAAACGGTTCAGAATCAAAGAAAAGATACGGCTACAACCAGATGGAACACAAAATCACTCTGAAGAAATATGGACGGAGCGCGGGACGCAGACAATTCTTTAAGTCTTCACCTGATCGCCAACGATCACCTAAAGACTCGGGGGCTACTCCCATCGGGAGTGCTGACGCGCACCCGATAAAAGACAAAAAATAATGGAAGAACGACAAAGGAAACAAATCTCAGCCTACGTTCGACTCTCCGAATCAAACGTAGCCTCGGGGGCTACTCCCATCGGGAGCGCTGTCGCGCACCCGATAGAACCCACAGTGCAAAGTTTTGATGGACTCGAAGACAGCTCTCGATCGCAAAGGACTCGAACACAGCTCTCGGTCGCAAAAGGACTCGAAGACAAATTCCATTGCAAAGGCTCAAGCACAGTTCGCTTCACAAGGACCCGAAGATCATTCTCAGTACAAAAAGATTCAAAGCACATTTGATAGAAGGAAGCTCTGATTACTCGAAGGAAATGCTCATTACATGGAGAACTAACCTAGTTACAAAAGATACAAGCAGCCAATAAGCATACAGCATCAACCACCCAAGGAATTATGACTTCTACATGTGTGCCCATGCTGGGATGATTGGCACTAAGACAGCGAGCATCATCACAGACAAAGGAGGAGTCGAAGCAGCAGGCTCATGATGTCAAAGACATAACAAAAGGTGAAGCTCGACTTATTTGCGGAGCATTGAAGACAATGCTCCACCAGCTTCTTCTCCTGCTCCACCAGCTTCTTCTCCAGTTCCACCCGAGCTGCCAGCGAAGATGACACCGCCGCCTCCAGTTCTATAAGGTCACCTGGCGCGCCCGCTTGATCGGCGGCTTGACGTCGAGGTCCTCTTCAGAGCCGGAGGAGGAAGCAGTTGAAGATGGCTCGGCATCAGCACCCGAAGAGTCGCCGGAGGAGGAAGCAGTTGAATACGCAGACAAAGGACTCCTCGACCTGTCAGAACCATCGCTGCTTGTCTCCGGCCAGTACGGATCCATGCGGTTGCCGCTCGAGTCAAAGGCGCGGATGATAAGAGTGTCTTCACCATCAAAATGACAACAAAGAGTGTCACCATCACGCAAGTTCAAGCGTCGAGCAAACGACTTCCAACCAAGGCCAAGAAAAATCAAGCGGGAACTATCGATCTCCAACTTAACATAAGAAGGAGATCGAGCGCACCCCTGAAGATGAAGAAGCAATCCATCAAGACTGCGCTCAGAAACAAGGGCAGAAAATGTAGAAGGAAGCAGAATGCGAGCGGCGCTCCGGCCACGGACACGCAGGAGAAAATCATAGCGCCAAAAACCTTCCTCCGAGGAAGAAGAGGAAGGCGACGATGGTGCACCACGACGACCACCACGAGAAGAGCGTGGAGTACGACCACCGCGACCACGGCGAACCCGGCCGCGGCTAGTCGTACCTGCACCTCGCTTTAGCCCCATGAGAAGATGAAGAAGAGGAGCAAGATGGGCAGAGGACGAACGTTATTCCCAGATGAACAAAAGGGGGCTATTTATAGCACAAACCCAAGAGCACGCAGAAGCCCAGACGACGGGAGCAATTAATTCAACGACCAAGCATGACGGGCGACTCGAATTCCGAGACAAAGATGCCTTCACACAGGCGACACTGTGCGCTGGATGCGTCAAATCTCGCGCGTTTTCAATGCGTGCATCGATAACTCAACAGGCGGCTGTAGCACGCCACCAAAAGCCATCATTATGACCGGTCATGAAGACATGACGGTTAGCAGACAGAGCATCTTTGACGGCCCTCCATCAAGGAGATAGTTATCCTCACCAACAAGAGGTAAATCAAAGGGGCAGCGAACCGAAAATGCAGCCTGCAAGCACCGTTTTTACATGGTTTAAATACATTTTTCAAAATATATCTAACTCCCATCGGGAGCGTATCCACCCATGAGAGTTTCGGGTGCTCCCTCACCTAGAAGTAAAAACGTGCTCGAGTGATTACTCGCACCCATGAGAGTTTCAGGTGCTCCCTCACCTAGAAGTAAAAACGTGCTCGAGTTATTACACGCACCCATGAGAGTTTCGGGTGCTCCCTCACCATGACAGAAGATAAGCAGACTTGAACTCGCCAGATCGAATGGTCCCAGAGTATCGGGTGCTCCCTCACCCCGAGAGCAAAGCGATATTCGAGTGATTACGCGCAAAACTCTATGTACCCGAGTACTCGACGACCGCCCGAGAAAATACTCCCCTACATTACTCCTCGCCCGAGTACTCGGCAAAACTCCACGAGTGACCACTAAAACAGCTCACTTGATTGTTTATTCCAAGTGGGTGCATTATCTACTAGGCTTCGCGCCTCAATAAAAATACATATTCCTGGAACACGATACACTGTGCCCAGATGCCACGCAAGCTTAGCATGTAGGTAAGACCCCGCTGCGCATATCGTCCGGGCTGGGACTTGCCGCAGAGCGATTTCACTCCCAACCTTTTCCATGCGCTTTCATGATAGAAAAAGCCGGGCGGACGCGCCTAGCTATGAACTTTACTGGCGGCAATTGATCACTGTAAGACCTGCAGCGGCATGACTTTTGCTCAACACCAGTGTTCCAAGCTCATGTCGAGGGACATGAGTTTGATTGGGCTACTGCGCTTTTTGCCACTAGTGCAATTCACCAAGGCTCGACCAGTCGACTCCTTGGGACCTTTCAGCTTAGCATCCCTCGAAACATGTTTTGTCATGGCCCCAGACTGCCAGCGACCCGCGGTTGAACCGTGCATACATCAAAACGACGCAAGAATGGACTCGAGTCCCTGCGCGCCTCTTCGAGTCCCCCAGGAACTCGAGGGCCACTGACGAGGGGGTGACCCCATGACTCCTATGGATGAGCCTACCCGGTGTACCCGAAGACAGAAGGCCCACAAAGATGCCGCCTGGGCCCAGCCTTGGCCCATTAGTGGAACCGACGTAGGAGTCCGCGACTCATACGAAAGGTGCAAACTTGTCGTACGGAACAAGATCAGGGTTAGGAAACCTCATCTGTAATCCAGGACGGACTCCCCGAGACCTAGCCTGGTATATAAGGGTTAGGAGGGGAGACGTCAAGGACAGGCAATAAACAATTTGTAACCCTAGCCTTGTGCGCACTAGCCTTGGCTCCCCTGTAATCGCCATCTCCAATCAATAACATCGAGCAGGAACGTATCCTCCTGTTAGCCTACGAGCTATCGTCCAACCTGTGCCTCTCATGACTAACCCAGGGTCCCTGACCATGGGATTTTCCGGGGTACATCCCCGTCAGGAGTTTTCAAGTGTGCGAGGGAAGATGATAAAAGAAGATTCAGGAGTGTCAAGCGCTCAAGCTTGGGGATGCCCCCATGCATCCCCAAGAAATATTCAAGGAGACTCAAGCGTCTAAGCTTGGGGATGCCCCCGTGCATCCCCTTCTCCATCGACAATTATCAGTTCGTCTCTCGTTTCACTATATTTTTATCACTTCATGCGTTATGTGCTATTCTTGGAGCGTCTCGCTCTTAGGTTTTGTTTTTAGTGTTCTTTATCTTTGCTTTCTGTTCATAACAAGTTAGAGCCCAGCTTTCTTTGTGTGGGAGAGAAACACGCTCCAATTCCAAAATTTAGAACACAACATAGGACTTTTTCCTGCTTATCTTTGTTGTGTTTGTTCTTTATCTTTTCATAGCTACTGTCATTTTTTTCTCTTAGCTTTCATGCTTATCTTTTCAAACAGCTTTTGTTTAGTTTGTTGATGGATCTCTCTTGAGTTTGCATGTTTATCTTGTGTAGAGATTTTTCCTGTTGCACTGAGTTTTGTGTCTTGACTTGAAGTAGGTAATTGAGGTTGCTATTCTTTTTGTAGTAGTAACTTGCAAAAGTTTTGAGTTGTTGTTTTGAGTAATGTTTGGACTTTTGGTGTCAAGAGATTTAGCCTATTAGTGATAGATGTCGTATTTTGGGCAATCTGTGTTTATTTTCAAAACCTACAAATTAGTTGAGAACTCTAGCTACTAGATGGATCACTACTCTTCTGAGGGGTCGAATATTAGAGTACACTCACGTACCATGAGTCGAGGATGCGCAAGGATAACCAAACCCCCATACACTCCTCCTTGGGGTACTTGTATCTTTGTGAAACCTCCTTATTAGATTGAGAGTTACCGATAATAAGTGCATGAGTTCTTCGGACTAATGTGAGTATTCAAAAGTTGACACTTCCACCTTCCCATATTTTGCTAGCCTCTCATGTGCCGTGCATTGCTTTCTTCTCACTCCGAGAGTTGGCGTCCACCTTCGCCGGTACATCCAAACCCTTGGCATGATACGCTCTGTCATCATAAGCCTCATTATATCCTTCCTCAAAACAGCCACCATACCTACCTATCAAGGCATTTCCATAGCCTTTCCGAGATATATTGCCATGCAACATCCACCTTCTCATCACTTGATCTTCATGTCATACATGCTACTTGCTTGATCGATGAGCCGCATGCTAGTTGGGCCTTGCCCTAATCATTGCTACATGACGCGCTAGTATCATTGCATATCCTGCTACACTGGCAGAGGCATACATTTGCATACATCATGATATTTACATTTTCTTTATGATTTGAGTACTTTGTAAAGTGTGAAAGATCTCATATACTTCTTGTAATATATAGAGTGTTGCCCCTAAAGTGAGGAAAAGATCCCAAAGTGGACAAAATCAAAAGATCCCAAAGAGGACAAATTAAAAGATCCCAAAGAGGAAAAATGAGAGTTAAATAGAAAGAGCCATTGAGGCCACCAAAAAAATACAAAAAAATAGAAAAAAAAGAAAAAAAAGAGAGAAGGGGGCACACTACTATTCCTTTTGAGAGATCCACACTCGTACTCCTTCTTATATCTTGTACTCCATAGAGATTATCATTTATGCATATAGCTATGTGGGGACCTTCACACTATAGAACTTGGCTTGTATATTCCAATGATGAGCCTCCTCAAATGAGCTCTAGGTCTTCTTGAGCAAACAAGTTGGATGCACCCCCACTAGTTCCATTGGAAATCTTTTAGCTCATATGTGCATCCGTTGCATGGCAATCCGTACTCCTCACATCATATCTATCATTTGGCTTTATCCCGCCTATGATTGTCCTCATTGATGTGAGCCTTTCACACCTTTTTGTCTTCCTCCTCCACCATATTCTCTCTTTGCCATCCTAAGTGTCAACTTTATTGCTTACGCTCATCCATTGCATGAGTGCTCAAAATGTCGAAAAGGAGTGGATCATTTTGACTTGTACCTGGCTAGTGGTCTGGGGATGAGTCAAGATAAGATTCCAAAGAAGACCAAGTGTGAAACTTTAGTAGATTGAGTTCTCAACATAAAAAATATTTTTCTCGTATATCCCTATCCCCTTTCTTGCACGCAGACACCATTTGGAGACATTCGAGTCACGGACAGCGAGAGCTCTTGCACCTTTATGTTCTTATGTTGCTTGTTTCAATACTAGATATAGACTCTTGCCTGTTATGACTTGAATTGAATTGCATGCTTTGATTGCTTTACTTACAAACTTCTTATATGGTTGTTAGCATGTCACCACAGAAATTATGCTTGTTATCATTTACCTACTTGAGGACGAGCAGGAATTAAGCTTGGGGATGTTGATACGTCCAAAACGTATCTATAATTTTTGCTTGCTCCATGCCTCTTTTGGGTGATATTGCTATGATATTGATGAACTTCCATACACTTTTGATCATATTTGGACTAACCTATTAACTCAGTGCACCCCAATGCCAGTTCCTCTTTTCTGATGTTTTTCTATTTCAGGTTTCCCCCTTATTAAAAGTACCAGAAAAATTTCGGGAAAAATCAGCGTACCAGAAGCTTCGCGAAGAGCCTGAGAGGGGCCAGAGGGGAGACAGAGGGGAGCCAGGGGGGCCCAGGCGGCCAGTGGGCGCGGACAGGCCCCTGGCCGCGCCAGGGGGCGCCTGGAGCCCCTGGCCCACCTCTGGCTTCCCCCTTTCGCCTATTTATTCCCCGTGACGAGAAACCCTCGAAGACGGAACCCTTTTTCGCGATCTCTCCTCTCTTCCGCCGCAGCCACGCTTCCAAGATCGGGAGAACCAGAAGACCTCTTCTCGGCACCCTGCCGGAGGGAGGAACCACCTCTGGGAGCTTCTCCACCACCTCCGGGAGCTTCTCCGCCACCATGGATGCTTCCCGGATGAACCGTGAGTAGTTCACCTTGGACAATGGGTCCATGATCAGTAGCTATGTGATGTTATCCTCCCCTCTTTGTTCTTCATGGATTAGACCTCGTGAGCTGCCCTACATGATCGAGGCACATATGTAATCTTTCTGTTGTTGCTATGCTGAGTTTGCTGGGATCCGATGGATTATGAGATTATGTTCAGATTGTGATTGAGTTATATATTTGATTCTCTTCTTTTATATTTATGTTCTTGAGTAACTCTTGCATGTTCTCCATTGCTGTTTATTGCTTTGGCCAAGTAGTAGGTAGTGACTCCAAGAGGGAGCGTTATGCATGATTGTGGGTTCATGCCCTCCGATGACTAGCTTGAGTGACAGAAACATGAGTCTAGGGGATGTGTTGTTGCCACAAGGGGGAAAACAACGGTGCTTGTACTTGCGGGTGCAAGGATTGTTTACTTTACGCAAAGTTCTTTAATGCAGTTGTCTGTTGCTTTGAGTTTACACTTTGGGTGGGATTCGCAACTTAATACCAGCGAGATGTTCTGGATAGATATCTCAAGGTGGATGATTAGTGGGTAGATGCAGATGGATTTCGGTCTACTTGTCTTGGCGTACCGCCCGTGCTTTTGAGCCTCTTACTTTCTGTTTTGCATAATTAGCATTGGTTTGCGCACACAATCCTGTCAATTTCCCAGCTGTAATTTGTTTACCTCGCATGGCTATTTTATCGTCTTTTGGGAGAGAGACATCACTAGTGAACATCATAGGATCCCGGTCCATATTCCTCATACTATTTATATCTTCAATTTACTTTCAGTATTTACTTTTCCATGGCTATCACTATCATTATTATCCCGTGTGTTTTATCCTTTGTAAACAACAAGGATGGAGGAATTGACAACTCCTATGTACTCGTTGGGAGCAAAGCTATCTGTTGTGTGTGCAGGTCCAGGTGAAGTTAGCAATCCTTAGATTGTCAACGGCGCCAATTGTTCACTTCACCACCTACTTGTCGATCTTGGAGTCCTATGGGAGACGATCTTTTCAACCTTGGTATCTTTACCATGGGAAATTTGCCGCTACGCTACATCTCACCTTCCACTTGGGGTAACCAACGAGGGATGAGAAGCTATCTCGTGTCTCAGCCACCAACCGGAACCAAAGGTCTCTTTTCAGCAGCCCAAAGGGCGGGAAACAGAGACCTTTGGTTCCGGTTGGTGGCACCAACCGGAACCAAAGGTGGGCATTGGTACCGGTTGGTGCTACGAACCGGTAGCAATGCAACCCTTTCGTTCCGGTTGGTGCGACAAACCGGGACTCGCTAGTCGAGGGGCAGCCGGAGTGGTTTATAAGCATTGATGGGCGTACCACTTTGAGCTCCTCTCAAACGCAGGCTTTAGGGACTACCCTGTTACTCGTTCTTGTGGGCCTGCTGGGCCTGCTGGGGGCCTGGATCCTGGCCCAATATTGGGTTGCTAGTCGTATCCAGACCGTGTCAGCCCAGTAGGTGGCATTTTTTTCTCTGGAAAGGACCTTTAGTCCCGGTTGGTGGCACTAACCGGGACTACTAGTCTCTGGATTAGTCCCACTCGCTAACCGAAGCATGGTTAGAGGCCTTTAGTCCCGGTTGGTGCCACCAACCGGGACTAATAGTCTTTGGATTAGTCCCACCTCGCTAACCGAAGGTGGGTTAGAGGTGTTTATAAGCACGGGCTTTCCAGCACTTATTGTAGCATATCAAGCTTATTAAAAGTGGTAAACCGACGAATTCAACCCTAGTGGGTGCTCTATTTCTCCTTTAGCAGGCGGAAGGTGGACCTTTCGCCTCTATCAGCTTCAAGAGGCAGAGGTCCTTCTTTGGACCTGTGTCTATTGAAGCCGATAGAGGCAGAGGTCACCCTTCCGCATGCTGAAGGAGATAGATATCACCCTCCTTGGGAGGATTCCTCGGTCTACCTCTTATAATAAACTTGCTATACTTTTTTTTATATATAATTTTAGTTTTAATAATACAAAGGTTTCAAAACAAACCACTGTAGGACGTTGCGGCGTGGAGGCTCGGCCGCCCGCGCGCGGAGATGAATTTCCGCAACTGCCACAGCGTGGAAGAGGCGGAGGACATATGGCAGATCCACCGCTCCTCCTCACTGAAGAGGACCACCTCCTCCATCGCTGATGAGCGGTGCTCGGCCTCGCCTCGGAGCAGGACCAGCGCGCCGTGCAGGATTCGTACGCGAGCCATCCCCTGCATACAGCCCGACGGTGGCTCATGAGTGCAAGCATATCAAATGCACCGTCGTACGTATGCAGGGAATCCGAATGATTTGTATTTGGTCGATGAAGTGAAATATTTCTAGCTATATATATATAAGATCAACAAAACACACGATTTCGCCTGCATACAGCCCGACGGTGGCTCATGAGTGCAAGCATATCAAATGCACCGTCGAACGTATGCAGGCGAATCTGAATGGTTTGTATTCGGCCGATGAACTGAGTTTCGAACATGTCCTAGAGGTGGGCTATATATAGGCAACGACAAGCCTGATCCAACGGCTCACAAGCCTGATCCAACGACTCACAAGCGCTCGAAAGAAACACGCGATCCGTGTGCTTCTTCCTGGTTGGTTGGATTCAAAATCGTGTGAGGTTAAAGGCATTTCATTTTCCTAAACTTATTTGAACTAAAGACTTTTTGTGCATTCAATATGCACCATTCAAAGCCACATACTAAAATTTCAACCCTTTCTGACTTCATTTGCTATTTTTCATGCATTGAATGATTTATTTTGAGCTAAATGACCCTGAAATTGAAAAGCACTACAACTGAACTCAGAAAAGGTTGAAACTTGGCATGGTATCATCATTTGACCCACATAACATGTGTGCAAAATTTGAGAGGGTTACGGCAAAAACTAGATGCACTTCGTGTACAAACTGGACAATCTCTTTCGAAGTACGAGGGTTTCAAACGAAAACTCATTTGTTACAAAGGTATTTCATTTTTCTAAACTTATTTGAACTCAAGACTTTTTGTGCATTCAATATGCACCATTCAAAGCCACATACTAAAATTTCAACCCATTCTGACTTCATTTGTTATTTTTCATGCATTTAATGATTTATTTTGAGCTAAATGACCATGAAATTGGAAAGCACTACAACTGAACTCGGAAAAGGTTGAAACTTGGCATGGTATCATAATTTGACCCACATAACATGTGTGCAAAAGTTGAGAGGGTTACAGAAAAAACGGGATGCACTTGGTGTACAAACTGGACAATCTCTTTCGAAGTACGAGGGTTTCAGACGAAAACTCATCTGTTACAAAGGCATTTCATTTTTCTAAACTTATTTGAACTCAAGACTTTTTGTGCATTCAATATGAACCATTCAAAGCCACATACTAAAATTTCAACTCATTCTGACTTCATTTGCTATTTTTATGCATTTAATGATTTATTTTGAGCTAAATGACCCTGAAATTGGAAAGCACTACAACTGAACTCAGAAAAGGTTAAAACTTGGCATGGTATCATCATGTGACCCACATAACATGTGTGCAAAAGTTGAGAGGGTTACGGAAAAAACTGGATGCACTTCGTGTACAAACTGGACAATCTCTTTCGAAGTACGAGGGTTTCAAACGAAAACTCGTCTGTTACAAAGGCATTTCATTTTTCTAAACTGATTTGAACTCAAGACTTTTTGTGCATTCAATATGCACCATTCAAAGCCACGTACTAAAATTTCAACCCTTTCTGACTTCATTTGATATTTTTCATGCATTTAATGATTTATTTTGAGCTAAATGACCCTGAAATTGGAAAGCACTACAACTGAACTTAGAAAAGGTTGAAACTTGGCATGGTGTCATCATTTGACCCACAAAACATGTGTGCAAAAGTTGAGAGGGTTATGGAAAAAACTGGATGCACTTCGTGTACAAACTGGACCGTCTCTTTCGAAGTACAAGGGTTTTAGACGAAAACTCATCTGTTACAAAGGCATTTCATTTTTCTAAACTTATTTGAACTTTGGTTATTACGCCGCAACCAGTCTTCACTTTTTCTTCGCTTGTGTCCTTTGCTTATTGCGCCGCAACCATGGATAATCTTCATCGCTTAACAGGGTGCTTGGATCAGCCTTGACTTTGAAGGGGGAAATTTCATGAAACTTTTCATAATCTCCAGACGTGTCTGTCTTGCCTTCCAATCCCACGATGTCTCTTTTTCCTGAAAGAACTATGTGGCGCTTTGGCTCATTGTATGATGTATTCGCTTCCATATCTTTTCTTTTTCTCGGTTTGGTAGACATGTCTTTCACATGTCAATCAAAGTTCAACTCCTGGATTTAATATTGGTGCTCACATTTTCCTGGATTTACTTCAGACCTTTCGTCGATGTGTTTTTGGTGAGAGGAGACATTTTCATCGTGACTTGAATCTCAAAAAAATGTTTCGGCTCAGTATTACAAAGATACACATAGAGGTAGGATGTGTGTGCGTGGGTGAGTGTATGTGAGCGTCTATATTGTATTGTACTAGATGGTATGCCGCGCTCCGTTGCGCCCTCTATAGTTGCATTTGGTATAAATGTGTTCAATACAGTAATGTTGCATAAAAGATAAAATTGCTAACTCAAACCATGAAAACCCGCTTTAATGTTGTACTTCAAAGTTACATGTCATCTTTCGCAAGCTTTCATGTAACTTAGAAATAGTACGACATAGCTACGGTGATTATGTTGGTTCTCTTTTAGTTTTATGGTGACTTTTGATAGCCAACATTTAAGGAATTTTTTCGCAAGTATGTAATGTGGATAATCTTGTAACTCTCTCTGCTACTTGATGATAGTGTGATGGGTCATTTTGTAGCTTTTAGTTTGTTGGAAATGAGAGCATTCAATCTGCAACATATAAGCATAACTACATTGGGATCAAATATGCTAATTAGTGCGGTTCATTTCTTGGCTATTGACATACACGATTGTACAATAGCAACAAATTTATAGAAACATCACCACATTAGCTCACTTTCTAAGTACCAATCAACCAATTACAAAGCATAAATGATATATCATCAATATATGCAAACATTTTTAGTCAGCATTAAAACTGAATTGTGAATATTGGCCATGTATGGATCCATGGGTTAGAGTTAGAGTTGGTTAGATTCTACTGAACTAACCCCAAAACATTAAAACGGGAGGGTTAGAGTTGGTTAGATGCATCTAACTCATCCAAAAAATCTAATCCACCCAAGAGTTGCTTATTTGGGTTAGAGTTAGGTGGGGCCTAGAAAAAATTACTTTTCCCTCTATCTTCACCATACCAAATCCTGAATAAAGTAGTCAAATGATTGGAAAAGGTACATTTATTGCCAATCTAACCCATCATCCAAACACCTCTTTGGTTAGAGTTAGTTCAGAGTTAGTCTAGAGTTAGAATCTAACTCTAACCTCTAACCGAGTTAGAGTATCCAAACAGGGCAATTGAAAATTAGTGTTCGAAAAAAATAAAACACACATGTAATTAAATTGAGTTGTACACTAGGAAAAAGGCCCGTGCGTTGCAACGGGTTATATATATTATTAAAAATAGAAAAAAAGTTTGTGCGTTACAACAAAAAAGCATAATACCATGAATGTTATCTATTTTTTGCAACAAATACTTCTAATATATTAATTAATATCCTAAAAATACAAAAAACACGAAAACAATACAAATTACATCGATATCCATTTTTTTGTTTTATAATTTTACCATCACTTATCTTTTTGCTCTCACAGTTTGGTGACGTTAAATCAATATACTTGTATTGGTATATATTTTTATATTGTCTAATTGTTTTTATAAAAAAAACTTATTTATCTACATATACTACATTAATAGTAAAAGTATTCATACAAAAGCCCCATTTGTTGTAACTGATACAAAGTGCATAATTATTTCGATTGAAATCAACAGAAAATATCACTCAAACAACTTTACGAGTTGACAACCAATACTTTTTACGAAACCTTGGGACATATCCCGAGGCATTTGAAAAGAGCACATAATCCCATTCTTATTTTTGTTTTATAACTTTGTCATCACTTATCTTTCTGCTCTCACCATCTGCTGACGGTAAAATTGACTCAATAGATTTGTATGGAATACATTTTTATATTGTCTAATCTTTTTTCTATAAAAAACTAATTTATTGACATATCCTACATTAATAGTAAAAGTACTCTTAAAAAGGCCCTATTGTTACAAATAATACAAAATAAATAAACATTTTCTTTAAAATCAAGAAAAATATCGCTCAAACAACTTTGCGAGTTAAGAATCAATACTCCTGTACGAAACCTTAAGACATATAACGACGCTGATAACATGCTGCTCTGTCAGAACCCTCTGTTAGGTAATGTGCTAGGATCAAAGTCACTTTGTATCAAGTTAAAAATTTCAAAAGAAATCAATTGAAATCAAATTCAAATGCAAAATGGGAGAAGGAACCCCCCCCAGATGAATTAATTCAAAAGGCCAGAAATAAATCTTCTCCAAAAATTCATGTTGGATTTTTTAAAAGTCTTATAAATGAGTGTGATCACATATCAAGTGATGTGGGACCAACCCCATGCTCATGGATTTTTCAAATATTCAAACAGGACCTTGGAATTAATCAAAAACCCCTATTTGATTTAAAATTCAAATTGATACCAAGTCTGTCGGGACCCGGGGTTAGCGTATGCAAGTCCCGCTACGACATAGTCATATGAAGAGCCGAGAACCGTACCCACTTGTCTAAGCAGACAAGGCCAAGCACAGAGCGTTCTCGGAAAGCATCGTACGTGAGGGACATCCCATCCAGGCCGGATGATCAACTGAGATGGGTCCTCATCGTCCGCACACAAGTCTAATGATATGGGTGATGAACTCCCATATTCACATTATAGAAAATCAAATTATGAATTACCTCGCATTTTAATTTTCTATGCGACAATTATTTTTTATGAATGCGCATATGTAGTTGCTAACATTGTTTTAGGTTTAGTTAAGAGTGATGTCTTCACTCACTCCACTCAATGTTGTTTTCGTTTCATATCGTCTCTCTAGTATATTTTGAAGGTAATAAATTAATAAAAATAAAGGACACTAATTTTTAGAGTTTTCATTAATTTTTCATAGTTATTTACTCTAAATATTATTTATTTCAAGAAATATTAAATAACTAAATTATACTATGTTTTATATTTTTTCTCATAATTTAAAAAGTTCCAAAAACATAATCCTTAGGCTTCCTAAAAAACATCATTTTGATTCATAATGGTAAACACAATAATCATAACTGGTCCAACAAACTTAATATATAGGACAACATTAATATATGAGCATTTTAAAAATATAAAAAGTCTTTCTCATCTATAGCTAAAAACTGGAATGCTCATCAAATAGCGCGGTCCTTTTTCAAATAGGTATTTTCCATATTTTCTTGAATATGTGTAAAATATTTTTAAAGACACGTTGAAAGAATTCTTCGATGATACAAAATATTTTCTTTAACTCGGTGAATATTTTTGTTTACGTCCTACTTAGAAAATGTATAGGAATATATTATTTGGAACGTGATTTTTTTTTAATATCACTTACATTTTTCTGGGATAGAAACATTTATAAAAAAATTATGTGAATATCTTTTTATATTGTATAATACTCCATCCGTTTAGAAATATATGATGTTTTGGTAGGCTAAATAGAGGTAGTATTGTAGAAGAATGTGGCATGCATTTTTGCGAATATTTTAAAACAGTAAAAGATATGTGATCATATTTTTACATTTTAAAAATAGTATAGACATTTTCTCTAAACGTGATAATGTTTTTATATGTACATGTTTTTTCTATGCAATTAACATTTTCTAATTTTTTCTGTAAATTATTTTAACACCTCATTTTTTTCAAAATGCCAAAAAAATATCTTTGTAATTATTGGAAAGTGATTGACACAAATTAATTTGTATGCCATTAAGAGACTGCATGCAGAAACAATTTTTTTATGCTTAATGGGCCGGCTTTATTGGGCCAGACGCGAGCCAGCGAGGAGAGGAGGCGGCGACTTACTTGGTGGATTATTACCAGCATCAATCTACCCAACACAACCAGAACGAAGCGTTTTTTTTCTTTTTCTCTTTTTTTCGGATGGGCACATAGAACTGCGGGTTAATTAATATAAAAGAGAAGGGTTTTTTTGCAAAAATGCAAAAACGAACTAAAAAAGCCACCTCCCTTTATTATTAGGTATAGATATAGATATAGAGGTATAGATTTGTGCCTGGTTCACAATAATAAATAAGAGATGTTAAGCACGATTATTAAACCCAAAATTGAAAAAAAGGAGCATATGCCGCATCCATCAAGGTAGCCCATGTACAAACTAAAAAAAAGTTATGTACACAGTGGTGGGGGACACCGAGGAGCCCAGCTAGAACCGGAGTACCGGACTAGCAAAAATGGATACAGAGATGCAGCAATCTCCAATCACATAGAACCCCAAATCCCACGACCAATACAACCGGCAACCGCCACGGCCGACCTGCTGCTTCACCGGTGACGCGCGGAGGTGCCAGGCGCTTCATCCTTCTCCCCTGACAGACATCCACCGGGGCCATTGGAGAGCCCGAGCCCTGTTAGGTTCCACATGCCGGCGTGGTGGCTGCGGCTGTTCGACGGCGAGCTGCAACTGCTCATGATGCGTCGGCGCGCGTTCGAGCGAGGAGAAGACGGATCTCCCTAGGCGGAGGAAGCGGAAGCATTAATCCATGAAAGGCAACCAGCGTCAGGGTCGTGGTCTCGTGGGCCAATCACAAAAAAGAAAACGTCATGTAGGTCCGTCCACATGTCAGCGACACCGAAGGGGTAGATGGTCTCAGCGAGCGCACATCCAGCCACGCATAAACTATAGAGGAATTCTAAAAAATTAATAAAAAAAATCCGTTACAACGCACGAGCATATGTCCTAGTCCATCTAAAAGCACCGCACCATCTACCCCTTCATGTCGCCCCGTAAAAGGGCGTTATGCGCCCTCACTTGTAGTTCCACCTCGCTGGTACAGCGCGACGCCGGCGTGTTTATAAGGCTGCTTCAAATATTTATATTATTCAAATTAAAGACATTAATCTGCTTTCATATTTAAACCATATGAATGGTGAAATATTATATATATATATATATATATATATATATATTATTTAGGACACCTAGGTTTTTTATATTCTGGATTTTTTATTTTTTTCATATTTTTTTTATATTCTTTACTATTCTTTTTTATTCTCTAGATTTTTTGTATTCGTTAATATTCTTTTTTATTTTCTGGAGTCTTTAATATTCTTTTTTATTTTCTAGATTTTTTTATTTTTTTCATATTCTTTTTTATTTTTTGTATTCTTCACTATTTTTTGTTTTCTTTAATATTATTTTTTATCGATACCTAGTGTCCACAAAAAGTTGGGTTGATTTCGTGTAGCTAAAATAAATTTGATTTACAAATGGCCACCGACAGTCTACCCCCTAGACGTTCACCACGTAGGGTAGCGCTTGTCACCATTCACCTAATTTGTGTTAGGGAACACCTAATAAACATTCCAAACCATTTTGGAGCCTTGTTGAGCACAAGATACATCATCGTACCATCAGATCTATGCACAGGCCTACTACACGTAGAACCTTTGTACCACATTTTTACTTTTGTGAAGCAAGTACATCCTCAAAGACTCGAAACAACCCACAACTTTTTTCAAGGCTTACCTACACAAAAACAACCACGCATGCAAGATTTCTTTAAGTTTCGAATTAATTTCCATTTTCTGGATTTTTTATCAAAAAAGGTCGAAAACAGACGAACATGACAAGTGTTGCAAACTTTGCTGAAATTCGTTCAAAATTCGCATGAGCCCTACATTATCGATATCCAGTGTCCACAAAAAGTTGGGTAGATTATATGTAGCTAAAATTAAATATTCATGTGCAAATGGCCACGGAAGGTCTACCCCCCCTAGATGTTCACCACGTGGGGTAGCGCTTGCCACCTATCGCATAATTTGTGTTAGGGAACACCTAACAAACATTCCAAACCATTGTGGAGCCTTGTTAAGCATAATATACATCACCGTACCATCAGATCTATGCATAGGCCTACTACATCCAGAACGTTTGCACCGCACTGTTACTTATGTGAAGCAAGTAGATCCTCAAAGACTCGAAACAACCAACAACTTTTTTCGGTGCTTACCTACACCAAAACAACCACGCATGCCAGATTTCTTTAAGTTTCGACTTATTTTCCATTTTTTGGTTTTTTTTCATCAAAAAGGCCGAAAAAGGTTGAACGTGGCAAGGGTTGCGAACTTTGCTAAAATTCGTTCAAACTTCGCATGAAGCCCTACATTATCGATACCTAGTGTCCACAAAAAGTTGGGTTGATTTCGTGTAGCTAAAATAAAATTCATGTGCAAATGGCCACCGATGGTCTTGCCCCTCAACGTTCATCACGTGGGGTAGTGCTTGCCACCTTTCGCCTAATTTGTGTTAGGGAATACCAAACAAACATTCCTAACCATTGTGTAGTCTTGTTGAGCACAAGATACATCACCGTACCATCGGATCTATGGGAGTTAATTGTAAATTGGTACCACAATTCAGACCGTATTCACAACATGGTGTCACTTTTTAATTTTTTTGCAAATACGTACTAAGATACAGGCAGCTCGTTGAAAAAAATGGTATTCGTACGTATAGATGTTGTATCTGACAGCTCGGACCCGCTGTCAGCATCACATGCTATGTTATTTTTGCAGAAGTACCCTCAACTTTTTATTTATTCACGCATAGGTTCTTTCGAAACTCGAAAAAACATAGCTCAAGCAGGGATCGAACTCGCGACCTCGCGCGCGTGAACCCACCAGACCAAACACAGATAGTACTATATACGCTTATGCAGGACAAATAATTCTCATCTAGACATTATGAGGACTTCAAGGCCCACCCTTTGTTTGTTTACTGCTGCTATTTTTTATGCAAGGCATAAAATAATATAAATCATTCAAATATATTAAATCACCTATTAATATAATTAAAATTACATATAATTGAAATATAAGTTATTTAAAAAAATTGATGTAACTAAAATTTAAAGATAAATAAAAATATTTACGTTGATGCAAAATTAAGCATTTTAAAATTAAATTGTGATTATTTTTAAAAGTATTTAGGCTTTAAAACAATTCATATAATTAAAATAAATATATTAAATATTAAATTGTCCATTATTAGAATATATTAAATCACATAATAATAAAATCATCCATATAATCAAATTAATACCTTGTTGTTGCGAGTAGTGATGATAAAGCTAATTTAAATATACTAAGTACAATTAATTAATAAGATAAAAATATAATATAATTTATAAAACATAAAAATATTCGGACCCGGGATGTAAAAATATGCACTATTGAAAACACGAACATATCTAATTATATTTAATTTTGAACTATACAAATATTTTTACGCATTTAATATATTTTAATAATTTATTATATATGATTTATTTAAATATATTTTAGTAATTTATACTTTATTTATTAAAATTTATATATGTTTTACGCTTTGTATAAAAAAGGAGCAGATTAATCGCAACAGAAAAACAAAGTTAAGCGGGTCCTGCAGCCCGTTTAACACCTACGTGAGTTTTATTTGTCTCATTGTAATCGATATTGCATGGGAGCCGAGTGGTCACTCGGGTTCTCTCTCGGGCGAGAGGTCGCGAGTTCGATCCCTGCTGATCGTTCTTCCCTTCCATGTTTCGAAGGGACCTATTCATGAATAAATAAAAAGGCAAGGGTTCTTCTGCAAAAATAAGATATCATATGACGCTAACGGCGGGCCTGAGCTGTGAGATACAACATCTATACATATTTTTTGCAACGAGCTGCCTATATCTTGGTATGTATTTGCAAAAAAGTTGAAAAGTGGTATCATGTTGTGAATATGGTCTGAATTGTGGTACCCATTTGTAATTAACTCGATCTACGCACATGCCTACTACACCTAGAACCTTTGTACCGCACTATTACTTTTGTGAAGTAAGTGCATCCTCAAAGACTCAAAACAATCCACAACTTCTTTTGTTTACCTACACCAAACCAACCACGCATGCAAGATTTCTTTTAGTTTCAACTTATTTTCCATTTTCTGGAAAAAAATCATCAAAAAAGGCCAAAAAACGGGCAAACATGACAAACGTTACAAACTTTTCTGAAATTCGTTCAAACTTCGCAGGAAGCCCTACTATATGAATACCTATTGCCCACAAATGGCCCCGGCGGTCTACCCCCCCCCCCCACCCAAACGTTAACCCCGAGGGGTAGCGCTCACCACCACTCACCAACTTGGTGTTAGGGAACACATAAGGAACACGCGAAATCATTCAGTACCCATCTTCACGAAAAGATACTTCAACGCACCATCTGATCTATTCATCTTAGTCCTACACCCAGAACCTTTTTACCGCACTGTTGGTTTCGTGAAACAAGTACATCCTCAACGACTCGAAACTACCCACAACTTTTTCAGTGCGTACCTATACCAAACCAAACATGCATGTAAGATTTCTTTCAGTTTTGACTTATTTTCCATTTTCTGGATTTGTTTTCATTAAAAAAAGGCTGAAAAACGGATGAACGTGACAAACGTTCCATACTTTGCTGAAATTCGTTCAAACTTTGCATGGATCCCGACTATATGAATACCTATTGCCCACAAAAAATTGGGTCCATTCTGAGATGGTCGAAAAATTAGCGTGCCAAAAAAATTAGTCTTAGGCTAGCCCGAAACGTAATTTTCAAAAGCACCTCAATTTTTCGACCATCGCAAAATCATCCCAATTGGGTAAGCATTGAACACAACCCCATCACGTGGTCAATAACAATGTGTTTTTTTTCTCGACATTGACTTGATTTTCCAGCGTTCAATTGTTTCTAGCCATCCTTAGTAACGACGAAATTATTAAGATCACAAAGCGTGTGGACGATGAAAAAAATGAATTTAAATTTTGCAAACTTCAAAGTCAATTTAACATAAATCGGAACTTTCATTCATACATTTACCCTTTACAAACTACGAAATTTAAACTAAGTAACTTGCTGCCGGCTTATCTACGCCGGCGTTATGCTATGCCCGCCGGCGACCCCTAGTCATCGTCGGAGAGGTACACGATGCCCTGCTCTGCAGCCGATAGACGGAGCGAGGCGGTCAGGCCCGGCTCATCCACCGGATCGTGGGTGTCACGCGGCGGCGCGATCCAGATGGCGGAGTCGCGGAGCACCTTCTGATAGCCTGGCATGCCGTCGGGTCGTCGGGCTCGTCCTCGACGACGTACTTCTTCGCCGGATCCTCCTCCACCGCCTCCTCCTTAATCCGCACGCCGGCAGAGCTCGAGGTGTCGGCGTCGTGGTAGCCGGAACCCCACGTGTCGACCCTGTTGACGGCGTACGCCGGCTATGCGCGCTGCTGCGCCGTCAGGCGCGTCGCCCGGTACTGCTCGACATCATCAACGAAGAGCGTCGCCTTTCGGGATCGGCGGAATCGGCACGCCCATACGGCTAGCGTTGGGCGACGCAGGGACGCCGAGGCGTGCAAGCTCATACACTTGCTCCTTGGATAGGCGAGGACAGTTAGCGGGCTGCTGCGGAGTTACGCAGGGATTAATGGCGGCGCGGTAGGCGAGGCGACGACAAGCCTTTGACCACGGCGGTTCAACTACACGCTGACCGGCGGGCCCAACTCTGTTGGCGTGCATTAACCGCGGCGACGCAATGAAAGGTGGGACCAACGTGTGGCTGCCCATGAGGGCCGCGGCGGTTCCGATACTGACCGGCGGACCCAACTTGTCGTCGCCCGCGCATACGACTTGGAGGCGCGCGCGTAGAAGGACACGGCGGTGTACCCTGTTTTTTTCTTTGAACTTTTGACCGTCTTGCTCTTCGTTATGAAGGGGTATCGGGCAATCTCAGCCATCCATGTCTTTAGGGTGGCAACATCATCAACTGTTGTTCAAAGCTAAATTAGTAACATGAGTTGGCGGAACATTTGTGTACCGGCAGCTCGTCTACATCCACAGAAACAAAACAAGATCGGAATGCTTCACAGAAAGTTCGGCGTATACAGGGGCAGCAATCCTACACGGGCCACACCACACTGCGCTGAATTTTACAACAAGCTGTGCAGTAGAAAAATGTCAGCATGGTTAATAAAAATCACATGCGCCTATCCTTGTGTCCAGAGAATGGGTTAAGGTTGTATGCTACTTACTGTTTTATCGGCTTTACTTACATCTTCCAATTTCCTTTCCCAACTCATTAGATCAATTATAATAGTCACATTCCCAGAGCTGTAGTCTAGGTGTTCCTCTGCATCTAGAGGATTCTGCAAAGGGGGGCGCAACATAAGAGCTCGACTTACTAATGTACATAACTTGATATATGGCTTCCTTTGGGCCTTACTATTAGTTGAGCAACAACATCAAAAGAATTATGTAGCATGACAAACACAAGCTATGCAATACAGATTCTAATGCACGATTCAGTTATCAATGTTGCCGGTTGTAAATGAGTTGTATGCGAGTAAAAAGTACTTACGCTGCCACAGCATCCCATTGGTTCGAGCAAATCCGTCAGGATGTCCGGACTCCTCGACTCTAGTAAATAGGGAGGAAAATTAGGTATATTTTAGTGCTGATTTCACTATTCTACTGATAGTAATATAGATAAAAGCAGTAATGATATCCCATAACATGATACCAATATGTAGGATGGTGAGTATGCATATGTAGGATTTTTTTTTCAATGCTCCCAAACGATAAAGAACAACACTTCTACAATATGTCGATTAGTAGAATTTAGGATGTATACGCAAATGTTGAATAGCACTTCAACTTTTCAGAACAATGGCAAAAGGCCGCAGAAGTATGAACGAGAACAGAGCAGCCAAAGACGTTCTGTTTGTTTTAGATAAAATTTAATTAATGCTCGCAAGTCACAACCACGACAAATAAAAAATAAGTCAAAACCATTTAGCTTATTCTCTCCATTTTAATCGACCGCTGCTGGATTTAGTATATTGAATATGAATTGGATAGAACAGACAAGATTCACCTGAATCGGGATGCAAGAGGTACAGTCACAAACTGATAATCATATTTATTTTCCAAAGGCCCAGAAAAAAGCATGCTACCACATTGCACAGAATGTTGTTGATTGCGATGCTGGAACGGGCAAATAGCTTTGGGCAGGCGAGGATGCACATACATACCTGTGCTGCAGGAGGAGGAGCAGGAAGAAAGCCTATGTTCCCCGCTCCTGACCGGATCCAACAGAAGATTGAGATTTCCCGAGCGCACGCTGGGTGCCGGCCGTCGTCCACGGCAAGCCCACCCCGGCGGGCGGCGGGGGCTCGGAGAGAAGCGGGTGGCGCTGGGGCAGAACAGGGTTGCCGTTAATAGAGGTGGCGACCTTACCCTACCACCCCCTCCCACGTCCCAAATTAGTTTGGTGTTGCCATTTTAGCCGGGCAGGCACAGCCAGCCTCTGCATGGCAGCACATAACGGTGATAGCGCCAGCCAACCACAGCGTTGGCAGCAAGAAAAGCGTTGGCAGCAACACACCCCTGGTATTTTGAGTGCAGCAATACTTTAAAATATTTCTATTAAATCCAATAGTCCAGTAGGGAAAAAATTCATTCGTACAAGAGTTTTTAGGTGGTTTTGTATGCCTTTGATTAAGGTGTATTCTGTTCAGAAAAAAATCACAGCGAGGAGACTCGACTCCAGCATTAATCTTCGATTCCTAAGGAGGTTTGATAATTGATACTCACCAATTTTCTACGAAATTGTGACATGTTCGAGTACATCAATTGCCAGAGTCCCCCATGGGAGCACCTCCAAGAAAGGAGGTGGGTCAAGCCGAGCGGTGATCAACCTCTTTGGCAATCTACCTCTTTGGCAATCTTCACTCAGATAATTTTCATTGGCTTAATTCCGCCAATGTCGTTCTTTTGCCAAAGAAGGAGGGTGCGGAGGAGGTCTCCGACTATAGGCCTATCAGCCTCATCCATGCTATTGCGAAGATCATCTCCAAGATGCTTGCTCTTCGGCTTGGGCCCCTGATGAATGATCTTGTCTCTAATGCCCAAAGTGCCTTCATCAAGAAAAGGAGCATCCATGATAACTTTCTTTATGTCAGGAACCTTGCGAGACATTTTCACAAAGGGAAGATCCCTGCGTTGCTTTTCAATCTCGATATTCGCAAGGCGTTTGACTCGGTCCGCTGGGAATACATATTGGATCTCCTTCGTCGTCGTGGTTTCCCCCAAGGTTTCGGAACTGGATTGCCGCCTTGCTCTCCACGGCATCATCGCGTGTTCTTCTCAATGGGATTGCCGGGCCCCCCATTCTGCATGGCCGCGGCCTTAGACAAGGAGACCCTTTGTCTCCGCTTCTCTTTGTCTTGGCAATCGATCCCCTCACTCAAATCTTGGAGAATGCGACTAGAGAAGGTCTTCTTCACAAGCTTCGAGGTAGTGGTACCATCTTGAGGACATCCCTTTACGCGGATGATGCGGCTGTTTTTGTGGCGCCTATCAAGGAGGACATACATAATTTTGCATCCATTCTCCATGCTTTTGGTGAGGTTACGGGTTTTTGCACCAACTTTGACAAGAGTTCCGTGGTCCCAATAAGATGTGTTGCGGTCGACCTCGACGACATTCTCGAGGGTTTACCGGCGAAGAGAACTACCTTCCCGTTGCGCTACCTTGGGCTACCTTTGTCTGTGTGGCGATTGAAGAGAGTTGATTTCCTTCACCTTGAGGATAAGTGTGCGGGGAAACTGCCCACTTGGAGTGGCAGATATGTTGCGACGGCCGGCCGTGCTGCCCTTGTCAAGTCCGTCATTGCGTCCCAAGCAATCTACTATTTGACGCCCCTTATTGTTCCTCCAGGCACCATGGAGTTTCTCAACAAGATCCAACGGGCTTTTTTGTGGTCTGCGAAGGACAAGATGACTGGGGCTAAATGCAAAGTAAATTGGGAGTTGGTTTGCCGCCCTAAGGAGCAGGGAGGGCTTGGGATCCTCCACTTGGGTAAGTTTGCTGCAGCCTTGCGCCTTCGTTGTCCCTGGCTTGAATGGAAGGACCCCGGTAAAATTTGGGTGGGTCTTGGAAACCCTTGCACAAATGAGGACTTGGATCTTTTTTACGCTGCTACAACCATCCATGTTGGTAACGGTCTCAAGACTCCCTTTTGGCATGCGCCATGGCTCGAGGGAAGAAAACCAAAAGACATTGCGCCTCTTATTTTCGAGCGATCGCGTTTGAAAAATTGTTCTGTCAGTTATGCTATGCTTGAGGATTGTTGGGTGCGCAAGGTGCGCCTCGATGAAGGTTTCACCACGGCTCACTTCTCGCAATTTCTTGACCTGTGGAGCCTCACCGCAAATGTTCAGTTAAACCAAGATGTCGGTGATGAAATCCGTTGGAAGCTCACTGAAAATGGGGAGTACTCGACCAAATCTGCGTAGAAGATGCAATTCATTGGAACCATCACCTCCTACATGCACAAGTCAGTCTGGAGAGCTTGGGCGCCGCCTAAGACGAAATTCTTTGCCTGGCTTGCGAACCAAAACAGAGTCTGGACGGCCGACCGCCTCGCCAAGAGAGGGTGGCCAAATTGTGGTCTTTGTCCTTTTTGCAAGCAAACGCAGGAGTCTCTTGTTCACCTGCTTGTGCATTGTCGCTTCACGAGGAGGATTTGGGATCTCGTCATAGGGTGGCTTGGCCTCCACAACATCAACACCGGTGTTTGGCTTCTCCTCACTTTCCCGGAGTGGTGGATCCGGATGACCAATGTTGCTCCACACCGCAAGGCCATCGCTTCTCTTACTCTTCTTGTCACTTGGGAGGTGTGGAATGAGCGTAATGCAAGGGTGTTCCAGAATAAGAGTGTTCCGTCGTTTGTCTTGTTAGACAAGGTTAAAAATGATGCTCGTTTGTGGGTCCTCGCGGGTGCCAAATGTCTGGGCAACCTTATACCGCGAGAGTAGTCGGGTTGTTACACTCTGTCACAAACTTGCTTTCTTGCAATCCTCTCCTTAATTAATATACGGGGCAAAGCTTTTGCCCCTCGTTTCAAAAGCCAAGCGGTGATGGCCGTGCTCACAGCCCCATGGTAGCACCTCGGGGCTCGTTTAGCCGCAAGCCCAGGGAGCAAACCCACACACATCAGGTGGAATATCCTGGTAGCATGGATCCCACCCCATGGGCAGGGCGCCTGTTTGTTGCGACAGCCACCAAACCAGCGAGACAGGGAACTCCTTCCAGATTTCTCGAGGCGTTGGAGTCCCTCCCCTTCCGTGGGCAACCAAATGCCACGATAAACTGTCCCGGGACTGATTCGGCTCGTGGTTTTCCCACCCAAGGAAAGAAGGTGGATCCCTGATAACCAAATTAGCCCTGAATGACCAAGCTCCCCCACGGGAGCACCCAGTGTTATGAGGACTAGGCTAGGGGCCGAGCAGGGTGGGGGCGGCGATGAGAGCCGGAGTGCTTCATCACTTCATAAATACAAAAAATTGGTTCTTCAAATTTCTGATGGACCACAAAGCAACTAAGATTGTAATACAAGCAACCATATTTGGCAGCTGAAACTTGTGGGATATTGCAAGTTGCAACTACCCTTAAATGGTCAGCTGCGACAAAATATTAAACATTATATATGCAAACAAACAACCAAATGGAAATCTGGACAGGGCCATGAAGCAAACATGTTTTACTGAACATTTACCAAATAACACCGACACTAGTGAAGGTTAACCCAACAAGCATAGGTGCATAGGCTAATAGGCATGCATGTCTGCCAATACTAGTGGCAATGATGATAGGCCGACGCCGAATGCAATTGACAATCCTTGAGGATCGGATTACACACAACCAGCAACAAATCAAAGGAAACAATGGCCCATAAATGTTTTTTTCTTGAAGCGACATTTCAGTTGTCCACGATGCAGGGCTTCAACCCATGGCATACTTCTGCGTCCAGCTGCGGGCTGTCGTCTCGTACTTCGACCGGTCCGTCTTGTACATGTGGGCAATCTCAGGAACAAGGGGATCATCCGGGTTGGGATCAGTCAGCAAGGAACAGATAGAGAGCAGGACCTGTAACATCAAAAAATGCAACAGATCAATAATTGGCAGCAAGTGGTTGGTTATATGGTTATGACGGTTTCAGAGAAATGCAGCATGATACTAAAGTGCAAAACTGAAACAAAAATGCACTCCTGTTGGCGTATGAACAATTTGTCAGCCTCACATGTTAAACAACAAAAGTGTCTCTAAATATAGCAAATATTCCAGATTTTTCACAAGGACGGAGGTAGCAAACAAGTAATGTTCTAATTTTCAAGTGTTATACGAGAAACTTTAATTAGAAGACATGATAAGTTCAGCAACTGAAGCAATGCAAAACTGAGTGTTACAGGAGCAGACTTCTACAAGTGACTCGTTATTTTTGTAAGCATATAGAGAGTTTAATGAAGTATGTGTGCAAATAGAAAAGGATAACAGTGACAAGGATGACCTTTGAGATCGTCAAAGCAGGGCTCCACTGCTCCTTGAGAATATCGAGGCATATGCTTCCATTGCTGTTGATATTAGGATGGAAGACCTTTGTCTTAAAAGATACCTAAAGACACAGCATACAAATTAAAATAGCACAAACATGGATAAAAATGCATATGGTTGATTGTAGGTGAGGGGATATCTGTCCTAGAACACATTAGAATAATGCTCTTAGCAATGCACAAATAGTAGAACGAATAATGGTCTCAGTAAGTCCTCCAATGTGGATTGGACCTGAGTCAATGGCTCATACACCCTCCGTTCGGAAATACTTGATATAGTTTTAGTTCAATTTGAACTAAAACCATGTCAAATAATTCCGAATGGGGGGAGTATTAGTCAACAGGAATGCACTCCTTTGAAGAAATAAAACAAAACAAGAAAGATTGAGACGAAACAAAACCTGATCAGGTGCTGTCTAGCATATGCAATCTATGTTAGCAACAGCAAGCAGATCTTACAAGTTAATATAATGCTGGCAAACACAATATCCATGTCATTTTAGCATGTCATGGGGTTTACTTTAAGACAAGTGGATGAAAGGTGCAAGCAATATTACACCGCATACCAAATTACTAACAGGGTTGCAACTATGAAAGGTTACATCAAGAAAGAAAAGGTTATGTAAAAACAACACTGTGTCCCAGGCTAATAACTTAATCATATAACCAAAAGATGCTTTTACAGAAGCCCATAAATGGGCATGGTTAATCACTTAATCATATAACCAGAAGTGTTATGGTGACAGGCCCATAAGAGGCACACATAAGGCACAAATATGGCAGCAGACAAAGATTGAGTAGTTGTTTCCTCTGTAAGCAAGTTACTATATTCAAGGTTTCAGAGATTGAGATTGATATCTCCTATAGTCCTATCTACTCATGTATAAAAGGATGGATAAACAATTGAGACTGACTAAGAAAATAGAAGCCATAGTTATTCTCCCTGGATGAGCAGGGTGGAAAGAACAGATAAATTTCCAAACTAAAAACATCAATCAAGGATTATAAAAGCAGGAAGAGAACACATATAATAGTACACAAAAAGCAAAATGGGTAAAATGAGGGTTTACAAATAAGACATGCTCCTAAGTCCTATACCTTCGGCGGCTTGAAGGGATAATCCGGAGGGAAATGAATGTTCACTAAGAACACACCGCCGGCATAGGGACTGTCAGGGGGTCCCATGATCGTTGCCTGCCAATGAAACATGTCCTCACCAGCAGGACCTGGACAATTTACAAATGAAAACTGGAGCATGAGATGGCATGCCAGGATAAAGCATGGGGCGAAAAGGTGTGAACAAAGATAGTGTTATATGGCATAGATGTCTAATGGAAACAACTCAAATTCAAACCTGCGCTGCATGATGTGGGAGGGTCCTTCTGCAGGTCCTTCAGCTCCTTGAGGATGCGCTTTGATGCCATGACAAGCGACCTGCAAGGAAAGAATAAAGCTCATATCAGTACATCATGCTGTGGAACGAATTTGCTGTAGCCATGCTATGAACCCAAATTTACTCCATGACGAAGACACAGCCTCATCATAATTCTAAAAAAATAACTCAAACGTTCTACTAAGGAAGCCTGCCGATCCATCAGAAACCTATCAGATCAGAAGTAGGAATCAGCAGTTTAGCACGGCACAGAAACATATCCATGTTTCACACTCGCAAGGCCTAAGTATTCAGGTATCTTAGGGACTGTCAGGGGATCCCATAATCGTTGTCTGCCAGTACACACATAAAGGATCAAAATAAACAGCAACTAACAACGAATCCCAGCTCACGAGATAACACTAGCTCACCAGTACACAATTCTCACTAGTGTCGAAACCCAGCATAAACTCAGGCACCTCAGAGATCAGATAAACCTCGATCCTCACACGCATACATGACAGGCTGAACGAGCGATCCCGAAAATCCTCCGATAAAACTCCTACGCAACAAATAAGCGAATAATCTTGTCTACACACGCCGTTTCCAAATTACTACCGAGAACGTGAAATAACCTAACAACCTAGCGCCGACGGCCAAACGCGGCGGGCGCGAGAGATCGACCGGACACAGCCGAGTCAAATCGCCGAGAGAACCCCGCACCAAATCGACCTGCCCGACACGCGAAACGCATCGAACCACGAGCCTACCGCGGCAGCGACGCGCCGAACCAAACGGAGGCGCAGATCTACCGGAGGGCGGGGGTGCGGCCGCGCCCGCACGCACCAACCAGCACGGAACGGCCCGACCCGACCGGAAAAACTCGACGGAAACGAACGCCGCGGCGGCGGGGACGGATCCGGATCGGGAGGGGGCGGGGGCGGGGCTTACCGGCGCCGATCTGCGGCCGGGGGAAAAGGCGGAGGAGGGGAGGGGAGGGGAGGGGAGGGGAGGGCGAAGGTTTCCACACACCTTTTGCAGCGAGAGGTTGGGGAGGGGACGGCGAGCGAGGGAGGACAGGAGGACGCCTTTGGTGTGTGTGTGTGTTTTTTTTCTCCGGGTCCCTCTCGCCTTGTTGTGGAGGTGGTGGTGGTGTCGTGCGGGACGGGTTTGAAACCATGCGCCCGGCATTTATAGTTGGACGGGCCGGGCCGGCCCTGGTGGCTGTTTGGAACGTTCTCCGGTCCTTTTTTTGATTTTCGCTTTTTTTCGAAATTAATTGATTGATTTTCTGATGTCAGGGAGAGAGGAATCTGATTCGTTTCGTTTGCGGTTAAGAGCTCGTCTCAGGTACGCAAACGAGGTTTTTTTATAGAGCTAGTGGTGTATAGATTCCTGCTGGCAGCAGCCAAGGGGGCCTCATGGTCTACGTCATCCACTTACACTTATTTTGTGAGGCACTTCGGTAGGATGGTGGTGGTGATAACTTCTTTTTCCTTCTTTTTTTCTGCCATGGTTTAGTGAAGGTTACACTACAGGAAACAAGAGTTTTGCCGTCAGCTTCGGGCTTTGTCGTCAGCTTTTCATCGTGGCAGACGACAAACCATGGGTTGTCGTCAGCTAGTGGAAAAGCTGACAGCAAAGAAAAAGTTGTAGGCAAAGAAACGTTAGCCGTCAGCCTATTCAACGCCGTCAGTTAGCTGACGGAAAATCTCGGAAAGGCTGACGGCATAGAGAACCTGACGGCAACGTATGCCCAGACCCCAGCACGCGGCAGTGGTATAACGGCCCGCCGCTTGGCCGTCAGCTAGCTGACGACAAAGCCGCGTTGCCGTCAGCTGGCTGACGGCCAAGCGGCGGGCCGTTATCTCGGCTCGGGCCAGACCTAACCGGCCAGTACTCTCTCCCTCACCCCGCTCGAGCACTCTCTCACCCTCCAACGCGCCGCCGCCACCGGAGCACCCCGACCGCGTCTTCCCGCCGCCGCCAGTGAGCCGCCGCCTCCCCCGCACCCCGGCCGCCCCCTCCCGCGCTCCCCACTCTCTCTCTCTCTTCTCATGCCCACTGCTCCTCTCCTCCTCTGCAGCTCCACCCCACCGCCGCCGCCGCTTCATCTAGGCCTCCGCCGCTGCCACCGGAGAGCCTGCTCCCCCTGCCTCGACGGTGAGCTGCCACGGCACTCCGTCCGGGCCGCTTCCGCCACTCTCCGGTGAGCGCACAGCCACCCCTTCTCCCTTTTTATGTGTTAGATTTTAGTTATCTTAGTGTAGATCTGTTAGTGGCATGTAATTTTAGTTAGTTTAGTGTAGATCTACATTTGTTAGTGTAGATTTATGTTCATTGTTAGTTGTTGTCAGAAATTAGTTGTTAGTAATTTTGTTATTGTTAGTTGCTAGCTACGTTAGTGAAGGTTAGATATATAGCTAGGTTTTTGTTATTGTTATTTCATAGGATCTGTTTTAGTTATTGTTAGTTGTTATAGCTAGGTTTATTACTACTAGTTTGGCATAATCTTTTAGTTAGTTCTATTCTATTATTATTTAGTTAGTTAGTACGTTTAATTAGGTTATAATCAAAGTAAAGTGAAAGAATGAAATTTTTTATTAGTAAAGTGAAAAGAAAAGTAGGGCAGATGAAGAAAAGGGGTAGATGAGGAGAGGCTCACCAGCCTGATGTCGAGGAGGAGGATTTCCAACCATCGGAAAAAAGACGAAGAGGAGCTCCATCTCCCACTGCACCCTCTCCTCCTTTCCATTCCTTCTAACCTCCCCGTGCGTTCGAGGGGGAGCACAAATCTCCTCCCGGTGCGTTCGATGACACTAGCTAGATAGGTAGATTTAATAATTAAAATTTAGATGTAAGGTTCCATTGCGTAACCCATATGCGTCTCCCGTTCGAAAGATTCCATTTATAAATATGCATTCATTTGCATATTTACAATTGGATTCTTTCGAATTGTCCAACGTTATCCATGGACAGCCCGAGTATGTGTAGATTGGATTCATTTCCCCATATATGCTCTCCTCCGGATCGGACGCAGGATTTCGTCAGCGCCACCTTGTTGTTCTCCGGGTACACATCCTCTCGGTTTATGCTGAGACGTGTATCAGGAGAACAACGGGGAGGTGTTGTCGAAATTTTGAGTCGGATCGGGAGGAGAGCATGGGGAAATGAATCCAATCTGCACATACTCGGGTGGGATTATGACCTATCTTTACCTATTAGCTAGTGTGCATATGTCGTATCACCGTATTTAATTATATGCCTTCTGGTGTTAATTTGTACTAGCTAGCTAGCCAGAATGAATGATCGTGCGTGGATGTACACCGGTCACCCTAGTCAAAAAAATATGACTGAGGAATGGTTGACCAAGATCGAGGAGTTCCTAGAGGTTGCATTTAGTGCTGGCCAACCAAGAACATGGTGCCCCTGCACTAGATGTAAGAACTATTCACAACAGACAAAGGATGTAATGGGTAAACACCTGCAAATACGTGGTTTCATGCCTGATTATACGCTGTGGTCATTTCATGGCGAGTCGGCCCAACGTGACAGACATGAGGTAGTGCGTCAGCACATTGAGGATTGTGGTACAGGGATCGAAGACATGGTCAATGACTACAATGATGCTCGTCATGAGGACGAAGAACCGGAGGAAACTTCCAAGGCCTTTTATGCCATGCTAGAGTCTTCAAAACTCCCACTGCATGTGCACACCAAGCTTTGTCAACTAGATGACATCGCACAAACAATGGCTCTTAAGGCACAATTCAACTTGTCCAGAGAGTGCTATGATGCGATGATGACCTTATTTGGGCGCTTTCTACCGGACGGTCATATTATGCCTGCAAACCTATACCACTCAGACAAAATACTCGGTGCACTGAAGATGCCCATCGAGCGGATACATGCTTGTGAGAAAGGATGCGTCTTATTTAGGCATGAGTATGCGGATGATAATTATTGTCCACGCTGCAAGTCCTCGAGGTATATTGTCGTAGACAACGGTCTTGGTGAGAAGACGCAGAGCAAAATACCCGTAAACATTCTTCGGTACCTACCGATCTTACCAAGACTTCAACGGCTTTACATGCTTGAAGAAACAACAAAACAAATGACATGGCACAGAGATGGAATTAGACGTGCTACAGATGAATACGGGAATTTGATGTTGACCCACCCCTCTGATGGTGAAGCGTGGAAGATGTTCAATGAAATACATAAAGAAGGTAAAGCCAAAGACCATTGTGGAAGACGTGTCTTTTTGTTTTCAGTTTCATGTCCTTTCATCATTAATCAATTGATTTGTTTCATGCCTTTTCTTTGCTTTTCATTGTAGGCGAAGCACCATAATCAGCATGTGCCTAAGGGATTTCGCTCATTTGCCATGGCCCATAAGGGAAAGTACAAAACGGTGACGGCATATTCCGAGGGCGACGGTGTTGAGGCGTACACCAGCGCTGCATCCTACCACAAGATGATGGCCTATTATGAGGTGGTGAAAGAGCTACGCGGTCCTCAGTTTGACCCGAGCGAGGAGGAGATGGATCCGGAGGCCTTGATGATTTCTGGTGGCGGTAAGCATCATGGCAGCACCTCCATGTGCAATGGCTTCGTACATTGCCCGGAGACTCTACCTCAGATCAAGGCGAGGCAAACGAGCTCCGCTCCTGCTGTACGACCTCGCCCGTGGCCAGTGGACATTGCTATCCAGGTATAACTTTGTCTCAATTTTTCTTTCCATTCTTTAGACTACGTAGCGATGATGACAATAATTGCTATATTGTTGAGTGTTTGCAGGACGCCATTCAGAGGGAGAGACAGGCGACACAAGAGATGTTGTCGGAGCAGCTTGCGGAGAGGGACTGGCTGGCGGAGGAGAGGACCCAGAGGATAATCGAGGAGGAGAGGGCACGCAATAATGCCCAGACGAAGGCCATCTACGACCTCTTCTCGGTAAGTTACTACTTTTGCATATATCCGCCAAGAATGCATATGCATATGTTTGGTTCACTTGCTAATATGCTCGAGTCCTCAAAAACTAACTCGCAGAGTATGTGGGAGAAGCAAGGTCTTACCCCTCCACCGATGCCGACGCCTATCGTTTCTCCTCCCGGAACGGTAAGTTTCTTTCAATGATCAATATAGCCTGGTCTTATACCATCAAGTGTCATCATGCTTACCACATTTCAACTCATCCTTTGTTGCAGCATAATTCCGGAGCTGCATCTCACAACCCACAAGAATCTCCTAGTGAATCCCCGAGCAACCCACGTGGCGGCGCTTCTCAGCCTTGAGGTGGCCTCCGGTAAGTTACATAAAGCTCATCAATGACTTTATATGCTCATAAAGCTCAATAATGGTAGTAACAGCTTAGTTACATAAATATTTACTTATTCTTGGCTTATAAAAGCTAAAATGACTATATAAGCTTATAAAGCTTATACTTGGCTTTATAAGCTTGTAAACCTAAAAAATGACTTATACTTGACTTATAATAGCTCCTCAATGACTTCATAAGCTCGTAAAGCTGAAAAATGATGTTAATAGCGTAGTTCTATGAAAATTGAGTTATACTTGGCTTCTAAAAGCTCAACAGTGACTTTATAAGCTTATAAAGCTCAAACTTGGCTTTATAAGCTTTTAAAGCTCAAATTAGATTTTATAAGATTATTAAGTTCAACAATGACTTATACTTGTCTTATAAAAGCTCAATAATGAATTTACTAGCTTAAGTGGCTTATAAACCTAAAAATGACTTATACTTCGCATATAAAGCTCAAAAAATGAATTAATGACTTAGTTAGATCTAAAATGAGATATATTTAGCTCTTGAGGTCTAAGAAGAACAAGTATTGTAGAATAAGAAGAAGGATAGGAGGAAAAGAAAGAAGTGAAGAAGAAAGAGGTGAAAAAGAAAGTAAAAGAAGAAAAGTTCTTCTTATTCTTACTTTTTCTCTTCTTTCTTTTTCTCCATCTTCTCTTCTTCCTTTCATCTTATTCTTATTCTTCCTATTCTTCTCCTTACTCTTCTTCACGTTACTCTTCTTCTTTTCTTTTTTTCTTTTTTCCGTAACTAACATATGTTTATGTTTTCATTTTGCAGATTTGCCTTTATGCATGGATGGATGCTTCTTTGTTGTAGATATAGGATGTTAGTCTTTATATATGCACTTGTGCGATGTTGGGCACTTTTAAACTATTTGTATGAACACTTGGCATAGTGCTGGCCTTTGTAGACGCTTGTGGTTATGTAGTGGACTTGTGCGATGTTGTATATATATCATTGTTGCTGTTTTAAACTTTTTGTATGCACTAGTAGACTTGTGGGATGGAGATGACTTGTAGATACATGTGTGCACTATAATATATCATGTTGGGAACTTTTTGTATGCAATAAAGTTCTGTATATATATATTATTGTTTAAATGCAGGGAACTAAAGAAAACAAATTAAAAAGATAGATATAGAGAGCTTTGCCGTCGGCAAGATGACGGCAAAGAGGACACGTAGCGGCAGCCTGTGCAATCTGGGCTGTGGCAGTGACCATTTGGTCATGGCTTTGCCGTCGGCCATGAACCGGCTGACGGCAAAGAGTAGGCTGGTTGCCGTCAGCCCACCGTAAGCCGACGGCAAACTGCTGACATGCGGGCCCAGGCAAGGGATTTGCCGTCAGCCAGACGGCAATGCACGCCGTTAACTCAGCCCACGGGGTTAAGTCAGAGCTGGTCGTACGAGCGGCTTTGCCGTCAGCCAGTACAAAAAGACTGACGGCAAAGGATTTGCCGTCGGTCGATTTTAAGCTGACGGCAAAGCAGCTCACTGCCGACCGATGAGCTGACAACAGGTTTGCCGTCGCGGAGCTGACGGCAAAGGCTTTGCCGTCAGTTTTTCATATGTTTGCCGTCAGCTTTGGCTGAAGGCAAAACTCCTGTTTCCTGTAGTGTTATATCATCTTGGTGAAGTTTGGTTATAATATCTTACAAGCATGCATATGGTATTACCCGCTGCCCACGCGTCGCACATTCAAAGGGTGACACGGGGAGACACAAGAACAACCGCTGTCGTTGACCCCCTCTTTTCGTACAACCCATCAATCCCCCATCACTGGATGATACGGGTGGACAAAGCCTTCGTGTGGATGGCGGTGGTGGGGCCTGCTTTTTGCGGTTGTGCAGGCCAATACTTGGCCCTGGTGCAGCGATGGGTGCTCGTTGGGCGATGATCGTGCTTTGCCTGGCGATTGTCCTCGAGGCAGTGGTGGCTCGCGGCGGTGGGGGTGGGTGCGGTACTGGTCAAATGGCGGTGGTCATTGTGAATCTTGATAGGCAACTAGATGGTTGGATCGGGCTTGATCTAGCCTCCTCGATTCGGCCGTTGCAGGTCTCCATGGAGGAATCTCTCGGCGTGGATGCGTCGGCCTTAGATGGCAATGGTGGTGTTATCCAGGTATGATTGATCGAACGATGGTAGCGGCAAATAGTGCTACAATAACCTCATACGGTTCCACGGCGATGGTGGTGATTGAAATGTCTTTGGAGAGAGGTGATCTCTTCATATCCGGTGGTTGACTTCATTGAGATGGGATGCAAATTACGCAAAGGGATGGTTGGCAACAGCGGCAGCCGCAGCTGCTGGGATCGTGGAAAAGTGGTGGCGACATATAGTGCTACAGTAACCTCCTACGGTTCCACGGTGATGGTGGTCATTGAAATGTCTTTGGAGAGAGGTGATCTCTTCATATCCGATGGTTGAATTCACCGATCAAATGCAAATTATGTTTGAAGGCTTGGCACAAATGGATGGTTATGCAACAGCGGATCATGGAAAAGTGGTGGCGGCAACACGCGAGTGACCTCGATGATGGTGCTACATGCACTCGATCTCGAGCATCAGGGTGAAAGCGTAGGCCAGACCTGACTTGATTATACCTTGCAATGATTTTTTGCGTCGTTAACTTGTTTAAGGCATTGCTTGGATACGCTAAGGTTGTTCCTTCCAGGTGAAAACTTAGATTGTGGTCTTGTTCGTTGGATCTGGTGATGGCAGTCGCATCAGCAGCACACCCTTCTTGAAGGTGTTGTCGTTAAAGAGCTTCATCGTCTATGTGGAGTGATGAGATGGGTGTGGTTTCTACAATTTGCCGATCATGGATTTGATCTCTTTTGGATTTTTTTCCTCGTTTACACATAGCTTTGATTTTATATGACTTTGCTAGTTTTTTCTGTTGTATGTGTGTTGGTGTTGGTTGTCTGCATCCTAGCTATGCAGAAAACGGTTGTATGCTCATAGTGTTGTATTCTCTTGATGCTTTATTTTGGGCTAATAGAATCCTTTTATATCGAAAAAATATGATATTAGTATATGCAGATCTAATACGGGTTCTATGTGTGCCTTGGCATATTTTCCAAGAAAGCAAAATCATTTGTACAACCTATATAACGCTAGATATCTACATCTTAAAGCTTGTTTTGTGTCTATTTTTTGGAATTTTGGTGATATAGAGACTAAATTTTAGTGTATTTTACACCAATTTTGAACATTTGTATAGAAGTTATGTCATCCATACATAGCATGTGCAAATCGTGGCACGTAATTGTATATTATCTCAATCAAATTGTTTTATCGGCATGCATGATATTTATTATGATACATCCATTATGAAAATCAGGAATATAATGCTCATTGAGAAAATCGTAGATGTCCAGGAAGATCCTAAGATGCATATTAAGTCATTATTGTGCATAACTACTCCCTCCAATTTATTTTCTTAGTCACTGTGTGCCTTGGTAGAGTTTCAAGAATATACCATAAAACTCTCGTATTTGGTTTATAATTCTATATTTAGTTAGAAATACACCATAAATGCACTTTTACATCAAGATTTTGCAATGTGAGTATGTGACAAGCTTTATATTGATTTTTTTAAGGCTTGTAAACTCAAATGGATATACTGGCTTCCAAGGTTAGTGACCACGAAAGGAAAATACATGGTGGCATTAGATTTAACCATTCGCTCGATATCAATTAAGCTGAAGGATGGTTCCAAGATGATGTCATTTACTACTTATATCATCTGCAATTGCTTGGCCTTCAGATGTTTTTGTTGAAAAACGTATTAGAAAACAAGAAAATCACCCTATGAATGTAGATGCGTATAGGTTTGAATTTGATCTTTATCAAAAAATGCATTAGAGAAATTGTTGAAGAAGCTTGTTGATGCGGATTTCCACAAGTAGGTTATAACTTCTAGTTGTAAGAATTCTCTCATTCGAACTAGGATCAAAGAGAGTATCCCTATATCGGTATCCACACATACAGAATCAGTGGTTCGGTATCACTTCGTCGTACAGAACAAAAGATTCTCAAGAGAAAGTAGAGGGGGAATAGCCTACTTGCGTCAACATCAACATCTAGGTCAATCTAGACACGAGAGAGAATGGGGCGCATGGCGAAAAGGAAGGCAATCTCCAAGGGTTTTGGTGTGTTATAGGGGTTTCCCCTAGCACCGTATATATATAGGTGGAAGCTTAGGTTCATAACTGATGATTTATTTATCAACTATAGACCATTTCTTTATATCACTTTATTTTGAACTTATATAGCATGTTACACTAGATTGTTTACCTATCTCGTTAAGCACTCATATTCAAAAATTATGTATTTTATCATCTATCTACTCGAGGACGAATAGAATTAAACTTGAGGATGTTGAACGTATCTATATTTTTATTGTTTCATGCTATTATATTATCACATCCATATACCTTTTATAGAATTATATATCATTTTATATTTTTTATGGACTAACATATTGACACAGTGCCTAGGGGATTCCTGTTTTTCTACTATTTTTGTATTTTACAGAAAATCACTATTTGTGAAGGTCAAAACACCGCGGGGATTTTATATGATTTTTTATGAAATATATATGAATTTCGGGCACCCTAATCATCAGAGGATGACGCCGAAGGGGCCCACACGGGCGTGTGATATGGCCACCTCCCGCCACCAGATCGCTTCACATGGCTGTGTGAGGATTGTGTAAGTCGGTTGGGGCTGTCCTTTGGACGCAAGAAGCTAATTTTATGGGGGAAATCCCCTAAAAAAAATAAGTGAAAGCGAAGTTAAGGATCTCCGAGAATTTAAGAAATGGTGAAAGCCTCTAAATTTCAGCGACCAAAAAACAGAAACAGAGAGGAAAAAATATCCAGTCTTGGAGGGGCTTCGGCCCTCCGAAAGCCATGGAGGCCAAGGTCCGGCGGGGGAACCCTTGCCCCTCCTAGGGGGGAGGCCAGTGAAGAAGGAGGGGAAACCTCTCTCCCGGTGGCTTTGGAGTGCCACCGGGGCATCGTCATCACCACCACCAACTCCACCCTCTTCATCATAGGCTCCATCTCTCCCCCCCACTTATATTCAGCGGTCCACTCTCTCGCGGCCCGCTAATCCCTCTCTTGAACATGGAGTTTGATGTCGTGAACTATATTACAATGATCTATTGCACATCCTCGATGTTTGAGTAGACTACCTTTGTCCTTGTGGTTGTTTAGATCTTGATAATTTGAGTTGCTAGCTATTTGTTGTTGTCCTTTGATGTCCCACGTATGAGCATGCACATATGTAAATTACTCTTTAGGGTGCTGCAATATGTTATGATTTGCGGATGATGGGGGGTTGGAGTGATAGAATACATACACCCTAGTTCGTAATAGTTGCATATGGGTTTATGGGGACCTATAAATCTTAATGTTGTGGTTGGGTGTTACCTTAATGAATTCTTAGTAATTGTGTATGCTTGCTAGGGGTCCAAACATAAGTACGGATGATCCAAGTAAGGTTAGTTTATTAGCATTGGCTTCTCCCACACATAAAATTGCAATGGTGATAATTATCTAGTTACCAATGGCCTAGGGACAATGACACAACATCGATCGTACACTACTCCACACTCGAAAATTTATTCTTTCTTGTTCTTCTTCTAAACAGTCCCTAACTTTTACTTAGTTGCTCTTTATTATCTTTCTAAGCTATCCAATTATACCCACAAAGTTGTATTATTTATTTTTTCTAGATAAAGCAAACGTATGGTGTGTGTAGAAGTGTATCAGTGGTCTATAAAACTTGAAGATAATATCAATCTTGCCTTTAGCCCCTCATTGGGTTCGACACTCATCGAAAAGGTTACAACCGACCCCCTATACTTGTGGGTTGTCACACGCTTTCTGTCTACTTGCCTGTGCTAATGACCTATTTACATGGAATCCCATAGATGCTGCTGGCGCATGGTAATGTGTTATTAATCTTCTAAATCACTCGTAAGGGCACAATTTCACATTTTATGCACAATAATAAAATATCATAGTGCACATGCCTAGTGATGGCCAAATGTCGATCTAAAGTTAGACCAAAACGTCAGCAAAGTTGCCCAGGATGTTGCCCCGGGAGAAAATTAGCTGGTAACGATTTTCATCATAAAGAATTATCTTAGGATACATTTTTTCTATGATTAAGTTTTTCGTCATAGAAAATCACAAATTTTGTAGTGACATAGATCGGACTAGCGGTGAGGACTCTGAATCCCCCTGGGACGCCTTGATTACTCAAGCAACATCCTTTTATTTTATTCTATTTTTATTTATTATCTTTACCTTCACTTAATTTTTTAGATAAATTCGCTTTTATCATTGTTCCGTTAGCAATAAATGAAATAGACTATTTTCATATAAGTGGAAAAAGGAGCAACTAACTAATTAGAGGTACCTTCTCAGAGCATTCGCAGAGGTCACTTTCGGTGCTCCAGAAAACCGACACGTGTTGCTTTCTGGATGCACCCGCGCGATCCAGAAAAACGGTGGTTGTGCGTGAACTGCGGTTGCACCTGTGGCTGCGTGCGAACTGTGGCTAGTTGTATGAGTGTCGACGTAGTTGCGGCATTGATAGTTACCTACGCATCACTCCCTATGGGAATGCCGCCACATAAAATAAAGCATCGATGGTTGGACGTCCCTCGCTTTGAAAAGGAAAAAAATAATTGGTTCAAGACGACTTTTGTATTCTATTCGAGTCGTTAGGGCAGCCACACTATTAACAAGGAATGCACCTTGAAGGTATGATGAAAATTTATTACACGTACACTAACATATATGGGCCTACAACACTTTTCGATACATGAGAGAGATCCTGAAATCATTGTTATTTGCACTCAGATAAAAGAGGTAAAAGCACTGGGGTCCATAAACTTGCGCATCATGTGAAGGTTTGGTCCACAATCTTGAAAAATACTATTCCACCATCACTAACTTGTAGTTAGTGTGCAAAAAAGCCCAAAACCAATACCAAGCTGACATGTGGCGCTGCATATTTTATGAAGAACCCCTTATCATATTTGAATTTGATGCAAAGCCTACAAAGGCCCAGTTGTCAGTACAATAGCGAAATAATAGGAATAAAAAAAGCTTCATAGACGTTCGAACCGTTATCTCGTAGCTCTCTTTCAGTCCGCGCAAACCAGCACACCAAGTATGCTAGGACGACCATTAAACAGATGGACGTTTTATATAACATAGGAACGCCAGAAAAAATAAAAAGCCCACCATAGATTAGGCTTTCATAATCACCATGATATTTATTTAACGACAAATTACATATTTATAAGTGTTTTATTTTTATATAATTGATAAAAAAACATGAATTTGTACGCAGTTTAGTATAATCAAAACTCGTACGTAATTAATTGAAGAAAAAAGTCAGTTGAGTGAAACACATTTTACCATTGCCTGCACGTACACATGTGTGCTATTTTTTTATTTAACTGGTAAAAAAATGTTTGTATGTTTGAAATACGTATGTCTATGTGACGAGGTATGTACGTGTCCATTTGTCGCTCACGGTCATAATGAAACTCGGATCGTACTCATCATGAAAAATGTTGATAAACTGGTCATAAAATGTACAACGATGTAACATTTGTTTTTGCTATATACAATAAAAAAAATTCCATTTAAATCAGATTATTTAATTTTAGTATGGTGAACCTTAAAGTAATTATACGATATATAAAACGCGCATTCTATACTAATGTGCTATTGATACATGAGGCTAGTAGTTTATTAAAAAAAGCGATTTAGTGGCCGATGTTCATGAAGGTTGTATAAAAAATATATTTAAAAGTTTCAAAAAATATTTATGTATCTTTTTACATATACATATACATGTTCTTCAATTATGTATACAGTTTCATTAACCTAAATGTTATTATTTTACAGATTATACAAAAAGATAGATAACTGATCCAAATAAAAAAAAGTCTAATTTAATCACCGTATTGTTTGTGTGTACATCACATGTGAACAAATATGTTCAGAAAAATTTACATGTCTATAGTTTTGTTTCAGATTATTCTGAAGTGTGAAATAGCATATTCGCAAAATAAGTAAATAAATATAATTTCGGCTTGGAAGCGATCCTAGCAAGGCAGGGAAGTACATCATCTGCCTGTACATACAATATATAAAGCGTGTAATTCTATCCATAAGAGATAAATTGATTGGCCAAAGTGGTAGCTCATGTCACTGTTTTTTGGGAGGTCCTAGGTTCGATTCTCCATGTGCACAATTTTTCTTCCTGCCTATTATTTCATTATTGTATTGATAGCTGGACACATACAACCTTTGCGTCAAATTCAAACATGATAAGAGGTTATTTACAAAATATGCAACGCCACATGTCAGCTTTGTATTGGATTTGGACTTTTTTGCACCCAAAGTACAAGTTAATGAATGGCGGAGTAACATTTTACAACATTGTGGACCAAACCATCACATGATACGCAAGTTTATGGACCCCCAATGCCTTTACCTCCAGATAAAAGCAGGTCCAGAACCTCCAGGGAAATTCGGACCCTCTGAAATCAACTATTGTGTCTAATATCTACCATGGAGGGTGTTCGGAGCCTCCGTGTCATGAAGTCATCGGGATAGGCGAAACCTATAGACATGCTTAGGGCTCTCCCAATGCATTGTTTCTTAGCACAATATCATAGGAGCAATAAAAACTTAAGATACAACCTCCACAATGCATTGTTTCTTAGAGGTTGTATCTTATTTAATGATTTTAGTTACATGCATAAATGTGATTGGTCTAATCATGCTTTTTGCATATGGCCACGTGCAAAGGTTGTATCTTAGCTAAGATACAACCTCCCTCTCTTTCTTCATTAAGTACCATGCCACATAAGCAAAATACCTATGATTTCGCGCTAAGATACTAGCATTGGGAGTGCCCTTAGACCCTGCTTAGAGCCTCCAAACAACGCGCTGGAAATTAGCATAATTATTGGATCTGGGGGAGGTTCTATATAGGTCACCTTCTTCCCAATGAAGAAGGTGGTGACTTCATGCTCTCTCCTTCATTGTTGTATCTTATTTTTTTTAGATCTTACTGCACATCCACACAAACTTTTTAACATTTTGGAAAGTGAAAGAGAAATGTTTGATCTATTTTTATCAAAGGAAAAGTTGACCCCGCCCCCTTGTTTACTTGGTGGATCTTGTTATTCTTGAAGGTTAGGGGCTCCTATGTGGTAGGAGTTCTTCGGGAGAGATTAAAGTGTGATTTACCCCGAAAAGTTTGTGAATGCCTGGAGGCCACTTCAAAGTCTATCACGTGGTTGGAAATCACTTTCGTGATGGTATCTCGAAAAAAATAGGGTGAGTCTTCGTGATATTGATATGTCTTCGTGGTAACATCCATTCCGTCAATGATGACTAACTTCTCTTCGATGAAGTGAATATCGTCAAATTAAATCATGTGATCCATATGACAAAGATCACTACACACCATGCCCCCCAGAACTACCGAACTTTGTCAAACTAGAATTTACACTTTTTTCCACCTTTGTCAACTTATGGTGTAAACGATCTTTGAGTTTGTTCTTCTACAAACACTGAACGTTACTAAAATTGTTAAATCTTGATATAAATTCAACAAAATGGCAGCTTTTATGTCAAATATAGGCTGAAAGCACAAAAAACTCAATTTGCACTCGATCTCCAAGTTAGGCAAAAAGCACCACTCCTTTTGACGTACAACTCTAGTTATCTTCACCAATATGAAACACAAGGTGGGCTAGCAGGTTGCAACTTGAGTAGTGATGATATTCTGACTGACGTAAGATGTTGCCATTGTTGGGTTAGGTCAACTTTTCTCTATTTTGACCAAGCAAGCCCTTGCATGTAACGCCACTGTTTGACCCGTACTGGATCCGGCGTCCAGATGGTCAGTGTGGTCCGTGTGGATGCGAACGTTTTTGTTCTGGAGACCACCTTGGTCAAGAAAGGCAGCACCAACTTGACTTGACTTGCAATACATTAGGAATCAGCAGCAACTGTCACCAACTGCTCTTTCTTTCTGCCAAAATAAATAACAGCACAGGCTTAGTGAGAGCATCTCCAACAATAGCTTGAAAATTTCATGTCTCAAAACTGATTATAAGTGGGGAGGAAGAAAGTTCTTATCATCAAAAATTTATTTTGCTTTTCGCATGCACATAAACTGGTGTCCTAAAATTTGATCTTCTTTTTCTAGCACCCGTATTTGTGGGTTAGCTATGCTTTTTTTAACACAATACACTCACGGATGTTTATATACACGTACATATATTTATTTCTATGAATACATGAAAGCACATACTATCTTGATGAGCACTTTCGAGATACCGAGCTGACACAATATTGTAAGATTAAAAAAGTCATCACAACTACCTCGTACTTGATGAAATCGTCTTCTTTCATTCAACTAACGTCGCCGCAAATTTTGTAATAAATTAAAAAAATGCGAGCTAACCATCTAAGCTAGGCTCAGTTCGTGTGCAGACTCATTTTTAATTAATCTAAAATTAAAAAACATTTATTACATTAGCAAAAAAAAGGATAGAACTAGTGATCTTGCTATAAATAGTTCATTGTATTATATAGTTCATTAATCCACAACCTCAAATTCAATACAAATGTTTTTTTTGGGGGGGGGGGGTAAATTCAATATAATTGTTCATCAAACATGACACAAAATGCATTACACATAACATAAAAAGGATAGAACTAATGAGCTTTTATCCATTTCACATCTACCACTCGATGAGATCTTGTAAGACTTTTAGAAGTATCTGCATATCAAGTTTCAAATGATGAACTTGAAGAAATCGTAGGAAACAGTCTTCCCTTTTTCAAAGATGCACCACCCTTTCCATGAGATCATAGTAGAATTCAAGTGTTGGCCACACTCATATTTAATAAGCATGTAGTGCAAGATCATGGCGGCAATCATGATGTACCAAAGGATTTTTTTTGGGTTCCAAGACCGAGTCACTCCTCGCATAATTAATCTTGAAAAATCCCAAAAGCTATCTCTTCATCTTTCCCAACAACTCCTTGACCACTATGAAATTGAAGTTGCTTCTTACTTTGGAGGCTTGAAATTGGCTTCTTGAAGGTTGCCCAAATTGAATATATCTCATCCGCTAGGTAGTCATTCATGTTGTATGTATGATTATTTGCTTGAAACTACACCACTGATGATTCTTTATTGGCTAGCTGTGCAAAGAATGATGATCGATGACGCACGTCGATGTCATTCAAAATTCAAACATTTCAAAATAGGCATGCCAAAATTATATCTCTTGGTCCATCACAACTTCAAAAATGACGGTAGCATCCTTCACAAGGACTTTGAATTGTTCATGCCATGATGCATGATAATTCTTTCACCTTCGATGTATGCAATCAATTGAGATGAGACGCGTGCTTTGTTTATCTCCAAAAACATGCGTGTCTCATAAGCATTGAGTGCTCTAAAATGCTTAGGATCAAATACTTCAATCATTTTCTTCGCAAATTGCTTCACACTCTTTATGGGAGTGCTCTCTTCAATTGTCAAGTTACCATCGGTTAAATAATGCCTTCATACTCAATGCCGAAGTCATCTTTCGGATAGTGTTGTGTCCAAGATCTTCCATACAACTTGTTCTTTGCATAAAGAATCGATCATGCTCCTTGGTTGAGTTGGAAATGTGGATGAAAAATCCGAAGCCATTCTGATTCAACATCAATGGCGGTGAAGTTTCACTTTGAGTGGTTGAGGTCCTTGTGGCAGCAATTTTGATTTTTGGGCAGCTACTAGTGTTGATGAAAATATGCATCATTTGTATCTATGTATTGGGCATAAACTTTTTTTTGAAGCATCATATATCTATTCATTTTCTGTTGGAGGCGGGGTTTTAGTCCCAAGTAATCCAAAAGGTTTTTTTACACAGGCCCATTTTTAGAGCATCTACAGTTGGATACAACAAATTCGGTCCCTCAAACATTCGCGGACGCATCCGAGCACTTCTACCGACAATGATCGATCAGACATCAAATTATCATCTCCACAACCAGGTACATCAATTACGAATCCTCAAATTCATACAATTACATACAAGGTAGAACCTAATAAAAAAATCCAACGGCGATGCTCTGGCTCCACCGCCGTGTCCACTTCGTATAGCTGACTGAGCCCCGGGAGTGTCTCCAATCGCCGGAGAGGTAGAGTAGGACATGGGACACGTACCGACTTATGAGACAAGGCTCCATCTTCTCCCCTACCCTACTCTTCCTCATCGGAGCCCATGCACAGCACGTCGTCGGTCGATGGGAGATCCATGATGAATCCATCATGGTCGGAGGCCCACACCTCCACCACAATGCAGTTGCGGTGTTCGAGGTTGTCGATCACCCGTAGCGGTGCCGCTGCGTGCGACTCTGCCACGGTTGTGTCCGTCACGAGGGCTGCCACAATCATTTGTGCCCTCTGCCTCACGTGGCGGGCACGCCGTGCCATGATGTCCCCATCGACTGGGTCATAGGTGTGAGCCTCCGACTCGGTGCGCCAATGGAGGGGTTGCGCCTACGCCATGGCGTTCGGGCGCTAGACGGACCACACCATCTCCAATAACGCAACGGCGGCGCGCCTCGCCCGGGATCCAAGTGCCATTTGGATGGGCGCTATGGATTCCCACTAGATCGACTCCGACCACGGTTAGTATCCTTCCGGGTGCGGCGAAGCGCAATGCGAACGGCCATTTCCTCCTACGGCCTGCATGGGACGAGGTCCCAATCCATAGATCGGGTGATGGAAGACTTAGATTCGTTATTTGCTATACCAGATAAGGCCGAAGAATTGAAAGGGAGCTTAGGGGCGAAGTTTAGCGGAGCGGAATGCTAGGGTTTGATTCAGGGAGTGGATGCGGACAAATATATGTGGGATCGAAATGGACCGAATCCGATGTAGCGGAAGAGCCGGATTTGGACCTGATATGAAAAATGCAGGTTAACTGTATGTGGAGGGGAAGGAGGGATGGGGTGTGTGTGTTTAAAGAGTTCGGTTGTGGATGCTTTTAGGCTGGTGTTAACTTAACCTGGCATATAGCAGTACTTCATAGTTGGAGAAAGACAAAACCAGTGCCACAGACAAAGTGACAGACCAGATTGTTCGTTCACAATGATTCAGTGAATCAGTATCAACCATACTCTAAAGAGTCACACCACAATGACACCCTACGAATGATCAGCAGAGCTACTACTGAGAATCTGAGATGATGAAAACCAAGAACGGGAAAACAAATTTACTAAAAGAATGATCAGAAACCAACCACTGGACAAGATTCAGTAAACAAACAGCTATCAACTTTTAGTTCGCGGGCAGAGCGACGCAATCAGTATCATCAGACCTATCCCTTTATTCGCCTCAGGGCTCAGGTGATCTGGATGTGCTCCTCCCTCGGCTTCTCCTCGGGGGAGGTCCTCGTCGTCGTTCCGGAGCCGGAGCTCCGGATCTCCTCGACCCTCCGGACGACCTCCTCCATCCTCGGCCGCTGGTCGGGGTGGACGGCGACGCACGCCATGGCGACCTGGAGCAGCTGCACCATCTCGTCCTCGGTGTTGGGGTGCCGCTGCAGGTCCACGTCGAACACCTCGGACGTCCACTCCTCGCGGACCACGGACTGCACCCACCTCGGGAGGTGCTCGACGGAGTCGTCGCGGCCGGGGGACCGGAGCGGGGCCTTCCCCGTCAGCATCTCCAGGAGCAGCACGCCGAAGCTGTACACGTCGGACTTCTGCGTCGGCGGCTTCTTGGCCTCCAGGACCTCCGGCGCGCGGTACCCGACGAGCCGCGGGTGGACGTGGGGGGTCGCCATGAGCTGCGCCAGGCCGAAGTCGGAGACGCACGCGCTGAGCTCCCGCGAGAGCAGGACGTTGTTCGACTTGATGTTGCCGTGGGTGAACTTGCCGCCTGCTCCGGTGTGGAGATGGGCGATCGATCGCGCGGTGCCCAGCGATATCTTCACTCTTGTCTCCCAGTCCAGTGGCGCTCTTCCGGCAGATTTGTTCCCTGTTTAATGTTTACAGTTCGATGGTAAGTCTGTGGGTACACCAAAATGACAAGTTAACTATGCAGGTGAAGAAGACCGGCACCTATTATTTTCTACACATTTCAGCATCCATAGAACGACAGTAGCTCAAAAGTCTAAAAATTATAGCTACAAAGCTACAGCAGTAATTCTGTCAGAATGTTCATCAGAGCTCCACAAAAGAAGTAAACATCCTAAAATAAACAAATCAATAGTGAGGAAGGAACTTGTTGACAAATGACAGTAGCTCCGCTGACATAATCTATCTTCTATTTTTTTTCAGCACGATTACGGCCGAGGATTTAAAGGCGGTACATAAGGAATGTATAGTTTTAATCACTGGTTTTAATGGTGTATATTCTCCTAACTATCTACTCTGAACTTCATATATCTAAGGAATTGTATTCATGGTTCGCTTTGAGATTCCTGAAGATAAACATAAACACAACTGCACAACTTGGTGTTATAATTTTGGTTTCCAACTCATGATATTAACTAGATTATATTACAGAAACTGCAGGTTCCTAATTATTTTAGGAAGAATTTCAGTGTTACATATTTAAAGGTAAATTTCTATGGAAGTGCTGAAACACTAGGTTTTGCTGAAACACTAGGTTTTGTTTCTTTGAATGTTCTGTTCTTGCTCATGCGGTATTTTAGTCATCTAATTTACAGATGGTGTCAGCAATATCAACAACTAAAACAAACTTAAAGCTCAAAAATGTCTCAAAACAGGCAATGAAATGCTTAGTGGTTCAAATAAAAGACTTGAAATAGAGAGCATACCATGCAAAGCAGCTGACAGGCTACCCGGTGGAACATAGTCATAAACCAAGAGCTTCTCGTCCTTGGAATAATAGAAAGCGCGCAAGGGAACAACACCTTGGTGCTGTCCAAGCCTGTCAATTATCTCCATTTGCTGTTCGAATTCCTTCTTTCCCGCCACCACCTCCTTTAGCCTCTTAACCACCACTGTCGTGCCATCCTCAAGAACAGCTTTGTAGGTGGTGCCGTAACTTCCTTTTCCAAGGACTTCAGCTGAAGCCCTCAACAGGTCCTCCAAGTCAAAATTATATGAACAGCCCTCAAAGAAAACCAATTTGTTCCTCTCTGCTTCTTGAACACCACTGCTGTATTCTGGCTTGGATTTTTCTGCTCTTCCACCCCCAACACCCTTCCCTTTGGATGACGATGAAGCTGTGCGAGGCTCCCGGTCTCTGTTCCTCTTGAAGAGGCATATCAAGAGTATGAGAATCAAAATCAAGAAAACTGCCCCTCCTCCAGCAAGTAATCCAATTATGATTTTCCTTTTATGATCTGCCCAAAACTTTGCGAAGGTTTTTTTCTCATCCTGGGATGGTGGTGAATTCGGAGAAGGAGAAGGTGTGGTTCCTGGACATGGTTCCAAGGGAAACCCACATAGAAAAGCATTCCCCAAGAAAGAATTGGCTGGAAACTTCTGCAGAGCAGGCGGAATGGGCCCACTAAGGTTATTGTAGCTCAAATTCAAATATTTCAGTCTGGGGAGTTGAAGATCAGGGATGGGTCCAGAAAGAGAGTTGTTCTGGAGAGACAACCCAGTAAGCTCAGTCATATTTTGCACTTTCAATGGGATTTCTCCAACGAATGAGTTGTACGACAGGTCGAGGTATGCTAGATTTGAAGACAGTGAAGTGGGTATTGTGCCCGACAAGTTGTTGCGCTGAAGGTAAAGAGAGTGCAGAGAAGGAATGGATGCTACATCAGGGGGGAGGCCAACAGTAAGACGATTGGATCGAAGGCTTAGAACCTCCAAGGCATCAAGCTTGCCAAGTATGTTGGAGGGCATAGGACCAAATAGTCCTACTGCAGGTAGTCGCAGCATACGCACACGCTTCCCGTCTGGTGTGCATGTAACCCCAACCCATGATGTGCAGACCTGGGTTGTGAGGGTCCAGTTGATCTTTCTTGCACGAGGCAGAGATGCGGCAAATGCAAGAAGGGCTTGCTTGTCGGAATTCAAGTCAGCCCCCTTGGCAGAAGGAGGATAAAAAAGGAACAGAGAAGCAGAAAGAAAAGCTGTGAGCAAAAGATGTTGCATTGTTAGGATGGCTAGAGAACAAGGAGAACCAGAATTATGTTTGGAGGGTCAACAATGCTTCATTCCTGCTGCACAAAAAGAAAATAAAATGAAGTGAGATTGGTTCGTAGAGTATAATATGCAGTTTATAAGTCGAAAAACATAATAGAAGTGCGACAGATTTTGGATACTGAAAATGAAGTGATGAAGCATAGGTGTTCCCCAATGCAGATAGAGTTGCTTCATAATTAAGCAACCAACTAGACATAATTGTTTCAGGGACCATGAGAAAAGGCAAAAGAGAAATAAATATTTCCTTCTGCATTGCAATGTGCTTATAAAGGACCAATAATGTAGAGCTACCAAGCGAGTTATGCAATTGGATGGAAGAAAAAATGCATTCATCCATTAACAGCTTACAGGATGAATTCCCACTCAAGTTTGCAATCAACTAATGAAGTGTCTGGTTTGGAGAATGTAATAGTACCAGATTCTCGGTCCTGCCAAAGAGTAGCAAATCTGACGACCAGAAAGGAGTCTATTATGACTTTATGAGAAGAATAGGATTTGACACAAGGTATGCCAGGCCATCAACCTCAGTTCTAGTTACAAAGGACATTGCTTACACACAAAGTAACAATGCAGCTGTATCCAATAATACACAACAGCACTCAAGATCCCAGGACCCTAGATATCTCTCAGTGCTTCAAATACCAACAGCTTTACACACTACTTGATCCTGGTTTGGTTAGTGACATGGAAAAAGCCGGAGGAAGCTCATTATTGGAATAAAACACGGATCCATAAGAAAATGACAAAGTACTACTACCACCCATGATCGACAAGTTCAGGGTCCATGAGATTTCTCAACTGCTACGTAGTACCAACCTCCCCTCTCAGTCCCAGACCCAGAGGAGCATCACAGCGAATGACACCCTTGTCTTTCCTCTAGACTAACCGATCTAAAGCCCCACCCCAGTAGTTAATCAGTGGTGTTTGAGCTTTATATTTCTGAGACAGGGCAGGTGCGAGCGATCATGTGCTACATAAAACGAAACCTACATGGTAGTATCTTTTTTATAAAGAGGATCAGCGCTCCCCTTTAGCCTTTTCTGCACAGTACACCTCAGTTTCCTTAACGCCTAAACAAGGAGGCTGGCTCGCTGGAGTCCTTGCCGGAAAAGGACGCAAGGATGGTGACAACTGACAAGGAGGAGGTGCCCCAATAGGACTTGCAATAGATAATGGAAAGCCACAGGCAGCACAGCACAGAGCAGAGCTCCTTGGCATGCACTGCACTGGTAGTAGATAGAACATGCACAAAAGCAACAGATCAGAGCACCTAACACCAAGGATTACTGCATCTAAATGCAGTTGTTTTGTCAAGGACCTTTGAATAAAAGCAGGAGCACCGGACCAAAAGTCCAGCGCATAAAGCAGGTGGTCTCAGATGAGGATTCCTTTTTTTCATGGTTTTGGAGGGGGCGGCGTGGGGCTCTCTCTCTGGGTTTTAATGGATGGACGGATGCGTGTGTGTGATCATGGGATGGGCAGCACGGCACGGCAGGGCGCAATGGTGGAGCTGAGCAGGAGGAGCAGGAGCAGGGCATCTGATCTGAGGAGGATTCAGGCCATGGGACAAATGCGCAGAGCGAGAGATATCGCTGTCTCCGCACTGCGTACAAACAGAGCTCCTCCCAGTTACAGCTGTGGGTGGAATTGTAGCGTAGCGAGCGATCTAGTACTACTGCTCTTGCGACAGTAAGATTGCACTGTAATTTGTATGGGAGTGAGTCGAGTCCATGCTTTCATGTTCAGCGTTTAAGCTTGCAAGTTGTGCAAGCAGATTTGTTCCCATTAGTCTTGCTGACTACTGTACGAGTATTAATTTTACAGTTGCAAGTTTTTACGGGTGCAGCAATGGGGAGTGGAAGCAGGACAGTAGTAAAATTGATGGACTGAAGCCAAAATGGCATCAATTAATCACAGTGTTCAGCTACTAGTCTACTATATAATTGGAACAACACTGTTTATAAGGAAACCCAGAATTAACAGCACTAGGAGACGAGCGTTGCCCATACATTCTATTTCTAGTACACCAACTTTACTTTTTTACTTTTTAATTTGATAGAAGAAAAAAAGTTAGTAGTAACAAACAACCGACCAGCCACGCCGCACGAAATCGTGGGCTTAGCCGCGGCGGAAACGGAGGGGAGGAACGAACTGCATTGTGCTCAGCAGGAGGAAGGATGCCCAAGTCGCTTACCTCGCGAGAATCCGGAGGCCAACTCCATCGGCGCCGTGAGCTTAGGCCAGCACAGCGAGAAGACCCAGCGGCGCAAACCGGCGGCGGTGCGGGAGAGCTCCGGCCTCCTCCGCCGCCCCGCGAATCGACCAACCGCCGGCCCCTTCCTCCTGCTCTCCGAGGCGCCGCCGTTCGCCTCTGGGCTCCCCAGCCTGCCGGCGACGACCAGGGGCTGAATCACGCGCCGAGAATCGCTCCGTCGCCTCCCGGAGCCGGGCTGAGCTGAGCAGCCGGCCGGTGTGTGGTGTCTGCTCCTCCGGCTGCGAGTGCAGTACAGTGCGATTGTGCGGGAGAAGAAGCAGCGTGGGTGTGCAAACTCGCTGTGCATTTAAGACAAGTGTGCGCCCGAGCGAGCCGTGTCCGCGAGGCGGGTTTTAGGCGGAGCGAATGACGGATCTGCCCCTCAATGTCACCGGCGTGGGCGGGGTGGCGGGCCCGGAGGGACGTCAAAGCGCGCGGCGGGCGTTGCCGAAGAGGCTTCCTGCCTCTGCCACGTGGGTCCAGCTATATACGCTTTCTCTTTATTTATTTATTTAAATCGTATGCATACGCCTTCTTGTGCTAAAACAACATTACCACGTACGTACCCGCGTCTTGCCCGTTGTAGTATTATACTGGCCCTCCAGTTGTTGTACTTGGTACTGTGATCATTCATCCATGATCACAGGTCGTAATTATCTTAGTGCTGGCTGTGGTACAACAACTATTAGAGCTGGCTGGTGATTGATTAACCAAGCATTCACTGCTCATCCATGTATGTACCACCGTCTTGAAGGCTAAGGAAACTCCAAAGCGATGATCCAAATCATTTGCTCGGTTCGTTTGCATCCGTAAACACGGTTATGTCTGATTGCGTGGGATAGGGTCTGTATACCTAAGCAAGCGGATGGTTTCGGAGTCAAAAACTTAAAAGCATAATTTTTTTGCCTTATGTTAAAATTTGCTTTCAAATTCATGCACTCCCCATGCTGCCCTGAAAAGAGTGGATCCTCAATCACTCACCACTTCATATAGGACTAGGTAAAAACGCATCCTTCCTTGGCAAAGCAATTTACAAACACCTGCATTCACTCAAAGAAATATCCCAAGTTAGCATTGGGCATGGTACTGCTACTTTCTTTTGGCTTGATAGGTGGATTCTTCCTGAGCCCTTATGTTTGGCCTTTCCTGCTCTGTTCACCACCACACATGACGAAATGCTAGGATAGCCACTATTATGATGGATGGAATCGATCTGGGCTTGCGTAGCCGGCTAACCCAAACTGCCTCACATGAATTGGTCTCTTTAAGATTGTTGTTGCAGGATGTGGCTCTCTCTGATGCTCTCGATGTGAGGTCGCTGCTAAATGGATCCCCCTTCTCCACCAAAGGTGCCTACGACGCCCTTTCTTCCCAGCTTGCAGATCCATACCTCACACATATTTGGGATAGCCGAGTCCCAAGTAGGGTGCGAGTCTTCGGCTTGCTCTTCTATCTGGGTAGGCTCAACACACATGCAAATATTCATCGCAAGACCATCACTGCATCTTCTGCATGCCCACGCTGCTCCGCCGCTCCGATCGCGGACACCTCTTCTTTACATGCCCGGCTTCACAAGACATATGGGATGCTATTGGCGTCGCATCGCTCCACACACCCTTGGCGAGCATATGGTCACTACCGCTTACACTCAGCCTACCAACAGCTATATGGCATTTCATTCTATTGCTTCTACTCTGGAAAATCTGGGATGCCAGAAATGCAAAAACATTCAGGGGTTTAACCATGTCTCCCAATGATGTAATCAAGGCGGTCATAGATGACCTAACTCTTTGGTCCCATCGCCTTCATAAGGCGGAGGCCAAACATCACGCCGGCTTGTGGCGTGATTTCTTCCCATCCCGCCTCTCCTAATCCCTTGTAAAGTGACAACAAAAAACAGAAAATGAAATTAATTCAGGTGGGGAGCCTCCCCCCTAGCGACTCTGCGATTCAAAGAGATCGTCGTTCGTTTGTTGGTCTATCACAAATCATTTTTAGCTTAAATTTAAGGTGGATTTGGATTCATGCGGACGATTTCACTGTCCTTTATTGCCTTTCCTGTTTTGCTTGTCTGTGGCACAAAGAAAACCACTTCCCACCGCGCGCCGATTTCGTCCTTCCCGTCTATCTACGTCCCTCTTCGTCATAGTCATCGCTGCTACCGCACGCCCGTTTGCCTCCCCCTTCCCACCACTACCCTCATCGCTCGTCAACGACTGCCACCACTCCCTGCCATCAAGTCCCATCGCCAACGCAGCTAAACCAGAGGGAGGTGGACACCGTCGGCAACCCCTCCGCTACCCCTACCGCCATCATTGCATTGTTGCATGTGTGTGTTCGATGTAGGAGATGCAACGAGAAATATTTTAAGTGACGTCGCCGCTTCAATGATGATGCATCGTCTGAGAAGCCTACCCCGGTGGCATTGAAGCGGGCTGCTTGCCCATTCTTTTTTCCGGCGGCTATATAAAGCGATGTGGTGAGCCTCCATTGCCATTTCATACGCGCTTAATCTCATCCACACCACTCTAATATGGAGGAGATGGAAGGGGGGGCACGATGGCGCGGCGATGGACACAGGGTCTGATTTTTTTAATATGTTTTAAAATATTAAACTAGTTCCACGAATGACATATCGTCCGGCTATGTAAATTATACTTTGAATTTTAATGAATTTTAGTGTGAATGAAATCCGTTCGAAGTTTGTGTGAATTTTTCGAATTTTTGTTAAACTACTGGCGAATGTACACGGCAAGGGTTGGATGACTGGCTCCCACATCAGTATCCATGGAATGATCCCATGTTCGCGGACAGACGCGGCGTCTGGTTTAAAGGATAGCGTTGAAGATGCCCTTTAACGATGGGGTTGATAAAAGTAACACTTGGCGACTCAGAAAAAAAGAAAGTAATACTTGGTAAGTATAGTGGTTGAATGCTCAAAAAAAAGTACAGTGCTTGCAATACGACTGGTGTTTTATTTTATTATTATTTTATCAGTTTTTAACGTATTATCTTATCATTTGGTTGCCCTGTCCATGTGCAGAATATTCCATGGTCTGCCCTTGTGGAATTGCGTGGACGTCGACCCGTACGGACACAAAACATTCCAGTGTAGTAGTAGTAGTATCTGGGAAGCAAAAGGATTCATGATTCAGTCAGACAAATCGAGCCACTAGACGCACATCTTCACAATGACTTACAACCTAGTTACAGCTAGATTGATTAGTCTGTCATAACATGCGGTTTATGTAATGTAATCGACTTGAATATTGTAGTCGTGGTGGCTGAGTGATCGAGGAGCTCAACGGCACCACTACTCCGATGGATGGATGGAAATGTCCACGGATCATGCGTCAATTATGATCCATGCCGGACCGCCGGTACATCCACCTACAGCCACAAGGATCGCTTGGCAATTACAGCATCATCACCCAGCTAAATATGTGCAAGCAGCGGACGTTGGTGATCATTTACGCGGGTGGCAAGGCAGCAAATTCGGGCCATCATCGGCACATGGACGCCATCACGCCGATCCATCCACCTTTTTCCCGATTCAGTTTCCGGCGCTGCATTGCTGGCTGCCTTTTCTGCGTGGACGCCCCGCGAACCTACCTACCCGGGGCCTGGGGTACGCGGTGCGTAGTACGAGAGGAGAGGAGGAAAGAGAGAGAGAGAGGGGGGGAGATGATGGATTGGAATGGTGGTTCTGGCTTTTGTTTTGGCCTTTTTTTTGCTTTGGTGCTTTGCTAATGGGCAATGGCGAGCCATATGATACGAATGATGTGCGTGCATGTGATTGATGGATTGGATCCCATCCCAGTGTTTGCAACGCAAAGCTGCTGCTGGCTGCGTCCGTGGACTGTGATCTGGTCGATGTACGGGCGCGAGCGGTGTGTTGGGCACAGCACATGCGACGCCGATCGTGGCCTGCGTTTATAATGTTTGGCATCTCACAGCCTACCAAACAACATTTGTTGGATGATGCATCTCTCATACTATCCTTCATGCAACTTACCAAACAAAATCTGAGCTCAGCCTGTGCCATACCATGCAGCACACCAAACACACATTTCTGCTCATTTTTGCATCATCTTAACCAGGCCAGTCCCACCCAAGCTCCTTCATGCAATGCATCCTGGATGCATCCAGGAAACCAAACACGCCTCAAGGGGATGAGGCGTAGGTAGGCTGGTAGGGTCTTCGCGGGAACGAGACTGATGTGGAAAAATCATCATACTCTGTTTTGTATATAAAGATATCCTTATTTGGCCCATTTTAAAAACCCGTTTTCCTTTTCGGTTTATTTTTTTCCTTTTTTCTCTTTTTATACTTTAATTTTGCTTTGTTCCTTACTTGGTTTTGTCGGTTTTGGTTCGTAACGGTGTTAAATTTAACATAAAAAACAGGACACATTATATCACATCATCTCTAGGTTTGCATGTAAATAGTTTTGGTCACATACTACACCAAAGGTAAAACGATTTTTTATGTCAGACTTAACACCGTTCCTAGGCAAAACTAAATAAAAAGTCACATGAAAAATAAAATAAACTTTAAGTGTCAAAAAAGAAAGAAGAAAGTTTATTGGGCCAAAAAGAAAAAGGAAATTGTAAGAAAGGGCCAAATAAGAATTCTCTCATTTGTATAAGGCGTGTTGTGTTGCTCGCGGACCTATACAACCTTTCGAAAAACAAATTTGCAGGTTAAAAAAATATTCGGTCTATTTGGTAAGTTGGCTTGTATCGTGAGAGTGATTTGTATACAAACTTTATAGCACGTGTCAGTTTGGCTCGGAAGGAACGTTCGAATCAATAGTTTCCAGCCAAACTAGAAGGGAAACATGACGGCTGAACTCATGAGAGTGAGGGGATGACGCGAGCCCCATAAAAACTTCGGGTCATCATTCGTCAATTTACTCCTTCCCCTCTCCCCCTCTCGCCCACCTTCAGCTTACAGCCCAAGCAACACCATCATAACCCCTCCTCAATCCTTCCCTTCGAGCTCTTCGTACTGGGAAGCTTCTTCATCGATGAGCACATGAGCAACACCATCTTGTTGGGTCGACGGTGATCGAAGACGGTGATCATCTTTCCTCCTCTTCTTCGAGATGTTCCCTGCCCCCTCCTTGCTCCTTCGATGGTTGTAAGTAACATTAAACCCTACTAATTGTGCCTTAGATTTGTGATCATGTGATGGACTAGAGTAGATCTGAAGGTATCATGATGGGCTATACAAGTATTGCTTCGTGATCTTGTGTGAGGAAGAGATGCTAGTGATATCGTGTGGGAAGTATCGTAGGCTTCCTTGTCGGCTGTGAGATGTTCATGGTGTTGTGGTAGATCGACGCTAAGTACCACTATTACATGTGTTCCATATCGATTTCCATGCTAGAGTGGTAGATGATGTAGTGTGTTGAGCTTCATGATCAGTCCATGTTGATATGGTAGATGTGATAGTTTTCAGCGTTATAATCGGTCCATGTGTAGTATGCTAGATACATTGGTCTTCTTCAACTAGTGAAAGTGCATTTAGTCCCTAATGGTATTTTAGTATGATGACATGTGGTTAGTGAGACTAATGGTGATTATTAAATTTATATCAAGTTACTCGTCTCTTGAAGATTTCATATTGGAGAAGGTTGACACCCCTCCCCTCCTCAACTTCAAACAGAAAAAAGCATGATTATCCACGGACTCGGGAGTTCTATTTGTTTTCTTTTGAGTCATAGGACAACCTTCGGCTTGTCGCTCTTAGCCTTCACTATCAGCACGGCGTCGTTGACCCCATCATCGGTAGGAGTCTTGTGCTTGCCATTTTATTGTCTTGGTACGACTGATCCTTGGACTCCAAGGAGTTGAACTTGTTTCCATTGGGAAGCTTCCTAGCCGAGGAGTCAATCTCCATCCCAGCCACATATCACTTAGAGATCTCCATGAGCCGGCTCATGGTTTGGACATTGGAGCTCCCCAATTTGAGACATAGGATGTCGTATCTCACCACCTGGCCGAAAGCCACAATCAACCGGATTTTCAAGATGCTCTCGATGGAATCTTGAACCTTTTTTATCCGGTTCGATCTGCGAACGGATCTGGTTCTCTAAGAGGCTCTTGACTGACACCGAGAGAGAGCGGCTGGTTGGGCGCGGGTTGCACTCGGGAGGTGGACTAGGCTTGTCTCACTTGTCATCGTGTGTGTGTGTGTGTGCCGCTTGTGGGCCTCTCTTTACGCACCGATCGTCACGGCAGTCCGGTCCGGTCCAGCCCCGGCGCCCACGTCGCTACAGCGAGCGGGCGGGGGATGCACGCCACCCCGTGCCGCTCGCCGTGCCGTGCCGGGCGCGGGACCGCGTGACCAGACAGAATCCTCCCGGCGCCGTACGCACCGCTTGCCGCATGACGTCATGCACTCTCCCAACCACCCTTCTGCTCTGCCATCAGATTCAGACTAGTCCTCTGCTATCAGGATGGCATCGTTCACGGCTCCGGAACCGGTCAGTCCCCCTGCTGAAACTTTAGCTCTACGATTCCACCTTGTGCGATCAAGAGCCGCCGATGGCCGAGTGCAGCAGCAGCACCAACATCGTCCTCAGTCCTCACACACACACATCACATGAGCAAGGCCATGATTACAACAACTCACAAATGCTTCTTTACTTTTTCATCATCATCATCATCAAGTAGCAGCAGTAGTATCTATCATCTGTACCTCTTTCATTACTCTCACTACAACAACAACAACAACCAACAATCTCCTGTGATGAAGAAAGAAAACCAAACCCCCACCGGCCGGCCTCCGGCCCCGGGGCAACAACAAATCAGCCATTTCGGCACAAGTAGAAAAGGGCGTGCGTCAAAGGGGCATTACGTACATACATACATACACATCCAGGAACACAAAATGAAACCAACAGCTCGGGCCGTCAGAACGGGCTGAAGGGCTCCGGCAGCGGCTCGAACCGGTGGTCGAACAGCGGGCTCTGGTCGGCCTTCTCGTCGAACCCGTGCAGCCAGCTCGTGTTCCGCACGTCCTCCCGCAGCAGCAGCGCCTCGTACCGCGAGCTCCCGTACACGTCCACCTCGCTCACCGACGTCTCCTTGGTCCCGAAGCTTCCCCGGTCCGGCGACTCCGTCGAGCTGCCGTCGTTGCCCGAGAACAAGTGCCCGTTGCCGCTGCCGTCGTTGCGTGACAGGGACAGGGCTCCCCCGCACGAGTCTCCCCCCGAGAACAAGTGCCTGTTGCCGCCGCCGTTGTCCGCGTAGTAGTGCCTGTCGCCGTTCGAGGCGGGGTGCACGCTCCCGGGGTCCGACATTCTGACGGGACGGACCTTGCCCGCGCTCGACCGGATGCTGTGGGGGAAGAGGGATGCGCCACGGATGCCGCCCAGGTTCTGCCGAATGTCCTAGCAAAATGGAACAACGCTGCTGTGATTAGCTTCTTCAACGGACATGAATTACTGTTACATGATCCCCTCTTTCCAGTCACTCTTACTATGTTAGAGTCAAGAATAGATTATTTTTGGAGTTTCACATAACTTGAGAGGATATTCAAGAGTTAAATGCAGTTTACTAACTCTGGTTTACATGGAATATCGATGGATGAAATTAGTGGTCACCACATGCTTAATGCAGTTTCACACTGATGCGTATGTCTTTACTTTTGTTTTACATCACTCAAAAGATGACTTTTCTACTCAGATATGAAATGCAACTTTTCAATCCAGGTATGTATTCCAAACCATACGACTAATTCAATTGCAATGATTTTTTTTTCCACCTTCAAAATGAAAATATGATGGTCTTGTAATGTTGCCTAAAGAGGCGCAAACATACCTACTTCACCACTGTAACTAAATGCTACTACCTCTGTCCCATAATACAAGACGTTTTTGCAGTTCAGAGGGAGTACGATGGAAACAAGAATCTATACATTTCCTAACGATATTTTCAATTTGAAGAATTTAAAAAGTTAAGGAACTCAAACGATATCACAACAGTAATGCACAATAAACCAAGACGCAGGATGGCATTTATTATGATGTAAACACAAGAGGAGACATACCATGTGCTTCATTGCCATGTCAAGTGAATTCTTTGAAATTGTCCTCCCAAATCCATTATCTGTGCCTGCAATTGCACCGGTCCGTGCAGTTCTAGTAGCTTGACTGTCAACACTGGACCTTTCAGTCTGCCTATTTTGGTGTCCATTTGAGCGAGAAGGCACCTTTGACGGTGCATCAGAGAACTTATTACGACCCGCAGCAGGAACGGGGATCTTTTTCGCAGGAGCTGAGGCAGCTAATTGTTCAGCACTTGAGTTTGATCTTATTCCTGAAGCCATTCCCGGGCGTGATCTACCAGCAGATAGTGGTCTCTCTGGTAGTTTTGTCCTCAGATTTGGTGGAGTTTCATTTGGGAAGTCAGGGATATCAAGTGGCCGCACTGGAGCTCGGGGTCGTGGACCTGGGGAGCTTGGACGAGATGATGGAGCCGATGAAGGGGTGTCATGTGGCCGCACTGGAGCTCGTGGTCGTGGACCTGGGGAACTTGGACGAGATGCTGGAGCCGATGAAGGGATATCATGTGAGCGCACTGGAGCTCGGGGTCGTGGACCTGGGGAGCTTGGACGAGATGATGGAGCCGACAACGGTGCTGAATTTCGGGCACTGCTAGCTGCAGGTCGGCTCATAGATGTCGTCAAGCTATTGCTACTAGAAGTCCGTCCAAAAGAAGACGAACGGCCCATAGCTGGGGCTGATGAACGCACTACAGGCTGACGTGTAGGTGTAGATGAACGTGAGCTGGATCGACTAACTGAAGGAACTGTACCAGAAGACAATGAGGTGGGATGGCCATTACTTGAAGCGCCTGGGCGGCTTGTTGCAGGAATTATACCTACGGATGGACTTGGGCGGCTCATTGCAGGAATAGACCCTGAAGATGATGAATTCAACATAATTCGAGACCGAGAATTTGGAGTTGATGGCCTCGAACTTTGGGTGGATGTGGTCCTGCCAGCAGCTGAGTCAGTTGTTGCAGAGTTGGATGTTGCTTGATGAGTTTTCACAGGAGTAGACGGGCGAGTTTTGGATGGCGTAGATGGACGAGGTTTAACAGGAGTAGATGACCTTGCTGGAACTGGACGTGAGGCTGGCACCGGTTGTTTTGGTGCAGCAATGGTGCTGCTTCGCCTACTTGGGGTTGTAGGTCTTGAACTGACAGAGGAAATACTTGTGTTGAGAACTGACGTCCTGTTGTTGTTTGACATGAGAGTTGATTGAATAGAAGGGCGGGTTACAGAGTTACTTCTTGCTGGTCTAGTGGGAACTGCAGAATGCCCATTCTCTGTTTGAGACACCGAAAGCTGCACATGCAATGCTTATTGCCATAAGAATTTATGATTATAATTGACAGAATTTAGATGAGAAAATAATCCATTCCAAGAAGCCAGGCAATTTAAAAGTGTGTCTAGACTAGATCACAATTATTTAGGATACATGCATTTCTGCAAAAGATATATTCAATCCTGCTCTCTGATCTAACATATGTGCAACCCAACTTTGATAAAGATGCTCTTATTCATTTTTTTAGAAAATTAAGTGAGGCCGATCACGGCATTACCGAATGCCAATGGTAAAGAGCATGGTACTAGAATTTATCTTTCTGCCAAATAAACCTTGAAATCATTTGCGCAAATTAACAAATCCTGGGCTAGTTTGCAAACAAAAATCTTCAAGCGGTGGAGTACATTTATTGTGATGATTTTGCACACAGATAGCACATTGTACGTACCCTTGATGCTCTTGTAGTTGAAGAAGATCTAGTGAGAGTGCGCTTAGGTAATATGTTTGAGGATGGTATTTTCTGAGCAACCTCCAGAGCAGGAACACGGGGTGTCCCAGGCGGAGTTAGAAGCCTGAGGAGTGCATCACAAGACGGTGTTACATAAGAGTGGAAAACACATGCTGACATGTACTAACAAGAGGAAACAAACAAGTAACAAGTACACCCTCTGTTGCTAAATGTAAGACGTTTTTACAGTTCAATTTAAACTGCCAAAACATCTTACATTTAGAAACAGAGGTGGTACCAAGTAACTCATCGCAACAAGAAAAACAAGCAAACAAATCAATGACTAATTTTCATCACCAAAGATCAGAAATGTGCATGTAAAATTGGAGTCACTAAAATGATACTGCATATTTTTTATTGAATCTTTTCCAGAATATGATGCTAATGCCTCCAAATTGACCTCGTCACCTCACACGTCCTAGTCTTATCATCTCACCAACACTATGATTTTCTTTCCCATTAAAGAATAAGCTAAATTCAGAGCATAAAGGTACGCATTCCGCTCCACCCACCGTGCTTATTTGTTTGTTTCTAAATATGCGAGACAAATCGAGTATGTATGTACTGAGGCCAAAATAATGAGATCCCAGACTTGGCCTTTTAAGGTTGGCTTCGCCTTAAACAAGAAAGGATCACGTCCAACCTCCACCACAGCTACTGAAGTAGACAGCCTACGGATGAAAAATCTGACGTTTCTGGTGCCCTCCTTACGGAACATGACACACATGGTGGCATTGGCACCCCAAGATCAAGCTAATTCAGGCAAGATAGCACGGAGGTCACCGGCTTAATCGGTAGTACAAATCGACCCGAGATGCAGCCAACTGAAACTGGTGGGGGGAAATGTTTAACTACCTTCATAGGCGTGCTGCATTAATCACTCACTCAATTCCAGCTTTCAAGATCGCTCACGGACGGAGGAGGATTCACCAAGAACCCGGGGAAATGATAAAAAAAAAAGATGGGATTGTGCGAGCGAAGGGGAGTGACGCTCACCAGTCGTAGTCGTTCTTGCCGATCTCGGAGTCGAGCAGGTCCTCCATCTCGGGCCGCCCTGCGGCGAAAGCGAAACCCGGCCGCCCCGAAAAGGGCTCGCCGGAGCGCTGGGGATCCGGACGGGCGGCGGGAGGCGGAGGCGGCCCCCGCCGGGTCGGATCCGGATCGGAAAGGCTCCGGAGGGTTGGATTCGAGGCCGCTGGATGGAATGCCGGTGCTGTGTGTCTGTGTCCTGTGGCTGGGCGCTGGTGGATGGAGTGGTGTGCCCCTCGTGGGCGTGTGGGTGCGGCTCTGTCGCTTTTTCTCTTCTCTCGAAGGGATGGATGAGCTGGGAGGGATCGGGAGGAGGAGGAGGAGGAGGAGATGGGTGGGGGCCGGAGGAAGAGGGAGTGCGTGAGCTCCGGGTGGTGTGGTGTGTGTGCTGCAGCTGCATCTGGGGCTCTGCGCTGGGAAAGCTTTGTTTTGTTTAGCCGTAAAGGTTGCGCCATCCCTCCAATGGTGGCGACTTCGGCGGGACCCGCCGGAAGGGAGGAGGCCGGGCTGCCAACGACGGATCGCACCGCAGACGGAGCAGTAATTGTTTTTGTTGATAAATATAATGGGATTTATACTGATTTATATAATGAACCATCAAAAGAATATCAATATAAAAAGTACACATTCGGTTTGTGTATAGTTTTTTTTGAGGGACGGTTTGTGTATAGTTACAATGCACATAATCAATACAACATCTATAAGAAAAATATGATGACAAACAATAAAGTCATACAGGATCATAGTTATGTCTAAGCGAGAGAAAAAAAATCCAAAAGGATCATATTCGCGATCGGAAAACTACAACAATGATCATATTCGTGCCAACCATCTCATTATGCCACAAGGACGACGAGGTTCTTCAACAGTAACGGCTTCAAGAAGGAAGCGACGCTCAAGTGCCACCGTCATCGGATCCAACCATGAACGATTAGATTCTAGGTTTTCATCCTGAAAAATCAATCTGAGCAATGCCTTCGACAAGGTCACTACGTAAAAGCATCACCATTGTTTGGTATAACCAACTCCGATTAAACCTAGATTTTCACCCCGCAGCTCAAGATCGGTATATTACAAAGATTCACTTTGTTATGATGCAATTATCTCCTGATCGATATGGCAAACTAATTTTTATCTTAATATGTTCTGAGTGCGCGCCTTCGATAGGCAGAGATATTGTCCTACATAATATCTTGAAAGAACATGCCTATATGAGTTAGACTGTTAAACGCTATAGTTTATAAAAGTTGGATTCACTTTGATAAACTCATGAAGAGATCCTGGAGTATGACGTATATGCTCCTATCCACGGGGACCTTCTTCAGCGAGCTAGTATTCGGTCAAGGCTTTAATGTGAAGCTTGTTTGTACAACACTTATAGTTCAACTAGATGATACCCCGCGCGTTGCTGCGGAAACTATTAGCAAATAATTTAATATTTTAAAATACAAATTGTTTTATGAAACATAGTAGAATTTGATTATAAATTCCTTTTTAAGAAATATGTTTAGAGTAAAATAATAATTATGAAGAAACAAAACATGTGTGTGATTATTGTTTTATTTATTTATTATCTTGACAATATACCGGTGAGATGATGAGACGAAAAAATATTGAGTAGAGACACCGGCGACACCCTTGGTTAAACCTATTACATATTAAAAAAATGTCGCATATAAAAATATAATGCGAGGTACTACATCCTTTCCAAAATAATAGTCTTGGCTTTAGTTTGGAACGGAGGGAGTAACACATATTTTATTTTTAATTAAATAATCTTTTCTAAATTGTGAAGTTGAGTGCATAAAAGAATTTAGTATTTATTTGTTATAGGTTGCATGCACATGCAAATTTAATGGGAGCATGTGCATGAAGTATTAGTGGAAAATAGTTTTTACATGATGGACCTACTTGATGATGTGGATAGTTTGCATGTCAAGATAGATAAATTAGTGGGGATGAACTATTTAGGTATTATAGATTATAGATACGTACTTCAGTGTGTTAAGTTGTGAATAAGTGCAACGTGAAATTTTAGGTGAAATTCTAATTTAACCGTCTTCATCGAAATACCCGTATATAAATAATGTTTTGGAACCATAGGCAAACTGTTCTTTTGAAATCTTGTGGGGGATTAATCAATATATGGGTGGTGTTTCAAAAAATATATCAATAAATGAAGTGTTGTCTACAAAACATAATTTTGATGATAGGCCAGCAGCTTGCTGATTAGAGGTCGGGGGAAAGAGAGAGCTAGGCGCGTTTTGCCTGCTGGCATGTAGGACCCAGAAGCCAGAACCAGTGCAGGTCAGCTGAGGAGGCTGCGAGAGAGAGATTCCGATAAGGCCGTAGTTAAGATACTGTATGTATGTGTCATAATCAGCTGGCTGGTCTGGTCGGTGGATGATTTGCTGCCCGATGCCCCGATGAGAGTGAGAGTGAGACGATGACGATAAGGGCTCTTCCAATGCATCGTTTCTTAGGACAATATCATAGGAGCAATAAAAACTTAAGATACAACTATCACAATGCATTGTTTTTTAGAGGTTGTATCTTATTTAATGATTTTGGCTACATGCATACATGTGATTGGTCTAGTCATACCTTTTGCATATGGCCACGTGCAAGGGTTGTATCTTAGCTAAGATACAATCTCACTCTCTTTCTTCATTAAATACTATGCCACATAAGCAAAATGCATATGATATCGTGCTAAGATACTAGCATTGGGAGTGCCCTAAATTGATACTCCCTCCGATTAATAAGTGTCGCTCATCTAGTACAAAGTTTGTACTAACTTAATACAAAATGAGCGACACTTATTGTGGATCGGAGGGAGTAATTGATAGCCATTCCGTTTGCCAAGAGGAAAAATATGATCATTCTCGAGGCAGCCTGTCAAAGTCCCTCTCGCCTGACTGACAAATCGTGTAGTCAAATGCCGGCAACATGCTGCTGCTGCATGAGAGCGAGACCCTAGGGAGAGAGCGCACGTGCATCGCCTCTCTCGAGGTCGTTTCGATCGATCCAAAGCGCGCGTGAGACTAGGAGGGTGTTTGGATCACTAGTCACTAGAGACTAGAGACTAGTAGTAGTCACTTTTAGTCAGTAAAACTCCAAACACCCCTGACTAATGGATGACTAAAACTAGTTTAGTCTCTAGTCACCCCACCCCCAACTAAAAGTGACTAAAAGTCTCTTCTCTAATTAATTGGCGGGCCCATCCCTCATTGCACAAGGGAGAGAAGAGAGATAAATGAAAGGGAGAGAGAAGAATTTAATACTGAGACATTTAATGCTGACTAGTAGTAGTCATCTTCCAAACAGGGCCTGAGTACAAACTTTTAGTCTGACTACTACTAGTCACATGACTAGAGAGTATCCAAACACCCTCTAGATCATACATTCATACCCGGATGGCTCGGTTCCCTTAGCTAGATCCACGTATGTTTTCTATACGAGCGTGGTTAATAATATAGCAACTGTTGGTTATAAAGCTTTGTCATGTCATCTATAACCCATTTTATAGTCAACATGTACAATAATTAGCTATATAAGCGTACTACTTTTATAAAACATGGTCCATTTTTTATCCTCATAAAGTGCCTAGGAGCACGTGCTAGAGCTGGCTCTTCACAAAGAGCCCGCTTCCTTTTTTTTTCTCTCTCATTCAACTCAGCAAAAATATAGTACTCCCTCCGATTCAAATTAATTGACATACACTTAGTACAATTTTGTATTAAAATTGTATTAAATGTGCATCAATTAATATGGATCGAAGAAAATATTTTAATTCTTACAGCCTGCTGACCACCCGTCAAAATGGTCCATTGGCACGTCGATCCCGGTCCAGCTTATTTTTCTTTCGTTTCTCTTTTATGGTAGATCCCAGTTCAGGCAGTCTACCACGGCGGGCGGAGGTAGGTGGCTGGCGGCGTCTCGGGGACGGCAGGGCAGGGCATGGACGACGGTGGACGGCTCCCGCTCGCGTCGGTTGGGTGGGCGACGGCGACCGGGCGACGGGTGGTTGCTGCGTCCGCATCGGCATCGCTCGGCCGGGAACCGGACACCGGGGCACTGTGCTAGGATCTGGGCACGGCCCGAGCTGCTGGCTGCCGTGCACCGGAAGATCTTAAATTTCCTCGCCGTCCCGCCATCAACCGGCCGGATGGACGGCTTATTACATTGTTCTTCTACCAACTAACTGATCACGAGATGAGATGAGACGAGAAGTTCACCTCTGCCGTAAAATGCAGTACAGTTTTTCGTAACACCATTTGCAACTTGCAGAGATTCGATACCCGCTGATGCAGTGCAGATGCAGGAATCCTCATCGATCGGTTGGTGGCGGGACAAGGGGAGAAACTGCTGGCCGGGGACCGATCCATCGACGGGATAGGATACACGTAACATGCGGCCAAGCCCGAGCCATCGGCGCACATGCACATGCCATCCGTCGCCGGGCGCCCCCCCATCTGTATGTAATGCTGCATGCATAATGCGCGCGCGGTCCTGACCGGACGTTGAGAAACTGTCTGCACCGGACGCACGACAGTGCAATCAAGCGTCCGATTTGTCCTCCCTCCCAACTATACATGAGATGAGAGGAGAGGAGATACTAGAGATGATGATACAAGCGCTGGACCGCCGGGTGGCAGTGCCGACCTGATGGGAATCGTCGTTGATGCACCAGCAGTTTCACCCAGTGATATTGATATACCCTGGAAGTTTCGTTTTCAGGTACAGCGGAAGGATAAGGTCCAACAGCATCCTGCTACTGTGGGATTTGTACTCGTTGTACACCACCGCTTTGTGTCTGATAAGCTTAATGATCGATGCAGTGCATGCGTTGCTAGTAGTATATCTATCTATCTATTGTTTCAGATGCTAAACTGATTGGCAAATGATGCAACACACACCCTGGACTGTACTCTCTTATTAGAGAGACCTGCAGCTGCTGATAAAATCACAAGCTCAATCATACGCAGTACGGCGTAAAGATGGCACTACTGGTAGTAGTACACACAGCTTAAAGATCCATGTCAAATCAAATGCTTGCGAGACCGGCCATGTGTATTCACCGGAAAGGGAACACCGAAAAAGCGACGTCTTATTAGCAGCTCTAGGCCGGACGATGAGTGGGGGGTTAATCGGGTCTCAAGAATGATGGCGCCTGCACTGCACCTACGCCTACGCGCGTACCAGTTGAAGCCTTGAACTGAGACATTAATCATTTGTGGTTTCACTTTGCCAACGATCATCACTTCATCTCCAGCTTTCTTGCTTTGCTTCCCCGGTCCTCGATCTGGCTGCAATAAAACCTTGCGATCGGCCCACTCACGATCGAACGGTTGTTAAGCTTGACCCCCCATTGAGCTTTTCTTGGCTGTAAAGACTTGATGGGTTAAGTATGTACCAGATCCAATCAGCCAAATGAAAAGGGACCAAGTTTAACCATTTTATCTACTGTAATAAAGAGAAGTTTATGATGTAAGCTCAGGCAATCAACCAAGATAATGGCCAGGAAAGCTGGCACATAGATGTGCACAAAAGTGCGTAGTTGTGAACCACATTGGGACCGTACCGAGTTTTACAAAACCGGACAAAGTCTCATTTGAAAAATGGATGACTATTTTCAAATATTTTCTTGCTCTCCTAGGGCATCTCAAATCTAACCCCTAAAAGAGCTTAACTCCTCAAAATATACTCTTTTCAGAGGTTAGAGCCTATTTAGATAAATATCCTCAATCAATCCCCATAAATTGCTCCGGCTCCGAACTCCACCAACTCCAGAATTGAAATCGGTCCGAGCGCATGAACTACGGGAGTTCAACTTCGGGCTGCTGGGACGTCTTGTAGTCTAGATTTTGTGGAGTCGAAAAAGCTTTTCATTTCGGGCTCCCATCTTCTTGAGGAGACGGAGTTGACCAAAGTTACGCTGGGATGCCACCTCCAAGTGAGCGTACCGGTTTGAGTTTTCAGCCTCCACAAAGTTAAATAACTTTACCTAATAAAGAGCAATTTATGGCTTCCCTGATATAATATTTACTATGCTTTTTTGCTGGTTGGTTGTAGTTTTGAGCTGCTAGCTTAGATGCGGCAACGTTCTAGCAGGACCTGGTCCGCTAGATCTTTTACCAGTTTTATTTACAATAATGGTTTGTGTTGAAATGAGGCATGGGCTTTAGGCCCATCTAACAATTTCAGAAAATCTTTAAGGGCCCATGTGGAAAAAATGACATGGGTGTGGTGCTAAGTTTAGTCCCACCCCGGAAGTGGAGGGTGAGTTGCACCTCTTTATAAGGTGAGCTCTCCTACATGCTATTGAGCAAGTAGAAGAGTGAGAGCTCACGCGCGCTCCTCCGCCGCCCGCCTCGTCACGACGCGCGCGCGCCGCGGTTTGCGGAATTGAGCCGAGCCGAGCTAAAACCTATGTCATGTGTGCGCTTAATTTTTGCCAGTCAGGAACGGCTAATTAATTGGCATTAATTTTAGTTAATGCAATTAATCACGAGTTAACCGCTGCACGATCTGAGACGTCAATCGTGGGCCGACTCGGTCGCGGGTATCCAGTCCCACGTCGCCCTACCTCGGCTGTGTATAAAAGGAGCCGCGGCAACTCTAGCCGTCGCACAACAGAATAGATCGCATATGTTCTTCCTCGCGCACCGCCCACGTCGTTCCACGCACTGCTGCTGCCTCCGGCGATCCCATCTCGTCCGCCGCGTGCACGGCTGTGCGGGAGAGCAGGCCTCCGGAACCGTGCTCCTTGCGATCCTGCACCGGGAGAGGAGCAATAAGGTTTTTGGGGAGCGTCTACGACGCGACTGCTCGCTTCCGCTCCGGCTCGTCTACTTCGACTACTTCCTCTACGTCGCCATGTCTACCGAAGCTGAGAAGGCCGCCGCCGAGAAGCTCGCTCAGGAGGAAGCCGCCGCCGCCAAGAAGACCGCCGACGAACTTGCTGCTGCTAGCAGCGCATCCGCTGCTGCGATCTGGCCGAACGGAGGGTATGATCTACTCATCCCGTTCATCGTTGTTTTCATCTATGCCATGCTTATTGTCTGCGTACATATATGTGTTATCTGTGTAGATCTGAGTTGCATGGTTAAGTATCAGTATAAGATTAATCTTGCATGCGTCATGTTCATGATTTATCTAGGGATTAAATTGCTTGGAAAATTGCTAATATATCCAACAGTTTGCACCTATGGATGTTTTTTCTTGTTTTTTTGTTTCATAGTCTTTTAATACAAAAACCCAATCCATTTGTGAAATGTATGAACAAAAAAGCTTAAGACATTCAACAGATATAAAGGCTCAGAAAGTTGGAAGATAGATAATGTAAAAGTGCCCAATTGTGAACCACATTGGGACCTTAGCAAGTTTTACAAACGTCACCAAACCCTACCGATAAAGTCTCATTTGAAAAATGGATAGACTATTTTTAATATTGTTTTGCTCCCTTGGCTACTGCTAAGTCAACATTTAGTACTTGAATTTCAATGGTGGATATTTCTGTTGACCCATCTACATTTGGTTACTTGCATGATGAAAACTTCAACATGTGGCCTCCAAATTACTGAAAAATGAAATATTAGGGGAAATTGGAAAACTAGAATATCTACCCAAAAATTTGGTGAATATTCGATTTTGAAAGCTCACGTATCAATTAATGTACTTGAAAACCCATGGAATTATATAATTTTTAATTAAAAATCTTTTTACATATATCATATTTTCCATTTTCTAGAACATTCTAATTTTTTGTTAGATATTTAAATTTTATAGTTTTAATTGTTTTGTCAAAATAATTTTAAAATCATTGTTTAATATTACCTCGGATCCATATTAGTGGACTCAGCTTTGTCTAGATTCGTATGTATCTAGTTAAGTATTTAGACTAGATGCATGTGTATCTAGACAAACTTAAGTCTATTAATATGGATCGGAGGGAGTATATATTTTGTAAATTGAATACGATGTGGACTTGTTTTTATTGTTTCTCCTGATATCAAATTTCTTTTACTTGCTGATATTAATATTTATCGTTTTCCTTTGGTTTTGTGTGGTAGCCGGGTTGCTCTTTTCCTGCAATTGAGGGCACTAGACTTACACTACTACAATAGTTTTGGGATGTTTAAAAATTTGAGAACATGTTTAAAAAACGCGAACATTTTAAAATGTTCGTGAACATATTTTTGAGAACATGAAAAACATTTCAAATGTTTGTGTTTTTTGTTTGACTTTTTTGTTCTTTTATAAGACCTTTTTAAACAAAAAATAAAAAATGAAAAAACTGGACCAAAAACTTCTGAAAGATCTCCAAAACCGGTAAAGTCGAAGATGAACCTCTAGAAGGTTCTTGAAACCTGGGACCATAATGTCTGTTGACTAAGTGTGCCGGCCCATAAAAGGAAATCGTTAGCTGGGGTTATTACTAGGGAAAAAATAGGGAGGGATTACTAGGGAAACTAGATGATACCCCACGCGTTGCTGCGGGAACTGTTAATAAATAATTTAATATTTTGAAATATAGAAAAATTATGAAACATAGTATAAGTTTATTATAATTTCTTTGAAATTAATATTATTTTGACTCAAAATATAAGAATTTTTTTAACAAAAATTGATGATAAATAAAAAATGAGTGTCTTTAAAAAAACATTACTTTCACAATATATCGGTGAGATGATATAAGATGAAAAAAAAATGTTGAGTAGACACAGTAAAGACATCACCTTTGATTAAACATATTACAATGATAGCAATTACCTATGTGCATTCATAAAATAAAATCGCATAGAAAAAATATGAGGTAACTTATAATTTGATTCTTTATAAAAAAATGCATTTATAAATTTGAGTGCAAAAGAAAGTTATATTTATATATGATAAGTTGCATGTGCATGTGAAGTTAATGGGAGCTCTTTTATGTAGCATACTTTGCATGGCCTAGTGGAAAAGGAAATTAAAATGATTGGCTTAGTGGGATGGTGAGGTGGACACCTTGCATGTTGAGAGAATTGAGACCAACTTCTTAAGAATGTTAGATGGGCTTGCTAAAGTTCATATTTGGGGTTTCTTTAATGTGCCTCCAAATTTCTGCACTATAATATTATGTTCTCTCCTATCCATGTTAATTATCATTGAAATGGAAATATTTACATATATTTTAGTGTTAAATACATCGTTTCAACGATAATTAATATGAATAGAAAAGAGTATGTACTACTATTGGCTAAAAAATAAAAATAAAACAGAATATTGTACTGTAGTATGTTTTTATTGAACGACGTAAGCAATGAGGAAAAAAAATGAACTTATTTTTTTTAATAACTTGTAAAAATGAAAAGTTGATCATCTTCAACCGAGGGAGCGGCTGCAATGCCGCATGTTCAGTACTCAATACTCGGAGAGAGCGCCAAATTTGGCGCGGAATGCAGGGAGGACCGGTTCCCCTCCCCTCCCATGCATGGGATCCGAACTCTGCGTTGGTCGTCTTCCCCTCCCCGTCCCTGACTTGCTTGCTGTCTCGTCCATCCAATCCAAGGAAGAGCAAGAGCGCCCAAGTCCAACTTCCAACCCTGGGGACAAATCCGTTTGATCCATTTGCGAGGTAGAGCAGATCAGGCAGAGACCCGGAAAGCACTAGGTAGGCACGCAGCTAGCTGGCCAGCTCGTCGTCGATCGATCGACCGACCGGAGTGATTCGGTCCATCCAAGATGAACGATGCCGACGTGGGGAAGCAGATCCAGCAGATGGTCCGGTTCATCCAGCAGGAGGCCCAGGAGAAAGCCAGCGAGATCTCCGTCGCCGCAGAGGAGGTACTACATCATAATCATATCACCGTGTAAATCCATCGATCGATGAGGCTGAAACAATCTGATCCATCCTCTGACTGACTGAATTGCAGGAGTTCAACATAGAGAGGCTGCAGCTGGTGGAGTCGGAGAAGAGGAAGGTGAAGATGGAGTACGAGCGCAAGCAGAAGCAGGTGGACATCCGCAGGAAGATGTGAGTATCTCATATCTCATGCATGCATGCATGAAGGTGCGCCGGCGCCGGCTAACTCTGACCGCCATGAATGCATACAGCGAGTACTCGATGGAGCTGAACGCGGCGCGGATCAAGCTGCTGCAGGCGCAGGACGACATCGTGGGGGAGATGAAGGAGAACGCGTGCAGGGCCCTCCTCCGCGTCACCAAGGACACCAACATCTACAGGAAGATCCTCAAGAGCCTCGTCGTGCAGGTTCCTTCAACAATTTCTCTTCCGTTCGCGTATGTAAGCGCATTGCTTCAGAACATTCAGAGTGATCAATTGCTAACGTGATGGATTCGGAGCAGAGCCTGCTCCGGCTGCGGGAGCCGTCGGTGGTGCTGCGGTGCAGGGAGGCGGACCGCGTCCACGTGGAGCCGGTGCTGGAGACGGCCAAGAAGGAGTACGCCGAGAAGCTCAAGGTGAACCTCCCCAAGATCCACATCGACGGCAAGGTCTACCTCCCGCCGCAGAGGATCAACGACGCCGCCCACGGACCCTCCTGGTACGTACCCTCCCCTCCTCTAATTGCCTCTCCATCCATTGCTGCAATTGAACAACCTTCAGTAGTGCACTGATCCAAGAACTGACCGCTGATCGAACTTACAGCTCCGGCGGCGTGGTGCTGGCGTCGCAGGACGGCAAGATCGTCTGCGACAACACGCTCGACGCCAGGGTCGATGTTTGTTTCCGGCAAAAACTTCCCGAGGTAGAAGATGATTCCTTACCTTCATGGCTCTCTCTCTCTCTATGTAGCACTTGAAATCATGTTCCTCTTATATATTGCCTTCTGGTGCAGATCAGGAAGAGGCTCTACGGTCAGCAGGCGTCACAATAATAAGTTACTTCAGTGTTCGTTTTTCCCTTGAATAAAACCGATTCGTGATGTGTTTGTTGTACTCCAAAGTGTTCCTCTATCTATCATCGGCTCATCGCCAACAATACCTACCACCTGCTGCAACGATATATTCGTTGCATGCATTTGTAAGTTGTAACTGAATATATTACCTTCGTGTCATCTATTGTACTTGTACTAACTATGTCAGTTTAGCTATGTGTAAGTTGAGTTGCCTGTTTTTAAATTTGGGTAAGTCCCTTTTCTGAAAGTTGATTCTGTTGTCAGTATTCATGTTTTTTTTGTTTCGCTTTGTGTTGTTTCACGGCTTTCCAGGTTGAATTTTAGACTTACTCCTGTGTGTTTGAGGCAGTTGATTCTTACTACTCCCTCCGTTCCAATATAAGTGTCTTGACCTTAGTACAAGTTTGCATTAAAACTAGTACAAAGTTGAGACACTTATTTTGAAACGGAAGAAGTATATAATATGTGTGTAAATTATACTAGGGTTGAATAAAATCATGCATAAATGTATACAATCTGGAAAATATACTCTTAATTTTTTATAAGATTGTGTGCTTGTCGCCCCCCTCCCAGTCGAAGAGAGGTTCTTCAACCTCACTTGGGCCAAAGCGCCTCTTCACAGTGATGTGGCACGCGTATAAGGGGTCGTCTTCGCTCTTCGGGTCCGCCAGGCGACCTCAGCTCTCCGATCCCGCCAAGGACGAAGAGTGTCGGCATAAACCAACAACCCGACTCTTTCTTCCTCCTCTCTGCATGTACTTTGGTTCTTTAGGTTTCTCTCTTTCCCATCTTTTTTACTTCGATTCCTCCTAAATCCACCATACCCGCTGCCCCCAAATTAGCATGTCTTGTTTATCGTATTCTCCTTCAAATTCACCAAACAAAAATTGAGTTTAAAAAAAACGATGGTGACATGCTGAGGCATATATTAGAGTTGCAGTCGTGGCGATTCATACATTTGAGCAAGACAACAAGTTCAAGTCGGCGACGCAGGCTTCAAGGGTTTTTTACTTGCTTTTTTGTTAGGGAATGTTTACTATTAATATTATTTGTTAATAGTAATATAGTTGTTAGTACTAATACTATAGGTAGTAGTGTGTACTGCGTAGTTTAGTGTGTCGTTGTTAAGTGAGCAAATGCTTCAAGGATTTAACGTCTAATAGCATGCTGGCAAGAACTATGATTAGGGAAACTGTTTATGTGTGAACAATTTAATACATTACTTAATCTAATGGAAACCCTAGCAACAACACCCAAGCTTCGCTCTCAACAATATGACGATTCATATATGAGGCCTTCATCATTTCAAACTAGGCGAAAAGTAGAGTGATCATCAAGAGCGTGCTCACCAGAATCAACAATGGCATCACAAATAATCACAAATGGTAGACAAACCATACCAACACAAAATGGGTAAAGCTCCCACACAAGAGGCTTAGCATGATGATTATCCCTCAGACCTCGACGCACCTATGCCAGAGCTTCATTGTGGTTAAAATCGTGTGGCGTGGGATCCACAAAAACCCGCGCAGAAGCATCATGGTCCAGTCGTATGTCGCCGACCACCACCATATTATGCTTTAGACAATGAGGCAGGCCTTATTTGCGTTCAACTCTCCCAGCAGAAACTCGCAAGGGGTGACAGTGATGTTAGCCATTGGAGTTCAGAGGTAAGAGTAGCGAGAGAGGCAGGATCGAATGAGTTGCCGGAAAGCTTATTGGGGAGTTTTCTGGCACGAGGTGTAGCAGTGATTAGACTTGACGAAGATGAATTGCTAAGGATAAACTTGACAATGCAGCACGACAAAATCAACTTAATCGCTCGAAAATTGCTTCACTCTCCAGATTTGTTTTGCACATACTCGACGAAACTTGGTCTTGGTGGTTTTAGCTTGCCAAATCTTTGCATGATGAATATCTAATCTATTTTTAGGCAACCAAACAAGGTTCCATTTCATGAAATCCGGTTTAATCTTAACCTTCGAAACCATTCTAGGGTCAGTCATAGGTGCATCTAAAAAATAATAATTGTGATAGTCATGAACCCAATGGCCCAAGCTCTTGCAAATGTGACAACGTAAACCAATGGCACATAACTTAAACATCTCAAGAAAAATATGAGAGGCAATCGGTGTCAAGGTCAAATCCTCATGTTGCTAACAACAAAAAAACCAATTGAATACACATGGCACAAGTCATGCCCAGATAATCAACATATAAATGACCCACAAGAAAGAAATATTTGCACATGTTCAACTTAGAGTAAATGAAGTCCTCAGAATGAATAGATTGAATATCCAATTGGCACATAATGTCCACATAAGAATCTCAACCTACTAAAGATCAAGAATGAAATGTAGCGTGTGATTCGGAATACCATTCCAAAAATACTGCCAAAAATCATGCCTCGTGAAGGAAAATTTGTAATCATTTTAATTGACCAAACTTGCGGAATTTCCCAACTACCAAAATAAATTTGATTTTTTTATCAACCAAAGGAACTACCGCTTGATGAGAATTCACGCTGCCAAATTAATCCAAAAGTGATCGTCTAAATATGGTTCGTGTTGAACAGTACCTTGAATTACCTGATTAGTAACATAAAACATATTACCGTGAAGATTTGGCTTAGGATCCAAAGTTTTAGATGAGCACAAATCAGGAAACAAACATTTATTTATAACCTTAGAAGAATTGCCAGCATTAGCACCAGAGCAGAAGAATTCACATTAGACTTTATCGCCAAAGGGTTACGCTTAGCAATCTCAGGAATGTGTTGGGCTACATGCCAACCAAAATCAAATGATCTGGAACTCTGCTCATTTTTATAAAGATGAAAGTGACATATAAAGTCTTGCCAAATTCAATCTTTCAGACCGTAAATGAAGTGTCCAACTTGATTAGAGGCAAGAGAGAAACGAAAACTTGTGTCACTCAATTGAAAAACATTGAAAATTATTATCCACTCCGCCCATAAAGCAGTGCGATGCAAGACCAACAACATCCACGAAGAGAGGAAAAGAGGCCGAGGAGAAAGATGTAACCAAGAATAATTCCTTGGTTGTCGAACCAGGAGAAAAGTGACCAGAAGAACCGAACATTTGGTGCACCAGATCTTCTACCTTGATGCCAAGTGCAAAATCCCAATGTAGTAGACCCTACATGCTACTGGATCACCTTGATCGCCTTAGTAACCCCATGGAATTGGAATGTGGAAGAGGGTGGAGGAGGAGGGGGGGGGCAGGGTGGAGAGGGAGACACCATCTCTCCAGTGTTTCCTAACGATTAGTGATGTGGATGCACTTTTCAAGAGATAAAACCTTTTGAATTAATGAATCTTTAAAAATCCAGATTGCAAAAAATGGTGCACACCATCAGAAATGATTGAAGTAACCTCGGCGGGATACCCCTTAAGGGCATGTCCAACGCTGACCCCTAAAAAAACGCATTATTCGTCTGTGCACCGCGTGGAGACGCATATGTGAACATGATACGGGAACGAACCATCCAACCATAAACATCAAATCTAGACAATAAAGATGGGCCAGGCGGACCAAGAGGATAAATCACATGGGAGAGGGAAAGAAAAAGGGATATGTGCTTGGATGAGGTTGAAGATGCCATGTTCAAACACTTCCAAAACTCTTTCAAGGTTTCTATCAATATATCAAAATTCGGACATACGAATTGGTCCGTAGACTTATATGAATCTTCATTGAACGATAAAAAAAACAAAAATGATCTTAACCTATGATCCGGACATATACGAAAGATTTAAGTGTATCCCTTGAAGATGCCGTGATAAGTGATCTCGGCGAAAGAGGCTGGCTTGGCAGTATTGGACTGAAGGAGCCCATGATTCATATACAAATGCTTGATCGTTAATTACCCAAAATGCTTGATCAAATCCAACTACAAATGCTTGGTCAAGTCGACGCTGACCCCAAAACAAAAGAACAATCTGTTGGATATATTAGCAATTTTCCAAGCAATTTAATCCCTAGATAAATCATGAACATGACGCATGCAAGATTAATCTTATACTGATACTTAACCATGCAACTCAGATCTACGTAGATAACACATAAATGTACGCAGACAATAAGCATGACATAGATAAAAACAACGATGAACGGGGTGAATAGATCATACCCTCCGTTCGGCCAGATCGCAGCGGCGGATGCGCTGCTAGCAGCAGCAAGTTCGTCGGCGATCTTCTTGGCGGCGGCGGCTTCCTCCTGAGCGAGCTTCTCGGCGGCGGCCTTCTCAGCTTCGGAAGACATGGCGACGTAGAGGAAGTAGTCGAAGTAGACGAGCCGGAGCGGAAGCGAGCAGTCGCGTCGTAGACGCTCCCCAAAAACCTTATTGCTCCTCTCCCGGTGCAGGATCGCAAGGAGCACGGTTCCGGAGGCCTGCTCTCCCGCACAGTCGTGCACGCGGCGGACGGGATGGGATCGCCGGAGGCAGCAGCAGTGCGTGGAACGACGTGGGCGGTGCGCGAGGAAGAACAGATGCGATCTATTCTGTTGTGTGACGGCTAGGGTTGTCGCGGCTCCTTTTATACACAGCCGAGGTAGGGCGACGTGGGACTGGATACCCGCGACCGAGTCGGCCCACGATTGACGTCTCAGATCGTGCAGCGGTTAACTCGTGATTAATTGCATTAACTAAAATTAATGCCAATTAATTAGCCGTTTCTGACTGGCAAAAATTAAGCGCACACATGACATAGGTTTTAGCTCGGCTCGGCTCAATTCCGCAAACCGCGGCGCGCGCGCGTCGTGACGAGGCGGGCGGCGGAGGAGGAGCGCGCGTGAGCTCTCACTCTTCTACTTGCTCAATAGCATGTAGGAGAGCCCACCTTATAAAGAGGTGCAACTCCCCCTCCACTTCCGGGGTGGGACTAAACTTAGCACCACACCCATGTCATTTTTCCCACATGGGCCCTTAGAGATTTTCTGAAATTGTTAGATGGGCCTAAAGCCCATGCCTTACTTCAACAATCCCCCACCAGATCTCAAGGTCCCATGGTGTTGTCCTCAGTTCCAAACACTGTTTGATATATCAGTATTTTTAGTGGAGACCAGTTAAGGTTGAACATCCACCTAGAGCAAAGAATTACATTCCTTCACAACTGAACAATGGACTATGCCTTGAATTGACAGTTTGGCGTAAAGAAGTTTCACTCCTTGTCTTATCGATACTAGGCTGCCGAAGGCTGACCCCGCGGGTGGAGCATATTAGTCACACTCCTTGCCTATTCATGAGCTTCCTAGAGATTACCCTATCTCATATACTGTGACCAGCAGTCGGGCTCATATAGGTATGTTCTTCCAGAGATCGCTCTGTAGGATAGCATCTCGCTTGTGAAAGCCTCAGAACACATTAAGACAAAAGTCAACCTACCATACAGTTACCGAGAGTATTGCATCTCCAACGGAGTGGGTAATAAAATTACTCTCCTCAGTTAACCACTAGCTTGTTTTCCCAGGTCCTATTTCACGGGATCTCCGATCATGTAGGTTGGGTTACCACCACGGCAACTCATGTGGGTCTCATACCCATCTCCCTCGATGCATTGTCTATCACAATACGTGACAGACCTTTGGTGAAGGGATCTGCCAGATTCTTAGCCGATTGGATGTAATCCAATGCTATTACTCCGGAGTTTCTCAAATGTCTGACAGACTTCAATCTCCTTCTTATATGCTTTGTGGATTGCATGTTGTCCTTTGAACTCTTTGCCTTAACAATCACCGTTTGATTATCACAGTTCATAAGGATAGCCGGAATCGGCTTTTCAACCACTGGCAAGTCCATCAAAAGCTCTCGAAGCCATTCTGCTTCAGTGCAGGATTTATCAAGTGCTGTGAGTTATGCTTCCATTGTCGACTTCGTTAAGATAGTCTGCTTGCAAGACTTCCATGAAATAGCGCCACCTCCAAGTGTGAACACATATCCACTTGTGGCCTTCATCTCATCAGCATCAGAAATCCAATTTGCATCACTATACCCTTCAAGTACCGACGGGTATCCGGTATAGTGAAGTCCATGGCTCATTGTACCCTTTAGATAGCGCATAACTCTTTCAATAGCATGCCAATGAACATCTCCCGGATTTGAGACAAACCGGCTCAATTTGCTCACAGCAAATGCGATGTCAGGCCTCGTAGTGCAAGCTAGGTACATGAGTGATCCAATTACTTGAGAATATCTCAACTGATCTACAGCTGTGCCTTCGAACTTTCGAATCCGCACACTTGGATCATATGGCGTTGGAGAATATTTGCATTCTGAATATCCAAAGCGACTCAGAATCTTCTCAACGTAGTGGGATTGCAAAAGCGTAATTCCACCCTCATTATCTCTCAATAGCTTGATGTTCAAGATAATATCAGCCACACCTAGATCTTTCATCTCAAAGTTTTGAGATAGAAATGTCTTAACCTCCTCAATGACTTTGAGGTTGGTTCCAAATATCAGTATGTCATCAACATATAAGCACAGTATAACTCCTTCGCCCCCACCATGGCGATGGTATACACATTTGTCAGCTTCACTTACAAGGAAGCCAGCAGATGTCAAAGTTTTATCAAACTTCTCATGCCACTGCTTAGGTGCTTGCTTCAGGCCATATAAAGATTTCAATAGCTTGCACACCTTTCCTTCCTGACCATCTACTACAAAGCCATCTGGCTGTTGCATGTAGATTTCCTCGTCTAGCTCTCCATTTAGGAAAGCCGTCTTAACGTCCATTTGATGGACGAGAAGACCATGCGAGGCGGCCAACGAGAGTAATACTCGAATGGTTGTCAGTCTGGCCACCGGTGCATAAGTATCGAAGAAATCTTCTCCTTCCTTCTGGGTATAGCCCTTAGCCACGAGCCTAGCCTTGTATTTTTCAATACTGCCATCAGGCCTAAGCTTCTTTTTGAACACCCATTTACATCCCACAGGTTTGCAACCATAGGGACGATCAGTGATTTCCCATGTTCCATTAGCCAAGATGGAATCCATCTCGCTACGAACCGCATCTTTCCAGTAGTCCGCATCTGGTGATGCATAAGCTTCTGAAATAGAAGTGGGAGTGTCATCCACGAGGTACACAATGAAATCATCACCAAAGGACTTTGCAGTCCTCTGTCTCTTGCTCCTAATAGGAGCTTCATCGTCCTCCTCCACAGGATTATCATCATGAGTTCGTTCATAATATTCCATCGGAATGGCGGGTTCCGGAATCTCATCAGATTCCTGTCTAGAAGCGCTTTGCATATCTCTCATGGGAAATATATCCTCAAAGAATGTAGCATCTTTAGACTCCATAATCGTACTGACCTTCACGTCAGGTACCTCAGATTTCACCACTAGAAATCTATATCCAACGCTGTTCTTAGCGTAGCCCAGAAAAACGCAGTCCACGGTCTTTGGTCCAAGCTTACGCTTTTTGGGAATCGGCACATTGACTTTCGCCAAACAGCCCCAAGTACGCAAGTATGAGAGTGTCGTTCTTTTCTTCTCCCATAATTCATAGGGAGTGATCTCGTTATCCTTCACGGGAACCTTATTCAGGACATGACAGGATGTCAATATAGCCTCCCCCCACCATGCCTTGGATAAACCCGATGTATCTAACATGGCGTTAACCAAATCTGTTAGAGTACGGTTTTTCCGTTCGGCAACCCCGTTTGATTGGGGTGAATAGGGAGGCGTCCTCTCATGAATAATTCCATGTTCCGCACAGAAAGAATTAAAATCATTAGAAAAGTACTCTCCACCGCGATCAGACCGAACCCGTTTAATCTTTTTCTCAAGTTGGTTCTCAACTTCTGCTTTATAGATTTTAAAATAGTGCAGAGCCTCATCTTTAGTGTTTAACAGATACACATAGCAAAATCTAGTGGAGTCATCTATCAATGTCATGAAGTATTTCTTTCCACCTTTAGTCAACACACCATTCATCTCGCATAGATCAGAATGTATGAGTTCTAGTGGAGCCAAGTGTTTCTCCTCCGTAGCCTTGTGGGGCTTGCGAGGTTGCTTAGCTTGCACACATGCATCACACTTAGAACCTTTGGCTAAAGTGAAACTCGGGATTAAATTCATCTTAGCTAGCCGCGTCATACAACCGAAATTTACGTGACAAAGGCGTGAATGCCAAATCTCAGATTCATCAACGATAGAATGTATATGATTCACGACGTTATTACATAAATCCTCTAGGGAAAGGCGGAACAGACCTCCGCATTCATAACCTTTACCAATGAATAATCCATATCTAGACAAGATTGTTTTATTCGACTCGAATACTAATTTAAACCCTTCTTTACATAGAAGGGAGCCACTAACGAGATTCTTTCTGATATCGGGGACATGCTGCACGTTCTTCAGCCGCACGGTCTTTCCCGAAGTAAGCTTCAGATCGACCGTACCAACACCAAGAACAGAAGCATGTGCGCCGTTCCCCATCAATACGGACCTGGTTCCTGTGGTCTGGTAAGAAGAAAACAAGGATATGTCAGCACACACATGAACATTTGCACCCGTGTCAACCCACCATTCAGTAGATTGATAAACTGAGAAAACAGTAAATAAATTACCGTACCCAGATGCACCATTGTCCGTGTTGCCCATGACCACATTGACAGAACTGGAATTCTGCGCTGGCCTCTTATACTTGTTCGGGCACTTATTAGCCCAGTGCTCCAGTGAGCCACAAGTAAAACAACAATCATCCTTCTTGTTGTTCTTCTTTCCCTTCTTCTTGAAGGTAGTACTCGGTTGGACCTTCGGTTGGACCTTGTTCTTTCCCTTGAACTTATTCTGAAAGTTCTTCTGCTGCACCATGTTGGCAGTAAAAGTTCCCTCAGCCCCCTTTTGGTGTGAGTCTTTTGCCCTTGAGTTCTGCTCCACACTCAGATGGCCAATAACATCCTCAACTGAGAATCCTCGCCTCTGGTGCTTCAGAGTGGTGGCAAAGCTCCTCCAAGATGGAGGGAGTTTAGCAATTATGCATCCCGCGACAAACTTGTTCGGTAGATCACACTTGACGAGCTCAAGCTCTTTCACGATGCACTGTATCTCATGGGCCTGTTCCAACACAGGACGGTTCTCGACCATCTTGTAATCATGGAACTGCTCCATAGCATACAACTCGCTCCCGGCATCAGTTGCTCCAAACTTTGCCTCGAGTGCACTCCATAAGTTCTTGGCATCACGCATATGTAAATACGCGTCGACTAATTTGTCTCCGATCACGCTAAGAACTGCTCCAACAAAGACGATGGAGGCGTCCCTGAACGCCTTCTCCTGTAGAGGAGTAATCATTCCAGTGGGAGTCTCTCCAACGACCCAGAAGACATTCATAGACGTGAGCCACAAAATAGTCTTTGTTTGCCAACGCATAAAATTTTGGCCCGTAAACGGGTTCGGTTTCAGTGTCGCAGCAAAACCAGGAGATGAAAATTGCCTATAAAAATAAGGTTTTTGGATTGTTGGATATATTAGCAATTTTCCAAGCAATTTAATCCCTAGATAAATCATGAACATGACGCATGCAAGATTAATCTTATACTGATACTTAACCATGCAACTCAGATCTACGTAGATAACACATAAATGTACGCAGACAATAAGCATGGCATAGATAAAAACAACGATGAACGGGGTGAATAGATCATACCCTCCGTTCGGCCAGATCGCAACGGCGGATGCGCTGCTAGCAGCAGCAAGTTCGTCGGCGATCTTCTTGGCGGCGGCGGCTTCCTCCTGAGCGAGCTTCTCGGCGGCGGCCTTCTCAGCTTCGGAAGACATGGCGACGTAGAGGAAGTAGTCGAAGTAGACGAGCCGGAGCGGAAGCGAGCAGTCGCGTCGTAGACGCTCCCCAAAAACCTTATTGCTCCTCTCCCGGTGCAGGATCGCAAGGAGCACGGTTCCGGAGGCCTGCTCTCCCGCACAGTCGTGCACGCGGCGGACGGGATGGGATCGCCGGAGGCAGCAGCAGTGCGTGGAACGACGTGGGCGGTGCGCGAGGAAGAACAGATGCGACGTGGGACTGGATACCCGCGACCGAGTCGGCCCACGATTGACGTCTTAGATCGTGCAGCGGTTAACTCGTGATTAATTGCATTAACTAAAATTAATGCCAATTAATTAGCCGTTTCTGACTGGCAAAGACGAGGCGTGGCGAGGCGGGCGGCGGAGGAGGAGCGCGCGTGAGCTCTCACTCTTCTACTTGCTCAATAGCATGTAGGAGAGCCCACCTTATAAAGAGGTGCAACTCCCCCTCCACTTCCGGGGTGGGACTAAACTTAGCACCACACCCATGTCATTTTTCCCACATGGGCCCTTAGAGATTTTCTGAAATTGTTAGATGGGCCTAAAGCCCATGCCTTATTTCAACACAATCAACTTGCATGTAGCCAATCCCATAGTATAGCAATAAACGGCGTACTAGCAAAGACCATGTAAAGATTTCGTACAGAGACATAGAAACCAGGAGTTAGAAAATGCATAATACTCTGCGCGGTGTCACTACTCACTAGTGCACACATTTTTCTCCTGGTTCTCTTTTTTATTCTGGGTCCACGATTACAGCGTGCATGGGACAGTACTCACCCGAGCGGTCACCCTAGCGTGGCAAGGAACTCCTGCATGCTCCGGTGGCTGGAGCCGCCCGGGGCGACGGCCGTGGCCGCCTCCCGGCTGACCTCCTTGGCCCTCGCCAAGATCGCCTCGTCGCCCATCACCTGCTTCACCTTCTCAGCGATCTCCGCCGCGCGCACCAGCGAGCTCTCCCCGCCGTCCCAGCTCCAGTGCTCCATCCACCGCCCGAATCCGGCGCTCCTGACCACCGTCGCGATGATCTTCTGGTCGCCCAGCGTCGGCCACGCCAGCATCGGCACGCCGTACGCGGCCGACTCCGTCACCGAGTTCCACCCGCAGTGGCTCAGGTACAGCCCCACGGCCGGGTGCCTCAGCACCGCCTCCTGGTCCACCCACTCCTTGGTCACCACGCCGCGCCCCTGCACGCGCCCCAGGAACCCGCCGCCCAGCACGTCCTCCAGCTCCGCCGTGTCGTCGCGGTCCACCACCGTCGTCTTCACCACCCACAGGAACCGCCGGCCGCTCGCCTCCAGCCCTGCCCCGATCTCCCGGGTCTGCTCCAGCGCCGCCGCGTTGCGGTTGCCGAAGGCCACGTACACCACCGACCGCTCCGGCTGCTCTCCGAGCCAGGCGATTGGTGAAGAAGAGGCGCCGCCGTGCGCCGCCTCCTTGTCTGTGCTCTTGAGCGGGCCGACTGCGAACACCGGAGGGAATCCGGAGACGACCTTTCCGTCGCGCAGGGCGGTGAGCGCCTCCGGCTCCAAGGCGTGGAACGTGTTGACGAGAATGCCGTCTGCCTCGGCGATCTCGCGGCCGTTGGCGATGAACTGCTTGGTGAAGAGGCTGTTCGGGTTGCGCAGCACCTGCGGGGGGTGATCCACCGGGAGGCGTCCGATGCCGGGGACGTCGACGTCGCCGGCGAGGTGGTCTGCGTTGGCGCCGGCAAGGTAGGTGGGGAAGTAGGCGAGGAAGGACAGCATGGTGGCGCAGGAGATGAAGAGGATGTGGCACGGGAGATGCAGCTCGTTCTTGGCGATGGGGATGACCTGGGAAGCCAGGGTGACGTCGGTGATGACGGCCGACGCGCGCGGCGTGGCGCCGGCGATGAGCGGGCCGAGCAGGTGGGCGGAGCGGCGCAGGGACTCCCACCGCAGGAGGAAGGGGTCCGTGCCGGCAAGGGTGGCGTCGTCGAGCGGCAGGAGGCTGAAGTCGATGCGCCGGATGGCGGGGAAGGCCGCGAAGAGGGCGGCGAAGTGGTCGGCCTCCGCCTCCGAGACCGTCGACAGGGCGGTCACGACGGAGATGTCCACCATGCCTTGGCTGGCGAGGGCGGCGATGAAGCGGGAGAAAGGGAGCAGGTGGCCCATGCCGGCGCTCGGGATGAAGATCAGGTGCGGCGGTGCGGGTCCGGTAATCTGGTCGCCGGAGCTCGGCGTCACCGCGAGAGCCATTGCCGAGCTGGTGTGGTTTGTGACTGTGAGTTAGGCCTGGCGATTATTTGTTGTCGTGTCTGCGTCGCGTGTAGGCTAAAGCAGTTGTTAGCTCATTAAAATGATGCTAGGAGATCTAGCCCGTTGTGGTGGTAGTTGGGAGGGGAAGTCTCTGTCGTGCTTCACTGTTTTTTTAACAGTACAAATGACTTCCATTAGATAAACATCAGAGTACAAAAACCTTTTACATAAGGCCTCAAATATATAAAAAAACTAGTTGAAACTGGTTGCATTACATTTTGATGAAGTTGCTTGTATGAATATGAATATTGAAACTAATGTTATGTTATACTAGATGATACCCCGCGCGTTGCTGCGTGAGCTGTTAAGATAAAATTTGATGTTTTAAAACATGTGAACAATTATGAAACATAGTATAATTTGATTATAAATTCTTTTTTAAAAACAATATAGTTTAATGTAAAAAAATGAAGAAAAATCAAAATTGTTTTGTTAATTTAGTTACTTGAAGAAATAAAATGTGATGTAACTAATAATTTGATTTCTATAAAAAAGTTTCTTGTAAGTTATGAAGTTGAGTGCATAAAAGGTTATTATTTATTTGTGATAGGTTGCATGCACATGCAAAGTTAATAAAAGCATGTGCATGAAGAGTTAGTGGAAGATGCTTTACATGATGGACCTACTTGATGATGTGGATAACTTGCATGTCAAGATAAATAGGTTAGTGGAAATAAACTATTTATGTATTATAGATACAAATAAGTTCGTGAGCTTTAAAAGAAGGATCTTAAGATGAAAAACTGAAAGCAATCAGAACCACTAGCTCCTTCGTTCAGGATCCACCCTGCCATCACCGGAGACGAGCCACTTGAAACAACGAGATTTTCGTAGTTCCATGTCATGGCCTCCAAACGAAGACATCACTGCCTCCCCATCGAAGGAATAGCAAAAGTGGTCGAACAACATCGATGCCGCACCTGGCCGCCCTTCGGCTCGAACGGTCGCGATATTGACAAAGACCGCTCATCGATTGCCGAAAAGGATCACCGATGAGCGGCGTAGCTATGCAACAAGATCGTATGAGAATAAGCCTCATCCATGTCATTCCTTGTATACCTTTATCCCCACGACGTCGATGCAACGAAAAGGCCAAGATGCTTGAGCTTCTGCAGACCAGGGGCGTAACTAACCTTGTATTCACTAGAGCCTTAGATTCTGCCGATTTATCTAACCAACGGTCCCCACCCCAACCTCCATGGCCAAGATCAAGAGTAGAGGGAGAAGGAAGATAGATCTTAGGTCTGGTTTATTTTTTGGGTAGGAAGAACACCTACTACTGTACATATGTCACGAAATCGAATCCCCCTCCCGCTCACCGCCAGACATTGTTTTTTTGAAGTTCACAAATTTCAAAAAAGATTTGGAATTTAAACAAAAATCTCATTTTTTTAAACATTTGATTTTTCAAAAAATGTTTGTTATTTTAATATTTCTTCAGAATTTCAGTTTTTTGGAATTTAAAAAATTGTTCACATTTTCTAACAAAAATGAATTTATTTTTAAAATAATAGTTTGTAAAAATATTTTTTTTATAAAATTTTCATGTCTTAAAAAATTAATGTAAAAAATTGTTCTTATTTCCAAAATATATTCAGAATTTTCATAAAGTTTTCAATTTATTATTGTTTTAATAAAAAACATGTTTTCAGAAATTGTTTCGCTTTTTTATATTTCATAAATATCCACACATTTTCACAAGAAATTCTCAATATTTTTTAAATTATCTTTTTTCACATCTTTTTTGAAAATGAACTACGAAAAACACAATTACTACAGTACCCCGAACCGAGTCTCCCTACTTTTGTTTTGAGGGGTACAAAGTTTCCCTACTAATGTGTGTACTTTTTTTGTTTTGAGAAACCTATGTGTGTGGGAATTAATATTCGGAGGACATTCTTTTGTGCGTTCTTGCAGAGGTTATTTCGATGTGCTCTGAAGCCGTCACGTGTCACGTTTGAATTGCGTCCTACGCGAAGCATCAACTATGGCTGTACCTGTGGCTGCGTCTGTAGTTGAGCGGAATCTATGGCTAAATGTAAACTGTAGCTGCACAGGAAACTATAAATGTGCCCTGGCTGTGGCTACACATGTGGTTATGTTCATGGTTATGGTTATGCATATGGATGCAGCTGTACGTTAAGAAGCTATCAAGTATCAACCGTGAAGGAATTATGAAACCTTAAGGCACATCAGAACACGACACTCAACGTGGTCGAAGCGCTTGCGGGTAACCTCCGCACAAGGCCACAAGGGGTACCCAACTAGTGATTAGGAGTGTGTGTATCTATAATACTATAATAGATCATCTCCATTATCTTTTCTATCTCAACATGCAAGCATGCCACCTCATCAAAGACCCACCATAATATGCATGAGAACAAGTTAGTCATTATTAGTTGGTCTCATGCACACATCCATTTAATGACACATGCAACCTTCCTCAACATGCATGAATTTTTTCCCCATTATATTACATCACTTTTAACATGCATACATGTCACATCATCAAAGACTCACCACAATATGCATGAGAACAAGTTCTTCGTTATTACTTGATCTCATGCATACATCAATATAACAACACATGTGACCTCACTCAACATGCATGTATTTTTTCCCATTATATTACAATACTTATATTTAATAAATATTTTTAACTGCACAATAATAAAATACAAACGTAAAATATATTTATATACTTTAGTTTATATACTATTAATTCAACTATTCATGTTTCATGCAATCAATCATTCAAAATACATTGCAACTGAATGAATGTGCCGCTGTGTACAGTGCATGTAGTGGGCCGGCCCAATTGGGAGCTCTCTTCCGCAAAAAGCAGCACGGCTGGAAACGGAAGAAGAAAGCGGCGCTCCTCTTGGCTGCCGTTCGTTCCCCCAGCCACTCTCTCTCGCCTGGCCTCTGACCTTATCCACCGCCCCGACGCGACGACTGGCCGCCAGCGTAGTGCGCGCCTGAGGAGCCCCTGCTGTTCCCCGGAAGCGCCGGAATCAGCAGGCCGGCCGCGAAGATGGTGGCCGCCTTCGCCGTCGCTCCTCCGCCGTCCATGTAACAACAAGCACCCCCAAATCAAGCACTCCCCTGCTCTCTACCTCCCCTGTTTCCTGCTGATTTCTCTCTTCTTCTTGGCAGTATTTGTACCCCGACGGCGTGCCGTGCGGAGGCGCGGGACAGAGCGCCGGCGCCGAGGTTTCTCCATGACCGGAACCAAGGTACACACACCGTTCCCCTTCCACACACTGCATACATCACATCGGATTTTAGTCTGCGCAAACTCTACAGTAAATCAGTCCAATGCTGATAGTTTCCAGCAAATCAACATGGTACCAGTTAGGTTAGGAGGCCACTGTCGAATCAACTAGCGGGCCTTTGTTATTTTATCATCCGCTAGTTGCTGGCAGGTCGATTATATTGTTCGTGATGTGTTCTGTGACCTCTGTCGACCTGTTCATGAAGCATACATAATTATTCTGTGCACTAACATGTACGGAGTACTAGCCAAAATTCTAATGATCTAATCATGTTTTGATTGCAGTAAGCAGACGGTCTGCAACAGCTTGGTCCTTGAAGGCCGGTCTATGGGACTCTCTCAAATCTGGGTAAAGTACATCATGCACCCTTACAAAAAATTTGTGTCATGAACTCATGTTTACGTTTCAAAAATATCCACATGCTATAACGTCTATTTACCATTGTAAAGATGTAAATGCACTGTCTCTAGAGCTTCTGACCACGACGAAAACATTTGAACTGTTAAACAGGTCTGGTTTCCCACATTTTCACGGTTGGGACAAAAGAAGGGCAGGAGAAAGTAATAGTAACAGCTAGAAATTCAGTTCGCATATTAACCATGAGAACAAACATGTTGGCAGCAAAATGACCCTGTTAAACTCGGGTCTTTCTTTCTTCAGAGCAACCACTAGGAGCCCCACCTCTTCAGCAAATAGAAAACGAGCCGAAAGCCAATACAACAGGACTCAACCCACCTAGCAAACTAGGCCTGGAGCCCACACATGCCGACATCATGGCAAACGCGACAAACAGACGCACCACCCAAATGCCAAAAAACCAGTGGACATCTGAGCACGACCAGAAGAGCGCACCACACTGAAACTCTGCTGAAAATGTGCTCACCACACTGCAGAAACCCTACGCCCCTGTTGAGTAGGACAGATCTGGTGTGACTGCCGCAACAAACAGAAAACAGGGATTCTAGACGGGCTTCACTGAAGCACAAGAGAAAGCCAATCAAAAGTGTCGAGGAAAGAAACTCTGACTGCTGCCTAGAAGTCTCTCTGCCAACAATTGTTTTGCAGGGAACCCACCAGCAATAATTCAGGTCTTCTAGAAAAATTAGTTTGCTGTTTTTTTATTGTCCAGTTAACAAGGGAGTCTCAAAATGTTATACTGAAATACAGAGCCTGGAAACTCACAATATGTCTTGAATGATACATATCTTTGGAGCATTAGCAAACAGTTGCATATTGTGCTTCTGAAATTTGTATCTTATGGGAAAAAATAAATCAATGCTATTGCTTCACAGGTTTATAAAAACTAGTAACAATACAGAGACAGTAGAGCCACCATCAACACCACTTGAAGAAGAAGAACTTGTACCCGAGGAACTAGTGCTCCTAGAAAGGACACTCCCGGATGGTAGCACAGAACAGATCTTATTCTCTTCAGCTGGTGATATCGATATATATGATCTCCAGGCCTTATGTGACAAGGTGATCTTTCTTGAAAGCTCGTTGATGTTTCTTGCAGTGTTAGGTTACAATCTCGATTACGACTTCCGAGTGTATATTCTAGTTATTCAGCTTTCCCAAGTTCATGCTGTACCCTTAGTACTTTATTCGACAACAAACAATATTTATATTTGTAATGTCCATCTCATAGGTAGGATGGCCACGCAGACCTCTAACAAAAATAGCAGCATCCTTAAGAAACAGCTACTTGGTCGTTACACTTCATTCAATAATCAGGTCTTCGGGAACAGGTACTTGCATTATTTCATTGTTACTGGATCTCGTGTGATCCATGAAAATAAGTTAAAACCGGTTTCCTAATCCGAAGACTATTTGCAGAAAATTCATTTTTCTAGCTGACGAACATCTTAGTATAGAAGTTATTTGACAGAGGGAGAAGAGAGGAAGCAACTGATTGGCATGGCGCGGGCAACTTCAGACCATGCCTTCAACGCTACAATCTGGGACGTACTTGTTGATCCTTCCTATCAGGTGAATTGGTGAAGACCTTTCTGCTTTGTGTTTTGAGTCCTCCTTTTCCAATTGCTGTATTCAAGATTCATTTATGATGGCTTAGAGATTAATCATTCCAGGGTCAAGGTCTTGGCAAAACACTCATGGAGAAAGTGATCCGTACTTTGCTCCAGAGGGACATCAGCAACATCACACTGTTTGCGGACAGTAAAGGTACAGTACCTGATCCCCACACGCAGAAGCTTCATCTGCCAAAAGCATACACCATTTGCAGGCCATTTCCAAGTGGAATTGCTAGATGGAATTGTATTCCTCTGTACACACACACACACACGAGTCGTGGCACATTAATAGTTAGCGAGGAAAATGGATGTTTGGTTTGAGTTTCTTGTCCTTACATTCGTTTGGATTAATTGCAGTGGTGGACTTCTACAAGAACATGGGGTTCGAGGCTGACCCCCAGGGCATCAAGGGCATGTTCTGGTACCCCAGAGTTTAGCTCCGGTTGACGTTGGATTGGCGCCCTGTCTCGTTTCTTTCTACAAGAGCGACGTCTAACGACAACCGACAACCGGCACGGTTTTCTTCAGTGCAGAAGAATATTGCCAGGAGGAACTCAGCTGTGTGTTATAACAGTGACGGAATGGACCGATGCCATAATCTGGTACAGGTCCCGTTCGTCTGTTTGTAGCTACTAGGAAAGTATCCCTGTTTTCACCCTAAAAAACAAGTATCCCTGTTTTCATACCGGGAAGGAGACAGTCACCCGCACACCATCATACTCTAAAAGTCTGGATGTCATGACGAAATTGTTCTTCCAATCAACATGTTCAGGCCCATCTCGCGTCGCATTGTTCCCATAGTCGGTCATGACTATTCTTATCATTGATGTGTAAGATTTTTCGAGCAGCGACGGACCTATCTAAACGCTATATCGTGCTATTTAAAACTGAAACTTTTATGAGTATTCATATGTTAGGACCAAAGCAAAGTTTCTTAGCGAATAATCTGTTTAAATACTTACTATAGTGCTCGTCTTGCGTGTCATCATCATCCACTGAAGTTGGAGAGGTTGGCAACGCCGTGAAAGCTTTGCTTTTCATGGCCGACAAGCCACTGAATGCAGCTGGTGTCATCGGCGGCCTACCGGTGCCGTCGACGACAAGCTGCCGCCGCTGCCGCGCGCGTGCGTTCTTGACCAGATCTGCACTGCACAGGCCAAGTTCGTGGCTACCCCCTATCCGTTTCTGTCATCTTGCAGGCATCGATCTTGTACTGTAATTTGTAATTCACGTAGGCACGTTACGTGCTCGAGCAAACCGATTCTAGAACACGAATGGTATGGAGATATGGTTGGTTGGTTGGTTGCACTTCACTCCACGTTTCGACCTTGGCTTGAACCGATCGGAATAAATGGGAGCTCCTGTTTTTCTATGCACAGTCGTCAGTCCCCTCCCTCTCCCTTGTCTTGTTAGGGAATCCTGCCGTGACGTGCGGCGCGGGCTACACACACACTTGAAGCTCCCCACGTCAGTGATATCACATCAAATCATGCACCTGGAAGATCGATCGATCGATCGGTCAGGTGTGCGTGAATCGTGATAGGTTAGCCAAACCTATTTCTTGTCTGGTTCCTAGTGCCAAAAAGCTTCCAGGAGCCAGGTGATGAAATATTTACAGGCCTGTTTGAGACCTGGAAGTCCGGCCAAAATTGGATTTTCGTCTGGTTAAGTGGAGGTGTTGCGTCGTCATCGCGTCAGTGTGTCGCCGTGCTACCTGTGGGAACGCTGCCACCGTTGTCTAAAGCCCATGCATGCTTCCACTTGCGTCCACTTCAGCCTTGATCTTGCTTTCCCTCTCTCGGTGCGCGGTTACATATATTTCTTTTATAATATATAGCCATCTATATTCGCCACTCACCATCACAGGCTAGCTAAATGTAGATTTGTGTGTGCCACTACACTCTCTACTAATCTAATCTCCCAGGCCTGGAACTGTAGACTCGTTTTGTTTGGATAGTGTATACCTCGATCACAGTTCTGGTAACACTACACATTTAGCTAGGTTAATTAGACGATCTCTGCCAAGGTCATGAAGATCGCCCTCTCATTTGTCATTGGATGCAATAGTGTAATGATTCCCAACTTGATTAAAGAAAGTACTGGTAGTAGCAAAAGGTCCACATATTCTGGTAACACACACATTTAGGTTAGACATAGACGATCTCTGTCATGGTTATGAAGATCACCCTCTCATGTGTTATTGGATGCGATGCAATAGTGTAATGATTCCCAACTTGATTAAGAAAGGCTGCTAGCTAGCAAGCAGTGGCAAAAGGTCCACATATTTAATGCTGCTTAGCGCTAAGTGGGAGTATCGGAACAAATTTTGTAGCACCAACTTGAGGAGTAGCTTTCAAGTCTCGTGGACTTAACAAAGGGGAGAATGGAAGGAGGGAAGAAGAGCAAGACCTCCAGCTTTCCAGCTGCAACCCGTGCTGTGATGGTCCTTTTTTCCAAACTTAGTCATGCATCACGCGTCACTAATAAAGATAAAAAAAACCTTCATTAGCTAGAGCTAGAGCTAGATCTCTCTCTCTCTCTCTCTCTCTCTCTCCACTGTTAAATTGGATTAGATCAAGCAGAGAGCAAATTATCTCCCAAAAGCACACGGCCAGCATGCATGATATGCTAGGGTTTGCACTAGCCACACATGCATTTTGACCAGAGAAACGGTAAGTATATCATAGTTACAATCTTAATCAAGCTTAGCCTTTTCACTTTCACCACTGTCGTCCGGTGTACGTTCCACTAGTGATGCAGACCCCCTTGACTTCGATGCACATCGGCTAGCATGATCGCATGCCCCTCTGTCGATTCACCTCTAAGTTGCACCACAAAATCTAAGGCCCGCCGTCATTTCTTTCTACTCAAAAGCAGATAGGAGTCTATGCTAATCTTTGCACAATTCAAGTAGCCGACGGAATGCATTTGGCCAATCAAATGGACACTAGTGCAAAACAGGTCATTAGAACCGGCTCTAGGGTGCCTTCAGAACAGGTTTTTGAAACCGGTTCTAAAGGTTCGGTGCTAAAGGGTAAAGCCTTTAGAACCGGTTCCCCACGAACCGGTTCTAAACCAGCTGCACCCAGGTCACGTGGTTGCACGGCAGCGCGAAGGCTTGAGCACCTTTAGCACCGGTTGGTAACATAAACCGGCTCTAAAGGTTTCGTGGTTTAAGGATTTATTTGTTATTTTTTTTGGGGTTTAATAGTTTTGTTTTTAGATTATTAATTAAAGGTTCTCCGCAATCTTATTATTTAATGAAGATGATCAATATATGAATATATCAAGCGGTTCCTGTGTCATACACTTACAAGATGTGTATCTCGGTACATATGCTTCACAACATCTCATACACACAGACAATATAGTCTAAATATATCGATCACATCTCATATATATAGGACAATATATAATTTAACTTCAATAAGAACAAGTACGAAAGCCATTATATCCAACACAAAGATTTTTCCTAGTTTAACTTAGATAACCTAATTTGTTCAGATTCACTACTACTAAATATATAGGACATAATTCTTCGAATTCACTCCTACTAAATATATAGGACCTAATCAAACACGCGAAGGTAAAAAGAAATAAACCCAAAAAGGGCGTCCATATTCTCCACGATAGAGGATAGAGAACAACCTGTCTCTAGATTTTGGCTTCTTCTGGACCACTATCTTCAACCATGCTTTGATTTTGACACAGCCATCTGATCCACTTTCAGTGTAATAATCATGTTGGAAATGTTTTGTCCAAGGCCGTGCACAAACAATTGTAACTTCGCCTTTAAATCCCAGCATCCATTTAGGCGTACAAATTTGCGGTATCTTCTGTTGAAGAATATACATATTAGTAGAATAGTTAGCAATGAGTATAATTAATAAAATGTCTTTTTGAAGAAGATATAGGCTACTGAGAGAGAATGATAAAAATCATACCAGGCTAGGCCATTTAAGCATATAGTCCTCCAACTTCAGGACAAATGGCACATATGCTCCAAAAGGACGGCCAGCCCTTAAATAGTTCGCATACGAAGATACCAATTTAATAACTTCGATAAATGCATGTTGTTCACTCTTACTTAGGTCGAAGCCATTGTTATAGAAGGTACAATAAAAAATATCTTGTACTTCTTCCGTGGCAAGAACATAAGCTGGCAATTATAAATGAGTTGTCAAACATTTGGAGCAAAGAAAAATAAGTTGTAGAAGTAACAAAATTGTTGTTTAACAAACTCACATGAACATCGAACTGGAATCATGTCGCCTAGTTCCATCGAAATTTTATCATCACGAAAAACATTGGATCCTCGACGGCGGCGTCCAAGATCAAATGCTATTTTCATATTATCATGAAATGCATATGTCTTGCATAATGCATCCCATTTTGAACCGCCAAAGAATGTGGCATTTGGTTGATTAAAGATCTTAACCTTAAGAACGAAATGTTTCGTCTTAATGTTAACTTCTTTACTAATAGTTTCATCGAAATCTTGAATATTAATCTTGTCACAAACGTGGCGTCTTGCAAAGCAAGGGATGCACTAGTTGAATTAGAAAAAAAATGATACGTTATAAACATAAACTTAAGTCATGCATGCATGCATGCACCATAACAAGAACATGTCGTGCAAGTTACATACCGTAACATTTTGGAACCAGGACCTAAGCGTGATGAAGAAGTATGTGTCTGCTTCATCAAACACGGGATCGTTGCATCGACCCGAGTCGTCTTGACAAATCTCGCACTTGGGATGAGACATACTATGTGTTCATAATTATAAAATCAATTCAAAGTAATAAAAATATAATGAAAATTATAAAAATATAATATGAGAAGTAATACAAATTGTGCCTCATTGGTAACAAAATAGATCAAGAATGTCTGTTCTAACAATTTTTGGTTTAACAAAAAAAAATCCTCCACTTTCTTTTTACTTGTGTTCTCTGAAAACATACAAACTTGTGGAACCCTAATTTACACTATAGATTGCACCATCAAATTCTCTCTAAAGCCACGACCAATTTCACTTCAAAGAACAAAGCACCATCTAACTATCTCTCTGTTTTGGCAATACGCAAAATAATCCTAGCAATTTCAACAATTTCAACACCAATAATCCTAGAAATAATCAACACCAACTTCACTTCAAAAAATCACATGGCGGCATAGATTATTGCACACAATCTATCAATTGCACATGGAAATCCTAGAATTCCTGAGCAGAATATGAACATAGAGGAGGAGGGGAGGGGGGAGTGGGAGGGGTCACCGGACGCGCTGGACGGCGGCGATGGCTTGAACGGCGGGGGCGGGGGCGGCTCCGCTGGCGGCCGGCGGCGAAGAGAGTGGGCGGCTCTTGGCGGCGTGGACGGCGACGGCGAGGCAGCACAGCAGCCTGACGGCGTGGTTCGATCTGAAGCGGTGGGCGGAACTGACGCTAAGTGCTGGTATATATATATAGCATGGAATTTTAGCACCGGTTTGTAGCAGCAACCGGTGCTAATGGACCTTTAGAACCGGCTTCAGCCACAAACCGGTTCTAAAGGTCACCAATTTCATCCATTTTTCGGCCAAAAATACGCGCGGGAAGGGGAGGGACCTTTAGCACCGGTTTGTACTACCAACCGGTTCTAAACATTTATTTTTTAGTACCAACTCGCTAACCGAAGACGAGTTCGACCGGTTTATAAGCACGGGTCAGTGTGGACTTATCGTAGCATAGCAAGTTTAATAAAGGTTTTCCACGAGTGATTCATCTATACACTGTATACTGTAAAGTCAATTTCTTTTGAACCTTGATTGGTCGGCAGATTTCTAGATTTGCCAACCAATCAGGGCTTAACTGAAATTGTCCTTTATGGTGTACAGAGTGTGGAGTAATCTTCCGTTGACATCCTATAATGAAATTGCTATACTTTTTTTTTCCATTTACTATTTTTATATTTGTTTTTATATTTTGACTAGCTATTAGAATAGTTGGAGTTTTTATATTTGCTATACTTTATATTTTGACACCAGATTTATATTTGTTTTTATATTTTGACTAGCTATTAGAATAGTTGGAGTTTTTTAATAAATCTTTTTATTTTAGGTTAAAACATAATTATAAATATTCTGTTAGTGGCAGTGGTTTTCAAATTTAAATAGTTTCAAGTTGAATTCTTTTGAAATACTAGTTTGTGAAATACTTTAAAATAGTCAAAAAATCATTAAATGCATGAAAAATAGCAAATGAAGTCAGAAAGGGTTGAAATTTTAGTATGTGGCTTTGAATGGTGCATATTGAATGCAAAAAAGTCTTGAGTTGAAATAAGTTTAGAAAAATGAAATTTCTTTGTAACAGATGAGTTTTCGTTTGAAACCCTTATACTTTGAAAGAGATGGTCCAGTTTGTACACGAAGTGCATCCAGTTTTTGCCGTAATCCTCTCAACTTTTGCACACATGTTATGTGGGTCAAATGATGATACCTTGCCAAGTTTAAACCTTTTATGAGTTCAGTTGTACTGCTTTCCAAATTCAAGGTCATTTAGCTCAAAATAAATCATTAAATGCATGAAAAATAGCAAATGAAGTCAGAAAGGGTTGAAATTTTAGTATGTGGCTTTGAATGGTGCATATTGAATGAAAAAAAAGTCTTAAGTTGAAATAAGTTTAGAAAAATGAAATGTCTTTGTAACAGATGAGTTTTCGTTTGAAACCCTTATACTTTGAAAAAGATGGTCCAGTTTGTACACGAAGTGCATCCAGTTTTTGCCGTAATCCTCTCAACTTTTGCACACATGTTATGTGGGTGAAATGATGATACCTTGCTGATGCGCGAGGTGATGATAGTGATTTCTCGCCCTTCGTTAGTAAACCCAAGTGGAAGGTGTGATGTAGCACAGCAGCAAATTTCCCTCAGTAAAGATACCAAGGTATGTCTCCAGTAGGACTCCGGAGATGATAAGTAGGTGTCAGCGGCACTACTGACGCGGACCTGCACATAGACACAAATAACTTTGTTCCCAACGAAGTTCAGAGAGGTTGTCAATCTCTCCGGTCTTGTTGTTCACAAAGGATCAAACACAAGGGATAATGATAGCAACAGAAAGTAAAAGCAGAAAAGTAAATGAGCGTGGAAATAGTGATGAAGATATGGACCGGGATACGTGATGTTCACTAGTGATGTCTCTCTCCCAAAAGACGATAAAACTGCTATGCGAGGTGAACAAATTACAGAAGGGCAATTGACAAGATTATTAACGCACCGCAATGCTAACTATGCTACAAAAGAAAGGAAGAGGCTCAAAAGCATGGGCAGAACGCCAAAATAAGTAGACCGAAATCCAACTGCATCTACTACTAATCATCCACCTTGAGATATCTATCCAGAACATCTCGCTGGTATTAAGTTGCGAGCCCCACCCAAAGTGTAAACCCAAAGCAACAGACAACTGCATTAAAAAACACTTTGCGTAAAGTAAATAATCCTTGTAACCGCGGTTACAAGCACCGTTGTTTCCCCCCTTGTGGCAATAGCACATCCCCTAGACTTATGTTTCTGTCACTCAAGCGTGTCATCAGGGGGCATGAGCCCACAATCGAGCATAACGTTCCCTCTTGGGGTTACTACCTACTACTTGGCCAAAGCAATAAACATCAACGGAGAACATGCAAGAATTACTTAAGAACAAAAATATAAAAGATAAGAACCAAATATATTACTCAATCACAATTTGAACATAATCTCATAATCCATCAGATCCCATCAAACTCAGCATAGCAACAGCATAAAGATTACAAAAGTGCCTCGATCATGTAGGGCAGCTCACGAGGTCTAAACCATGAAGAACAAAGAGGGGAGGAGAACATCACATAGCTACTGATCACGGACCCATGGTCCAAAGGAAACTACTCACGGCACATCCGGGAAGCATCCATGGTGGAGAGGAGACTCCCGGAGGTCGGCCCTCCCTCCGGCAGGGTGCCGGGAAGAGGTCTGCTGGTGCTCCCGATCTCGGAAGCGCGGCGGCGGCGGAACAGAGGCGAGATCGAGAAAAAGGGTTCTTCTTTTTCGAGGGTTTCTCGTCACGGAGAATATATAGGCGAAGGGGGGCAGCCAAGGGGGCCACCAGGGGTCCAGGCGGCCCCCCTGGCGCGGCCAGACCCTAGGGCGCGCCACCAGGGCGCCTGGGCCCCTGGTGGTGGCCCTCTGGCCCTACTCAGGTCCTTCCGGAAGGTTCTTCTGCGCTGATTTTTATCTGATTTTTCCCGAATTTTTGGAGCACTTTTTATATGGGGGAAAACTGAAATAGAAAAACAGCAGAAAACAGGAACTGGCACTGTGGTGCACTGAGTTAATAGGTTAGTCCAAATATGATCAAAAGTGTATGAAAGTGTATCTAGATCATAGCAATATCACACAAAACATGCATGGAGCAAGCAGAAATTATAGATACGTTTTGGACGTATCAACATCCCCAAGCTTAATTCCTGCTCGTCCTCGAGTAGGTAAATGATAACAGCATAATTTCTGTGGTGACATGCTAGCAACCATATAAAAACTTTGAAAAGTAAAGCAATCAAGGTTAGAGATTCAATTCAAGTCATAACATGCAAGAGTCTATATTAGCATTGAAACAAGTAACAAAAGAACATTAGGTGCAAGAGCTCTCGCTCTCCGTGACTCGAATGTCTCCAAATGGTGTTTGCGTGCAAGAAGGGGGATAGGGAATACGAGAAAAATATTTATTTGTTGAGAACTAAATCTACTAAAGTTTCACACTTGGTCTTTTTCTGGAATCTTATCTTGACTCGTCCCCAGACCACTAGCCAGGTACAAGTCAATTTGATCCACTCCTTTTTCAATATTTTGAGCACTCATGCAATGGATGAGCGTAAGCACGAGAGTTGACACTTAGGATGGCAAAGAGAGAAGTACGGAGGAGGAGGAGGAAGTCAAAAAAGAATGAGAAAGGCTCACATCAATGAGGACAATCATAGGCAAGAGATGCCAAATGATAGATATGATGTGAGGAGTAGGGATTTCCATGCAACGGATGCACATACGAGCTAAGAAGCTCTCCAATAGAACTAGTGGGGGTGCATCTAACTTGCTTGCTCATGAAGACCTAGAGCTCGTTTGAGGAGGCTCATCCTTGGAATATGCAAGCCAAGTTCTATAGTGTGAAGGTCCCCACATAGCTATATGCATAATGATCATCTCTATGGAGTACAAGGATATAAAGGGAGTACTATTGTGGTTCTCTCAAAAGGATAGTAGTGTTGCCCCTTTCTCTCTTTTTATTTCTTTTTCTCTTTTTTCTATTTTTTTGTATTTTTTTGTGGCCTCAATGGCTCTTTCTATTTAACTCTCATTTGTCCTCTTTGGGATCTTTTATTGTGTCCACTTTGGGATCTTTTCCTCACTTAAGGGCAACACTCTATTTTACAAGAAGGTAAAGGAGATCTTTCACACTTTACAAGGTACTCGAAATCATAAAGAAGATGTATCTATCATGATGTATGCAATGTATGTCGCTGCCAGTGTAGCAGGAACATGTATGGCATGAAGATCAAGTCATGAAGAGGTGGATGTTGCATGGCAATATATCTCGGAAAGGCTATGGAAATGCCTTGATAGGTAGGTATGGTGGCTGTTTTGAGGAAAGATATAAGGAGGCTTATGATGACAGAGAGTATCATGCCAAGGGTTTGGATGTACCGGCGAAGGTGGACACCAACTCTCGGAGTGAGAAGAAGGCAATGCACGGCACGGGAGAGGCTAGCAAAATATGGGAAGGTGGAAGTGTCAACTTTCAATACTTACATTAGTCCGAAGAACTCATGCACTTATTATCGGTAACTCTCAATCTAATAAGGAGGTTCACAAAGAGAGAAGTACCCCGAGGAGGAGTGTATGGGGGTTTGGTTATCCTTGCGCATCCTCGACTCATGGTACGTGAGTGTACTCTAATATTCGATCCCTCCAAAGATTAGTGATCCATCTAGTAGTTAGAGTTCTCAACTAGTTTTTGTAGGTTTTGAAAATACACACGGATTGCCCAAAATACGACACCTATCACTAATAGGCTAAAGCTCTTGACACCAAAAGTTCAGACATTACTCACATCAATACCTCAAAACTATTGCAAGTTACTACTAGAATTAAATAGCAACCTCAATTACCTACTTCCAAGACAAAACACAACTCAGTGCAACAACCAACTCTCTTAACAAGATAAACATGAAAACTAAAGAGAGTTCGAGCAACAAACTAAACAAAAGCTAAAAATAAATCATTAAATGCATGAAAAATAGCAAATGAAGTCAGAAAGGGTTGAAATTTTAGTATGTGGCTTTGAATGGTGCATATTGAATGCAAAAAAAGTCTTGAGTTGAAATAAGATTAGAAAAATGAAATGTCTTTGTAACAGATGAGTTTTCGTTTGAAACCCTTATACTTTGAAAGAGATGATCGAGTTTGTACACGAAGTGCATCCAGTTTTTGCCGTAATCCTCTCAACTTTTGCACACATGTTATGTGGGTCAAATGAGGATACCTTGCCAAGTTTTAACCTTTTCTGGGGGCATATGTCCTGGTTCCAGCCAAGAACCGGGACCAATGCACCTCACTCCTGGCCCACAAGCATTAGTTTCGGTTTGTGGCTGGACCCGGGACTAAAGTCACGCCCACAAGCATTAGTCCAATTTCAGGGTCATTTAGCTCAAAATAAATCATTAAATGCATGAAAAAGAGCAAATGATGGCGGCGACGCGACAAACTTAAAACATTCAACAAACTTAACATCTCAAACCTAGAACATAAAAAAACTACTCCTCCTCGTCGTTGGAGAAATCGTCTTCGGTGTCGGAGCTGATGTCATCCTCTAGCGCTATCCAGTGGGGGTCACCGAGGGGCCAGTTGGCGGAGCCTCTCGTCAGTTCCTCCTCCTCCATTGCCTTGGCCGCCCGCCGCTCCTCCCGCCATTCATGACGCTCCTGTCGCCGCTCCGCGCTCTCGGCCGCCAGCCTCGTCTAGTGTTCCGCCTCCTCCGAGGCTTCACGGGGATGGCTCGAGTACCAATCCTGCACAGCACGCTGGTCCTGCTCCGAGGTGAGGCCGAGCACCGCTCGTCGATGATGGAGGCGGTGGTCCTCTTCAGTGAGGAGGAGCTACGGATCTGCCATATCCTCCGCCTCTTCCAAGCTGTGACAGTGGCGGTTATTCATCTCCGCGCGCGGGCGGCCGAGCCTCGACGCCGCAACGTCATACGCGCGGGCGGCTAAATATGCATGCCAGAACCTGCCGAGACACACACGCTCGTTGTTGGAGCAAGTGATCACCGCCATGAATGTGCCGTCTGAGCGCTCGCGGACGCCGTGGTAGCTTGGTCGGCGGCGGCGAGGCGGCATTGTGGCGGTGGCGCGGAAGGGGAAAGAGTGCACGAGAAAAGAACTAGTGGCGACTGGCGTTGCGTGGAGTCCTCTTCCACGCGATTTTAACCGTACACGATTTTGAATCCAACCAATCAGGAAGAAGCACACGGATCGCGTGTTTCTTTCAAGCGCTTGTGAGTCGTTGGATCAGGCTTCTGAGCCGTTGGATCCAACCAATCAGGAAGAAGCGCACACATCGCGTGTTTCTTTCAAATGAAGTCAGAAAGGTCTTTAGCACCGGTTTCAACCACAAACCGTTACTTCAAGCGCTTTGTTTCTTTCAGCTCACCTCGACCAATCAGGAAGAAGCACACGGATCGCGTTTTTCTTTCAAGCGCTTTGTGATCGTTGGATCAGGCTTGTCAGCCGTTGGATCAGGCTTGTCGTTGCCTATATATAGCCCACCTCTCGGACATGTTCGACACTCATTTCATCGGCCGAATACAAATCATTTGGATTCGCCTGGTTGCGGTCTGACGGTGCTTTTGATATGCGGGCACTCACGAGAGCCACACCGCCGTGCCGTAACCAGGCAAAACCGTGTGTTTTGTTGATCTTATATATATCTAGTTAGAAATCTTTCACTTCATCGACCAAATACAAACCATTCGGATTCGCCTGCATACGTTCGACGGTGCATTTGATATGCTTGCACTCTAGAGCCACCGTCGGGCTGTATGCAGACGAAATCGTATGTTTTGTTGATCTTACATATATCTAGCTAGAAATCTTTCACTTCATATCGACCAAATACAAATCATTTAGATTCCCTGCATACGTCCGACGGTGCATTTGAGAGCCACTTTATTTGATTGAAAAAAAAGTATAGAAATTTGAAAGCTCGTGATAATGCTGGAAGTAGTGCTCAGAAGAGTTTGTCCGAGAGCAACAATTTTAAAGCTATGATCACTGCAGGCTCAAAAGGCAGTTTCATTAATATTTCGCAAATGACTGCCTGGACGCACAATGATGGAATCTTTTAACAAGGCTCGTGATAATGCTGGAAGTAGTGCTCAGAAGAGTTTGTCCGAGAGCAACAATTTGAAAGCTATGATCACTGCAGGCTCAAAAGGCAGTTTCATTAATAGTGCATCCAGTTTTTGTCGTAACCCTCTCAACTTTTGCACACATGTTATGGTAAAATGATGATACCATGCCAAGTTTCAACCTTTTCTGAGTTCAAAAAATAGCAAATGAAGTCAGAAAGGTCTTTAGCACCGGTTTCAACCACAAACCGGTACTTCAAGTGCTTTGTTTCTTTCAGCTCACCTCGACCAATCATGAAGAAGCACACGGATCACATTTTTCTTTCAAGCGCTTTGTAAGTCGTTGGATCAGGCTTGTCAGCCGTTGGATCAGGCTTGTCGATGCCTATATATAGCCCACCTCTCGGACATGTTCGACACTCATTTCATCGGCCGAATACAAATCATTCGGATTCGCCTGGTTGCGGTCTGACGGTGCTTTTGATATGCGGGCACTCACGAGAGCCACACCGTCGGGCTGTAACCAGGTGTTTTGTTGATCTTATATATATCTAGTTAGAAATCTTTCACTTCATCGACCAAATACAAATCATTCGGATTCCCTGCATACGTCCGACGGTGCATTTGATATGCTTGCACTCATGAGCCACCGTCGGGCTGTATGCAGGGGAAACCTTGTGTTTTGTTTTATTGGAAAACAAAAAGAAAAAAGTATAGCAATTTCATTCATTATAGGACGTCAACGGAAGAATACTCCACATCCTGTACACCATCAAGGCGAATTGCAGACGGTCCTCGCCTGGTTGACAGATCCGGAAAGTTTACCGACCAGGCGTGAACCGTCTGAAATACCTGTACGGGATTTTCGTCCCGTATGGGTTCTCAGACGGTCTACGCCTCGTGGGCACATCTGGCAAATCTGCCAACCAACCGAGGTCCGTCCGCATTTCTCCCTGACGGAGTACCGGAATTCCTCCTTGTACGGCTTTTAGTGAACTTGTTATGCTACGATAAGTCCACTCTGACCCGTGCTTATAAACCGGTCGAACTCGTCTTCGGTTAGCGAGGTGGTACTAAACTTAGTGCACCTTTAGAACCGGTTTGTACTACCAACCGGTTCTAATGCTGCTAGGTGGCCCGCATGCCGAACGGCAACCTGCCACCACATCTTTAGAACCGGTTGGTAGTACAAACCGATTCTAAAGGGGCGCTGGCAGGGCACCGCTGGGCTGGGGGCCCACCACACGAACCGGTTCTAAAGTCCGGAGCCACGAACCGGTTCTATTGGTCCAGTAGAACCGGTTCGTGTTCGAACCATGACTGTCGTCGATATGTGACGGCAGATGCCATGGGGATGGCTAAAGTGAGGGGAAGACGCGGGGAAGAAGATGTCGATGGTTCCGGAATCGGGTTGGGCACAAACACGGTGACGGACACCACGATGTACCCAGGTTCGGGGCTCTCCGGAGAGATAACACCCCTACTCCTTCTTGTCTCTTCTATATCAATGGAACTGAGCTGCAATAACTGCTTCTCTATCTACTCAGGGGAAGGTGAGAGCTGCCGTGGGCAAAGCTCTCTCCTGCTTCTCTGAGGAGGAACTACAAGCAGTAAATGAACTGGGCGAGATGTGAGTGATGGTGCGAATGTGTGGATCGTCCCCCACGCAGGAGGGGTGCCCCGGGTTCTTATAGTGTGAGCCCGGGGTAAATCGGTAACTTCACTGCCGATTGGGCCCAGCTGTCACCCTCTAATCGGTTGGGGCCCACCGACTGCTCCTCTCCGGGTGATCCGGACCCGACGAGCGGCGGCCCATGCTGTAGACTCGTAGGGCATGATGGTGAACAGTGGAGCTAGGAGGTGCAGTCTTGTCGTCCTGTCCGCGGAATCGGCGGAGAGGTCGACACCGCATCTCTGCCAGATCTTCGATGTGACTTGGCTTCTCTGCCACCCCGATCTCTCGGGATTGCGCATTTATGACCTCGTACTTGTACCCTCGACTGATCTCGGGGTCAAATTCTCCAGGGGTAGTAGGTTGTACCGATTGCGCCTGGGCCGACTGGTGGTTCTCGGCAGGGTCGATTGCTCTGGGCAATCGGCCGTGCTGATGCCCACCTCGGCCCAGCTGCGGGCCAATTGGATAATCGTCTTGGCGACGAAAGGGTGGACCGGTTGCGCCTGGGCCGACTGCTGGCACTCGGTACGGCTGATTGCCTTGGAGCAATCGGCCGTACGCCTGCCCAGCTCGGCCCAGTTGCAGCCCAATCGGTCCATCCTTGTCTTGAAAGGTTGCTTTCGCTTGGGTGAGCCTACCCGGGTACCAATCCCTCGACAGTAGCCCCTAAAACTGTAAAGGTCCCACAGTCATTTTTGACTGCGGGGCCTTTGCAGTTTTCAATCTTTCTCCAACATCTTCCGAATGCTATGGCCTCATCAAGCGCATCATTCCGAGTTCGTCGACCGACTCGGAGCTCACACTCGGCTAGCCAAGATTTCGTCCGATTTGATTTGAATCGTCTCTGACTTCTGTCTTCACTTTTTGAGAATAATATCCCTCGCCGATTGCCTTCCAACGGTTACCTCCGATTCTTCCGGGGTGCAGTCAATGGGCTAGCCGCCCACGACCCACGCGCGATTTGACGTAACCGCAGGCTTCGACCCCCACGTCGCACGCCTCGGCTCCCACGCTGGGATCTCTTGCGCCGATTTGCCGGTTGAACTTCTATGGGCTAGGCCACACCGAGACACACAGCCACGGCTGGATCCCACTCCCCTCACCCGCCGCCCATATAAGCCACAGGGGGGCCTTGGACTCCTCCTTCTCTCAGACGCTTTCTTCCTCCTCTGCCTCTTGGTCTTCGCGCGCGCCATTGCCGTTCTGCCCGAAGCTCTCCGTCGTGCTTGCAGCTCCGCCTCCACGCACGGGACCCGCTCCGACCGCGCACTCGCGTGCTACTCCGCCACCGCGGTAACCTCGCACCGCTGCTCTTGCGCTCCTCGTCCTCCTTCTCTTTCCGCCTGCAAGCTCCATGGCGCCCCGGCGAGACACCTCCCAGGCCAGCCGCGGGTGCTGGAAGGGCTCCACTGTCACCGCCGGTGCCATTCAAGCTCTGGTTCGCGCCCGCAAGATGCCGGCCGAGGTCCAGTGGCGTGCTCCCGGCGCCGAGCTCGTGCCCAACGCGCATGCTGGCGAGAGGGTCGTCTTCCTCGCTCACTTCGAGCGTGGATTCGGACTCCCCGCCAGCACCTTCTTTCTAGATTTCCTCAATTTTCATCGCCTGCAACCGCATCATCTCGCGGTTAACTTCATCATGATCCTCTCCGGCTTCGTCACGCTCTGTGAAGGGTATCTCGGCTGCCGCCCAAGCATCGCTCTCTGGAAGCGGTTCTTCAACCTCCGAGCTCACAATGCTCGGACGGGAGCTGTGGTGCCGTTTGCCACGAAAGGTGGCGAGCCAACATTTCCGACTGACATGACCGACTGCGGCAGTTGCCTTGTCGCAGCCGGCAAGCATAAGTACAAAAGTCCCGAGATCGTCCAGTCATGCAAGAACTGGCAGACCACCTTCTTCTACGTCAAATCGCCCGATCAAGGCCCCGATCTCCTGAACCTGCCCGGGTTCTCCCTCGCCCGGCCGACTGAGAAACATCAATGATCGCTGAAGTGCGGTGTCGGAGACTGCGACGTTGATTCCCAAGTCGCCAGGATTTCCCAACTGGAGAAGGAGGGACTCCTGCCGACTGACCTTGCAGCTGCTTGGCTTCAAGCCCGAGTGCTCCCTCTACAGCGCCGAGTGCACCGCCTCTGCGATATGTCGGCCCCCCGAGATCCCACTCGGCTCTGCACATGGCGAGTGAAAACCGAAGACCTCTTCACCAGGTTGAAGACTATCACATCCAGTCCTTTGCCCGACCCTTTCCGCTTTGGCCTTGAGTACCTCAACCGCCAACAGAAACCACCTGTGGTATGCTCCGACTGCTCCCTTTCTCCAATTGCTTCTTCCTCATACTTAGCTTCTCTGATAACTTTCTTCTTCTTGCTCAACATTTCATTCGATCCGACTTGATGGAAGACGGCCAGGTGACCGGCACGTACGCCCCCGACCGCGAGGAAGATGACCCCGCGGACTTCGAGTACAATGGTGAAGCTCCTCCTTCCGAATCCGAAGATGACGACGCCGATGACGGTGAATCCTCTGGGGAGTCCTCCGAATCCGAAGATCCTGCTGACGATGCCGACGCCGAAGCCGCCGACCCCAAGAACGTCGACACCCGAACTGCGGCTCAAGGGGGTACGCCTGACCCTTCCCTTGAGCAATTTCTGGCCGAATGGAGCGATGACGATAGTGTCTCAAAGGTTGGTAATTCTGATGCAGCTCCTCACGCCAAGCCTCCGAAGGTGCCGACTAAACGCGCTTCGGCGACCAGCTCCTCCTCTGGTGCCGCTCCCAGCAAGGCCGCTAAGACGGCGCCGACTGCTTTCAAAGGCAAGCAGCCTCAGGTGACGGCCACTCGAGTGCCGACTGGTCAAGCTCCTCTGAACGTCGCCCCGCTGAGATGTCGGATGCCGACGGGCGCGCCGAGAACAATCGGGTATGCCCTTATCTTCATGCTTTGACTCTCACTGTCTTCTCTTATACTGATTCCTCTCTTCTTTCTTTTTTCAGGGAGCCGATTGGTCTTGATGACATCGATGCCGGCATTCCTTCCCATGCCAGCGCAGTCATCTCCCCCGCAGCGTCTGCTGCTACGATTCGCAAACGGCAACCGGCTTCACATCGAACCTCCAAGGATACCGAGCGCGCCGCCAAGAAAGCCCGCCTCGAAACTGCCCAGAAAAATGCTGCCTCCGCCACTGCCTCCAAGATCTCCAAGAGCACGGCCGACCGGGGAGTTATTGGTGGCGAAGGAGCGCGATCGTTCGGTCCGATTGCTCCATCTCCGCCACTACGCTCCGACCCAGTCTCCGCCCCTGTTACAACTATATCCTCGCCTATCCTGACGACCACCTCGCCGATCGTGACGACCATGTCGCCGATTATGACAACTACCTCGCCGATTGTGGCGACAGGTCCTTCAACCTCGACTTGCCCGATTTCGTCACAGCCACAACCGGATGCCTCCGGCCTTCCGGTGATATCGGCGCCACCGGTCTCGACCATCACCTCCTCTGCCGCTGCGATTCAAGTTCCGCCGCCACAGCCGACCTCTTCCGCATCAATAATTTTGTTGTGCTCGGTGGATCAGTTCCTGGCCGAATACTCTTGCATCCGACATGTTGGCGCCGAGCCCGATGCTTCGCACCGCTCCCTGGTTTCCTCTCAAGATCCTCTGACGGAAGCCTACAGTCGGGTCCACGACTTCGCCACCGCCATAGCTAAGGACCTCCAGCTGCTCGACCGCCATCATGCGGTAAGTTCTTCAACTTTCCTTTATGGCTTCCTCCCATCGGGAGACTTTTCTTTCGGTGGGTGCGCGCAAGCGCACCAACTGGGTGTAGTCCCCGAGATTCGGGCCGATTGTTAGCAATCGGTTCGGATCTTTCATGCTCTTTGCTTTTTCTCCTGCCTTCCTCCAATCGGGAGACTTTTCTTCCGGTGGGCGCGCGCAAGCGCACCCACTGGGTGTAGTCCCCGAGATTCGGGCCGATTGCTTGCAATCGATTCGGATCTTCTTTTGGCTGCGGTGTCTCTAGAGTTCATCTTGTTTTTCTTCTTAGGCTGTTATGGAGGAATGACGCGATGTCTTCAAGAAACTCCTCGAAGCCTACGCCGCCAGTCTTCGAACCCTCGCTCAGGCCCAGCTCGAGGTCAACAACAGTCGGCCGAGATCAACAAGCTGAAAGGTAACCTCTTCATTACTTCTATCTTCCCTTTGGTTGACAACTTCTCTTGTACTAACATCTTTATGTATTCCTCTACTTTCTGTTCCCATGGTGGACGACCTTCAGGGCCGCATTGCTGAATTGACCCTCGAACTCGGCCAACAAGGGACCACACTCGTTGCAGCTAAGCAAGAGTTGACCCGACTGCAAGGGGTGGAGGCCGATTTGTCTCGAACCGTCCAAACCCTCCGCTCCGAGCTGGCTGCTCTGAAGAAGACGCACTCGGATGACCTGGCTGCTGTGGCTGCTGCTAGCGATGGACTTCGCGCTGAACGAGATGCAGCTGTAGCCGCCCGAGAAGCGATGCGGGCCGAGAGGGATGCCACCGTTGCTGCCCGAGACTCCATCCGGAAAGACCGTGACGAGCACATTGCCAAATACGAAGAGTTGGAAAAGCACAATTATGAAGAAACGACCCGACTGCGCCGCCAGGCCAATGGTTTCTGCGACACCATGACCGATATGGACGCTCTTCTTAGCGGTGAGTGTTCCTTGCCTCCAAGTGCATTTTCCGACTGCTTCCTTCTTCTATGTTCTTACTCATACTTTCCTTTTGTGATGCAGAGGCCTGGCCCGAATCTGAAGCAGCTTCCTATGCAGCGGTGGCCAAGTCCCGAGAGGAGACCATCGCAGCCGGAGGGACCGTCCAACTTGATGATAACGTCTGGACTCGGCACGAATATCTGATCGGCACGGAGGCTCGCATTCCTGTCATTAAGGGGATTGCACTGTCCTTCAAACTTGGCATTCTGAAGATTGCCGAATTGCTGTGGTCGTCGGCTGAGCTTAAGGTCGGACTCCAGAGGATGAAGCACATCGCCGGCTCCTCCGCCGAGACCCGCGAGCCTGAGACTCTGGACGAAGAAGACTCTGACAAAGGAGAGGCTCCGAATCTACCACCGAGCAGACTCGAATTCTTCTGAAGGCCATCCCACGTCGGATTGATGTCTTGCTCAATTCTGCCGGTCGGACTGGTGCGAAGACTGCTCTTCAAACCGTGCTGAGATGGTACCCACAAGTGAAGCTTCCCCAGCTCTACAGCATCAAAGAAAATGCCACCGATTTGCTTGAGAAGACTTATACCGAGGTGAATCGGCTAGCCAGCACCATGGTGAACTGGTTTTCTCCCTTTGACTATACTCCATATCTCGACGAGGGAGGGAACCCATTGGCAGATCCTACCATCTCTGGCTTGGCTGATGAGCTTTCTGACAGCAGTTCTTCCCATACTTCTCCGAGATCCAAGCAAACTGGAGCTACATCTACTGACGCGCAGTCGGAGCCGGATGCCGCTGCTGCGCAAGCCGACCCGACTGCTCCGACTACAAGCTCTGCACCACCAGCTGCCCCGACTTCTTGAGCCGTGCCGCCAATGACGTCATCTACTTCTGCTTGCCGACATCTGATCAACCTTGTCTTATTTTTACTTTCAGAACAATTGCTTGTAAGATATGGTTTTAATTCCACCGACACCCACTGGGTGTGGTTTCGATGTAATGAACTTATTCGGCCTTAGGCCTGTTATCTCTATGCAATCTGATTGCTTGTTGCAAGTTTTATTTATGCGATCGACTTTGCGTCTTTGTCGGTTTATTTTATCGGTCTGCACTTGGGGGTGTGATGCCTTGTCCGTGTAGCCTCCGACATGCGGTCTGCAATCGGATCGAAGGTTGATCTCCAGCCAAGGTTCGATAAGTTTTTCGAATTTACACGACAAGATTTAACACAAAGGATTCTGCAATGTTAGGAGCTGATTGCTCGCTGCCGTGCTCGATGCACCGGTCTGCAGCACAATCGGTAACTGACTTTATCGGCTATGCCCTTTTTGGAGCGCTTCGATTTGTTTCTCGGGAATTTTTACTGCCGACTGCCTCAACCGCTGCCCTTCTCAATGCCACAACCACTCTCGTGACTTGTGCTCAAGTCAGGTGCTAAGTTGAGTGCCAGCCCGCAGTCCCCGTGCCTCGTTGGATTATTTTTCTGACCTCGTGGTCGGTCAGTCCCCGAGTGCGTTACTCACGTCTCGGGTATGACTAAGCGTTGCCGACTTGGGCTAGCTTTTCGAATGAAATTATGCAAAGGTAATCGAACGCTCTTTTTCAGAGGCATGATAGCTTTACTGATCGTTTGCCGAATGGCGTACATAAGTTTCTGCCGCTCAACTATAAAACGGGGATAAAAGCTCGGCGTTCCACGGCCGCTCTGTTTCTACTCCTGACGTGTCCTTGTGCCGAGTGCCCTTGGTGCAGTCGATCAAATAGTATGAGTTGTTCTTGAGCGCGCGGCTGATGACGAAAGGTCCCTCCCAGGGTGAGGATAGCTTGTGCTGCCCGTCTGACTTCTGAATTCGGCGGAGCACCATGTCCCCCTCTCGGAAAGCGAGAGGACGAATCTTCTTGCTGTGGTATTGCCGCAACTTCTGCTGGTATACTGCCGATCTGGACAAGGCCAGCAGGCAGGCTTCTTCCTTGAGATCGACGCCGTCTTCTCGTGCTAACTTGGCTTCTTCCTCGATGTACAAGGCATGCCGAGGTGAATCAAACTCGATGTCGGACGGGATGATTGCTTCTGACTAGGGATGGCAATTTTATACATGGATCTGGATACCCGTGGATACCCGACCCAGTAGTGCAAGGGTATGGAGAGCATTCCTACCCATGGATTCGTGGATATGGATACCCACAAACAGCCGGATTGGGAACAGTTATAATTTCAGCTCCATGGATATCCAATGGATACCCATATGATAGGTGGGGACATATGCAAGTGAAACTAAATTAAGCAAACAACCAACCCCCAAGCCACTCGTAGTCATATAAGGTCAAAGACCGACCCATGTTCCCCCATCCCCCTCAACCCCAAGTTCCAACTTTGGTTATGATGTAATATGATTTTAATACAAGGGTTCTACTATGAGACTATTTTACTACTTCGGTTATGATGTTTGAAAAGTGTACTTGCCTTATGCTTGTAGCTTATGTTATCATTAGTGAATGAACGATGAATCGATGATGAGTTAATTTGATCTTTGGGAAGGCTTCATGCGGATTTTCCTATGCCCATGGAGCTCCATGGGTATATGGGTATCCAATGGGTTTGGGCATGGGCACAAGTTGTGCCCATGGATACCTTGGTGGATGGGAAAAGGGTAGGAAGATGGGTCATGGGTTGGATTTGGACCAGCTCCATCCGCACCAAACCCGACCCATTGCCATCCCTACTTCTGACCCATATACTAGGAAGAAAGGAGTGAATCCAGTCGACCTATTTGGCGTGGTCCTTAAGCTGAATAGCACCGCTGGGAGTTCTTCAATCCAGGCTCCGGGTACCCTCTCAAGTGGCTCCACCAATCGGGGTCTGATACCTGACAGGATAAGGCCATTTGCTCTTTCTACCTGACCATTCGACTGAGGGTGTGCAACGGATGCAAGATCGATCCGAATGCCCTGCTGAGATGCATATCGAGCCAATGCGCCCTTTGCAAAATTGGTGCCATTGTCGGTGATGATGCTATTGGGCACACCATATCTGCACACAATGTCGGCCACAAAACGGACCGCAGTCGGGCCATCCAGCTTCTTGATCGGGCGAGCTTCAATCCACTTGGTAAACTTGTCCACTGCGACCAGGAGATGTGTCATTCCACTTCGGGCTCTCTTGAATGGACCAACCATGTCCAAACCCCACACCGCAAACGGCCATGCTATTGGGATTGTCTTCAATGCCGATGCTGGCTGATGACTTTTTGCCTTGAAACGCTGGCAACCCTTGCAATATTTTACCAATTTCTCAGCCGCTGCAAGCGCAGTCGGCCAATAGAAACCATGTCGGAAAGCTTTGCTGGCAATGGCTTTTGCTGATGCGTGATGACCGCCTTCACCTTGGTGGATGTCTCTGAGCAACTCCAAGCCTCTGTCTTCTTCCACACATCTCTGAAAGACACCGGTTGCACTCTTGCGCACTAGCTCGTTGTTGATTATTGTGTATGCCCAAGACCGGCAACTAATTTGCCTTGATTCAGCTTCGTCTTCTGGAAGGACTCCGTCCTCTAGGAAATCTCTAATCGGTTGTGCCCATGATGGCGCACTGACAACTACCATCACCGCTACTTGCTGGGGTGCGATTTCTTCTTGGATCTCGGCTTGTTGGCCACTGGCCTCTTGGATTTCGGCCTCTTAAACCTCTGCCATCTCGACTTCTGTCTCGGAACTGCCGATTGCGGCGCCTGGCACGCATTCGGCAGCCCCTGGTGACGGCTGCTCGTCTAGAGCTGGAACTTCTTCAATGCAATCGGCATTGCCTGATGTTATTGGCTCTTCTGAGGCTGTTCCATCTGGTGCTTCCTCTGCTTGCTTACCTTTGTCCTTGCTCTTTTTTCTGCACTCGGCAGCCCCTGGTCTGCAATCGGCAGCCCCTGGTGATGTCGGATCTGCTGAGATTGAAGCACCTTGGGCGCTTGACTTCTTCTTCAGAGTTGGAATTTTTGCCGATTGAGCTTCTTTTGCCTTCTTCCACGCTTCAAGGTCAGTCTCCGAGATGAAGATGGACTCGGATTCTGGAGACGGCATGATGGACGGCTTCCTGATGTGCTCAAGAGATACGCCTAGAGGAATAGCTTGCCTTGTCGAGCCGAGCTTGGACAATGCATCTGCTGCTTCGTTGTTTGCCCTTGGCACATGGTGGAACTCACATCCTTCAAAGTACCCACTGATCTGCTGCACTAGGAAACGGTAGCTTGCCATATTTGCATCCTTTGCGTCCCAGGTGCCTGTGCACTGCTGTACCACCAAATCGGAATCACCAAAGCACTCAATGTTCCGAATGCCGATTTTCTTGGCCAGCTTGATACCATGCGGAAGGGCTTCGTACTCGGCAACGTTGTTTGATGCTGCAAAGTGAATCTGGAGTGTATAGTGTAGTTGATCTCCTCTTGGTGAGGTGAGCACTACGCTAGCCCCTAGGCCGCTCTTCATCTTGGATCCATCGAAGTGCATTCGCCAGAAATCCGATCCTGGGACGGATGGCATATATTGAGTTTCAGCCCAGTCCACCAGGAAATCGGCCAACACTTGCGACTTGATTGCTGTTCTTGGCTCATACTGGATGCCATGGTTGGAGGCCTCGATTTCCCACTTCGCCACTCTTCCGGTTGCATCTCTGCTTCCTATGATGTCGGCTAATGGAGCCGAGCTGACGACCGTGATCAGATGGGCTTGAAAATATGGCTTCAATCTCTTGGCTGCCATATATACTCCATAGCACATCTTCTGGTAGTGAGGGTAGTTCTGCTTGGATGCCGAGAGCACTTCACTGATATAATACACAGGTCGCTGAATCTGTTGTGCCTTGTCCTTCTCGGGCCGCTCCACCACCATGACTGCACTGATCACCCGATTGGTTGCCGCAATGTACAACATCATTGGTTCCTTCTCAATCGGGGCAGCCAGAATCGGCGCAGTGGAGATCATGCGCTTGAGCTCTCGGAATGCTTCGCTTGCCTGAGGTGTCCAGGTGAATTTCTCCGTCTTCTTCATCAACTGATATAATGGGATTGCTTTTTCACCCAGATGACTGAGAAATCGGCTGAGCGAAGCAAGGCAACCGGTGAATTTCTGTACTTGCTTCAGGTTCTTGGGTTGCTCCATTCACTCGATTGCAGCTATATTCTCGGGATTGCATTCGATTCCTCTCTCGGAAACGTGAAATCCCAAGAGCTTGCCGGCTTGGACCCCAAAAACACACTTCTCATGATTGAGCTTGATCTGGTAAGTTCTCAGATTTGCAAATGTCTCTCGGAGGTCATCTAGGAGTGTGACTCACTTGGCCGACTTCACTACCAGATCATCCACATAGACGTGGAGATTTCTGCCGAGTTGGGAGTGTGTACATCTCTGAATTGTGCGCCGATAAGTAGCACCTCCGTTCTTCAAACCAAAAGGCATGGTGATATAACAATAAGCCCCAAAAGGGGTTATAAATGCAGTTTTTATTTGATCCTATACAGCAAGTTTGATCTGGTGATAGCCAGCTGTGGCATCCAGAAAAGACAAAAGCTCGCAGCCGGCCGTAGAATCAATCACTTGATCAATACGGGGCAGAGCAAACGGATCTTTCGGGCACGCCTTGTTCAAGCAAGTGTAATTGATACACATGCGCCAGGTCTTGTTCTTCTTCATGACGAGGACTGGATTCGCCAGCCACTCGGGGTAAAACACTTCCATGATGAAACCTGCAGCTTGCATCTTCGCAATCTCTTCGCCGATTGCCCTTCTCTTATCTTCAGAAAAACGTCTCAGGGGTTGCTTGACCGGCTTCGAGCCTGGCCGAATGTGCAGCTTGTGCTCGGCGAGTTCTCTCGGCACACCATGCATGTCTTGTGGAGACCATGCGAAGATGTCCCGATTCTCACGGAGAAACTCGACGAGCTCGCTTTCCTATTTGTCGCTAAGTCCAGCTCCGACTACAACGAACTTGGTTGAGTCGGAGGGATCTAGAGCGACCTTTTTGCTGTCCTTGGCCGACTGAAAAGCCGATTCCTCATCTGCTCTCTTGGCTGGGCCGACTGGGAGTGGATTCTTGTTCTGTGCTTGCGCCATTGCTATCACTTTGCCGAGCTGACGCTTCTCTGTTTCAACCACCTGAGAGTCAGCCAAACTGCCGCCAGCCGACGTGCACTCGAGGGACTTCCTGAAGTCCCCGGTGACGGTGATGACGCCGTTTGGCCCTGGAATCTTCATCTTGAGGTATGTCTGTTGTGTGTTGAACATGAACTTGGCAAATGCGGGCAGTCCCAACAGAGCATGATAAGGACTGCTAAGGTCAGCGACCTCGAACCAAATCGGCTCCCTCCTGAAATTCTCCTCTGTGCCGAATATGACATCCAGCCGAATGCGACCCATGGGGGTGCAAGACAACCCAGGGACAACCCCATGGAATGTCGTCTGACTGCGCTCCAGATCCTTCTCGGTGAGCCCCAGCTTGATCAAGGTGTCTCTGTACAGAATGTTGATTGTGCTCCCTCCATCAACGAGCACTCGGGAGAACTTGCATGAAAACCTTGGTCTTGCGAACAGAGCATCAACCACAAGCGGATAATTGCCTGGATTCGGCAAGATGGTCGGGTGATCTGCTCTGTCCTAGGATATAGGGAACTCGGACCAATGCATGTACTGAGGAATCAGTGGCATGGTGGCGTTGACTTCTTGAGCTCGAGCTCTCCGACTGCCCTTGTCGGTGGACTCGCTGGTGAAAATCATGTAGGCGGCGTCTTGCCGCGGGAACTGGTTCTGCTGCTGAGGTGGTCCTCTGTTCTGGGGTGGTGGTGGTGGTGGTGGTAAAGCTTCTCCCTTTGCAATCCTTCTCACAAAATCACATTGCCGAGTTGTGTGCGCAGACGGCCTGCCAGGAGTGCTGTGCAACTTGCACGGTGCATCCAGCATATCATCAAATGTGTACTTGGGATTCATCTGCCCAGGTGGCCTCACATTGGGCTTCATCTTCCGACTGCCTCCTGCAGCCCCTGGATCTTCTTCATTCTGGACAGCGGCCACCTGCCAACTGCCATGTTGAGTATCTGGCTGCTCCTCCTTACGCTTGCCATTGTTCTGCTGATTGTTGTTGTTGTTGTTGCGGTTGTTCTCTCTTCTTTCTTTCCGACTGAGGCCTTGGTTCCCTGCGTCCGACTGCGGAGCCCCTGGTGACTGAATGACACCTCCAACTCCGAGCTGGATAGGGCGCATCGCAGAATCGGACACAACAAACGAGTTGGCCACTTTCATGAGCTTGGCGAGCGATGTGAAATCCTTGCGGAGCAACTTGTGCTTCAACATTGAATCGGCTAGGCATCCATCCGTGAAGTACTGAATGGTCTGGATCTCATGGACTCCTTCACATGAGTTCTTCAGCTTGATCCACCGAGATAAGTAATCTCGGAGGGGTACATCCTTGCCTTGCACACAAAGAGCCAACTGCCGCGGGAGGTTGGGCCGCTCATATGTGCTCGTGAAGTTGTGAATGAATGCACTTGTGAAATCCTCCCAACAATTTACATTGTCTTTGGGAAGACTATTCAACCAAGTCCGAGCTGAACCCTGCAACATCAACGGTGCATAGCGGACTGCCACGCGCCGACTGCCCCCCGCAATGCGAACTGCGGTCAGGTAATCGGACAACCAATCTTCTGGCTTCACATAACCATTGTACTTGGGTGTGTCTCTCGGCAGCGTGAAGCCTTTGGGAAACTTTTCGGTCCGAATGCGATGACCGAAACATGACGGGCCAGCCTCTCCTTCTTCATCTTCTTGAGCTTCTTTCTCCAGGAGCTCAATGCGATGCCTGGCGTCATTCTGACCGATTTGGCGAGGGCCAAGTAGGGCGCTGATTGCTGGTCTTGGTGCCGACTGCTGAGGCATGTCATTGCGCCTGCTGTTAACAGCCGGCTCTTCAACTCTTCTGCTTGCTGCTGGGGGTGGCCGATTGCTCCTGACCCTGCTCTCATGCCGAGATGGGGCCGGTTGGTGCCTGTTTTGGCGCGATGCATTCGGTCGCTGGCTAGCTTCCGGAATCGGCCTCACAGTTCCTCTTGATGCCCCAGGTCCTGCATTCGGGTTCTCCATTGCCACAAGCTGCTGCTCCTTTGCGGCTGCTAGCAGTTCGCGCATTCGGCGCGTCTGCTCACGCCGTTCATCCCCTTCTAATTCTTCCAGCTCGATTGCTATCTGCTCAGCAGCTCTCAGGTTCTTGTCCGGCGTGCTGTATGTCGGCCTCTGGACGAATGCCGACTGCGCCGGTTGCTCCGGCTGCGCCGGCCTCCTCGGCCGCTCCGGTTGCTCGGCTCCCGACAGCTGCTGATGGACTGCCCGACCTCGGCTTCTCAGGTCTTCTAAGACTGATGTGCCGCGTTGTACTCCCTTGTGATAGCTCCTAGCCTCCGCTCTTCTGCCAGCACTTGCTCGGCCCTGCGAGCGAGGGCTAGCCTTGCTGTCTCCAGCTCAGTGTGAACTTGATCAGGATCACCATTCCTGTTCACGGGTGTGTACAACACATCCCGCAACGCGCTGGTGCCGACTCTCTCTGCGGCGTCAGCTGCCTCCTTGGCCCTCCTAGCTGCACTCGTTGCGCCGCGGTTTCTTGATGAAGATGCCCCGCCATCATGACGACTGCGTGCACACGACCATCCTCTCCGCCGGGTGCTGCGGTGCAGCCCCTGGTCGAGAGAGGATCCGTGACGCACGATAAGATGCGTATCTCCCTGGGATATGCCTCGGGGAAGCTGCCGATGAAGAGGCGATGACTGCCCACTTGCAGTGACACACCGGTGCGCCCCGTACCACGCCGAGTAGTCCACCACGTAGTCGATTGCCCCATGCCTAAGAATCAGGCCAGAGGCGTGGCGACCGCCTGACGCAGAGGAGAATCCCGTCCGGATCTTTACTCCAGTCGACGCCTCGGTTTGCCCCACGGTGGGGGCCAACTGTCGTTGATATGTGATGGCAGATGCCATGGGCATGGCTAAAGTGAGGGGAAGACGCGAGGAAGAAGATGGCGATGGTGCTGGAATCGGGTTGGGCACAAACACGATGACGGACACCACGATGTACCCAGGTTCGGGGCTCTCCGGAGAGATAACACCCCTACTCCTGCTTGTCTCTTCTATATCAATGGAACTGAGCTGCAATAACTGCTTCTCTATCTACTCAGGGGAAGGTGAGAGGTGCCGTGGGCAAAGCTCTCTCCTGCTTCTCTGAGGAGGAACTACAAGCAATAAATGAACTGGGCGAGATGTGAGTGATGGTGCGAATGTGTGGATCGTCCCCCACGCAGGAGGGGTACCCAGGGTTCTTATAGTGTGAGCCCGGGATAAATCGGTAACTGCACTGCCGATTGGGCCCAGCTGTCACCCTCTAATCGGCTGGGGCCCACCGACTGCTCCTCTCCGGGTGATCCGGACCCGACGAGCGGCGGCCCATGCTGTAGACTCGTAGGGCATGATGGTGAACAGTGGAGCTAGGAGGTGCAGTCTTGTCGTCCTGTCCGCGGAATCGGCGGAGAGGTCGACACCGCATCTCTGCCAGATCTTCGATGTGACTTGGCTTCTCTGCCACCCCGATCTCTCGGGATTGCGCATTTATGACCTCGTACTTGTACCCTCGACTGATCTCGGAGTCAACTTCTCCAGGGGTAGTAGGTTGTACCAATTGCGCCTGGGCCGACTGGTGGTTCTCGGCAGGGTCGATTGCTCTGGGCAATCGGCCGTGCTGATGCCCACCTCGGCCCAGCTGCGGGTCAATCGGATAATCGTCTTGGCGACGAAAGGGTGGACCGGTTGCGCCTGGGCCGACTGTTGGCACTCGGTACGGCTGATTGCCTTGGAGCAATCGGCCGTACGCCTGCCCGGCTCGGCCCAGCTGCAGCCCAATCGGTCCATCCTTGTCTTGAAAGGTTGCTTTCGCTTGGGTGAGCCTACCCGGGTACCAATCCCCCGACAATGACCTTTGCTCATATCCAAAGGCCTGTTTTGTACTAGTGGAAGAAAATGATAGTATTGGCTAGAAATGTCTCATCAAACATCGTCTAAAAGTCAATGACCGAAACTTATTTCACATTTAATAAAATGATTCCTCTTTTTTAAAAAGAATAGTAATCATCACCCATTGTGCCAAAGCAAACAAATTTGTTTGCCTCACACCCATCGGCCCATCTACTTTAAAAAAAGAATAGTAATCATCACCCAAACTCTATATGCCAATATGTGAAGAGCAGTTCCATTCTTACAAAACATTTTTAAACAAATCCTACACACTAGTTCATTTGGATGACCACTATTTTCATGTTTCGCTCACGACGTGTTTTTTCTGTAGAAGTAGTATGTAGAATAGGATTTCTCATATTTAACTAATCCAAAAACAAGCCAATGGTTGATCACACTGATAACGCAATAAATGAATTGCAACCTACATTGAAGGGATGATAGTGGATGAGATGGCAACATTGATGATGTCTTGCATAAGGCTTCTCATCGGTTGCACGTTCGATAAATAATACTTATCACCTTCTCTACTTTACAATTCACATGTTAGTAAAGGATAAATCAAATATGATATCCATCTGAAACACATGCACCTATAGTAAATGATATTCACGATGAATAATGTCTTGCACACATTTCACCTTTTGAAATTTGTGCATTACACAATGGATAAATGTCACTTATATGAAGTTCTAAAACCTTCATTGTTAGTCCGTCATATTTTGCATTTTCTCTGCTAGAGCTTTTGAGGGAAAACCTAAGATGTGATGAAAAAAGTTTTAAGACTTGTGAACTTCACAGGATTACTATGTTACCATTCGTTTCATAGGAATAGATCGATATGCTAGATTTCGAGGGATTATGCCCATATTGACCAAATTCTTGAGGATTTTTAGCATTGGTGAGACCTTAGGAAAACATTCTAAGGATTGGAATGGACACGACATTTCAACCCTTTACTTCTCCTATTCCTAAGATTTAAGAATAATGTAAAACAACTGAACCCTTAGCATGACTACTTTGTTGAATACTGATGTATTTTTGGAACATAATACAGATGCAAACATTCAGAACACACACACACACACACACCTTCACCTCTATGAAAATATGCATCCAATCATACCACAATGAGCACCTCCAAGAGACTGAGTTGGCAGATCTTAAGATTGATGAAGTCGCCACATGCACCTAATAGTCAACAGACATACCATACACTTAAAGAATGGCATGAGAGAGACAGCAATAATATGAGGAAATATGCGCGCATCCATGCCAAGTCTTGGATTTGAACCCAGATGGGTGGGTTCAACCACATGGAACCTAACCATCTAAGCTATGATTACTTTGTGAATATTGATGTATCCGTTAGGGTTTTTGCTGCCCATTTTCATTCTGGTCTCTTTGTTCTATTACACTGACTACGGTTTCTCGCAAGCTTTCAATAATTTCTCTAAAAACCCTAAAAGGTGCTTTAGAAAGGATAATGTTTATGCTCGCCCATTTTTCTAAATTAACGTAAATGTATCTATAAGCAAACAACCTTCTCAATTCTTCTGACATGGATTTTTTCTTCTTCAAATAATCGACTTATATCAGAGAGGGTGATAGAGGTGACAAAGTTGGATTATCTTTTATCCCTCCTAATTGTAGCAAACCGGCCAGGCCAATTAACAAGAATCACCTTTGGGGTTATCTTCTTGTACCACCATCAACCAAACCGATGGAAACCCTAGAATACAAATAGACCAACAACTAGACCAAGAGGGAAAAAGGGAAAGGAGAGACAAAAACCGTATAGCTGAAAGGAAAATGGTAATGTGCAACTATGTGAATCGATGACGAAAGGCACAATTGCCTCGATGTCGTGGTTCAAAATCTGACAGTAAGAAGGGGATGTATGACGAGCTTGATCTATGAAGACACATATGGAGAACACAAACAAGTACACATGTTTAGGACCCTCAGCGATGGAGGTAAAAGCCCTAGTCCCGTCTCACGAAGAGATGTTTCTTGCTTGTGGGTCTAAAAATACAGAGAGTCTAGCTAAGCTCCCCGAATAGGCTTATATAGAACTTTCCTCATTGCGGTGCCTTAGTTAGCTAATGAATCTATTGTTTTTTATAGGCGATAATGATCCCACTATATATAGTAACCGACATCTTGAAAAACTATATTTATTTGTTGTAACGCTAGTCTTGATATTATGTACTGAAAAAATTGTGGTAACGTTCATCTAGATGATCTTGACTGTTGGCTTGATGTGGTCACCGAGTGATAGTTCCTCAAGCTGACACACAACCCAACTGATGCTTTTTTGATCGACTAGTTATTTGGCCCGACCGAAGGGAATTCCCCCAAGGGTTCGTACTGACTAAAGATCCATCCTCGTTACATATGTTTTTTTTTGCCGCCGCTACGGGCGGAGTCGAGGAGGAGCACTTTTGTCCTCCAACAAACTGATTTTACTTGAGATTCATCCCTGTGGGAGGGGGAATTCAAAACCATCATCATCAGTAACACCCCATTCATCATTGGGATCATCTTATCCATCAACACCTTGATCCATATCGTCCCCTTCACCTCAACTTTTTGATCTATGGTCAATTACCTCACATATATTGTTGCACATTATTTCTGGTGTTGATTACTGCTTGTAGTTGAAGCTTAGAATATTTATTGGTGAAAGAATATTTATTGGTGAAACATGCCTTCCCACCACTGGCATAGAAGGCCCACAAGACAAGCCCTTCACAAAATGAGCCCACCCAACACCTTCAACCCTCACATGATTGAAGGAGACCCCCTACAAGAACATGATCGAAGGAGAGGACAAAATCAAAACCGAAACGCAAAACCAAAAATTAGAGCCTCAACTTATTGTGAGGCCTTTAACATCTAAGAGTATAATGCATTAAAAAATGCCATTGTTACTAATAGATCATATTTGAGTTAATTGAAGACAAGTCCGTTTTTTTCATTTCTTTTACTTTGGACTCAACAATCAGCGTACCGTGGCGCATGCTCAATCTACATGGGGCCATTTAGCAGGTGCGATAACGGGTTTTCACGAGGGTGTAAACTAAACTTAGATCAGATGGTTAGATTCCTTGCCGTGAAATTTGTTCATTAAGGTTTAAGTCTTAGATTTGTTACCGGTGCTCTCATTCTATTGGATCTATTTTAAACTTTAGGGGTGACACTTTTTCATTGTAAGAAGGCGTTTCGTTAACTATAGAAGAATGCGTTTGGTGATTTTATTAATCTTAAAATACTGTATCTTAAAGTTATTCATATGAAAAAGAATTTCCAGTACAGACAACGCGCAACAGCAGCCGGGGATCCCCCATGAGCGCGCCACGACGACGTTGGACTCCAATTTCCACGGCGCCCACTACCACTACCTACAATAGTCTCCCCTCGTCGCCTCCTCTGGTCTCCACCCTCCACTCTCCTCTCCTCTCTCTATCTCTCCCTCGGCTGCCGCTGCCAGCACAACACAAGCCTCGCAGCCGCAGGAGCCGGACACCGGAGGTGGGAGGATAGTATCGGAGAGCAACGCCGCGGCCGTGTGGGAGGCGAAGCAAGCAAGGAGGACACAAGGATCCAATACAAGCTGCGGGGGAAACGACGCAGGAGGAGCGACGCTGCGCCCCCTTCCCCGCCTGTCTTCCCCGCCTTCCTCACTCGGGGAGGAACTCTGCGCGCAAGTTCAGTTCGAGGTTCGCTGTCCCTCCAATTCTTGCATTCAGTTCACCGTCCGCGAATCTTGTTCTGGTCAAGTTTGATTCTGCTTCGCCTCATCACCGCAACAAATTACTACACTGGTTTCCTGGACGCGCCTTCAATTTCTTGTCTTCGATGAAATCTTTTTGGACTGCTTCAAACATTTCCATCGGTTCATTTTCCTATCGGCCTTGGCTTGGTTGCTTCAGACATTTGCCATCGGTCAGTTCCCTTCGAATCTTCCCCAAAGCGTCCCAAAACATTTTACCGTTTTTTGAAGTGCCTCCCAGTTTATCTGCGACTGCAACATCGTTGTCTTGGCACTTGGCAGTCAGTGCCAGTAATTACCGGTAGCTTTGTCCACACTTTTGCCATCGGCATCGTGTGCACGTACCATCATCTGTTGCACCTCCAAATTTTCAGCTACCATGTCGTGGTTGCAAAACAGTATGGCGTTATTATCAGTGCTGTCCACCTCGTCGCCGCCGTGTGGTCCATGGGAGACGAGTATGATATGCAAGCTCGTCAGTTTGTCACCACTTAAAAAAAGGGGAAAGGTTTTTGTTTTGAAAGGTTTTTGTTCGATCTGCTCTGTGCCCTGCTTGCTTGTGCAAAGTAGGGGGTAGGTGCACGGCTGCATGTGACTGTTATCATATCTGGCCAATTGGCCATCGCATCAGCTCATCTTCCATTAAAAAATCATGCAAGGACGAATAATAATACTACTGTACCACTATATGTTTTCTGAACTTACCATCGGCATCATGGAGAAATAAATATATAACTGGTACTATTATGCTAATCACTGCTCTATTTTTTCTTGGTTAGGATCCAGAGCTTCGAAATTTTTTACTGTTGGGGATGTCAGAAGTTTCTGCTTAATTATCTTGTGAGAGATATGGCCAAATTTGGAGGGGTCCTCTGCGTGGTTATCCTGGCTGTGATGCTCCCCTGCTTCTTGGATGTTGCACTGGGGCAAAGTACTGACCCTTCCGAAGGTAATCTCTTGCTGATGTTCAGTGCAGAGAGTATTTTCTTACTTTCTCATCCTTTGTTTCTTATTTGCAATGTTTCGCGCAAATTGAATGCTTTATCTTTCATTATGCAGTCGATGCACTCGGGGCTATGAAGAGAAGCTTACTTGATCCTATGAATAATCTTGAGAACTGGAACAGGGGAGATCCATGCACTTCGAATTGGACAGGGGTTTTCTGTCACGTAATTAATGATGCGCTTCATGTTACAGAATTGTACGATCAGTACTTCTATCTAATATATCCTTCTCTTTTTTTTCATTCTATGAGCTCTGGTTATCATAGTTTTTAAGAGTGAACTCTCTATTTAGGAGAAAAAACAGGCAGTATTGTTTCCAAATAGTAGCCTTTTCAATTAAATGATGTGTTTTCTGCATGCACCCACAAGCTATTCAAGAAGAAATTGATTGATGCCTTAAACTTAAAAGTATCTCATGACTATAATAAACAGTTCACTCAAAAATAGAAACGATCTTTTAAAAAAATGGATCCCTTTGGACTCAATCCATTATAAGAGAGAAGAAGAGAGTTGCCTAGTTAATTAGCAGAAAACCGAGCGAAAACTGAAAAAAACAGGAACTACTGTATTTTCCTGTAGTTTTGGTTGTATAGGTGACATGCTAACTGGAACCCTAGTCCTAGTCATGGTTGGAGCTTCTTTTCTTAGGATTTTGTTTGATTGACACATTATTTGACGGGTTGATAATTTCAGCTTAATGTATAACTTGTCATGTTCCTGATAGCATATATTTTATTCATTGCAGACAGTTATTTAAGAGGAACCTGTCTGGAACTTTGGCACCAGAGGTCAGTCTTTTATCTCAGCTGAAAACACTGTAAGTATTACTCTGATGTGTGAAGTTACTGTTTTCCTTAAGTTCTTCTGCAACAGTTAAATATTAAGACTTCCCCGCAAAAAAAAGAGTTAAATACTCCGTATTAAGACTTGCTACACTTCATTATAATCAACGCATACAAATTTGTAGTGTCATAAAAGCAATCTGATAGAAATGCTTGGATTCTCCTACACCATGGAATTACTAAAGAAAATAACCAGTTGGTAAAAGCTTGATCATGTCCTGGTGTTGATTGCTTGTCTCAACATGCTTATAGTAGCTAACTAGATATTATGTTTACTCTGAACCTATTCTGTCCTATCCTAAATCATTCTTGTTTTTCATGAAGGGATTTTATGTGGAACAATTTAACAGGCAGCATCCCAAAAGAGATAGGAAACATCACAACACTCAAACTTATGTAAGTGCTTTCTGTTAACTTCCCCTTGCCATATGCACAGAAATCAGTGGAACTTTCCAGACAGAATTTGTCTGTTCCTTTGCTGCTAAACTTCTTATGCAAGATCTTTTTGTCCCTGAAGTACTACAATTTTTTTCTTGCCTCCACTGAATCACCCACCATGGTCTAATCTTACTGTGTACATAAAAGAACACTTAGTATAATTTATTATTTTTACATGAGGAAAAATCACAACAACATCCCAATACGTATCTCTCAAATGATGCATTTTTTTATGTTTAATGTTTTTGCAGACTATTGAATGGCAATCAGCTCTCCGGTTTCTTACCAGATGAGATTGGCAACCTTCAGAACTTGAACAGGTTACAGGTTGATCAAAACCGAATATTGGGACCAATACCAAAGTCATTTGCCAACTTAAGACGTGTGAAACATATGTAAGACATGTTCATTTCCATTTTTTTTCTATGCTTTGCTAATTGCTGTTCAATCTGAACTTAGTTCTAACGTCAGTTTTCCATTCATTTCAGCCACATGAACAATAATTCATTAAGTGGGCAAATCCCATCTGAACTGTGGAGATTGCCATTACTTCTTCACCTGTATGTGGAAGTCTATCTATTTCCCAAATTTTCTACTTGAGCACTAGTAAGAAATGCGGGATTGATATTTGTTTTGTAATGTAACCAACACTTTGTACATTTGCAGCCTTGTTGACAACAACAATTTGTCTGGACCTCTTCCTACAGAATTATCAAAGGCACCTGCTTTGAAAATATTGTATGTGCCCCATTAGCACACTCTTAAGTATAACTTTTTCTTAAAAAGGAAAAAGAAAAACATCTCTTTCTTATATTCATATGTTTCTGTTTCTAGTCAGGCGGACAACAATAACTTCAGTGGAAGTTCCATCCCTGCTACATACAACAACATAAAAACACTATTAAAGCTGTGAGTAGGATCTTTTCTTTCTCTATCCTTACATGTTTGTCTTTTTTCTCCTTATTCTATACGTACAATTTTAAATATCTCCATATAACGATTAGTTCCCGTTTTATTAAAAAAGCAATATCTCAACATGCCAATGTCTAATATCCTTAATGCTTACACGTGCACTGAGTTTGCAGAACTGACGATAATTTTTCTTGTGTTATCAGGAGCCTTAGGAACTGCAACTTGCAGGGCGCTATTCCTGATCTGAGTGTCATATCTGAACTTGGCTATTTGTGAGTGCACTAGTCCTGCTAAAAGTACATCTCATAGTTACTTTCCAATTATTGTCACTTACTTCGTCTGTAAACTAAATAAGACGTTTTAGATCACTACTTTGGTGATTTAAAACGTCTTATATTAATTTACGGAGGGAGTACGTTATAGCTACTGCTTGCACTTTGAAAGTGGTATACCTTATACTCCTTATTACCGATGAGTCTGTTTGAGAGTAGAAGTTTAACAGTCCTTTTTAGTTCATGCATTTCAGGAAATAACTCCCCAGGTGTCTAAACTACTATTACTCACTTTTATTTTCAGAGATCTCAGCTGGAATAAACTGACAGGGCCAATACCAACTAATAAGCTTGCGTCAAATATCACTACTCTGTATGTACCTCTGATAACTTGTTTCTATTTTATTTAGTCACTCGGCTAATTTCTGTTTTCTGGCAGTGATTTGTCGCACAACATGCTTAATGGAACTGTCCCGTTAAACTTCTCAGGGCTTCCTAATCTTCAGCTTTTGTAAGTATAACATTTAAGCTGTGTTTGGCATTGTTGCGGATTATCATAAGTGTTATCATAATCCCGTTTTTCCAATCCGCTTTTTCCTATTTAAGTGTTTGTTTAAACCTTTTTTTTGCCTTTGTAAGCTAATTCTCCATAGAAGATTATAAAATAAACGCAGCATAATACAGTTCAGCAACCGCAAACTGATCCTTAGTTTCCTAAATCCTGCTTCAGACAACTTTCTGTCTTATTGCAAATGTAAATAAATATGAATTCTAGATCATATCTGATGAAGTGAAGACTTGAGGTTATATTACTTTCTGCAGGTGTATACTGATCAACTCATTGTTGGTGTACAACTAATACTTGTTTTTTAGTTGGATTTGATACAAAATCAACCTGTACGAGTTGTTTATTTTTATCATAATTGCAAATACGGGCATATGTAAATAGTTTCCATGTAACCATATACTCTTTATGCTTTATTTTCTAGATGTCAATGACAAGTTCATTTTACAGGTCAGTTGAAAACAACCGTCTAGACGGTGCTGTTCCTTCGACAATCTGGAATGACATCACTCTTACCGGAAATCAAAGCCTTATTCTGTATGATCCTTTTTGCAGATACTTTTCCTGCTAGTAACAACTATATATATTTAATTATTTTTTTGATCATGCAGGGACTTCCAAAATAATTTCCTCGAGACTGTTCCGACTGCATTTAGTCCTCCCAAAAATGTTACTGTAATGTAAGTTCTCATACATATCAGTTTCCAGGCTGAAGTGTTCTAGTTCAAGAATAAATATAAATAACCCCAAACAGATTTTTGCATCCTGTACTTGTATTGTATTTTTTTATTTTACAGGAAAAATGAAATACATATATCAAAAAAGAAAATAAACACATATATCTGTTGTAAACTGGAAATATAATGTAATGGATAGTAATCATTATTGTTGTCATTTTGTGCAGGTTGTATGGAAACCCTGTCTGTGGTAATTCTAGTGGAGCTCTAATAAACAACCTTTGTCAACCCCAGTCTGTAAACCAGCAAACCTCTAAACAGAAACAGGAATCCGGCTTGAATTGTTCACCTTGCCCATCAGATAAAAATTATGAGTACAATCCATTATCTCCTATACCTTGTTTCTGTGCTGTGCCACTTGGAGTCGGGCTTCGACTGAAGAGTCCGGGAATCACAGACTTCGTTCCTTATGAAGGTGCCTTCGGGGAGAGCACGACATCTCTATTGAAATTGTTTGATTACCAGCTACACATTGAGCACTACACATGGGAGGTGGGTCCAAGGCTCAACATGCACATGATGTTGTTCCCAAGCAATACGAGTTTGTTCAATATGTCTGAGGTTGTGCGACTCCGACACATACTTGCTGGATGGGAAATTACTCTTCCTGATATATTTGGTCCATATGAGCTTCTCAACTTCACACTTGGTTCCTATGCAGATGGTACGTAGATTTTGGAGCTAAATTGTGCAAGCATTGTTGTATGATGAAAATTTTAATTTTAGGCCAAGATTGGAGTACAAAATAGTGTCAGTTCTCTTCTGTAGCCTTTCTGTTAGTTTGTTGAGCACAATTAAATTTTGCAGAATATCCAAATGAAGATTCACCAGGTTTAAGCAAAGCTGCAATGGGTGGTATCCTGGCAAGCATAATAGCTGCTGCTTTTGCACTTTCTGCGATAGCCACAATTCTTATAATGAGAAGGCGTTCAAGACACAAAAGTAGAACCATTTCAAAACGGTCACGTGAGTCACTATACTTTTGTAAGCAATAAGCTGATTATGCAAAATGAATGTTGCTAGCAGACATTATAGAGGGAGCACCTGAATATTTGCCTCGTATATTACCATTTGCAGTTTCGAGATTTTCTGTCAAAATTGACGGTGTGAGGTGCTTCAAATTTGGAGAAATGGCAAGGGCCACCAATAATTTTGACCTATTAGCTCAGGTTGGTCAAGGAGGTTACGGAAAAGTCTACAGAGGAACTCTAGATGATGGAGAAACTGTAGCAATCAAACGGGCACATGAGGATTCTCTGCAAGGTTCGAAGGAGTTCTGCACGGAAATAGAGTTGTTATCCAGATTGCATCATCGGAATCTGGTTTCGTTAGTAGGCTATTGTGATGAAGCAGATGAACAGGTGTGTCTCTTTTGTTTGCGTTATTAACATAGATATGCTATTTTTTCAACAATTATACTGATAAGAAGATGTGCTGAATGCTACACTGAAAACATTCCTACTAATTTGTGTTAATCATGCTGTCATGTGAAATTGTGTTTTGCAGATGCTGGTTTATGAATTCATGCCAAACGGTACTTTACGTGATCATCTTTCTTGTAAGTACACGGTCAACTCATATTGTCCAGTTTTTATTTGAAATTTTTTACATTTCCTTTTCAATACATAGATTGTGTAGGCCCAGTTAGGTGGTCTGGGATTCAAGCTGATCCTGCACACCCAAACTGCCCTCATCAGTTTCATGAATCTTATTTATAGATGCCCCTTCACCAGTTATTTATGCTTTGGATCTCTTGAAAGTTTTATAATCATTGGATAATTCCACTGTTCAGAATGCTTACCTAGATTAAGCTCATTATCTTATGTTGCGATTTTTTCCCCAATCACAGCCAAGGCCAAACGATCCCCTGGTTTTGCGTTGAGGCTTCACATAGCTTTGGGTGCCTCCAAAGGAATTCTTTATCTACACACTGATGCAAATCCCCCTATATTTCACCGTGATGTGAAGGCCAGTAACATTCTATTGGACTCCAAATTTGTTCCAAAGGTGGCTGACTTTGGTCTTTCAAGGCTTGCTCCGGTGCCTGATATTGAAGGGACATTAGCAGGTCATGTTTCCACTGTTGTTAAGGGCACACCAGTAAGTATTAACTACACCAGAGACATTACAGTTGCCATGTTTTCCTGCAGAGTAATAATATCTCCTTTCTTTTCGGCAGGGGTATCTTGACCCAGAATACTTCCTGACACATAAATTGACGGATAAAAGTGATGTCTATAGCCTTGGTGTTGTGTTTCTTGAAATGTTGACTGGGATGAAGCCAATCGAGCATGGTAAAAACATAGTGAGAGAGGTAAGCAATCTTCATTTCTAACTGTAATTAAGCGAACTTATGGAGGTCAATATAAAGCGTAGACATGGTTGTGCTATCGGTGGTTAACTTTTAATAAGGGGGTATCAGTGGACAGTGGCTCAACATGTTCTTTTGTGCTTAGCTTTAGAGAAAATGATAACAACATTCAGCATAGATGAATTTAAGTGGAACACAAACAGTTTACTGAAAAGTACTAAATTTTTCGCATGTCATAGGTAAACAAAGCGTACCAATCCGGCAACATTTCCGAAATCGTCGACAGCAGGATGGGCCTGTGTCCTCCAGACTGCATCAGTAGGTTCCTCTTGCTAGCGACCAAGTGCTGCGAGGATGAGACCGATGCGAGGCCTTCAATGTCGGAGATTGTACGAGAACTCGAGGTCATCTTAAGGATGATGCCGGAGGAGGATCTTCATCTGCTGGATACTACAGACACAGACTCGGCTGATATGAGTAAATCTTTGTCAACCGGGACTTCCTTTGTCACACAGACCTCTGGCAGTGTAAATGGAAGCAGCGGCGTGCTCTCCGAGGTGCTGGCTCCTCGCTGATCTTGGTGTTTTCATAGGATTTTAACTTGTAAATGCGATGATGTTTTGCACCACTTTGTCACACTCTGATCGTTTGCCTTGCGCAATAACTAATTAGTCAACTTTGATGTAAACTAGAGAATGTGAATGAATAGCTGAGGAATGCTGACATAGCTTGAGCTTTCCAATATTTTAGAAGCTTTATTTACACAGAGTGAGTTGATCTATGATTCTCTCTTATGCTGGGCATTCCAGAATTTCAGAAACTTCATGTACACACAATGATGTGTGGTGATTAGCATCATGTGCACAGAAGTGCAGTGAGAAATCAGCATTGCCATCATCATGTAAACATAACTGAGAAGCCAAGATTGAAGTGCTTGGTACACACCATATTAGCATTAACATAGAGGGGTTGCGAGTACTAGATTACCAGTACCGGAACATTTCTTTACATGTAATATAGGCCTACATATGCCGATAATCGCCTAAAAATATCGGTTGCCACAGTGGAAGGGTGATTGCTGAGCACCCATGTTTTAAAACAGGCCAACAAAATGATGCAAAACAGATGACCTGGCAGGAGAGCGCATCACTAATACGGCAACATACTTGCCCGAAGAACATATATTTCGGGTCTGACGGAACTAATAAGAAAACTACCGTCTCCCACGGAGCTTTCTTCTTTTAGCTCCTTTTAGAGGTTCAGGGCTGGAAGTGCGTTCAGAAACAGGTGAATCCGTCTGGTCAGGAACTTCCTGGGCTGAATCACTGTCAGCAGTGTCCACATCAGCATTCTTATCATCAGGCTCGCCCTCCTTTGCATCCTTGATAGCTTTAAAAATGTAAATCTGCAGCAAATAAATAATAGCATGTGAAGGACTATAGGTGTAGAACCCAAAAATGCAACCAAATGCACATAAGAACAAATTGCTAGACCTGATGTTTATCACTGTTTGAGTACGCATGTAACACATTGCCTCGGCTCAATGACAAGAGTCATACAAATCTCCTCCCTCATTTTGTTCATACAAAGCACCTCAAATTTTCGGTCTAACTCTGAACATCGATTTAACCAATAAAATATGAGTTATATATGCACTAAACAGTATACCATTCAAAACTTCTTTCAAAGGTGATGAGTCAATGGTATATTTTTTGTCGTATATAACTCATATTTTGTTGGTCAAATCTGTGGTTAAAGATAGACACACAAAATATAAGGTGACATTGTATATAAAAGAAGGAGGGAACAATAAACAAGAACATAAGGGATTCATATCAGGAATTTATGATTAGGTTATGTGAGCTCATTAATTGGGTCCCCGCAAAATAAGAGCTCCTTAATTTAAGAGTTGGGACAGGATTGTGTGCTTTTGCTGTAATGATAGGGAAGTTTCTCTGTTTCCGATTAATGAGGAAGTAGAGAAATATAGTTAGTACCTTAAATCTGTCAGGCTCAGCCAATTCAAAGACCAATGAATCCCCATCTTCCAAGTCGTGGTGCATCGAAAAGCCTCTCCATCCACCACTCAGACCAGTTCGATTTCCGATGTATACAGCATCAAATTCAACACCCTCTTCATCCTCCAACACCATCTTATGTTCTCTGGGAGGCAGATGGTCTTTGCAGAACCTAGAAGGGAGACCCTTAATGATGGAAATTTTGGAACGGCCACTATTAGTTGATGATGCATATGTATCAAAATTAGTTACATAAAATCTAGGGAACAACATCTTACAAGCCAAAAGCAGCTGGACACATGCGATCGAACCATGGTCTTAACAAACGATGGGTTGTCAGGGTCTAGACTGTCTTGAAATTTCTCAGCTCTTTTAAAAGCACGCTGTTGTTGTTGGTAAGATGAAATTCTCCCAGTGTATCCCCTTGCATTGTCTACACTTTTACTTACCCTGGTCAACACATGCGAGTAACCAATTGCATTAAGAAGGGGGCAGCCATATCCAAGATTAATCAACAAAGTTAATGAAAGTATCACCTTCTGCGACGCACAAAATTATGAACTTCAGGGAACTGTGAAAACAAAGAAATGACAGTTTAGCGTTAACATTAGCGTCAGAAAGCAAAAACATATTGAATAACTTGATGAACAGAAAGAAAGGGCCTCCTTGCACTTCAACTCTACCGAGTGACAGATCACATGCTGTATCAAATAGAGACGAAACTACATTTGGGGACAAGTCAAGGCAGTAAGGAACCCATTTTGGAAACAGAGCAATATATATATATATATGCTCCTTCAAACAGAGTACCCTTTTTTTTTATCAATCTGGCAAAGACAGCATGCAAATCTTAGGAAGCCAAAAGGCCGATAGAGAGAACTCACATCGTCCTTGTAGGAAACAGTGGTCCTGGCCCTGGAGGAGCGCCTGACTTCAGAGGTGGCCTCGAACTTCTTCCTGGACTTGGGGCTCGCGCGAGGGGTCTGCAAAAGAAAGAAAAAACGCAGCACGACGAACTCGAATCAACAACCCACAGAAATCGCACGGATTGGACCACGGATTGACAGTGCAGTTGCCGAGATGTGCGCACCTTGTCCTGCTGCCTCGTGGCCTGGACCAAGCTCTGGGCCATCTTGGATATGCCCAAATCCTGCGGAAAGGGGGAAAGAGGCGAAGAAATTAGTTAAAAGAAATCCACAAGTCGCGGCAGAGACGAATCGGCGTTGGGGATCATCGCGAAATGCCTCGTCTTTGGCTGGCGCGCCTACTCGTTCATGAGCAAAAGGGGGGGAAAGCGGAGACATGGAAGGAAGGGGATTCGTCCGTGCCGGTTGGGTTTTTGGGTGGTGCGAGAGTACCTGGAGGTGCTTGAGGTTGTCGAGGATCCGCTTCCGGCGCTCCTCCTCGTAGGCGGCGCCCGCGGCGGCGCTGCTCGCCTCCGTCGCCATCCCTCCTAGGCTGCGCGGAGACGCGGGTCAAGGGGAGGGGAGGGTCAAAGTCCGTCCTTTGGAGTTCCTCTTTTGGAGACAGGAGACAGGGGAGAGAGAGCGAGCGCTTGCCTTGTTGGGATGACGCCCACGCACGGGTTTGGTGGTTTCGAATTTGAACGTTGGAACGGGAAGGGGAGAAGAGAAGAGGAGGGTCCGACGGGCAACCGCTGGTGGTGTCCCCGTGCGGCTGTCAGGTGGGCCCAGGCTTTCTGCGTGCCAAAGCGCGGTTCAATCAAACTCGGCCGGAGGAATATCAACCTACTTTTTTCGTCTAAATTAGATGACTTTCATTCATGTACATCACCTGGTTTTAGGTCGTCGACACATCAAGTTGGGCCACCCAGGTGATTTACTTTTCGTCCCTATAAACACTGTAACGGGTTTATAAGTTTGTTTTAGTCGCTAAAAAAAAAGATGACTTTTATTTATGTACATATCTAAATATAAATGTAAATAAATGGAAGTCATCTAATTTAAAATTAAAAAAGTATTTGTATAATAGTAGTACTATGTTTTTTTTCTTCAGGGTAAACATCGGTTTTATTTACTTTGACAAAAAAAATATTTGGTTCGAATAAGTTATGTTTTATCCATTCAAGGGAACTACTAAGGCAGTAGCACAATGGCAAGGTTGCGGTGGCGCATTTTTGCAGACCGTATTCACCTCTCGTTGGGAACGATTTTTTATGTCTTGGTAGATTTTATTTTAAGAGAATGTTATTTGTCCGGTGTTAGATTTTGAGTGATTTCATTGAACGTCTCGACGACCGCCAGATGCACGTCATCAATCTTGATGCATGATTCCGTGACACGTGTACTGCAGCAAACAGTTCCCCAATCTTTGCCATGTGCCATTACAGATCTCAAATGTTGGCATGTTCATTAGAGAACACATTTTTTTCATTTTACATGTTTCTTAGAGGGTATTTTTCTAAATTTGCCATGTGCAATTTTATTATAGGTAGATGACAATTTCCATATTTAGTTAGATCATGGCATTTATTTCAATTAGTCCATGGAAATTTTGATTAAATATAAATCATTGTACACAAATTACATTTTATTTATTTATCGATCACGACAATTATTATTAGACTTCCATGACATATATATTAGAATTACCATGGTGAATTTAGTAGACTTACCATGGAAAATATGTTGTAGGTAGAATGGTAAATTTATTAATAGGATTATGGTAATTTTATTGGAATTAGCATGACAACTTAGTTAATTATATCATGGCAAATTATTAATTAGACCATGGAAAATTTATTGTAATTATCATGACTATTTTATTAATTGGATCATGACTATTTTATTTGAATTAACATGGAAAAATTGTTTTTAACATACCTATAATTAGACCATAGGAAATGGCCAAAAATTATGCTACCTCCATTAAAAATTATAAGATGTTATAAATATTTTAATATGAACTACATACGAACTGAAATAAGTGAAAAAAGACACTAAAACACGTCTATATACATCTGATTCAGAAAAAGTTAAAACATCTTATTATTTTGAACGGAGAAAGTATTTTCTTTGTCCTAAATCATGAAATTTTTATAAGATTTTTTTCTCATATGAAAAAATTATCTGTTTTGGCCCCGCAAAGTAGTTTTAATTATTTTATCAAATTACAATGTCACATGGAAAATTGATGAATTTTAGTTTTTTCCTAAATCATGGCAAAACATTAGATATGTTTGTACTGTGACATGAAATTTTGTATAGGTCCATGGTATAATAAAGTAAAAATGTTCTCACAAACATGGCCATTGTGGACATGGAATGAAACATGTGACGGCAAAATTATTAATTTTAATCAAATATGTCACTTACCATTTTTTGAATTGGTTTTGTAAAGTAATTGAGCATCGACTGGATTAGTGGTCAAGTTAGTTGGACAACTGGTGAACGTGTGCGTGTATTTAGCTAGCGGAGGGATAATCGGATCAAGCAGGTGGCTTGACCATGCATGTGTACGTGCGTGTGGCCTGTGTGCGTTGAGTCAGGCTATTTATGCCATTGTATTTTATTTATTTTCAAGAGCGTAAACAAGAGAAAACAGAAAAGGCACAAGTTGTGCAGTGCCAAACTCCCGTGTGATGATCTTCTCCATTGTACCCGTATGTGTGTGTTGATCTTGGGGTTAGGCTATCACTCAATTGGTTATTTAACATGATCAAATATGTAACATTACTGCAGATATTGTTATGTGTAAATTTTGGTCACCTTATGCATCAGGGGTAAAAAGGTCCTTTCATATCCGTTTTTAACACCGTTAGTGAACAAAGTGTCATATTGGAAAAGAAATTTAGAGTACATGTCAAACACGGAAGAAAAAATATTCCAGGGCCAAATAGGGAACCACATTTTAAACTAGTGTCAAATAAGAAATTTTCTCTTTGAATTGATGAATATCGCCTAAAGGGAGGATGAATACACACGGAAAAATAGAATCCATTCTATCAACGGAGCGAAAATAACCCTCTACGGATCAGTATACAGAAGAACAATTATTCAAATATATGCATCGGTTTAGTTGCGAGCAAAATGACTACTGAGCAATGAATGAAAATAGGCGCACATAAAATTTTGTTTAAAATAATGCGAGGGATAATACGGAAGACAACATGATCAATAAGTGATAAAAAATTGACAAACAAAAGGACAAACAACACAAACATGCCACTTAACAAAAGCAATGTGGGTGGAGAAACTTCCAATGTTGATCGATGATGATAAGTCGTTGGTTTTACTAGTTCACACTTATCTAAAAGTATTAAATCTGGTTAGAGGGACTTATGATTAAACATATGATAAAATAAATCTTTCTATCATATTCTCCTTGACTAAAAGTTCCTCGAACTTCAGCCAGTTTACCAGGGTAATTTCTTGGGGCATATTTTAACCTTCAGAGGCAAAGTCCTCTACAACCATGATAAGACTTAATTTTTTATTGAAACACGTGCATGTGGTTATGGACAACTTGGAACTACTCCTCGTTCATAGCACAACTTCAATTGATCAACTGAAACTTGCTAACTTGTGAGTGCCTTGATTGTATCTTCTTCGTGTGTTATAGAAGAGGACAATAAGGTATGTGTTATTATTGTGTGGATAGGTAAATAGATGACTAGTTTGCGACCCCCTTCACATATGTTTTCTCGTCTCAAGCCGTTACACGTAGGTGTAATTAGATGCTTTAGTCGGATTCACCTCTCCACCTTTTTCGTACTCATAAGTATTATTAGTACTAATATCTTTGGTAATGAGACTGGATGAGTACGAAAAAATCTCACCTTTAACACAACAACAACAGATGCAGATACATGTAGAATGATGGATGATGTTAGCTTGGTTGCCCTTCAGACAATGGTTTGAACAGGGTTATGGATTTCATATTTTCATTTGATTTAGTTTGAGCCTTCTTAAAGAAATTTGCATTTTTACTTGTATAAGGTTGTTATCTTCTGTTATATGACTTGGATTTCATCGTAAGACCCTTCCATTGTATGAGATGTTGTATATCTATTGTTGATAGATTTACACGTTTTTTTTATATGTGTTATGATTTTATCTGTTTCACATGACGGGCACGTCTTGACTTCTTTCTGTGTGAAGCTTTAGTGATCTTGGGATATATACTACGCGGAGGCTACCGGAGTTAGTAGATTTGAATTGTGTTGATCTCAGGTGCTACAATATTATATTAGGCTACGCCTCAAGAACAATGAACAAGCAATGATTATTAATGCAAGTGAATGTTCTGAAGAACGTTTGACCATATAAGTAATACAACTGACTTATTTTTAGCATTATTAAGGATTTAGACCGCTTGCTACGCTTGTTGTAATCTTTTACTTTTTTTTTATTAATCACACTCGGTTTCTCGATAATCATCACAAACCACAAAATCTTTACATACACTTTAGCATATATAATGAATCATTATTACTTTTGCATTCACCGTTTTCTTCAACTACTCATAGGGTCGATACTCTTACTTATCGAGAAGATCTATAATTCACCCCCTACAACTATGAGACATCAAAACTCTTTTATGACGCTATTGTTGGGGAGCGTATTGCTCTTAGTGAGTTAAAATGTGGTAAGGAAACCACTCATTGCACATTTGTTTTTTATTTTTCATTGTCATTTTCATCACTACGAAATCATATATATGTGATTCCCTCTTGGGAACTTTTGGATCAATTGGATAAAAAGTTTTTGAGGAACCTATTAGAGAAGGAAGAGTACCTTATGAAGTACCTACTAGTTATATCGAATGTGTTATAGCTAACTCCCGTTGTGACTACGGGGGGGGGGGGGGGGGGGGGGGACACACAGTCACTTCCCTAGGTGCCGAACCATTATCCATTAGAGACGTAGTTAATGAGGGTGCAACAAAGCAGACAACAGAACCACTAGACTTCAAATGCAATCATAATTGTTTGCTTCACTCCCGCTGTGACTTGAGGGGGATGTTAAGAGTATATTATGTTTGACTTAGAGATAAGGAGATAGAGATAGAATAGGTTTAAACCACATACAACTTGTCTTGTATTCAATGAAAAAAATAGCGCGCTATAGCGTCGCTAATAGCACGCTATAGCGTTTCGGGCAATGCCTCGCTAAATGAATCTGTGTACAATTTCTCGATAATAGCACGCTAATAGCATATTTTTAGGGTCACGTTATTTTGTCATAGCACGCTATTTTTTACATTGCTTGTATTCCAAGTATCTCTCCCCCGTTGTATATACGCTATATGATAGTCAAATCAATAAAACAACAAGGCCAAAATATTCTATGCTATCAGATTTTCCAAAATAACTTCCTAGGCCTTGTCCTATATTCAACCATCCTCGTTGTGAGTGAGTACATCATATAGGCATGTGATAATAGCAGTGTCTAGTTTACTTCGCTGAATAGCGAGATTGAGAGCGAAAAATCTCATCTGATCGCGAGCACATGTGTGCTCTTTATCTGCATTGTCTTTTCACCTATATATTCACACATGTATCTGTATATTCTTATGTATATCATTGAGTATTGCCCATCCCCGCTCTGCACTAGACCACCATTGTCTATCACCACCTCTGTTAAAATCATGCCCGTTCAGAATCCACTATCGTTCTGGGCCACGTTTCCTCTCCGCCAGAAAGCGACATCGTTCCTTCCATGTGAATGCTTTAATTTATACTACCTACCTGAACCACAACCTTCCTCCCCAATATTCGTTTTACACACTTGGGAGGAAAAAAATCCGCCCAACTAATCAAGTTCCCCACACCCACCGCAGGTGAAGCTCATGGATGCATCACCTTCCTCCGCCGCCGCCGGCGAAGTCCTACCTGATGTTGGTGACCTTTTGTACATACTTTATCATTGTCAAACATATCATGGTGTGACTAGCCTATGATCATGGTCCCATTAAATCATTGTTCTGGACACTGCTATTTAATACAACCATGCCACACCTTGATCGGCCAGAAAAGGCCCTTTGTCCTGGATATCATATCTCCATAAACAATTTCTGAGCCTCTTATTTTAGCACTTGCCATTAAAAAAATATCCATAAATCACATAAAGAACATGGGAAGAGAAGAAAGAAGACCAACAAATCTGCTTACATCTTGTAAACTTTCTTACTGCTCAATCTTGTTTGGATACTAAATCAAATCTCTCAATGGAATTTTAGAGTCAGCTTAAAAATACCCTTGATGTACAATCACATATAAATGATAGTCAAAAATAGCACATTTGTTCGCACGGGTTGGAGATTAAAAAAATTGTTGATGTTTCAAACAATGAAGGATGCAAGTGTAATTAATAATGAAACCAGCATATGCCCTAGACCTTGTTCATAAAATGCCCTACCAAAGGTACAGGAGCTAAAGTAACAAACCATTTGATCCATTCAACCCAATCAAATACACGATTCATCATATAAGGAGGGGTACTGGTAGCTCATTGAAACAATCGTAGGTAGGCCAACTAGAGGTTATATTCCCATGCACTTCACAGTTGTAGCTAGACTTAAGAATAACGAACTCTACTCTGGAAGAAAATAAAGAAATGTAACACTCTTCATATTCATCCTTGTAAATCTAACCTAGCTAACCTGACATTCATTCATACCCACATACTTTTATATGCTTCGTAGGTATCTGCTTCACATGTATGAAGTCCAACACCTGCGAACCAAGAATCACATCCATTTACTTATGAAACAATTATTCTCTAATGCACATTTCAGTACTGTTGCTTCTGCGGTGTGAAGATGTATTGACCATATAAGTATAATAACACTCAGCTTCAGCACATAACTTCAAATCAGTCCCATGTGTGTTACTGTCCACACTCACAGTCGAATTCTTCTGGGCAGTCCATCATCATTACCTTGTAAGACATTTTGCACCACTTCTCCCTTTGCTTAGCCTCCGTATGTATTGCAGCGTAAGTCTTGCGCTTCTTGATCTCTTTGACTTGGTACGCCCCACACTCATACAAGATATGACCAAACTTCTAAAAAATGGCCCTAGTGTATATCTTGCTTGCATGTCGTTTGATTTCTCAAAACCGGTTGTGCGAGACGGACAAGGGGCCCTGATTGGCGCCGCTGCACCAATCCTCACCCTGACAAAATCATTTGAATATGTGTCATTCCAAAATTGACCTCCATTTAGGTCTCTAATCCAATGCCAACACCAACTCTCGTTCCTTATCTTGAAAGTATTATTTCCATTGATGTGCATTACATCTGTAACCTACATGCTTCCACACACTACCTATACATGCTAATCTTTACAATGAAATATGACAAATCTTTGTAATCCAACTACGCTTAACATTATGGAACCGATCACAGGGATGTTGTTTCAATCTTTTGTCTATCTAGTCTGGTCTTCCAAGTTCCAATTCTTTCAAAAATCACAATGCGTGTAAGGAAAATACACACCTAATTTTTTGAATCAAACAACAAGCAAAACAATCAAAGCTTTTTAGGCTGCACTTATTACTACAGGCTACTTGTGAATTCATTAATTAATCTATCAGACATAACAGAAATTCAAAAATTGTATAAGTCCCAAACCAATTCCAACCCAACTTGTTTTATAGATGACTTCACAAACAACTCTGTATGTTTAACCAAGGATACCAAAATTCAGCAACCTATCTTCATATAAACCGAGCGGCATAAATTAACAGTTACTAACTATGCACATTCTGACCAATTCCATTACATTAGTATATGTCTAACCATGAATATCAAATTGTAGCTACCTATTTTCATATAAACATAACAGTGTAAATTTACAGTACCAAACCCATAGAGTACATGACAGAAAATTAGAACTTGTGGCTTTATAGTTAAGCTATTAACCTTTTTGTCCAACCGATAGCTTGAGGGTTCATCTTTCCGGTTGACATTTCAGAGGCTTGAGGAGAGCTCTCACGCCCCTGCCGCAAAAATTTGACTTGCGGCGCTCATGTCAACCAGAAAAAATCCATTAGAATTTGACCCTGCACCCTCCCCCTCCCCAAAGCTAGCCCTCTCCAACTTCGTCCAGCATTGGGAATCTGTACATAGGCTCACAAGCAGATAAAAAATGAGAATGGAGGAGGACAGAAGCACAAATGGATACGATATCAAATCCGGAATTAGCAAGACACATACCTCTGGATTTGGGCTGCATCTGAAACTCCATCCTCATTGCCCTTATTACTTTCACCCCCGGAAACGGCCGCCGCCTTGGTTTTCTTCCCCGTCTATAGTGTTCGCCGCCCTAATCCAAAATAGCTACTAATGCTAGTTACGGTGTAGAAATCCTGCCTTCATTAAACTTGTTTGCCGATGCGCGAGCACGGAAAGTGGAGATGGCTATCCATGGACCAGAATATAATGGATGATCATGGTCCATGGACCAGATGCAGCGCGGTGATGGCCACAACGTCACATCCATACCTTGTCATTCAACGGGCCCACGTGTACATATGTACACACATTTTTCCAAATCTTTTTCGCATGGGCGTATTGGAGTGTAAAAGTCTGTCACGCATCCGTAGACATCAACCATCGATCAAGATAAAGAGTGCATGTGTGCTCGTGGCCAATTAATCTGTGTTCGATTGAGAGTGTATTCAAGAACGACACCACATTATCTACTGCATTGCCATATATTGTTGGTTATATCTTATTTTTTTCACTCTCTCAATTGATTTATACTAAACATTTTTTTTATACAATCTCAATTTAATAAAATATTTCATTACACTGTCGTAAAGGCCTTTTTCTATTTCTTATCTAACAACATTAGTCACATAATAATATCAAAACTTGTAGTCACAACTCAAAACCCTAGCGTTTAAATTGGATAATGCTAACGCAAAACTCCCTCTTTAATGTGAAAAAAAATATTTTTGAAATTTAAGTTTTAGATAATTCATTGAAGTAGATACCATCTAAAATTAAAACAAGAACATAAAAGATTAGAACATCACATATTCACATCCATATATAAGAAATATGTGCCACTCAAATGTAGTATTTTTAATATATACACATATATTGGCAGAGGGTTCTGCAATGAATGTATCTAGGAAATATCCCAATAGAGGTTGGTAGAATAAGATGTCAAATAGTAGCTCGCCTAGGATCAAGTTGGTTCTGCCGTTGTTGCTGCTTTGTACTCCGCTTGTTGATGATTCTGATCTTATTACGTGCTTTAACTTTAATAAAACTAATTGTATATGCAGCACAATGATGCAAACTCCCGAGTTTTAACTTCTTTCTAAAAAAACTAAAAAACTTAGGTTTGCCATATGGCAAGCGTCAAAATAATTTAAGCTCATCTGGACAAGGTGTGCGATCCCCAAGGAGTCTCACAAGTAGGTTCCATAGTTTGTTGGTATGGTATGCGTCAATGTTGATGTTGCGATTTTCTCCATTTCTTTGAGCTCGGCGATTGGTGTCGTGGTACGGGACCATAGATGCAATTGATTGATGGTTTGCCTCATTTGTATGATGAACTGATGGTATCACTGAACCTTAAGTGGTCGAAGCATTTGCCCTCCGTTAGGGTCCAACGCGGTGATCCATTTCGTTCTCTTTGGTCCGTTACCTTCTGTTTGGATCCGCGCAGAAAAAAATCATGGTACAACGAGATGATATATGTGGACCGTGGTCCGTTTTTAGTCCATCGCGAGCTATCTCCAGCCTAAATTTGGAACGGAATTTGGTCCGCGTGAACAGAAGGCCGACATGTTTGATGTCCCCCCTTGTCCTCCCCTGACTCTCCTGTCTGCGATATAAATCCAATTCCCACTGCGCGCCCCCAACTTGGACCTCCCTTTTTCATCGTTGTCGCGCTATCACTCCCACCGGTAGGGTCATTGCCGAACCCCCCTGCGTCTCCACTCCTATCAATGTCGTCGCCCGTCAACGGCCGCCACCAGTCACGCCGCACAACCTCACCACCAACGCAGTGCAGTTGTAGGGAGGGAAGAGGCCACTACCGATGGAATGTGGAGGGAGGAGACCACCGTTGCGGACACCGCCAGTGTAACAACGCATTATCTCAATAGGAATTATATACTGCTCATATCAACAAGGTGCACCTTCTTTTCCGGAAGCCCAGCTCCAAAGTTAAGTGTACTTAGCTTGGAGCGATTTGAGGATTTGGTGGCCGACCAGGAAGTTGATCTCGGGTGTGCATGAGTAAGGACAAAGTGTGCAGCAAAGACTAGTGTTGTTATGTGAGGACATTCTGCATCCCAGGCGAACCGACCGTGGAATCGGTGGTTAACCGATGGTTGAGGCATTACAGTTGGTATCAGAGTCGACCCTGGCGGTTACACGATGTGTGTGCCGGTCGGTGAGGCTTACATGGGGTACATGTGGAATGCCTGCAACTGGCGCGCACAAACGTGTGTCAAAGGGGAACGTTTTTGTTGGGCCGACGGGACGTTGATTCCTTTGAGGGGTGGTGTATGTAACTTCTCAGGATCTCAATAGAAATGATAGACTACTCATATCAACAAGGTGCACCTTCTTTTCCGGAAGCCCAGCTTCAAAGAACTCCAAAGTTAAGTGTGCTTGACTGCTTGGAGCGATTTAAGGATGGGTGACCGACCAAGAAGTTGATCCCGGGTGCGCATGAGTGAGGACAAAATGTGAAGAAAAGACTAGTGTTGGTATGTGAGGGCAGTCTAGATCCGAGACGCACCGACTATGAAATCGGTGGTTAACCGATGGTTTGGCCGGAGCGTTAATGTCTACGCACGCTTCTATTCTTGTAGACTATGTTGGGCCTCCAAGCGCAGAGGTTTGTAGGACAGCAGCAATTTCCCTCAAGTGGATGACCTAAGGTTTATCGAACTCAGGGAAGTAGAGGTTGAAGATGGTCTCTCTCAAGCAACCCTGCAATTAAGATACAAGAAGTCTCTTGTGTCCCCAACACACCTAATACAACTAGGAGTTGTATAGGTTCACTAGTTCGGCGAAGAGATGGTAAAATATGGATCATAGGTGTAGCAAAACAAAGTAATATAAATCTGTAATAAAAAGTGCAGCAAGCAAACAAGTAGTAAACGTGAGCGCAAACGGTATTGCAATGGTGGAAACAAGGCCTAGGCTTCATACTTTCACTAGTGGCAACTCCCAACAACATTAACATAGTCTAATCACATGATATTTCCCATAAAACATGCAATGGAGACGTACTCGGAGGTCATTCCTTTGTGGTCAAGAGAGGACGAGAATTGTGTAGGGCTACAAAAGCACACCTCAGAGTTCGTAGTTCTCATCTATGGATTTCCCAATGTCATCGCGTCCATCCAAAGAGAGTACCACAATCACCACAACATATATAAAGGATAGTCAAAGACAAGCACCAAGAGACTCTCAATCTTCAATCCACACACAAAATAGGAAATCACTGATACGTCCCAAACGTATCTATAATTTCTGCTTGCTCCATGCATGTTTTGTGTGACTTTGCCATGTTTTGCTTGAACTTTCATACACTTTTGAGCATATTTGGACTAATCTATTAACCCAGTGCGCCCAGCTGCCAGTTGTTGTTTTCTGCTGTTTTTGTATTTCAGGTTTTCCGGCCATTAAAAGTGCTCCAAAAAAATCCGGAAAAATCAGATAAAAAATCAGCGACACGGACGCTTCCGGAAACACCAAAGGACCGGAGGGGGGCCACCACCAGGAGGCCATGAGGGTCCCTGGGGCTGCCCCACCCTAGGCCGCGCCAGGAGGCCTCCTGGCTGCCTGGTGGGTCCCCTCGACACCCCCCTTCACCTATATTTACCCCTCGGGGTGGAAACCCCTAATAAGGACTCCTCTTTCGCGATCTCGCCTTTGTACCGCCGCCGCCGCCGTTTCAAGATCGGGGCTTCCTGGAGAAGCTGCTCCGGCACCCTGCCGGGAGAAGCTACCCCCCTCCGGGAGACCATCCATAGCCATGGACGCCTCCTTTATGTTCCGTGAGTAGTTTCCCTTGGACCATGGGTCCGTGACCAGTAGCTATGTGATTTATCTCTCCCTTCTTTGTGCCTCCACTTTCGAGACCTCGTGAGCTGCCTCACATGATCGAGGCACCTTTCTAATCTTCTGTTGTTGCTATGCTGAGTTTGTTGGGATCTGATGGATTATGAGACTATGTTCAGATTGTGATGAGTAATATATTTGGTTCTTCTCTTTTATATTTTGTTCTTGAGTAAATTCTTGCATGTTCTCCGTTGCCGTGTTTTACTTTGGCCAAGTGATTTATTGCAACTCCAAGAGGGATCGTTATGCTTGATTGTGGGTTCAGCCCCTTGATGTCTAGCTTGAGTGACAGAAACATGAGACTAGGGGATGTGTTGTTGCCACCAGGGATAAAATAACGGTGCTTGTATCCGAGGATGCAAGGATTGTTTACTTTACGCAAAGTTCTTTTAATGCAGTTGTCTGTTGCTTTGGATTTACACTTTGGGTGGGATTCGCAACTTAATACCAGCGAGATGTTCTGGATAGATATCTCAAGGTGGATGATTCGTAGTAGATGCGGATGGATTTCGGTCTACTTACCTTGGCGTACTGCCCATTGCTTTTGAGCCCTTCCTTTCTTTGCAGCATAGTTAGCATTGCGGTGCCTTCATAATCCTGTCAATTGCCCAACTGTGATTTGTTTACCTCGCTAGCACTTTTATCGTCTTTTGGGAGAGAGACATCACTAGTGAAAATCACGTGACCTTGGTCCATCTTCATATCATTGTTTACACCCTCAATTTACTTTCAGTTGCCACTATCATTATCTCTTGCGTTGATTCTTTGTAAACGGCAAGGCCGGAGGAATTGACAACTCCTCTGTACTCGTTGGGAGCAAAGTTATTTGTATCTGTGTGCAGGTCCAGGTGAAGTTAGCAACCTCGGCGCCATTGTTCACTTTACCACCTTCTTGTATCCTTCGGAGTCCTACGGGAGACAAACCTTGGTATCTTTGCCAAGGGAAAACTTGTCGCTACACTATATCTCACCCTGCACTTGGGGTAATCAACGAGGGCTTGAAGAGTATTGACACTCTCTTGCCATCAGCAAGTTTTCTGGCGCCGTTGCCGGGGACTCCAGCCTACAAGATAGGGGAGTTGCACACTATCTTTTATCTTTGCTTTTTAGTCTTGTTAGTTTACCTTTCAGTTTTTACCTTTGTGTCCCTTATAAAAAATACCAAAAATACCTGCTGCTACTATGGGTTCCAATGAGAACACTAAGTTGTGTGACTTCACTAGTCACAACAACAGTGACTTTATCTGCACTCCTATTGCTACACCTGCTACTTCAGCACCTTCTTATGAGATTAAACCTGCTTTGCTAAACCTTGTTATGAAAGATCAATTCTCTCGTGCTAGAGATGATGTTGCTTTGCATTTAAATAATTTTATTGAGCTTTGTGATATGCAAAAGTACAAAGAATTAGATGGTGAAATTGTTAAGCTTAAGCTTTTTTCCTTTCTCTTTGAGGGAAGAAGCTAAAATCTGGTTTCAATCCTTGCCTAGGAATAGCATAGATTCTTGGGATAAGTGCAAGGATGCTTTTATCGGGAAGTACTATCCCCCTGCTAAAATTATTCAATTGAGGAGTAACATTATGAATTTCAGGCAATTGGATAATGAACACGTTGCCCAGGCATGGGAACGTATGAAGACGCTTGTCAAGAACTGCCCTACACATGGACTGGCTACCTGGATGGTTATCCAGACCTTTTATGCAAGCTTGAACTTTACCTCGCGGAACCTGTTAGATTCGGCCGCGGGAGGAACTTTTATGTCAACCACACTTGGTGCTGCCACAAAGCTACTTGACGAGATGATGCTGAACTACTCTCAGTGGCACACCGAAAGATCTCCAACTGGTAAGAAGGTAAATTATGTCGAGGAGATCTCCTCTCTAAATGAAAAGGTTGACCTTATCATGTCTCTACTTACCAAGCAGTCTCCTATTTATCCTCAAAATGTTCCTTTAAATTCTTTGATTGCTCAGGATCAAGTAGATGTGAACTTTATCTCTAGAAACAACTTCAACAATAATGCTTATAGGGGCAACTTTTCTAGTAATCCTAGACTTTTCCCATCCAAAAACTATGGGAACAACAACACTTATCCTAGCAACAAGAGCCCCACCTCTGAACTAGAGAGTATGCTTAGAGACTTTATCACTACCCAAAAAGCCTTCAACAAGAATGTCGAAGAAAAACTAGCTAAATTAGATAATCTTTGTTTGAAGGTGGATAACTTAGCCCTTGATGTTGAGATGTTAAAAATCAGAACCTCTCCCCTTGAGGAGAGTAAGGTCACTCCTATTAATGCTATCCAGTTACAAATCAATGAAAATATTAGGATGATGGCTAAACTTAAAGAAAGATGGGCTAGAGAAAAAGAGGAAGATGATAGAATTAAGAGCCTTCCTACCTACCACACAGTAGCTACTATCCAAGTAGTTGAAGATGTCCAAACTGTTAGCACCCATCACACCCCTAGTCCCACTGGACCTATCAATGGTGATGCTACCACCTCAACCATAAATGAAGAAACCTCTATGAACATAGAGGCTTTCAAACAAGTGAGCCTATTTGATATCACTACCTCCTTGATAGATAGTAGTGACTTAGACTTTGACAACTTCACTTTATCTGAAGTTATTGGTTTCCTACACAAGATGTCTAGAGACCCCCACACTAGCACACTTAATCTTGCCTTCACAGAGCATATCACCAATGCTCTAATCAAAGTTAGGGAGGAGAAGCTTAGACTAGAAGCCTCCATACCTAGAAAGCTAGAAGATAGTTGGGATCCTATGATAAAAATCAAATTGAATAACTTCTCTTGTTATGCTCTTTGTGATGTTGGAGAAAGTACCTCTGATATGCCCAAAAGAATGTATGATATGCTTGAATTGAAACCTTTTGATCCTTGTTCTTTTGGTGTTCGTCTTGTTGATTCTTCCGTAAAGAAACCTTTGGGGAAGATCGACGATTTTCTTATCATTGTCAATGACAATTATGTTCCCGTTGATTTTACTATTATGGACATTGAATGTGAACCTTCTTGTCCAATTATTTTGGGACGTCCTTTTCTTCGCACAGTTGGTGTTGTTATTGACATGAAAGAGGGGAATATCAAATTCCAATTCCCTCTCAAGAAAGGGCTGGAACATTTCCCTAGGAAAATTATTAAGTTACCTTTTGAGTCTGTCACACGGGCTAGTTATTTTCATGAAAAGACTTGATCTTTTGCATTAAGCCTAGCTAATGGCTTTAAAGAAGCGCTTTCGGGAGGCAACCCGCAACGAATTTAGGTTTTTATTTTTGCTTTTCTTCTGTTTTTAGTGGTCTTGATGATTTTTACTACTGTAGCAACATCATTTTATCTTTACTTTTCAAGCTTTGTGCCTTTTATAGCCTCATACGACAAGGGAAGTGAAAGTTGTGACATGCTGTCCAGAAAACAGATTCTGTCCTCGTGACTAGAAAAATCAGAGAAAAATCCCAGTTCATCTTTTTGAGCTGAAATTTTTACACAGCGTGCTCCATACAATTAAGAAACTTGCGTATGTTCTGAGTTTTTTATTTGAGTTTCAGAAGTATCCCTACAAAATTCTTTTCTATCTGTTGTTCTGTTTTTCACAGATTCTGCGACGTTTTGTCTCTCCTTACTTTTGCAAACCTTAAGCTTGCTTTTTCTTTGCAAAAACTTTTTGGCAATCTTGAGAAACAGTATCTCTTCAAGATTATCTTTATTTCCAGTGGAGAAAAAAATTATTTTATAAGGGTACTAACCACTCTAATCAGTCTACAATGAGTTAGGTATGAAGGAAGTTTTCAAGTGCGCGATGGAAGATGATGAAAGAAGATCTTGGAGTGTCAAACGCTCAAGCTTGGGGATGCCCATGTGCACCCCCAATAAATATTCAAGGAGACTCAAGCGTTTAAGCTTGGGGATACCCCCGTGCATCCCCTTCTTCATCAACAATTATCAGTTCGTCTCTCGTTGCACTATATTTTTATCACTTCATGGGTTATGTGCTATACTTGGAGCGTCTCGCTCTTTACTTTTCTAGGTTTGTTTTTGCTTTGTTTTCTGTGGTAACAAGTTAGATCCCAGCTTACTTACTCTTTTGTGTGGGAGAGATACACGCTCTGCTTGAACTAGAACTCCTCATAGGATTTGCATGCTTACTCTTTCAGCTGTGAGTTGTTCTTTTTCTTTTCTTATCTGCTGCTCTGTTTAGTTGTAGTGCTTTAGTTTTTCTAGAGCTTTTCTTTTGTTTTAGGTTGAACTTTCTATAGGTTGCATGTTTTATCTTGTTAGAGAGTTTGCCTGTTGCACTGAGTTTTGTGTCTTGACTAGAAGTAGGTAGTTGAAGTTGATGTTCTCTTTGTAGTAGTAACTTGCAAAAGTTTTGAGGTATTGACTAGAGTAATGTTTGAACTTTTGGTGTCAAGAGCTCGAGCCTATTAGTGATAGATGTCGTATTTTGGGAAATCCGTGTGTTTTTCGAAAACCAAAAACCCCTGTTGAGAACTCTAGCTACTAGATGGATCACTAACCTCTGGAGGGTTCGAATATTAGAGTACACTCACGTACCATGAGTCGAGGATGCGCAAGGATAACCAAACCCCTCATACACTCCTCCTCGGGGTACTTGTCTCTTTGTGAACCTCCTGATTAGATTGAGAGTTACCGATAATAAGTGCATGAGTTCTTCGGACTAATGTGAGTATTCAAAAGTTGACACTTCCACCCACCTATACTTTTTCTAGCCTCTTCGGTACCGTGCATTGCCCTTTCTCATCTTGAGAGTTGGCGCATACTTCGCCGGTGCATCCAAACCCTTGGCACGATACGCTCTGTCATCATAAACCTCCTTATATCTTTCCTCAAAACAGCCACCATACCTACCTACAAGGCATTTCCATAGCCTTTCCGAGATACATTGCCATGCAACATCCATCTTCTCATGACTTGATCTTCACGTCATACATTTGCATCATGATAGTTATATCTTCTTTATGTGAGTACCTTTGTAAAGTGTGAAAGATCTCCTATATTCTTGTAAAATATAGAGTGTTGCCCCTAAAGTGAGGAAAAGATCCCAAAGAGGAAAAAAAATCAAAAGATCCCAAAGAGGACAAATGAGAGTTAAATAGAAAGAGCCATTGAGGCCACCAAAAAAGAAAAAAAAGAAAAAAAGAGAAAAAGAAATAAAAAGAGAGAAGGGGGGCACACTACTATTCCTTTTGAGAGATCCACACTAGTACTTCATCCTCTATCTCTTGTACTCCGTAGAAATCATCATCATGCATATAGCTATGTGGGGACCTTCACACTATAGAACTTGGCTTGTATATTCCAATGATGAGCCTCCTCAAACAAGCTCTAGGTCTTCTTGAGCAAGCAAGTTAGATGCACCCCCACTAGTTACATTGGAGAGCTTTTAGCTCACATGTGCATTCGTTGCATGGAAATCCCTACTCCTCACATCATATCTATCATATGGCCTTCTCTCGCCTATGATTGTCCTCATTTATGTGAGCCTTTCACACCTTTTTGTCTTCCTCCTCCACCGTCTTTATGTTTCTCCTTTTAGGTGTCAACTTTCTTGCTCACGCTCATCCATTGCATGAGTGCTCAAAATATCGAAAGAGAGTGGATCAGATTGACTTGTGCCTGACTAGTGGTCTGGGGACGAGTCAAGATAAGAATCCAAAGGAGACTAAGTGTGAAACTTTAGTAGATAGTTTTCTCAGCAATTACTTTTTTCTCTCGTATTTCCCTATCCCCTGCTTGCACGCAAACACCATCTGGAGACATTCGAGTCACGGACAGCGAGAGCTCTTGCACCTTTTGTTCTTTTGTTGCTTGTGTCAATGCTAATATAGACTCTTGCTTGTTAAGACTTGAATTGAATTGCATGCTTTGATTGCTTTACTTAAAAGTCCTTTTATGGTTGTGTGGCATGCCACCACAGAAATTATGCTTGTTATCATTTACCTACTCGAGGACGAACATGAATTAAGCTTGGGGATGTTGATACGTCCCAAACGTATCTATAATTTCTGCTTGCTCCATGCATGTTTTGTGTGACTTTGCCATGTTTTGCTTGAACTTTCATACACTTTTGAGCATATTTGGACTAATCTATTAACCCAGTGCGCCCAGCTACCAGTTGTTGTTTTCTGCTGTTTTTGTATTTCAGGTTTTCCGACCATTAAAAGTGCTCCAAAAAATCCGGAAAAATCAGATAAAAAATCAGCGACACGGAAGCTTTCGGAAACACCAAAGGAGCGGAGGTGGGCCACTACCAGGAGGCCAGGAGGGTCCCTGGTGCGGCCCCACCCTAGGCCGCGCCAGGAGGCCTCCTGGCTGCCTGGTGGGTCCCCTCGACACCCCCCTTCGCCTATATTTACCCCTCGGGGTGGAAACCCCTAATAAGGACTCCTCTTTCGCGATCTCGCCTCTGTACCGCCGCCACCGCCGTTTCAAGATCGGGGCTGCCTGGAGAAGCTGCTCCGGCACCCTGCCGGGAGAAGCTACCCCCTCCGGGAGACCATCCATAGCCATGGACGCCTTCCGTATGTACCGTGAGTAGTTTCCCTTGGACCATGGGTTCGTGACCAGTAGCTATGTGATCTATCTCTCCCTTCTTTGTGACTCCACTTTCGAGACCTCGTGAGCTGCCTCACATGATCGAGGCACCTTTGTAATCTTCTGCTGTTGCTATGCTGAGTTTGTTGGGATCTGATGGATTATGAGACTATGTTCAGATTGTGATGAGTAATATATTTGGTTCTTCTCTTTTATATTTTGTTCTTGAGTAAATTCTTGCATGTTCTCCGTTGCCGTGTTGTACTTTGGCCAAGTGATTTATTGCAACTCCAAGAAGGAGCGTTATGTTTGATTGTGGGTTCAGCCCCTTGATGTCTAGCTTGAGTGACAGAAACATGAGACTAGGGGATGTGTTGTTGCCACCAGGGATAAAACAATGGTGCTTGTATCCGCGGATGCAAGGATTGTTTACTTTACGCAAAGTTCTTTTAATGCAGTTGTATGTTGCTTTGGATTTACACTTTGGGTGGGATTCGCAACTTAATACCTGTGAGATGTTCTGGATAGATATCTCAAGGTGGATGATTCGTAGTAGATGCAGATGGATTTCGGTCTACTCTCTTGGCGTACTGCCCATTGCTTTTGATCCCTTCCTTTCTTTGCAGCATAGTTAGCATTGTGGTGCCTTCATAATCCTGTCAATTGCCCAACTGTGATTTGCTTACCTCGCTGGCACTTTTATCGTCTTTTGGGAGAGAGACATCACTAGTGAAAATCATGTGACCTTGGTCCATCTTCGTATCATTGTTTACACCCTCAATTTACTTTCAGTTGCCACTATCATTATCTCTTGCGTTGATTCTTTGTAAACGGCAAGGACGGAGGAATTGACAACTCCTTTGTACTCGTTGGGAGCAAAGTTATTTGTATCTGTGTGCAGGTCCAGGTGAAGTTAGCAACCTCGGCGCCATTTTTCATTTTACCACCTTCTTGTATCCTTCGGAGTCCTACGGGAGACAAACCTTGGTATCTTTGCCAAGGGAAAACTTGCCGCTGCACTATATCTCACCTTGCACTTGGGGTAATCAACGAGGGCTTGAAGAGTATTAACACTCTCTTGCCATCAATCACTCATGAAAATATTCTTCTAACCCATGTCCACTAGACCGCTGTCACCATGATCTCGGGGATTATATTAGATAGGATCAAGTGAGTACATCAAATCCAATACATAGAAGAAGGGTAAACATCATGGATCACCCTAGATTAACATAGCCTACGATCACAACAAAGATCACATCATGGGAGAGAGAGAGAAACCACATAGATCAAGATAGCCTTAGCCCCGAGGGGGAACTACTCACACATGGACATGGTGAGAGAGAGAGAGTTGTTGATGGAGAGGTGCGGCCCGGAGGAGATGAAGAAGACGGCGACGACGGCGGCGGCGCCCATGGCCACGGCGGTGGCCACGGCCCTTGGACCCTTCTTCTTCCTTGGAGATGGTGCTTCTGTGTAGATTGATCTCCCCCTCAAGACGGCTGCCAAGGGGGAGGAAATTTCGTGGTGCCCTTTGACCTAGGTTTCCTCTCTTTATATAGACTCTCGGATTCCCGTCATCCAGATTACTTCTTCGGTATTTCGGGCCTGCAGGGAGCATCCGAACTCCGATTGGGCCGAATTTTATGTCTAGATCCACCGGAAAAAAAATTCCCTACAACTTTTTAGTTTTAAGTTTTTCCGTTCAAGGCTGTATTCTAGCGTTTCCGAGGCGATCTTTAAAACCTGTCTGGTGGGGACATATTTCAGGAAAGTTCGAATCCAACTCTTACAAGGCTTCTTTTTGTGATTTTTCCTTTATCCAAGTAATTTCTCCACATAAAGTAGAAAAACAAGAACTTGTGCACTCTTGCAACCATTAATAGGTTAGTTTAAAAATATGTTATAAAAAGATATGAAAGTGTATCAAAAGCATAGCAATATCACACAAAACATGCATGGAGCAAGCAGAAATTATAGATACGTTTGGGACGTATCAAGCGTTACAACCAGCAAGCCTACCGCCGTCGCGCGCGGCCTAGAGCACACTGCTTCAGCTGCCCCAACCACGTCGGCATCGCCTCGGCCTCTTCATCGAGCTTCGTTGTGCACAAGGCGCTCGGTCAATTTGCCCGACACGTTTGAGGTACGAATTCGACCATGGCCGATAGTGCAAATGATTTTTTTAACAAAAATTTCGTCGAGTCATAATCTTCCGAGTAATCATCCGATGATGACCGATGTTTTGGCTGCTACACTCTCGTTAACGATAACATTTTGAGGCAGCTGTCAAAGTTCAAAGGTTTGATGCCGGGGGATGTGGAATATCATGGTCTTTGGATTTGGTACTCTTTTTTTTTGACATGGCAGGTTCTCTCAATGACATCAAAAAGTGCGTCAGCGCTCTCTTGTGTTTGCAAGGCTTGCGAAAGGCAATGCCCTAAGGATGAACTTTGAGGTCAACGACTACCAGTACAACAAAGGATACTACCTAGCGGACTGTATCTATCCTAACTGGTCAATGTTTGTGAAGATAATCCCCAACCCCCAAGGAGAGAAGAGAGCAAGGTTTACCAAAAAAAACAAAAGAGTGCTAAGAAGGATGTGGAGCGTGCTTTTGATGTGCTCCAATCTCGTTGAGCTATTGTTTGGTACCCTGTAAGATGTTGAGACTTTGGGGGATGTGATGAATGCATGTATGGTCATGCATGATCATGAAGGACGAGCATGATGATAGTATTTTTTATCAGGGGTGGGATTGAATTACCAGGGTGACAATGTTATGCCTCAAGTAGGAGCGACATCATATACACGGTTCCTCTAATTTCATCATGATATGCGTGATCGGGTAATGATTTAATTAAACATATATGAACTCACATAGGAAATAAGTAATGGTTTATAAAACTATATGTGCGATCATATGTGGATAGGGATCCGTTTGGCGATTCAAATGAACAAAAGGAGAATCAAATTTGAAACCGTTTGGATCGTCTCCTTGAAGTTGCCCTTAGTGTTCCTGTCTTTTCTCGGAGTAACGTCTCTACAGGTTAGTCGTGCAAGGTGGATACAACACAGAGATAGGTCCACACAACTGGTTCGGTTGTTGCTGATATCAAATCCCTGGTTGTCTAGTTTTACCTTAATTTTCTTGTTCACGTTTTTTAAGGTGTTTTTCTTTGTTCATGTTAGCTATAGTTCTAATGAGGTTGCTTATGTATTGGCTAGATCAGGTGCTCGTTGCTCTAATGAGGTTGCTTATGTATTGGCTAGATCAGGTGCTCGTTGCTCTATCTACCGGCGGTGCATCCCTGGTTCCCGGAGCTTGTAAACACTGGGCTGTTTTGTGGATAGTATGAGCCTGCAAAAAGAACCTCCCATGAAAACCTTATTTCTATTTACTCTACCAACTACTTCACCATGATTGCGCTACACTGATATATATGTTAACTGCTAAACACTCCTTGATAATAGCAGACGATGTCGCTCAGGCAAAGTAACCATAGTATGATAAAATCCCAGTAGTCTAGCTCACAGCAACTTAAAATTCTGCACAGTGCCATAACTCAGCATTACCAGCAACAAATAAATCAAATGTTCTAATTATAAAGGCGGAGGATTCGCTATCAAGGATCATTCTCAGTCAGTCATCATAAGGCTAATGTCACACGGGAGACTCATCAAAATTCTACTAGTAACACAGGTATCGCACGAATGCCAACACCATCATGAAAGCTTGCTCATGAAAAATTAGGTTGTGAGGGCATCGATTGAGAGCGGGTTTTCTGGAGGGTCAAGTTGGGAGGAGCAGGCCTCTGCAGTCATTGTTTGCTTCGTTTCATTCCACCATTACTGAAGGGGGAAGCGCCGCCTTGATGCGGGCTTGGATGCGGACTTGGATGTGGGCTTAGACGAGGACTCTCCTCCCGAAGCGGTGAGTTCAACATGGCAAGTTCGCGGAGCTGCTGTCTCTTGTAGTAGTCTTGCGATTCATCCTAACAAAATATCAAAGAGACAAGATTCAGAAAGACTCAAGGACAATAACTTCATTCTGCATGCCTATCTGAAAACAAGCTTTCATTACTTTTGTTCATTATTGTGCACTAGCAAAACCACTGGTTTAGCTTTAGTGGGTGAATACTTAGTACTGCTCTAGGACAAACATGTTACAACATAGGAGCTGTGATAGGAAAATAAACTAGTGAGAAATGAAGCGGGGAAACTACAATCAAGTGAAGAACCAGTTCATTACTCCATTGCAGCAAATACTAATATCTATTCTAAAAAAAACTAATATCTGGAGGATTCATATTAAGATGGTTCAACTTGTTACTTTGTAAAATGGTTATGGAATATAATTTAATAAATAATAATGACAGAAAAGCAATAAAAGGTAGTTCAGAAACGCACGCGTACCACTGGTTTCAACAGCTCTTCTAGGATCTCTTGTGCTTTTGCAAGTCTTGCATCAATGACATTGGCAGGCAACTCTGCTTCAATCAAGATATGCAGGGGATCATCCAAGTGTTCATAACCAGGTCTTCCCTTCAGCTGTTCCTCCTTCAAAAAATGAAAACAATGACAGATGAGCATTGCAGGCTTGCTGACCACAATAAGAAGATCAGTACATAACTGCAAGTTGCCTACTATGAAAATACAACTTTATAATAGTGATGTAGTGAATTTCAGATATGTAAGTTGTATACACAGCAAAATATGTATATATCTGCCAGGTTCAAGAGTGAGGTTCCATACAAGAATCTTGTTTACCTTCCCAGGATCTTTAATTGAGCCCTTCCCTCTGATAAAAACACGGCAACCTGTAGAGGCCTCAATCCTCTTCAACGAGTTTCCCCTTGGCCCAAGAAGACGGCCAATAAAATTGAACTGAACAAGTATGGCAAGCAGAGTAAATAACGGTTCCATACTAGTAAACATTGCAAGTATGAAAATAATAACGTACATTAGGGAAAGTATCTGTTGGTATCTCCAACCGCAAAATCTTCTTGACAATGTATGAAGAGGGGCTTTGTGGTGCTCCTTGCCAACCCACAGGTCCTTGAGGAAAACCTAACCTCTGATCAACAACACAATTGTAAGGCTTCGCACATGCACATCTTGAACATAATAGTCATAGCATAAAAACTCTGTGTGGTTTAACCAGTTGCAAATATGTAGGACAAACATAACTACAGATTTAAATTTTATTATGTTCGAATCAATCAAGTTTTTTAATGCTTCCCAGAAAGATAAAAGATCTAATTAAACATAACGATCCTAAACTTCAATTGTCCTTTTCTTCATAACAAATCCACTGAATTTGTGTATTTCAAGTTCATCAAGGAATAAAACATGCATAGCTAGTAGGCTAATAGTATCAAGACACAATGATATGCATTGCTTCTTTGTGGAAGAGCATATTATGACTTCTAAAACAGGGACAATCAATGAAGAAATCAGCTTGATTTCCGTTTACATTCTTCCATAGCAAACCTATATATCCAGAATTTACAAAAGACTGACACAATATTTGTTATAGGGACACCTACTTATTTATTTACGTTCATTGCATTAACGATAATATCAAGAATTTATCTTGTTTGTAAGTTTATCACATTGATCAGCACAAAATTACCTACACCTAATTATCCGCTTGGTGTGCATTTCAAAAGAAAAGACTTGCCAATTGAGCGAGCATTTATAGCAGCGGGTAAGGAGGAACAGAGCAAAAGGAACCTGTATACAGTATGCTTTAAGCTCACTGCAACTTCGTTAGAAAGTGAGCTGAGCTCAAACCAGAAGATGATAATATCATATCGAAACAGAAATTTCAGGTAGCAATTCTAAATCAACTCAGCTTACAGCTCGGAGCTCTGTCTCCATGGGCCATGGCAGGTATGCAACTAAGAGAGATGGGCTTATGTTAAGGGTGAGATTGCGTTCCTAAGAATACCATGCGATCAAATGTGATGGTGAGGATGCAACTTATCACATACGGAGTACATACTATCATCAAATGGAATGATACACGAGTATGCAATTAAGATGCACAAAGTAGGATGCGACCTTCACAACACCAAGAGACGATCTTGTGTATCAATCTTTTTTCTTTTACAGATTACCAGCTTAATGGATGCTGTCAGATATGATGGATGACTGAATATGCCACCTTCATGTCAGGTAAGTAGCTGAATTACCTCTGGATGCCCCCCATTCCAGGGGCCAAAACCATTTCCACAGAAATTAGGCATTGGGGGCGACGGATGATGCATCTGGTTTGGGCTCGCCATCGGCGGCAACCTCTCAAAGTCCCCACCATGGTGGTGCTTAAGCAGGCAGGACACCCGCATTATCTCTGGCAGCACGAGTACAACAGCAAACATCAACACGCAGGATTAGCACGAAAACGTACATGAAAAACTTGCTGCCGCGGAAGAATCGTATGAATCAAGCTACAAACAACATGCTTTCAAGACCTACGTACGACGCACACAAAAAAGACTGCGCCTTTGGGGCCAGCCAAAACAGAGTCCGGCGAGCAAGTAAGGCGTCAACGAGAGAGAAAGAAGAGCAATCAGGCGACGGCGCATCAGCAAGGACGGATTCCAATCTAATCCGAGAATGCCAGACGGGGCGGCGGCGGGGCGGGAAGCGAATCGAGGCTCTCACCTTGGCCCAGGAGCTTGCTGCAGATTGGAAGCACCTGCGTGAACGGGCCCAGCTTCTGGTGCTCCTGCAAGAGCTCCGTCAAGTACTGGCTGCGGGCATCCAATCCGACGCCATCCAATCCGACGAGGCAGGCGGAAAAAAACAGAGGCAAACCAATTCAGCGACGAGCAAAGGCGGGGCAAGGGGCAATCTTTGAACGAAGGAAACGAGACCCGATCTCAAAGCGGGCGGGCGTGCGTGCGTCGTGACGTCCTTACCTGCCTACGTCCGGCGGGCCGGCGGGGAGGCGGACCTGCGGCGACATGGCCCTCCCGGGGGAGAAGCAGGCGTCGGCGCCGTGCAGGCCGTCCATGGCGGCGGCCAGGGCCAGGCGGCAATCGTGAGGGAGAGGCAACCGAACGGGAAGGAAGATGAGGAGGAAGGGAGGCGGAGAGGAGAAGAGGAGAGGAGGCGATGAGGGAGGAGTTTGTGTGTTTTTTCGCCTCGTATTCCCTTTTTCTTTTCTGGGTACGGTGGCGATGCCCCTTTTTTTGGAAAATCTCGGCAAAACCCTGCGACGTCCGGTCCGACGGGCTCGCTCTCCGCCGCCGCTACGCTAGGGTTTATAACCATAACCATAACCTCCTGACTGACACACACCCACCCCGCCGCCGGATACGCACCGGCCTACTACTTGCCATTCTCTGCATTGCCCTGCCCTGCCCTCCCCTGTATTTTTTCTCTTTTACTCCTACCAAGGGGGTATCCACCATGCATGCCAGGTCCTCCATATCTTCTGTGAATAAATGGCATTCAGGCATGTCCTGATATTGTTGTGCACATGAAGCTTTTGCTGTGAATCAATGTGCTTCATTATTATATTTTGTAATAATAGTAAGTATTGAGCTTATTATAGAAAAGTATTATGCAATGCTCCTCTGTTTTTGCTGCATGCAAAAATCACCACTTACCAACTATGACTAGAAAGGTTTATTACTTTTGTATTTTGGAAAAATATATACATGATGTTCCCCATGTGGAAAAGAGGGAAAAAATCGGTGGCATTAGTGTTCGGGTGGTTGGCGAGTGGTAGAAACAAAGTTTTTGTCACGATTGATGGTCGCGATGGGGTGATCTCGTTTTCCGAGAACTGGCGGTGGCTACAGACGCTTGTTGCGTCACGCTGCACTACCGATATCTGACTCTATCTGAACAGGAGCTTTATCTTCATATGGTCAGATCTTTTTTTAGGCACGTGCACCCTAGAGTTGACGATGTATAATAACGACATATATCTTTCGACGCACACCACGTATTCAAGATAGGATAGCATCATATCGCTAGGGTAGATGGTAACTAGTGACGTATTTAGGCCACACTAGATAGTTTGGATATGATGTGCTTGTAGCAAACTGATTCGTGCTTCACTATTTTGTGATAGGAATAATTATTTTTAATAGGGATAGCTCAATCTGTTATTTTTATCTCTAAATGGCATGAGTATTACATGAGGGGATCATATGTTGATGACTTGGTAACAGTGTTGAGTTGGTTTACAATATTGGTGGAAACTAACCTATACGTTGTATTCCTCATGTGTATAGCAATGGCACGTACTAGAAACGAGTGTGTTAGACATGATATAGTGGTATCATGTTAGCATGACTTGCACATTTACAACTTTGTGTCATGTCACATAGTGAAAATATGGTGGTCACATGTTGCTAAAGTACGCTACATATCCATAGTGTCCTAATATATATTTGGTGCTAAATTTGATGTATAGATGGGTATTTACTTGCCTCGTGTTTCCATAGCATATAAGTGATTATATGGGTTAGATCGAAGGAAAGGAGAGTGTGTGGTTGGTGATCTCGTCAGCTAACAGGAGACAGGGATTTACCCAGGTTCAGGGCCCTCGATCAGTAAAACCCCTACTTCCTTCTCGATGTATTACATGATGGAGGCGATTACAATGGTGGTTCCGGCGAGATTGCTCGGGACAGAGGTGTTGCGAGATGTATTGGATGATCTAGACGTTCCTTCTCCCAGCCTTTATATACTACTCCCTCCGTCCCATAATGTAGTAACGTTTTTTGAGCTAGTTTAGCTCAAAAAACGTTACTATATTATGGGACGGAGGGAGTAGGCTTGGTCTCAAGGAGTCCGTCTAGGTTTACAAAGAGGTTTCCTATTCTACATAGTCTTGCATTCCAAGTCTTGGACTCCATGTAGGCGCAGTCGTCGGTGCCTCGGTTGGGCTTGGCAGGTTGATACTGGGCCTTCCGAGGCTTCTAGTGGACCATCGGTCTTGACACGCACCGGGTACCCTCACGGAGGGGAGTCATGGGAGTATCCCCTCGTCAAGAAGGTATGAATTGCAACCAATTATAAATACCTACACACTCAAATACAAGACATGGCTTGGTGATGGTATGATTTAACGCCCCCTCGTTGGTTACCCAAAGTGGAAGGTTGAGATGTAGATAGCAGCAATTTCCCTTAGCGAAGATGCTAAGGTTGAGTATCGAACCAGTAGGACTCCAACAGATACAAGAAGGTGGTGAAGTGAACAATGGCGCCGTTCACAACTCAGGGTTGCTTACTTCACCTGGACCTGCACACATAGCAAATAACTTTGCTTCCCAACGAGTACAGAGGAGTTGTTAATTCCTCCGGCCTTGTCGTTTACAAAGGATAAAACGCACAGGATAATAATGATAGTGATAGCAACGGAAAAGTAAATAAAGCAGTAAATAATAGCGGGTGTAAACAGTATTGAAAATATGGATCGGGGTCCTATGATGTTCACTAGTGATGTCTCTCTCCCAAAAGACGATAAAATAGCCATGCGAGGTAAACAAATTACAGCTGGGCAATTGACAGGATTATGTGCGCAAACCAATGCTAATTATGCTACAAAGAAAGGAAGAGGCTCAAAAGCTTGGGAGGTACGCCAAATCAAGTAGACCGAAATCCATCTGCATCTACCTACTAATCATCCACCTTGAGATATCTATCCAGAACATCTCGCTGGTATTAAGTTGCGAATCCCACCCAAAGTGTAAACTCAAAGCAACGGACAACTGCATTAAAGAACTTTGCGTAAAGTAAACAATCCTTGCACCCGCAAGTACAAGCACCGTTGTTTTCTTCCTTGTGGAAACAACACATCCCCTAGACTCATGTTTCTGTCACTCGAGCTAGTCATCGGGGGGCATGAACCCACAATCATGCATAACGCTCCCTCTTGGAGTCACTACCTACTACTTGGCCAAAGCAATAAACAGCAACGGAGAACGTGCAAGAATTACTCTAGAACATAAATAGAAAAGAGGAGAATCAAATATATTACTCGAACACAATCTGAACATAATCTCATAATCCATCGGATCCCAGCAAACTCAGCATAGCAACAACAGAAATATTACATATGTGTCTCGATCATGTAGGGCAGCTTACGAGGTCTAATCCATGAAGAACAAAGAGGGGAGGAGAACATCACATAGATACTGATCATAGACTGATGGTCCAAGGTGGACTACTCACGGTTCATCCGGGAAGCATCCATGGTGGTGGAGAAGCTCCCGGAGGTGGTTCCTCCCTCCGACAGGGTGCTGGGAAGAGGTCTTCTGGTGTTCCCGATCTTGGAAGCGCGGAGGCGGCGGAACAGAGGAGAGATCGCGAAAAAGGGTTCCCGTCACGGGGGTTTCACGTTACGAGGAATATATGGGCGAAGGGGGGCAGCCAGGGGGGGCACCAGGGGTCCAGGCGCCCCCCTAGCGCGGCCCCACCCTAGGGCGCGCCGGGAGGGCGTTTGGGGCCCTGGTGGGTCCCCTCTGCCCCCCCCCCTCGGTGTTTCTCGAAGCTTCCGTATCGCTGATTTTTTTTTTGGATTTTTCCTGAATTTTTGGAGCACTTTTAATATGGGGGAAACCTGAAAAAGAAAAACAGCAGAAAACAGGAACTGGCACTGGGGTGCACTGAGTTAATAGGTTAGTGATGTCTACACACGCTTCTATTCTTGTAGACTATGTTGGGCCTCCAAGCGCAGAGGTTTGTAGGACAGCAGCAATTTCCCTCAAGTGGATGACCTAAGGTTTATCGAACTCAGGGAAGTAGAGGTTGAAGATGATCTCTCTCAAGCAACCCTGCAATTAAGATACAAGAAGTCTCTTGTGTCCCCAACACACCTAATATTACTAGGAGTTGTATAGGTGCACTAGTTCGGCGAAGAGATGGTAAAATATGGGTGATAGGTGTGATAAAACGAAGTAATATAAATCTGTAATAAAAAGTGCAGCAAAGAAACAAGTAACAAAAGTGAGTGCAAACGGTGTAACAATGATGGAAACAAGGCCTAGGCTTCATACTTTCACTAGTGGCAACTCCCAACAACATTAGCATACTCTAATCACATGATATTTCCCATAAAACATGCAATGGAGACGTACTCGGAGGTCATTCCTTTGTGGTCAAGAGAGGACGAGAATTGTGTAGGGCTACAAAAACACACACCTCAGAGTTCGTTGTTCTCAATCTATGGATTTCCCAATGGCACCGCGGCCATCCAAAGAGAGTACCACAATCACCACAACATATCTAAAGGATAGTCAAAGACAAGCACCAAGAGACTCTCAATCTTCAATCCACACACAAAAGAGGAAATCACTCATGATAATATTCTTCTAACCCATGTCCAATAGACCGATGTCACCTTGGTCTCGGAGATTATACTAGATAAGATCAATTGAGTACATCAATCCAATACATAGAGGAAGGGGAAATATCATGGGATCACCCTAGATTAACATAGCCTATGATCACAACAAAGATCACATCATGGGAGAGAGAGAAAACACATAGATCAAGATATAAGCCATAGCCCTGAGGGGAACTACTCACACATGGACATGGCGAGAGGGAGAGTTGTTGATGGAGAGGTGCAGCCCGGAGGAGATGAAGGACACGGCGACGGCGGCGGCGGCGGCCACGGCCACGGCCACGGCCCTTGGGGGCAGCGGCCCTTGGCCCCCTATTCTTCCTTGGAGATGGTGCTGCTGTGGAGATTGATCTCCCCCTCAAGACGGCTGCCAAGGGGGAGAAATTTTCGTGGTACCCTTTGACCTAGGTTTCCTCTACTCTCGGATTCCCGTCATCCAGATTACGTCTTCTGTATTTCAGGGTTTCTGGAAGCACCCGAACTCCGATTGGGCCGAATTTTATGTCTAAATCCACCAGAAAAAAATTCCCTACAACTTTGTAGTCTTAAGGTTTTTCCGTTTGAGGCCGTCTTCTAGCGTTACCGAGGCGATCTTTAAAACCTGTCTGGTGGGGACAGATTTCGGGAGAGTTAAAGTCCAACTCCTACAAGGCTCCTTTTTGTGATTTTTCCTTTATCCAAGTAATTCCTACACATAAAGTACAAAACCAAGAACTTGTGCACTCTTGCAACCATTAATAGGTAGTTCCAAAATATGTTATAAAGATATATGAAAGTATATAAAAAACATAGCAATATCACACAAAACATGCATTGAGCAAGCAGAAATTATAGATACGTTTGGAACGTATCAACATCCCCAAGCTTAATTCCTGCTCGTCCTCGAGTAGGTAAATGATAATAAGCATAATTTCTGTGGTGACATGCCACACAACCATATAAGGACTTTTAAGTAAAGCAATCAAAGCATGCAATTCAATTCAAGTCTTAACAAGCAAGAGTCTATATTACCATTGACACAAGCAACAAAAGAACAAAAGGTGCAAGAGCTCTCGCTGTCCGTGACTCGAATGTCTCCAGATGGTGTTTGCGTGCAAGCAGGGGACTGGAAAAAAGAGAGAAAAAAGGTTGTTGAGAACAACTATCTACTAAAGTTTCACACTTAGTCTCCTTTGGATTCTTATCTTGACTCGTTCCCAAACCACTAGCCAGGTACAAGTCAAACTGATCCACTCCCTTTCGATATTTTGAGCACTCATGCAATGGATGAGCGTGAGCAAGAAAGTTGACACCTAAAAGGCGAAACAGAAAGAAGGTGGAGGAGGAAGACAAAAAGGTGTGAAAGGCTCGCATCAATGAGGAAAATCATAGGCGAGAGAAGGCCATATGATAGATATGATGTGAGGAGTAGGGATTGCCATGCAACGGATGCACATGTGAGCTAAAAGCTCTCCAAGGGAACTAGTGGTGGTGCATCTAACTTGCTTGCTCAAGAAGACCTAGAGCTCGTTTGAGGAGGCTCATCATTGGAATATACAAGCCAAGTTCTATAGTGTGAAGGTCCCCACATAGCTATATGCATGATGATGATCTCTATGGAGTACAAGGGATAGATGATGAAGTACTAGTGTGGATCTCTCAAAAAGGAACAGTAGTGTGCCCCCTTCTCTCTTTTTATTTTTTATTTTTCTCTTTTTTGTATTTTTTGGTGGCCTCAATGGCTCTTTCTATTTAACTCTCATTTGTCCTCTTTGTGATCTTTTGATTTTGTCCTCTTTGGGATCTTTTCCTCACTTTAGGGGCAACACTCTATATTTTACAAGAATATAGGAGATCTTTCCCACTTTACAAAGGTACTCACATAAAGAAGATATAACTATCATGATGCAAATGTATGCCTCTGCCAGGATAGCAGAATATGCAATGATACTAGCGCGTCATGTGGCAATGATTAGGGCAAGGCCCAACTAGCATGCGACTCATCGATCAAGCAAGTAGCATGTATGACATGAGGATCAAGTCATGAGAAGGTGGATGTTGCATGGCAATGTATCTCGGAAAGGCTATGGAAATGCCTTGTAGGTAGGTATGGTGGTTGTTTTGAGGAAAGATATAAGGAGGCTTATGATGACAGAGCGTATCGTGTCAAGGGTTTGGATGTACCGGCGAAGTATGCGCCAACTCTCAAGGTGAGAAAGGGCAATGCACGGTACCGAAGAGGCTAGAAAAAGTATAGGTGGGTGGAAGTGTCAACTTTCGAATACTCACATTAGTCCGAAGAACTCATGCACTTATTATCGGTAACTCTCAGTCTAATAAGGAGGTTCACAAAGAGACAAGTACCCCGAGGAGGAGTGTATGGGGGTTTGGTTATCCTTGCGCATCCTCGACTCATGGTACATGAGTGTACTCTAATATCCGACCCCTTAGAAGAGTAGTGATCCATCTAGTAGATAGAGTTCTCAACTAGTTTTGTAGGTTTTTGAAAATAAACACGGATTGCCCAAAATACGACACCTATCACTAATAGGCTAGAGCTCTTGACACCAAAAGTTCAAACATTACTCACATCAATACCTCAAAACTATTGCAAGTTACTCCTAAAATTAAATAGCAACCTCAATTACCTACTTTCAAGACAAGACACAACTCAGTGCAACAACCAACTCTCTTAACAAGATAAACATGAAAACTAAAGAGAGTTCCAGCAACAAACTAAACAAAAGCCAAGGCTCTTGCTAAAGACAAACTAAAGCTAAAACTAAACATGACAGTAATTACGAAAAGTTAAAGAACACACAACAGAGAAAGATATGCATGAAAAATTCTATGATGTGTTCTAGATTTTGAAAGTGGAGTGTGTTTCTCTCCCACACAAAGTAAGACGGGATCTAACTTGTTATGAATAGCAAGAAAAGCTAAAGAAAGCTAAAAATAAAACCTAAGAGCAAGACGCTCCAATCATAGCACATAACGCATGAAGTGATAAAAATATAGTGAGACGAAGGACGAACTGATGATTGTTGATGGAGAAGGGGATGCACGGGGGCTTCCCCAAGCTTAGACGTTTGAGTCTCCTTGAATATTTATTGGGGATGCATGGGGGCATCCCCAAGCTTGAGCGCTTGACACTCCTAGATCTTCTTTCATCATCTTCCATCGCACACTTGAAAACTCCCTTCATACATAACTCATCATAAGCTGATTAGAGAGGTTAATACCCTTAATAAATAATTTTTCCCTACTGGATATAAGGATATTATTTAAGAGCTAATGTTTCTCAAGATTTCCAAAAGGTTTTTGCAAAGAAAAAGCAAGCTTAAGGTTTGCAAAAGTTAGGAGAGACAAAACGTGGCAGAATCTGTGAAAAACATAACAACAGGTAGTAAAGAAATTTTTAGGGGTACTTCTGCAACTCAAATAAAAAAACTCAGAACATACGCTCGAAAGTAAATTGTATGGATCACTCTGTCAAAAAAATTCAGATCAAAAAGATGATTTTGTGATTTTAGGCTAATTTTTCCGTCCAAGGACAGAATCTTTTTTCTGGACAGCATGTCATAACTTTTGAACTTTCTTGCAATCGGAGGTTAGACTTGGCACAAAGATTGAAAATAAAGATACAATGATGTTGCTACAGTAGTAACAATCATCAAGACCACTAAAAACAGAAGTAAAAACAAAAACTAAAGATAACAAGGGTTGTCTCCCTAGAGCTCTTTCTTTATAGCCATAAAGATAGGCTTAAGATTTTAATGATGCTCTCATAGGAATAAGAGTTGAAGAACAAAAGAGAGCATGAAGAAGCAAATACCAAAAACATTTAAGCCTAACATGCTTCCTATGCAAAGGGATCTTGTAGAGAAATAACTCATGGCAGCATAAAGATATTAGCATAGGAAGCCAAAATAAGTGCAACTTCAAAACCTTCAACATAAAGAGAGGGAACTTGATATTATTGAAACTAGAATAATACCCCGCGCGTTGCAGCGGAAATTTCTATTAGAACTCTACTATGTATGAAAAAGTATAAGATGCATGAAATTAGAAATTGTCTACATTAAAAAAATCTTTTTTGTAGTGCTCGAGGTTTATGGAATGGTGTGGATACATCCCGCGCATTGCGTCGGGGGAATATCTTTTTTTTAATTGTTGTTCAAAAAAATAGAAGATGTATAAAATCTGAAGTTTTTGTATAGAAATATGCAAGATTTGACCAATCACAGTAGTAAACAAATTCAATTTAATGGTTGTATTTTTTTTGCATTTTTAAGCATGGATGGAAAATTGATGATGTGGATAACTTGCATGTATGAATATGCTAGTATTATTTATAAATTTTAGTGGATGACATGGACAATTGATTGGCTACAATAGTGGATGATGTGGATAGCTTGCATGTTGAGATAGACAACTTAAATGACACTAAGTGGGGTTTTGCTTTATAAGAGATATAGATATCTATAAGCATATGTTCCCCTCTCATAATAATTTTCAGTGGGATCATGAATAAACTCAACAATATAAGTATCACATAAAAAATTCTTATCATGATCCACAAGCATAGAAAATTTATTACTCTCCACATAAGAAAAATCCTTCTCATAAGTAATAGTGGGAGCAAACTCAAGAAAACAGCTATCACATGAATCTTTCTTATCATGATACACTTCCAAACATTTATTCTTTATATCATAAGTGTCATCACAATAATCATCATAGATAGGAGGCAAAGTATCATCAAAATAAATTTCCTCATCAAAACTTGGGGGGCTAAAAAGATCATCTTCATAAAACGTAGCATCCCCAAGCTTATAGCTTTGCATATCATTAGCATCAAAAGTATTCAAAGAAGACATGCAAATAACATTACTACTATCATGAGTGTTGTGCAAATAGTAAAGCTCCATAGGCTTTTTTATTTTCTCTTCAAACACTTCATGTCCCAACTCAAGGTAGAGCTCATAAAGCTCTCTCATAATATTTTTGTTGTTTTCCATAAAGCCTAACTAGTAAAAATAAAAACAAGAAACAAAAAGAATTAATTGCAGAATCTAAAGATATACCTTCAAGCCTTACCTCCCCGGAAACGGCGGCAGAAATAGCTTGATGTCTACGCACGGTTCTATTCTTGTAGACTATGTTGGGCCTCCAAGCGCAGAGGTTTGTAGGACAACAACAATTTCCCTCAAGTGGCTGACCTAAGGTTTATCGAACTCAGGGAAGTAGAGGTTGAAGATGGTCTCTCTCAAGCAACCCTGCAATTAAGATACAAGAAGTCTCGTGTGTCCCCAACACACCTAATACAACTAGGAGTTGTATAAGTGCACTAGTTCGGCGAAGAGATGGTAAAATATGGGTGATAGGTGTGATAAAACGAAGTAATATAAATCTGTAATAAAAAGTGCAGCAAAGAAACAAGTAACAAAAGTGAGTGCAAACGGTGTAACAATGATGGAAACAAGGCCTAGGCTTCATACTTTCACTAGTGGCAACTCCCAACAACATTAACATACTCTAATCACATGATATTTCCCATAAAACATGCAATGGAGACGTACTCGGAGGTCATTCCTTTGTGGTCAAGAGAGGACGAGAATTGTGTAGGGCTACAAAAGCACACCTCAGAGTTCGTAGTTCTCAATCTATGGATTTCCCAATGTCACCGCGGCCATCCAAAGAGAGTACCACAATCACCACAACATATCTAAAGGATAGTCAAAGACAAGCACCAAGAGACTCTCAATCTTCAATCCACACACAAAAGAGGAAATCACTCATGATAATATTCTTCTAACCCATGTCCAATAGACCGCTGTCACCTTGGTCTCGGAGATTATACTAGATAAGATCAATTGAGTACATCAATCCAATACATAGAGGAAGGGGAAATATCATGGGATCACCCTAGATTAACATAGCCTATGATCACAACAAAGATCATATCATGGGAGAGAGAGAAACCACATAGATCAAGATATAAGCCATAGCCCCGAGGGGAACTACTCACACATGGACATGGTGAGAGGGAGAGTTGCTGATGGAGAGGTGCAGCCCGGAGGAGATGAAGGAGACGGCGACGGCGGCGGCCACGGCCACGGCCCTTGGGGGCAGCGGCCCTTGGGCCCTTATTCTTCCTTGGAGATGGTGCTGCTGTGGAGATTGATCTCCCCCTCAAGACGGCTGCCAAGGGGGAGGAATTTTCGTGGTACCCTTTGACCTAGGTTTCCTCTATTCTCGGATTCCCGTCATCCAGATTACGTCTTCTGTATTTCGGGGTTTCTGGAAGCACCCGAACTCCGATTGGGCCGGATTTTATGTCTAAAGTTTTTCCCTACAACTTTGTAGTCTTAAGTTTTTCCGTTTGAGGCCGTCTTCTAGCGTTTCCGAGGCGATCTTTAAAACCTGTCTGGTGGGGACAGATTTCGGGAGAGTTAAAGTCCAACTCCTACAAGGCTCCTTTTTGTGATTTTTCCTTTATCCAAGTAATTCCTACACATAAAGTACAAAACCAAGAACTTGTGCACTCTTGCAACCATTAATAGGTAGTTCCAAAATATGTTATAAAGATATATGAAAGTATATAAAAAACATAGCAATATCACACAAAACATGCATTGAGCAAGTAGAAATTATAGATACGTTTGGAACGTATCAACATCCCCAAGCTTAATTCCTGCTCGTCCTCGAGTAGGTAAATGATAATAAGCATAATTTCTGTGGTGACATGCCACACAACCATATAAGGACTTTTAAGTAAAGCAATCAAAGCATGCAATTCAATTCAAGTCTTAACAAGCAAGAGTCTATATTACCATTGACACAAGCAACAAAAGAACAAAAGGTGCAAGAGCTCTCGCTGTCCGTGACTCGAATGTCTCCAGATGGTGTTTGCGTGCAAGCAGGGGACTGGAAAAAAGAGAGAAAAAAGGTTGTTGAGAACAACTATCTACTAAAGTTTCACACTTAGTCTCCTTTGGATTCTTATCTTGACTCGTTCCCAAACCACTAGCCAGGTACAAGTCAAACTGATCCACTCCCTTTCGATATTTTGAGCACTCATGCAATGGATGAGCGTGAGCAAGAAAGTTGACACCTAAAAGGCGAAACAGAAAGAAGGTGGAGGAGGAAGACAAAAAGGTGTGAAAGGCTCGCATCAATGAGGAAAATCATAGGCGAGAGAAGGCCATATGATAGATATGATGTGAGGAGTAGGGATTGCCATGCAACGGATGCACATGTGAGCTAAAAGCTCTCCAAGGGAACTAGTGGTGGTGCATCTAACTTGCTTGCTCAAGAAGACCTAGAGCTCGTTTGAGGAGGCTCATCATTGGAATATACAAGCCAAGTTCTATAGTGTGAAGGTCCCCACATAGCTATATGCATGATGATGATCTCTATGGAGTACAAGGGATAGATGATGAAGTACTAGTGTGGATCTCTCAAAAAGGAACAGTAGTGTGCCCCCTTCTCTCTTTTTATTTTTTATTTTTCTCTTTTTTGTATTTTTTGGTGGCCTCAATGGCTCTTTCTATTTAACTCTCATTTGTCCTCTTTGTGATCTTTTGATTTTGTCCTCTTTGGGATCTTTTCCTCACTTTAGGGGCAACACTCTATATTTTACAAGAATATAGGAGATCTTTCCCACTTTACAAAGGTACTCACATAAAGAAGATATAACTATCATGATGCAAATGTATGCCTCTGCCAGGATAGCAGAATATGCAATGATACTAGCGCGTCATGTGGCAATGATTAGGGCAAGGCCCAACTAGCATGCGACTCATCGATCAAGCAAGTAGCATGTATGACATGAGGATCAAGTCATGAGAAGGTGGATGTTGCATGGCAATGTATCTCGGAAAGGCTATGGAAATGCCTTGTAGGTAGGTATGGTGGTTGTTTTGAGGAAAGATATAAGGAGGCTTATGATGACAGAGCGTATCGTGTCAAGGGTTTGGATGTACCGGCGAAGTATGCGCCAACTCTCAAGGTGAGAAAGGGCAATGCACGGTACCGAAGAGGCTAGAAAAAGTATAGGTGGGTGGAAGTGTCAACTTTCGAATACTCACATTAGTCCGAAGAACTCATGCACTTATTATCGGTAACTCTCAGTCTAATAAGGAGGTTCACAAAGAGACAAGTACCCCGAGGAGGAGTGTATGGGGGTTTGGTTATCCTTGCGCATCCTCGACTCATGGTACATGAGTGTACTCTAATATCCGACCCCTTAGAAGAGTAGTGATCCATCTAGTAGATAGAGTTCTCAACTAGTTTTGTAGGTTTTTGAAAATAAACACGGATTGCCCAAAATACGACACCTATCACTAATAGGCTAGAGCTCTTGACACCAAAAGTTCAAACATTACTCACATCAATACCTCAAAACTATTGCAAGTTACTCCTAAAATTAAATAGCAACCTCAATTACCTACTTTCAAGACAAGACACAACTCAGTGCAACAACCAACTCTCTTAACAAGATAAACATGAAAACTAAAGAGAGTTCCAGCAACAAACTAAACAAAAGCCAAGGCTCTTGCTAAAGACAAACTAAAGCTAAAACTAAACATGACAGTAATTACGAAAAGTTAAAGAACACACAACAGAGAAAGATATGCATGAAAAATTCTATGATGTGTTCTAGATTTTGAAAGTGGAGTGTGTTTCTCTCCCACACAAAGTAAGACGGGATCTAACTTGTTATGAATAGCAAGAAAAGCTAAAGAAAGCTAAAAATAAAACCTAAGAGCAAGACGCTCCAATCATAGCACATAACGCATGAAGTGATAAAAATATAGTGAGACGAAGGACGAACTGATGATTGTTGATGGAGAAGGGGATGCACGGGGGCTTCCCCAAGCTTAGACGTTTGAGTCTCCTTGAATATTTATTGGGGATGCATGGGGGCATCCCCAAGCTTGAGCGCTTGACACTCCTAGATCTTCTTTCATCATCTTCCATCGCACACTTGAAAACTCCCTTCATACATAACTCATCATAAGCTGATTAGAGAGGTTAATACCCTTAATAAATAATTTTTCCCTACTGGATATAAGGATATTATTTAAGAGCTAATGTTTCTCAAGATTTCCAAAAGGTTTTTGCAAAGAAAAAGCAAGCTTAAGGTTTGCAAAAGTTAGGAGAGACAAAACGTGGCAGAATCTGTGAAAAACATAACAACAGGTAGTAAAGAAATTTTTAGGGGTACTTCTGCAACTCAAATAAAAAAACTCAGAACATACGCTCGAAAGTAAATTGTATGGATCACTCTGTCAAAAAAATTCAGATCAAAAAGATGATTTTGTGATTTTAGGCTAATTTTTCCGTCCAAGGACAGAATCTTTTTTCTGGACAGCATGTCATAACTTTTGAACTTTCTTGCAATCGGAGGTTAGAGTTGGCACAAAGATTGAAAATAAAGATACAATGATGTTGCTACAGTAGTAACAATCATCAAGACCACTAAAAACAGAAGTAAAAACAAAAACTAAAGATAACAAGGGTTGTCTCCCTAGAGCTCTTTCTTTATAGCCATAAAGATAGGCTTAAGATTTTAATGATGCTCTCATAGGAATAAGAGTTGAAGAACAAAAGAGAGCATGAAGAAGCAAATACCAAAAACATTTAAGCCTAACATGCTTCCTATGCAAAGGGATCTTGTAGAGAAATAACTCATGGCAGCATAAAGATATTAGCATAGGAAGCCAAAATAAGTGCAACTTCAAAACCTTCAACATAAAGAGAGGGAACTTGATATTATTGAAACTAGAATAATACCCCGCGCGTTGCAGCGGAAATTTCTATTAGAACTCTACTATGTATGAAAAAGTATAAGATGCATGAAATTAGAAATTGTCTACATTAAAAAAATCTTTTTTGTAGTGCTCGAGGTTTATGGAATGGTGTGGATACATCCCGCGCATTGCGTCGGGGGAATATCTTTTTTTTAATTGTTGTTCAAAAAAATAGAAGATGTATAAAATCTGAAGTTTTTGTATAGAAATATGCAAGATTTGACCAATCACAGTAGTAAACAAATTCAATTTAATGGTTGTATTTTTTTTGCATTTTTAAGCATGGATGGAAAATTGATGATGTGGATAACTTGCATGTATGAATATGCTAGTATTATTTATAAATTTTAGTGGATGACATGGACAATTGATTGGCTACAATAGTGGATGATGTGGATAGCTTGCATGTTGAGATAGACAACTTAAATGACACTAAGTGGGGTTTTGCTTTATAAGAGATATAGATATCTATAAGCATATGTTCCCCTCTCATAATAATTTTCAGTGGGATCATGAATAAACTCAACAATATAAGTATCACATAAAAAATTCTTATCATGATCCACAAGCATAGAAAATTTATTACTCTCCACATAAGAAAAATCCTTCTCATAAGTAATAGTGGGAGCAAACTCAAGAAAACAGCTATCACATGAATCTTTCTTATCATGATACACTTCCAAACATTTATTCTTTATATCATAAGTGTCATCACAATAATCATCATAGATAGGAGGCCAAGTATCATCAAAATAAATTTCCTCATCAAAACTTGGGGGGCTAAAAAGATCATCTTCATAAAACGTAGCATCCCCAAGCTTATAGCTTTGCATATCATTAGCATCAAAAGTATTCAAAGAAGACATGCAAATAACATTACTACTATCATGAGTGTTGTGCAAATAGTAAAGCTCCATAGGCTTTTTTATTTTCTCTTCAAACACTTCATGTCCCAACTCAAGGTAGAGCTCATAAAGCTCTCTCATAATATTTTTGTTGTTTTCCATAAAGCCTAACTAGTAAAAATAAAAACAAGAAACAAAAAGAATTAATTGCAGAATCTAAAGATATACCTTCAAGCCTTACCTCCCCGGAAACGGCGGCAGAAATAGCTTGATGTCTACGCACGGTTCTATTCTTGTAGACTATGTTGGGCCTCCAAGCGCAGAGGTTTGTAGGACAACAACAATTTCCCTCAAGTGGCTGACCTAAGGTTTATCGAACTCAGGGAAGTAGAGGTTGAAGATGGTCTCTCTCAAGCAACCCTGCAATTAAGATACAAGAAGTCTCGTGTGTCCCCAACACACCTAATACAACTAGGAGTTGTATAAGTGCACTAGTTCGGCGAAGAGATGGTAAAATATGGGTGATAGGTGTGATAAAACGAAGTAATATAAATCTGTAATAAAAAGTGCAGCAAAGAAACAAGTAACAAAAGTGAGTGCAAACGGTGTAACAATGATGGAAACAAGGCCTAGGCTTCATACTTTCACTAGTGGCAACTCCCAACAACATTAACATACTCTAATCACATGATATTTCCCATAAAACATGCAATGGAGACGTACTCGGAGGTCATTCCTTTGTGGTCAAGAGAGGACGAGAATTGTGTAGGGCTACAAAAGCACACCTCAGAGTTCGTAGTTCTCAATCTATGGATTTCCCAATGTCACCGCGGCCATCCAAAGAGAGTACCACAATCACCACAACATATCTAAAGGATAGTCAAAGACAAGCACCAAGAGACTCTCAATCTTCAATCCACACACAAAAGAGGAAATCACTCATGATAATATTCTTCTAACCCATGTCCAATAGACCGCTGTCACCTTGGTCTCGGAGATTATACTAGATAAGATCAATTGAGTACATCAATCCAATACATAGAGGAAGGGGAAATATCATGGGATCACCCTAGATTAACATAGCCTATGATCACAACAAAGATCATATCATGGGAGAGAGAGAAACCACATAGATCAAGATATAAGCCATAGCCCCGAGGGGAACTACTCACACATGGACATGGTGAGAGGGAGAGTTGCTGATGGAGAGGTGCAGCCCGGAGGAGATGAAGGAGACGGCGACGGCGGCGGCCACGGCCACGGCCCTTGGGGGCAGCGGCCCTTGGGCCCTTATTCTTCCTTGGAGATGGTGCTGCTGTGGAGATTGATCTCCCCCTCAAGACGGCTGCCAAGGGGGAGGAATTTTCGTGGTACCCTTTGACCTAGGTTTCCTCTATTCTCGGATTCCCGTCATCCAGATTACGTCTTCTGTATTTCGGGGTTTCTGGAAGCACCCGAACTCCGATTGGGCCGGATTTTATGTCTAAAGTTTTTCCCTACAACTTTGTAGTCTTAAGTTTTTCCGTTTGAGGCCGTCTTCTAGCGTTTCCGAGGCGATCTTTAAAACCTGTCTGGTGGGGACAGATTTCGGGAGAGTTAAAGTCCAACTCCTACAAGGCTCCTTTTTGTGATTTTTCCTTTATCCAAGTAATTCCTACACATAAAGTACAAAACCAAGAACTTGTGCACTCTTGCAACCATTAATAGGTAGTTCCAAAATATGTTATAAAGATATATGAAAGTATATAAAAAACATAGCAATATCACACAAAACATGCATTGAGCAAGTAGAAATTATAGATACGTTTGGAACGTATCAACATCCCCAAGCTTAATTCCTGCTCGTCCTCGAGTAGGTAAATGATAATAAGCATAATTTCTGTGGTGACATGCCACACAACCATATAAGGACTTTTAAGTAAAGCAATCAAAGCATGCAATTCAATTCAAGTCTTAACAAGCAAGAGTCTATATTACCATTGACACAAGCAACAAAAGAACAAAAGGTGCAAGAGCTCTCGCTGTCCGTGACTCGAATGTCTCCAGATGGTGTTTGCGTGCAAGCAGGGGACTGGAAAAAAGAGAGAAAAAAGGTTGTTGAGAACAACTATCTACTAAAGTTTCACACTTAGTCTCCTTTGGATTCTTATCTTGACTCGTTCCCAAACCACTAGCCAGGTACAAGTCAAACTGATCCACTCCCTTTCGATATTTTGAGCACTCATGCAATGGATGAGCGTGAGCAAGAAAGTTGACACCTAAAAGGCGAAACAGAAAGAAGGTGGAGGAGGAAGACAAAAAGGTGTGAAAGGCTCGCATCAATGAGGAAAATCATAGGCGAGAGAAGGCCATATGATAGATATGATGTGAGGAGTAGGGATTGCCATGCAACGGATGCACATGTGAGCTAAAAGCTCTCCAAGGGAACTAGTGGTGGTGCATCTAACTTGCTTGCTCAAGAAGACCTAGAGCTCGTTTGAGGAGGCTCATCATTGGAATATACAAGCCAAGTTCTATAGTGTGAAGGTCCCCACATAGCTATATGCATGATGATGATCTCTATGGAGTACAAGGGATAGATGATGAAGTACTAGTGTGGATCTCTCAAAAAGGAACAGTAGTGTGCCCCCTTCTCTCTTTTTATTTTTTATTTTTCTCTTTTTTGTATTTTTTGGTGGCCTCAATGGCTCTTTCTATTTAACTCTCATTTGTCCTCTTTGTGATCTTTTGATTTTGTCCTCTTTGGGATCTTTTCCTCACTTTAGGGGCAACACTCTATATTTTACAAGAATATAGGAGATCTTTCCCACTTTACAAAGGTACTCACATAAAGAAGATATAACTATCATGATGCAAATGTATGCCTCTGCCAGGATAGCAGAATATGCAATGATACTAGCGCGTCATGTGGCAATGATTAGGGCAAGGCCCAACTAGCATGCGGCTCATCGATCAAGCAAGTAGCATGTATGACATGAGGATCAAGTCATGAGAAGGTGGATGTTGCATGGCAATGTATCTCGGAAAGGCTATGGAAATGCCTTGTAGGTAGGTATGGTGGTTGTTTTGAGGAAAGATATAAGGAGGCTTATGATGACAGAGCGTATCGTGTCAAGGGTTTGGATGTACCGGCGAAGTATGCGCCAACTCTCAAGGTGAGAAAGGGCAATGCACGGTACCGAAGAGGCTAGAAAAAGTATAGGTGGGTGGAAGTGTCAACTTTCGAATACTCACATTAGTCCGAAGAACTCATGCACTTATTATCGGTAACTCTCAGTCTAATAAGGAGGTTCACAAAGAGACAAGTACCCCGAGGAGGAGTGTATGGGGGTTTGGTTATCCTTGCGCATCCTCGACTCATGGTACATGAGTGTACTCTAATATCCGACCCCTTAGAAGAGTAGTGATCCATCTAGTAGATAGAGTTCTCAACTAGTTTTGTAGGTTTTTGAAAATAAACACGGATTGCCCAAAATACGACACCTATCACTAATAGGCTAGAGCTCTTGACACCAAAAGTTCAAACATTACTCACATCAATACCTCAAAACTATTGCAAGTTACTCCTAAAATTAAATAGCAACCTCAATTACCTACTTTCAAGACAAGACACAACTCAGTGCAACAACCAACTCTCTTAACAAGATAAACATGAAAACTAAAGAGAGTTCCAGCAACAAACTAAACAAAAGCCAAGGCTCTTGCTAAAGACAAACTAAAGCTAAAACTAAACATGACAGTAATTACGAAAAGTTAAAGAACACACAACAGAGAAAGATATGCATGAAAAATTCTATGATGTGTTCTAGATTTTGAAAGTGGAGTGTGTTTCTCTCCCACACAAAGTAAGACGGGATCTAACTTGTTATGAATAGCAAGAAAAGCTAAAGAAAGCTAAAAATAAAACCTAAGAGCAAGACGCTCCAATCATAGCACATAACGCATGAAGTGATAAAAATATAGTGAGACGAAGGACGAACTGATGATTGTTGATGGAGAAGGGGATGCACGGGGGCTTCCCCAAGCTTAGACGTTTGAGTCTCCTTGAATATTTATTGGGGATGCATGGGGGCATCCCCAAGCTTGAGCGCTTGACACTCCTAGATCTTCTTTCATCATCTTCCATCGCACACTTGAAAACTCCCTTCATACATAACTCATCATAAGCTGATTAGAGAGGTTAATACCCTTAATAAATAATTTTTCCCTACTGGATATAAGGATATTATTTAAGAGCTAATGTTTCTCAAGATTTCCAAAAGGTTTTTGCAAAGAAAAAGCAAGCTTAAGGTTTGCAAAAGTTAGGAGAGACAAAACGTGGCAGAATCTGTGAAAAACATAACAACAGGTAGTAAAGAAATTTTTAGGGGTACTTCTGCAACTCAAATAAAAAAACTCAGAACATACGCTCGAAAGTAAATTGTATGGATCACTCTGTCAAAAAAATTCAGATCAAAAAGATGATTTTGTGATTTTAGGCTAATTTTTCCGTCCAAGGACAGAATCTTTTTTCTGGACAGCATGTCATAACTTTTGAACTTTCTTGCAATCGGAGGTTAGAGTTGGCACAAAGATTGAAAATAAAGATACAATGATGTTGCTACAGTAGTAACAATCATCAAGACCACTAAAAACAGAAGTAAAAACAAAAACTAAAGATAACAAGGGTTGTCTCCCTAGAGCTCTTTCTTTATAGCCATAAAGATAGGCTTAAGATTTTAATGATGCTCTCATAGGAATAAGAGTTGAAGAACAAAAGAGAGCATGAAGAAGCAAATACCAAAAACATTTAAGCCTAACATGCTTCCTATGCAAAGGGATCTTGTAGAGAAATAACTCATGGCAGCATAAAGATATTAGCATAGGAAGCCAAAATAAGTGCAACTTCAAAACCTTCAACATAAAGAGAGGGAACTTGATATTATTGAAACTAGAATAATACCCCGCGCGTTGCAGCGGAAATTTCTATTAGAACTCTACTATGTATGAAAAAGTATAAGATGCATGAAATTAGAAATTGTCTACATTAAAAAAATCTTTTTTGTAGTGCTCGAGGTTTATGGAATGGTGTGGATACATCCCGCGCATTGCGTCGGGGGAATATCTTTTTTTTAATTGTTGTTCAAAAAAATAGAAGATGTATAAAATCTGAAGTTTTTGTATAGAAATATGCAAGATTTGACCAATCACAGTAGTAAACAAATTCAATTTAATGGTTGTATTTTTTTTGCATTTTTAAGCATGGATGGAAAATTGATGATGTGGATAACTTGCATGTATGAATATGCTAGTATTATTTATAAATTTTAGTGGATGACATGGACAATTGATTGGCTACAATAGTGGATGATGTGGATAGCTTGCATGTTGAGATAGACAACTTAAATGACACTAAGTGGGGTTTTGCTTTATAAGAGATATAGATATCTATAAGCATATGTTCCCCTCTCATAATAATTTTCAGTGGGATCATGAATAAACTCAACAATATAAGTATCACATAAAAAATTCTTATCATGATCCACAAGCATAGAAAATTTATTACTCTCCACATAAGAAAAATCCTTCTCATAAGTAATAGTGGGAGCAAACTCAAGAAAACAGCTATCACATGAATCTTTCTTATCATGATACACTTCCAAACATTTATTCTTTATATCATAAGTGTCATCACAATAATCATCATAGATAGGAGGCCAAGTATCATCAAAATAAATTTCCTCATCAAAACTTGGGGGGCTAAAAAGATCATCTTCATAAAACGTAGCATCCCCAAGCTTATAGCTTTGCATATCATTAGCATCAAAAGTATTCAAAGAAGACATGCAAATAACATTACTACTATCATGAGTGTTGTGCAAATAGTAAAGCTCCATAGGCTTTTTTATTTTCTCTTCAAACACTTCATGTCCCAACTCAAGGTAGAGCTCATAAAGCTCTCTCATAATATTTTTGTTGTTTTCCATAAAGCCTAACTAGTAAAAATAAAAACAAGAAACAAAAAGAATTAATTGCAGAATCTAAAGATATACCTTCAAGCCTTACCTCCCCGGAAACGGCGGCAGAAATAGCTTGATGTCTACGCACGGTTCTATTCTTGTAGACTATGTTGGGCCTCCAAGCGCAGAGGTTTGTAGGACAACAACAATTTCCCTCAAGTGGCTGACCTAAGGTTTATCGAACTCAGGGAAGTAGAGGTTGAAGATGGTCTCTCTCAAGCAACCCTGCAATTAAGATACAAGAAGTCTCGTGTGTCCCCAACACACCTAATACAACTAGGAGTTGTATAAGTGCACTAGTTCGGCGAAGAGATGGTAAAATATGGGTGATAGGTGTGATAAAACGAAGTAATATAAATCTGTAATAAAAAGTGCAGCAAAGAAACAAGTAACAAAAGTGAGTGCAAACGGTGTAACAATGATGGAAACAAGGCCTAGGCTTCATACTTTCACTAGTGGCAACTCCCAACAACATTAACATACTCTAATCACATGATATTTCCCATAAAACATGCAATGGAGACGTACTCGGAGGTCATTCCTTTGTGGTCAAGAGAGGACGAGAATTGTGTAGGGCTACAAAAGCACACCTCAGAGTTCGTAGTTCTCAATCTATGGATTTCCCAATGTCACCGCGGCCATCCAAAGAGAGTACCACAATCACCACAACATATCTAAAGGATAGTCAAAGACAAGCACCAAGAGACTCTCAATCTTCAATCCACACACAAAAGAGGAAATCACTCATGATAATATTCTTCTAACCCATGTCCAATAGACCGCTGTCACCTTGGTCTCGGAGATTATACTAGATAAGATCAATTGAGTACATCAATCCAATACATAGAGGAAGGGGAAATATCATGGGATCACCCTAGATTAACATAGCCTATGATCACAACAAAGATCATATCATGGGAGAGAGAGAAACCACATAGATCAAGATATAAGCCATAGCCCCGAGGGGAACTACTCACACATGGACATGGTGAGAGGGAGAGTTGCTGATGGAGAGGTGCAGCCCGGAGGAGATGAAGGAGACGGCGACGGCGGCGGCCACGGCCACGGCCCTTGGGGGCAGCGGCCCTTGGGCCCTTATTCTTCCTTGGAGATGGTGCTGCTGTGGAGATTGATCTCCCCCTCAAGACGGCTGCCAAGGGGGAGGAATTTTCGTGGTACCCTTTGACCTAGGTTTCCTCTATTCTCGGATTCCCGTCATCCAGATTACGTCTTCTGTATTTCGGGGTTTCTGGAAGCACCCGAACTCCGATTGGGCCGGATTTTAGGTCTAAAGTTTTTCCCTACAACTTTGTAGTCTTAAGTTTTTCCGTTTGAGGCCGTCTTCTAGCGTTTCCGAGGCGATCTTTAAAACCTGTCTGGTGGGGACAGATTTCGGGAGAGTTAAAGTCCAACTCCTACAAGGCTCCTTTTTGTGATTTTTCCTTTATCCAAGTAATTCCTACACATAAAGTACAAAACCAAGAACTTGTGCACTCTTGCAACCATTAATAGGTAGTTCCAAAATATGTTATAAAGATATATGAAAGTATATAAAAAACATAGCAATATCACACAAAACATGCATTGAGCAAGTAGAAATTATAGATACGTTTGGAACGTATCAACATCCCCAAGCTTAATTCCTGCTCGTCCTCGAGTAGGTAAATGATAATAAGCATAATTTCTGTGGTGACATGCCACACAACCATATAAGGACTTTTAAGTAAAGCAATCAAAGCATGCAATTCAATTCAAGTCTTAACAAGCAAGAGTCTATATTACCATTGACACAAGCAACAAAAGAACAAAAGGTGCAAGAGCTCTCGCTGTCCGTGACTCGAATGTCTCCAGATGGTGTTTGCGTGCAAGCAGGGGACTGGAAAAAAGAGAGAAAAAAGGTTGTTGAGAACAACTATCTACTAAAGTTTCACACTTAGTCTCCTTTGGATTCTTATCTTGACTCGTTCCCAAACCACTAGCCAGGTACAAGTCAAACTGATCCACTCCCTTTCGATATTTTGAGCACTCATGCAATGGATGAGCGTGAGCAAGAAAGTTGACACCTAAAAGGCGAAACAGAAAGAAGGTGGAGGAGGAAGACAAAAAGGTGTGAAAGGCTCGCATCAATGAGGAAAATCATAGGCGAGAGAAGGCCATATGATAGATATGATGTGAGGAGTAGGGATTGCCATGCAACGGATGCACATGTGAGCTAAAAGCTCTCCAAGGGAACTAGTGGTGGTGCATCTAACTTGCTTGCTCAAGAAGACCTAGAGCTCGTTTGAGGAGGCTCATCATTGGAATATACAAGCCAAGTTCTATAGTGTGAAGGTCCCCACATAGCTATATGCATGATGATGATCTCTATGGAGTACAAGGGATAGATGATGAAGTACTAGTGTGGATCTCTCAAAAAGGAACAGTAGTGTGCCCCCTTCTCTCTTTTTATTTTTTATTTTTCTCTTTTTTGTATTTTTTGGTGGCCTCAATGGCTCTTTCTATTTAACTCTCATTTGTCCTCTTTGTGATCTTTTGATTTTGTCCTCTTTGGGATCTTTTCCTCACTTTAGGGGCAACACTCTATATTTTACAAGAATATAGGAGATCTTTCCCACTTTACAAAGGTACTCACATAAAGAAGATATAACTATCATGATGCAAATGTATGCCTCTGCCAGGATAGCAGAATATGCAATGATACTAGCGCGTCATGTGGCAATGATTAGGGCAAGGCCCAACTAGCATGCGGCTCATCGATCAAGCAAGTAGCATGTATGACATGAGGATCAAGTCATGAGAAGGTGGATGTTGCATGGCAATGTATCTCGGAAAGGCTATGGAAATGCCTTGTAGGTAGGTATGGTGGTTGTTTTGAGGAAAGATATAAGGAGGCTTATGATGACAGAGCGTATCGTGTCAAGGGTTTGGATGTACCGGCGAAGTATGCGCCAACTCTCAAGGTGAGAAAGGGCAATGCACGGTACCGAAGAGGCTAGAAAAAGTATAGGTGGGTGGAAGTGTCAACTTTCGAATACTCACATTAGTCCGAAGAACTCATGCACTTATTATCGGTAACTCTCAGTCTAATAAGGAGGTTCACAAAGAGACAAGTACCCCGAGGAGGAGTGTATGGGGGTTTGGTTATCCTTGCGCATCCTCGACTCATGGTACATGAGTGTACTCTAATATCCGACCCCTTAGAAGAGTAGTGATCCATCTAGTAGATAGAGTTCTCAACTAGTTTTGTAGGTTTTTGAAAATAAACACGGATTGCCCAAAATACGACACCTATCACTAATAGGCTAGAGCTCTTGACACCAAAAGTTCAAACATTACTCACATCAATACCTCAAAACTATTGCAAGTTACTCCTAAAATTAAATAGCAACCTCAATTACCTACTTTCAAGACAAGACACAACTCAGTGCAACAACCAACTCTCTTAACAAGATAAACATGAAAACTAAAGAGAGTTCCAGCAACAAACTAAACAAAAGCCAAGGCTCTTGCTAAAGACAAACTAAAGCTAAAACTAAACATGACAGTAATTACGAAAAGTTAAAGAACACACAACAGAGAAAGATATGCATGAAAAATTCTATGATGTGTTCTAGATTTTGAAAGTGGAGTGTGTTTCTCTCCCACACAAAGTAAGACGGGATCTAACTTGTTATGAATAGCAAGAAAAGCTAAAGAAAGCTAAAAATAAAACCTAAGAGCAAGACGCTCCAATCATAGCACATAACGCATGAAGTGATAAAAATATAGTGAGACGAAGGACGAACTGATGATTGTTGATGGAGAAGGGGATGCACGGGGGCTTCCCCAAGCTTAGACGTTTGAGTCTCCTTGAATATTTATTGGGGATGCATGGGGGCATCCCCAAGCTTGAGCGCTTGACACTCCTAGATCTTCTTTCATCATCTTCCATCGCACACTTGAAAACTCCCTTCATACATAACTCATCATAAGCTGATTAGAGAGGTTAATACCCTTAATAAATAATTTTTCCCTACTGGATATAAGGATATTATTTAAGAGCTAATGTTTCTCAAGATTTCCAAAAGGTTTTTGCAAAGAAAAAGCAAGCTTAAGGTTTGCAAAAGTTAGGAGAGACAAAACGTGGCAGAATCTGTGAAAAACATAACAACAGGTAGTAAAGAAATTTTTAGGGGTACTTCTGCAACTCAAATAAAAAAACTCAGAACATACGCTCGAAAGTAAATTGTATGGATCACTCTGTCAAAAAAATTCAGATCAAAAAGATGATTTTGTGATTTTAGGCTAATTTTTCCGTCCAAGGACAGAATCTTTTTTCTGGACAGCATGTCATAACTTTTGAACTTTCTTGCAATCGGAGGTTAGACTTGGCACAAAGATTGAAAATAAAGATACAATGATGTTGCTACAGTAGTAACAATCATCAAGACCACTAAAAACAGAAGTAAAAACAAAAACTAAAGATAACAAGGGTTGTCTCCCTAGAGCTCTTTCTTTATAGCCATAAAGATAGGCTTAAGATTTTAATGATGCTCTCATAGGAATAAGAGTTGAAGAACAAAAGAGAGCATGAAGAAGCAAATACCAAAAACATTTAAGCCTAACATGCTTCCTATGCAAAGGGATCTTGTAGAGAAATAACTCATGGCAGCATAAAGATATTAGCATAGGAAGCCAAAATAAGTGCAACTTCAAAACCTTCAACATAAAGAGAGGGAACTTGATATTATTGAAACTAGAATAATACCCCGCGCGTTGCAGCGGAAATTTCTATTAGAACTCTACTATGTATGAAAAAGTATAAGATGCATGAAATTAGAAATTGTCTACATTAAAAAAATCTTTTTTGTAGTGCTCGAGGTTTATGGAATGGTGTGGATACATCCCGCGCATTGCGTCGGGGGAATATCTTTTTTTTAATTGTTGTTCAAAAAAATAGAAGATGTATAAAATCTGAAGTTTTTGTATAGAAATATGCAAGATTTGACCAATCACAGTAGTAAACAAATTCAATTTAATGGTTGTATTTTTTTTGCATTTTTAAGCATGGATGGAAAATTGATGATGTGGATAACTTGCATGTATGAATATGCTAGTATTATTTATAAATTTTAGTGGATGACATGGACAATTGATTGGCTACAATAGTGGATGATGTGGATAGCTTGCATGTTGAGATAGACAACTTAAATGACACTAAGTGGGGTTTTGCTTTATAAGAGATATAGATATCTATAAGCATATGTTCCCCTCTCATAATAATTTTCAGTGGGATCATGAATAAACTCAACAATATAAGTATCACATAAAAAATTCTTATCATGATCCACAAGCATAGAAAATTTATTACTCTCCACATAAGAAAAATCCTTCTCATAAGTAATAGTGGGAGCAAACTCAAGAAAACAGCTATCACATGAATCTTTCTTATCATGATACACTTCCAAACATTTATTCTTTATATCATAAGTGTCATCACAATAATCATCATAGATAGGAGGCAAAGTATCATCAAAATAAATTTCCTCATCAAAACTTGGGGGGCTAAAAAGATCATCTTCATAAAACGTAGCATCCCCAAGCTTATAGCTTTGCATATCATTAGCATCAAAAGTATTCAAAGAAGACATGCAAATAACATTACTACTATCATGAGTGTTGTGCAAATAGTAAAGCTCCATAGGCTTTTTTATTTTCTCTTCAAACACTTCATGTCCCAACTCAAGGTAGAGCTCATAAAGCTCTCTCATAATATTTTTGTTGTTTTCCATAAAGCCTAACTAGTAAAAATAAAAACAAGAAACAAAAAGAATTAATTGCAGAATCTAAAGATATACCTTCAAGCCTTACCTCCCCGGAAACGGCGGCAGAAATAGCTTGATGTCTACGCACGGTTCTATTCTTGTAGACTATGTTGGGCCTCCAAGCGCAGAGGTTTGTAGGACAACAACAATTTCCCTCAAGTGGCTGACCTAAGGTTTATCGAACTCAGGGAAGTAGAGGTTGAAGATGGTCTCTCTCAAGCAACCCTGCAATTAAGATACAAGAAGTCTCGTGTGTCCCCAACACACCTAATACAACTAGGAGTTGTATAAGTGCACTAGTTCGGCGAAGAGATGGTAAAATATGGGTGATAGGTGTGATAAAACGAAGTAATATAAATCTGTAATAAAAAGTGCAGCAAAGAAACAAGTAACAAAAGTGAGTGCAAACGGTGTAACAATGATGGAAACAAGGCCTAGGCTTCATACTTTCACTAGTGGCAACTCCCAACAACATTAACATACTCTAATCACATGATATTTCCCATAAAACATGCAATGGAGACGTACTCGGAGGTCATTCCTTTGTGGTCAAGAGAGGACGAGAATTGTGTAGGGCTACAAAAGCACACCTCAGAGTTCGTAGTTCTCAATCTATGGATTTCCCAATGTCACCGCGGCCATCCAAAGAGAGTACCACAATCACCACAACATATCTAAAGGATAGTCAAAGACAAGCACCAAGAGACTCTCAATCTTCAATCCACACACAAAAGAGGAAATCACTCATGATAATATTCTTCTAACCCATGTCCAATAGACCGCTGTCACCTTGGTCTCGGAGATTATACTAGATAAGATCAATTGAGTACATCAATCCAATACATAGAGGAAGGGGAAATATCATGGGATCACCCTAGATTAACATAGCCTATGATCACAACAAAGATCATATCATGGGAGAGAGAGAAACCACATAGATCAAGATATAAGCCATAGCCCCGAGGGGAACTACTCACACATGGACATGGTGAGAGGGAGAGTTGCTGATGGAGAGGTGCAGCCCGGAGGAGATGAAGGAGACGGCGACGGCGGCGGCCACGGCCACGGCCCTTGGGGGCAGCGGCCCTTGGGCCCTTATTCTTCCTTGGAGATGGTGCTGCTGTGGAGATTGATCTCCCCCTCAAGACGGCTGCCAAGGGGGAGGAATTTTCGTGGTACCCTTTGACCTAGGTTTCCTCTATTCTCGGATTCCCGTCATCCAGATTACGTCTTCTGTATTTCGGGGTTTCTGGAAGCACCCGAACTCCGATTGGGCCGGATTTTATGTCTAAAGTTTTTCCCTACAACTTTGTAGTCTTAAGTTTTTCCGTTTGAGGCCGTCTTCTAGCGTTTCCGAGGCGATCTTTAAAACCTGTCTGGTGGGGACAGATTTCGGGAGAGTTAAAGTCCAACTCCTACAAGGCTCCTTTTTGTGATTTTTCCTTTATCCAAGTAATTCCTACACATAAAGTACAAAACCAAGAACTTGTGCACTCTTGCAACCATTAATAGGTAGTTCCAAAATATGTTATAAAGATATATGAAAGTATATAAAAAACATAGCAATATCACACAAAACATGCATTGAGCAAGTAGAAATTATAGATACGTTTGGAACGTATCAACATCCCCAAGCTTAATTCCTGCTCGTCCTCGAGTAGGTAAATGATAATAAGCATAATTTCTGTGGTGACATGCCACACAACCATATAAGGACTTTTAAGTAAAGCAATCAAAGCATGCAATTCAATTCAAGTCTTAACAAGCAAGAGTCTATATTACCATTGACACAAGCAACAAAAGAACAAAAGGTGCAAGAGCTCTCGCTGTCCGTGACTCGAATGTCTCCAGATGGTGTTTGCGTGCAAGCAGGGGACTGGAAAAAAGAGAGAAAAAAGGTTGTTGAGAACAACTATCTACTAAAGTTTCACACTTAGTCTCCTTTGGATTCTTATCTTGACTCGTTCCCAAACCACTAGCCAGGTACAAGTCAAACTGATCCACTCCCTTTCGATATTTTGAGCACTCATGCAATGGATGAGCGTGAGCAAGAAAGTTGACACCTAAAAGGCGAAACAGAAAGAAGGTGGAGGAGGAAGACAAAAAGGTGTGAAAGGCTCGCATCAATGAGGAAAATCATAGGCGAGAGAAGGCCATATGATAGATATGATGTGAGGAGTAGGGATTGCCATGCAACGGATGCACATGTGAGCTAAAAGCTCTCCAAGGGAACTAGTGGTGGTGCATCTAACTTGCTTGCTCAAGAAGACCTAGAGCTCGTTTGAGGAGGCTCATCATTGGAATATACAAGCCAAGTTCTATAGTGTGAAGGTCCCCACATAGCTATATGCATGATGATGATCTCTATGGAGTACAAGGGATAGATGATGAAGTACTAGTGTGGATCTCTCAAAAAGGAACAGTAGTGTGCCCCCTTCTCTCTTTTTATTTTTTATTTTTCTCTTTTTTGTATTTTTTGGTGGCCTCAATGGCTCTTTCTATTTAACTCTCATTTGTCCTCTTTGTGATCTTTTGATTTTGTCCTCTTTGGGATCTTTTCCTCACTTTAGGGGCAACACTCTATATTTTACAAGAATATAGGAGATCTTTCCCACTTTACAAAGGTACTCACATAAAGAAGATATAACTATCATGATGCAAATGTATGCCTCTGCCAGGATAGCAGAATATGCAATGATACTAGCGCGTCATGTGGCAATGATTAGGGCAAGGCCCAACTAGCATGCGACTCATCGATCAAGCAAGTAGCATGTATGACATGAGGATCAAGTCATGAGAAGGTGGATGTTGCATGGCAATGTATCTCGGAAAGGCTATGGAAATGCCTTGTAGGTAGGTATGGTGGTTGTTTTGAGGAAAGATATAAGGAGGCTTATGATGACAGAGCGTATCGTGTCAAGGGTTTGGATGTACCGGCGAAGTATGCGCCAACTCTCAAGGTGAGAAAGGGCAATGCACGGTACCGAAGAGGCTAGAAAAAGTATAGGTGGGTGGAAGTGTCAACTTTCGAATACTCACATTAGTCCGAAGAACTCATGCACTTATTATCGGTAACTCTCAGTCTAATAAGGAGGTTCACAAAGAGACAAGTACCCCGAGGAGGAGTGTATGGGGGTTTGGTTATCCTTGCGCATCCTCGACTCATGGTACATGAGTGTACTCTAATATCCGACCCCTTAGAAGAGTAGTGATCCATCTAGTAGATAGAGTTCTCAACTAGTTTTGTAGGTTTTTGAAAATAAACACGGATTGCCCAAAATACGACACCTATCACTAATAGGCTAGAGCTCTTGACACCAAAAGTTCAAACATTACTCACATCAATACCTCAAAACTATTGCAAGTTACTCCTAAAATTAAATAGCAACCTCAATTACCTACTTTCAAGACAAGACACAACTCAGTGCAACAACCAACTCTCTTAACAAGATAAACATGAAAACTAAAGAGAGTTCCAGCAACAAACTAAACAAAAGCCAAGGCTCTTGCTAAAGACAAACTAAAGCTAAAACTAAACATGACAGTAATTACGAAAAGTTAAAGAACACACAACAGAGAAAGATATGCATGAAAAATTCTATGATGTGTTCTAGATTTTGAAAGTGGAGTGTGTTTCTCTCCCACACAAAGTAAGACGGGATCTAACTTGTTATGAATAGCAAGAAAAGCTAAAGAAAGCTAAAAATAAAACCTAAGAGCAAGACGCTCCAATCATAGCACATAACGCATGAAGTGATAAAAATATAGTGAGACGAAGGACGAACTGATGATTGTTGATGGAGAAGGGGATGCACGGGGGCTTCCCCAAGCTTAGACGTTTGAGTCTCCTTGAATATTTATTGGGGATGCATGGGGGCATCCCCAAGCTTGAGCGCTTGACACTCCTAGATCTTCTTTCATCATCTTCCATCGCACACTTGAAAACTCCCTTCATACATAACTCATCATAAGCTGATTAGAGAGGTTAATACCCTTAATAAATAATTTTTCCCTACTGGATATAAGGATATTATTTAAGAGCTAATGTTTCTCAAGATTTCCAAAAGGTTTTTGCAAAGAAAAAGCAAGCTTAAGGTTTGCAAAAGTTAGGAGAGACAAAACGTGGCAGAATCTGTGAAAAACATAACAACAGGTAGTAAAGAAATTTTTAGGGGTACTTCTGCAACTCAAATAAAAAAACTCAGAACATACGCTCGAAAGTAAATTGTATGGATCACTCTGTCAAAAAAATTCAGATCAAAAAGATGATTTTGTGATTTTAGGCTAATTTTTCCGTCCAAGGACAGAATCTTTTTTCTGGACAGCATGTCATAACTTTTGAACTTTCTTGCAATCGGAGGTTAGAGTTGGCACAAAGATTGAAAATAAAGATACAATGATGTTGCTACAGTAGTAACAATCATCAAGACCACTAAAAACAGAAGTAAAAACAAAAACTAAAGATAACAAGGGTTGTCTCCCTAGAGCTCTTTCTTTATAGCCATAAAGATAGGCTTAAGATTTTAATGATGCTCTCATAGGAATAAGAGTTGAAGAACAAAAGAGAGCATGAAGAAGCAAATACCAAAAACATTTAAGCCTAACATGCTTCCTATGCAAAGGGATCTTGTAGAGAAATAACTCATGGCAGCATAAAGATATTAGCATAGGAAGCCAAAATAAGTGCAACTTCAAAACCTTCAACATAAAGAGAGGGAACTTGATATTATTGAAACTAGAATAATACCCCGCGCGTTGCAGCGGAAATTTCTATTAGAACTCTACTATGTATGAAAAAGTATAAGATGCATGAAATTAGAAATTGTCTACATTAAAAAAATCTTTTTTGTAGTGCTCGAGGTTTATGGAATGGTGTGGATACATCCCGCGCATTGCGTCGGGGGAATATCTTTTTTTTAATTGTTGTTCAAAAAAATAGAAGATGTATAAAATCTGAAGTTTTTGTATAGAAATATGCAAGATTTGACCAATCACAGTAGTAAACAAATTCAATTTAATGGTTGTATTTTTTTTGCATTTTTAAGCATGGATGGAAAATTGATGATGTGGATAACTTGCATGTATGAATATGCTAGTATTATTTATAAATTTTAGTGGATGACATGGACAATTGATTGGCTACAATAGTGGATGATGTGGATAGCTTGCATGTTGAGATAGACAACTTAAATGACACTAAGTGGGGTTTTGCTTTATAAGAGATATAGATATCTATAAGCATATGTTCCCCTCTCATAATAATTTTCAGTGGGATCATGAATAAACTCAACAATATAAGTATCACATAAAAAATTCTTATCATGATCCACAAGCATAGAAAATTTATTACTCTCCACATAAGAAAAATCCTTCTCATAAGTAATAGTGGGAGCAAACTCAAGAAAACAGCTATCACATGAATCTTTCTTATCATGATACACTTCCAAACATTTATTCTTTATATCATAAGTGTCATCACAATAATCATCATAGATAGGAGGCAAAGTATCATCAAAATAAATTTCCTCATCAAAACTTGGGGGGCTAAAAAGATCATCTTCATAAAACGTAGCATCCCCAAGCTTATAGCTTTGCATATCATTAGCATCAAAAGTATTCAAAGAAGACATGCAAATAACATTACTACTATCATGAGTGTTGTGCAAATAGTAAAGCTCCATAGGCTTTTTTATTTTCTCTTCAAACACTTCATGTCCCAACTCAAGGTAGAGCTCATAAAGCTCTCTCATAATATTTTTGTTGTTTTCCATAAAGCCTAACTAGTAAAAATAAAAACAAGAAACAAAAAGAATTAATTGCAGAATCTAAAGATATACCTTCAAGCCTTACCTCCCCGGAAACGGCGGCAGAAATAGCTTGATGTCTACGCACGGTTCTATTCTTGTAGACTATGTTGGGCCTCCAAGCGCAGAGGTTTGTAGGACAACAACAATTTCCCTCAAGTGGCTGACCTAAGGTTTATCGAACTCAGGGAAGTAGAGGTTGAAGATGGTCTCTCTCAAGCAACCCTGCAATTAAGATACAAGAAGTCTCGTGTGTCCCCAACACACCTAATACAACTAGGAGTTGTATAAGTGCACTAGTTCGGCGAAGAGATGGTAAAATATGGGTGATAGGTGTGATAAAACGAAGTAATATAAATCTGTAATAAAAAGTGCAGCAAAGAAACAAGTAACAAAAGTGAGTGCAAACGGTGTAACAATGATGGAAACAAGGCCTAGGCTTCATACTTTCACTAGTGGCAACTCCCAACAACATTAACATACTCTAATCACATGATATTTCCCATAAAACATGCAATGGAGACGTACTCGGAGGTCATTCCTTTGTGGTCAAGAGAGGACGAGAATTGTGTAGGGCTACAAAAGCACACCTCAGAGTTCGTAGTTCTCAATCTATGGATTTCCCAATGTCACCGCGGCCATCCAAAGAGAGTACCACAATCACCACAACATATCTAAAGGATAGTCAAAGACAAGCACCAAGAGACTCTCAATCTTCAATCCACACACAAAAGAGGAAATCACTCATGATAATATTCTTCTAACCCATGTCCAATAGACCGCTGTCACCTTGGTCTCGGAGATTATACTAGATAAGATCAATTGAGTACATCAATCCAATACATAGAGGAAGGGGAAATATCATGGGATCACCCTAGATTAACATAGCCTATGATCACAACAAAGATCATATCATGGGAGAGAGAGAAACCACATAGATCAAGATATAAGCCATAGCCCCGAGGGGAACTACTCACACATGGACATGGTGAGAGGGAGAGTTGCTGATGGAGAGGTGCAGCCCGGAGGAGATGAAGGAGACGGCGACGGCGGCGGCCACGGCCACGGCCCTTGGGGGCAGCGGCCCTTGGGCCCTTATTCTTCCTTGGAGATGGTGCTGCTGTGGAGATTGATCTCCCCCTCAAGACGGCTGCCAAGGGGGAGGAATTTTCGTGGTACCCTTTGACCTAGGTTTCCTCTATTCTCGGATTCCCGTCATCCAGATTACGTCTTCTGTATTTCGGGGTTTCTGGAAGCACCCGAACTCCGATTGGGCCGGATTTTATGTCTAAAGTTTTTCCCTACAACTTTGTAGTCTTAAGTTTTTCCGTTTGAGGCCGTCTTCTAGCGTTTCCGAGGCGATCTTTAAAACCTGTCTGGTGGGGACAGATTTCGGGAGAGTTAAAGTCCAACTCCTACAAGGCTCCTTTTTGTGATTTTTCCTTTATCCAAGTAATTCCTACACATAAAGTACAAAACCAAGAACTTGTGCACTCTTGCAACCATTAATAGGTAGTTCCAAAATATGTTATAAAGATATATGAAAGTATATAAAAAACATAGCAATATCACACAAAACATGCATTGAGCAAGTAGAAATTATAGATACGTTTGGAACGTATCAACATCCCCAAGCTTAATTCCTGCTCGTCCTCGAGTAGGTAAATGATAATAAGCATAATTTCTGTGGTGACATGCCACACAACCATATAAGGACTTTTAAGTAAAGCAATCAAAGCATGCAATTCAATTCAAGTCTTAACAAGCAAGAGTCTATATTACCATTGACACAAGCAACAAAAGAACAAAAGGTGCAAGAGCTCTCGCTGTCCGTGACTCGAATGTCTCCAGATGGTGTTTGCGTGCAAGCAGGGGACTGGAAAAAAGAGAGAAAAAAGGTTGTTGAGAACAACTATCTACTAAAGTTTCACACTTAGTCTCCTTTGGATTCTTATCTTGACTCGTTCCCAAACCACTAGCCAGGTACAAGTCAAACTGATCCACTCCCTTTCGATATTTTGAGCACTCATGCAATGGATGAGCGTGAGCAAGAAAGTTGACACCTAAAAGGCGAAACAGAAAGAAGGTGGAGGAGGAAGACAAAAAGGTGTGAAAGGCTCGCATCAATGAGGAAAATCATAGGCGAGAGAAGGCCATATGATAGATATGATGTGAGGAGTAGGGATTGCCATGCAACGGATGCACATGTGAGCTAAAAGCTCTCCAAGGGAACTAGTGGTGGTGCATCTAACTTGCTTGCTCAAGAAGACCTAGAGCTCGTTTGAGGAGGCTCATCATTGGAATATACAAGCCAAGTTCTATAGTGTGAAGGTCCCCACATAGCTATATGCATGATGATGATCTCTATGGAGTACAAGGGATAGATGATGAAGTACTAGTGTGGATCTCTCAAAAAGGAACAGTAGTGTGCCCCCTTCTCTCTTTTTATTTTTTATTTTTCTCTTTTTTGTATTTTTTGGTGGCCTCAATGGCTCTTTCTATTTAACTCTCATTTGTCCTCTTTGTGATCTTTTGATTTTGTCCTCTTTGGGATCTTTTCCTCACTTTAGGGGCAACACTCTATATTTTACAAGAATATAGGAGATCTTTCACACTTTACAAAGGTACTCACATAAAGAAGATATAACTATCATGATGCAAATGTATGCCTCTGCCAGGATAGCAGAATATGCAATGATACTAGCGCGTCATGTGGCAATGATTAGGGCAAGGCCCAACTAGCATGCGGCTCATCGATCAAGCAAGTAGCATGTATGACATGAGGATCAAGTCATGAGAAGGTGGATGTTGCATGGCAATGTATCTCGGAAAGGCTATGGAAATGCCTTGTAGGTAGGTATGGTGGTTGTTTTGAGGAAAGATATAAGGAGGCTTATGATGACAGAGCGTATCGTGTCAAGGGTTTGGATGTACCGGCGAAGTATGCGCCAACTCTCAAGGTGAGAAAGGGCAATGCACGGTACCGAAGAGGCTAGAAAAAGTATAGGTGGGTGGAAGTGTCAACTTTCGAATACTCACATTAGTCCGAAGAACTCATGCACTTATTATCGGTAACTCTCAGTCTAATAAGGAGGTTCACAAAGAGACAAGTACCCCGAGGAGGAGTGTATGGGGGTTTGGTTATCCTTGCGCATCCTCGACTCATGGTACATGAGTGTACTCTAATATCCGACCCCTTAGAAGAGTAGTGATCCATCTAGTAGATAGAGTTCTCAACTAGTTTTGTAGGTTTTTGAAAATAAACACGGATTGCCCAAAATACGACACCTATCACTAATAGGCTAGAGCTCTTGACACCAAAAGTTCAAACATTACTCACATCAATACCTCAAAACTATTGCAAGTTACTCCTAAAATTAAATAGCAACCTCAATTACCTACTTTCAAGACAAGACACAGCTCAGTGCAACAACCAACTCTCTTAACAAGATAAACATGAAAACTAAAGAGAGTTCCAGCAACAAACTAAACAAAAGCCAAGGCTCTTGCTAAAGACAAACTAAAGCTAAAACTAAACATGACAGTAATTACGAAAAGTTAAAGAACACACAACAGAGAAAGATATGCATGAAAAATTCTATGATGTGTTCTAGATTTTGAAAGTGGAGTGTGTTTCTCTCCCACACAAAGTAAGACGGGATCTAACTTGTTATGAATAGCAAGAAAAGCTAAAGAAAGCTAAAAATAAAACCTAAGAGCAAGACGCTCCAATCATAGCACATAACGCATGAAGTGATAAAAATATAGTGAGACGAAGGACGAACTGATGATTGTTGATGGAGAAGGGGATGCACGGGGGCTTCCCCAAGCTTAGACGTTTGAGTCTCCTTGAATATTTATTGGGGATGCATGGGGGCATCCCCAAGCTTGAGCGCTTGACACTCCTGAATCTTCTTTCATCATCTTCCCTCGCACACTTGAAAACTCCCTTCATACATAACTCATCATAATTTGATTAGCGAGGTTAGTACCCATAATAAAATAATTTTTCCTCTACTGGAAACAAATATATTCTTGAATATATACTGTTTCTAAAGATAGCAAAAAAGGTTTTGCAAAGAAAAAGCAAGCTTAAGGTTTGCAAAATGAAGAAAAGGCAAAACAGGACAGAATCTGTGCAAAACAGACCAGCAGGTAGTAAAGAATTTTTTAGGGATACTTCTGCAACTCAAAGAAAAAAACTCATAACATACGAAAGTTTCGTAATTGTATATAGCACACTGTGTAAAAATTTCAGATCAAAAAGTTGAACTGGGATTTTTCTGTGATTTTTCTAGTCACGAGGACAGAATCTGTTTTCTGGACAGCATGTCACAACTTTCACTTCCCTTGTCATATGAGGCTATAAATGGCACAAAGCTTAAAAAGTAAAGATACAATGATGTTGATACAGTAGTAACAATCATAAAGACCACTAAAAAACAGGAGAAAAACAAAAAGGAAATCCTAAATTCGTTGCGGGCTGCCTCCCGAAAGCGCTTCTTTAAAGCCATTAGCTTGGCTTAATGCAAATAGATCAAGTCTTTTCAAGAAAATAACTAGCCCGTGTGACAGACTCAAAAGGCAACTTAATCTTTTTCCTAGGGAAGTGTTCCATCCCTTTCTTGGGAGGGAATTGGAATTTTATAATCTCTTCTTTCATATCAATAACAGCACCCACGGTGTGAAGAAAAGGATGTCCCAAAATAATTGAACAAGAAGGTTCACATTCAATGTCCATAATAGTAAAATCAACGGGAACATAATTTTCATTGACAATGATAAGAACATCATCGATCTTCCCCAAAGGTTTCTTTACGAAAGAATCGACAAGACGAACACCAAAAGAACAAGGATCAAAAGTTTTTAATTCAAATATATCATACATTCTTTTGGGCATGACGGAGGTACTAGCTCCAACACCACATAAATAATAGCAAGAAAAGTTATTCAACTTAATTTTAATCATAGGATCCCAACCATCTTCTAGCTTTCTAGGTATGGAGGCTTCTACCCTAAGCTTCTCCTCCCTAGCTTTAATGAGAGCATTGATACGTCCAAAACGTATCTATAATTTTTGCTTGCTCCATGCATGTTTTGTGTGATATTGCTATGATCTAGATACACTTTCATACACTTTTGATCATATTTGGACTAACCTATTAACTCAGTGCACCACAGTGCCAGTTCCTGTTTTCTGCTGTTTTTCTATTTCAGTTTTCCCTCATATAAAAAGTGCTCCAAAAATTCGGGAAAATCAGATAAAAAATCAGCGTGAAGGAACCTTCCGGAAGAACCTGGGATGGGCCAGAGGGCCACCACCAGGGGCCAGGCGCCCTGGTGGCGTGCCCTAGGGCCTGGCCGCGCCAAGGGGGCGCCTGGACCCCTGGTGCCCCCCTGGCTGCCCCCCTTCGCCTATATATTCTCCGTCTCGGGAAACCCTCGAGGACATAACCCTTTTTTGCGATCTCGCCTCTGTTCCGCCGCCGCCGCGCTTCCGAGATCGGGAGCACCATAAGACCTCTTCCCGGCACCCTGCCGGAGGGAGGGCCGACCTCCGGGAGTCTCCTCTCCACCATGGATGCTTCCCGGATGTCTCGTGAGTAGTTTTCTTTGGACCATGGGTCCGTGATCAGTAGCTATGTGATGTTCTCCTCCCCCTCTTTGTTCTTCATGGTTTAGACCTCGTGAGCCGCCCAACATGATCGAGGCACTTTTGTAATCTTTCTGCTGTTGCTATGCTGAGTTTGATGGGATCTGATGGATTATGAGATTATGTTTAGGTTGTGATTGAGTAATATATTTGGTTCTTATCTCTTATATTTTTGTTCCTAAGTAATTCTTGCATGTTATCCGTTGCTGTTTATTGCTTTGGCCAAGTAGTAGGTAGTAACCCCAAGAGGGAACGTTTTGCTCGATTGTGGGTTCATGCCCCCCGATGACACGCTTGAGTGACAGAACATGAGTCTAGGGGATGTGCTGCTGCCACAAGGGGGAAAACAACGGTGCTTGTAACCGCGGTTGCAAGGATTGTTTACTTTACGCAAAGTGCTTTTTAATGCAGTTGTCTGTTGCTTTGGGTTTACACTTTGGGTGGGGCTCGCAACTTAATACCAGCGAGATGTTCTGGATAGATATCTCAAGGTGGATGATTAGTAGTAGATGCAGTTGGATTTCGGTCTACTTATTTTGGCGTACTGCCCATGCTTTTGAGCCTCTTCCTTTCTTTTGTAGCATAGTTAGCATTGCGGTGCGTTCTTAATCCTGTCAATTGCCCTTCTGTAATTTGTTCACCTCGCATAGCAGTTTTATCGTCTTTTGGGAGAGAGACATCACTAGTGAACATCACGTATCCCGGTCCATATCCTCATTACTGTTTCCACGCTCATTTTACTTTTCTGCTTTTACTTTCAGTTGCTATCATTATCCCCTTGGGTTTGATCCTTTGTGAACAACAAGACCGGAGAGATTGACAACCTCTCTGAACTTCGTTGGGAACAAAGTTATTTGTGTCTGTGTGCAGGTCCACGTCAGTTGCGCCGCTGACACCTACTTATCATCTCTGGAGTCCTACTGGAGACAAACCTTGGTATCTTTACTGAGGGAAATTTGCTGTTGTGCTAACATCATGCCTTCCACTTGGGGTTTACCAACGAATGGCGAGAAATCACTATCATTACCTCGCACATCAAGCCAAATTTCTGGCGCCGTTGCCGGGGACTCCGAGTGCTAAGATAGGGGAGTTGCACACTACCCTTTACTTTTGTTTTTTAGTCTTGTTAGTTTACCTTTCAGTTTTTATCTTTGAGTCTTATATCAAAAATCACAAAAAATCTGCCACACTTGCTGCTGCTATGGGTTCCACTGAAAACACCAAGTTGTGTGACTTCACTAGTCACAACAACCAAGACTTTATCTGCACCCCCATTGCCACACCTGCCACTTCATCTACCTCTTATGAAATTAAACCTGGCTTGCTAAACCTTATTATGAGAGATCAATTCTCTGGTGCTGGAGATGATGCTGCTTTACACTTGAAATTTTTTGTTGAATTATGTGATATGCAAAAGTATAAAGAAGTAGAAGGTGATATTGTTAAGCTCAAACTCTTTCCTTTCTTTTTAAGGGGAGACGCTAAAATCTGGTTTCAATCTTTGCCTAGGAATAGCATAGATTCTTGGGATAAGTGCAAAGATGCTTTTATAGGGAAGTACTACCCACCTGCTAAAATTATCCAATTAAGGAGTAACATTATGAATTTTAAGTAATTGGATAATGAACACGTTGCCCAAGCTTGGGAACGAATGAAATCTCTTGTTAAGAAATGCCCTACACATGTTTTGACTACCTGGATGGTTATCCAGACTTTTTATGCAGGCTTGAACTTTACCTCGCGGAACCTGTTAGATTCGGCCGCGGGAGGAACCTTTATGTCAACTACACTTGGTGCTGCCACGAAGCTTCTCGATGAAATGATGACCAATTATTCCCAATGGCACACCGAATGCGCTCCAACAGGTAGGAAGGTAAACTCTGTCGAGGAAATTACCTCCCTCAATGAAAAAGTTGACTTAATTATGTCTCTACTTACCAAGCAACCCTCTATTGATCCTCGTGATGTCCCTTTAAATTCTTTGCTTGCCCAAGAACAAGTAGATGTGAACTTTATTGCTAGAAACAACTTTAACAACAATGGTTGTAGGGGTAATTTTGCTAGCAATCCTAGACCGTTTCCATCCAACTATGGGAACAACAACACCTACCCTAGCAACAAGAACCCCTCTTCTGAATTGGAAAACATGCTTAGAGATTTTATCACTACCCAAAAAGCCTTCAACAAAAATGTAGAGGATAAATTAGCTAAATTAGATAATCTCTCTTTGAAGGTAGAAAGCTTAGCCCTTGATATTGAGATGCTTAAAATTAGAACATCTCCCCTTGAGGAGAATAAGGCCACTCCTATTAATGCTATCCAATTACAAATTAATGAAAATATTAGGATGTTGGCTAAACTTAAAGAAAGGTGGGCTAGAGAAAAAGAGGAAGAGGATAGAATTAAGAGCCTTCCTACACACCACACAGTTGCCACTATCCAAATTGTTGAGGACACCCAAACTATTAGCACCCAATGCACTCCTAGTCCCGTTGGACCTATTAATGGTGATGCTAATACCTTAACCGAAGATGAAGAAACTCCTATGAACATAGAGGATTTCAAACAAGTGAGCCTAGATGACACTACTACCACCTTTGATAGTAGTGATATTGATTTTGATAGTTGCACCCTCTCAGAAGTTATTATCTTGCTACACAAAATGTCTAGAGACCCCCACACTAGCACACTCAATCTTGCCTTCACGGAGCATATCACAAATGCTCTCATCAAAGCTAGGGAGGAGAAGCTTAGAGTAAAAGCCTCCATACCTAGGAAGCTCGATGATGGTTGGGACCCTATGATCAAAATTAAATTAAATAACTTCTCTTACTATGCTTTATGTGATGTTGGAGCTAGTACCTCCGTTATGCCCAAAAGAATATTTGATATGTTTGAATTCAAGCCCTTTGAGCCTTGTTCTTTTGGTGTTCGTCTTGTTGATTCTTCCGTAAAGAAACCTTTGGGGAAGATCGACGATGTTCTTATCATTGTCAATGACAACTATGTTCCCGTTGATTTTATTGTTATGGATATAGAGTGTGAACCTTTGTGTCCAATTATTTTGGGACGTCCTTTTCTTCGCACCGTTGGTGCGGTTATTGACATGAAAGAGGGGAATATAAAATTGCAATTCCCACTCAAAAAGGGGATGGAACACTTCCTTAGAAAGAAAATCAAGTTACCTTTTGAGTCCGTTACACGGGCTAGTTATTCTCTTTCTCTTGATAAAACTTGATTCTTCTTTTTGCATCATGCCTAGCTTAAAGGCATAAAAGAAAGCGCTTTCGGGAGGTAGCCCGCAACGAATTTAGGTTTCTTTTTGATTTTGTTGTGTCTTGATGTTTGTTACTACTGTAGAAACATCATTGTATCTTTATTTTTCAGCTTTGTGCCAAGTTATAGCCTCTTACGATAAGGGAACCAAAAGTTGTGACGTGCTGTCCAGAAAACAGATTCTGTCCCTTGACAGAAAAATTCGACTCAAATCACCAGATCATCTTTTTGATCTGATTTTTTTGACAGCGTGCTCTATACAATTGTGAAACTTTCGTATGTTCTGAGTTTTTTGATTTGAGTTGCAGAAGTGTTCCTAAAATATTCTTTACTACCTGCTGGTCTGTTTTTCATAGATTCTGCCACGTTTTGTCTCTCCTAACTTTTGCAAACCTTAAGCTTGATTTTTCTTTGCAAAAACTTTTTGGCACTCTTGAGAAACAGTAGCTCTTGAAGAATATCTTTCTATCCAATGGGGAAAAATTATTTTATTAAGGGTACTAACCTCTCGAATCAGCTTATGATGAGTTATGTATGAAGGGAGTTTTCAAGTGTGCGATGGAAGATGATGAAAGAAGATTCTGGAGTGTCAAGCGCTCAAGCTTGGGGATGCCCCATGCATCCCCAACAAATATTCAAGGAGACTCAAGCGTCTAATCTTGGGGATGCCCCCGTGCATCCCCTTCTCCATCAACAATCATCAGTTCGTCCTTCGTCTCACTATATTTTTATCAGTTCATGCGTTATGTGCTATGCTTGGAGCGTCTCGCTCTTTGGTTTTATTTTTTAGTTTCTTTAGTTTTGCTTGCTGTTCATAACAAGTTAGACCCCATTTACTTTGTGTGGGAGAGAAACACGCTCCACTTTCAAAATCTAGAACACATCATAGGATTTTTCCTGCTTATCTTTTTGTTGTTGTGTGTTCTTTATCTTTTCGTAGCTGCTGCCATGTTTAGTTTTAGTCTTAGTTTGTCTTTAGCAAGAGCCTTGGCTTTTGTTTAGTTTGTTGCTGGAACTCTTTTTAGTGTTCATGTTTATCTTGTTAAAGAGAGTTGGTTGTTGCACTGAGTAGTGTCTTGTCTTGAAAGTAGGTAATTGAGGTTGCTATTTTATTCTAGTAGTAACTTGCAATAGTTTTGAGGTATTGATGTGAGTAATGTTTGAACTTTTGGTGTCAAGAGCTCTAGCCTATTAGTGATAAATGTCGTATTTTGGGCAATCCGTGTGTATTTTCAAAACCTACAAAACTAGTTGAGAACTCTAGCTACTAGATGGATCACTAATCTTTGGAGGGATCGAATATTAGAGTACACTCACGTACCATGAGTCGAGGATGCGCAAGGATAACCAAACCCCCATACACTCCTCCTCGGGGTACTTGTCTCTTTGTGAACCTCCTTATTAGATTGATAGTTACCGATAATAAGTGCATGAGTTCTTCAGACTAATGTAAGTATTGAAAGTTGACACTTCCAACTTCCCATATTTTGCTAGCCTCTCCCGTGCCGTCCATTTCCTTCTTCTCACTCCGAGAGTTGGTGTCCACCTTCGCTGGTACATCCAAACCCTTGGCATGATACGCTCTGTCATCATAAACCTCCTTATATCTTTCCTCAAAACAGCCACCATACCTACCTATCAAGGCATTTCCATAGCCTTTCCGAGATATATTGCCATGCAACATCCACTTCTTCATGACTTGATCTTCATGTCATACATGTTCCTGCTACACTGGCAGCGACATACATTGCATACATCATGATAGTTACATCTTCTTTATGATTTTGAGTACCTTGTAAAGTGTGAAAGATCTCCTTTACCTTCTTGTAAAATAGAGTGCTGCCCTTAAAGTGAGGAAAAGATCCCAAAGTGGACACAATAAAAGATCCCAAAGAGGACAAATGAGAGTTAGATAGAAAGAGCCATTGAGGCCACCAAAAAAATAGAAAAATAGAAAAAAAGAGAAAAAGAAATAAAAAGAGAGAAAGGGGCAACACTACTATCCTTTTGAGAGATCCACACTAGTACTCCCTTTATATCCTTGTACTCCATAGAGATGATCATTATGCATATAGCTATGTGGGGACCTTCACACTATAGAACTTGGCTTGCATATTCCAAGGATGAGCCTCCTCAAAAGAGCTCTAGGTCTTCATGAGCAAGAAAGTTAGATGCACCCCCACTAGTTCCATTGGAGAGCTTCCTAGCTCGTATGTGCATTCGTTGCATGGCAATCCCTACTCCTCACATCATATCTATCATTTGGCATCTGTTGCCTATGATTGTCCTCATTGATGTGAGCCTTTCTCTTTCTTTTTTGTCTTCCTCCTCCTTACTCCTCTCTTTGCAATCCTAAGTGTCAACTCTCGTGCTTACGCTCATCCATTGCATGAGTGCTCAAAATATTGAAAAAGGAGTGGATCAAATTGACTTGTACCTGGCTAGTGGTCTGGGGACGAGTCAAGATAAGATTCCATAAAAAGACCAAGTGTGAAACTTTAGTAGATTGAGTTCTCAACAAATAAATATTTTTCTCGTATTCCCTATCCCCCTTCTTGCACGCAAACACCATTTGGAGACATTCGAGTCACGGACAGCGAGAGCTCTTGCACCTTTTGTTCTTTTGTTACTTGTTTCAATGCTAATATAGACTCTTGCATGTTATGACTTGAATTGAATCTTACCTTGATTGATTTACTTTTCAAAGTTCTTATATGGTTGCTAGCATGTCACCACAGAAATTATGCCGTTATCATTTACCTACTCGAGGACGAGCAGGAATAAAGCTTGGGGATGTTGATACGTCCAAAACGTATCTATAATTTCTGCTTGCTCCATGCATGTTTTGTGTGATATTGCTATGATCTAGATACACTTTCATACACTTTTGATCATATTTGGACTAACCTATTAACTCAGTGCACCACAGTGCCAGTTCCTGTTTTCTGCTGTTTTTCTATTTCAGTTTTCCCCAATATAAAAAGTGCTTCAAAAATTCGGGAAAAATCAGATAAAAAATCAGCGTGAAGGAACCTTCTGGAAGAACCTGGGTGGGGCCAGAGGGCCACCACCAGGGGCCCAGGCGCCCTGGTGGCGCGCCCTAGGGCCTGGTTGCGCCAGGGGGGCGCCTGGACTCCTGGTGCCCCCCTGGCTGCCCCCTTCGCCTATATATTCTCCATCTCGGGAAACCCTCGAGGACAGAACCCTTTTTCGCGATCTCGCCTCTGTTCCGCCGCCGCCGCGCTTCCGAGATCGGGAGCACCAGAAGACCTCTTCCCGGCACCCTGCCGGAGGGAGGGCCGACCTCCGGGAGTCTCCTCTCCACCATGGATGCTTCCCGGATGTCTCGTGAGTAGTTTTATTTGGACCATGGGTCCGTGATCAGTAGCTATGTGATGTTCTCCTCTCCTCTTTGTTCTTCATGGTTTAGACCTTGTGAGCTGCCCTACATGATCGAGTCACTTTTGTAATCTTTCTGCTGTTGCTATGCTGAGTTTGATGGGATCTGATGGATTATGAGATTATGTTCAGGTTGTGATTGAGTAATATATTTGGTTCTTATCTCTTATATTTTTGTTCCTAAGTAATTCTTGCATGTTCTCCGTTGCTGTTTATTGCTTTGGCCAAGTAGTAGGTAGTAACCCCAAGAGGGAACGTTTTGCTCGATTGTGGGTTCATGCCCCCCGATGACACGCTTGAGTGACAGAAACATGAGTCTAGGGGATGTGTTGTTGCCACAAGGGGGAAAACAACGGTGCTTGTAACCGCGGTTGCAAGGATTGTTTACTTTATGCAAAGTGCTTTTTAATGCAGTTGTCTGTTGCTTTGGGTTTACACTTTGGGTGGGGCTCGCAACTTAATACCAGCGAGATGTTCTGGATAGATATCTCAAGGTGGATGATTAGTAGTAGATGCAGTTGGATTTCGGTCTACTTATTTTGGCGTACTGCCCATGCTTTTGAGCCTCTTCCTTTCTTTTGTAGCATAGTTAGCATTGCGGTGCGTACTTAATCCTGTTAATCGCCCTTCTGTAATTTGTTCACCTCGCATAGCAGTTTTATCGTCTTTTGGGAGAGAGACATCACTAGTGAACATCACGTATCCCGGTCCATATCCTCATTACTGTTTCCACGCTCATTTTACTTTTCTGCTTTTACTTTCAGTTGCTATCATTATCCCCTTGTGTTTGATCCTTTGTGAACAACAAGACCGGAGAGATTGACAACCTCTCTGAACTTTGTTGGGAACAAAGTTATTTGTGTCTGTGTGCAGGTCCGCGTCAGTTGCGCCGCTGACACCTACTTATCATCTCTGGAGTCCTACTGGAGACAAACCTTGGTATCTTTACTGAGGGAAATTTGCTGTTGTGCTAACATCACGCCTTCCACTTGGGGTTTACCAACGAAGGGCGAGAAATCACTATCATTACCTCGCACATCAAGCATTAGTGATATGCTCCGTGAAGGCAAGATTAAGTGTGCTAGTGTGGGGGTCTCTAGACATCTTGTGAAGGAAACAAATAACTTCAGAAAGGGTGCAATTATCAAAATCAAGGTCACTACTATCAAGTAAAGTGGTAGTGGTGTCCTTTAGGCTCACTTGTTTGGTAGCTTCTATAGTCATAGGAATTTCTTCTTCTACGGTTGAGGTCATAGCATCACCGTTAATAGGTCCTATGGGACTAGGGGTGCATTGGGTGCTAAGAGTTTGGATATCCTCAACCACTTGGATAGTAGCAATGGTATGGTGTGTAGGAAGGCTCTTATTTCTATCTTCTTCCTCCTTTTCTCTAGCCCATATCTCTTTAAGTTTAGCCATCATCCTAATGTTTTCATTAATTTGCACTTGGATAGCATTCATAGGAGTGACCTTCCTCTCCTCAAGAGGAGAAGTTCTAATTTTAAGCAATTCTACTTCATGGGCTAAATTGTCTACCTTCGACGAGAGATTATCTAATTTGTCTAGTTTTTCCTCTACACTCTTGTTGAAGGCTTTTTGGGTAGTGATAAAGTCTTTAAGAATACTCTCTAGTTCAGAAGTGGAGTTTTTGGTGTTAGGATAAGTGTTGTTGTTCCCATAGTTGTTGGAGGGGAACGGTCTAGGATTGCTACCAAATAACTCCTATAAGCATTGTTGTTGAAGTTGTTTCTAAAGATAAAGTTCACATCTACTTGATCTTGAGCAATCAAAGAATTTAAAGAAACATCATGAGGATCAATAGGAGATTGCTTGGTAAGTAGAGACATAATCAAGTCAACTTTTTCATTTAGGGAGGAGATCTCCTCGACAGAGTTTACCTTCCTACCTGTTGGAGCTCTTTCGGTGTGCCATTAGGAATAGTTGGTCATCATCTCATCGAGTAGTTTTGTGGCAGCACCAAGTGTAGTTGACATAAAGGTTCCTCCCGCGGCCGAATCTAGCAAGTTTCGCGAGGTAAAGTTCAAGCCTGCATAAAAAGTTTGGATAACCACCCAAGTAGTCAAACCATGCGTAGGGCAATTCTTAATAAGAGATTTCATTCGTTCCCAAGCTTGGGCAACGTGTTCATTATCCAATTGCTTAAAATTCATAATATAGCTCCTCAATTGGATAATCTTAGCAGGGGGTAGTACTTCCCAATAAAAGCATCCTTGCACTTATCCCAAGAATCTATGCTATTCCTAGGCAAGGATTGAAACCAGATTTTAGCTCCCCCTCTCAAGGAGAAAGGAAAAAGCTTAAGCTTAACAATATCACCATCTACTTCTTTGTACTTTTGCATATCACAGAGCTCAATAAAATTATTTAAGTGCAAAGCAGAATCATCTCCAGCACCGGAGAATTGATCTTTCATAACAAGGTTCAGCAAAGCAGGTTTAATCTCATAAGAAGGTGCTGAAGTAGCAGGTGTAGCAATAGGAGTGGAGATAAAGTCACTGTTGTTGTGACTAGTGAAGTCACATAACTTGGTGTTCTCGGAGGAACCCATAGTAGCAGCAAGCAAGATGACTATTTTTTTGATTTTTGATAAAAGACACTAAAGCAAAAACTGAAAGGTAAACTAACAAGACTAAAAAGCAAAGATAAAAGATAGTGTGCAACTCCCCTATCTTGAAGAGTGGAGTCCCCGGCAACGGCGCCAGAAATTGCTTTTGATGGTACGATTTAACGCCCCCTCGTTGGTTACCCAAAGTGGAAGGTTGAGATGTAGATAGCAGCAATTTACCTTAGCGAATATGCTAAGGTTGAGTATCGAACCAGTAGGACTCCAACAGATACAAGAAGATGGTGAAGTGAACAATGGCGACGTTCACAACTCAGGGTTGCTTACTTCACCTGGAACTGCACACACAGCAAATGACTTTGCTTCCCAACGAGTACAGAGGAGTTGTCAATTCCTCCGGCCTTGTCGTTTACAAAGGATAAAACGCACGAGTTAATAATGATAGTGATAGCAACGGAAAAGTAAATAAAGCAGTAAATAATAGCGGGTGTAAACAGTATTGAAAATATGGATTGGGGTCCTATGATGTTCACTAGTGATGTCTCTCTCCCAAAAGATGATAAAATAGCCATGCGAGGTAAACAAATTACAGCTGGGCAATTAACAGGATTATGTGCGCAAACCAATGCTAATTATGCTACAAAGAAAGGAAGAGGCTCAAAGCCTTGGGCGGTACGCCAAATCAAGTAGACCGAAATCCATCTGCATCTACCTACTAATCATCCACCTTGAGATATCTATCCAGAACATCTCGCTGGTATTAAGTTGCGAATCCCACCCAAAGTGTAAACTCAAAGCAACGGACAACTGCATTAAAGAACTTTGCGTAAAGTAAACAATCCTTGCACCCGCAAGTACAAGCACCGTTGTATTCTCCCTTCTGGCAACAGCACATCCCCTAGACTCATGTTTCTGTCACTCAAGCTAGTCATCGGGGGGCATGAACCCACAATCATGCATAACGCTCCCTCTTGGAGTCACTACCTACTACTTGGCCAAAGCAATAAACAGCAACGGAGAACGGGCAAGAATTACTCTAGCACATAAATATAAAAGAAGAGAATCAACTATATTACTCAAACATAATCTGAACATAATCTCATAATCCATCGGATCCTAGAAAACTCAGCATAGCAACAGCAGAAATATTACATATGTGCCTCGATCATGTAGGGTAGCTCACGAGGTCTAATCCATGAAGAACAAAGAGGAGAGGAGAACATCACATAGCTACTGATCATAGACCGATGGTCCAAGGTGGACTACTCACGGTTCATCCGGGAAGCATCCATGGTGGTGGAGAAGCTCCCGGAGGTGGTTCCTCCCTCCGACAGGGTGCCGGGAAGAGGTCTTCTGGTGCTCCCGATCTTGGAAGCGCGGCGGCGGCGGAACAGAGGAGAGATCGCGAAAAAGGGTTCCCGTCACGAGGAATATATGGGCGAAGGGGGGAAGCCAGGGGGGCCACCAGGGGTCCAGGTGCCCCCCTGGCGCGTCCCCACCCTAGGGCGCCGGGAGGGCGCCTAGGGCCCTGGTGGGTCCCCTCTGCCCCCCCCCCCCTCGGTGTTTCTCGAAGCTTCCGTATCGCTGATTTTTTATTGGATTTTTCCTGAATTTTTGGAGCACTTTTAATATGGTGGAAACCTGAAATAGAAAAACAGAAGAAAACAGGAACTGGCACTGGGGTGCACTGAGTTAACAGGTTAGTCCAAATATGATCAAAAGTGTATGGAAGTTCATCAATATCATAGCAATATCACACAAAAGAGGCATGGAGCAAGCAGAAATTATAGATACGTTTTGGACGTATCACTTGGCCCTTGTAACAGTCCATGATCTCAATACGAATGATAGACTACTCATCAATAAGGTGATCCTTCTTTTCCGATAGCCCATCAGAAAAGAACACCAGGTTAAGTGCGCTAGTATTGGAGTAGTCTTGGGATGGGTGGCCGACTGAGAAATTGATACCAGGTGCGCACGAGTGAGGAGAAAGTGTGAAGAAAATACTAGTGTTGATATGTGTGGACAGTCTAGATCCCAAGTGCATCGACAGTGGAATCGGCGGTTATCCGGTGGGTTTGGTCAGGGCGTTACAGTTGGTATCAGAGCTAACCTTGGACGTTACAACGCTTGTGTGTGCGGATCAGTGAGGCTCACATAAGGTACATGTGGGATGCCTACACTGGCGCGCACAGGTGTACGCAAAAGGGGGACGTGTCGCTGGGCTGACGGGGTGTCGGTTCCTTTGAAGGGTGGTGTATTTAACAACCTAGAATCTCAATAGGAATGGTAGACTATTCATATAAATAAGGTGCACATTTTTCTGCGAGACCGTCAGGAAAGAACTACAAGATTAAGCGTGCTAGGCTTGAAGTAGTCTTGGAATGGGTGATCGACTGGGAAGTTGATCTCAGGTGTGTGATATCCCACAACTGCAGGGGATCGAGATAGTCTTCACGGGTAAGAATAACCCAATTTATAGATTCGACTCAAGGGGAGCCAAAGAATATCCACAAGCTTTAACAGTGGAGTTGTCAGTTCCACCGCACCTGACATACACTTACTTGCAACAAGGTATTATTAGGAACTGCGACATGGGAGTGATGATAGTAACAGTAATAGTAAAACGGTGAAAGTAAATAACTAGTAATCAGCAGAATTAAAAGCACTGTAGGCTAGGGAGATGGATGGTTGGGCGCTGCATGGATAAGACAGATCATGCAATCCACTTGGGGCAAGGCACACAGAAAAGCAAAGATCATCTAGGCATAAATCAAACATCAGGCATGTATCCCAGAGGTAGTTGTATGTGCTTGCAATAAGAACTTGCACAACATCTTTTGTCCTAACATCCCGCTACGAACGGGGCCAAAAGGAACTTATGGAGATTAAGGTGCTCCTGTCAAAGAGCACCGGAACAAAGCATTAACAATAAATGGATACATTTAATCCTCAAATTATAGTCCATCCCCTTTGGTGTCCCAAGATGTCACCTTTGGGATCGCCGGTTCCGTACTATAACAGGTGCAAACAACTCATAGATAGGATCAAGAACACAAATATATTCATGAAAACATATAGGGTTCAGATCTGAAATCATGGCACTCGGGCCCAAAGTGACAAGCAATAAGAGCAACAAGTTGAAGCAAATATGATAAACACCAAACTAGATGATAGGCAACATGCCCCCAACAATCTGATAAGCTATTACATGATCTAACTCATCCAATCCCTACCATCCCCTTTTCCTACAGCAGGGAATTACTCACTCATGGATGGAGACGTCATGGAGGGAGGATGAAGTGGTGATGGTGATGACGATGGCGATGATCTCCCCTCTCCGGAGGCCAAAACAACCTCCATATTAGCCCTCCCGGAGAATAACAGAGGGTGGCGGCGGCTCCGCGACAAGAACTGGGAAAATGACTTATGTTCTGGGGTTTTCGCGTCACGGGAATAAATAGGAGCATCGGTAGGGCACCAGAGGAGGGGGGAGGCCCCCAGGCGGCCAGAGGGCGCGGCCCCACCCCTGGCCGCGCCAGGGGGCGCCTGGGGCCCCCTTGGCTCCCCTCTGGTCCCACTTCTGGCATCTTGCTCCTTCGGGTGCGTGGATTTTCTGTTATTTTTTTGGGAATTTTCTGGGACGTCCAAAAATCCATTTTCCTGCGCATAATAAAACCATACAGGCAGCTCTGCTGAAAACAACGTTAGTCCGGGTTAGTTTCGTCCAAATCATGCAAGAATGAGGGAAAAACAATAGCAAAAGTGTTTGAAAAAGTAGATATGTTTGAGACGTATCAACCCCCCAAGCTTAGCATATTGCTTGTCCTCAAGAAATTCAGTACAACGAACTGAACGCGACAAAGAAAACTTTGACAAACTCTTTTGCTTCTATAGATGTATATAGGCATGTACTGCGAACAGAATTTAGCAAGTATCAAAGCAATGCTATGAGGACAATGCACGAAGCAATCCTTCTTTCAAGTGATCAATCTCAAACAACTAAAAGCAAATAATATGGTACTGAAAATCAAGACAGGATTACAATGCACAAAGTTTGAACATACTAGAGTGGTATTTCGCTAGCCTCCATGAGTGAAGCAAAACATAAATGCAGAAACTCCTTCGGAGTTTTAAAGGAGACTAGAACTAAGAAATTTCAGAATAAATAATACCACAATCATGCAACAGACAATGTAGTACTTTGGGACAATGCACATTACACTCAGAATGACAATTATGCTCTCCTAGTTGGTACTTTGAAGAAAGAAGGTGGAGTCTCTCGAACCGTGGAGTTTGATGGAAAGGTTGAAAACCCATGGAAGGAAGCAAAGACTAAACATGTACCAGAGCTCTTGTTTTGAAAACAGAGATAAAAAAGGGTTTTGGGAGGTGCATGCTTTGTCAACGAATGCTAGTAGACAACTCAATCGCCTCTTACGCTAGACATGTTTCGAGGAACGGCTCCCAAGATGGAGACGATCACATCCCCTTAATCTCCTTTGTTTATCACTGCCAAAGTTTTCTGAGTTCTCATAGACAAAGCGTGAAGGAGGGTTTGTTGGTTGTGATTATCTTTTGTGAGCTGGGCACACTCATCCAGTCCCTCCTCATATTGGGGGTTTGCAGATTAGACATGCAATCCCGGAATAAAACATGTCTAACATAAGACGGTCATGAGTTACCTACTACTTCCTCATGAGCTAAAACAGAGGCACAAAACAGGAGCACTTTTGAATAATTTCAAGATGGTACAAGAAAGTCTTCGTTAGCATGGCAGGTAAATACCACATAGGAAGGTATGGTGGACTCATATGGAAAAACTGGTTTCAAGGATTTTGGATGCACAAGCAGAAATCCGCTTAGTGCGAGCGAAGGCTAGCAAAAGACTGGGAAGCCACCAACTAGAGAGCAATAACAGTCATAATCATGCAGAGCGACAAAGTAACATTGAATCAGGCATGAAAATGATATGACTATTCTGAAATTCAAAGATCATCAAGGCATAGTAGACTTTTCAGTCATAAACATGTGTAAGCATGTGCCAAGTCAATCCAAGAATTCTCCAAAGGGAAATACCACTTCAGTATGCCCAAACCATGAACAATGCAATGCATGTAAATCATTTCAACAACACATTATGTACTCTAGCTATTTGGGATTAGCCACAAAGAAAGCATGAACACTGGGCAAGCATTGTAAACATAGCACTATGTCGCTACAAGCTGGTCTCTAAATCATAAGTACAAGCATATGTACAAAAGTAGAAACAAAAAGAATTCATACCAGTTTTCCTTGTTGCATCCCTTTCGCCGATCTTCGTCATTACTGCCTTGTCACTTGCACGATTGAACGTAGGAAAATATAATCAAGGGCAAATGCCATCACGGACTCGAGCTGAACTCTACAACAAAGCAAACTAAAGAGAGAAAAGAAAATATTTTTGGATTTTTCAAAGGTTAAATGAAAGAAAAAGAAAAGAGAAATATTTTTGTTGTTTTTGCAAAATAAAAGAACAAAGAAGAACGGGCAAAAACTTCGAAAAGATCAAAGAAAACAAAATAAAAAACGGATAATACAATGGAAAGGTGAGAAGGGCACGTTCTTCCCCAAGCTTAGGCTTTTGGCCAAAGTTGGTAGCAGCTACTGCCCCCAGGAGCCTCCTGCTCCGGGGTAAGGGTAAGTCCAGGAGTCGTATGAGCCCTCCGGTGCTTACACCGAAGTCCTCGGGTCCTCCCATGAGGAAGGTCCTGCGCTCCAAGCGGAAGAAGATCCCTCGCCATGCTCAGTGAAGGTCTCTCCCTGGAAAGGTGTGAACTCACCATGCTCCTCCTCATCGGGCACAACCCCCTCCATGGGGTTATGCTGCTGGTAATTAGCCATGAACTCATCGAACTGAATTTCGTTGAAGGACCATCCGTTCCTGCGAGTGTTATCAAACAAAAGTGGTGCAGGTAGACGGATCTCACGAGTAATAGTCCTTTCAAACCTCAAAATATAATCAAGGTTACCAAACTGAGAAGTCATGGTAACAAACTTATGCCTCTTCATAGACGCAAGATCGAGACTCGCGTATGAAAAGGGAACATCATCAGGATGCGGGGTGCGCTCCAGAGACTCAAGGATAAGTGTGGCGTAAACGCCACTATATAAATCACCCTTGTTACTGTTTGTAACAAGACGCCGATCAATAAAGGCACCCACATTATACTCATTCTTACCAGATAGGTCATTTGCATAAATAGCGAAATCTGGTGCAGAACCATTGCTCGTGTTGTCACGAGCCAACTCCCCTCTAGCAACAAAATACGCAAAATACCTGAGATGTGGAAACAAGATGCTGGAAATCTTCGTGCGTCGAATGTCGGTCTCCTCCTGGCAGCAAAGGGATTTGAAGAGGGTCCTTGATACGTCCAAAGCGTATCTATAATTTTTGCTTGCTCCATGCATGTTTTGTGTGATATTGCTATGATCTAGATACACTTTCATACACTTTTGATCATATTTGGACTAACCTATTAACTCAGTGCACCCCAGTGCCAGTTCTTGTTTTCTGTTGTTTTTCTATTTCAGTTTTCCCCCATATAAAAAGCGCCAGAAAAATTCGGGAAAATTCAGATAAAAAATCAGCGTGACGAAAGCTTCGAGAAGAGCCCGGGAGGGGCCAGAGGGGAGCCGGGGAGGCCCAGGCGGCCACCCGGCGCAGCCCCACCCCTGACGCGCCAGGGGGGCGCCTGGGGCCCCTGGCCCACCTCTGGCTGCCCCCTTTCGCCTATTTATCCCCCGTGACGGGAAAACCCCAGAAGCAGAACCCTATTCCGCGAACTCGCCTCTGTTCCGCCGCCGCCGCGCTTCCGAAGATCGGGAGCACCAGAAGACCTCTTCCCGGCACCCTGCCGGAGGGAGGATTGACCTCCGGGAGTCTCCTTTCCACCATGGATGCTCCCCGGATGTCTCGTGAGTAGTTTTCCTTGGACCATGGGTCCGTGATTAGTAGCTATGTAATGTTCTCCTCCCCTCTTTGATCTTCATTGTTTAGACCTCGTGAGCTGCCCAACATGATCGAGGCACCTTTGTCATTTTTCTGCTATTGCTATGTTGAGTTTGATAGGATCTGATGGATTATGAGATTATGTTCAGATTGTGATAGAGTAATATATTTGGTTTTTATCTCTTATATTTTTGTTCCTAAGTAATTCTTTCATGTTCTCCGTTGTTGTTTATTGCTTTGGCCAAGTAGTAGGTAGTGACTCCAAGAGGGAGCGTTGTGCTAGATTGTGGGTTCATGCCCCCCGATGACACGCTTGAGTGACAGAAACATGAGTCTTGGGGATGTGCTATTTCCACAAGGGGGAAAACAACGGTGCTTGTAACCGTGGTTACAAGGATTGTTTACTTTACGCAGAGTTCTTTTAATGCAGTTGTCTGTTGCTTTGGGTTTACACTTTGGGTGGGGCTCGCAACTTAATACCAGCGAGATGTTCTGGATAGATATCTCAAGGTGGATGATTAGTAGTAGATGCAGATGGATTTCGGTCTACTTACCTTGGCGTACTGCCTGTGCTTTTGAACCTCTTCCTTTCTTTTGTAGCATAGTTAGCATTGCGGTGCATTCATAATCCTGTCAATTTCCTTTCTGTAATTTGTTTACCTCGCATAGCAATTTTATCGTCTTTTGGGAGAGAGACATCACTAGCGAACATCACGTATCCCGGTCCATACCCTTATCATTGTTTCCACACTATATTTACTTTTCTGCATTTACTTTCAAGTTGCTATTATTATCCCTTGCATTTTATCCTTTGTAAACAACAAGACCGGAGAGATTGACAACCTCTCTGAACTTCGTTGGGTACAAAGTTATCTGTGTCTGTGTGCAGGTCCGCGTCAGTTGCGCCGCTGACACCTACTTATCATCTCTGGAGTCCTGCTGGAGACAAACCTTGGTATCTTCACCGAGGGAAAACTGCTCCTACACTACATCTCAAACCTCCACTCGGGGTAACCAACGAAGGGGGCGAGAAGCCGTCCTAGCAAGAAGTTTTCTGGCGCCGTTGCCGGGGACTCGAAGTGCTAAGATAGGGGAGTTGCACACTATCCTTTACCTTTGTTTTTTAGTCTTGTTAGTTTATCTTTCAGTTTTTATCTTTGTGTCTTTTATCAAAATTTACAAAAAAAAAATTATCTTTCTAGTTGTGATTATGTATGGCCCTTCTGCCTTTGTTGAGACAGAGGTTCTCACCTTTAAACAAAAAGGTGGAGAAAGTTTAAAAGATGCTTGGTATAGAATTAATGATTCTCATAGAAAAGCCACCAAGAAGCAATCCACTACTATCCTGCTTAGAAATTTTTATGTCGGGATTACTCCTTGGAATAGGTTCATATTAGATACTGCTATCAATGTGAATTTTCTAGAATCCCCGACTTGGGAGTCTCTTAATGTTAATGAAAATCTTGTTGGGAATCTCCCTATTGCTAGCGTACAAGAAGATATAACTCTATCTCATATTACGAAGAAACTTGAAAAGATAGAGTTAGAAATACCAAGTATAACTAGGATGAATGAGTTGGATCGCAAGATTCAAGGGAATTTGAATAGGCTTGATAGCTCCATGCTTAAAATTATTAAAACCTTGGAGGACATCAAATCCCGTGATACGGATCCTTCTAGGATAGATAAGATTGAGGAAATCATTAATACTCTAGGAACTACTTTCTCCTCAATCAAACCAAAAAAGGTAGAGACTTCGGCAAGAACGGAACCTAAGTTGAATTATGTCCCTAAGGTTCTGTGACCCAAAAATAAACCACTTATTGCCAAAGAAGTTGAAACCGTGGAAACTTTGGAAGAAATACCTCTCTTTGATAATTTTATAAATGAATCTTCCATTGATTTTCCGCCTTTTCATTTTCTCCCTAGAAGTATCTTCATTAGGCCTTTATTTGAAAGACCTCTAAAGACTAGTTGTACAATTGAAGAGCTTCTTGATGATCTTGATAATGATTCGATTGCTACAACTTGATATTTTGCATTATGCCTAGCTAATGGCTTTAAAGAAGCGCTTTCGGGAGGCAGCCCGCAACGAATTTAGGTTTTTCTTTTTTATTTTGTTGTGTCTTGATGATTGTTACTTCTGTAGCAACATCATTGTATCTTTATTTTTTCAGCTTTGTGCCAAGTTATAGCCTCTTACGGCAAGGGAAGTAAAAGTTGTGACATGCTGTCCAGAAAACAGACTCTGTCCTCATGACCAGAAAAATTCCAGAAAAATCCCAGTTCATCTTTTTGAGCTGAAAGTTGTACACAGTATGCTCTATACAATTACGAAACTTCCGTATGTTCTGAGTTTTTTGATTTGAGTTGCAGAAGTACCCCTAAAAAATTCTTTACAATCTGCTGTTCTGTTTTTCACAGATTCTGCCATGTTTTGTCTCTCCTTACTTTTGCAAACCTTAAGCTTGCTTTTTCTTTGCAAAATTTTTTTGGCACTCTTGAGAAACAGTAGCTCTTCAAGAATATATTTATATCCAGTGGAGAAACAATTATATATTAAGGGTACTAACCTCTCTAATCAGTTTATGATGAGTTGTGTATGAAGGGAGTTTTCAAGTGTGCGATGGAAGATGATGAAAGAAGATCCAGGAGTGTAGAGCGCTCAAGCTTGGGGATGACCCAATGCATCCCCAATAAATATTCAAGGAGACTCAAGCGTCTAAGATTGGGGATGCCCCCGTGCATCCCCTTCTCCATCAACCATCATCAGTCCGTCCTTCGTCTCACTATATTTTTATCACTTCATGCGTTATGTGGTATGCTTGGAGCGTCTCGCTCTAGGTTTTATTTTTAGTTTCTTTAGCTTTGCTTGTTGTTCATAACAAGTTAGTTCCTGTCTTACTTTGTGTGGGAGAGAAACACCCTCCACTTTCAAAATATAGAACACATCATAGGATTTTTCATGCCTATCTTCTTGTTGTTGTGTGTTCTTTATCTTTTCATAGCTACTGCCATGTTTAGTTTTAGTTTTAGTTTGTCTTTAGAAAGAGCCTTGGCTTTTGTTTTAGTTTGTTGCTAGAACTCTTTTTAGTTTTCATGTTAATCTTGTTAAGAGAGTTTGTTGTTGCACTGAGTTGTGTCTTGTCTTGAAAGTAGGTAATTGAGGTTGCTATTTAATTTTAGTAGTAGCTTGCAATAGTTTTGAGGTATTGATGTGAGTAATGTTTGAACTTTTGGTGTCAAGATCTCTTGCCTACTAGTGATAGGTGTCGTATTTTGGGCAATCCGTATTTATTTTCAAAACTTACAAAACTAGTTGAGAACTCTAGCTACTAGATGGATCACTAATCCTTGGAGGGATCGAATATTAGAGTACACTCACGTACCATGAGTCGAGGATGCGCAAGGATAACCAAACCCCCATACACTCCTCCTCGGGGTACTTGTCTCTTTGTGAACCTCCTTATTAGGTCGAGAGTTACCGATAATAAGTGCATGAGTTCTTCGGACTAATGTAAGTATTGAGAGTTGACACTTCCACCTTCCCATATTTTGCTAGCCTTTCCCGTACCGTGCATTGCCTTCTCCTCACTCCGAGAGTTGGTGTCCACCTTCGCCGGTACTTCCAAACCCTTGGCATGATACGCTCTGTCATCATAAGCCTCCCTTTATCTTTCCTCAAAACAGCCACCATACCTACCCATCAAGGCATTTCCATAGCCTTTCCGAGTTACATTGCCATGCAACTTCCACCTCTTCATGACTTGATCTTCATGTCGTACATGTTCCTGCTACTCTGGCAGCGACATAACTTGCATACATCATGATAGTTACATCTTCTTTATGATTTGAGTACCTTGTAAAGTGTGAAAGATCTCCTTTACCTTCTTGTAAAATAGAGTGTTGCCCTTAAGTGAGGAAAAGATCCCAAAGTGGACACATAAAAAGATCCCAAAGAGGACAAATGAGAGTTAAATAGAAAGAGCCATTGAGCCACCAAAAAAAATACAAAAAAATAGAAAAAAGAGAAAAAGAAATAAAAAGAGAAAAACGGGCAACACTACTATCCTTTTGAGAGATCCACACTAGTACTCCCTTTATATCTTTGTACTCCATAGAGATGATCATTATGCATATAGCTATGTGGGGACCTTCACACTATAGAACTTGGCTTGCATATTCCAAGGATGAGCCTCCTCAAACGAGCTCTAGGTCTTCATGAGCGAGCAAGTTAGATGCACCCCCACTAGTTCCATTGGAGAGCTTCTTAGCTCGTATGTGCATCCGTTGCATGGCAATCCCTACTCCTCACATCATATCTATCATTTTGCATCTCTTGCCTATGATTGTCCTCATTGATGTGAGCCTTTCTCATCCTTTTTGTCTTCCTCCTCCACCATATTTCTCTCTTTTCCATCCTAAGTGTCAACTCTCGTGCTTACGCTCATCCATTGCATGAGTGCTCGAAATATCGAAAAGGAGTGGATCAAATTGACTTGTACCTGGCTAGTGGTCTGGGGATGAGTCAAGATAAGATTCCAAAGAAGACCAAGTGTGAAACTTTAGTAGATTGAGTTCTCAACACAAAAATACTTTTTTCTCGTATTCCCTATCCCCCTTCTTGCACGCAAACACCATTTGGAGACATTCGAGTCACGGACAGCGAGAGCTCTTGCACCTTTTGTTCTTTTGTTACTTGTTTCAATGCTAATATAGACTCTTGCATGTTATGACTTGAATTGAATCTCTAACCTTGATTGCTTTACTTTTCAAAGTTCGTATATGGTTGCTAGCATGTCACCACAGAAATTATGTTGTTATCATTTACCTACTCGAGGACGAGCAGGAATTAAGCTTGGGGATGTTGATACGTCCAAAATGTATCTATAATTTCTGCTTTCTCCATGCATGTTTTGTGTGATATTGCTATGATCTAGATACACTTTCATACACTTTTGATCATATTTGGACTAACCTATTAACTCAGTGCACCCCAGTGCCAGTTCCAGTTTTCTGCTGTTTTTCTATTTCAGTTTTCCCCCATATAAAAAGCGCCAGAAAAATTCGGGAAAATTCAGATAAAAAATCAGCGTGACGAAAGCTTCGAGAAGAGCCCGGGAGGGGCCAGGGGGGCCAGGCGGCCACCCGGCGCAACCCCACCCCTAACCGCGCCAGGGGGGCTCCTGGGGCCCCTGGCCCACCTCTGGCTGCCCCCTTTCGCCTATTTATCCCCCGTCACGGGAAAACCCCAGAAGCAGAACCCTATTCCGCGAACTCGCCTTTGTTCCGCCGCCGCCGCGCTTCCGAAGATCGGGAGCACCAGAAGACCTCTTCCCGGCACCCTGCCGGAGGGAGGATTGACCTCCGGGAGTCTCCTCTCCACCATGGATGCTCCCCGGATGTCTCGTGAGTAGTTTTCCTTGGACCATGGGTCCGTGATCAGTAGCTATGTGATGTTCTCCTCCCCTCTTTGATCCTCATTGTTTAGACCTCGTGAGCTGCCCAACATGATCGAGGCACCTTTGTAATATTTCTGCTATTGCTATGTTGAGTTTGATAGGATCTGATGGATTATGAGATTATGTTCAGATTGTGATAGAGTAATATATTTGGTTTTTATCTCTTATATTTTTGTTCCTAATTAATTCTTGCATGTTCTCCGTTCTGTTTATTGCTTTGGCTAAGTAGTAGGTAGTGACTCCAAGAGGGAGCGTTGTGCTAGATTGTGGGTTCATGCCCCCCGATGATACGCTTGAGTGACAGAAACATGAGTCTAGGGGATGTGCTGTTGCCACAAGGGGGAAAACAACGGTGCTTGTAACCGCGGTTACAAGGATTGTTTACTTTACGCAGAGTTCTTTTAATGCAGTTGTCTGTTGCTTTGGGTTTACACTTTGGGTGGGGCTCGCAACTTAATACCAGCGAGATGTTCTAGATAGATATCTCAAGGTGGATGATTAGTAGTAGATGCAGATGGATTTTGGTCTACTTACCTTGGCTTACTGCCTGTGCTTTTGAACCTCTTCCTTTCTTTTGTAGCATAGTTAGCATTGCAGTGCATTCATAATCCTGTCAATTGCCTTTCTTTAATTTGTTTACCTCGCATAGCAATTTTATCGTCTTTTGGGAGAGAGACAGCACTAGCGAACATCACGTATCCCGGTCCATACCCTTATCATTGTTTCCACACTATATTTACTTTTCTGCATTTACTTTCAAGTTGCTATTATTATCCCTTGCATTTTATCCTTTGTAAACAACAAGACCGGAGAGATTGACAACCTCTCTGAACTTCGTTGGGAACAAAGTTATCTGTGTCTGTGTGCAGGTCCGCGTCAGTTGCGCCGCTGACACCTACTTATCATCTTTGGAGTCCTGCTGGAGACAAACCTTGGTATCTTCACCGAGGGAAAACTGCTGCTACACTACATCTCAACCCTCCACTCGGGGTAACCAACGAAGGGGGCGAGAAGCCGTCCTAGCAGTCCTCAACCCGGAAGGCTGCATGGTCATCTTAGCGGTCTGACCAACATTCGGCACACCTATTATATCACAAAACTGTGCCAAAGACATGGTTATGAGATCACTATAAAGTTTGAACTCGATGGTTCCAGCATCATGGTTATAACAAAAACTTCTGACAAAACAGGAGGTAACCTTTTTGTATTGTACCACACGGCATAAAGCTAGCCGTGTCAAACCTGCGTTGGCACAAAGGCCATAAAATTCCTCCTTAATTCCTGCAACTGTAAGAAAATCATCGCACGGATACATCATTGCGCATGCTGGGTTTGTGTCTTCCAACAGCTCCAGGGGCACATGATCTTCATTGTAGCTCACCCTAACTGTTGAGGGTGAAGCTGCAGCTCTAGTGACTCGATCGGAGCGCTCGGGTTTCTTCTTCCCAAGCCACCCCTTTGCTTTTCCAAAGAAACTCATTTCTGAAAATTTTTACAATTCACAAAAACAAGGATTTAAACAAAGTGAGTTGAGACAAACTATTCTACTCACTTACCTAAGGCATAAACTTGCATCAAAACTTGGAAAATAAATTTCTACACATGCATGCAAGCTCATAAGAACAGCACCAAGAGTTACTAAATACTCACAAATGAGGCCACCAATCAAAAATCTAATTGCAGGGGTGAGGGAGTTACATACCAGGGAGTATTTGCCCAAAATCTCAGCTCAAATGATGGGTCGTAGAGAGAGATTGAAATTCTGGACGGAGAGCAGCAAGAACGCAAGAACAAAGTGCAGAACTCGTGTTTTTTGAGAGAGGGAAGGGAGGAGGAAGAAGACTAACCTGGCCGGCTTCCCTCTGGGCCCCAGGCGCCCTGTGGGCGCGGCCAGGGGCCAGGCCGCGCCAGCTGGCCGCCTAGGCCACTGGTGGCCCCCCTGGTCAGCCCCAGGTGCCCCTGGGTTACTCCCGGAATGTAAATTTTTAATATAATGTTTCTGGATTTTTTCTGGCAACTTCACTGTTGAATTTTTTTCGAAGTTCAAAAAGCTGCGAAACTTTCTGAAAACTTGAAACAATGATTAGAGTTGTGAAGTTTCAAAAACATACAAATTTGATACATCAAGGAGAATAAAGGCTAAGGCAAATGAAAACATAACAAGCTACACTTTTTGCCTATATAAAACATGCTTACTAGCAAGGTTGATCAAGTCTTACCAACAAACCGGCGATATATAGAGAAAAAAGCCTCACCTCTCATGAAGTGATCATTGCACCTTTACTTTAATGGACATTGTCCCCACCATGATGGTTTTGTATTTGTGGTGCACATGTAGGGGACAATCCCATTCTCCAATCTTCACGGTCTCAATATTCTCTATAGAGTTGAGGCCATGCCTCTTGTCAATCTTCTTTGGAAAATACACCGTGTGTTCTTTGTCATTCACATTGAAAGTAACCTTTCCTTTATTGCAATCAATAATAGCACCTTCGGTGTTAAGAAAAGGTCTACCAAGAATAATAGACATGCTCCCATCCTCGGGCATGTCAAGCACAACAAAATCAGTGAGGATTAAACAATTAGCAACTTCAACGGGAATATCCTCACAAATACCTATGGAACATCTGTCGACTTGTGAGCCATCTGAAGAGAGATATCTGTAGGGATTAGTTTTTCTAAACATAATCTCTTGTAAAGATAAAAGTGCATAACACTCACTCCTGCTCCAAGATCACATAAAGCGGTCTTAACATAATTATTCTTTATGGAACGTGGAATGGTGGGTATACCTGGATCACCAAGCTTCTCAGGAATCTTGCCACTAAAAGAGTAGTTAGCAAGCATAGTAGATATTGCTTCATTAGGAACTTTTATTTTATTAGTAACAATATCTTTCATATATCTCGAATAAGGAGGTAACTTAATAGCATCAGTCAAAGGAATTTGAAGAAAAAGAGGTTTCATCCACTCACAAAACCTATTGTAATGCTCTTCTTCTTTAGTTTTGAGAGACTTACCTGGAAAGGGCATGGGTTTCTGCACCCATGGTTCTCGTTCCTTCCCATGTCTTCTTGCGATAAAATCTTCTCTATTGTATTTCTTGCGTTTGTCGGGTGCTTCTTCTTCTTGAACTTCGGGTGGATCATTCTTTTCACTATCCTTTTCAGGCTCAGCACCGTCTTCAGTCTCAGCATCGGAGGTAGATATACTATTTGGATCATTGGAATTGTCAGCTTCTTTGTGCTTCTTCTTCTTCTTCTTCGGAGAGCTAACAATTTCTTCCTCCTGTATTTGAGAGTCTTGCTCGATCCTCTTAGGATGCCCCTCCGGGTAGAGAGGATCTTGAGTGCTAGCTCCCTCTCGGGTTTTAATCCCGAAGGCCTGTATATCCTGTTTGGCATTATTAGCAAGCAAGTCTTTTTGCACATTAGAAATTTGATCAAGCTGAGTTTGAACCATATGAAAATGCTTCACAAGACATTTAACATCATTAACCGTGATTCTGCTTTTGATAGCAAGGGAATTATCATGCAACTCACTTTGTATCCTTTCATTAAAGTGATTCTGCTTCATAATAAAATTATCAAGCTCATCTAAACATTGATCAGGAGGCTTACCATGAGGAATGTCACTTGCATTGAAATCTAAAAGGGAGTGTACCTCTACCATAGGAGGGTGAGTGGTAGGCTCACACAACTTCTCAATAGGGGGTAGATTCTTCACGTCTTTAGTTTTAATACCCTTATCTTTAATAGACTTCTTTGCTTCTTGCATGTCTTCTGGGCTTAGGACAAGCATGCCCCTTTTCTTTGGTGGTGGAGGTGGTTCAGGGACGGACCAATCTTCGTGGTTCTTGGCAATCTTGCCCATCAATTCTTCTGCATCGTCCAGTGTTCTTTTCCTGAAAACACAACCAGCACAACTGTCCAAGTAGGATCTAGATTCATGAGTTAGACCAACATAAAATATATCAATTAATTCATTCTTAGGGACTCCATGGCCCGGTCTAGCCTGGATCAGACTGCAATACCTCCCCCAAGTTTTAGGGAGGTTCTCATCCTACAACTGTGTAAAGTTATAAATTTTTCGTAAAGTAGCATGTTGCATATGAGCAGGAAAATACTTACTAGTAATCAGTGGAGTTGTCAGTTCCACCGCACCTGAGATACACTTACTTGCAACAAGGTATTAATAGTAACTGCGATATGGGAGTGATGATAGTAACGGTAATAGTAAAACGGCGAAAGTAAATAACTAGTAATCAGCAGAATTAAAAGCACTGTAAGCTAGGGAGATGGATGGTTGGGCGTTGCATGGATAAGACACATCATGTAATCCACTTGGGGCAAGGCACACAGAAAATCAAAGATCATCTAGGCATAAATCAAACATCAGGCATGTGTCCCACAGGTAGTTGTACGTGCTTGCAATAAGAACTTGCACAACATCTTTTGTCCTACCATCCCGCTACGAACGGGGCCAAAAGGAACTTATGGAAATTAAGGTGCTCATGTCAAAGAGCACCGGAACAAAGCATTAACAATCAATGGATACATGGAATCCTCAAATTATAGTCCATCCCCTTTGGTCTCCCAAGCTGTCACCTTTGGGATCGCCGGTTCCGGACTATAACAGGTCCAAACAACTCATAGATAGGATCAAGAACACAAATATATTCATGAAAACACATAGGGTTCAGATCTGAAATCATGGCACTCGGGCCCAAAGTGACAAGAAATAAGAGCAACAAGTTGAAGCAAAGATGATAAACACCAAACTAGATGATAGGCAACATGCCCCCAACAATCTGATAAACTATTACATGATCTAACTCATCCAATCCCTACATCCTGATGGCAAGAGAGTGTTAATACTCTTCAAGCCTCGTTGGTTACCGCAAGTGCAGAGTGAGATATAGTGCAGCGGCAAGTTTTCCCTTGGCAAAGATACCAAGGTTTGTCTCCCATAGGACTCCGAAGGATACAAGAAGGTGGTAAAGTGAACAATGGCGCCGAGGTTGCTAGCTTCACCTGGACCTGCACACAGATACAAATAACTTTGCTCCCAACGAGTACAGAGGAGTTGTCAATTCCTCCGGCCTTGCTGTTTACAAAGGATCAACGCAAGAGATAATAATAGTGGCAACTGAAAGTAAAGACTGAAAGTAATAAGGGTGTAAATAGTGATATGAAGATGGACCGGGGTCCCTTGATTTTCACTAGTGATGTCTCTCTCCCAAAAGACGATAAAAGTGCTAGCGAGGTAAACAAATCACAGTTGGGCAATTGACAGGATTATGAAGGCACCGCAATGCTAACTATGCTGCAAAGAAAGGAAGGGCTCAAAAGCAATGGGCAGTACGCCAAAGTAAGTAGACCGAAATCCATCTACATCTACTACGAATCATCCACCTTGAGATATCTATCCAGAACATCTCGCTGGTATTAAGTTGCGAATCCCACCCAAAGTGTAAACTCAAAGCAACAGACAATTGCATTAAAAGAACTATGCGTAAAGTAAACAATCCTTCCAGCCGCAGGTACAAGCACCGTTGTTTTATCCCTGGTGGCAACAGCACATCCCCTAGTCTCATGTTTCTGTCACTCAAGCTAGACATCAAGGGGCTGAACCCACAATCGAGCATAACGCTCTCTCTTGGAATTGCAAATAAAATACTTGGCCAAAGCAAATACCGCAACGGAGAACATGCAAGAATTTATTCAAGAAAAAAATATAAAAGAGAAGAACCAAATATATTACTCATCACAATCTGAACATAGTCGCATAATCCATCAGATCCCAACAAACTCAGCATAGCAACAACAGAAATTACATAGATGCCTCGATCATGTGAGGGAGCTCACGAGGACTCGAAAGTGGAAGCACAAAAGGGGGAGAGATAGATCACATAGCTACTGGTCACGGACCCATGGTCCAAGGGAAACTACTCACGGTACATACGGGAGGCGTCCATGGCTATGGAGGGTCTCCCGGAGGGGGTAGCTTCTCCCGGCAGGGTGCCGAAGCAACTTCTCCAGGCAGCCCCGATCTAGAAACGGCGGCGGCGGCGGAACAGAGGCGAGATCGCGAAAGAGGAGTCCCTATTAGGAGTTTCCACCCCGAGGGGTAAATATAGGCGAAGGGGGGCGTCGAGGGGACCCACCAGGCAGCCAGGAGGCCTCCTGGCGCGGCCTAGGGTGGGGCCGCGCCAGGGACCCTCCTGGCCTCCTGGTGGTGGGCCCCCTTCCCTCTCTTGGTGATTCCGGAAGCTTCTGTTGCGCTGGTTTTTTTATATTTTTCCTAGAATTTTTAGAGCACTTTTAATGGCCGGAAAACCTGAAATACAAAAACAGCAGAAAACAGAAACTGGCAACTGGGTGCACTGAGTTAATAGGTTAGTCCAAATAGGTTCAAAAGTGTATGAAAGTTCAAACAAAACATGGCAAAGTCACCCAAAACATGCATGGAACAAGCAGAAATTACAGATACGTTTTGGACGTATCAACATCCCCAAGATTAATTCCTCCTTGTCCTCGAGTAGGTAAATGATAACAAGCATAATTTCTGTGGTGACATGCCACACAACCATAAAAGGACTTGTAAGTAAAGCAATCAAAGCATGCAATTCAATTCAAGTCTTAACAAGCAAGAGTCTATATTAGCATTGACAAAAGCAACAAAAGAACAAAAGGTGCAAGAGCTCTCGCTGTCCGTGACTCGAATGTCTCCAAATGGTGTTTGCGTGCAAGCAAGGGACTGGGAAGAAAGAGAAAAAAAAAGGTTGTTGAGAACAACTATCTACTAAAGTTTCACACTTGGTCTCCTTTGGATTCTTATCTGGACTCGTCCCCGGACCACTAGCCAGGTACAAGTCAAACTGATCCACTCCCTTTCGATATTTTGAGCACTCATGCAATGGATGAGCGTGAGCAAGAAAGTTGACACCTAAAAGGCGAAATAGAAAGAAGGTGGAGGAGGAAGACAAAAAGGTGTGAAAGGCTCGCATCAATGAGGACAATCATAGGCGAGAGAAGGCCATATGATAGATATGATGTGAGGAGTAGGGATTTCCATACAACGGATGCACATATGAGCTAAAAGCTCTCCAAGGGAACTAGTGGGGGTGCATCTAACTTGCTTGCTCAAGAAGACCTAGAGCTCGTTTGAGGAGGCTCATCATTGGAATATAAAAGCCAAGTTCTATAGTGTGAAGGGTCCCCACATAGCTATATGCATGATGAAGATCTCTATGGAGTACAAGTGATAGTAGGAGAAGTACTAGTGTGGATCTCTCAAAAGGAATAGTAGTATGCCCCCTTCTCTCTTTTTACTTTTCTCTTTTTTCTCTTTTTTTATTTTTTTGGGTGGCCTCAATGGCTCTTTCTATTTAACTCTCATTTGTCCTCTTTGGGATCTTTTAATTTTGTCCTCTTTGGGATATTTTCCTCACTTTAGGGGCAATACTCTATATTTTACAAGAATATAGGAGATCTTTCACACTTTACAAAGGTACTCACATAAAGAAAATGTAACTATCATGATGCAAATGTATGCTTCTGCTAGGATAGCAGGATATGCAATGATACTAGCGTCATGTACCAATGATTAGGGCAAGGCCCAACTAGCATGCGGCTCATCGATCAAGCAAGTAGCATGTATGACATGAAGATCAAGTCATGAGAAGGTGGATGTTGCATGGCAATGTATCTCGGAAAGGCTATGGAAATGCCTTGTAGGTAGGTATGGTGGCTGTTTTGAGGAAAGATATAAGGAGGCTTATGATGATAGAGCGTATCGTTCCAAGGGTTTGGATGCACCGGCGAAGTATGCGCCAACTCTCGAGGTGAGAAAGGGGCAATGCACGGTACCGAAGAGGCTAGAAAAAGTATAGGTGGGTGGAAGTGTTGATACGTCCAAAACGTATCGATAATTTCTGCTTGCTCCATGCATGTTTTGTGTGATATTGATATGATCTAGATACACTTTCATACATTTTTTTATCATATTTGGACTAACCTATTAACTCAGTGCACCCCAGTGCCAGTTCCTGTTTTCTGCTGTTTTTCTATTTCAGTTTTCCCCCATATAAAAAGTGCCAGAAAAATTCGGGAAAATTCAGATAAAAAATCAACGTGACGGAAACTTCGAGAAAAGCCCGGGAGGGGCCAGAGGGGGGACAGAGGGGCCCAGGCGGCCACCCGGCGCGGCCCCACCCCTGGCCGCGCCAGGGGGGCGTCTGGGGCCCCTGGTCCACCTCTGGCTGCCCCCCTTCGCCTATTTATCCCCCGTCACGGGAAAACTCCAGAAGAGGATGTGACATCCTGGCTTAATAGGAATGATAGACTACTCATATCAACAAGGTGCACCTTCTTTTCCGGGAGCCCAGATCCAAAGAACTCCAAAGTTAAGCGTGCTTGGCTTGGAGCGATTTGAGGATGGGTGACCGACCGGGAAGTTGTTCCCGGGTGCGCATGAGTGAGGACAAAGTGCGTAGGAAAGACTAGTGTTGGTCTGTGGAGACAGTCTAGATCCCGCCAGGCGTACGCCGGGAACCGGTGGGTGTGGCCGGGGCGTTACAGAGGAACCCTATTCCACGAACTCGCCTCTGTTCTGCCGCCGCCGCGCTTCCAAGATCGGGAGCACCAGAAGACCTCTTCCCGGCACCCTGCCGGAGGGAGGATTGACCTCCGGGAGTCTCCTCTCCACCATGGATGCTCCCCGGATGTCTCGTGAGTAGTTTTCCTTGTACCATGGGTCCGTGATCAGTAGCTATGTGATGTTCTCCTCTCCTCTTTGATCTTCATTGTTTAGACCTCGTGAGCTGCCCTACATGATCGAGGCACCTTTGTAATATTTCTGCTATTGATATGTTGAGTTTGATCGGATCTGATGGATTATGAGATTATGTTCAGATTGTGATACAGTAATATATTTGGTTATTATCTCTTATATTTTTGTTCCTAAGTAATTCTTGCATGTTCTCCGTTGCTGTTTATTGCTTTGGCCAAGTAGTAGGTAGTGACTCCAAGAGGGAGCGTTGTGCTAGATTGTGGGTTCATGCCTCCCCGATGACATGCTTGAGTGACAGAAACATGAGTCTAGGGGATGTGCTGTTGCCACAAAGGGGAAAACAACGGTGCTTGTAACCGTGGTTATAAGGATTGTTTACTTTACGCAAAGTTCTTTTTAATGCAGTTGTCTGTTGCTTTGGGTTTACACTTTGGGTGGGGCTCGCAACTTAATACCAGCGAGATGTTCTGGATAGATATCTCAAGGTGGATGATTAGTAGTAGATGCAGATGGATTTCGGTCTACTTACTTTGGCGTACTGCCCGTTCTTTTGAACCTCTTCCTTTCTTTTGTAGCATAGTTAGCATTGCGGTGCGTTCTTAATCCTGTCAATTGCCTTTCTGTAATTTGTTTACCTCGCATAGCATTTTTATCGTCTTTTGGGAGAGAGACATCACTAGCGAACATCACGTATCCCGGTCCATATCCTCATTATTGTTTCCAAGCTATATTTACTTTTCTGCATTTACTTTCAAGTTGCTATCATTATCCCTTGCGTTTTATCATTTGTGAACAACAAGACCGGAGAGATTGACAACCTCTCTGAACTTCGTTGGGAGCAAAGTTATCTGTGTCTGTGTGCAGGTCCGCGTCAGTTGCGCCGCTGACACCTACTTATCATCTCTGGAGTCCTACTAGAGACAAACCTTGGTATCTTTACTGAGGGAAACTTGCTGCTGCACCGCATCACGCCTTCCACATGGGGCCTACCAACGAAGGGCGAGAAGCCGTCATCAAGAGAAATTTCTCGCGCCGTTGCCGGGGCCTCCAAGTGCTAAGATAGGGGATTTGCACTCTACCCTTTACCTTTGTTTTTTTTAGTCTTGTTAGTTTACCTTTCAGTTTTTATCTTTGTGTCTTTTATCAAAAACTACAAAAAAATCTGCCACACTTGCTGCTACTATGGGTTCCACTGAAAACACCAAGTTGTGTGACTTCAGTAGTCACAACAACCAAGACTTTATCTGCACTCCCATTGCCACACCTTCCACTTCAGCTACCTCTTATGAAATTAAACCTGCTTTGCTAAACCTTGTTATGAGGGATCAATTCTCTGGTGCTGGAGATGATGCTACTTTACACTTGAATAATTTTGTTGAATTATGTGATATGCAAAAGTATAAAGAAGTGGAAGGTGATGTTGTTAAGCTTAAGCTCTTTCCTTTCTCTTTAAGGGGAGATGCTAAAATCTGGTTTCAATCTTTGCCTAGGACTAGCATAGATTCTTGGGATAAGTGCAAAGATGCTTTTATAGGAAAGTACTACCCTCCTGCTAAGATTATCCAATTGAGGAGCAATATTATGAATTTCAAGCAATTGGATAATGAACACGTTGCCCAAGCTTGGGAACGAATGAAATCTCTTGTTAAGAAATGCCCTGCACATGGTTTGACTACTTGGATGGTTATCCAGACTTTTTATGCAGGCTTGAACTTTACCTCACGGAACCTGTTAGATTCGGTCGCGGGAGGAACCTTTATGTCAACTACACTTGGTGCTGCCACAAAGCTTCTCGATGAGATGATGACCAATTATTCCCAATGGCACACCGAACGCGCTCCAACAGGTAGGAAGGTAAACTCTGTCGAGGAAATTACCTCCCTCAATGAAAAAGTTGATTTAATTATGTCTCTACTTACCAAGCAACCTTCTATTGATCCTCATGATGTTCCTTTGAATTCTTTGGTTGCTCAAGAACAAGTAGATATGAACTTTATTGCTAGAAACAACTTCAACAACAGTGCTTATAGGGGAAATTTTGCTAGCAATCCTAGACCGTTCCCATCTAACTATGGGAACAACAACACTTACCCTAGCAACAAGAACCCCTCTTCTGAATTAGAAAGCATGCTTTGAGACTTTATCACTACCCAAAAAGCCTTCAACAAAAATGTAGAAGAGAAATTATCTAAAATAGATAATCTCTCTTTGAAGGTAGAAAGCTTAGCCCTTGATATTGAGATGCTCAAAATTAGAACCTCTCCCCTTGAGGAGAATAAACCACTCCTATTAATGCTATCCAGTTACAAATTAATGAAAATATTAGGATGATGGCTAAACTTAAAGAAAGATGGGCTAGAGAAAAAGAGGAAGAGGATAGAATTAAGAGCCTTCCTACACACCACACAGTTGCCACTATCCAAATTGTTGAGGACACTCAAACTATTAGAACCCAATGCACTCCTAGTCCCGTTGGACCTATTAATGGTGATGCTAATACCTCAACCGTAGAAAAAGAAACTCCTATGAACATAGAGGGTTTCAAACAAGTGAGCCTATATGACACTACTACCACCTTTGATAGTAGTGATATTGATTTTGATAGTTGCACCCTCTCAGAAGTTATTAGCTTATTATACAAAATGTCTAGAGACCCCCACACTAGCACACTTAATCTTGCCTTCACGGAGCATATCACAAATGCTCTTATCAAAGCTAGGGAGGAGAAGCTTAGAGTAGAAGCCTCCATACCTAGGAAGCTAGAGGATGGTTGGGACCCTATGATCAAAATTAAATTGAATAACTTCTCTTGCTATGCTTTATGTGATGTTGGAGCTAGTACCTCTGTTATGCCCAAAAGAATATTTGATATGTTTGAATTGAAGCCTTTTGAGCCTTGTTATTTTGGTGTTCGTCTTGTTGATTCTTCCATAAAGAAACCTTTGGGGAAGATCAACGATGTTCTTATCATTGTCAATGACAACTATGTTCCCGTTGATTTTATTGTTATGGATATAGAGTGTGAACCTTTGTGTCCAATCATTTTGGGACGTCCTTTTCTTCGCACCGTTGGTGCGGTTATTGACATGAAAGAGGGAATATAAAATTCCAATTCCCATTCAAAAAGGGTATGGAACACCGTTTGAGTCCGTTACTCGGGCTAGTTATTCTCTTTCTCTTGATAAAACTTGATTCTTCTTTTTGCGTCATGCCTAGCTAATGGCTTTAAAGAAGCGCTTTCGGGAGGCAGCCCGCAACGAATTTAGGTTTTTATTTTTTCTTTTGTTGTGCCTTGATGATTGTTACTACTGTAGCAACATCATTGTATCTTTACTTTTCAGCTTTGTGCCAAGTTATAGCCTCTTACGGCAAGTGAAGTAAAAGTTGTGACATGCTGTCCAGAAAACAGATTCTGTCCTCGTGACCAGAAAAATTCCATAAAAATCCCAGTTCATCTTTTTGAGCTGAATTTTTTACACAGTATGATCTAAAAAATTACGAAACTTCCGTATGTTCTGAGTTTTTTGATTTGAGTTGCAGAAGTGCCCCTAAAAAATTCTTTACTATCTGCTGTTCTGTTTTTCACAGATTCTGCCACGTTTTGTCTCTCCTAACTTTTGCAAACCTTAAGCTTGCTTTTTCTTTGCAAAAAAATTTTGCAACTCTTGAGAAACAGTATCTCTTCAAGATTATCTTTATATGCAGTGGAGAAAAAATTATTTATTAAGGGTACTAACCTCTCTAATCAGCTTATGATGAGTTATGTATGAAGGGAGTTTTTGAAGTGTGCGTTGGAAGATGATGAAAGAAGATCCAGGAGTGTCAAGCGCTCAAGCTTGGGGATGCCCCAATGCATCCCCAATAAATATTCAAGGAGACTCAAGCGTCTAAGCTTGTGGATTCCCCCCGTTCATCCCCTTCTCCATCAACCATCATCAGTTCGTCCTTCGTCTCACTATATTTTTATCACTTCATGTGTTATGTGCTATGCTTGGAGCGTCTCGCTCTTAGGTTTTTTTTTTAGTTTTCTTTACCTTTTCTTTCTGTTCATAACAAGTTAGATCCCTTCTTACTTTGTGTGGGAGAGAAACACGATCCACTTTCAAAATCTAGAACACATCATAGGATTTTTCCTGCCTATCTTTTTGCTGTTGTGTGTTCTTTATCTTTTCATAGCTACTGCCATGTTTAGTTTTAGTCTTAGTTTGTCTTTAGCAAGAGCTTTGGCTTTTGTTTAGTTTGTTGCTGCAACTCTTTTTAGTTTTCATGTTTATCCTTTTAAGAGAGTTGGTTGTTGCACTGAGTTGTGTTTTGTCTTGAAAGTAGGTAATTGAGGTTGCTATTTAATTTTAGTAGTAGCTTGCAATAGTTTTGAGGCATTGTTGTGAGTAATGTTTGGACTTTTGGTGTCAAGAGCTCTTGCCTATTAGTGATAGGTGTCGTATTTTGGGAAATCCGTGTTTATTTTCAAAACCTACAAAACTAGTTGAGAACTCTAGCTACTAGATAGATCACTACTCTTCTGAGGAGTCGAATATTCGAGTACACTCACGTACCATGAGTCGAGGATGCGCAAGGATAACCAAACCCCCATACACTCCTCCTCGGGGTACTTGTCTCTTTGTGAACATCCTCATTAGATTGAGAGTTACCGATAATAAGTGCATGAGTTTTTCGGACTAATGTAAGTATTGAGAGTTGACACTTCCACCTTCCCATATTTTGCTAGCCTTTCCCGTGCCGTGCATTGCCTTCTTCTCACTCCGAGAATTGGTGTCCACCTTCGCCGGTACATCCAAACCCTTGGCATGATACGCTTTGTCATCATAAGCCTCCCTTTATCCTTCCTCAAAACAGCCACCATACCTACCTATCAAGGCATTTCCATAGCCTTTCCGAGTTACATTGCCATGCAAGTTCCACCTCTTCATGACTTGATCTTCATGTCATACATGTTCCTGCTACACTGGCAGCGACATACATTGCATACATCATGATAGTTACATCTTCTTTATGATTTTGAGTACCTTGTAAAGTGTGAAAGATCTCCTTTACCTTCTTGTAAATTAGAGTGTTGCCCTTAAGTGAGGAAAAGATACCAAAGTGGACACATTAAAAGATCCCAAAGAGGACAAATGAGAGTTAAATAGAAAGAGCCATTGAGGCCACCAAAAAAAATACAAAAAAATAGAAAAAAGATAAAAAGAAATAAAAAGAGAGAAAGGGGCAACACTACTATCCTTTAGAGAGATCCACACTAGTACTCCCTCTATATCTATGTACTCCATAGAGATGATCTTTACGCATATAGTTTCGAGAGCTTCTTAGCTCGTATGTGCATCCATTGCATGCCAATCCCTACTCCTCACATCATATCTATCATTTGGCATCTCTTGCCTATGATTTTCCTCATTGATGTGAGCCTTTCTCATCCTTTTTGTCTTCCTCCTCCACCATATTTCTCTCTTTGCCATCCTAAGTGTCAACTCTCGTGCTTACGCTCATCCATTGCATGAGTGCTCAAAATATTGAAAAGGAGTGGATCAAATTGACTTGTACCTGGCTAGTGGTCTGGGGACGAGTCAAGATAAGATTCCAAAGAGGATCAAGTGTGAAACTTTAGTAGATTGAGTTCTCAACAAAAATACTTTTTTCTCGTATTCCCTATCCTCCTTTCTTGCACGCAAACACCATTTGGAGACATTCGAGTCACGGACAGCGAGAGCTCTTGCACCTTTTGTTCTTTTGTTACTTATTTCAATGCTAATATAGACTCTTGCCTGTTATGACTTGAATTGAATATCTAACCTTGATTGCTTTACTTTTCAAAGTTCTTTTATGGTTCCTAGCATGTCACCACAGAAATTATGCTTGTTATCATTTACCTACTCGAGGACGAGCAGGAATTTAGCTTGGGGATGTTGATACGTCCAAAACGTATCGATAATTTCTGCTTGCTTCATGCATGTTTTGTGTGATATTGCTATGATCTAGATACACTTTCATACATTTTTTTATCATATTTGGACTAACCTATTAACTCAGTGCACCCCAGTGTCAATTCCTATTTTCTGCTGTTTTTCTATTTCAGTTTTCCCCCATATAAAAAGTGCCAAAAAAAATCGGGAAAATTCAGATAAAAAATCAGCGTGACGGAAGCTTCGAGAAAAGCCCGGGAGGGGCCAGAGGGGGGCCAAGGGGGGCCCAGGCGGCCACCCGGCGCGGCCCCACCCCTGGCCGCGCCAGGGGGGGCCTGGGGCCCCTGGTCCACCTCTGGCTGCCCCCCTTCGCCTATTTATCCCCCGTCACGGGAAAACTCCAGAAGAGGAACCCTATTCCGCGAACTCGCCTCTGTTCCGCCGCCGCCGCGCTTCCAAGATCGGGAGCACCAGAAGACCTCTTCCCGGCACCCTGCCGGAGGGAGGATTGGCCTCCGGGAGTCTCCTCTCCACCATGGATGCTCCCCGGATGTCTCGTGAGTAGTTTTCCTTGTACCATGGGTCCGTGATCAGTAGCTATGTGATGTTCTCCTCCCCTCTTTGATCTTCATTGTTTAGACCTCGTGAGCTGCCCTAGATGATCGAGGCACCTTTGTAATATTTCTGCTATTGCTATGTTGAGTTTGATCGGATCTGATGGATTATGAGATTATGTTCAGATTGTGATAGAGTAATATATTTAGTTTTTATCTCTTATATTTTTGTTCCTAAGTAATTCTTGCATGCTCTCCGTTGTTGTTTATTGCTTTGGCCAAGTAGTAGGTAGTGACTCCAAGAGGGAGCGTTGTGCTAGATTGTGGGTACATGCCTCCCCGATGACATGCTTGAGTGACAGAAACATGAGTCTAGGGGATGTGTTGTTGCCACAAGGGGGAAAACAACGCTGCTTGTAACCGCGGTTACAAGGATTGTTTACTTTACGCAAAGTTCTTTTTAATGCAGTTGTCTGTTGCTTTGGGTTTACACTTTGGGTGGGACTCGCAACTTAATACCAGCGAGATGTTCTGGATAGATATCTCAAGGTGGATTATTAGTAGTAGATGCAGATGGATTTCGGTCTACTTACTTTGGCGTACTGCCCGTGCTTTTGAACCTCTTCCTTTCTTTTGTAGCATAGTTAGCATTGCGGTGCGTTGTTAATCCTGTCGATTGCCTTTCTGTAATCAACCTCGCATAGCATTTTTATCGTCTTTTGGGAGAGAGACATCACTAGCGAACATCACGTATCCCGATCCATATCCTCATCACTGTTTACACGCTATATTTACTTTTCTGTATTTACTTTTAAGTTGCTATCATTATCCCCTTGCGTTTTATCATTTGTGAACAACAATACCAGAGAGATTGACAACCTCTTCGAACTTCGTTGGGAGCAAAGTTATCTGTGTCTGTGTGCAGGTCCGCGTCAGTTGCGCCGCTGACACCTACTTATCATCTCTGGAGTCCTACTGTAGACAAACCTTGGTATCTTTACTGAGGGAAACTTGCTGTTGCACCGCATCACGCCTTCCACTTGGGGCCTACCAAGGAAGGGCGAGAAGTCGTCATCAAGTGTCAACTTTCGAATACTCACATTAGTCCGAAGAAATCATGCGCTTATTATAGGTAACTCTCAATCTAATCAGGAGGTTCACAAAGAGACAGGTACCCCGAGGAGGAGTGTATGGGGGTTTGGTTATCCTTGCGCATCCTCGACTCATGGTACATGAGTGTACTCTAATATTCGAACCCTCCAGAGGTTAGTGATCCATCTAGTAGCTAGAGTTCTCAACAGGGGTTTTTGGTTTTCGAAAAACACATGGATTGCCCAAAATACGACATCTATCACTAATAGGGAAGAGCTCTTTACACCATAAGTTCAAACATTACTCTAGTCAATACCTCAAAACTATTGCAAGTTACTAGTACAAAGAGAATAGCAACTTTAACTACCTACTTTCAGTCAAGACACAGAACTCAGTGCAACAGGCAAACTCTCTAACAAGATAAAACATGCAACCTATAGAAAGTTCAACCTAAGACAAAAGAAAAGCTCTAGAAAAACTAAAGCAGTACGACTAAACAGAACAGCAGCTAAGAAAAGAAAAAGAACAACTCACAGCTAAAGGAATAAGCATGCAAATCCTATGAGGAGTTCTAATTCAAGCGGAGCGTGTATCTCTCCCACACAAAAGAGTAAGCTGGGGTCTAACTTGTTACAACAGTAAACAAAGCAAAAGAAAACTAAAAACAAAACCTAAGAGCGAGACGCTCCAAGAATAGCACATAACGCATGAAGTGATAAAAATATAGTGCAACGAGAGACGAACTGATAATTGTTGATGAAGAAGGGGGTGCACGGGGGCATCCCCAAGATTAGATGCTTGAGTCTTCTTGAATATTTATTGGGGGTGCACATGGGCATCCCCAAGCTTGAGCGTTTGACACTCCTGAATCTTCTTTCATCATCCTCCATCGCGCACTTGAAAACTCCCTTCATACATAACTCATTGTAGGCTGATTAGAGAGGTTAGTACCCTAATAAAATAATTTTCCTCTACTGCAAATAAAAATTTCCAGGAAGATCTACTGTTTCCCAAGATTGCCAAAAGGTTTTTGCAAAGAAAAAGAAAGCTTAAGGTTTGCAAAAGTGAAGAGAGACAAAACGTGGCAGAATCTGTGAAAAACAGAACAGCAGATAGAAACGAATTTTGTAGGGGTACTTATGCAACTCAAATCAAAAAACTCAGAACATATGGAAGTTTCGTAATTGTATATAGCATGCTGTGTAAAAAATTCAGCTCAAAAAGATGAACTGGGATTTTTCTCTGATTTTTCTAGTCACGAGGACAGAATCTGTTTTTTGGACAGCATGTCACAACTTTCACTTCCCTTGTCGTATGAGGCTAAACTTGGCACAAAGCTTGAAAAGTAAAGATACAATGATGTTTCTACAGTAGTAACAATCATCAAGACCACTAAGAACAGAACTAAAGCAAAAAGAAAAACCTAAATTCGTTGCGGGCTGCCTCCCGAAAGCGCTTCTTTAGAGCCATTAGCTAGGCTTAAAGCAGAAGATCAAGTCTTTTCAAGAGAATAACTAGCCCGTGTGACGGACTCAAAAGGTAACTTAATATTTTTCTTAGGGAAATTTTCCTTCCCTTTCTTGAGAGGGAATTGGAATTTTATATTCCCCTCTTTCATGTCAATAACAGCACCAACTGTGCGAAGAAAAGGACGTCCCAAAATAATTGGACAAGAAGGTTCACATTCAATGTCCATAGTAGTGAAATCAACGGGAACATAATTGTCATTGACAATGATAAGAACATTGTCGATCTTCCCCAAAGTTTTCTTTAAGGAAGAATCAATAAGACGAACACCAAAAGAAAAAGGATCAAAAGGTTTCAATTCAAGCATATCATACATTCTTTTGGGCATAACAGAGGTACTTGCTCCAACATCACAAAGAGCATAACAAGAGAAGTTATTCAATTTAATTTTTATCATAGGATCCCAACCATCTTCTAGCTTCCTAGGTATGGAGGCTTCTAGTCTAAGCTTCTCCTCCCTAACTTTGATTAGAGCATTGGTGATATGCTCTGTGAAGGAAAGATTGAATGTGCTAGTGTGGGGGTCTCTAGACATCTTGTGTAGGAAACCAATAACTTCAAGTAAAGTGCAGTTGTCAAAGTCTAGGTCACTACTATCTATCAAGGAGGTAGTGATATCATTTAGGTTCACTTGTTTGAAAGCCTCTATGTTCATAGAGGTTTCTTCATCTATGGTTGAGGTGGTAGCATCACCATTGATAGGTCCAGTGGGACTAGGGGTGTGATGGGTGCTTACAGTTTGGACATCCTCAATTACTTGGATAGTAGCTACTGTGTGGTAGGTAGGAAGGCTCTTAATTCTCTCTTCTCCCTTGGGTACAACTTCGGGTTTAGCTGCCATTTGGTTTATCAAGGTAGATTGGGTATGAGACATGTTTGAAACATAAGTCTGGATGGCAGTGAGTCTAGTTTGGAGACTGGAAATGTCACCGTTCAGGCTCTCAAGCTGTTTGCTAATGTTTTGCAGGATAGAGGAGTGCTCATCTAATTGTCTAGAAAAGGCCTTGTTTTGTTCAAACTGAGTGTGCATATAGCTTTTGGTGGCCTTTTCTATTTCTACAAGTTTCTCATAGCTGGGCAGGTCTTTTTCTCTATAGTTCTGGATGTAGGAGTTGCTAGTGGTAGGATAAGTGTTGTTCCCATAGTTGTTGGATGGGAAAGGCCTAGGATTGTTGCTACCAAAGTTACTCCTATAAGCATTATTGTTGAAGTTGTTTCTAGAAAAAAAATTGACATCTACTTGATCCTGAGCAATCAGAGAATTTTTATCAATTGGAGCTTGCTTGGTAAGTAGAGACATGATAAGGTCAACCTTTTCATTTAAAGAGGAGATCTCCTCGACAGAGTTTACCTTCTTACCGGTTGGAGATATCTCAGTGTGCCATTGCGAGTAGTTCAGCATCATCTCATCAAGTAGCTTTGTGGCAGCACCAAGCGTGGTTGACATAAAAGTTCCTCCTGCGGCCGAATCTAACAGGTTCCGCGAGGTGAATTTCAAGCCTGCATAAAAAGTCTGGATAACGATCCAGGTAGTCAGTCCATGTGTGGGGCAGTTCTTGACAAGCGTCTTCATACGTTCCCAAGCCTGGGCAACGTGTTCATTATCCAATTGCCTGAAATTCATAATGTTACTCCGCAATTGAATAATTTTAGCAGGGGGATAGTACTTCCCTATAAAAGCATCTTTGCATTTACTCCAAGAATCGATACTGTTCTTGGGCAAAGATTGTAGCCACTCCTTGGCTCTTCCTCTCAAAGAGAAAGGAAAAAGCTTCAGCTTGACGATGTCTCCATCCACTTCCTTGTACTTCTGCATGTCGCAGAGCTCGATAAAGTTATTTAGGTGCAAGGCAGCATCTTCTCCTACTCCTGAGAATTTATCTTTCATGACAAGGTTAAGCAAAGCAGGTTTAATCTCATAAGAAGGTGCTGAAGTGGCAGGTGGAGCAATAGGAGTGCAGATAAAGTCACTGTTGTTGTGACTAGTGAAGTCACACAACTTAGTGTTTTCATTGGAACCCATAGTAGCAGCAGGTATTTTTGGTATTTTTGATTAAGGACACAAAAGTAAAAACTAAAAGGTATACTAACAAGACTAAAAAGCAAAGATAAAAGATAGTGTGCAACTCCCCTATCTTGTAGACTGGAGTCCCCGGCAACGGCGCCAGAAAACTTGTTGATGGCAAGAGAGTGTTAATACTCTTCAAGCCTCGTTGGTTACCCCAAGTGCAGAGTGAGATATAGTGCAGCGGCAAGTTTTCCCTTGGCAAAGATACCAAGGTTTGTCTCCCGTAGGACTCCGAAGGATACAAGAAGGTGGTAAAGTGAACAATGGCGCCGAGGTTGCTAGCTTCACCTGGACCTGCACACAGATACAAATAACTTTGCTCACAACGAGTACAGAGGAGTTGTCAATTCATCCGGCCTTGCTGTTTACAAAGGATCAACGCAAGAGATAATAATAGTGGCAACTGAAAGTAAAGACTGAAAGTAATAAGGGTGTAAACAGTGATATGAAGATGGACCGGGGTCACGTGATTTTCACTAGTGATGTCTCTCTCCCAAAAGACGATAAAAGTGCTAGCGAGGTAAACAAGTCACAGTTGGGCAATTGACGGGATTATGAGGGCACCGCAATGCTAACTGATACATCCAAAAAGCATCACTATTTTATATTGTGATTTCACCCTATTCATTGATATATCCCACTTTAAAGTATTGTTCTTATGTTGTTTTGGCTTATTTTACACAGTTTACAATTTTCCGGTGCCGAAGCAGCACAACCAGAATTCAGCGGTAAAAGTGGATACCAAGTTGCTAAATCAGATCAAGTCCAAATTCGATAAAATTTTACAGGGAGCCGTTTTATGAAGATTGACTGGGGATCACCGAAGGAGGAGGTGAGGGGACACACCAGGCATCCAGAAGGGTGCCTGGCGCGGCCCCCCTCCTAGCCGCGCCAGGCACCCTCCTGGATGCTTGGTGGCCCCCCTCAGTGCCCCCTCTCGCCTATAAGACCCCCCTGGGGTGAAAACCCTAAAAGAAGAGTCGTTTCCGTGTTTCGCCGCTGCCACGGGGCGGAAACTACAGAGGAGAAAAGCCATCTCCGGCGGGCAGATTCCGCCGGGGAGATCACCTCCCGGAAGGGGAGATCGTCGCCATCATCATCATCATCATCATCCTCACGGGCATCATCGAGATCATCATCAACATCATCCCCAACATCAGCACCATCTCCATCTCCATCCCATCCCATCTCATCTCATAATTGCAACTTGTGTTGTAATCCGTACTATCTATCCTCTCTACTCTGTTGGTGTTGATTACTACTTTGTGGTGAATGCTATTGAGTTTTGTTGGAGAAATATCATTGTGTCCAGATTTTTTATCACCCATCTATCACCTCTGATCATGATCTCTTTTATGTCTTGTGAGTAGTTACTTTAGTTCTTGAGAACATGGGAGAAGTCTAGTAGTTAGTAGTCATACTATGTTGAAGTATTATGTGTTGTTTGATACTTAAGTTGTGTTGTTATTTCTCTAGTGGTGTTATGTGAGTCGAACACATAACACTTCACCTTTCATGGGCCTAGAGTAATACATTGTGCACAAAGGATGCTTATGGTGGGTTGCCGGAGTGACAGAAACCTGAACCCTAGTTCGCAGAGTTTCGCACAAGGGAGTTATGGATCCTTGATCGTAATGATGTTGTTAGGCTTATGCCTTAATTACTACCTTGTATTTGCGGATGCTTGCAAGGTTTGTAATCATAAGAGTACACTTATCTTATTCTAGAAGGTGTACTAGCATTGATCCACCCACCGACACTTATCAACGCGATACATATTACTTGGCTGAGTATGGTGAAAGTGACTTGACTATCTCTCCCGTGTTTTCTCGAGAACGCTTTAGCTGTTATAAGTTCAGTTCCTAGGCTTATCCTTGATAAAGGATTGGGCCACTTGCTACTCCTCAGTTACCATTTTACTGTGCCTGTCTTTTACTTTTCTATTGCTTAAACCAAAAACCCTAAATATTTACCTTTGAGTGTTTGCAGCCCTTTCCTTATCCAGTGTCACTTATCAGTACCTTCTGCTCCTCGTTGGGATCGACATCCTTATTTATCGAAAAGCTACAATTGATCCCCTAGACTTTTGGGTTATCAAGAATTGTTTATTGGCGCGGTTAACGGGCGAGGGGATCCCACTAAACCTATTAACTTCTCCGCCATCAACGAGCTTTTCTGGCGCCGTTGCCGGGGAGTGTAGCGCTATTGGTAAGTGAAGCCGGTAAGGGAACCTTTATTTTCTGTTTTTACTTTCAGTCCTTATGGACTCTTCTGCCGTTGGTTCGTTGCTGATAAGGAGCCTCCCCACGAATGTGGTGGTCACTCCTACCCCTACTGAAATTGTGCCCTATAAATACCATTTGGTATTGTTGATTATGTCTTGGCTAATCGTTATACAGGAGAAGGACATCCGGGAGAACACCTGCTATATTTATCACAATTATGTTCTTTATTTAAGCTTGCAGGTGTGATGATGGAGTTCGTCATTAAGAAACTATTCTCCATATCACTCAAAGATAAAGCTTCATATTGGTATAATGTACTCGATAACTCTGATCTGCTTGAATGGCCAGAGCTTATGTCTCTCTTTTATGCAAAGTTTTATCCTCTTCATGAAATTCACCAAGACAGGAACTACATCTACAACTTTTGGTCTCGCGACGGAGAGAGCATTGCTCAAGCTTGGGGGAGACTAAAGTCCCTGATGCTCAAATGCCCAAACCATGAGCTCCCCAAGGAAATTATACTTACAAATTTCTATGCCAGGCTTTCTCGTCAGGACAAGGAGATGTTGGATGCCTCCTCTAGTGGGGTATTCCAGACCAGAAGTATGGAAGAAAAATGGGATCTTATAGAAAGGATCCAGAAGAACACTGAAGACTGGGAAATTGATAAAGGTATTGAACCCGCTATAAACTATGAGCATGACTACATTGAGAGTTATGTGAAGACTGATTACTTTAATACCTTTTGCTCTAAAATTGGTCTTGATTCCCAGCTAATGGTTGACTTTTGCAAGGACTTTGCTTCTCATATTGATTCTTCCAGGAAGAAGGAGAATCAACATCATAAACCTTTCAAGGAGTCACCAATTAAGATTAATGTTACTGATCCTGTTTTACCTGTAGTTGTGTATGAACAGCCTCCTTACCCCTCTAGGATAAAGGAGCACTCTTTTGTTACAGGTATTCTAAAAAAGAATAGAAGGACCACTGACGAACATGAGGACATGATCAAGGTCCAGCCTCAAGTTGCAATGGTCAAGGATCTGGTAACCAGTGATATCGAAGAATCCACTATTAGTTTTTGTGTTGTTCCCACTAACATTGTCACAGCCAGGAACAAAGGCCCAATTTCAGGTACACCAGTTGTATCTGTCAAAATAGGAGATCATAATTACTATGGGCTATGTGATTTGGGATCTAGCGTGAGCGCTATTCCCTTCACACTTTATCAAGAAATCATGCACGAGATTCAGCCGTGTGAGATCGAGGACATAGATGTCACTATCCATCTTGCAAATAAACAAACAATCTCTCCAGTTGGGATTGTAAGAGATGTTGAAGTACTCTGCGGGAAGGTAAAATATCCTACAGACTTTCTTGTACTTGGTTCAGTGCAGGATAGTTTTTTCCCTATTATCTTTGGTAGGCTCTTCCTCAGCACTTGCGGAGCTATAATAGATTGCAAGAAAGGTAAATTTTCTGTTGAATTCAACGGTGAGCCGTATGAATTTATTTTTTCTAAGTTTTCTAAGCAGCCTCGTGGTCCTGACCTGTCAAGTAATGACAAAATTATTGAAGAAATTGCTTCCATTGCTATTCCTCCTAATGACACTTTGCAGCAATTTATGGAAGACCACGAGAATGATATACATATGCAGGAGAGGGATGAACTAGAAGACATATTTTTAAGACAAACTCCCATCCTGAAGCACAACCTCCCGGTTGAACCGTTAGGAATCGTCTCGCAACCAAAAGAAGACCCGGTGTTCGACCTAAAACCACTACCCGATACGCTCAAGTATGCTTATTTAGATGAAAAGAAAGTATATCCTGTTATTATCAATTCTAACCTTTCAGGGTATGAACAAGAGCGATTATTGGAGACACTCCGCGGACACTGAGGTGATATTGGCTATACTCTTGATGATCTCAAGGGTATTAGTCCATACATTTGCCAACATACTATCAATCTCGAGCCCGATGCTAAACCGGTTGTTGATCATCAACGACGGTTGAACCCAAAGATGAAGGACGTGATTAGGACGGAGGTTCTCAAACTTCTAGCCGCAGGTATCATCTATCCTATAGCTGATAGTAAGTGGGTAAGTCCCGTTCATTGTGTTCGTAAGAAAGGAGGTATGACTGTTGTTCCTAATGATAAAAATGAACTAATACCTCAGAGGACTATTATTGGATATAGAATGTGTATTGATTTTAGGAAGTTAAACAAGGCCACCCGGAAGGACCACTATCCTTTGCCCTTTATTGATCAGATTCTCGAGCGGTTGTCTAAAAACACCCACTTCTGCTATCTTGATGGGTACTCTGGCTTCTCCCAAAAGGGATCGCAACAAGGAAAACAAAAAAAATTCCTACGGATTGCAACAAAACTGCCAAGATCATATCTAGGAGATAACTTGTAACGGTTTGGGAAGGACTCACCCTCGAAGACCGAAAGTGTTCAACGAGAACAATTCTCGTGGGTGATGTAGACGTTCACTTGCCGATCTCAAGATCGTGAAGAAGAACGTTGCAAGAGGCAACACTCCCGTAGTCGGTCACACGTACAGCTTGATGACGACCTCCGTCCCTTGCTCTAGTTGGGCAGCGGAAGTAGTGGATCCTCGGGAACTCCAACAACACTACGACATGGTGGTGGTGGTGGAGAGAAAAACTCAGCAGGGCTTCGCCTAAGCACGTGCTCGAGTAGAGGACAAGCAAGGAGAGGAAGATGTCAACCAAAGAACATGCGAGAAGGAGAGGGAATGAGCTAGTGGAGAGGAGGTCTCCACCTCCTCCTTTTATAGGAGAGGGGGCAGCCCCCAAGGGAGGAATGGCGCCCCCATTACTCCCCTCTTCATGGGAGAGGTAACTCCCTCTTAAACTCATTTAATACCTCCTCTTAATTTGGTAGAAAACTTCCACTCATAAATCCCAAGAGTTTATCTCCCATAAATGAATAAAACATTTTAATTCTTTTATTTGAGATTTAATATTTGTTAATTCTTGTAATCAACAAACATTAATATTTAACCCCCTGAACTATTCAGATATCCTGAAACAATTTCAGTGATGTCCAATATTTTCTCCGGCGTTCCGTATCCATTCAAAAAGCGTCAACAAACCTTAAGTGTGTCACCCTACGGTTCGTGAACAAGATAGACATGACCAAGACATTTCTCCGATCAATAATCAACAGCGGGATCTGGAGATCCATAATGACTCCCATCTATTCAACGTTGAACTAGTGATCGTGTGAACCTTCAACGTCGTAACCAATTCCTTTTGTCTCGCGATATTTTTACTTGTCCGTGATCCGATCATCGGTATCAACCATACCTTAGTTCGATCTCGTTACCAACAAGTACTCTTTTCTCGTTTCGTGATCTAACATCCTCGTGAGCCATTCACGTGCTTGCAAGCAATGTCGATGCGATATCACCGAGTGGGCCCAGAGTATATCTTTCCGTCATCAGGATGGACAAATCCCACTCTTGATCCCCGAGCCTCAACTAACACTTTCCGAGTACCCAACTACACCTTTATAGTCACCCTGTCACGGTGTGATGTTTGATGGAATCAAAGTACTCTTCCGGTGTTAGTGATTTACGTGATCTCATGGTCTAAGGATTAGAGTTACCTCGTATGAGTTTGATATAACAATATAAACTTGATGACATGATCGTATTGTTATACCTATTGTGGGTGTATGTTCATCACATCATTCTTCTAATGATACGACTTTGTTATTAACAACATCCAATGTTCATGATCAAGAAACCTTGATCATCCGTTAATCAACAAGCTAGTATATTGAGAGGCATAACTAGGGACCTATACCTTGTTTATTAAACACACATGTATTAACGTTTCGGATTAATACAATTATAGCATGAGAAATAAACATCTATTATAAATAAGGAATAAGATAATAACCATTTTATTATTGACTCTCGGGCATATTCCCTTCAGTCAACATCGCGGATCAAGAGAAGACCACTTTCACGTGTCCTTACGGTACTTATGCTTATAGGCGTATGCCTTTCGGTTTGTGTAATGCACCTGCTACTTTTCAGAGGTGTATGTCTGCAATATTTCATGGTTTCTGTGAGGAGATTGTAGAAGTTTTCATGGACGATTTTTCCGTCTATGGAAACTCCTTTGACCACTGTCTCCATAATCTTAATAAAGTTTTGCAGAGATGTGAAGAAACAAATTTGGTGCTCAATTGGGAGAAGTGCCATTTCATGGTTAACGAAGGGATAGTTCTTGGACACAAGATTTCCGAAAGGGGAATTGAAGTGGACAAGGCAAAAATTGAAGCTATTGAAAGTATGCCCTATCCAAGGGACAATAAAGGTATTCGTAGTTTTCTAGGTCATGCTGGTTTCTATAGAAGATTTATCAAGGACTTCTCTAAGATCTCGAGACCCCTTACCAATCTTCTCCAGAAGGATGTCCCTTTTGTATTTGATGAAGATTGTAAGGAAGCTTTCGAAGTTCTTAAGAAAGCCTTGATAACCGCTCCTATAGTACAACCACCTGAATGGAATTTGCCCTTTGAAATTATGTGTGATGCTAGTGATTTTTCTGTTGGAGCTGTTTTAGGACAAAGGGTTGACAAGAAGTTGAATTTCATCCACTATGCCAGCAAAACACTTGATAGTGCTCAAAAGAATTATGCTACTACCGAGAAGGAATTCTTGGCAGTGGTGTTTGCTTGTGATAAGTTTAGGCCGTATATTGTCGATTCTAAAGTTATTATTCATACTGACCATGCTGCCATTAAGTATCTTATGCAGAAAAAGTATGCCAAACCAAGACTCATTAGGTGGGTACTCCTTCTTCAAGAATTTAATTTGCAGATTCTTGATAGAAAAAGAGAAGACAATCCGGTGGCGGATAATCTTTCAAGGATGGAAGATATCCCGCACGATCCTATTCCAGTCAACGACAGTTTCCCAGATGAACATCTTGCTGTTGTAAAAGTACAGTCTCATTCCGACCCTTGGTTTGCAGATTATGCTAATTTTATCGTTTCAAAGTTTTTGCCTCCAGGTTTCACATTTCAGCAGAGGAAGAAATTCTTCACGGATTTGAGGCACTACTTTTGGGATGATCCACATCTTTATAAAGAAGGTGTGGACGGGATCGTAAGAAGGTGTATACCGGAGCACGAGCAGCAGGACATTCTTCGACAATGTCACGATAGTCCCTATGGAGGACATCATGCCGGTGAAAGGACCGCACATAAAGTTTTACAATCAGGTTTTTATTGGCCTACTCTCTTTAAGGATGCCCGAAGGTACGTTCTATCTTGTGATAAGTGTCAGAGAGTTCGTAACATTAGCAAGAGAAATGAGATGCCTATGAATTACTCACTAGTGATCGAACCTTTCGATTGCTGGGGTTTTGATTTTATGGGTCCTTTTCCTCCTTCACACAAGTACACACACATCTTAGTTGCTGTTGATTATGTAACCAAGTGGGTTGAAGCAATCCCCACTGAGAGTGCTGATCACAAGACATCTTTGAAAATGCTCAAAGATGTAATTTTTCCTAGGTTTGGAGTACCAAGGTACCTCATGACAGATGGAGGGTCACACTTCACGCATGGAGCTTTTAGGAAAGCTCTAGCCAAGTACGATGTCAATCATAGGATTGCATCACCGTACCACCCTCAAACTAGTGGGCAAGTTGAGCTCACCAATAGGGAAATCAAGTTGATCTTGCAGAAAACAGTAAACAGTTCTAGAAAGGACTGGTCAAAGAAGTTAGGAGATGCTTTGTGGGCGTGCAGAACTGCTTACAAAAACCCCATGGGCATGTCTCCGTATAAGATGGTCTATGGCAAGGCTTGCCATTTACCATTAGAGTTAGAGCATAAAGCTTTCTGGGCTGTCAGAGAACTGAATGCTGACCCAAAGTTAGCTGGTGAAAAGCGTCTCATGAACTTGACTTCTCTAGATGAGTGGAGAAGTGAAGCTTACGAGAGCGCTAAAATGTTCAAGGAAAAGGTAAAGAAGTGGCACAATAAAAGAATTCTGAAACGTGAATTTAATATTGGTGATAAAGTTTTGTTATTTAGATCTCGTTTCAGGTTTTCTCCAGGTAAACTACTTTCCAGATGGGAAGGACCTTTTCATATCGAAGAAGTATATCGGTCCGGTGCTATCAAGATCAATAATTTCGAAGGCACCAAACCTCAAGTTGTGAATGGACAAAGAATCAAACATTATATGGCAGGTGATCCAATCAATGTGGATGCAAACATGATATATACAAGTACTCATGAAGAACATGTTGCAGCCCGGTTTCAGACTCCGGCAGGAGCAGAATTAGAAAAGGTATGAATTATGGTAAGAAAACACCGCGAACGTCAATAAAAGTTAAATTTTCAGAGTTTTTGCGAAATTAGGAAAATTCCAAGCCCGAGTCGAGCCGGAGAGGAGCTCCATGGAGGACAGGAGGCCCCCTGGCGCGACCCCACTCCTGGCCGCGCCGGGCACCCTCCTGGCTGCCCTGGACTCCGCCTCCGACTCCACCTAGGCTTGAAACCTTCCTTCTGTCGCAGAATTTTTTTTCTATATATTTGCCCGGATCGTCCCGGCACCGTATCTCTCGATTTCGCGTGTTTTCTTTCTCGGTCTGTTTCTGCCAGGAAAACTTTCAGCAGATCTAGGTGCCATGGCTTCTCCAAGTTCCCCCAAGGACAAGTTCGTCGTCAACGTCATCAACCCTTATCTCGCAGAGGTGAAGAAGCACCCCCAGGTCCTTCGTGTGGAGGACGGTGTCCTCCGCAAGGAAGATCTGGAGGGACCAGTCAAAGAGGGGAGCACCGAAGATCGGCTGAAGGAGATGGAACATGAGATCTTCAAGTTCAAGAAGATGGTGGAGCGCGGTGTTGAAGCTAACTTCGACATCATGAACGAGATCGAGGCTTCCCACAAGAAGGATATGAAGGAGATGTGGTCAAGTTTGGCCGCATTAGAAGAAAAAGTTTATGAACTCCAAGCACAGATCTATGATCTGCAGAACCAGAACTGTGAGTATGAACTAAAGTTTCTACGCATGGGTTTAGGTGCTGAGTGCAGGATCTTGGAGACGGGAATTTCCTTCGAGACTGGAGAACAACTTCCATGGAAGCGCTTCGCCAAGGAGTACCTGACTGAGAAGAACAAGAATGAGGAGTAAAACTCCTCGGGTAATGGCACCACCTTAGCTTGTTCCAAGCTTGGGGGAGTGCCCGGTATCTTTATCTTTTTCTTTTTCTTTAGGAGTCAAGTAGAGTCGTATCATGTCTAGGGAGGTCACTTTATGAAATAGGTGTTGCTTTGAGGTCTATCACTCCTCTTGTGGAGAGCTTTGTATCCGTGAGTGTGGAGTCGTCTATGAAGGAATATTAATGAGAAGTCTATTGGTTTCTTCGCTGCACTTGGTATTCTCTTCACGCAATCGAAATTATGAGCTGATTCTTATGGGGAGTATTGATCTTATATCAGGTATGACTTCGAAAACTTTATTTAATCTTGGCAAGTATAGCTTTGGTCATAACAACAAGCATGTTTTTCTCAAAGTAGCGACATAGCCAAAACCTTTGTGTTATTATGCTTGAAGTGTTATGTTGACAAGGAAGACAACTTGATGTTTCATGCTAGTTTTAATGTTTATGTTTTATATTGCTTGCATCTAAGTTGTCATCAATTGTCTGCTCTCTCAAAGCCTTGCTAGCCAAAACTCTGTACTAAGAGTACTTCCATACCTTGAAACCAACTTCTTCCACTTGAGTCCACCATACCTTCCTACTTGTGGTATTCCACTACCACTCCTAAAGTATATAATTTATGTGCTATCTTTAGATGTTCAAAATCTTCTGTTTTGTGCCGCTGATTCAGCTCATGAGGAAGTGGTGGGTGACCCATGATCTTCTTAACTTGGACAAGTTTTATCTTGGGATTGCATGTCTAATCTGCAAACCCCTAATACGAGAAGGGACTGGCATGAGTGCCCAGCTCGTAAAAGATAAATACTAACACACAAGTTCCTTCGCCCTTTTACGAGTGATAAACAAAGGAATCCAAGGGGATGTGATCGTCCCCACATGGGAGCCATTCCTCGAAACTTGTCCAAATCATGAAGTGAGTGAGTTATCTATCAGCAGTCGTTGACGGATCATGCACCTCCCAAAAGTTTGTTTTTGATCTGTTTGATCTAGAGATGGCACATAAGTTTTCCCTGCTTACCCTTTTGCACGGGGTTTATCTTTATTTTGTGCTGAGTCGGTCCTTCCTACTACCTTCCTTCTTGATAGAGAACAGACATTTGATGTTGATAAAGATGCTTGCATATAAAGTTGCATTGAAATCTAGCATGTTACATCTTTGTTGACATTATCTTTTGATAAGTGAGTTGTTTACAAAAGCTTATGCTTAGTAAACATCTTCCTCTGTGTTGACATGTGCACTTCTTGACTAATAGCATGTTCTTTCAAAAGCTTCAACTGTTCCATTATAAGTGAAAGAACAAAAGTAAAAGTTATTAGTTGTTCCTTGACCAAGGCTATGTTTGTCATGATTTGATGAGTTTTCCAGGTCCTACTTTGTTATAATTGTTACTACTTTCTCATAAGGACCTTATGAGTTGAGGTTGCTGTTGAGGATGTTTAAGTTTGGTAAGGAATCTTGATGCTTCTTGTTCGTATTCTTTTATCGACACTTCACTCTCTAAACTTGTGGACAGGTTTACCGAGCTCAGCAATCGCTTGGGGACAAGCGAGGTCTAAGCTTGAGGGAGTTGATACGTCCAAAAAGCATCACTATTTTATATTGTGATTTCACCCTATTCATCGATATATCCCACTTTAAAGTATTGTTCTTATGTTGTTTTGGCTTATTTTACACAATTTACAACTTTCCGGTGCCGAAGCAGCAGAACCAGAATTCAGTGGTAAAAAGTGGATACCAAGTTGCTTAATCAGATCAAGTCCAAATGCGATAAAAATTTACGGGGAGCAGTTTTATGAAGATTGACTGGGGATCACCGAAGGAGGAGGTGAGGGGACCCACCAGGCAGCCAGAAGGTGCCTGGCGCGGCCCCCCTCCTGGCCGCGCCAGGCACCCTCCCTGATGTCTGGTGGCCCCCCTCGGTGCCCCCTCTCGCCTATAAGACCCCCCTGGGGTGAAAACCCTAAAAGAAGAATCATTTCCGTGTTTCACCGCCGCCACGGGGCGGAAACCTACAGAGGAGAAAAGTCATCTCCGGCGGGCAGATTCCGCCGGGGATATCACCTCCCGGAAGGTTAGATCGTCGTCATCATCATCATCGTCACGTGCATCATCGAGATCATCATATACATTATCCCCAACATCAGCACCATCTCCATGTCCATACCATCTCATCTCATAATTGCAACTTGTGTTGTAATCCGTAGTATCTATCCTCTCTACTCTGTTGGTGTTGATTACTACTTTGTGGTGAATGCTATTGAGTTTGGTTGGAGAAATATCATTATGTCCAGATTGTTTATCATCCATCTGTCACCTCTGATCATGATCTCTTTTATGTCTTGTGAGTAGTTACTTTAGTTCTTGAGAACATGGGAGAAGTCTAGTTGTTAGTAGTCATACTATGTTGAAGTATTATGTGTTGTTTGATACTTAAGTTGTGTTGTTATTTCTCTAGTGGTGTTATGTGAGTCGAACACATAACACTTCACCTTTCATTGGCCTAGAGGAATACATTGTGCACAAAGGATGCTTATGGTGGGTTGCCGGAGTGACAGAAACCTGAACCCCAGTTCGCAGACTTTCGCACAAGGGAGTTATGGATCCTTGATCGTAATGTTTTGGTTAGGCTTATGCCTTAAGTACTACCTTGTATTTGCGGATGCTTGCAAGGTGTGTAATCATAAGAGTACACTTATCTTAGTCTAGAAGGTGTACTAGCATTGATCCACCCACCGACACTAATCAACACGATACATATTACTTGGCTGAGTATGGTGAAAGTGACTTGACTATCTCTCCCGTGTTTTCTCGAGAACGCTTTAGCTTTTATAAGTTTAGTTCCTAGGCTTATCCTTGTTAAAGGATTGGACCACTTGCTACTCCTCAGTTACCCTGTTTACTTTGCCTGTCTTTTACTTTTCTATTGCTTAAACCAAAAACCCCTAGATATTTACCTTTGAGTGTTTGCAGCCCTTTCGTTATCCAGTGTCACTTATCAGTACCTTGTGCTCCTCGTTGGGATCGACATCCTTATTTATCGAAAATCTACAATTGATCCCCTAGACTTGTGGGTTATCAAGAATCGTTTATTGGCGCGGTTAACGGGCGAGGCGATACCACGAAACCTATTAACTTCTCCGCCATCACTAACTATGCTGCAAAGAAAGGAAGGGCTCAAAAGCAATGGGCAGTACGCCAAAGTAAGTAGACCGAAATCCATCTGCATCTACTACGAATCATCCACCTTGAGATATCTATCCAGAACATCTCGCTGGTATTAAGTTGCGAATCCCACCCAAAGTGTAAATTCAAAGCAACAGACAACTGCATTAAAAGAACTATGCGTAAATTTAAAAATCCTTGCACCCACAGGTACAAGCACCGTTGTTTTATCCCTGGTGGCAACAGCACATCCCCTATCCTCATGTTTCTGTCACTCAAGCTAGACATCAAGGGGCTGAACCCACAATCGAGCATAACGCTCTCTCTTGGAGTTGCAAATAAAATACTTGGCCAAAGCAAATACCGCAACGGAGAACATGCAATAATTTACTCAAGAAAAAAATATAAAAGAGAAGAACCAAATATATTACTCATCACAATCTGAACATAGTCTCATAATCCATCAGATCCCAAAAAACTCAGCATAGCAACAACAGAAATTACATAGATGCCTCGATCATGTGAGGCAGCTCACGAGGACTCAAAAGTGGAAGCACAAAAGGGGGAGGGATAGATCACATAGCTACTGGTCACGGACCCATGGTCCAAGGGAAACTACTCATGGTACATACGGGAGGCGTCCATGGCTATGGAGGGTCTCCCGGAGGGGGTAGCTTCTCCCGGAAGGGTGCCGGAGCAGCTTCTCCAGGCAGCCCCGATCTAGAAACGGCGGCGGCGGCGGAACAGAGGCGAGATCGCGAAAGAGGAGTCCCTATTAGGGGTTTCCACCCCGAGGGGTAAATATAGGCGAAGGGGGCGTCGAGGGGACCCACCAGGCAGCCAGGAGGCCTCCTGGCGCGGCCTAGGGTGGGGCCGCGCCAGGGACCCTCCTGGCCTCCTGGTGGTGGCCCCCCTTCCCTCTCTTGGTGATTCCAGAAGCTTCTATTGCGCTGATTTTTTTATATATTTTTCCCGGAATTTTTGGAGCACTTTTAATGGCTGGAAAACCTGAAATACAAAAACAGCAGAAAACAGAAACTGGCAACTGGGTGCACTGAGTTAATAGGTTAGTCCAAATAGGTTCAACAGTGTATGAAAGTTCAAGCAAAACATGGCAAAGTCACACAAAACATGCATGGAACAAGCAGAAATTATAGATACGTGTGGGACGTATCACCATCCCCTTTGCCTACAGCAGGGAATTAATCACTCATGGATGGAGAAGTCATGGAGGGAGAATGAAGTGGTGATGGTGATGACGATGGCGATGATCTCCCCTCTCCGGAGGCCAAAACAGCCTCCAGATTAGCCCTCTCGGAGAAGAACAGAGGGTGGCGGCGTCTCCGCGGCGAGAACTGGGAAAACGACATATGTTCTGGGGTTTTCGCGTCACGGGAATAAATAGGAGCATCAATAGGGCACCAGAGGAGGGGGGGGGAAGACGGCCAGAGGGCGCGTCCCCACCCCTGGCCGCGCCAGGGGGCGCCTGGGGCCCCCTGGGATCCCCTCTGGTCCCACTTCTGGCATCTGGCTCCTTCGGTTGCGTGGATTTTCTGGTATTTTTCTCGGACGTCCAAAAATCCATTTTCTTGCGCACAATAAAACCATATAGGCAGCTCTGCTGAAAATAGCGTTAGTCCGGGTTAGTTTCCTCCAAATCATGCAAGAATGAGGGCAAAACAATAGCAAAAGTGTTTGGAAAAGTAGATACGTTTGAGACGTATCAGTGTGCACAAGTGAGGATAAAGTGTGCGGAAAAGATTAGTGTGGTATGTGAGGACGGTTTGGATCCCAGACGCACCTACCATGGAATTCGTGGTTACCCGATGGGTTTGGTCGGGGCATTAAAGCATTAAATGCATAAAAAGTAGCAAATGGATCTATAACATGTTGAAATTTTAGGGTGTGACGTTTGAGTGCTTCATGTTGAACACATAAAAATTTGGACTTGAAATGGTAAAAAATCAGTTCCCTTGGAAAAGCTTGAGTTTTCGTCCAAAACCCTGATACTTTGAAAGAGATGGTCTAGTTTGTACACAAAGTGCATCTAGTTTTTCTTGTAATCCTCTCAAATTGTTATCAAATAGTATATGGGTGAAATAATGACATCATGTCTAGTATCATCCTTTTTAGAGCTCATATGTAGTGCCTTTAAATTTCAAGATCCTTTTTCTTGAAAAAATAATTAAATGCATGAAAATTAACAATTGAAGTTATAACAAATTGAAATTTGATGATGTGGCTTTGAATGCTTCATGTTCAACGTATAAAAAGTTTGGACTTGAAATGGTCAAAAAATGAATTGTGTTTTTAAAATTAGTCATCCATGCAAATTTGACAACTATCTGGAAGAAATTAAAGAAAATGAAAAAGCAACAAAATTGAAATCATTTTGAATGGACCATTTTATATGCACTAATGTTGCCATTCTGAGCAATATTTCCAAAAAAATGAAGTTTTGTCAATTTTTTGCATTTCCAAGTGCCCAAAATGATTTTTTTGTGAGGCAATTAGCAGAAATAAGATTGTAAATTGTGCCCTCTCAAATTTTACTGAAATTAGACCACAAGGGATTTCAATTGCCAAAATTTCATGAATTTAAGTGTGTGTTTATATTTTTTATTGATTTACTAAATTTCTAGAAATTTCAATGAAGTAATACAAATTTGCTTACAACTGTGCTCTAGTTTGGTCCTATAAATTGTTAAAAATATTTTCAAGGTTGCACATTAGGATTGTAGGCACTAGATACAAAGAAAGGTGAAATTACCAACCGTTTTATATGATCTTTCATCCATGCAATTTTGAAAACTATTTGGAAGAAAATGAAAAAGGCTTCAAAAATTGAAATCCTTTTGCATGGGGCCCTTTTATGTGCACTTGTTTGTGTGATAAATGACGAACTAGCAATACCACAAACTTAAAAGAACTTAACAAAATGGCATATCTCATATGAAGATCAATGGCTTTCAACCAACATGGTCATTCTCATGGGTATTTTCATGGCACACTCCTTGATAACATGACCAATTTTGGCACAAACAAGGGTGTTGCCATTCTGAGCAATATTTCCAAAAAATAGGCTATGTATGAAGGTTCATGTTAAGAAATATCTGATCATTATCTTTGGAGGCCAAAGATTAAGCTTGCTAGCTTCCTTCCATGGGAAGGAACCATGCTCCTTGCTAGGCAAGCCAAACTAGTTTCTTCCATGGCACGCCAAACTAGTTCCTTCCATGGCAAGCCAAGGTGATCAGATTTTTGTGGGCTATAGACCTAAAATGCCCTTCCTAGTGAGGCTATAAATAGAAGGCATGAGAGGAGAGCTAGAGAGACACATGACATGATCAGATTTGTAATACAAGATAGAATAATAAAAAGCTCTCAACTTTCTCTCTATATCTGGTGTCTCTCTTGTGTTCTTGTGATTGTGCCCTTGTGTATGTGGTGATTGAAAGCAAGTGTTGAACAACGTAGTTTCACAACAGTTCATAGCTTTCATGCCAAATGACCAAGTGCATGGCAATGTCCATGGCATAGTTCATGATAAATCGACCATAATTAGCACAAAATGGGTCTTGGAATGCCCAACAAAAAAGCCAAAGGGAGTTTCCAACTTTTCATGTGAAAACAAATGATTATCCATTTTTAGGTGTCAAAAAAATATTTTTTAATCAAGTACCATGAATAATATATAATTTGTTGACTTTCGCAATTTTCACAAAAAGTAGACCATTTGGAGGCGGCCTACAGTTTTGGGAAAATGATGTAACTTAAAAAAACAACTTTCATTGTAGTAGGATTATAAATGCACACTCTATGAAGGGGATGAATCCATCCCCTTCACAAAGCGAGCATTCATGGCTTTACTATGATGGAAGCTTACCGATTCTGGATGGCGCGACTAATTAAGACGATCGACGAGCCCCTCGGCCGACGAGGTGGGACTAAAATAGATTCAAATGAAAAGGAAAACATAAATAAGAGAGAGAGAGAGAGGAAAACTTACTTGGCAACCTAGCATTGTGCAGTCCAGTCCACCAGGGGCAACCCCGTCTTCAACCTCACCGCCTGATATATGGAACCGCAGGGGTCTCTATGACCGCACGACAACTTATAGATGGGCCCGAAGGGGGTGTCCCACGCGCTAGTAACGATCAAACAATTTGACCCCACGGTAACCTCATTTGGGATTTTGTAAGAATGAGTCGCGAGGTGGAGAGGGAAAATGCGGAATTATAAAGAGAGTGGACAAAATTGAGCACATCTAAACAACCAGGCGCACAAAAAACCCATAAAAATACCTCAAAACATATCAATTAGATCAACCATACGGCCTCTAGTGAATTGATTCAATAACATAAGCGGTAGTCTTAACAAATATGAAGAGATTGCCAACCCAATAATCACAATGGTAAATATAAATATTATTGATATTGTCATCATTTGGCATGTCGTATCGATTATGTTGTAGTCTTAATGTTTTCAATCTCCTCGATTGGTGATTCTATTTTAAATACAAGAACATTATAAAAATATAATTTGCACCTATATAAGACCATTCTCTCTACCTAAGAATAACTAATTAACATTTTGCTTCATACGATGATGTTTATTAATGCAAATATTGCATGCAGTTATAAAGAAAGAGACACAACATACAACATATTTAGTTAAGCTAAACTAGCACGTATGTTCATGTGTTGCAACAGAAAATTTTACTTAATTAACGGAGGAAATGTAAAACAATGGATTAATTAAAAGTAGCATTCTTTGGGGTGATAGGTTGAGGCACGGAATAGTCAATTGATCTCGATGAACAACGCCCGAGCGACCGCATATTGCGTTGGTCCACCCTATCAACGTATCTGCCTTGCAAGCTTTAGCACAACCGGCTTCCCACACGATTCTTCATGGTTGCCGTCGTATGGCCACATGACTCTTCCCAGACTGCCATCGACGCCTTGTCGATAGTCCACTTATCGGTTCACAAATTTAACGTGTGCACGTATCCCTTTTATAAATATAATATTGTGCGAAACCTATTGATCAAACAAGCAATAGGGGACTAACTATTGATCGCAGAGATGTAAGCACACGACACAAAGCGATATGATAACTTCCTATGACCCGTATTACGGCGTAGCAACCAATAGATTAATACTATATCTATCATCGGGGGCTACATCATTAACAATAAACCACAGTCTCATAAACAGGCGAGAGCAACGGATGACGGAGCAAGAAATCTTCCGTCCTCTAGGTAAAGAACTCAAAAGGGTTATTTTCGCAAATTAAGTGCCTATATCTTAGTTGGTTTTAATTTTATTAAAATGAGAATATAGTGACCTTGTTGTACAAAAAAGGAAAAGGCATGTTGCATTGTCAAATTTTCCGGTCTGCTGGATTAGTGATTCCTGTGGCTTACTGCTGCTGGAGTATCCCATTCGTAAGAGATATATACATCCCATTGCTCTTATGCAATGTGGGGAAATGATGGGCACTCCCCCCATGTTACTGCAAGTAACTATGCGGGAAGCAGATGTCGCGTGCGGCCTGTCTGATGCATGGAAACTGGTCCATGGCGCACGCAGCACATGGCCGGCACCATCACTCTTCTCTTCGAGCATCTGAGCAGCAATCAGTCGGTGGCATGCATTTGGAGGTTGTGGCTCACACACACAAATGAAGGAAAACGACCAACTCGCACGTACAAACAGGCACCGTGCATGTACACAGATACAAATGCGTCAAAGCTGGTGGAGCATGGCTGCATGGGAGCGCCTGCCTGCGACCACCGAGCTAACCATTTTAGAATAACTCTATTTTTTTGAAAAAGAATTTTAGAATAACTCTTATAGATTTGTCATCTCACCATCGCTCCGTATATACACAGTTTTTTTAGCGAACAAACACTTTTCGGACTAGGCCGAATCTGTAAAATTTATACGAAACGTCCCAAAAAATCCCTCTTCCGACGTTATATCTACGGTGGAGAAGAAGGGGGGGTTGCCGTTCGTCAAACTTTTTCCTCCTTCGCCGCCGCATCTTTTTTTCCGCCTCTCCCTCTCGCTCTGCTCAGGCAAGAAATCAAGATGGCTCACGGTTGTGCTTCAAGGCAAGGAGGTCGGAGCAGGTCACCGTCAGGCAAGCACACCCATCACGACCACGAGGCTTGTAGCTCCCGTGGCCCCGTTTTCTCCGGTTGATCCGGCGTGATCAAAGCAAGATCGCATCCGTGACGCCCTTTCTCACAGCGGCGGGAAGAGCGCATGGGCGTGGTTCCACGAGCTAGGGACCCTAGCCCACGACGCATCGCTGCCGCATGGTGGAGAGAGAGCTGCTCGACGCCAAGGACGCGGCGGCGGCTGGCGAGGAGTGTGCGGTCGAGTGCCCCGAGGCGGCGAAGCTCGAGCTCGAACTCGCTTACGACTACTACCTCTACAACAACGGCAAGAAGTGAGGTGGCTTCCAGCATCCTTCGGCGACTCCTGGCATCCTTCGGTGATCTTCTGTTAAGTGATTTTTTTCTGTGTTTCTAACACCAGCGATGTTTCGGCGAACTATATACCCGTGAAAGTATGTACTTCTTCCTCCGTTTCAAAATATAGTGCATCCACGCTTCGTGAGGTTGAACTTTGACCATAAAATTTAACCAACGAGACCGACTGCGGCGGGAGCAAAAATTATACCTTTAACCAACGAGACCGACTACGACGGGAGTAAAACTTATATAATTGAAAACTTATTTCGAATAGAATTCATTGATATAATTTCTGCTTTCGCCGTAGTCAGTCTCATTGGTTAAAATTATGGTTAAAGTTGAAGCACGAAAACCGAAGACGCACTATATTTTAAACGGAAAAAGTACGATTTTAAAGTTATAAAATATGTCGTCTGTTCTACCACACTCATTTTCGTATGGTATTTTTTTACGACGATCCACAAACTAAATATATGAACCGAAAATATGACGGATCTATTAAAATTGCTCTTGCCTCTTCTGTCTCATTTCCCGTGCGTCCGATCCATGGAGATCCTTGTTCGTGTCGCCTTGGAGTGGAGGAGAAAGAAGATCTCGCCGTGGTGCATGCATGCATGCATGGTGGTCCGCCATGGACGTCTGAACACACTGCCCCCACTGCCCTTGCCCAAATAATATATCTCTGCTGCGTGTGTGCTGCGTGGCCTTGGTGTGCGTCGTCAATCGTACCCACCACACCAACAACAACGCTTCTCACTCACCTCGAACTCATCGAGGCCCATCCATCAATAATTCTAGGTCCTGCCGTCGAGATAAAATAGATTTCATATCGCTTTCAGCCGTTGAATTATCACATGAAACACGCGGGGCCGCTCGATCACGCTAGAAAACTCTTGCATGCATATTCATGGACATAAACAAATCGTGCTAAATACTTTGGACCTTTTTATTTTTGGCACGTGCAAACATGTCCCCTTGTCGTGTGGATCGATGATGCATGCTGTGTAGGAGTATCTCTCGTCCTTGTTCGGGATGGAATACTTCGGGTTTCATTTAAGGTGGGCGGTGTTGCACCTTGATTGGTGACTTTGACAGTTGACAAAGAGGTGCTTGCACATTCTCGTCTCATTGTAGCCAACTACTATTGGTGACAACAAGGGGTGGAAGAAAAGATAAGAGAAAGCCGGGCGACATCGTAATCTAAAATGATCCCCCGACCAAGAAAATGTTTGTGCATAAATTGTCTTCTTTTGCTGCAAAAGTAAAGCGTCATTCTTTTGGAAAACCAACTTACACCATGTTTGGTTGGGGGACAAATAAGTCAGTACTGTAATGAGAATACCTTGTATCAGGTCAGGGGTTTGGTGATTACTCCCTCCGTCGTCCAGAACTACTTGTCGAAAAAAGATTAAAAAATGTATTTAGAATTAAAATAGGCCTATGTACATCCATTTTTTCGACAAGTATTCTTGAACGGAGGGAGTACATGATTTAGTTCGAGCAAGGCGAAAGAGGAGGTGGCTTACCGACGCCGACCCTGTTCAAAATATCGAGGGGGAGGGGCGGGGTGCCGGAAAAGGGGGGTATCGCTTTTGTTGTTGAGGGCGGCGAAGGGAGGTTAAGACGGTGAAAGAAATGACCAACACTAGAGGAGACTGTCAGGGGCATTGTGAAATAGAAAATAATTGAGATGAGGGGTGTCGCATTGTGGAAAACAAAAGTTGTTTTGGTTTTGCGAACCATCTTATACAATGTGATCGAATTTGCGCAAACAAACTTGGTTATTGTATTCAAAAGGCAATATAATGAAGAGAAAGTGCAAAAGTCCCAAGCCAAGCTCTCGTTGGTTACTCCTACCCTTTTTCCTTGCCGCGTAAAAGAAAGTTCTTACACGAGATCAATAGCGGTTTGGATATATCTATCTCTTCTAAACAACCTCTTTTGAATAAATTTAATTAACATGGCTTATCACTACTTTTGCTACTTTTGTGGCTTTTATAACATAATAATGCATATAGATTGTTTTCATAAGTAAAATCTTATATAGTTTGACCAATTTGAGAGAAATAGTGACTAAGCAAATTAAATACATACTCCCTCCGTTCCAAAATAACTGTCTTGGCCTTAGTACAATTTTGTACTAGAGCTAGTACAAAGTTGAGACCGTTATTTTGGAACGGAGGGAGTATAATATAAAGACTTGTCGGTGAAGTATTTAATGATTTTTATTTAGTATGTAAGTGTGGATTTTGTGTAAATTTAGTCAAAGTTTGTAAAATCCGTCTTTTCAAACAAAATCTACAAGCATTATGTTGCGTCTCACCAATCATGTGCTCTCATTGTGAGCTTAAACATCTCTAATTTTAAAAAGTAACAACGAGCACTTGTCATAACATATACGGTATGGTTTCCTCGATGGCACCAATCCTTGTTATTGTTGTAAGATGTTAACACTTACACCTCCCTTTGTCTGAAAATACTTTTCGAGAAAATGGATAAAAATTAATGTATCTAGAACTAAAATACGTCCATTCCCCTGACAAGTATTTTCGAACGGAGGGAGTGATAAGCATTTATGCGCTGAGAATCAATGTGCTCTCAGTCCCACATCATCTTGTGATGACCCGGTCCCTGATAAGGAACACGAACCTCTGCACTTTTTCTATCACCCCTGGATGAATTACTAGCACACACAGTTCACGATGATATATTAAAAATATCATATGATACGGGCAGGACAGAGGAGACACCCACCAAGAAAACATGGGACAAGGGCAAGCCGCACGAGGAGAGGAGCCGCCAGAAGACGAACAGAAAATCAGTCCAAGGCTCCAGGATTCGGACGTCTAGACGGCAAGTCGGACCGTCCGGACTCATCCCCGGACCGTACGGATTATGACGCCAGACATCAGTAGCTTTTCACGCATACCTCGGACCATCCGGGATCTACGTCGGACCGTCCGGCCCAAGCCTGGACCGTCCGGGATGAACCCCGGACCGTCTGACCTGTCCAATGCCTGCGCGCAAAATTTAGGGTTACGACCCATGTATCACGTTTTTACCCCCTAGCTTATAAATAGAACACCCCCTACGAGTTTTAGGGTTAGCTTAAGGTTAGACGAGAATTTTAGGGTTAAGAGTTGTATCTCTTGGTGAAGCTTCCCTCCGGGGTCGGCGATGCCGTTTATCCAATAAAGATTGCCGCGAAGGTTCTTGTGTTCATCAAGGATTGTCGTGTTTTGTTTTGAGGCGTGGTGATCTCCATCACGTTGCTTGCTGGATTCGTTCCTCTTCTTCAGGTTGCGTTCATCACGTGATTGGAAGGATTTCTATCTGGGTTGCTCGTTGTGAAAGATCGGGACAAAACTAAAGAGGATTCTCCCAGTGATTCGTATCATCAGGTGTGTAGTTCTTTATCATCATATGTCATGAGTATTACATAGCAGACACAGTCTTTAATACATTACATACTTGCTTAGCTCAAGGTGTTCATCCACTCAAAGCATAAGTTAGTATAGGCATAGTAACCCTACTTTGTATCACTCCATTGTAATACAAAATACGTGTAACATCATACTTGCAACCACAAGGATCAATAATTTGAATGTATTGGCAAGTTTCACTAGTAAGTACTATAACATACCTAGTTATGCATTTGGGTAAGCGTAGGCTTGTTTTTTTATAAAGCAATATAGTATTGTACTAACTCTTTAATAAGTGGTTCCATTCTAATGTAATGGAAAAATTGTAATGACACGGTAATCCTAGGCCCGCGAGCATATCCCTAATTGCCCCCCCCCATTTATGCATCAACTTCAACCACTATATTTCCTTGTTCAACCCAGCAAGCGTTAGTTAAGAAAGAAGGTGATGAGATCTTCCAGCCAAGTTGCTCAAAGTTGTTCATAACCGAGAATGATGCTAATGATAATAAACTTTTCCACTCTCAAGAGGTTTATGTATTTTACTCGCAAGACTCAGTTAATCCTAAGGATGACAATTTTATCCATGGTAATGGGTACTCCTTGGTACGCAATCCGCATGTGTAAGGTATGAGTCGTATGACACATTTTTTTTGCCCATGGACAGTGCCCGAACCCTACTCAACCAGTCGTGGTTAGGGCATGGGTAGAAAAAACTACCCATGGATATGCTTGAACCGTACCCGACTATCTTATAAGTGGGTCATAAATCCTAAGCTAACGAGTCTCCATGGATAAGCTGAAGTCATCAGCAGAAGTATTACAGTCTATCTCATACTCTTTTATTTGCAACCAAACCATTATACTCTCCTCCCTATCACCAATTATTCAATCATACAAACCTCCTAGTTGTGCCTCCATTGCACAAGGAGGCGTCAACTACACAACCATCCAATATTGTTGTGTTAGTATGCAAAATGGCTATCCATTTATACCACCTAGGTATGGCTACATGCATGGTTTTGTGTCCGATGGGTAGGGTATGAGTATGAGCATGGTTTTGCGCCCGATGGGTAGATAATAGGTAGAATTTGTGCTCATGAGAAACATATATATGTATGTGATGGCTTCTCGCCCCCTTCGTTGGTTACCCCAAGTGGAGGGTTGAGATGTAGTGCAGCAGCAGTTTTCCCTCGTTGAAGATAACAAGGTTTGTCTCCAGCAGGACTCCAGAGATGATAAGTAGGTGTCAGCGGCGCAACTGACGCGGACCTGCACACAGACACAGATAACTTTGTTCCCAACGAAGTTCAGAGAGGTAGTCAATCTCTTCGGTCTTGTTGTTTACAAAGGATAAAACGCAAGGGATAATAATAGCAACTTGAAAGTAAATGCAGAAAAGTAAATATAGCGTGCAAACAATGATAAGGATATGGACCGGGATACGTGATGTTCGCTAGTGATGTCTCTCTCCCAAAAGACGATAAAATTGCTATGCGAGGTAAACAAATTACAGAAAGGCAATTGACAGGATTATGAACGCACCGCAATGCTAACTATGCTACAAAAGAAAGGAAGAGGTTCAAAAGCACAGGCAGTACGCCAAGGTAAGTAGACCGAAATCCATCTGCATCTACTACTAATCATCCACCTTGAGATATCTATCCAAAACATCTTGCTGGTATTAAGTTGAGAGCCCCACCCAAAGTGTAAACCCAAAGCAACAGACAACTGCATTAAAAAGAACTCTACGTAAAGTAAACAATCCTTGTAACCGCGGTTACAAGCACCGTTGTTTTCCCCCTTGTGGCAACAGCACATCCCCTAGACTCGTGTTTCTGTCACTCAAGCGTGTCATCGGGGGGCATGAACCCACAATCTAGCACAACGCTCCCTCTTGGAGTCACTACCTACTACTTGGCCAAAGCAATAAACAGCAACGGAGAACATGCAATAATTACTTAGGAACAAAAATATAAGAGATAAAAACCAAATATATTAGTCTATCACAATCTGAACATAATCTCATAATCCATCAGATCCTATCAAACTCAACATAGCAATAGCAGAAATATTACAAAGGTGCCTCGATCATGTTGGGCAGCTCACGAGGTCTAAACAATGAAGATCAAAGAGGGGAGGAGAACATCACATAGCTACTGATCACGGACCCATGGTCCAAGGAAAACTACTCACGGGACATCTGGGGAGCATCCATGGTGGAGAGGAGACTCCCGGAGGTCAATCCTCCCTCCGGCAGGGTGCCGGGAAGAGGTCTTCTGGTGCTCTCGATCTTCGGAAGCGCGGCAGCGGCGGAACAGAGGCGAGTTCGCGGAATAGGGTTCTACTTCTGGGGTTTTCCCGTGACGGGGGATAAATAGGCGAAAGGGGGCAGCCAGAGGTGGGTCAGGGGCCCCAGGCGCCCCCCTGGCGCGGTCAGGGGTGGGGCCGCGCCGGGTGGCCGCCTGGCCCCCCCTGGCTCCCCTCTGGCCCCTCCCGGGCTCTTCTCGAAGCTTCCGTCACGCTGATTTTTATCTGAATTTTCCCGAATTTTTCTGGGACTTTTTATATGGGGGAAAACTGAAATAGAAAAACAGCAGAAAACAGGAACTGGCACTGGGGTGCACTGAGTTAATAGGTTAGTCCAAATATGATCAAAAGTGTATGAAAGTGTATCTAGATCATAGCAATATCACACAAAACATGCATGGAGCAAGCAGAAATTATAGATACGTTTTGGACGTATCAGTATGGTTTTGAAGTTGTTGTAACCGCACCATACCCTATCCATTGTTGATTCGATGCTTTCTTTGCGTAATTCGGGGAGTAACTAGGAAGTCCAAAATGAGACTTTGTCGAAGTAGTATCCCGTGTCACCATTGGTAGACCCTAACCAACCTACCATCTAACTACATCAATTGATTTACCGAACTTGGTTTTCCACAACTTAATTGATCAAGACAGAGCTCATATTAACCTGCGCTTACACATGGAAGCTACTTATTGAATCCCTTACATTCTCTTTGGACCTAAGTGGCATACCACAAGTGTACATCCGTCCTGGATCCACCCAACATATATTTTACCCAAGCAATGCTAGTTCCACCTAGATAGTTGATTAATTAAGTTTGCAATAATAGTCATCAATAAGTTTCTTCCTGTCAAAACTAGTGTGTCCCACCCCGATGGTTCAGAGCAACTAAGCAATGACGACTAAACTTTGGTTACAATGAACATGGGAAGGATCGTATGTCTATCCTTCTAGATTTAGCAAAGGCATAGTACAAAAAACATATCCTATCATGCATTTCTGTTACGAAGTTCTGCATGCAAGAAAATAATATGTGATATGATCGATGGTTTTACTTGTCTTGCATTGATGAAGTTCCTTCCCTCTCACAATCTTGGTAAAGCTACTGGACGCCCTTCGAATAACTTATCATAACAAAATAGTTCACATAAACAAACATACCATACAAAAATCAAAAGCAACAACATAAATGATTGGGTGTAGGGTATGGGTCTTCAAAGGGTTGTGAGGTTGGGGTGAAGGCTTTAAATCAAAGACTGTAAATGTGTATAGGTTCATTCCATGATTCAGTATGCAAAAATGACTCATTGCAATTGAGTATATGGTTTGTGAGTTAAGGTCAATGAAGTTAATATCTAAATCTAGATACGGTTATCTGCTAAAGCAATCCATGCCTAGCGCGGCAATTGCCGATGCATGTTATTAACAGTGATCCCCGCAGGCATCGCGCGTAGCCGAAAGGATAGACGAGATTCCACAAGAAGCAGTCACCCAAATTAGGACCCTCACGATGAAACTAATACCGTATTTCTGCTAGATTAGATTAACAGTGTATATGCTTTGCATGAGGAGAATTTTTACAAAGATGAGATTGCAAGGGATCATGTAGATGTATCCATTCTATAAATCGAGATGTCTATTGATTAGCCCTAAACCATGCTTATATAGAAGATAGTGTCTAGGTATTACATGGGTATACGACCGAGTAAAGATCCTCCGTGATCTTTAGGAGCTTTATTTGTGGGCCAATATTTTGGTTCCATCCGCGAGAGGTCTATCGGCTGGATATCAGACCTGATTAGGTCATGATGTGTTGGGGAGGTATGCTCCTATGGTTTCTGTAACTTTTTTCTACACGAACATTAAAGCAAACCAGGAGGGCTCAACGAGGCTAGGCAATTAGCTTGCCAGAAGAGTGGAGAAGAACATGTTGATTCCACACGTCCTCCTCGTTGAGGCGATACGTGCACGGACCGACCGACGAAGGCCGATGACAAGCCAACATGGGCCACCTTCCTCCCTCGCTCGCACGCGCTACCTACCTACCCCGCCTACGTGCGTGCGTGAGTGCCCGGGGGGAGGAGGATTCCAACTCCAAACTAAAAACTCGGGGAGGGGAGGCGACCGTCCGTACTCCGTAGACAGGGGGCACGCACATGGAGAGTCATGGGCATCCACAGGGAGGCACGGGGACGGAATCTCAGGAATCCCCCGGACCCGGAGCACACGCCGTGCGCGATCGTGTCACCACCACGTGCTCCTGCTCCTCCTCCCCGTGGCCGTGGCGAGGCACCGAGCTAGTAGCTAGGTACGTACCACCGGCGGGCAGCGTGGAAAAGGCATAGGATGCTCTGCCGCCGCATGTTGGGACGCATGAGTGGCGTGGTGTCGATGCATGGCGACGGTGGCCGTAGGGGGTCCGGGGATTGCATCCGCCGTGCTCCTGACTGACCTGTTAGGAAGATACCGGTGGATACGCTGGCTGCTGAGTTCAGTCAGTCCACCGTGCAGGTGCAGTCGCACGAACGGGGAGATGGCAGCAGTCTACAGCAAGTGAGAACCGCGCGGGATGAGGAGACGGGGAAACAAAAGTAAAGGCCCGGCTGGACGAGACCGGTTTACGTGCTCGCATGTATCGTTGGAAACTGCTGGCTCGGGTTTGCAGCCCTGGAGAAGACGAGACGGTTTTACTGCTACTCTGTACGAGTGCTGCTAGGCGTTGAAGCCTTGTCCTGAAAAGACGAGCTCCCTCTGTACAGGTATGGGTACCTATACTGGCACTTCAGACTCGTACGGCGATAGGAAAATGGGCAGGAAATACAGAGGATCCCCCGCAACGGCATACCTACGGGGATACGCCCACGGACCTTGTTGTCACACTCACACCCCGGTGGGAAAAGGGCTCCTGCCCCGACACAAAAGCTCCATCTCCATCCGTCCCCGGCCGGTCCGGTCTAGCTTTCCATCCATGCTCTTGCTTCGTGCAAAGCAGCAATATTTTGGGGGCTTTCGGCACGGATCCAGGAGCCCTTGTCACCCCCCTCCCCCCTTTTGCACCATCTTGTTTCGTGTAAAACAACACCCCAGTGGTGGACTTCTAGTTCCAAGTTCCAACTTGCTCAACCCCCGCAGGATTCCATGACCAACCAAGCCCCTGTTTGGATTAGAGTTAGATTCTAACTCTAGACTAATCTTGAACTAACTCTAACCAAAAAGGTGTTTGGATGGTGGATTAGATTGGCAATAAATATACCTTTTCCAATCATTTGACTACTTTATTTAGAATTTGATTGGTGGAGGTAGAGGAAAACTTAACTTTTTTGGCCTCACCTAACTCTAACCCAAATAAGCACATCTTGGGTGGGTTAGATTTTTTGGGTGGGTTAGATGCATCTAACCAACTCTAACCCTCATGTTTGGATGTTTTGGGGTAAGTTTGATACAATCTAACCAACTCTAACTCTAACCCATGGAACCAAACAGGGCCCAAGTTCCCAACTCTACCACCTCCGATTCCGGCGTATAGGGCATGCACGTATCCCTATGCCGTTAATTTAATCAACACATGTGGTATATGTTATAAAATATATACCATTTGAAAGTGGAGATGTTGTATTTTGTAATGATTTATTTTTTATGCTAAAAAAATCACGTTAAATTAACAAGTTGAAGATCTAGAAATACGAGCAAACCTTATACTCCGGAACGGAGGTAGTAGCTGTAATTGTTTGAAGTGGCCATTAAAATCTTCAACGGGCGTCCCGCAAATTAGATACCCTCTTTCTATGTGAATATATTCCACATGTTCGTAGACGAAGATATAAAAACTGATCATTCAATTTTTTATCATCTAATTCGAATGGTGGTAGACGTGGATCAAGTAAGTGGACCTAAAGAAAAATACATGTATGGTGCAACTGATAATAGGCCAAGCCAACATGTGAACGAATTCAGACACCCATAAATCTTTCACAAGTTTGCTTTCAGTTTATCAAGACTCAAACACGCGAATCAATCTATGGGCATACACGATACCTCGTTGTATGGTAAACAAAAACGGTTCAAACCACGCAGTCCAGACGTATACATGTGTTTTTGTGGTACCGCGTGGTAGATGCCTTAACACTTAGAAAATGATACATAATTAGTTTTCATAAATTTGAGTGTGTAATAATTGAAAAGTATGTATTATGAAAAAAATAATATTTACTATTTATTCTAAGATGTCAGTTGCAAATAAAAACAGCTTCAGTCGAACCCCTACTCCCTCATATGTCCATGCAAACAGCCGAACATGCCCCTGAACAATTTTTTTTTTCATCTAACTAGACTCCCTCAAATATAGCTGAATAGACCATATGCTCGGGTTATCCAATATCCCTCAATCCCTCCCCATATGTGAGGCGGCTTTAAGGTCACCCGAACATGATTGGACGTGCCCCCCCCCCCCCCCCACATCGGACCCGACACACTTCCTACATAAATTCTCCCCAGATAACCTTTACCATCACCCTCTTCATCTATGGTTTCCCTCGTCTCATGTTCCCCCACCTTAACTTTGGTGGCGACATTATCATGCCACAATCCGCGTCTCTCTATGGTCCCATCCTCCCTGAACGTCTTTGTCGCTCCGGTACATCCTACTTTGTCCGACATACAACTCACACGTCAATTGTTTGATGAAATGCGAGATCTGCATTTTGAGGTTCTTTCACACATTTGTAGGCAAAATGTGAATTCATCAGAGGGTGAGTTTGATCTCACACAACTTAACGAGTTGATTTCCAAGGAGCACATCCATTTGTCGGATTCAAACATCAATGACTACGAAGATGATAACTTGATGGTGATGATGAAGAATAAAAAAAGGTGACATGTGATGACATATGGTCCAAGTGATAATGGGCCAAGCTAACATACGAACGAATTCAAACGCATGTAAATGTTTCACAAGTTTGCTTTCAGTTTATCAAAATTCAAACATGCGAACCAATCTATGGGCTTACACGATACCTAACTGGATGGTAAAAAGGTTAAAACCATGTGGTCCAGACGTATACATGTGTTTTGTGGTACTGCATTGGAGAGGCCCTAACGCTCTGAAAATGTTATATAAATAGTTTTAATAAATTGAGTGTGAAATAAATAAAAATTATTATTATTTATTCTAAGATGTTGGTTGCCAATAAACAAGATGCATGCTTCATATTTTTGTTGAAACACCTGTGATTTTATTCATAACTATCATGGATACAGAAATTTGAATATAAAATTTAAGAAAATACAAAATAACTCTAATGGCTAAGAATTATATCGAGATATCTTGAAAATACATTTTCTATGATGTTAATCTCTGCTAGAAAAATACTCTCAAGACTTATTTAAAATATTATAATTAAGCAACAATATTGTCACGCGTTCGTTTGCATGAATATTACCATTAAACGTTTTTGAAAAAGCCCCTTGAGTAGCCCATCCAAATGGATATGAAACCTTGAGCGATAAATTTACGTCGACTAGGGATGATCTCCTAGAAATACATATCATTAAATCACAATATCTTCACTATGGCGTCGATGAAGAATTTTCTACTAAGCCAGAGTTGGATCAATTTTTTAGAAATTGCTTGTTTTTTATTTAGAAAATGGATCCATCCAATTGCTAGCAAAGCCTGAGAGCCCGGCCCAAGCCCAACAGTTCCTACCCACACACACACAAGTCCAGAGCCGCCCGTTTACCGTCGCGACCCAGTTCCCCAACTACTGGATAGCTCGCAAATCTCCTCGCCGTCGCCGTCGCCGTCGCCGTCGCCGAGCCCGCCCCGATCCGTCGTCCGTCGTCTCCCCGTCCGGCTCCCGATGGGGCGGTTCCACTGGCTGGAGGCCATGCTGCCGCTGGGCATCATCGGCGGCTTCCTCTGCATCATGGGCAACGGCCAGTACTACATCCACAAGGCCGCGCACGGCAGGGTAACGCCGCTCCCTTTCCCCTTTCCCAATTTCCCTCTCTCCCGGATCCCGATCCGAATCTCTCTCGTGCTGAGCCGGGCGTGTGCCTTATTTGATGCAGCCGAAGCACATCGGGAACGACATGTGGGACGTCGCCATGGAGCGCCGTGACAAGAAGCTCGTCGACAAGCCCGCCGCCAACTAGGTGCGGATCTGATCCCCTGCCGCCGGTCCCTATTGGGTTTCCGGGGGCTTGGCTCTCTGATGAAGTTCTAGGGTTTCGGCTGTTGTTATGTTAGAATAGTTCCCTTTTTTGTTGCTGTTGTTGGATACGAGGTGTTTTTGTGGTGGGGATAGAAATTGGGAGTGTCTGGCGGGAATTTGCGCGTTTCTCCGTAGCTGGATTGTCCTGTTTGATTGTTAGTGCGTTGAAAATCACTGGAGACTTCGTGATTGATTGACTGAATTGGATTACAATGTGCTAGACTTATACTGGATTTCTGATTTGGTTGTTACTCTATGGTAGCCTTATTTTCCCTATTAAAGTGCTGCACAGCTTGGTCTCCTACATTATTTGAGTGTAAGGCTAGTTTAGAAAATGGTAGAGCACACTGAGCTCCTTCGCAGTGAGGTAAATGTCATCTGATTGGGTCTCTGATGTGGGTGAAGTGATACTTTGGGTGAAGTGGTACTTCGGGGTTCGCAAAGCTTCTTATGGTGTGTTCTCCGATCGTCGTAGTGGATAGGAGGAGTTTTTGTGGGGGACAAAATAACCGAGAGTTTCTGGTGGGAATTTACACATTTCTCCATAGCAGGATTACCATGTTTGATGTTAAGTGAGTAGCAGATCACTGGAGACTTGTTGATGCTTCTGGGCTACTGTTGTGCTTGACTGAATTGTATCGCAATGTGCTAGACTTGTACTGAATTGCTGGTTTGGTTGTTACACTATGGTAGCCCCATTTTTGCTATCAGACTCATGGTACAGCTTGGGTTCTTCCATTGTTTGAATGTAAGGCAAATTTAGAAAATGGTAGATCACACTGAGCTCCTTCTCTGTGAGGCAAATGTAGTCTGATTTGGTCTTTCGAGGTTGGGAAGTGACACTTCATGCTTGGCAGAGCTTTCTCTTTGCTGTGTTCTCCAGTCATCGCAGTGGAAAAAACTGGCTAATTTGTTTCGCAGCTTGCTTTCTCTAATATTTTTGAAGAATATTGATCTAGGCAACTACATTTATCTAAGTACACCTCTCTCGAGTCTCCTATGACTCCCTTCAGGCAGGCCCAAGAATGGAAACAATGATGTTTCTAGACCTGTAGCAGACTTGCAACATGGTCTTCGTGTTACATTGTTCCCTATTTTCCTTTCATCATCTCGTGATTTCCCCGTCCATTCTAGTTTTCCTCAATAGTATTGTCCTTCCCGGGCATCTGATCACTACATGAATAACAGTAGTGTTGATGACATGTTTTTACTCTTTACCACTTCACATATCCATTGGTTGAGCAATATTCTTAAAAGTGCTGTTGGAAGCTAATAATATAATATTACCTTTATCTGAAACATTTTTGCCTTCCTTTCCCCCCGTTGCCTTTCGATCAACAACTTGCTATTGACATTACACTTCTCTCCACAAGATTTGTGTTGCCAAATCACTCTGATTGATTGAATTGAGTAGTCGCAGTTGATTGACATTTAGTTTCCCTTTTATGTCTGTAGGGCTGTGACTGGATTTTTAGTTAATCTCTCTCCTTGCAGTCTCCTATTATATTCATTTTTAATAACCACAGTCGAGAAGTAATTTGCTGAATCCAGTTGTTCCTGTCCATAAATGTCTGATGATCCTCGATACCTTTTCACTTTCATCTCCAGAAAGAATAAAATACAAATCAAGTTCTTATTCGGTAACACTTATAATTTCCCATTGTATATTGGTGTTTCTTTTTCCATTTTTGATGGTTTCTAATCTGAAACAAAAGTGTGTCCGATGGAATATTCTCCATTTGGATATTCTAGAAGCAAGAATCTGTGATGTGTGGTCTTATGATGTTTATGTTTTGTCCTTTGTTTTGAGCTTTTTGTCAAAGGTGGGTAATAGAAAGTCACTTATTTTCCAGAAAAGAGAATTGTGACGTGACTTGTAGGTAGCCTATCTTTAGCCCGCCCTTTGAATTTTTTTGCCTTTGTTCCTCTTTGTTATGCACCAGGATGTATTTTCCTTTCTCCTTTTGTTAGGGTGATGCTCTCGGCAGATTCTTGTGAGTTTTACCATTAACCACTGAGAGTAATTTCTGTCTTTGTAGGATATTGATCAACAATTGATCTTTCTTGGATGTTGACGAAGCTCTTTGAGAAGCTCAGAACTACTGTTGTGTAGTTTCCTTGTACCAATGGGAAACTGGGGCTTCTGTTTTTATTTCTGGTTTCCCAACATTGGATGAATAATGTGTGCCTAAAGTTAATCAAACAAAATTTGGTTCCTTTTCCCTTCTCTATTATTCATGAACATTGTGATGTTTGTATCTATTATGGATTTTTTTATATGTATGTACTTAATCGACCTGTTCATGAGCTCCAAATGGGTTGGTACAATACAGTTCAATTATCTGATCAGGGCTCGGTTGTGACTTCTTGAAAACACTTCCTTTTCCTATATGGATATGAAAGTAAGATTATAGTACTGCGTAACTTATTCCGCAGTTTGCACGACTCCCTCCAACGTGCCCTAAGAATGCCAGTAGCTTGTGCAAGAACGAGAAGTTCTATTGTTTTTTTCTGCTAGAGTTGATTTAACATCATAAGAATCACAGATCCACGGATATTAGTTCCCACCTTGAGCAGGAGAACTAGGGAGTAGGAATTTACACTGGCAAAAGTTTACCAACGAGACGGAACTGAAGGTCTTCTCTACATGGGTGTACATCATTGTTTCAGCAAATACGAAAAGGCTGTTTAGTTAGTCATGCATGGCCAGCCTTCTCCTGCGAGCAATTATCTTGAATGGCGTTCGTCTGCGGTGAGCCCTTGTCTTCCTTTGAACTCTGGAGCATGGGTGAGCCCTTGTCTTCCTTCGAACTCTGATGCATGGGTGAATCCTTATCCTCCTTTGAACTCTGGTGCATCGGTGACTCGGCGGCAGCTCCGATGGCGGCGTTGCTGCTGCTGTCTGCCATCTTCGAATCCGCCGCATTGTCGGTGCGACTAAGGGGTGACTGTTGGACAGCAACAACCACATTATCGGTGCGACGGCAGGGAGACGGGGGTGGAGCAGCAGCCGTCGCATTGTTGGTGTGATGTGAGGACGAATGGGGAGGGGCAGTGCCATGGGTGGCCTCTGTTTGCTCCACGTACAGCGGCTGGTCTGGGTCGATGCCATCCTCTTCCTCCTCTTCATCATCCTCGTCGTATTCTTCTTCATCTTCTTCCTCGATGATGTCCTGTTGGAGGCCGACGACGTTGAGCTGGTTGAGGTCGACGATCTCCCGCAGGAACCGGTTCTCCCTGGCGTACACCGTGTTCTCGTTGGCCAGCCGCGCCTTCTCCGCCAGCAGCGTCTCCAGCTGCTTCCGTATCTGCCGGACAAGCCACCCCAGTCGATCAGGAGTCAGGAGTAGGAATAATGGCCGGCGCAAGGAGGAGTCAGCGCAGATATACCAGCTCCTCGTCGGCGGTGTGGTCGTGGTTGCCGTCGCGGAGCAGGCGGTTTTCCTCCTCCAGCTGCGCGCACCGCTCCTTGGAGAAGGCGAGGTCGGCGTTCACCGTCTTGAGCTCCCGCTGCAGGAGCTTCACCTTGGCCGCCATCACGTTGGCCACCTGATCCATCATCCATGGACGGCGGAAGCTCTTCTCATTCTATGTATCGACACGCACCAAAGGAGGCACACACAAAAGGAGGCACCTTACGTCGCGAGAAGCTTTGATCTGGGGCGACTCGAAGTCGGTCATCATCGGCGACATGGGGTCGGGGGTGCCCAGGTTCATGTTGACGCTCCGCATGTCCATGCTGCACGTCTTCTTCCTGATGTGCAGCTTCCTCCCCACCACCGCCGGCGTCCTGTTCTCCGCCATCGTCGCTGCATGAAGCCCCTCCTGCATGCAGAAACATCCTCATCTATCAATCTCCGATGATGCCCTGACAAGTTGATTATCCCTGTCTCTGCATGCATTTTGGGACTTGCCTCCAGTGCATTCTTGATGTGCCCTCCGATGTCGAACTTGGGCCCTTCGGATCCACCCTGGTTCTGGAACGTAGGGCTCTCCGACTTCCTCACCCGGTCGTACGCCCAGCGAGACTGAGATTGCTGCGTTGAGAAATGTTTGGAAGCAAACCGAGCTTAAATGAAGTGAACATGCATCAGCTGAAGCAAAATAGGAAGGGAGCATTGCTCCTGAAGCGAGCTCTTACCGGACTTCCGCATGATGTGGCCAGAGGTTGGTTCCGGGCGTCCTCCGCGGGGCCATTTTCGTCGAGCATGACCTTGGCCTGCTGCGCTAAGAGCCCCCACAGCCCTTGCTTCGCCTCGTCCCTCTTCAATGGCGAACGCCTCGAGTCATCGTTCGCGGCGCCGCTCGACGTCGTCGACGTGTACAGCATGGTCACCGGATCCTGCAACAACGTTTCAGAGCAGATCGTTGCTCAGGCATACTGTAGATAGCATTCATGTCCATGCATGCATGCACATATTTCTCATAGCAGCAGGAGGAAGACGGGAGGAGGAACGGCGCGCACCGGCGCGAAGAAATCGTTCTGCCGGCCGGCGCGCGGGGAGCTCCGCGGGGACGTCGAGGTGATGGGATCGCTCGGCCGGCCGTCGCGCGGGGACGCCCGCAGGGACGACAGCGCGGCGGGGTCGCTCGTCCGGGCGGCGCGCGGGGACACCCGCAGGGACGACGACGTGGCGGCGGCGGGGTCGTGCGTCCGGCCGGCGCGCGGGGACGACGACGAAGATGCGGCAGCAGGGAAGCCGAGCCCCAGCACCGGGATGTCCCCGCGCGTGGCGGAGGCGAGCAGGGCCTGCGCGGCCAGGGAGCGGTCGGGGCGGCGGCCGTCGTCGGCGAAGCGGGTGGCGCGCGGGGACGCGGTGGCGGGCGACGCGGAGTCGCCCGCCGACGGCTGGCGGTTGTCTTCCACGAAGGTGGCCGACCGCTGGAAGCCCTGCTTCCTGCGGTACGCCATTGCCGCTCGCGCGCTGCCGTTCTTGGACGGAGGTCGGCGCCCTACCGTGCCATGCAAAGGGCTGGGCTAGCTTCCATTCCAGGCGAGGGCAAGGAGGGGCGGTGGGCAAGCCATGGCCGTTATTAGGTAACGAAACCTCCCGCGTTTTGAGGCTGCGCGTGGGGCCATCCATCTGCCTAGCCCTACCCGTTTTGGACCTGTATCACCTGCCAAATCCATCAACTAGAATCCTAAACAAAACTCCATCAACTAGAAAATGATATTACAAAAAAAGGAAATGCAAAAAGCGGAGGCAAAAAAACATGGCTTAATTTTTAACGAAACCACGTCGGAGGGCGGGGAGCTGCTGCATTGTATTATTATTATTTTGATCTGGTTAATAAGGAAAACCGAACCCAAAACCATACAAAGGGTGACTGATTAGAAAAAAAAAATCAACAAAACCACACCTACTCGACTAGCACTCAAAGAACTTCATTTGAACTAGATACAAGGGTGATTTTTCAAAAAGAAAAAGAAAAAACTAGATACAAGGGTGCCCATGCCGGCCCAACTCTCATCAGGATTGGTTTATGGACTTCAAATGGCCTTTCTTACCTTGTTGATCTTAGTCGCTAGTCTTCTTCGGCTCTCTTATCTCATTTGGTATTCGTACATTCGCTTGAGTCACAAATATCAGCAAATGATAAGTTTCTCCAAGCAATATGTTCAAAAGCATATTCAACAACAACCCTATACAACATACTAGAAAATTATTACCGGACATTAAATGAGTGCATTTTGCATCACTCATTTTTTTTGCTCCTACAAAATGTGCATTTGCCCCGTTGAAAAAAGTGTTCAAACGTTAACCTCCACGGATGCACGAATTGCTTGTATTGCCATGGACGTAATCGACTTCTTGTACATCCACATGTAAGACTTCATCTTCTCTTGCACATCCTTCTCAGTGACTTTCTTAGATGTCATAACCTTCGGCACCTCCCCATAGGCCTCCGCTAACCTATATTCATTACGCTTGGTAGTTAGGCTGTTGCAATTTTTGTTTTTCCTATCGAACCGTCCAATACGCCTCTCGAAATGGGAAGTAGAGGCCCCTTCAATCTACACAAGAATCTAAACTTCAAGAAAGGAATGCAGTGTTGTGCTACTAAAACTGCTAAGGAACTCATCCAATAAAGTGGTTGATGTTGGGCCTTGAGGCTCGACAATGTCACGGGGAAGCTGCTCGGACTCAGAAGACATCATATTGCTAGTGCCCCCAGAAGCAGATCACATTTGAGAGGAGACCAAGGAAGGCACCTCCCCACCCCAAGCCAACAGGCAAATCCATCTGAGACAACTCCATGGCATCACTCGATCTCACAATCTCAGCAACCTTAGCTCACTCCTTCTCACCTTGAATCACCAGCTCAGGCAAAGTACCATCCAAAGAAGAAAGAGCATCCACACCTAGCGCTACTATAGCTATTGGCTCAGACAAACAACAAGCCACATGAGCCTCGTTGAATTCCTTACTACCGGCAGCACAAGGAGGCGTCATTTCCTCACGCTCATCCCGGTGAGGGGGCGAACCCATTAGCGCCAAAGTAAGAGAAAGGTCCGCCATTGTTCTCCTCAGTTCTCCCCTTGGCACCGATGAACAATTGATGGCCACTGAAGAAGCAAGTCTGCTATCTACAACCTCCATCCGCTCCAAGAGGCCCGAGACATGAACCCTTCAACCTTGCAGAGTGACCACCATGTCACAAAGAGACTGAACAACCTCCTCCAGAGGAGAAGCAACTAGGGCCTGCAGCTCAGCGCACATCGGCTCGGTTCAAGCTGTAAAGAGAGATTTCATCAGCTCCAAATCGGGAACACTGGTGGATTTTCCAAATCAGCCACACCCAGCCAGGGGCACCGAATTGCTACGAGGGGCCTCCTTTTTTAATCTACACCCATTTTCTCTTCTCTCCCTTTTAACTCAATATAAACTTAATCTACACCATTTAATATTTAAATCTATATAGCTTGTTTACATCATCTTATTATACTGCTCTTAGATATGTTCAAATGTATCACATGGGAATTAATTTGTAGTTAATCCATGACGTAGAACTGACATCATGGTGTTAAAGTTGATTTTAGTTTTCTCATATAAAATAGTGTAATTTACCGATATGTATGTCAATTCATTTTCATTATTTGTTTTTGGGAGGTTTATTGTTGCATCGCATATGGTCCTATGGACCCAAATTCTAAATACAAAATATTGTCTCACTGGTGCCCAAGTACTGATTACTCCATCTGTCCAAAAATATGGAACATGCATGTTCTTCAAGATTTATTTGTTGATAAAAGAAGTAAGTAATCCTCAGGAAAAAGTCTTAAATGAACCATGAACTTGTAGTCGAAAGCTAAATTGAATCCTGAACTTACAATCCCGGAAATCAGCACACCAAAGTTTTATATCTCGGTCTATTTTAAAACGTGAGTGGGATCGCTCATCGTTTTGCTGGATATGAGGATAAATCGGGCCGACCCATTAGCTCAGTGGCTCGCGCGCTTTGATTTTTCGTTTTCTTTTTGTTTTGTTTTCTTAATATTTTTTGTTTTCCCTTTTATTTTCCTGATGATAATTAAGTTTAAATATTTTCTTAATGAGCTATAAAATCATACTCAACTTTTTAAAATTTTATAAAATGTTCTCTCATCTTGAAACATTTTATTTTATTTTTATCATTTATTCATTTTTTTTGTATTACATGAAAAAAGAACTCGCACAAAAAATATGTCAAAATTTTAAAAATGGTTAACACTTAAAATGCATCAATGCATATTTATAATTGTTCGCACTTAAAAAATGCATCAAAGTGTTCGGGAATGTTAGCACTCAAAAAACAAATTTATGTGTAAACAATTTAATACATTTTCTTATTGACTTATAAATTCACACTATTTTTTTATGCGAGAATAATTTAATACATTTAAGCGCGTGAACGTATAATTCATTTTTTGAATATGAACTATTTAATGAATGTGTTAACGGATTTTAGTAAAAAATTGAAGTCCGATCTTTAAAAAAAATTGTTTAGTGCAAAAAACTTTGAAAAGTAGTGCAAAAAAAGTATAAAAATAAAATAAAATAAATTTAGCTTTCGTCTACAAGTTCAGAGTTTGGTTTAGACTTCTTCCTAATCCCCACAAAAAAAGGGTTAGTAATGTGTTGATTGTGTCGTCTAAGATGGATATCATTGTATTTCTTATCATAACACACTTTACAATGAGGCGGGTTTTGTATGAGATGATGAGGATGGTTGGACTAATCGTCGGTTAAAGGGTAACATGTGTGTATATTCATGGAGAAGCGCACGGTGAATTAAGCTGATTTTTCTCCGACGACTTGGGCAACAAAGGTAAAGAAGGGGTATATGTGTAAGTTCAGTAAGGTTGATTTCCTTAAATATGTCAATATTCATTGAGAAGCACATGGTGATGAATAGAGCCGATTTTTCTCTGATATGACATGGGCAACAAAGGTAAAGAAGGGCCATATGTGTAAGTTCAGTCAGGTCAACTCACACGGCGAGTTATGCGAAATCATTTTGTAAGTTATTACCGACGACTAGTAATAGCTAGAAAACGACGCTGACAGCAACGCAACGGAGGCGAGGTCGTGCTTGTTGCGTCAAAGAACGACTGCCCCCAGCTAGACCTGAATGAAGATACACACAAGCACAAGCACAAGCACATGTATCATGTACATGATGTACGGCGAGACCACAAGAGCAAGAGGAAGTCCTCCTTTTCTTCTCCGGGACGCATTAGTCAGTAGCCATACATTTCACACGGCACGTACGTACAGAGCGGTCACTGATGCCAACTTGGTCGCGAGCTCGGGAGGCAAATTCGAAGGCGAAGAGCCCTAGCTAGGTACAACGACGACCGCACGAGGACGGCGGCTGCGACGGCGACGACGACGACGACGAGACGCCGATCCGGGAGCACGCAGAAACCAAGCAGTGCACTCAAGCTAGCTGCAGCCTGCAGGGTTCGTTAGGTCACCCTCGCGCATCACGCGTACACACATGCAATGAACAGTATGAATGCGGCCGTGGGGGTGACCACCACGCCACGTAGCATGCCGACCGATGGACCGCGCGCACGTCGCCGGCGCCCCGCCCCGACACGTCGGAACACGGCGTCGTGAGCGATCGTAGGCGAGGCAAAAGGCTACCAGCTACGCTACGCTCTAGCTAGGATGGTCCTGCGCCGGTCCGCTAGCTGCTCGATCCGGCGATGGGCGCCAGATCATCCGGTTTGTTACCTGTAGATTCGCTCGCATTATAGAGACAGCTCGATCGATCGATCGGAGAATGCATCGACGGGATCCAGTGATCCACCTACCTTGTACCTCTACGATCCTCGCCTCTGCCCTCTCCTGGCTCCATCGACGTGAACCGACCTACCTGTAAAGCTACAGCTACCTAGCCGGACGGCCGGGCTCTTCACTGTTCCGTCCCATGCACCCATCGCCATCGCACGGAGGGACGCAGCCATTGGCGAAAAGCACGGAACCCTTGTCTGTCTGGCTGTCACCGGCCGTGTCACCTCCGCGTCGCCATGACCCTATACGTCTACCCTTGTCCTGCACTGTTTACCCTCTTCTGCTGCTAGCGCATCATTTCGTGCACTAGCCACAAAGAGTGTTATGCTCTTGAAAATTCTTTGAGAATTGAATTCTTGGCAAAAACTTACAACAACGAAGAGCGTATACAAATGTTCGAGCGATCCTGAAAGCTCACGGTTGCCAACCATGGCCGCAAAACAGTGGGCAGGGCAGGGATCCATGTTTCAAGGACTGGAAGCACGAATCTAACGGTGTACTTTTTGCCGGAATTGAATTGAATGCCCTTTTTCGCTGTGTCGAATAAATGTACTGGCGTACTTCACTTTGAAAACGATAACGATAACGATGGAGCTTGACTAGACACCTCTAGGGGCGCAGTAGCTGTAGCAGCAGCTCGCAGCTGCATGCTAGGTTAGCTTAGCTTAGGTTGGGCCTGGCTATGGCTATGGCTGTGGTTGGGTTTAACTCGGGCGCGCCCAGCCCCAGGAGTGCTAGGCATGCACGTGTTGTGCTCGGATCGGAGGCAGGGACACGCGCGCACACCGTCCCAGACAGGCCACCCTACACCTCACCATCCACTCATCATCACACCTCACCGACCTTCTCCGGAAATCTCAACTGCGTACGTGCTCCACTTCATGATTTGTGTGGTGGTGGAGGGATGTGAGGGAGTGCCGTGATGCATAACCTACCCAGTACCTGCCATGACGACGGCGAGCTGCGTTCACGGACCTTGTAACCTTTGTTGAAGCTGTTCCGTCGTGGTTGTTCCCTCTTCATCTTGTCTTCGGATGAAAACTCGACCCCTTAAATCTGGCAGTGGCGGTGCCACGTTGTCGTGTGAAAAGATCGAGATGGACTTAGAGGAGGATAAATATGTACAATTACAAATTTTTAATTACTACTGCTTAGCCATTTTAAGCAATATTACAGAATATGAAAGTGAGACTAACAATTAAAAATGTTGTTCTATCTAAGCAAGGAGAGTAAACAACACAAGATATACAGTTGCAAATGAGGTAGTAAATGGCAAGGTAATGCTAGCAAGAGAAAAAGGTAAGGGATAACAATGCTATCCCGATGACAATGACGCGAAGATGACAATACTATGCCGATGTTTATTTTCTTGGAGGGAAGCTACTCACCGTTGGACGGTGGATGTTATCACGAAGGTACACCACGCCACGAAGGCTCACCCTATTCCATTGAGATATCACCACGAAGGCGATTGCCAATCACTAGCGATTGACCTTAAAGGTGGTCACCAAGCCCTCACAAACGCAACTGGGGTAATCACAATGTTCGATTACTCTTCGAAAAACTCCTACCATCCTAGGAGTCTCCAACCTTCATTGTTTATATGGAGCAGCCAGATGGTTTTGTTGCACGTGGTCAAGAAGGCAAGGCGTGTAAGTTATGAAAGTCATTGTAGGGTCTTAAACAAACTTCTAATCAATCACATGAAAAGTTTGAAAAAACTTTGAGTAATGAAGATTTTATCATAAACTAAGCCGACAAGTGTGTACACTATCGCCATGGTGGGGCGAGGGAGTTATCCTTTTTCTATATGTCGATGACATATTGATCTTTGGGACCAAACTTGATTTAATCAAGGAGGTTAAGGATTTATTATCTCGTTGCTTTGGGATGAAGGGTTTAGGGGTAGTTGATGTCATGTTGAACATCAAGGTGCTGAGAGATGATGATGGTAGGATTACTCTGCTTCAGTTTCACTATGTGGAAAAGGTCTTGAGTCATTTTGGGTATGACGACAACAAGCCTTCTTCAACTCCATATGATCCTAGTGTGTTGCTTTGAAAGAATCAACAGATTTCTAGAGATCAACTGAGATATTCTCAGATTATTGGATCGCTTATGTATTTGGCTAGTGTCACGAGACCTGACATCTCTTTTGTTGTTAGCAAATTGAGCCGATTTATGTCAAATCGGGGAGATGATCATTGGCATGCGCTTGAGAGAGCTATGCGCTAGTTAAAAGTCATTACGAGCTATGTGATTTACTACACTGGATATCTTAGGGTACTAGAGGGTTATAGTGACTCCAATTGGATATCTGATGCTGATGAAATAAAGGCCACAAATGATTTTTTGTTTACACTTGGTGGTGGCGTTGTAGCCTGGAAGTCTTGCAAGAATACCATCTTAACGAGATCAACCATGAAAGCATATATAACTCATAGCATGCATTAGACACGACCACTGTTGAAGCAGAGTGGCTTCGTGAGTTCTTGGTGGACTTAGTCGTGGTTGAAAAACTAATATCCGCTATCCTGATGGACTGTCATAATCAAACGGTGATCGTCAAGATAAACGGTTCTAAGGATAATATAAAGTCATCAAGGCATATGAAGAGGAGACTAAAGTCTATCAGTAAATTGAAGAACTCCGGAGTAATTACATTGGATTGTACCCACAAATCCTAAAATTTGTAGATCCCTACACGAAGGGTTCATCACGTAATGTGATAGATAATGCATCGAGGGAGATGGGTTTGAAACCGACGATATGAGTTGTCCATAGTGGTAACCTACCCTATGTGATCAAAGATCCCGTGAAATAGAAGTTGGTGGTCAGCTGAGAGGAGAGTATCCCGATATTAGTTATCCCATTCTGTTATGAGACAATGTGGTCTAGGTGGGTTATGCATATTAGCAAAGATGTCGTCCTGCAGAGCATCTTTTTGAGAAACACACCTATGTGAGTTTGGCTATCAAACACCGCAGCCCGTGAGAGTTGGGCGTTCTCTAATAAACTCATGAAAGGTCTTGGAGTATGACGTATAAGCTCCACCCGCGGGGAAGCCTTGCGACAGCCCAATATTGATCAAGGATCTATGTGAAACTAGATTCACAGAAAGCTTGTAGTTCATGGAATAGTCTACTATTCAAGTTGTGAACTAGTATAGCATGAATTCTATGTGAAAGTTTAATTTAACAGTCTTCACTAAGCATCGGTATATAAACAATGTTTTGAAACAAAGGATGGGATGAGACAATGAGACTTTGTGGTGGATTGTTGGGTTTTACTAGCATTTGTTAGTGGACCTTTGACCCAAAGACCAATGTAAATCTGGAAGTCCCATGGACCATTCATGCATGACAGGGGATGGAAAGTGTAGTTTCATACTGTTAGTGGAGGAAGTTGCACACTTGTTTATGAGGTGGATTCAAATACCACTAGTAAGAGTTTGAGAAAAGAAGGGTTATATGCGCGATCCTCCTCCTCGCTCGTCACCCTACGTCTCGTCACAACACGCATGCACACACACACATCGGGTTTCAAAAATCAGTGGAGGCGAGAACAAAGTTATACATCTTGTTTATAGTTTTTGGAGCTTAGAAAAATTAATGAATAATTAACATACGTGTTAATTGCCAACCGTTACTCACGTATTAACATACACATTAATTGGATGAATTACTTAGCAGTTTCCGTGGGCTACTCTTATGTCTTAAACGACCCGGCCCGTCTCGCTGCATACGACATATGGTTCTACCTCGTTCCAGATCATTGCGTCGTCATCCAAGTCTTCTCTATCCCTTCCTCCGGCGTGCACTGCTAGGAGGGACAGAAGATCTTCGGAACTCCGCCTCTGGTGATCCTGTACGGGAGAGGGGCGATCAGGTTTTTGTGAAGCGCACGCACGTGACTGTTGGCACCGACTATTTCCCCAACGACGAATTCTTCCCTGACCTCGGCAACCTCTTCATCAACGACATGGACGACAACAACGTCAACGGTTCTGCTTCCGTTGCACCGTACGTGATCCGTTGCTTTCTATTCGAGGCCATGCTACATATTTTGTTCCTAGTATGTTGAAGATGTAATTTTCTTTTGTCTACTGTTTTAGTAGATTGCATGACTAGTTCGATTCTTATCATTATTGTCATAAATTGTTCATCTATTTCATGGATTGAATTAAATGCTAAATTGGGAATATATTTAACAGATATAAAGAGTGATGATCAACCCAAACATTGGAGGTTGATTTAAGGAGCCAGTTTGAATCGTTTTTTCAAAACCGATCAATGATCAAACCGTACGTCCGTCCAAACGTATAGGATAGGTATAAGCAGGCCGGCTGTAGATGCTCTAACTGCCGTTAAAATGTGGAAAGATAAGTATAGTATGCAACAAGCAGCGGTCCATGTGCTCCGTGCATGCACATCATATTTTTCGTATTTGTTGTTGAGAATTTGAGATCCACATTGAGGCCAGATGATGGGTCAATTCTTGAATCGTTGGACAACTAGCATGCCTCCATGAATCAGGAAGGCTCGGAGGTGGTAGGATGAGGTACGTCTTACCACTTTTAAGCCCTATAAACACAAGAGGGGGAGTGGTAGCTAGGGTGCTCGCATCTGACCACTAGCCGGTGACTTGCACGAATTGTTCTCTCCATGCCCAACTATCTTGAGTGGTGAGCTTTTACCCGATTGGACAGCACGAACTCCGTTGGTAGGAAGCTATACCCAGTTGCAATTCTTCTTCTTCTTTCCCGAACAGAGTACGGTCCTTTTTAAAAAGAAGGCGTTGGACGAACCCGAGATAAAGCTCAAACCTAGCTCGACTATAGTCCCTTCACAAAGCTGGCAAAATTTCCTCCCTCGAATCGACCCGAGGGATCGATCGACCTACTCCCTTCCGTTTTATAATATAAGTATCATTTAAATAAATGTATGCGACACTAAAAAATACATCTAACTACGTCTATTTTAACGATAATTAATATGAAACGAAAGGAATAGTAAGCAAGTAAGATGCCTTGGTGCTGTTATTAAGAAGTAAAAATAGAACACCGGCTCGATCGATCCATCGCTAGCTGGTCGTGCATCCATCCATATGACCTGAATTATCAAATGTAGCCATCGAGCTTCGCAACCTAAACACGCTACGTACACACTTGTATATTATAATAAAACAACATGTCTACAATATTCCCTCTCCTCGGGCACTTGATTTTCAACGACATGGCCCAAATAAGCTACTCACTGACTGACTGATTGCCTGCACACATTATTGTTTCTACCACCACCCTAGTTAACCATATCTTGAAGCACAATAATGACATCATCTCGAGCCCTAAGCTTGTTTATCTTGGAGAGCCAACACAGACCAGTCGCGGCCTGCCGCGCAATCATATTCGTGACCCCCGTAGAGCATACATGAGGGATTAGATTTAAGGCTCGGCTCACACCTACAGGGAAGCATTAGCTCATTAGACAAAGCTGAGTCGTCTCGGCGCGGGACCTACCTGTCTGTCCTGGCACAGCTAGCGGGATCGAAGGAAAAGCCATCTCTTGTTTGTGGTGTTCAACTCTAGCAGATGCGCTATACCGTTGCCGTCCGCATATATACAGTTTTTTGACGTACGGGTGCGAATTTTGGTTAAAACAAAACCGCCATATCTCATGCAGACCGTAAAAATTATACGGGCGGCCCACATAATCGCCTCGCGTACGGTATATCTACGGTGTCAAAGGATGGAGAGGGTTCTCATCTCTCATTCATTTCCTTCCGCGCCGTCGCACCCCATTTCCACTCCGTCATGTAGTGGCAATACTCCGGCGAGCAACCGATGGCGCTGGAAGGATGCAACTACCGTGGTTGCCGGGGTGGAGCGCCGATGACCAAGCGAGGAATCGCTCGCCGCCCAGCCCCTCCCCCGGTGCCTCAGGTCGATCCCCGGCGTGTGGCGCAACCCCACGGCCGCGCCACCCTTTCCCGTTGCGGTCAGAGCGGGTGGACCGACCGCAAAAGAAGTGAGCCGACGACCTTTTCGAGTGTCGGAAGTAGTCTTTTTTTTTGTAAACTCCGACGATGTTTCGGCGTAGGTTGTATAGCGGAAAACCTTGAGTTTCAATTATGTAAATATACTGTTTTCGTTTAGCACATCTGTTCTGTCGCGCCTAGTTTCATATGTCATTTTACATTAGCGGTGACATGTATATCATTTTTACGATATCATTTTTTGACGGAACTGCTAGAGTTGCTCTTACCCGCTGCATGGGAATTAACTGGCGCTACAGTAGTGGTAATCCTGGTGATCAGCCAGCCAAGCCAGGATGTCCTGTGTTGTGTTGGCTACCGTCCACATGTGAAAGTATGGCCGGTGCTGTGCCGATCGATCCATCCATCGTCCAGCCCATTATTATTCACGCGTACGACCGACCTTACTTAGTTGTTAACCCTTGTGGTTAATTACTCTAGTCCACACCTCAGCGCCGGCCTCAGCATGTTTGCATCGCCCTAGAGCTTACCGGTATAACGCCTCTAGCTTTTGCTCCCGGGCCGGTACCGCGTCTATATAACCGCTACCCACACAGAGAGAGATCACACCACACACAAAGCAACTCAAGTGTCTGCGCTAGCTGGGGAGATAGAGAGAGAGAGAGAGAAAAGCGAAGCAAGACAGGTATAGAGAGAGAGGGGGGGGGGGGGGGGGGGGGAAGGAGGATCTGTGCATGGTCCAGGGGAGCATGGAGAGCGTTTCGTTGTCTCTGGTGGCCGTGGGGTCGGCGGCGGTGGCCGTGGTTTACCTGTGCGTGGCCGCGTGGACGAGCCGGCCGCGCCGCGCCGGGGACATCTTCCGGCGGCAGGGGATCGACGGCCCGCCGCCGTCGTCGTTCCTCATGGGAAACCTCTCGGAGATGCAGGCCAGGGTGCAGGCCGTCACGGCGGAGGACGACGCCACCGGCCAGCGAGACTTCCAGAAGGACGGCTTCGACGACTACTGCAAGAAGATCTTCCCCTACTTCCACAAGTGGAGGAAAGCCTACGGTATGTGCAAGAAGATCTCTCTCCCACTCATACTCGATTTAAACTAGCTCTGATTTTACATTGACATGCTTGCTCGGTAAGTCTCCAGTCATTTATATTCATGTGTGCTGGTATGAAGAGAAAAGGGGTTTCTCAGTCTAGTAATTCCGTTCGTGTACACTACAACTCAGAACATGCGTGGAAGAAACTACCTCTCCCTCCCTCTCTATCTCTCCGTCAAAGTCATGGATCCATGAAACTGCACACTGTGCTACATGCCCTAGGAAGCAAGTTGACTTGCTACTGTGGAGATAAAAAATTGCTCCATCTAGCTGTTCATAAGCTGCATACAAAATCAGCACCGCTATGTGGGAGAGAATGAATAACATAAGAAAACATTTTATAGCAGGAGATAGAGTTCGACTTGTCATTTGTCAATGAAGTCAACATCACAAATAGGAGTCGATTATAAACAAAGAGAATTTTCCTTATAAAAAAAAGGATGCGTGATATAGAAACTGCGCCTAGGAAATGACAAGTATCGCAGTCCAACAAAGCTAGCCCTGGATTTCGATCGATCGGAAATTGACTTCTTAACCCTGCTGACTAAGCGATCTAGCCAGGTGCATGCATGGATGCGTATGTAATTCTATTAATTGCTTGGGTGAATAATAAGCAAAACGGCCACGCACACGCCATGCCACTTTTGGGACCGTTTAACCCATGGTTAAGCTAGCATTATGGACTGGTCCAACCGTCTCCTCCATGAGCTAGCTGTACTAGGCGCTTGATTATTTTTGACAACTGTTTCTTAGCAGTACAGGCGCATGCATGAACAACTGTGATTCATGATCTGGTCTAGCTTTTTTTGTATTTTACCTTTTGAATTTTTGGAATTGGAAGGATCAAGGTGGTATGTTGCTGGTGCTTAAGCGTGCCATTTCAGTGGATATATATAACCGGACAAAATTCTCCTGTTTTTTTGTATGATCAGAGCATTCATGTCGAACTGTTTGTTTATATACGCATGCTATTTCAACATTTTGCTTTGTTTGGTTGGCTGCGCCAGTTAGTAAAGCAACCAGCTGCTTAGTTCATGCAAAATGTGCATCTGGTTACATAGCTTAAGGAGGAACGTCGGATTTCTCCGCTTCTGTTCATGCATGTTGTGCTAATGGAGATTTTATTTAGTTGTTATTAATCTGTGCTTATTGGTTCAAGTGGAGTAGAGTGAAGTTGGTTAAGGCAGAAAAAACTAAAATCAATACATGTTTAAAACCATAAGGCCCTGTACAACGCAGGTGCTTGGGTGGGTGCTTAGGGAAAAAACCACCGGGTTTTTTGTAGGATTGCTTTACAGAGGTGCTTAGGAAGGGGGGTAGAAGCAAAGTTTGGCGTCGATGCTTGGCTGGTGCTTGAAGAGATAACTGCTCTTTTACCTCTCTAGGTGCAGTAGCGCACTGAGATCTGTAGCACAAATGTCACAACAGGTTAAGCACCTTGTAAAGCACTTTGCATTGTGAACCAACAAAATTTTGAGACGCAAGAACACTCTCTTTCCTTAAGCACCGATGCTAAGCACTCACCAATGTACACGGCCTAACAGCATTTTTACTTTCATGGAGTGCCCCAAAGTTCCAGCTCTCATCCGAGTTCATAGACCTTTTTGCAGCTAGCCAGGCTAAAATTGCCCATCCAACTTGACCAATCACACTCACCATCAAAGGTGCAGGTGATGTAGAATTGTTGATTCGACAATACCGACCTATTTAGTCACAACTGTCAAATCAATACTAAGAAAGAATCGACATATTTATAATATCTTCTCCTAAAGAATTACAAGAGAACCTTTCCTGAATTATGCAAGCAAACATGCCAGCATATTCTAGCTAAGCTGGTGGTACATATATATAGTACCACTATCTGAGACCGCTCCCCATATGTCCACAACCATGCATGCATGCACCTAGCTTAGCTAATTATGGCTGTCATAAACTATTCCTGATTAAATTACTTCTAATTGTGTCTGACATAAACTAATCCAGATTAAATTAAGGGTTGTGCATTTGACCCCTGAATAGGTAGTTAAGACACTGAGATAGTCAGCTAGGCTTTCCGAAAACGGCCATGTGCATACCAGTCCGGCACACCGATCAAGCTAGTAGCTAGGAAGCTCTCTCCATGGATGCTTATCCATTTTTAAATGAGCTTTGCAATATATTGTTAGTAGCTAAAACTTGGTGCCTATATATGTAGGGAAAAATACTAAGCAAAACCTAGCTAACTTTCCTCCGATGTTCCTCTAGTTTGTGAGAAGTAATTATTTACTGTCTTCCTAAATATTTTGTTGAGTTCATGCATCTTGATAGAAACTTGTAATCTTCCTATATATTTTGTTGAGTTCATGCATCTTGATAGAAACTTGTAGCAATATTTATGTATATCTGAAGACTTGCTTGCATCTTACGTATATGATAATTGCGCATAGGAATATTATTGATTCCTTCTCCTTAATGTTTTCATTTTGAATTATCATCATAACGTAGGTAGACACCGACTACACCATTTTATAATGCAGGATATGGCAACACTAATTAAGCCGCAAGTACTAGTTTCATATTATCATTGCTTGGCTTGTCGGGTGTCCCATAATTTAAGTCAATGCTATTTTTTAACAACATAAAGTATAATCAATCTGATCTTCGATCCATTGGTCTTAGACTAATTTCCCCCTAATAAGTCTTGGCTACTAGTATTAACTTATTGTTTTGCGGCCACTCTTTTCAAAATGTAAAACCCTCACGCATTCACCGTTTACCTTTTCCTCAGTAAGACCAAGCTAAGCACTAGTATCAATTAAATACTCCATCTGTTTCATAACATAAGATCATTTTTTAAACTAACATAACTTGAAAAATGATAGTACTATATTGTGCGACGGAGGGAATACGTATTACATGACCCACCCTATGCAAAATGTAAGGCCCCCCATACTTTTTTATAGAAAAGCTACAGCGGTGATTTATTTTGTACTGAAGTCAGTTGCGTTATTTTTCAGTGCCGTGAAAACAATTGGATCAAGATATGCTCTCCTCATTCATTTCGCAGTTGCACTTGCACACATGCATCCTGACGCCGGTTCAAACGGTTCTTGATCCAGACATATTTATTTAAACGAAAAAACAACCAATTTCGCAACAAACGACCATGCTACAGATTTAATTCCAGTTGCTCGGTGGGCCCATTCTACGTGAAAGTAGCACTAGCATGTCAAGCCCACATGCATGCTGCCTACCTCGCGGCCACCCCTACGTACGTACTGCGCCATCGACTAGCTTGCTAGCTAGGTCGTTATAGTTAGGTGGAATTTCCCAACCTAGCAAAGCTAGAGAGAGCTACTGTACCCCCAGCAAGCTAGGGCTCGTGCAACAGATCACAGGGTCGTGCATGCATGCTGTACAGTGTACTACATCTCCTGTAGACCAACCATTAATTTTTCTATCTCTTGAACCTTTCTGTGAGCTAGGTGTCCACATGGAGATATGCCATGCCATGCCTACCCTAACTCAGCGGCTAGTGGATAACCATGACTAGATAAGTTGCATGCAGATGCAGATGCAGTTCCATCGCAACATATCATAGGGAAAACAAATTGAGTCTGTTTTGCTAGCACTGCTTAGTTTTGTGTTGTTTGACAAGTCGCTTCATCTCTGAACTATGGTTTTCCACGTGCTCCATGGTTGCATGCACAGCTCCTCCATCTCCACAATCCCAATGGGTATGCGTACGTACGTTCCTGGTGGTTGCCGCCTACCTGGCCAAAAGTGGGTGCCTAGCTGTTACTAGCTCCATGTCCATGATCGATCCATCCATCGTACATGCGTCCATTCCAGCATCTGCATGACCAGCGCATGCTAAGCTAGCTTCACGTACGTTATCATCGGGAGTTATTTACAAATTAATCGTTTTCTGGTAATACTTCCTTCGTTCGGAATTACCCTAGTTATCAATGAATTCATATATCTAGCATGAAAATACATCTAACTAGATACATCCAATCCATACTTTGATTAATAAAATGCCGCATGCATCATTTTGACGCAAAGGCCGGGGGTACAACCTCTTTTTCTAAAAGAAACTAAGGTACATCCAATCCAGCGTCAACTAGCTAATTCCGGACGAAAGAACTATCAATTTACATGCAACTGCATGATGGTTGGCGAAAACTAAACCGAAGCTTACGCGTAGACCACATGCATGAACCTGCAAAGTCAACTAACTGCCTTGTTGTAGTAGTGCAGATGGATGCACGTTGCGGTCAAGAGATTAACTAACTACTGGAGTAGTACTGTAGTAGTACTACGGCGGATCATGGAATTCCCAGCTGACCGGTGTTATAGAATGGCCGGCATGGTCGAGATTCTAATCTATACTTAGAGTGAAGCTAGTGGTTAGGAAGCTACTCTGACTAATCTACTTTGATTGAAGAATCTTATCGTCTTTCCCGGGAATCTCATTGCTAACATACAGTAGCTTCCTAATTAAGTAATTCCATCGAGGCTCTGAAGCTTTGACCCGAATTTTTATGAGGTGACGAGTCAGTTAGTTAGGTTAATTGTGACTTGTGAGCCACTATCCCGGAGATAAGCGCGCGATCAATCACATGCAAGCATATGCATGCATCCCCTAAACTAGAAGCAGGGCTTCCTCCGTTTTGAGAACAAATGCCATTTCGATTTTCACATTTTTGATATGCAAGTTAGCCACCAATTGCTACTTTTTAGACTAATATAAAATAAACGATACTTATTATAGATCTGAGGAAATATATATATATTTTTTTAATATAAAGGATTATTTGTTTGCAAATAGGACTGAAGGACAGTCTAATAAATTATATTAGTTCCCAGGAAGAAAATATTAGTTCGAACAACTTATTTGCATCTGACCGTCCAGATGAGAACATTTTACTGTAACTTTCTAAAAACACCATACATTTGGAAATGAAGGGAGTGTGTAATTTATTTTCCTAGCAAATTCCTCGCTGGAACACCTCTATTTTTTATCCGGGTAAACCTCCTTTTCATTTAATAAAAAAACTGAAACACCTTGTAGATTTAGCACGACGTTCTTTCTCAAAGATAGATAGCGAATATGAACATGCTTTATTTTAGATCATTCCATCTATATGTTCTTTTTATAGTGTGTATGTGTGTTTTTCTCTTTCTCTGTGTAATGTCAATTGTGTGTGTTGCATTAAGCCGATCGGTTCACCAGGAAATAACCGGCCGGCCCAACAGCTGAACCAGGAAACAAAAGCAACAAATCAGAGGTCCAATATAGGCCCATTAGCACTTGAGACTTTTTTTGTTTGTTTGATAGTACTACTAACATTTCACAATTCAAATCATGTGTAGAGAGAAACACATAAACTGATGATGATTTTCCTCCGTCGTGCAGGGGACACGTATATCTACTGGCTCCGGCAGCGGCCGGCGCTGTACGTGACGGACCCTAAGCTGATCCGGGAGATCGGGCGGTGCGTGTCACTGGACATGGGCAAGCCGACGTACCTGCAGAAGGGCCAGGAGCCCATCTTCGGCGCCGGTGTCCTCAAGGCCAACGGCGCCTGCTGGGCACGCCAGCGCAAGGTCATCGCGCCCGAGTTCTACATGGCCAAGGTCAAGGGCATGGTGCGGCTTATGGTCGACGCGGCACAGCCTCTTCTGCGCTCGTGGGAGGCCGCCGTCGACGGCGGCAAGGCCGGCCTTGCGGACATGGACGTCGACGCCGACATCCGGAGCTTCTCCTTCGACGTCATCTCCCGGGCGTGCTTCGGCTCGGACTACTCGAGGGGAAGGGAGATCTTCCTCCGGCTTAGGGCGCTGTCCGGGCTCATGTCCGAGCCCAGTGGCATCTTCACAATCCCTTCGTTGAGGTATGTGCCGACGGCGAAGAACCGGCGAATATGGAGGCTCACGCAGGAGATCCGATCGCTGATCCTGGAGATCGCGAGGGGGCGCCAGGCGGCGGCGGCAGGGGATTCGCAGGGGCCCGATTTCCTGGGGTCCATCATCGATAACAGCGGCGACCAGCCGAGGCCGGACGACTTCGTGGTGGACAACTGCAAGAACATCTACTTCGCGGGACACGAGACGACCGCGGTCACCGCGACCTGGTGCCTCATGCTGCTCGCCGCCCACCCGGAGTGGCAGGACCGGGCACGGGCCGAGGTGCTCGACGTTTGTGGCGGCGCCGCGGCACCAGACTTCTACATGGTCTCCCGGATGAAGACGGTGGGCATGGTGGTGCAGGAGACGTTGCGGTTGTTCCCGCCGTCGTCGTTTGTGGTGCGGGAGACGTTCCGCGATATCCAGCTGGGCCATCTGCTGGCGCCCAAGGGCACCTACCTCTTCGTGCCGGTGTCCACCATGCACCACGACGCCGCCAACTGGGGCCCGACGGCGCGCCGGTTCGACCCAGAGCGGTTCAAGAACGGCGTGGCGGCAGCGTGCAAGCACCCGCAGGCGGCGTTCATGCCGTTCGGCCTCGGCGCCCGCATATGCCTCGGCCAGAGCCTCGCCATCGTCGAGGTCAAGACGCTCCTCGCCGTCATCCTCGCACGGTTTGCCTTTACGCTCTCACCGGACTACAGGCACTCCCCGGCGTTCCGGTTCATCATTGAGCCGGAGTTCGGGCTGCGCCTCCTCATACGCCGTGTTGATGATGACGGTAGTAATACTAAAATTTATTGTAATTGATGCGTGGATCTTCAAGAACAACATCTGGAATTCTGGATCAAACTGGGCTTTGTTAAGTCTAACGATCGACTAGTTAGCTAGCACATGAGAAAAGGAAAAAAGAAAAGAATTACCAAAACACCAACTGGACATCAAAATGTAGCATTCTTTCCTGCTGGTATGAGCTATGTATGCTTCTTGGGCACTACTAAAGAGGCGTTTAAGCAATGCATCCGGCAGGCTTGGGCACCGGGGAAGCTGAAGATTTTCGCATGGTTGCTCCATCAAAACCGGCTATGGTGCAGCGACAGATTGCAAAGGAGAAGGTTGGACAAACCCTCACTTCTGTCAGCTATGTTTGCGGAACCTGGAGAGCGCCGAGCACCTCTTCTGGCAATGTGGCATGGCTACCGCGGTGTGGAACAAGGTGGCCATGTGGGAAGGATGCTCTGCCTTGAGGCCAGAACAATGGAAGGCTGCTTCAAGCTCCATGGATAGAATCAGTGGCACTGCTGACACTCTGGGAACTGTGGCAAAAACGTAATCACTGCGTCTTCAGAGGGAGGGTTGTAACATCACGATGGCCACCAGAATATCAATTGATCTCTGGAGACAAGCAGGTGCAGCCTGCATGTGCAGACAAGCAGGTGCAGCCTTCAGGGATCCAGGGGAAAATAGTTAGCAAAGGTCAATACCAGCATCCCTGATGGCAAGCGAGGCGACAACTAGGGTGACGCCCTGGACGTCGGCCGCGGCCGTCGCGGGGTCGGCCTGCTCCGGCGGACTCGTCGGGGGGAGATTCTGGGCGCTCTCCTCCGACGCAGGACAGTGATGACGACGGGAACGACGCTCTCGCCGCGGGGTGCTCGACGACGTCGTCAATGCCTCTGCTTGGAAGGGAAGCGCCCCCGTTTCACTTCTTGGTTCAGAAGGAGACGTCGAGGAGAGGGTTGCCGGGTGACGTTACGGTCGACTCTCACCGGATCGCGTCAGAGCGACGAGCGACGGCGCAGGCTACGAAACCTTGGCGTGGTCCTCTCCCCAAGGTATGTCTTCCTCCTGTTACTTTTGGCGATTTCCTTGACGTGAATGGTTGGAAGAAGGGCCGGTCCTATGTTTTGGTAGACCCTAGGCGAACTCAGCGACATGGGCCCTATATTCTAAGATTATATATATGTACGTGTGTACGTGGTACTAATATAATATAATTACCTTTATTAAGAGTATATTTCAATTACACATCACCATGTTATGATAGAAATACTAAAAAGATGGAAAAATGAAACTAACATGACATGATTACCTTAAACAAGATTCAAATTTGACCGATTCCATCGACAATAATAGTACTTCCAGTGCGGAAATTCCAAACGGCTCACGCGGGCACAAAAAAAGTTTCTTCGAGTGTTTCTAGATACAAAGTCATTAAGGGTAATATCAAAATCAACATTGTTCAAAATATCCTTCTCAATGCAGCACATAGCCAAACCATTCAATCTATCTTGCAACATAGTGACCTCAAATAATTTTTTAATAATTTCAGTTTAGAGAAATTTGTTTTAGTTGTAGCTACAGTCACAGGCACTGTCAAGAGGATCTTGATTGAAATCCTACACATAATCAGGGCATGATAAAAAATTAGGACTATGGAATTACAGTGTACATAATTTACAAAATCTAAAATAAAAGGATGGATGGATTGGTACTGGTAGATGACTCGATGCATGGATCACTTACAGACTTGTTGGATGGATCACTTACAATACACAGGATGCATCAGCGGGAGAGAGCGACGTCTCAAGTCTCTGTCGCTCAGGGGCAGGGGGCAGGGGCGCACGCAGCCGTGCAGGCGTGGCAGCCGCCGGCGGCCGGCCGAGGCGATAGGCGAGTCGGCGAGTAGGGCGGCCTGGCGGCGAGGCGGCGTCGGGGCTATCGGAAAGCAGCGAGAGACGAAGATGAACCGGTGATTCAGCCGAACTCGAACCGTGTGTCCCGTAGATTGAGTCTATCGTAGCGTGGTTTTTTAGATTTCTTTTTGTCTATTTTTTACTGGGCTACTCTGTATACATCATAGATCATGGGCCCCTCTCCGGCCTGGGCCCTGGGCCGTCGCCCCTTCGGCCATACACCAGGGCCGGCCCTGGTTGGAAGGTGGTCTCTCGCCGGAGATCAAAGCCCTGCCGGGTGGCCGGAGTTGAGCCGGCGTCGGAGAAGACGGGATGCGAGATCCGTGAGTTCAGGGAGACTTTTTTGAATTCCCTGGCTGGGCCGGATCTGGCCTGTCGTTCTGTAGGCCTTGGGCGTGCGGCCCTTTCTACGAATCGGACCGAGTATGCGCGACTCGGGATGATACGGAGATAGCCTACGACGACTCGGGTTCTGTACGCGCTGGCGATACAAGGCGTCGACCTAGGGTTGCTGTTCCTGGTTTTCCTACGAGGATTTTGGGTTTGCGATCGTGCAGACCGATGACGGGCAGCGGCGGCGGTTCCGACGCGCCTCCGGCTAACCTGCATGCTGCTGGGGCGGGGACGGCGGTTCCTGGGCGCCAGCACCACACTCGCCCACCTCCTGGCCGTCCGCCTGTGATGCAGCAACAGGCGCCACCGGCTGGCCACCAGTCCGGCGCTAGGTCGCAACTGTCATATGCACAGCAGGCGAGTCCGGTTGTTCAGCAGCTGCCGGCGGCTGCTCAGCAAGGGCAAGCTGGCTCGGAGGTGATGCAGCAAGCGCCGGCGCAACAACAGCGGGCTGGTGCGGGTGCCGCGCACGGTCTTGGTGGGGCGCAAGTTGACACTCGCAGTGCCAGTTATCGTGGTCGCGGGGGGTACGACGCAGGACGTGCTCGCCGCGGCGGTGCCAATGGTGGTCGGCGACGCTACGATGACGGATTCAGAGAAGATTTTTATGACTATGATGGTTATGCTGCTTATGGTGATGACCGCTATAGAGGGTCTTCTTCCGGTGGTGGTGGTCGCGGGAACGACAATGGGGGCGAGTTCGTTGGACCCCCAGGCTCCTTTGTCGAAGGTTCAACAGGGCCTAGACAACATAGGTACCGTGATGGATACAGGCAACACCGTGGGTGGAACCGCTATGGTGGTCGAGGTGGCTTTGCGGGTCGCTACCACCAACGTCGTGAGCCACAACCTTCTTCGACTGATGCTTCGGGCGAAGGTACTGTGTCACCGATGGCTGCACTTACTCCGGCTGTTCTCACGGCATCCGGAGCCCCAGTGCCCGCTCTGTCCGGTGCGGCAATGGACGCTGTGAGATCGCAGACAGTGGCGCCTGTTCCGGCGATGGGACTGGCTTCTTCTGACTTGGCTAGAAACAGTGATAAGGCGAGTGATGCTTCTGATATTGAAAGGGTTAACAAAGGATCTCGTAAGAAAGACAAGCTTTATTGTTTCAGATGTGGCGAGGCTGGACACTTTGCGGAAGGGTGTGTTGCGGAGCTCTGTGATTTATGCCTTAAGCCGAAGCATGTTGATGGGGATTGCCCATTGCTTTCTGTTCCTAAGCCGGTTGTTACGGTCTACGGTGTTTGCGACAGTAGACTGATGTTTTTCGAGACTACCAGCTTGCATTCCAGCCGACCTAGGCTCGAGAGCTCGCGGACAGGCCGTGTGCGAGTCACAGGAGGCACGCTGACAGAGGAGCAGATTATTTCGCAGCTGCGGAGGTTGGTCTCGGCCACCTTCAACTGGAATTTGATTCGGCTTGAGGACCAAGTGTTTAAGGTGGATTTCCCGCGGAAAGATCAGTTAGCCCAGTTATGTCTGTATGCATCTTGCAGAGTGCCTAATACGACTTGTCTTCTGGAGTTTGATGAGTGGAAAAAGAAGGAGAAGGTGTTCCATTGCATCAAATCTGGGTCAGATTTCACGGAGCTCCTTCTAGGCCTCTTAATGATTTCCTAGAGACTTGGAGCATTGGCTCGCTGATTGGAAAGACTGAGGAGGTTGATATGCCTTTTACTCGTAGTCATGACATTGCAAGGCTTCGAGTTAGTGTTATTGCAGTTGAGGACGTACCCGAAGAGGTGCCGTGGACGTATTGTGGGCATACTTATTTTCTCACGGTAGAAATTGAAGAGACAATTGTGGGAAATGACACTACGAAAGATATGGATGAGGACTTGATGGATGACAGGGAAGGGAAACATGATGATATGACGGGTTCAGCTAAGGGTGAGAATGCTAGTAAGGAGGCTGGGCATACACCCAATGCTGCAGAGAAACAGGGGGAAGTTCAAACTTCCAATGCATCGTCTGCGCCCATGGCGGGGCTCAAGTTTGGTTCTTTCGAGGTTTCTTCACCACCGAGTCGACACTGGGGAGATAGGGTTGAGCATGAAGACCGCACCGACCTATCTCCGCCGATGTCTCCGGTTCTGTCGTATTTGAGTCTGAGGCAGGAGGCCTTCTCATTGGAATGTTTCTCTCCCCTTGTGGAGAATGTGGAGACCACACCTCTCGTGGAGATTACTTGTGAGTCGTCTTTGCATGGCGAGGTTCTAGTGCAGGCGTCCTCTAGTCCCTTGCGCCCGGCCACTTCATCCGGCGAGTCTCCTTGCACGGTAGGGTCACCGAGGCAGGCGGCCTTGACACCCTTACTACTTGATGCTCCGTCGACTGGAAGCGTGGGGCAGGTGTCTTCGGATTCGGTCTCGCCCTCCCCCGTCGTTGCGGTCAGGAGTCCGAGACAGGAGGTCTTGGTCACACCACAGGAGGGGTCTTCTTCTCCCGTCCGGGAGACAACTTCGTTCGCGTGCTTGGAGGTGAGCTCGAGACAGGCGGCCTCGGGTTCACCATCAAATGCGTCTACTGTTTCGGTCGCCGTGAGTGCAGGAGGCATCCACTCGACTGAACGTGTTGTGGCGGGCGTCGTGGCCTTCGGGGAATCCCCGACCCCGCGTCTGTGGATCGGAGGGCGAGTCAAAGGATCCAGGGTCAGCATGACGCTGATGACTTGCAGATGGGGCGTGCTATGCGCAACGCCAAGCTTCGAGACATTGAAGCCTCTACAGGTATGACCGTAAATAATAACTTTTCTGTTCTGCATTTTTCGGAAGATGATATTATTAGTAAAGCTAATAGGGTGGGGATATCGTTGGGTAGTAATGATCGGGAAGTTTTGTCGTCGGTTAATTCTTTGCTTGACTTGGAGGTGGATAGAACGATGGAAGTCATGAGAAATATTGCGGCGGTTAAACCTATGGTTGAAACTAAATTACAAGAATTAGGTGTTCATGATTTGGACGGGCTATGTGAAGATCTTATCCCTACGGGTGATCTTGGTGTTGCGGACGTGGATGCACAGGAGTATGCGGCTCCTAACCATCCAAATTTTGCATCTAGTGAAGACCTCAGTCACGCGGACAAGGAGGTCACATTAGAGAAACCAAAACAAAAATGGTCTAGAAAAATTTACGTGGAATCGGCAGTACGGCGGAGTACACGTACCAAATACAAGAAAAAATTCCATGATGAAAGATGAGGGGCATTTTTTGGAATAGCAGAGGTCTTGCAGACTTGGCTAAAAGAAGGTTCCTCGCTGATGCATCTAGAGAACATAAACTTGACTTTATTGCCCTTTTAGAAACAGGCAGAGGTAATTTTACTGCCCAATTTCCCCAAACTATTTCTGGTGGTTTAGATTATGACTGGCATTTTCTACCACCACGAGGTAGATCTGGGGGGGGTCTTACTCGGGGTCAACCGCGAGACCCTCGAGGTTGGGAATGTCTTCCTGGGTGATTTCACCGTCAAATTCCATGTTAAATCAAAAGCCGATGGTTTTAGATGGGCCCTCATTGCTGTATATGGCGCAGCACAACCATAGTTTAAATCGGCTTTTCTAGCAGATATGGTGAGGATCTGTGGGGATGAGAGGCTTCCTATCTTAGTCGGTGGCGATTTTAACATGATTAGATGGCGGGAAGAAAAGAATAATGATAATTTCGATGCTAGATGGTCGTTTATGTTCAATGCTATCATTGAAAGTCTAGATCTAATAGAGATAGACCTCACTGGCAGACAATTCACTTGGGCTAATTACCTTGACAATCCAACTTATGAGAAGTTCGATCGGGTTCTTACTAGTGTGGATTGGGAGCATAAATTTCCCTTTGTGACAGTGCGAGCGTTACAAAGAGGACTTTCGGACCACACTCCCCTTCTTGTTGACTCAGGGGATGCGACCCATGTAGGCAACAAAAATACCTTCTCTTTCGAACTAGCGTGGTTCGAAAAGGAGGGTTTCCTCGACTTGGTAGCCAGAGAATGGGCCAAAGAGAACATGGGTCACTCTAACATTGAGAGATGGCAGTTCAAAATTCGACACTTGCGGCAGTTCCTAAGGGGCTGGGGAAAAAATGAAAGCGACATTTATAAAAAGGAAAAAGATAGACTTCTCTATCTCATTAACGATTTAGACTTAAAAGCAGAGGTTCATTCGCTAGATACAGTTGATCGGCTTGCTAAGAGAAAGGCTGAGAAGAAGCTCCAAGAGCTGCTTAGAGAAGAGGAGATGAAATGGGCACTTCGTGCAAAGGTGCGCCAGGTCATAAAAGGGGATAATAATACTCAGTTATTTCATTTGATAGCAAATGGGAAGCACAGGAGGAAAAAGATCATTCAACTAGAGCAAGATGAAGGAACTATCACTGGGCACGAGAATCTAAAATTATATATTACTGAATTCTACAAAAAGCTTTTTGGTCCACCTGATGAGAACTTTGTCTCATTAGATGAGAGTTCGATTGAAGATATTACTCAATTAAGGACCGATGAGAATGAGGTTCTATCGGCACCCTTTACCGAGAAGGAGGTGTTTCAGGCTATATCACAAATGAAAAATAACAAAGCGCCGGGGCCGGATGGCTTTCCTGCAGAATTCTATAAGAGATGTTGGGGTATAATTAAAGGGGACCTTCTACTCATGTTCCATGATTTCTTTTGTGGCCAGCTTAATCTTTTCCAACTCAATTTTGGTACTATCACGTTGCTACCAAAAAAAGAGGAGGCTATCCGCATTGAGCAGTTTAGACCGATATGTCTGCTCAATGTTAGTTTCAAAATTTTCTCTAAAGTCGGCACAAATTGGCTCACCCAAATCGCGCACATGGTCGTACAACCCTCTCAAACAGCGTTCATGCCAGGAAGACATATCCTAGAGGGTGTGGTCGTTCTACATGAAACGCTTCATGAGATCCATACAAAGAAGTTGGATGGAGTCATATTCAAAGTGGATTTTGAGAAGGCTTATGACAAAGTCAAATGGACTTTTTTACAACAGGCTTTGCGTATGAAGGGATTTGAGGAGGCCTGGAGGAGACAGGTTCAATCTTTCACGCAAAAGGGGAGCGTTGGAATAAAATTTAATGATGACATAGGTCATTATTTCCAGACGCATAAGGGACTGAGACAAGGCGATCCAATGTCCCCAATCCTGTTTAATATTGTCGTTGATATGCTTGCTATTCTAATTGGTAGAGCCAAAGAGGATGGTCAAGTGGGTGGGCTAATTCCTCATCTTGTGGATGGAGGAGTATCCATTCTGCAGTATGCGGATGATACTATCATTTTCATGGAACATGACTTGGCTAAGGCTAGAAATATGAAGCTAGTGTTGTGTCTCTTCGAAAAACTGTCTGGTTTAAAGATAAATTTCCATAAGAGTGAATTGTTCTGTTTTGGACAAGTTGTGGAAGAACAGGAGAATTATAAACAGTTGTTCGGCTGTGGATTAGGGAGTCTCCCATTCAGCTACTTAGGGATCCCAATTCATCACAGAAAGCTTGCCAATAGAGAATGGAAGTGTATCGAAGATAGATTCGAGAAAAAACTTAGTTGTTGGAAGGGTAAGCTGATGTCATATGGTGGTCGGTTAATTTTGATTAACTCTGTACTGACAAGCATGCCAATGTTCCTCTTGTCTTTCCTTGAAGTGCCGGTAGGAGTACGGAAAAGATTGGACTTTTATCGTTCTGGCTTCTTTTGGCAAGGTGATGAGAATAAATCGAAATATAGACTAGCTAGGTGGGACATCCTATGTCGACCGAAGGACCAAGGTGGCCTAGGCATAGAAAATCTGGAGGTTAAAAATAGATGTTTGCTTAGTAAATGGCTCTATAGACTTTTAGTGGAAGATGAGGGGATGTGGATTCAGATTCTACGAAATAAGTATTTGCACACTAAAACTCTGGCACAAGTGACACCAAAATCAACTGATTCTCCCTTCTGGAAGGGACTAATGAAATTTAAAGTAGCTTTTTTCAATAGAACCAAATTCGTTGTGGGAGGTGGTGAATCCACCAGATTTTGGGAAGACACATGGTTAGGGGAGACGCCTCTTGCTATACAATATCCAAATCTCTATAATATTGTGCAAAGAAAACAAAATTTCGTCAGCTCGGTTATGGGTTCGGTTCCGCTAAATATTCAGTTCAGACGGTCTCTTGTGGGAGAACGTTGGACTAGTTGGCTTCATCTAGTGCGCAGATTGATGGAGGTCAATCTTACAGATCAGCCTGATAAAGTGATCTGGAAACTCACCTCTTCTGGGTTTTTTTCTGTTAAATCTATGTATATGGATTTGATCAATACCGAAACGATAGCCAGGTCTCTAAATATTTGGAAAGTAAAAGTACCCTTAAAAATCAAAGTGTTCATGTGGTTTGTCCACAAAGGGGTTATTTTGACCAAAGACAACTTGGCAAAACGTCGATGGGCTGGTAGCAAAAGGTGTTGCTTTTGCGATCAAGAGGAGACAATACAACACCTCTTTCTCAAGTGCCCGTTAGCTCGGTTACTTTGACGTTCTCTGCATGTGACCTTCAACATTACTCCTCCTCACAGTGTAGATCATCTTTTTGGAGATTGGTTGAGTGGGGTAGAGTCCAATATAGCGGCACATATTCAAGTTGGAGTGTGTGCATTAATTTGGGCTCTATGGTTATGTCGTAATGATGTTATATTTAATAGGTTGAATATTAAAAATTTCTTGCAGGTTATCTTCAGGGCATCGGGGTTGATCCGTATGTGGTCATTACTCAGCACTGCGGGAGTCAAGGAGCTTTTGGATATTGGGTGCAGCCGCTGGGAGACGGTAGCACGGGCTATTTACAACCGGTTTGGATGGCGGTCCAATAATAGGATAGGAGCATAGGGTTCTAGTCCTATTTTTGCCGTTGTGGCCATGATTTTCTTGTGACTTAAGTTGTATCGAACATATTTACTTGTTTTAATAAGATGGTTGCATGCATCATTGTGATACAGAGGCCAGGGGTAAAACCTCCTTTAAAAAAAAAACAGTGACCGTTTTCCTCTTTCTCTTCTTTTATACCACTTTTCCACAGCTCCCTGCTTATTTATCAATGAAAATCAAAGTATTAAATACCAGCTATAGCCCCTCTATAGCGGTTTCAGCAGAGTGCCGCTAAATAAACCTCGCCGCTATTCATGTACAATTGTTCGGAAAAGATTTAAAATAGCTGGCTATAGCCCCGCTATAGCTGTTTTGAAAGGCCGCCGCTATTTGTCATAACCCGCTTTTCAAAACAATGATAAAAACCAGCCCCAGCGCTGGCCCGTTAAAAAAACTACTATGAAGCAACCTTTATCAGTAAATCGTGAATTAATTTATGAGTTACATGCATTACATTTAGATATGAAATGCATGCTCTTCACATACCGAGAAGGCGTACACATATCTATATCTATACCTACTTCTATACCTAATAATAAAGGGAGGTGGCTTTCTTAGTTTGTTTTTACATTTTTGCAAAAAATCCCCTCCATTTTTAGGTAATCAACCCGCAATCCAGATAATCCGAAATAAAAAAAATGAATTTTTCATTAGGTTCAGCTTCTTGGGCCGGCCTGCTCTTTTATTTTATATTTAATCGCGGTAGTAAATAAATAAAATAAAAATAGTCTACATATCCTAAGAATATAAAGTAATTTTGCGCTCCTAATTTATAGTTTAATTTTTTGTATGAAATTAGAATTAATCTTTGAAGAATTAAAAAATGACCATATGATAATTCATTGTAAATTATTTCTGCCAAAATTAATTTGAATTAATTCTTTGATAATATATAATTGAATTAAATTAAATTTATTATTAATGATACTGTTATGTAGGCAATTATAGTGTTAATAAAAATTGAAATAAATAAATAAAACGGCAAAACTTTAGATCAATTAGAATTACTGTTTAAAAAATTAAAGGATGGTCATATCATTATTAGTTATTAATTATTTCTGCCTAGAATAATTTTAGTTAATTCTTTAATTATTTTTATTGAATTAGATTAAATTTGTTATTAATGATACTGTTTTGTACCTAATTGTACCATTGATAGATAATTAAAATAAAATAAATAAATAAAAGCACTAAAAAATACTTAATCTTTGTTTTCAGTAAAGCATACGGTCATGATTTTTTTAGAACGGTCGTGTGTTTGTTTGTAGTACATAAACTTCTTATTAATTTTAGTACACTGTAAAAAAAATCGTCACAACGCACGGGCATGCCACAATTAGTTTCAACTATGAGCATATGTCCGCGAAGGAAACACAGTAATCTATCGACATCAGTTTGTTTCGGCTAATCGATGTGCGCTATAAAAAGGATAAAAAGTGATACAAATGATATATTGTCTTTATCTACTCTATTTTTTTACTTACAAAAACTAAGATTCCATTTTTCATCCACTTCCACATATGAAGCAGCCACCTTAATTTACTTATCTTCTGAACAAATTTTACTTCAATTTACTTATAAATCTTTTAACCAAACATAAAATAAATCACTTGCATCATTTAATAAATATTTATGTGTAAATAAGTTACAACCTAATATATTATAATATTTATAGAGCGACGTTATGTGTGATCTATTCATAGCGTTTAAATTATCCACTGATAGCATAGTCGTTCTATGGTTATAGGTAAAGCCGCTCGATTGCTCGCACCGGCAAGATAGCCATCCTTTACAACATACGCTTTGTTACGGTCCAATCATTGCAATAGGAGTTATGCTGCAAAGCCTTCAATCATTTGTTTATTAAACCAAATTAACGTCTTTTATCTCTCTGACCATCCGCAAGACAGTGTTGTGTCGCCTTGCAATAAGAATCAACAAAGGATCCTTTGCAACAAAGGATCTATTGCGAAATGTGTCATTTTGTTTGAGTTGAGAGTGGTTGACAATCACCGTTGGATCACGAGACCATCTGATAGACATGAGACGATGGACGCATGCATGCATATTAGTTCGATGAAAGGATCTCTTTTCGTATTTATACCCCGTTGCAACGCTCGGGCATTGTCCTAGTTAATAATAAAGGGAGGTGGCTTTCTTAGTCTGTCGTGGCAATTTTGCAAAAAATCCCCTCCCATTTTTGATAATAAAACCGCATTCCATTATTTATACAGAAAAAATGGTTCGTTGCTCTGTTATTTTTTTATTTGGCCACTTTATCCTGGGCCACGACCACAGGAAGAAAAAGCTAAAACATTTGGCTGCTCTGTTTTATTTTTAATGTTGGCTCACTTTCTCGAGGGCCACAGTCATTAGAAAAAAAGTGAGGCAAAAAAAGAGACGATTGGGCCTTGCCATGAGTCATTTTTCTTTTTCTTTTTTCGCATGAAAACATTATTTTGTGTGTTAAATTTAAAAAAATATTTGGCTTCAAAAAATAAGTAAATTTTGTAAAAATATTCATAATTGTATTAAAATATTTGCTCTACTCGGAATTCATTTCTTGCTTCACTTTTCAAAGATTTTTAAATTAAATAATATTATTTTAATGATTATTTTATTTTTAATCTTTTGCCCGAAAACCATGTAGTGTGTTAAATTAAAAAAATTGGCCCCAAATTTATAAAAAATTTAAAGGTATTCATAAAATTTTGAAAAATGTTAACACTTCAAAATATTTGCTCTGTCCAGAATTCATTTTTTTGCAATACTTTTCAAAGATGCTTAAACTTAAAAAAATATTTAACTATTATAGTTACAAAATGTATTAAAATCATTAACGAATCTACTAAAAAGTTCACATTTTTTTGGTAAATATTCACGCGCTTAAATGTATTAAATTGTTCGCGTACAAAAAAATTCAACTTGAATTTTGTTAACATTCTCGAAAAGTGGTTCAGGTGCAAACATTCTCGAACACTTTAATACATTTTTGAAGTGCAAATAATTTAAGAAAAGTGATTCAAGTACTAACAATTTTTCAAATACATAATAAATTTTAATTTTTAATTCTTTTGAGTGCGAACGATTTTGGAATTATCAAGTTTTCTAAGTGCGAACATTTTATTAGATTTTAAAAAACTTGAGGTCGATTTTATAAGTCATTAAGAAAATGTTGAAAATATAATTATCATCAAGAAAATAAAAATTTGTAGAAAAATAATACAAGAATGATACTCCATAGTTCAGGCATTAAGAGCATCTAAAATATCAGATTAAAATATTAGCTAGGCAATTACATTTTAGGTGCAAAAAAACATATTTAGGTAAAAAAATAAAATATTAGTTTTACAACACATTTAAAATTGAATACCCATATTTTTAAAACCATCTAAAATGTTAGAGGTTGGGAGGGGGTGTGATGTTGGGAGACCATGGGGGGGGGGGTTGGATAGCGACAGAGGGGCAAGTTTAGTGGCGAGGTGAGCTCACCGGCGGTAGCGGCCGTCGTGATTGTCGACCCTGAGAAGCGAAGAGCGGCGGGCTCGACGGGTGCGGGAGCGGTGGCTCATGGCGAGGAAATTTCACGTATGAATGATTTGCTTACATCACGCTTTATAGCTGGTGGGCTAAAGGAGTATTATTTTTTCTCCCGTTGCAACGCACGGGCATGTTTGTTAGTCTTTATTAATAGAGAAAAATATATTTTTTGGTCTCTCAACTGTTTCAAAAGTATAAAATTGGTCCCTCAACTTTAAAAAATATAATATTGGTCCCTTAACTTTTTTAATCGGTTACTTTTAGTCCCTCGTGCCGCTTTAGATGGTTTTCTACCGACATGGAGTGCTATAAAAAAGAGCCGGGAAGATTGTGCATTGCCTACGGACCTCGCCATCTATCATGAACATTCAACAAAGTATGATATGCATATGATGCTGCCAGCATGAACAAATGTGCAGTGCTGCTGCTCATCCTGTGCGTCAACAAGACGGTGACATAAGTGGCGAAGGGGAGCACGGTGAGAGCTATAGAGAGCATGCAACCTTCCCTGTTCCTTTTTTAATAGAAATCCACGTCTGCAGAAAATCTTTTGAAGCGCCACAAGGGATTAAAAGTAACCGATTTTAAATGTTGATGGATCAATTATAGTTTTTAAAAGTTGAGAGACCAATTCTATACTTTTGAAAGAGATTAGGGACGAAAACTATATGTTTTCCTTATTAATAAAGGGAAAGTTGGTATGTTCCCATCGCTTACAAAGTTTCACTCCTACCTTCAATTCCACCTCTTCCATTGATTTATTTCCAGTTTTATTTTTCAACATCACATCTTTTTCCTTCATCAATATAAAAATTATTTTTTGTTTGGCAAATTAGAAATACAGTATCATTAATGATTTATTTATAATTTTATTTGTCCAATATACAAATATCTCGCTAATTTATTTACCTGAATCACATCTCCTTCCTTCAATAATATATGGAAACTAATCTTTTTTTCTTTTTGCAATTTGGAAACTTAGCATTTCCACTGTTTATTTTGTTGGTATGTTCTTTTGGTCTTTTGTTGATTATTCATGTAGTCTCAACCAAGGTTTTGGCAACCGCTCGGAAAATTTGGTAACCGAGCGGTTACCACACTTCTTGCTAACCCACTAGAAGAGTACACATTGATCAGAAAATCTTGAACTTTTCAAAAAAATTGAATCTAAGAAGTTTAGATGTGGAACTGTGTTAGAACAAGAAACTAATAATGATCTACTGGTCAGTACGTCCCTCTTAAGCCTGCAACACAAGCTACTTGATTTCGAATATCTTTTGATACAATTTTTTGCTTTGAATTTGTGCATAAATTATAAACTATGTATTGGGAATATGCCCGAGAGGCAAATCATAAAGTATGTTTATTAGCATATTCCATTAGTTCATAATAAGTTTATACTATGCTATAATTGTATTAAGCAGAAACATTAATACACGTGTGGTATGTAAACAAACAAAAAATCAGCCCCACCCCTGGTCGCGCCACCAGGGCACCTGGGAGGTGGGCCCCAACTCTGGTGCCCCCTTTGGCCTATTTTTTCCCTCGTCGCAGAAACCCTCGGGGAGAATCCTGCATCGCGAAATACCTATTTGTTCCTCCGCCGCAGCGCTTGCAAGATCGGGAGCGCTAGAAGACCTCTTCCAGGCACCCTGCTAGAGGGAGGATTGACCTCCGAGAGCTTCTCCACCACCATGGACGCCTCCCGGATGTGTCGTGAGTAGTTTCCCTTGGACCATTAGCTATGTGATGTCTTCTCTCCATCCTTGTTCTTCAATGTTTAGACCTTGTGAGCTGCCCTACATGATCAAGGCACCTACGTAATTTTCCTGCTGTTGCTATGCTGTGTTTGCTGGATGCGATGGATTATGAGATTATGTTCAGATCGTGATGAGTTATATATTTGGTTTACCTTTTATATTTTGTTCTTGAGTAATTCTTGCACGTTCTCCGTTGATTTTATTGCTTTGGCCAGGTAGTAGATAGTAACTCCAAGAGGGAGCGTTATGCATGACTGTGGGTACATGCCCCCCGATGTCTAGCTTGAATGACAGAAACACGAGGCTAGGGAATGTGATGTTGCCACTAGGGAGAAAACAATGGTGCTTGTAGCCGCGGTTGCAATGATTGTTTACCTTATGCATAGATTGTTAAAGCAATTATATGTTGCTTTGAGTTTACACTTTGGGTGGGGCTCGCAACTTAATACCAGCGAGTGTTGGATATATGCTCTAGAGGCAAATAATATATGATTATTCCAATATATCTAAGCAAGTTCATAACCAGTTTCATACCGTGCTAGAACTGTGTCAGTGAAACAATGATGCAGGTGTGGTATAGAAACCCCCAGAGTTCCTAGTTAGCCTCTACATCGATAACTAGTTCATGGTCAACATGATGGTCGTGGTTTCACGATCATGGACAATTAAGTCTCTTGACTATGAGATCACCTCACTGGTTAAGTGACATGATGAACATTACCCAAAGTAAGCATTACAACATGATCAAATCTTATGAAGGTTCAGTGTTGTAATTACAGAACGTGGTAGACCGTTCCTTTGACCGTGAGTACGTGCATAATTTCTATCTTCCCGGATGCTTTGACCTACATCCCACCACCTGACTGAAATATGCGGGTCATAACGGTTGTACCTTGGGTATTCCGTGGAGATATGTTGAGGAGTATTGTTACAAGAGCGAGATTTGTCAATCCATATAATGGATAGATACTCGGGGCCCACTCGGTGAGATTCCATCCATAAAGCTGCAGCGTGTGACTAGGTCACGGGGATGAATATCACGGGAACGAGTGAATGAGGATTAGTTCAGAACGAGGTTGAACCAGACATAGGATGTCATTGATCTAATCTCGGAACAATCCAGTATCGCTGACAAAGGGAATGCTATACGGCGTAAGGTCCAATCGGTGTTTGATATCCGGAATGCACAGGGGTCATTATGGGCATCCAGGTCCCGCTGATGATCATTGACCGTAGCCTCATCTCAGTCATGACTGGAGTGTTCTCGGACCGTAGGGTAACACACTTAAGGACTCGATGAAATCGGAGACCTTTTCGGAACCATTGGAGTAACCAGAGAATAAAGGAAACAACATCGGAGAAGTACCGTATTGAACCGAACAAGTTCAGAGTGAACCGGAAGGTGTTCCGAAGCACCGGGAGATGGAATATTATGTTTTAGTTATTAATTAATTGAATTAATAATTAAAATCAATTTATTTCTAATTAATATGTGCAATGGGCCTTAGTGGAGAAAAAGACCCATTAGGGGTAGAAATAAAAGGGAAAAAGAAAAAGAAAAAAAAGGGAGTGGGGGGAGGCGCCATGGGCCCTAGGGCCCATGAGGGTGGTGCCCCCTCTCCCCCCTTGGCCGCCCCCCTAGCATGCGGGATAGTCCCACATTGCTAAGGGAGGGGGGTTGACTCCCTCCCCTACCCCTATATAAAGAGGGCCATGGTGCACATATTTAATTAAGCCAAATACACAATAAATCGGATTAAATTAGTATTTACTCCGAATTGAGATCGGTTTTCTCCGGTCTTCTCCCCTCCCTTGTCTCTTTCACGGTGGGCTCCCTAGTGTGAGCCTGTAGTGGAATTGAGGCTTCTCTGCTAGAATCGGAGGTCGTCATGCTGCCGAAGCTCCGTCCGGAGGTCTGCTTCCGCCACCTCCGCTGGATCGGAGAACGGAGGTCGTCATCGAGTCTCGTACGTGTGCGAGTACTACGAGGTGCTACACGTGTGGCACTACACCCATCCGGGTGCTCAACACAGCCAGGGGGCTGTGAAACTTGATCGGCTACATCAATCACGTTTGCGGGAACGTTTCCCGCGCAACGGACTACACCCCGAGGTATGTTATTTCCGCACTCCTTTCCGTTACGGTAATACGGCTAGCTAGATCTTGGGTTATGGGAACGCTAGTTAGAAAAATTTGTGTTTTCTGCTGCGAACTCCAACAGTGGTATCATGAGCTAGGTCTATTCTTAGTATTACTGTACGGATAGAACACATCGGGGATGTGGGCGTTGATTGTATGATTGTTACCCTCCCACGTGTACTTGTTCACATCTGCGGCATTGTTTGATGAAGCGGCCCCCGACCGACTTTACGCGTACGCTTACGCGAGACTGGTTCCACGCTTGACATACATCTTGTACCGTATAAAGTGGATGGGGGGTGTCTGTCTCTCTACTTTAGCGGATGTGGCATTTGCAACGAAGGGCCCCGTGCAGGGTGTAATAGAGACAATCGTATGGTTGACGTTGTGGTTGAGTCGTAGGTTAAAACCTGTTTAACTATGAAAGCCCTAGCAGCCACGTAAAACTTGCAATATACAACTAGACCGTCTAAACCTTGTATTGCTAAGTGGGGGCTATCATTCGTTTGTTTGTGATGTAGCGATAGCTTTGCTATGTGTTACTAGTAAGTAGTAATCGTCATCATAAAACAAACTAAAATGGAGACACTGTAGACTTAGTGTTGCCATAGCTCAGACATCTTAAAACTTGCTAGTATAGGATACACGACGGTAGCATGTGATAAGATGATCCCTTAACAAAGCCAAACACAAGTATTCTATCGAAGTGTGCACCGCCTGGAAGGTTCTCCCATATGGCTTGATGCTCCGTACATACCGGAGTTGTCCTACATATTCAATGGAGTTCGCATGAGGTTGGGTTCGGCAAGCCTGGCATATGCAGATATGGCCTTGCTGAGCAGCATATAACATGGAGGTTAATTTGGCGAGCCTAGCATATGCAGATATGGCCTCGGAATACTAGAGATCGAAAGATCGAGCATGAGTCACAGTACATATAAGATAATGTGATCGCACAAGTTGTTGTCTACCTTGGAAACTGACCCGTCGGCCGTGTGATATTCGAGGTCGGGCAGTGAATCTGGATCATGTAATCACTAAAACTTCCTAGGGATGAATTGTTTTAGTGCGAGCTCATTTATAATATGATTATATGAACTCATTGTTGTGAACTAGTCTTAATTGTGTTCCTTGCAATTATGTTTGTAGAAAATGGATAGTACCCAGTACCTTGAAATGGTTTCCTTCTTACATGGTGAAAGACTTAAAGAAAATGGGTCAAACTTCATTTGTTGGTACTTACGCCTTAGAGCCGTGCTCAAGAGAATCAACCTTTCATTCTTAACTAAAGAGCATGTGGGAAACCCTCCAGCAAACGACATGGATGCACAAGCGGCGATTGATTATCAGTATCGTCGAAGGACATATGCCATAGCTAAGGGTATCATAGAAACCAGCATTCCGCAACCTTTGCGTGAGGAGTATGCTGATTTGGATACATATGATATGATCGATGAGCTGAAGTCATCAAACTTGCATCGGTTTAGAGTTGCCAGATTTGAGTTAGAAAGTGAGTTTCTCTCTACAAAGATGGAAGAAGGCTCTTGCCTGAAGGCACACTTGGCCAAAATGCATGAGATACATATGAGCCTCGTAGATGACTTTGACTATGGGGCCACAGATGAGTCTGCGATATACACGGTGTTACACTCGCTTCCACCGAGCTATACAGACCATGTCCATGGCTATGTCGGCAGAGGTGAAAGCCTCGAGTTCTCTGACTTCATGGATAGACTTCATTACCTAGAGGTTGAACCCATTGAAGGAGAAGTTGTTGATGGAGAAGGTATATACTTGATATACTTTATAAATGTTTATTCCCTTATACAACATTTGCAGTAAATGAGTATCTGATACTTATTCTGTTTTATGAAAACAGGACCTGCCGTTGCATGGACGGGAAGAGGTGAAATCGAGGATTGATGGATATCAAGTCAGTTGATGGCCAGCATGGATTCCGCCGAGACATCTATCATAGGAGATACTTAGAGTATTAGATAAATCTTATGTAATCATTATAGTATGAACAATTAGTTGTGTGTCTTGCATCTCGCGAGACAAAGTTATTCATGTAATGAGACAAATCAGTTGTTCCATCTTTATGAATAAAAGTGTGCTTATACTTTGATTACGTCTTGATTTATGATATGATAGAAAGCATTTATAATACTGCTATTATTGTCAAGAAATATTCAATGTTTAATGATAAAGTTGTCTTGATTATAACAAGTCAAAGATTTGATTGCATGAGGTGACTTCATAACTGATGAATTCATTAAATGTATGATCTATTAACTTGTGAGTTCATTATCGAATGAAAGTCATAACTTGATTGCATGAGATGGATTAGATACACGATCTATGAACCTCTGAAATAAATATAACCATGACAAGGTTCTAGCAAGTAGAACTTGTGCCAATCATTATACATAAATGATGTACTAAATGGGCACGTGAGTTATCATTAAATACTTCATATGATTAATTGAAAGTTGTATTCAATTGAGATCATAAAACTGAGATTCAGGAATCACAGTGAGAAGTGAGAATACAAGGATACATATCACTACGCTACGATCCGAAGTGATAAGTATTGATATTGACATAATGGGAGACTTGTGGAAGTTGTACCACAAATTACGATGGAAGTTGAAAGTACTAGACTACTTAAACCATTCGTAGTCATACTAAACCGTAGTATGGTCTAAACGTTCTTTCCCCTAGCACTATAGTTATTGTCGAATAAGGTTGTTTAATTCATTAAGTTAAAACACCCACTTCATGAGTAGGAAACCATCCCGAATCTAACGAGACATGATAGCTCCATAACTGATGGTGTTATAAGGTTTCTTAAAAGAAAGAATTTCTTTGTAATAAAACTACAAGCAATTGAAATTACATATTCTCCCCGAATAGCAAAATGTGTGTTGCTTGATTGGTAATGCGAGAAGAAGTCTCTCGACACGGATCCAATGGGAGATAATGGAAATTTTGACCGGGGTATTGGACCTTGTCTTCAGAATATCAGAGTATTGCAACGGAAGCATGTTCCGCTGAAATGACGCTATATAAGGAAGGATATGCCATAGATGATTGATCTTGGTATATGAATTGAAGCCATTGTTGAATTTAGAAGGTTGTCATGAATACGTTCTGTACAGAACAATAATCATGAGTCTTCTTAATGAAATAATATGGAATAACATTGCTTGAAGACACAAAGGAATGATGGTAGCCTAGAACACGAGGAGAAATGAAATAATATTGAGTTACATATAGGATGGCTCACGTCCCGTGAAATAAATCGGTTATTTCATATTCTCGACAAACTGGAGAGTTATTGAGAATAATGTAATGGGCATAAGGCATTATTTGGTTATAACCAAAGTTCAATGGTGATTGACTACGGAAACGTAGGAATGCTTTAATCAATAAAATATTTCATTTACACTACGATGGACCATATCCTGAAATTGCATCTCAGTAAAATTTGGGATTTGAAAGAGAATTGCAATGGGCATGACGAAGGTTATTTCGTTAAAAGGATGGACTATAGTACCTCAAGACAGGAACCCTCAACCTTGATTTGATCAAGTGATTTTGTGATGACCAAAATATTGAGTGGGCCTGCAGTTTCATGAAACTAAGTGGGAGCTTTGAAGACTTCCCGGAAACTTGGAATGCAGAGGGCATTTTCTGAGTGGGAGCTTTGGAAGCTTTGTCATTATGTGAGACATAGTGAACAATAAAATGACTTGATGAAAGCTGAACCACAAATATATGAGTATATGATGGATATATTTGAGTGGGAGCATGATCATTGTCTCAAACATATATGCATTGATATGTGTGAAGAATGATCTCATATGTATATATATGGATATGCATTGATTGTGTATATAGAGAATCGTCTTATATACATATGTGCATTATGATATATAGAGCATAAGGCAAATAAAATACAAGATTGCAAGAATCTTCTTTTATGTGAAATACCAACACATTACACGTTGAAATCTATATGAGTAGATTAAGATACGGATAATGAAACGAAGTGAAGGTTGGAATAATATTCTAGACAAGAAACATGTTCTTGTGGCTAGAAATTATATAATGGATGAAATCCGAATATCACAAGCAATGTCTTGATGGAAGAATAGAGATGCACCATGTACTGGACATGTGATCTTATATGTTCTTGACATATGATTCTACCATATAACATGCATTGTGAATCCAACAACAGAATGACTCAAAATTTCTTGGAAGAAGAACAGATTCCGATGTGCTTTAGGAGTAAAACACAGAATCTGAATAAAGTCCATGATTTCAGTATATGAGGAATACAGAGGACTATACTCTAAAATATAGAGGGGATAATAGACTTGAATGTAATGCAAGATTACAATTGCAAGCCATATTATGGGTCTATATGGAATTAGAGACATCACCAAAGACATGAAAGAAATGTGAGAAAAATTCACGGCACTACAAACATAATACTACTTAAGAAAGTAGACGTATGGATAAACGTTTAGCGTTAGAAGTATTGGACTTCTGGTTGAGTGTATTTCCCAGTATATGTGACTATGGATGAGTCTTCTAAAGACTGAACCAAGAGATCATTGGAGGATACTGTGAAATAATAGTCTCACTCTCCCGTGAAACTTATATCCAACCATTATATGATAATGAGTGGTATGTCAAAAGAGTTTTTGACCTATACCAGTTGCAAACGAAACATACGAATCTGAATTGGTGCAGTTCATTGACGAAACCTCTTCCATGAGCATGCATGATCAATGAACACTTATGTGATAAGATGATTATGATCGAAAAAATGCGGCTAGATTATTAGCACTCTAGTGCAAGTGGGAGATTGTTGGATATATGCTCTAGAGGCAAATAATATATGATTATTCCAATATATCTAAGAAAGTTCATAACCAGTTTCATACCGTGCTAGAACTGTGTCAGTGAAACAATGATGCAGGTGTGGTATAGAAACCCCCAGAGTTCCTAGTTAGCCTCTACATCGATAACTAGTTCATGGTCAACATGATGGTCGTGGTTTCGCGATCATGGACAATTAAGTCTCTTGACTATGAGATCACCTCACTGGTTAAGTGACGTGATGAACATTACCCAAAGTAAGCATTACAGCATGATCAAATCTTGTGAAGGTTCAGTGTTGTAATTACAGAACGTGGTAGACCGTTCCTTTGACCGTGAGTACGTGTGACAGGGATCAACCCCGGCAAATCCCATGGTCAGGGACCCTGGGTTAGTTATGAGAGGCGCAGGTCGCACGATAGCTCGTCGGCAAATAGGGAGGCTCGCTCCTGCTCGATATTATTGATTGAGGAGATGCGATTACAGTGGAAGCCAAGGCTGGAGCGCTCAGGGCTAGGGTTACAGGTGAGATTCGATGTCTTTGGCGTCACCCCTCCTAGCCCTTATATACCGGGCTAGGTCTCGGGGAGTTCATCTACGCGTACAGGTAAACTTTCCTAACCCTAGCTTGCTCCGTATGACAGGTCTTTGCACCTTCCTTGTGAGTCGAGGACTCCTACGTCGGTGCCATCTAGTGGGCCGAGGCCGTATCTTCATGGGCCTTCTACCTTCATGGACACCGGGTAGGCTCATCCGCAGGAGTCGTGGGGTCACCCCCTCGTCAGTAGCCCCCGAGTGCCTGGGGAACTCGAAGAGTCGTGCAGGGACTCGAGTACATTCATTTGTCGTTTATTGATATGCACGGTTCATCCGTGGGTCGCTGGCAGTCTGGTGGCCATGACAAAACCTGTTTCGAGGGATGCTAAGCGGAAAGGGCCCAAGGGGTCGACGGGTCGAGCCTTGGTGAATTGCACTAGGGAAAATACCACAGTAGCCCAATCAAACCCACGTCCCTCGACGTGAGCTTGGAACACTGGTGTCGAGCAAAATTCCGGCCGCTTCAGGTCTTACGGTGTTCATTTGCCGCCAGTAATGTGTGTAGCCTAAGGCGCGTCCGCCCGGCTTATCTATCATGCTCTGCGCATGGGAAAGGTTGGGAGTGAAATCGCTCTTCGGCAAGTCCCAGCCCGGCCGTACTTCGCAGCGGGGTCTTACCTACACGCTAATCTTGCGTGGCTTCTGGGCACAGTGTATCGTGTTCCAGGAATGTGTGTTTTTGAGGCGCGGAGCCTTATAGCATTGCACCCGCTTGGAACAAAACATCAAGCGAGCTGTTCACTCATTCACCCGAGGAGCATTGTTTCGAATGCTCAGTCGGGGGGTTATTCGCGAGTAATCACTCGAATGCCATTTCGGCTCTTCGGGTGAGGGAGCACCCGAGACTCTTAGCGACGTATGGTCTTGGCGAATGCTTGTTTGTCTTACGTCGGGTTGAGGGAGCACCCGAGACTCTCATTGGTGCGAGTGTTCACTCGAGCACTTGGTTGGCTTTTTAGGTGAGGGAGCACCCGAGACTCTTATTGGTGTGAGTGTTCACTCGAGCACTTGGTTTTCTTTTTAAGTGAGGGAACACCCGAGAATCTTATTGGTGCGCGCTCCCGATGGGAGTAAGATGTTTTTCTTCCTTGGGGAAAATATCTGAAAGATGGAATCTCTGGGCCTTGATGGCGTACTGAGTACGCCTTGCTGTGATATGACGTTGGCGTGGTCTTCTGCAATTTGTTGACCGCTGCGGTCTGTTGTGTGAAATGACTTGGCGCTGTCCCGCCGAAATTTTCGCGTCGCGCGATCATGGTCCTCTTTTTGCGCGCGTAGTGGGCGGTGTTGTTATTGCGCCGGTTGGGTTTTCCATACTTTTCGCCTCTGTACGGGATCGTGCCACGTTTTACTGGGAGAAAATGTTGCATGGTGGCCCTTCTTGCGGGGCTCTTTGAGTTAAATACCATGTGGCTGGGTAAGTTTTATGTTTTACCCAGCCATTGCCTTTCTCCTCTTTCTCTGCTTCCTTTGTGTTCCAGAGCTTTCATCTTTTCTCTTCTGCCTCCTGCCGTGAGATCTATGTCCAAGCACTCCCGTGATGCTATCGAGTCGGCCAAGATGTCCGGCAAGTGGGAGCGCTCCACGTTCGGGGCTGGAGATCTAGAGGCACTGGTCGCGGATGGCGTGGTGGTGGAGGGCGATGTGCGCCTTCCAGGTGAAGAGTCGATTCCAGCACCGGCGGCGGACGAGCGGGTATGCTTCCAGGATTTCTTCCACCGAGGGTTTGCTCTTCCGCTGCATCCTTTTGTCCGGGGCTTGCTGTATTCTTATCGGCTTCAGTTGCATGACCTGACTCCCAACGGGATTTTTCACATTGCGTGTTTCATCACTCTTTGCGAAGCTTTCCTGGGGATTTATCCCCATTGGGGACTTTGGAGGCGCCTTTTTAGTGTAAAAAGGACGAACTCTGAGTACGCCGTGGGTCGAGTGGGTATCTCCATTGGGGATAAATATTTGTATTTTGACTTGGAGAAGATCGATTCTGTTAGTGGCTGGCGAAGGGGCTGGTTTTATCTGAAGGATTGCTTCGTTGTTGGTCAGCAGTTTGGTCTTGCTTCTTTCAATCCGAGCACTCGGGCGGTCAGACAGTCTTCATGGTCTCATTCTTTGACCGAAGTGGAGTCATCCGCGCTGACTCCGTTTTTGGAGAGGATCTCTGTGTTGAAGGATAACTTGACTGGTGGTCAACTTATCTCTGTTTTTGTTGGGAGGCGAGTTCAACCGTTGCAGCATCGAGATCACCCTATGTGGCAGTACAGGGGACTCGATGACTCGACGAGATGCTCGCCTGAAGAGCTAGAACCTGATGACCTGCTGGCTCGCATCCAGCACGTGACCAAGTGTTCTAGTATTTCCGAGATGCGCCTTGTCCTTCCATATGCTTCTGATCATCCTCCGCCGCCGGTTGGTTCCCATGCTCCTTCATCCGTTTGGGCGAGTACCTAGTTTTGTTTTGTTGTTGATGTTGCTTGTTTTGCAGGGCCATGCTCCAGTGCCGTGTAATCCTCCGCAGCCGGAAGACGCCGATATTCGAGAAGAGCCCGATGCTTCAGCAGCTGCTAATGCTGCACCGGTTGTTAATGCTGAGATTGTGCTGGTGGAGACCGGAGATAGCGAGGATTCGAGTCCCTTCCGGGTGAGGCGGTCGCGCCCCTTGGATGTTGAAGATCACGTCGCGTTAGGTGATGTTGTCCCTTCCGCAGCTCCTTTTGCTGGGCCTTCCCCTTCGGCTGTTGCTCCAGCCCCTCCTCCGAAGAGGGCCAGGCTTGGGAGGTTGATGCGTCCTCGTGGTGCGCGAGTCGGGTAAGATTCTGCTGAATTGGTACCTGTTTTCTTTTCCTTGTTCTTTGCGACTGATTCCTGCTTTTATTTTGTAGTGTTGTGCCTGCGCCGGCTGCTTCGTGCACCAGCGCCGCTGCTACTGAGTTGAGGTCAACCAGTTCTGGGGCGGCAGCCAAGCATTTTGAGGGCCACTCGGCTGCCGCTGGCCAGTCTAGGCCGGCGGCGACTCTTGTTGTTTCGACCGCCGGTGTAGTTCCCGGTGTACCTTCTTCTGGGGCGCCTGGTAATACTCCTGCTGAGCCTAGGCCGACCGAGCTTGGTCCTCCGTACTTTGGCCGTCCTGGTCTGGCGATTGAAGAAAAAGCCCGTGCTTTCGACCATGTCTCCAAGCTGGTAAGATGTTTCGTGTCTGTGTCGTTTTATCATCGGGGGCACAGCAGTGCTCCCGATGGGAGTAGCCCCCGAGGCTAGAAGTAACTGTTTGCAGTTGCTTGTAGTCTTGTCTTTAATTAACTTCTGATTTCCTGGTTCTTGCAGCCTATTTTCCAACACTGTGAGCGTTTGGTTCTTGATGCTGAGCGTTGGCAGCGGGCCCATGAGTCTGCTCAGGATGCCTTATCTGCTATGGAGGGTGAGTTTTATTCTTGCGCTGCTGAGCTTTTGGGTGCTTCGTCTTCTGTTCTGAGTATTTTCTTTGCCTCACAGGTCATCGTCATGCTGCCAAGAAACGAGCCGAAAAGGCGGAGGAGACTGCTTCCGTTCTCGAGGATGCCTTGGCTTCCAAGGAGGCAGAGTTGTATGGTCAACATGAGGAGCTTGTTCGCCTTTGCCAGGCTGAGGACGCGCGTGCGCAGGTGGAGGCGCTCGAGGCGAAACGTCTTCGCGCCTTGGCGGGCTCGCTTGTGTGTAAGTTCTGTGTTTGACTGTTGCTGTTTCCACTGTTTGCCTTTGGTGACGTTTCTTTGTTTGGTGCAGCTGCTGTAGGTGCTGAGCCGAAGGAAGCTGCTGCGTCGGGGTCTGGGATTCTCCAAGGTGTTGTTGATGCTGTTGCAGTGGTCGAAGACGTCTGTGCCCGGGCTTCCAATGTTGTGGGTCTTGCGTATGAGCACCTTATGCCAGAGGGTACGAAGGTGCCCGATGGCCTGGGTTCTCGGGTTGCTGCGTTCGTCCCTGATGGAAAAGATGTGGTGGAACTTGTGGCGGCGAGCGTGGTGAGTGGTTCTTCCACGGCCCTGGTCGTCCTTATAGGGCATGGGGTTTCCTTTGATGATTCCTTGGTTGAGACCATCCCGCGATATTCTGGTGAGCAGGACGACCGAGCCGATAGGCTGGCTCGTCGCCTGCAACAGGTTGTGGATGCTCAGGGTCCTCCTGCCATTGGTGAAGGGGAGGTGCAGTAGTGTTATGCCGTTTTTGGAAACTTTTGTCTGTAATTCGCGACTCTGTTGGGACGATTTATCTTTTGCAACTTCTATCTGAATGTCTGCTTTGGCTGTTCTTCTTGTTTGAATTTGATTAGTTTTTGTTCATCCTGCGGTAGGCCACTCCGGGCTTTCTTCGTCCGTGGAGTTCACTGAAGGATGACGCTCGCGAGGGTGCGTACGAGTCTGTTTGCTTGCGGCTGAAGGACGCTGAGCGGGATGTTGTCCGACTGAAGGGATCCGTGGCTGTTCATCGCACTCGGCGTGAGCGTGCCGAGTCCGTGGTTGAGGGCCTTGCTTCGTGGGTGGTGAAGTTGTCTGACCTCCTGCGGGGTGAGTCTTGCCCCTGCTTGCTCACTTAGTTCCGATTGGTGGGTTTTCGCCGTCTCTGTCTTGATCGTAGTTCTTGACTTTCGAAGTGTTGGCAGGGCGAACTCGGGATGAAGAGAGGGCCGTTCAGTCGGAGATGTCACGGCTTGATGACCCTAGTGTGCAGGCGAGCAATCCCTTCTGGGAAGATGGGGCTCGTGCTCGAGCGTTTGCGTTGCTTCGTCGCCGAGTTGAACGAGTTCCGGAAGCTCTCAGTTACTGCCAGCGGGTGTTGGGTGGTATCCATGCTGAGTTCTATCCGTTGGAGGTAGTTCCTTCGTCCCTTGAGAGGCTTTGTCGCATATTTTCTCAGCCTGCAGAGTTGCGCCGAGTGATGGACCACCAAATTCGTGCTGGAGCCCGAGATGCTTTGGGCTTGGTCCATAGTCATTGGCCAGGGGTGGATTTTTCTCAGGTGGTGGCGGGTCCTCCAGGTGGCAGGGATCACCCAATGAATGAGCACTACGTGGCTGTAGATAGGCATGCACAACAAGTTGTGAGGCGAGTTTGCGAAGAGAACGACCGCCATCTGGGTGCACTTATTAAGGCGAAGTTGGAGCCTAAAGATTAGGTGCCTCCCTTCGTTGTGTATGCTTCTTCTTGATTGTATATATCATCTGTATTTGTAGTTGCGTGTGATGCCTCGGGGGTGGCTGCTTCGGCGAGCCCCGGAGTGCTGAATTTATTTTTGCCGCGATTGCAGAGTACTCCTTGGGGGTGGCTGCTTTGGTGAGCCCCCAAGTGTCGAGTTTAGTTTGCCGCGATTGCGGAGGACGCGTCGGGGGGTGGCTGCTTTGGCGAGCCCCTGAGTGTCGAGTTTAGTTTGCCGCGATTGCGTAGGACGCGTCGGGGGGTGGCTGCTTCGGCGAGCCCCCGAGTGCCAAGTTCGTTTGCCGCGATTGCGTAGGACGCGTCGGGGGGTGGCTGCGTTGGCGAGCCCCCGAGTGTCGAGTTCGTTTGTCGCGATTGCGGAGGACGCGTTGGGGGTGGCTGCGTTGGCGAGCCCCCGAGTGTCGAGTTAGTTTGCCGCGATTGCGGAGGACGCGTCGGGGGGTGGCTGCTTTGGCGAGCCCCCGAGTGTCGAGTTTAGTTTGCCGCGATTGCGGAGGACGCGTCGGGGGGTGGCTGCTTCGGCGAGCCCCCGAGTGCCAAGTTCGTTTGCCGCGATTGCGGAGGACGCGTCGGGGGGTGGCTGCGTTGGCGAGCCCCCGACTGTCAAGTTAGTTTGCCGCGATTGCGGAGGACGCGTCGGGGGGTGGCTGCTTTGGCGAGCCCCCGAGTGTCGAGTTTAGTTTGCCGCGATTGCAGAGGACGCGTCGGTGGGTGGCTGCTTCGGCGAGCCCCCGAGTGCCAAGTTCGTTTGCCGCGATTGCGGAGGATGCGTCGGGGGGTGGCTGCGTTGGCGAGCCCCTGACTGTCAAGTTAGTTTGCCGCGATTGCGGAGGATGCGTCGGGGGGTGGCTGCTTTGGCGAGCCCCCGAGTGTCGAGTAATTTTGTGGAAAAATATTTATGAAATATCTTTCCTGCTGTTCCTTTACAAATATGAAGAGGGTAGGTTCCTTTTAGAGCGATGATGTAGTGGCTCTAAGGGCCAGGTAGCTTTGTCTCCCAGTTCTGGGTTTCTTCGGACGGTGTTCCTTTCCTTCTACGGGAGCGCTTCTTCCGCGAGTCCCGCGGTTCTTCTGTCTTGGTGGGTTACGAATGCTTCTGCTATCTTGTGGAATTCTTTGTCGCAGCGGTCGGATCTGACGAAACTGCCGCTGATTGTGATGACCCCATTTGGGCCTGGCATCTTTAGCTTGAGGTAGGCGTAGTGGGGTACGGCCATGAAGCGAGCGAAAGCTGGCCGCCCGAGGATTGCGTGGTATTGCGACTTCCAATCGACCACTTCGAAGTCAAGTGTTTCCTTGCGTAAGTTCGTCGCGTTCCCGAAAACTACCTCCAGGCTTATCCTCCCGATGGGGTAGACTGCTTTTCCTGGTACGATCCCGTGGAAGGTTGTGCCCGAGGATTTGAGTGCGTTGTTTTGGATGAGCATGTCGTCGAGTGTTCGGGTGAAGATGATGTTGATCCCGCTGCCGCCATCCATGAATACTCGCGACATGTCGTAATTTCCGATTCTGGCCTCGAGTACCAGCGCGGCGTGCCCTGGTTGGGGGACGACTGGTGGGTGGTCGTCCCGGGAGAAGGAGATTTCTGTCTCCGACCCGCGCAGGTACTCTGGGACGGCCGGGTGTGCGGAGGTTGCCAGGAAAACTTGTCTGGTGACTTGTTTCTGCTGCCTGTTGGAAGGTTTGCCTTCTTGTATCATGTAGATCCTCCCGTGGGCTTCTGGGTATTGGTTTTCTTCTTCTGGCGTCCTTTGTCGTTCCTGGATGGCGGCCACCTGTCTTGTTGGCAGGGGGGCTGGTGGCGCACCGTGCGCAACTGGCCCAACTGCTACGCTTGCGAGTGGTCGTGTTGCTGCGACCGAGGAGCGTCTTTTCTCTTCGGCCAACTCGTTGAAGCTTCGACAGTTCCTGAGGGTGTGGGATGATTTGATCTCTCCTCGCTCGTTTCTAAATCCGTGTAGAGAGCACGGTCCATCGAGTTGTTCTTTGGCGGAGCGGAATGTGCGGGTGCCGTCGCGTGGATGTCTTGTCCTCCATTCTCGTCTTTGAGCCTGGGGCTCGTCTTCTGGGTTGTCTCGGCGCTGTGGTCTGTTGTCATCACGGTGCCTGCCATTCCGGTCGTCCGAGAAACCGGCGGCTACCATGTCAGGTCCTCTGTTGTTGTAGAAGTTCCGTCTGGGTCGCTTCCTTCTTCTGTCGTCTCCTCTATCTCCGTTGTAGTCGTAGTCGTATTCTGATCGTGCGTTGTGGGTTTCTGTTTCGTTACGAACGGAGTCTTCTCCGTCTACCCAGCTGTTGGCTAGTTCTAGTAGCCGTGCGAGTGTTCGGACTTTCATCTGTCCGAGCTGCTCTTTGAATTCGACGCGCTGAAGACCTCGCCTGAATGCGTCGATCGCACTTTCGTCCGAGATGTCTTCCGCTGAATTCTTGAGTATCGTCCATCGCTGGATGTATGCTCGCAGGGCCTCCCTTGTTCCTTGTTTTCATGCCCGCAGCTCCTCGAGTGAGGCTGGTCGCTTGTATGTTGATTAGAAGTTTTCTATGAAGGCTCCTCGGAACTGGATCCAGGAGCTGATGGATCCGCGCCGAAGATTTTTCAGCCAGTGTCGAGCGGAGCTCTCGAGCATGAGTTGTACGTACTGCATCGCCGTGACATTGGTCCCTCTTTGAAACTTGACTGTTGTTAGGTAGTCGTCGAGCCAAGCCTCCGGCTCCTCGATTCCGTTGTACTTTGGAGTCGTGGAGTTCAGTTTGAACCCGTTGGGCATGCGCGTCTCACGTATGGCACGTGTGAAGCAGAGTGCTCCACATGGCTCGATTTCCTCGTCGGAAGTCTCTTCCTCTGAGTACTCCTCGCGTGCTGCACGTCTTCGCCTGCTGCGGTTGACTTTGTTCTGCGTGATGTCGCCCCGCGCGTCTCGTCGAGTGCTGCGGCGTCTGCCGTTGTCGTCGCTGTCGCGTTTCTTGTGCTTGTCGGAGCGCTTGCGTCTGTCGTCGTTACTGTCGTTGTCGTCGTCGTCGTCTGGCGAACTGGGGTCCCTGTCCGGTGTCCGCCCGCGAGTCTTTCGTTTTGCGCTGGATTTTTTAGGTACCGAGGCGCTGATAGCGTCCTTCATTATCTTCAGAGCTATGGAAGTGTAGCGATCCGTTTTGCCCTTTCTCCTTTTCTGGGCACGGGACAGGTAGTCTTGGGCGCTTATGAGCGCTTCCGCCGGAGTGAGAGGCTCCTCCTCGTCATCATCTTCCTCTGACTTGAAGTCGTCTTCCAGTTTCCGCACAACTCTCGCCCTTTCTGTCTTCCGCAGGTTGTTGAGTTTCGACCTATTGCGGATGGGGGAGTCGTGACCTGGTGAGTCGTTTCTGGGAGATTGTCTGCGGCTGCTTTTCCTTTCGGGTTCCGCTATGGCTTGTTTCTCCATGGCTAGGCATGACTGTCTCGTCTGCTTTGTTAGCTCTCCCGCTAGCTTGTTGTATGCCCTTAGCTCATCTCTTGTGGCGTCTGATGGTAGTAACCCGCCGCGGGCGACTGCTTCTTTTACCATTGCCATTGATTCCTTGGACAAGTATATTTTTTCTTTGGGTGGTTCGCCCCCCGCTGCAACCGGGGTTTGCTGCCTGCTGCGCGATGGCTGGCTGCCCTGGCCAGGTGCTTGCTGTTTGTTGCTTGGCAGCTGGCTACTTTTTTGATTGCTTGGTCCTTGCTCCACCGGGACTTTCTTTGGTATGGTCCCTGATTCTCCTAGCTGTACGACCATCTGATTGGTGTTGCCAAGGCCAACCGCCCTATTGGTGGTTGGGGTGTCTTGTCGAGTGCCCGGGTCGTCGGCTCGCCCGTTGTTACCTGACGTTTATGTGCTGATTTCTGCCATGAACACCTGCGATGGTGCCCTTTCTGCTTTTCTTGCCGATGCGTTCAATCGATATTCTCCATGCTGGGGCTTCGCTCGAGCGGTCGTGAGTGGCGTGTAGCCGTGAGTTGGGTGCGTAGCTACAACCGCTAGATAGATCGTCCGTGCGGGCGGCGTCTGCTATGGTTGTTGCTGTCGATGTTGCCGTGGGCGCACGGGTGTCGTCGATGAGGCGGAGGGTGCCCCGGTGGTTGATGTAGATCTGGTACTCTCCGAAAATCAGATTGATGCCGGAGCGTAGGTCGGTGAAGACTGGTTTGAGGGCTGGGAGGTGGGCCATGTGTTGGGAATGTGCCCTAGAGGCAAATAAAATATGTTTTATCGAGCATATTCTATTAGTTCATAATACGTTTGGTACTATGCTATAACTGTATTAAGCGGAAACATTAATACAGGTGTGGTATACAAACAACCAGGTCCCTAGTAAACCCTAGTATACTAGTCCATTGGGCGATTGATGATCAAGGTTTCCTGATCATGAGACAATGGCGTCTGTTGAAAATGGACTCGTATCATTGGATAATGATATGATGGACATACACCCACCAGAAGTGTTGCGATGTGATCAAGTCACATAGTTCGACATTGCGATAACTATAACGTAGTGACCAGATCCTTTGACCGTAATGATCATACGTAATTGTCATCTATGAGGAGACTTTGATTTGTATCCCACCGCCTGACTGAAATATGCTGGCCATAACGGTGCACTTTGGGTATTCCGAAATAGATGGTTCATGAGTATGCAAATAGATCAAAGCGGGATTTGTCCATCCGTGTGACGGATAGGTACTCTGGGCCCACTCGGTGATGTTACATCATAAAGTTTGCAAACGTGTGACTAGGTCACGGAGTTGTAATATCACGGGAACGAGTAAACTTGTTTGTTGAGAATGAGGACGAACTAGGTATATTGGATACCGTTGATCAAACCTCGGACAAGCAAAGTACCACAGGACAAAGGGAACAGGCACACGGTTAACGGATCCAACAGCGATTGAAGTTCATTCGATGGAAGCGCAGGGGCTATCAAGGATTGTAACCAGTTCCAATTGATTAGTCATTGATCAATGAGAATTGTCTCGATCATGTCTGCAGTTTCCCGGATCGTAGGGTGTTACACTTAAGGGTACTCGACGCAGTAAGGATTGATTTGGGGTCACCGGAGAAATTGGAGAGAACACCGGAATTGTTCTGATGAAGGCCGGAAGTTGTTCCAGGTATTTTGAAAGGTTCAGAATATATTTAATAATGTTTAATATATGTTTTATTATTTAATTATCTGAATTAAATATTAAAATGTATTTAAATATAATTAAAAATGAATTAAAAGGCATATGGGCCTCATAGGGCCCATTAGGGGGAGAGGGAGTCCTCCCCCATGGGCCATGGCGCCATAGAGGGGCCCACCCCCTTTATTCATGGCGCACCCCCCTCCCCTTGGGATTAGTCCCACCCCGGAAGTGGAGGGGGGGTGGCACCCCTCCTTGGCCTATATAAGGAGGGGTAGAGGTGCCCTTTTATTCATCATATTTTTGAGATAAGTTCTCATCTCTCTCTCCCTCCTTTCTCCTTCCTCGAGTGGACTCCCCTTATTTGGAGTTTACACTTGGTTGGGGATTTCTCCACTATACGCATGCCGTCGTGCTGCTGGAATCGGGATCCGAATCCATCTTCTTTCCGCTGCTCTACTGGTTCGGTGCCCGGAGGGACGTCGGGTATACTGTATGTGTATAATCCCGCGAGGCACTACACTTGTGGTGCTACTTCATCGTCATGGCCGTATCGCGAGGTCTTCATTGACAACGTTCCGACGGGGACGTAATCCCGTCATCGGTCTACAAGGAGCGGGTGGCTTCAGGCGTCATCGTGGATCTGCGCGGCATCGGGGGTTGCCGGTACGACTACGCCAACCACGTTCATGCGGGAACGTTTCCCGCTTAACGGACTACATACTGGTATGTGATCTATTTCTGTCGGTTACTTGCATCAGCATAGCATAGGTCTTGGATATGGGTCTCGTAGGTTATGAAAAATTTGTGTTTTCTGCCCCAAACCCCAACAGTGGTATCAGAGCAAGGCTATGCGTAGATGTATTATACGGATAGAACACATCTAGTATGTGGGCATCAATTATCCAATTGTTACCCTCTCACGTGTACTCGTTTAGCGTTGCGGCAATGTTTGATGAAGCGGCCCCCGACCGACCTTACGCGTTTACGCGAGACTGGTTCCACGCTTGACATATGGCTTGTACCATATAAAGTGGCTGGGGGTGTCTGTCTCTCTGCATTAGCGATGCGAAGATGTTTGCAACGGAGGGCCCCGACAGGGGTGTAATAGAGACAATTGCGGGATTGGTGTTGTGGCTTGTTTTCGCAGGATAGAAAGCGGTTCTTTTCTCGAAACCCCTAGCAGCCACGTAAAACTTGCAAAAGATAAAGTAGAAAGGCGTTTTCAACTTTAATTTGCATGTCGGGGGGAATCATATCATGTATGATGTATACTATTGCATCCTGTTTTGCTAATATGTTAGATATACGACGGTAGCATAATAGGATGATCCCTCACTAATCCAACAAAGTGTCCTTCCTTAGTGAAGCACCATTTGGAAAGTTCTTCATTATGGAGGCATCACGTGTCACACGGGTGTCAAACATTTTTACGTTCACAAGAGATGGGTGGAGCAAGCCTAGCATGTCCAGAAACATGGCCTTGCATACGCGACATATACTCACTAAGGTTATTGTGGCGAGCCTGGCATGTGCAGACATGGCCTCGGGACACAAGAGACCGAAAGGTCGAGCATGAGTCACATGGATGATGTGATTGGCATGATGGCCTACCTTGAACAACATACTGATGGTCGTGTCACACGGGGGAGGTATGTTATTCAAGGATCGTGTAATCACTTAGAACAAACTATGAGGGATGTTTGTCTGAGTAGGAGTTCCAGAATTGTTTTTGAAACATGAACTCCATATTATGAACTTAATCTTCATGTCTTAGCAAATATCATTGTAGATAACGTCATACCAATGTTTAGAACTATGGGTCTTTTAGTATGATAGAACTTAAGGTAAATGGGTCTTACTTCATTGATGTGTACCAACACCATTAGAGACATACTCATTAGTAATGACTTGCTAAACATAATACGAAGAACTGCTAGGAGATACACCTGACAACTCCGTAATCAAGGAAGATGATGATGAGTATCGCACTCACCGTCACTTATGAATGACTGTCCAATACACCATAATTCATTCTATGGAATCTGAATTGTGAATGCATGTTAACCAACACGTATGACGTGCTAGGTGAACTTGAAAGCACTTGGTCACAAATCAGAGTAATGGAATATGAGTATATGGACGGGGTTTCTATCAACTATGGTGGAAGGAACAACCTGCTGAGAAAGTCACTTGGAAAATGTATAAGATACATGGAACACCTTGTGTATAACTTGGACTACTGAATGACTGGTTACTTTGCGATAACTGGGGAGTTGCATCCGCTTCCTCCCAGTTACAAAGACCATGTCTGGACTATGTCATGAAGGAGAATCGTTCACCTGTCATGAGGTCGTGGTTAAAGTCAAGAACTTTAAGAGTAGAACCAATGCAGGAATGGTCATTGACGGAGAAGGTATATTTGATATACGAGTTATAAATGTCTTTCCCACGAAACACTAATTGCGGTTGATTAAGTATTCGATGCTTGAACTTACTGCTTGAGAGTGACTTGGAAGGGATGAGGTGAAAATGTGTGCTGACGGCAATCAAGATAGTTGATGGTCGACAACACTCTCCCTCTACATCTATCAATTGGTTAATATATGAATAAATTTTATGATCGTTTGAATGAGGACTTTATTAGTGTGTCTTGCATCTCGCGAAGACAATTATTCATATTAGTGAGAAACAAGTCAGTTGTTCTCCTTTTATGAATGATATCTCTTATGGTCACATTACGATTATGAATGAGTTATTCTTATATTGATGATAGTTGTTTGATCATTTATAAGAAATACTGTAATGCCAAGAAATATCCAGGCTTAATAATGACACTACAGTTTAAGTCATGAATGGTATGATGATGTCTTAAGATACTTGATCTCTTGACACATACAAACCATGCCTTTTAGGTGAGATGACTAAAACCTCGCATTCTGGTAAACAGAATGTGTACTGATTGTTGAGTATCATACATTGTGATGTATCGTATGTCAGCATGTGGTGAATTTCATTATTTCGTGAACTTCGTATGTGGACTTAGATGAATATTTGTATTCACTAATGAAACATGAGTCTGAAATAATTTGATATGATCAAAAGGGATTTAAGAGTAAAGATGGATATTAAATTAACAAGAAAGACAAGTCTCTACGATTTGATCAAAGTGACGAATGTTTTGAGTTAGTCTTGGGCATAAAGACTTGTGTGAAAGTTGTTCCACAAATTGCAATGTCTTGAGACACTTCAATATGATTGACGTGCCTGAACATTGTGATCATATTCTATCGAAAAGTGTATGGTCTAAGTTATCTCTTACCAAGTTACGTTATTATTGTTTAGAGTTATTAATTTAATATGCAAACACTCACTTCAGCATAGGGAACCATCTGAGTTCGTGGAAACCAACACTATATATGTCATGGTGTGTTGTGGTTTCTAGGAAGCTTGATTTATGTAAGATAAATTATCTTTGTAGTGTATCCTTAGACAACTATGGATGCATCTTCCACAACTAGAACCAAAAGGAGCAAAACTTGTATTGCTATGTTTGGTGTTTGTCAAGAATTGTTCTTGATAAATGTGGTAATGGAAGAAAAGTGAAAGTTCAACCAAGGTAATTGACCTTGCCTCCAAATGTCAGAGTAGTGCAACAGAATATGTTTTGGAAGCAAAGCTCTACAATAAGAGGAGAAACTAATGATAATGATATGATCTTCTGATGGGAGCTTTTACTGAGAAAGGTAGGATTCAAGAATATATATTTGCCCCTGGTGCAAAATGATATTCATGATTCACTTGTCATGTTAATGGAACAAGACATTCCTACGAACTACAAAGAAGCGATGGTGGACCTAAGTACGAGATATGACTACGAGTCATGAAATCCTATGTTGAGTTACATTTAAGATTGCTTGAATCTTATCAAGTAAGGAGGTTACTTGATATTCACAATAACTTCAGAGTTATGAGGAATAAATGTGAACATCAAAGGGACGTCAAGATTGGTTTGTCACAAAGATTGTTTCTGACAAATTCAATGGGTTGACTACAATGTGTAGCAATGCTTGAGTCAAAGGGATATTCACTACGATTGATCCAGGATTGTTATCAATACCGTGACTTCCTCAAATCATGTATTTGAAGAAGTGTTGTAATTGGTACAACAAGAAGGTTTTGGAAAAACATATGGATACTAGTGTCTCGTAAACTGAATTCTCAGTTTGATGGATGATCAAAGGATTTTTGGACTTAACCAAAATATCGAGGAAACATGCATTTGCATGAAACTGAGTGGGAGCTGAATAGTTTCCTGAAACTTAATATGTAGACGACATATTTTGAGTGGGAGCTATGGGAGTATTATCCTAGACTTATATGTAAATGACATATTTGAGTAGGAGCCATGTGGTTAGTAGCCTGAACTTAACATGTGTCTGACATATCTAAGTGGGAGCCATGTGGATGTTATCCTTGTCTTATATGTGGCCGACATATTTGAGTGGGAGCAATATGAGTGTTATCCTATAACTTATATGTGCATGACATATTTTGAGTGGGAGCATGATAACATTCTCATATATGGATAACATATTATGAATGGTGCAGTTGGTGTTAATGATTATTTGAATCTTTCATAAATGAAGATGAATAAGTATTAAGCATTGAAGATCTATTAAGATAGATATGTGTTTAATAACATTGAGTTGTAATACTTTCCTGGATAAGATTCTGAAGGAGTTCAGAATGGGACAAGTCAAGAAGTGGTCCTTACTTGTATATCCAAGAGAAGTGTTGAGTTAATCTCAGTACAAGAACAATGGTTAATGGTTAATGAAAGAAATGGATGTGTTGGATCCTCTATGCCTTTGTCATAGGTTCTTTCATATAAAACCAGAGTTATGTACTCGACGTAATGTGACCCAAGTTCTTAGTAGTAAGAACATGTTGTGATATGATTTATGAGTAAATCATTGAACAAAGAGTTAAGTTTATCCTTCAGTGTCTGAAGAGAACTGAGGATACATCTCAAATTTGTAAAGGATAGTGGACTTGACCATAAATGTTATGCTGGTTCAAGTTTTGACACTAACCTAGAAAATTGAGATATCATACTAATGAATGCCTAAGTTGAAAGAAACATGGTTAGACATCAAAGTTGCATACAATGCACTAAGGATTGAATCTACATTGATGTGGCTGCTTTAGAAGTAGCAGGAGTTATATTATGTCTTAAGAAGTTCGACTTCTGATTGAGTGAGTTTCAAGTGTGCATGACTATGGGAAAGTCCGCGTGACCCACCGGATGTCACTGCTATGACACAGCAAACGAAGTCTCACTTCACCGCCAAATATATATACCTCATCATTATAGGGGATAATGAAGGAATGTCAAATTAGGTGACATTATGATTTGCAAAAGGACATACGGTTCTGAATGGTACCCAGACCGTTGATACAACCTCTTCCATGGGCAAGCATGATCAATAAGGAGTTATGATCCAGAGAAAATGCAACTAGATTATTTGTACTCTAGTGCAAGTGGGAGACTGTTGGGAATGTGCCCTAGAGGCAAATAAAATATGTTTTCTCGAGCATATTCCATTAGTTCATAATACGTTTGATACTATGCTATAACTGTATTAAGCGGAAACATTAATACAGGTGTGGTATACAAACAACCAGGTCCCTAGTAAACCCTAGTATACTAGTCCATTGGGCGATTGATGATCAAGGTTTCCTGATCATGAGACAATGGCGTCTGTTGACAATGGAGTCGTATCATTGGATAATGATATGATGGACATACACCCACCAGAAGTGTTGCGATGTGATCAAGTCACATAGTTTGACATTGCGATAACTATAACGTAGTGACCAGATCCTTTGACCGTAATGATCATACGTAATTGTCATCTATGAGGAGACTTTGATTTGTATCCCACCGCCTGACTGAAATATGCTGGCCATAACGGTGCACTTTGGGTATTCCGAAATAGATGGTTTATGAGTATGCAAATAGATCAAAGCGGGATTTGTCCATCCGTGTGACGGATAGGTACTCTGGGCCCACTCGGTGATGTTACATCATAAAGTTTGCAAACGTGTGACTAGGTCACGGAGTTGTAATATCACGGGAACGAGTAAACTTGTTTATTGAGAACGAGGACGAACTAGGTATATTGGATACCGATGATCAAACCTCGGACAAGCAAAGTACCACAGGACAAAGGGAACAGACACACGGTTAACGGATCCAACAGCAATTGAAGTTCATTCGATGGAAGCGCAGGGGCTATCAAGGATTGTAACCAGGTCCAATTGATTAGTCATTGATCAATGAGAATTGTCTCGATCATGTCTGCTGTTTCCCGGACCGTAGGGTGTTACACTTAAGGGTACTCGACGCAGTAAGGATTGATTCGGGATCACCGGAGAAATTGGAGAGAACACCGGAATTGTTCCGATGAAGGCCGGAAGTTGTTCCGGGTATTTTGAAAGGTTCAAAATATATTTAATAATGTTTAATATATGTTTTATTATTTAATTATCTGAATTAAATATTAAAATGTATTTAAATATAATTAAAAATGAATTAAAAGGCATATGGGCCTCATAGGGCCCATTAGGGGGAGAGGGAGTCCTCCCCCATGGGCCATGGCGCCATAGAGGGGCCCACCCCCTTTATTCATGGAGCACCCCCCTCCCCTTGGGATTAGTCCCACCCCGGAAGTGGAGGGGGGTGGCACCCCTCCTTGGCCTATATAAGGAGGGGTAGAGGTGCCCTTTTATTCATCATATTTTTGAGATAAGTTCTCATCTCTCTCTCCCTCCTTTCTCCTTCCTCAAGTGGACTCCCCTTGTTTGGAGTCTACACTTGGTTGGGGATTTCTCCACTATACGCACGCCGTCGTGCTGCTGGAATCGGGATCCGAATCCATCTTCTTTCCGCTGCTCTACTGGTTCGGAGCCCGGAGGGACGTCGGGTATACTGTATGTGTATAATCCCGCGAGGCACTACACTTGTGGTGCTACTTCATCGTCATGGCCGTATCGCGAGGTATTCATTGACAACGTTCCGACGGGGACGTAATCCCGTCATCGGTCTACAAGGACTGGGTGGCTTCAGGCGTCATCGTGGATCTGCGCGACATCGGGGATTGCCGGTACGACTACGCCAACCACGTTCATGCGGGAACGTTTCCCGCTTAACGGACTACATACTGGTATGTGATCTATTTCTGTCCGTTACTTGCATCAGCATAGCATAGGTCTTGGGTATGGGTCTCGTAGGTTATGAAAAAATTGTGTTTTCTGCCCCGAACCCCAACACCATGAATCCGAGGGACTCGAACAGGTTGGATCTTGCCGGAGCCGCCGAGTGCTTAGCGGCTTCCCGCCCTTCGTTGGTGAGCCCCAAGTGGAAGGCGTGATGCAGTGCAGCAGTGAGTTTCCCTCGGTGAGGATACCAAGGTTTGTCTCCCGTAGGACTCCGGATATGATAAGTAGGTGTCAGCGACGCTGACGTGGACCTGCACACAGACACAGATAACTTTGTTCCCAACGAAGTTCAGAGAGGTTGTCAATCTCTCCGGTCTTGTTGTTCACAAAGGGTAAAACACAAGTGATAATGATAGCAAGTAAAAGCAGAAAAGTAAAGATATCTTGGAAACAGTAATAAGGATATGGACCGGGATACGCGATGTTCGCTAGTGATGTCTCTCTCCCAAAAGACGATAAAACTGCTATGCGAGGTAAACAAATTACAGAAAGGCAATTGATAGGATTATGAACGCTCCGCAATGTTAACTATACTACAAAAGAAAGGAAGAGGTTCAAAAGCACGGGCAGTACGCCAAAATAAGTAGACCGGAATCCATCTGCATCTACTACTAATCATCCACCTTGAGATATCTATCCAGAACATCTCGCTGGTATTAAGTTGCGAGCCCCACCCAAAGTGTAAACCCAAAGCAACAGACAACTGCAATACAAGAACTTTGCGTAAAGTAAACAATCCGTGTGACCGCGGTCACAAGCACCGTTGTTTTCCCCCTTGTGGCAACAGCACATCCCCTAGACTCATGTTTCTGTCACTCAACCATGTCATCAGGGAGGCATGAACCCACAATATAGCACAACGCTCCCTCCTGGAGTCACTATCTACTACTTGGCCAAATCAATAAACAACAACGGAGAACATGCAAGAATTACTTAGGAACATAAATATAAAAGATAGAAACCAAATATATTACTCTATCACAATCTGAACATAATCTCATAATCCATCAGATCCGATCAAACTCAACATAGCAATTGCAGAAATATTACAAAGGTGCCTCGATCATGTAGGGCAGCTCACGAGGTCTAAACAATTAAGATCAAAGAGGGTAGGAGAACATCACATAGCTACTGATCACGGACCCTTGGTCCAAGGAAAACTACTCACAAGACATCCGGGGAGCATCCATGTTGGAGAGGAGACTCCCGGAGGTCAATCCTCCCTCCGGCAGGGTGCCGGGAAGAGGTCTTCTGGTGCTCCCGATCTTGGAAGCGCGGCGGCGGCGGAACAGAGGCGAGTTCGCAGAATAGGGTTCCTCTTCTGGAGTTTTCCCGTGACGGGGGATAAATAGGCGAAAGGGGGAAGCCAGAGGTGGGCCAGGGGCCCCAGGCGCCCCCTGGCGCGGCCAGGGGTGGGGCCGCGCCAGGTGGCCGCCTGGCCCCCCCTTGCCCCCCCTCTGGCCCCTCCCGGGCTTTTCTCGAAGCTTCCGTCACGCTGATTTTTTATCTGAATTTTCCCGAATTTTTCTGGCACTTTTTATATGGGGGAAAACTGAAATAGAAAAACAGCAGAAAACAGGAACTGGCACTGGGGTGCACTGAGTTAATAGGTTAGTCCAAATATGATCAAAAGTGTATGAAAGTGTATCTAGATCATAGCAATATCACACAAAACATGCATGGAGCAAGCAGAAATGATAGATACGTTTTGGACGTATCAACATCCCCAAGCTTAATTCCTGTTCGTCCTCGAGTAGGTAAATGATAACAAGCATAATTTCTGTGGTGACATGCTAGCAACCATAAAAGAACTTTGAAAAGTAAAGCAATCAAGGTTAGAGATTCAATTCAAGTCATAACATGCAAGAGTCTATATTAGCATTGAAACAAGTAACAAAAGAACAAAAGGTGCAAGAGCTCTCGCTGTCCGTGACTCGAATGTCTCCAAATGGTGTTTGCGTGCAAGAAAGGGGATAGGGAATACGAGAAAAAAGTGTTTTTGTTGAGAACTCAATCTACTAAAGTTTCGCACTCGGTCTTCTTTGGAATCTTATCTTGACTCGTCCCCGGGCCACTAGCCAGATACAAGTCAATTTGATCCGCTCCTTTTCGATATTTTGAGCACTCATGCAATGGATGAGCGTAAGCACGAAAGTTGACACTTAGGATGACAAAGAGAGAAATATGGTGGAGGAGGAAGACAAAAAGGATGAGAAAGGCTCACATCAATGAGGACAATCATAGGCAAGAGACGCCAAATGATAGATATGATGTGAGGAGTAGGGATTGTCATGCAACGGGTGTACATACGAGCTAGGAAGCTCTCCAAACTATATGTAAAAAGATCATCTCTATGGAGTACAAGGATATAAAGGGAGTACTAGTGTGGATCTCTCAAAAGGATAGTAGTGTTGCCCCTTTCTCTCTTTTTATTTCTTTTTCTCTTTTTCTATTTTTTTGTATTTTTTTGTGGCCTCAATGGCTCTTTCTATTTAACTCTCATTTGTCCTCTTTGGGATCTTTTAATGTGTCCACTTTGGGATCTTTTCCTCACTTAAGGGCAACACTCTATTTTACAAAAAGGTAAAGGAGATCTTTCACACTTTACAAGGTACTCAAAATCATAAAGAAGATATAACTATCATGAAGTATGCAAAGTATGTCGCTGCCAGTGTAGCAGGAACATGTATGACATGAAGATCAAGTCATGAAGAGGTGGAAGTTGCATGGCAATGTAACTCGGAAAGGCTATGGAAATTCCTTGATAGGTAGGTATGGTGGCTGTTTTGAGGAAAGATATAAGGAGGCTTATGATGACAGAGCGTATCATGCCAAGGGTTTGGATGTACCGGCGAAGGTGGACACCAACTCTCGGAGTGAGAACAAGGCAATGCACGGCACGTGAGATGCTAGCAAAATATGGGAAGGTGGAAGTGTCAACTCTCAATACTTACATTAGTCCGAAGAAGTCATGCACTTATTATCGGTAACTCTCAATCTAATGAGGAGGTTCACAAAGAGACAAGTACCCCGAGGAGGAGTGTATGGGGGTTTTGTTATCCTTGCGCATCCTCGACTCATGGTACGTGAGTGTTCTCTGATATTCGACCCCTCAGAAGAGCAGTGATCCATCTAGTAGCTAGAGTTCTCAACTAGTTTTGTAGGTTTTGAAAATAAAAAAGTATTGCCCAAAATACGACACCTATCACTAATAGGCAAGAGCTATTGACACCAAAAGTACAAACATTACTCACAACAATACCTGAAAACTATTGCAAGCTATTACTAAAATTAAATAGCTACCTTAAGTACCTACTTCTCAAAACAAGACACAACTCAGTGCAACAACCAACTCTCTTAACAAGATAAACATGAAAAATAAAAAGAGTTCCAGCAACAAACTAAACAAAAGCCAAGGCTCTTGCTAAAGACAAACCAAGACTAAGACTAAACATGACAGTAGCTATGAAAAGATAAAGAACACACAACAGCAAAAAGATAGGCATGAAGAATCCTATGATGTGTTCTAGATTTTGAAAGTGGAGCGTGTCTCTCTCCCACACAAAGTAAGAAAGGATCTAACTTGTTATGAACAGCAAGCAAAGCTAAAGAAAACCAAAAAAAAACCTAAGAGCGAGACGCTCCAAGCATAGCACATAACACATGAAGTGATAAAAATATAGTGAGACGAAGGACGAACTGATGATTTATTGATGGAGAAGGGGATGCACGGGGGCATCCCCAAGCTTAGACGCTTGAGTCTCCTTGAATATTAATGGGGATGCATGGGGGCATCCCCAAGCTTGAGCGCTTGACACTCGTGGATCTTCTTTCATCATCTTCCATCGCACACTTGAAAACTCCCTTCATACATAACTCATCATAAGCTGATTAGAGAGGTTAGTACCCTTAATAAATAATTTTTCTCCACTGGATATAAAGATATTCTTGAAGAGCTACTGTTTATCAAGAGTTCCAAAAAGTTTTTGCAAAGAAAAAGCAAGCTTAAGGTTTGCAAAAGTTAGGAGAGACAAAACGTGGCAGAATCTGTGAAAAACAGAACAACAGATAGTAAAGACTTTTTAGGGGTACTTCTGCAACTCAAATAAACAAACTCAGAACATACGGAAGTTTCGTAATTGTATAGATCATACCGTGTAAACATTTCAGCTCAAAAAGATGAACTGGTATTTTTCTGGAATTTTTCTCGTCACGAGGACAGAATCTGTTTTCTGGACAGCATGTCACAACTTTTACTTCCATTGCCGTAAGAGGCTATAACTTGGCACAAAGTTGAAAAATAAAGATACAAAGATGTTGCTACAGTACTAACAAACATCAAGACACAACAAAAGCAAAAAGAAACACCTAAATTCGTTGCGGGCTGCCTCCCGAAAGTGCTTCTTTAAAGCCATTAGCTAGGCATAATGGAAAAAGAAGAATCAAGTTTTATCAAGAGAAAGAGAATAACTAGCCCGTGTAACGGACTCAAAAGTTAACTTGATTTTCTTTCTAGGGAAGTGTTCCATCCCCTTTTTGAATGGAAATTGAAATTTTATATTCCCCTCTTTCATGTCAATAACCGCTCCAACGGTGCGAAGAAAAGGACGTCCCAAAATAATTGGACATAAAGGTTCATACTCTATATCCATAACAATAAAATCAACGGGAACATAGTTGTCATTGACAATGATAAGAACATCGTCGATCTTCCCCAATGGTTTTTTTATGGAAGAATCAACAAGACGAACACCAAAAGAACAAGGCTCGAGAAGCTTCAATTCAAACATATCAAATATTCTTTTGGGCATAACAGAGGTACTAGCTCCAACATCACATAAAGCATAGAAAGAGAATTTATTTAATTTAACTTTGATCATAGGATCCCAACCATCATCTAGCTTCCTAGGTATGGAGGATTCTACTCTAAGCTTCTCCTCCCTAGCTTTGATAAGAGCATTTGTGATATGCTCCGTGGAGGCAAGATTAAGTGTGCTAGTGTGGGGGTCTCTAGACATTTTGTGTAGCAAACTGATAACTTCTGAGAGGGTACAACTATCAAAATAAATATCACTACTGTCAAAGGTGGTAGTAGTGTCATCTAGGCTCACTTGTTTGAAACCCTCTATGTTCATAGGAGTTTCTTTTTCTACGGTTGAGGTATTAGCATCACCATTAATAGGTCCAACGGGACTAGGAGTGCATTGGGTGCTAATAGTGTGAGTGTCCTCAACAATTTGGATAGCGGCAACTGTGTGGTGTGTAGGAAGGCTCTTAATTCTATCCTCTTCCTCTTTTTCTCTATCCCATATTTCTTTGAGTTTAGCCATCATCCTAATGTTTTCATTGATTTGTAACTGGATAGCATTAATAGGAGTGGCCTTATTCTCCTCAAGGGGGGAGGTTCTAATTTTGAGCATCTCAATATCAAGGGCTAAGCTTTCTACCTTCAAAGAGAGATTATCTATTTTAGCTAATTTCTCCTCAACATTTTTGTTGAAGGCCTTTTGGGTAGTGATAAAGTCTCTAAGCATGCTTTATAATTCTGAAGAGGGGTTCTTGTTGCTAGGGTAGGTGTTGTTGTTCCCATAGTTGGATGGAAACGGTCTAGGATTGCTAGCAAAATTTCCCCTATAAGCATTGTTGTTGAAGTTGTTTCTAGCAATAAAGTTCACATCTACTTGTTCTTGAGCAACCAAAGAATTTAAAGGAACATCATGAGGATCAATAGAGGGTTGCTTGGTAAGTAGAGACATAATTAAGTCAACTTTTTCATTGAGGGAGGTAATTTCCTCGACAGAATTTACCTTCCTACCTGTTGGAGCGCGTTCGGTGTGCCATTGGGAATAATTGGTCATCATCTCATCGAGAAGCTTTGTGGCAGCACCAAGTGTAGTTGACATAAAGGTTCCTTCCGCGGCCGACTCTAACAGGTTCCGCGAGGTAAAGTTCAAGCCTGCATAAAAAGTCTGGATAACCATCCAAGTAGTCAAACCATGTGTAGGGAATTTCTTAACAAGAGATTTCATTCGTTCCCAAGCTTGGGCAACGTGTTCATTATCCAATTGCTTAAAATTCATAATATTACTCCTCAATTGGATAATCTTAGCAGGAGGGTAGTACTTCCCTATAAAAGCATGTTTGCGCTTATCCCAAGAATCTATGCTATTTCTAGGCAAAGATTGAAACCAGATTTTAGCATCTCCCCTCAAAGAGAAAGGAAAGAGCTTGAGCTTAACAACATCACCTTCTACTTCTTTATACTTTTGCATATCACATAACTCAACAAAATTATTCAAGTGTAAAGCAGCATCATCTCCAGCACCAGAGAATTGATCTCTCATAACAAGGTTTAGCAAAGCAGGCTTAATTTCATAAGAGGTAGCTGAAGTGGCAGGTGTGGCAATGGGAGTGCAGATAAAGTCCTGGTTGTTGTGACTAGTGAAGTCACACAACTTGGTGTTTTCAGTGGAACCCATAGTAGCAGCAAGTGTGGCAGGTATTTTTGGTATTTTTGATAAAAGACACAAAGATAAAAACTGAAAGATAAACTAACAAGACTAAAAAACAAAGGTAAAGGGTAGTGTGCAACTCCCCTATCTTAGCACTCGGAGTCCCCGGCAACGGCGCCAGAAATTCTCTTGCTTAGCGGCTTCCCGCCCTTCGTTGGTGAGCCCCAAGTGGAAGGCGTGATGCAGTGCAGCAGTGAGTTTCCCTCGGTGAGGATACCAAGGTTTGTCTCCCGTAGGACTCCGGATATGATAAGTAGGTGTCAGCGACGCTGGCGTGGACCTTCACACAGACACATATAACTTTGTTCCCAACGAAGTTCAGAGAGGTTGTCAATCTCTCCGGTCTTGTTGTTCACAAAGGGTAAAACACAAGTGATAATGATAGCAAGTAAAAGCAGAAAAGTAAAGATAGCTTGGAAACAATAATAAGGATATGGACCGGGATACGCGATGTTCGCTAGTGATGTCTCTCTCCCAAAAGATGATAAAACTGCTATGCGAGGTAAACAAATTACAGAAAGGCAATTGACAGGATTATGAACGCACCGCAATGCTAACTATGCTACAAAAGAAAGGAAGAGGTTCAAAAGCACGGGCAGTACGCCAAAATAAGTAGACCGAAATCCATCTGCATCTACTACTAATCATCCACCTTGAGATATCTATCCAGAACATCTCGCTGGTATTAAGTTGCGAGCCCCACCCAAAGTGTAAACCCAAAGCAACAGACAACTGCAATAAAAGAACTTTGCGTAAAGTAAACGATCCTTGTGACCGCGGTCACAAGCATCGTTGTTTCCCCCCTTGTGGCAATAACACATCCCCTAGACTCATGTTTCTGTCACTCAAGCGTGTCATCAGGGAGGCATGAACCCACAATCTAGCACAACGCTCCCTCTTGGAGTCACTACCTACTACTTGGCCAAAGCAATAAACAGCAACGGAGAACATGCAAGAATTACTTAGGAACAAAAATATAATAGATAGAAACCAAATATATTACTCTATCACAATCTGAACATAATCTCATAATCCATCAGATCCGATCAAACTCAACATAGCAATTGCAGAAATATTACAAAGTTGCCTCGATCATGTAGGGCAGCTCATGAGGTCTAAACAATGAAGATCAAAGAGGGGAGGAGAACATCACATGGCTACTGATCACGGACCCATGGTCCAAGGAAAACTACTCACAAGACATCCGAGGAGCATCCATGGTGGAGAGGAGACTCCCGGAGGTCAATCCTCCCTCCGGCAGGGTGCCGGGAAGAGGTCTTCTGGTGCTCCCGATCTTGGAAGCGCGGCGGCGGCGGAACAGAGGCGAGTTCGCGGAATAGGGTTCCTCTTCTGGAGTTTTCCCGTGACGGGGGATAAATAGGCGAAAGGGGGCAGCCAGAGGTGGGCCAGGGGACCCAGGCGCCCCCCCTGGCGCGGCCAGAGGTGGGGCCGTGCCAGGTGGCCGCCTGGCCCCCCCTTGGCCCCCCTCTGGCCCCTCCCGGGCTTTTCTCGAAGCTTCCGCCACGCTGATTTTTTATCTGAATTTTCCCGAATTTTTCTGGCACTTTTTATATGGGGGAAAACTGAAATAGAAAAACAGCAGAAAACAGGAACTGGCACTGGGGTGCACTGAGTTAATAGGTTAGTCCAAATATGATCAAAAGTGTATGAAAGTGTATCTAGATCATAGCAATATCACACAAAACATGCATGGAGCAAGCAGAAATTATAGATACGTTTTGGACGTATCACCGAGTCGATGAGTGCTGGTGATGATGAGGCTGCCGAGATCGCGTTCCCAACCTGTGCGGTTCCCACAGACGGCGCCAATTGACGGGGATCAACCTCGGAAAATCCCATGGTCAGGGACCCTGGGTTAGTCATGAGAGGCGCAGGTCGGACGATAGCTCATCGGCAAACAGGGAGGCTCGCTCCTGCTCGATATTATTGATTGAGGAGATGCGATTACAGTGGAAGCCAAGGCTGGAGCGCTCAGGGCTAGGGTTACAGGTGAGATTCGATGTCTTTGGCGTCACCCCTCCTAGCCCTTATATACCGGGCTAGGTCTCGAGGAGTTCATCTACGTGTACAGGTAAACTTTCCTAACTCTAGCTTGCTCCGTACGGCAGGTCTTCGCACCTTCCTTGTGAGTCGAGGACTCCTACGTCGGTGCCATCTAGTGGGCCGAGGCCGTATCTTCATGGGCCTTCTACCTTCATGGACACCGGGTAGGCTCATCCGCAGGAGTCGTGGGGTCACCCCCTCGTCAACGTGCATAATTGCTATCTTCCTGGATGCTTTGACCTACATCCCACCACCTGACTGAAATATGCGGGTCATAATGGTTGTATCTTGGGTATTCCGTGGAGATATTTTGAGGAGTATTGTTACAAGAGCGGGATTTGTCAATCCATATAATGGATAGATACTCGGGGCCCACTCGGTGAGATTCCATCCATAAAGCTGCAGCGTGTGACTAGGTCACGGGGATGAATATCACGGGAACGAGTGAATGAGGATTAGTTCGGAACAAGGTTGAACCAGACATAGGATGTCATTGATCGAATCTCGGAACAATCCAGTATCGCTGACAAAGGGAATGCTATACGGCGTAAGGTCCAATCGGTGTTTGATATCCGGAATGCACATGGGTCATTATGGGCATCCAGGTCCCGCTGATGATCATTGACCGTAGCCTCATCTCGGTCATGACTGGAGTGTTCTCGGACCGTAGGGTAACACACTTAAGGGCTTGATGAAATCGGAGACCTTTTCGGAACCATCGGAGTAACCAGAGAATAAAGGAAACAACATCGGAGAAGTACCGTGTTGAACCGAACAAGTTCGGAGTGAACCGGAAGGTGTTCCGGAGCACCGGGAGATGGAATATTATGTTTTAGTTATTAATTAATTTAATTAATAATTAAAATCATTTTATTTCTAAATAATATGTGCAATGGGCCTTAGTGGAGAAAAAGGCCCATTAGGGGAAGAAATAAAAGGGAAAAAGAAAAAGGAAAAAAAGGGAGTGGGGGGGGGGAGGCGCCATGGGCCCTAGGGCCCATGAGGGTGGTGCCCCCTCTCCCCCCTTGGCCGGCGCCCCCCCCCTAGCATGTGGGATAGTCCCACATTGCTAAGGGAGGGGGGTTGACTCCCTCCCCTACCCCTATATAAAGAGGGTCATGGTGCACATATTTAATTAAGCCAAATACACAATAAATCGGATTAAATTAGTATTTACTCCGAATTGAGATATGTTTTCTCCGGTCTTCTCCCCTCCCTTGTCTCTTTCACGGTGGTCTCCCTAGTGTGAGCCTGTAGTGGAATTGAGGATTCTCTGCTAGAATCGGAGGCCGTCGTGCTGCCGAAGCTCCGTCCGGAGGTCTGCTTCCGCCACCTTCGCTGGATCGGAGAACGGAGGTCGTCATCGAGTCTCGTACGTGTGCGAGTACTACGAGGTGCTACACGTGTGGCACTACACCCATCCGGGTGCTCAACACAGCTAGGGGGCTGTGAAACTTGATCGGCTACATCAACCACGTTTGCGGGAACGTTTCCCGCGCAACGGACTACACCCCGAGGTATGTTATTTCCGCACTCCTTTCTGTTACGGTAATACGGCTAGCTAGATCTTGAGTTATGGGAACGCTAGTTAGAAAAATTTGTGTTTTCTGCTGCGAACCCCAACAGCGAGATGTTCTAGATAGATATCTCAAGGTGGATGATTAGTAGTAGATGCAGATACTTTTGATCCTCTTGTCTTGGCGTACTGCCCATACTTTTGAGTCTCTTACTTTCAAGTAGCATAATTAGCATTGCGGTGTGTTTATAATTCTGTCAATTGCCCAGCTGTAATTTGTTCACCCAGTGTCGGGACCCGGGGTTAGCGTATGCAAGTACAGTTAAGACATAGTCATATGGAGAGCCGAGAACCGCACCCACTTGTCTAAGCAGACAAGGCCAAGCACTGAACATTCTCGGAGAGCATCGTACGTGAGGGCATCCCATCCAGGCCGGATGATCAACTGTAATGGTTCCTCATCGTACGCACACAAGTCTACTGATATGGGTGGTGAACTCCCATATTCAAAGACAAGTCGCCTCAACCATACTATCGACTATCTCTAGACTCTTACATAGACTTACTCCAGCCCGATCACTTAGTCGGGGTCTAGGGCGGGCTCAATCATATCACAAAGTGTGCCCGAGACCGAGTCTCGAACAATCGCATCGCGATGCCCCAAGCTGCGCACATCTAAGGGCCACTTGGTGTATGAAAGACCGCCAGCCAGAACACAACTAAGGTCTCGAAAACCCATACAAAGACATGCATGTTATACACATACACGCAGCACACATGCCTTGTATGAACAGCAGGTACCATTGCAATTCTCTATAAAGTGTACAACTTTATTTAACTCTTATAGAGTACACACAGAGATCACATACATGTGATCCAACATTACAACACAGAACGGAAGCAAATTATGTCTGAGTACAGACAAGTTTAACAAATGGCTTAAGAAGCCTTATTCAAACACAAAGCCCTCCACGAGGGAACCAGTCTGCTGACTGGGACTAGACTAGCTTAACTTCAGTCGTCCAGCTCGATGAAGAAGCCACCTTCGGGGTCAGTGGCGTCATCTAAAACATAGATTAAGCAAACGTGAGTACAAAGGCGTACTCAGCAAGACTTACATAGGAGCTAAACTACTCATGCACATGTATCAAGGTAAAGGGAGGTGGGGTTCACTTGCAGAAATGCCGGCTTTGACCTGGCTAATCCTGAACTACGAGTACCAGACTTTGAGGTAAGAAGCGTACACGAGTCCACTACTTTCACCAACCAATTACACCACTATGGTGCCTTCCTCGACTTCCCACGAGGAAGTACGCCATAGCACTCACACTTATCTTGGTGTGTTTTAGAAGTATCCGGTTCAAGTTATCTAATAATCAAGCTAAGCTTTCCAAGCAGTCCATAACCGCGGACGCGGCTATTCGAATAGTTTTGTTAACCTTGCAAGGGTGTACCGCTACACACACATGACCATCATTTACCGCCTTTGATCTCGACACCATTCAAGGGGTGCCAGCGAGGATGCTCACCACAACTGTTACCTCATAGCCTATCTAGTCCAAGAAAGCCGCCTACTTGGGTTGGCTACCACAATCGTGAACCCGGCCGGTTTACCGAAGTGGACCCAAGCGATGTGTGCGTGGTGCATAAGCCGGTCTCGGATGAGCCGTTCTCTCACTTAGCATCCAGGCCACAAGCCTACCAGAACTCCGAACTATTGCGACATCTGGACATCGAAAGGGATGAGTTAGTAAGTTGAGAGGGGTCAGTGAGCCCAATGTGTGGTTGTACTCTTCATCTTGGATCACCACACAAGAACTCGGACTTAGGACGGTGTTCAACGAGACAACCCACCGTGTACTCCTACACAGCCTCTCATCGTTCACCTTGTATTAGGTTCGATTCACCAACACTTTTCCACCAACATCAACGTGATTATTCCCATCCCGACTCACATCACAGTAACAACAAGGTATCATACTAAGCATGCAATAAGCGATAACATTTGCAGGGGCCACATGATATCAACCAACTCCTACATTTGCTAGGATTGTGGTTTGCTTACTACTGTGACAAAAGATAGGTCATGCAAAGGAATGGGTTCATCTATGCGGTAGAATCGTAACATGGTGATCATCCTAAACAATGCATAAGCGAGACATGAGAGGGAAGTGGGATTTTATAGACATGATCAATGGGGTTTTGCTTGCCTTGCTGACGAGGTTCGGGTTCTGGATCTTCAGCGAAGGGGGTGACCTCTTGCTCCGGTTCAACCTCTACTCGACAAGCAAGTACAAGTAACAATCAATATGAATGCAATGCTCAAGCACATGATAGAATGTTTAATCTTGAAGTACAAGTTTGATGTGTGAGGCAATTCCATTTAAGTGGAATATATTGCATTTTTAAAATGCAAATTCAAATCCACATTTGAAATCAACCTTAACCAAGTTATACATGATATAGTTTGATCATTTTGAATTATCTTCAAATGTGTATGATATGCCTCTGATGTGTAGGTAAAATGTAGCATGTTGCCATGGTTCAAGTTGCCAAAATATTTGAATTAATTTTGATTTAATTCCATTTAAATCAAATAGCAAATGCTACTGATCACATTTTAAATTCAACTCAAACAGAGTGAAAAGTTGCATATTTGGAAAGATAATTTTCTCCTGATCATTTTTCATATATTATTTGTCCAATTTGGAGTTAATATGAATTTTCTATGAATTTCCAAAGTTTGGGGTATTTTCTGGAATTTCTGGATTTAATTAAACCATTTTTCTTTTCTGGAAATCCTTTACTGCGTCACTGTGACATCAGCATGACGTCAGGGGGTTTGACCCGAGTCAAACTGACAAGGGGCCCCACTGGTCAGTGACACAGGGTTTAATCCCGTGGGGATTAACTTAACAGGGTGATTAGGGGGTCCTGGACCCACCTGTAAGCCTCACAGAGGGTGGTTAAACAGTGCTAAACGGCTGGCCACGTCACCTCGCCGGCGGCTCAACGCCGGCGACCATCCAGCACGGCGGAGTCGCACGGGGAGAGGTCTCCCGTGGTCCTCTGGATGCGCCAAGACCACTTAACTGAAGCCCTGAGCACCGCGCTTCGAACTGGACCAAGAACCAGGCTTGGGGGGCACGGCATCGACGTCGGCGACGAGTCCTTGCGGCGGCGGAGCTACTGGCCTGAGGTGGAACTTGCTGTGAAGCGTCATTTGGAACAACCGTGGCTGCAAACGACGCAGAGGAGCACAGGGAACGTAACGGACAAGGTGGCGGGGTCGAAGGGTTAACGGATGCTCGACGACGACGAGCATGGCGGCTCGGTACTCCGGCGTCCATGGCAACTCGAGCTAGAGGAGGAAAAGGAAGGCGTGGCTTGAGGGGAAATGCTCACTGCGATGCGGGGAGCACGACGGTGCAGTCGATGGAGTCGGGGAGGGCGCGTAGTCGGAGTATTCGACGACGACGAGTCGCGGATCCGGCGAGGGCTCGAGGACGATTGCGGTGGCTTGGGTCCAATTCACGGCTCCGCTTGCTTCGGGAAGAAGAAGTCGACGACGGCGAGTACGAGGGACACAGCAGCTTGATCCCTAGGGCACGGTGGCCACGTCTGCCACGGCGGTGCGCTCCGGCGAGCTCTCGGACTTCGAGGAAATCGGGCGTAGGAGGGGGAGGAAGACGATGAGCAGAGGGGGAATGGATCAGCACGGCGGTGCGAAGCCTCCAGACGCGAGGAGAAGGCGAGGGGAAGCAGGAGGTGGCCTGGGGGCTCGTCGGCGGCCACGGCATGGTCGCCACGCAGCTGTGCGCCTGCCTGGAGAAGACGACAGGGGAGGGTCCAGGTGGGCTGGGCCGGCTGGAGAGGTGGGCCTCGCCCCTGGCGGGAGGTAAGCTTTTCTGATTTCTGTTTAATCTTTCCTTTCTGTTTTCTGTAATTTGTTCTGTTTAGCTAAAAAAATAGCTAAACATTTTATTAAATGCTGAAAACTTTTATGTGGCCTTATAATAAAATAGACTAGCCACTCATAAACTTTCAACATTTTTAAAATTCAAATGATTTGAATTTTAAATCAAAAAGGGGTATTTCTTTAATTCCAAGGTACTGTTTGAATATTTGAAAAATCTATGAGCATGGGGTGGGTCCCACATCACTTGATATGTGATCACACTCATTTATAAGACTTTTCAAAACTCTAACATGAATTTTTGGAAAATATTTTTATCTGGCCTTTTGAATTAATTCATCTGGGGGGTGTTCCTTCTCCCATTTGGATTTTGAATTTGATTTTTAAGGTTTCTTTTTGAAACTTTTGCATGATGCAAAGGTACTAGCTAACCCTAGCACATACCTAACAGAGGGATCTGACACCCAGCTTAGTTGTTTATCGTCTTTTGGGAGAGAGACATCACTAGTGAACATCATGGGACCCAGGTATATTTCCACCACTGTTTACACCTTCACTTTACTTTCAACTTTTACTTTCAGTTGCTATCACTACCACTATCATTATCCCCTTGCGTTTAATCCTTTGTAAAACAACAAGGCCGGAGAGATTGACAACCTCTCTGTACTCGTTGGGAGCAAAGTTATTTGTTTTTGTGTGCAGGTCCACGTCAACTTATTTATCTGGCGCCGTTGACACCTACTTGTCGATCCTTGGAGTCCTCCTGGATTCGATAAACCTTACCGGCCTCGTGTAAGGAAAATTTGCTGGTAGGCTACATCTCAACCTTCCACTTGTAACCAACGAGGGGCGAGAAGCCATCACATATGTTTTGAGTTTCTTATTTGAGCTACATAAGTGCACCTGAAAAAATCAATATTTACAATCTATCATGATTTGGCAGATTATCTATTAGTGTACTAACCACTCTAATAAGTTTATGAGAAGTTTTGTGTGAAGGAAAACTAGAGGCAAAAGATCAAGCTTGGGGAAGCCCAGGCACCCTCCAACAAGTATTCGAGGAGACTTAAGCATCTAAGCTTGGGGATGCCCCCGTGCATCCCCTTCTTCATCAAACAATTATCAGGGCATCTCTCTCAATACTATACTTTTATTACTTCGCATGATATTGATACGTCCAAAACGTATCTATAATTTATGTTTGCTCCATGCATGTTTTGTGTGATATTGTTATGCTTTTGATACACTTTCATATCTTTTTATAACATATTTTGGAACTAACCTATTAATGGTTGCAAGAGTGCACAAGTTCTTGTTTTTGTACTTTATGTGTAGAAATTACTTGGATAAAGGAAAAATCACAAAAAGGAGCCTTGTAGGAGTTGGACTCTAACTTTCCCGAAATCTGTCCCCACCAGACAGGTTTTAAAGATCGCCTCGGAAACGCTAAACGACGGCCTCAAACGGAAAAACTTAAAACTGCAAAGTTGTAGGGAATTTTTTTCCAGTGGAATTAGACATAACATTCGGCCCAATCGGAGTTCAGATGCTTCCAGAAACCCCGAAATACAGAAGACGTAATCTGGATGACGGGAATCCGAGAGTCTATATAAAGAGGGCAAAACCTAGGTCAAAGGGCACCACGAAAATTCCTCCCCTTGGCAGACGTCTTGAGAGGGAGATCAATCTCCACAGAAGCACCATCTCCAAGGAAGAAGAAGGGGCCAAGGGCAGCTGCCCCCAAGGGTCCTGGCCGTCGCCGTCGCCGTCTCCTTCATCTCTTCCGAGCTGCACCTCTCCATCAACAACTCTCTCTCTCACCATGTCCATGTGTGAGTAGTTCCCCTCGGGGCTAAGGCTTATATCTTGATCTATGTGGTTTCTCTCTCTCCCATGATGTGATCTTTGTTGTGATCATAGGCTATGTTAATCTAGGGTGATCCCATGATATTTCCCCTTCCTCTATGTATTGGATTGGTGTACTCAATTGATCTTATCTAGTATAATCTACGAGACCAAGGTGACAGCGGTCTACTGGACATGGGTTAGAAGAATATTATCATGAGTGATTTCCTCTTTTGTGTGTGGATTTAAGATTGAGAGTCTCTTGGTGCTTGTCTTTGACTATCTTTTAGATATGTTGTGGTGATTGTGGTACTCTCTTTGGATGGCCGCGGTGACATTGGGAAATCCATAAATTGAGAACTACGAACTCTGAGGTGTGCTTTTGTAGCCCTACACAATTCTCATCCTCTCTTGACCACAAAGGAATGACCTCCGAGTACGTCTCCGTTGCATGTTTTATGGGAAATATCATGTGATTAGACTATGTTGATGTTGTTGGGAGTTGCCACTAGTGAAAGTATGAAGCCTAGGCCTTGTTTCCATCATTGTTACACCGTTTGCACTCACTTTTATTACTTGTTTCTTTGCTGCACTTTTTATTACAGATTTATATTACTTCGTTTTATCACACCTATCACCCATATTTTACCATCTCTTCGCCTGACGAGGGAGTGACCCCACGACTCCTACGGATGAGCCTACCTGGTGTCCATGAAGGCAGAAGGCCCATGAAGATACGGCCTCGGTCCACTAGTTGGGACCGATGTAGGAAGTCCTCGACTCAAAAGGAAGGTGGGAAGACCTGCCGTACGGAGCAAGCTAGGGTTAGGAAAGTTTACCTGTACACGTAGATGAACTCCCCGAGACCTAGCCCGGTATATAAGGGCTAGGAGGGCGACGCCAAAGACATGGAATCTCACCTGTAACCCTAGCCTTGAGCGCTCCAGCCTTGGCCTCCACTGTAATCGTATCTCCCCAATCAATAATATCGAGCAGGAGCGAGCCTCCCTGTTTGCCGACGAGCTATCGTCCAACCTGCGCCTCTCACGACTAACCCAGGGTCCCTGGCCATGGGATTTGCCGGGGTTGATCCCCTTCAATTGGCGCCGTCTGTGGGAACTACGCAGGTTGGGATCACGATCTCGGCGGTCCCGTCTTTAGCAAGCCACAACTCAAGGGCAAGAACCAGACCTAGCCCACTCGAAGGATTCAAGATCACGGCGGACATCTTCGCCACCCCATCAAGACCACTCGAGCTGCAGTCATGCCAGGACCGATACTACGGTAACGGCCAAGTACAGCACCAGCGCCGAAGGAGTCGACGACCCAGAAGAACGGCGAGGGGCCATTACGAAGGAATCCCACTCGACGAACTGCGACGCGCAGCGGAGGACTCGCAAATCTTCCGACAACCCACCACCGCCCGGGCACCCGCCGCACATCAAGACGATGGTTACGAGATCGAATCTGGCGATCAGCAGAACCACCGCCAAGGCAGAAGGAATCGACGACCCAAAAGGCGCGCATGGGATAACTACGGCGGGGCCCCAATGAACGAGCCACATCACGCAGTCGCGCAACCGACGACCACTCGACAACATGCCACCGCACGAGCATCTACCGCCAACCAAGACATCTACTCCGAGACACCTGTTGGCGAGTACTACGACCCAGATCGAAGGCTGGACGAATTCGCCAACCTCATCAAGAACCAAGACATGAGTCGAGGAATCGAAACCGATCCTCGCTTCCACGAACACCCGGAGGACCACGAGCAGATCTTCAGAATCTCAAGAAGGAAGAGGCACGCCGGATCTAGCAAACTCGCGGCCAGAGAGCAGCTAGCAGTACCCTGCACGATCCACAGCTTCGAGGACGACTGGGGACGCGTCAGGGCAGGTCACACTTTGAGAGACTGTCGTCTGTTCAACGAGCTAGCCGACGACCTCAAGAAGGAGAAGCAGAAAGAAGACAGACGCAACCAACGACCCGAGCAAGCGCCGACCTCAAGCCCGGAAGGACGTCACAGCCCGTCGCAAGCACAGGTGCTCATGATCCAAGAAGGAAGGGTACCACAAGCACAACGCGACGCCCAAACCCTGCAGGCCAGAGCAGCTGAGAGCATAAACATGGTCGAAGTCTACCTGCTACATGGAACGGAGACTAGCATCACGTTCTCACAGGACGATCATCCACCCGCAGTCCCAAGACCGGGCATGCACCCTTAGTGCTCGATGCACAAATCGGAGGATACGACATGGACCGGATCTTCATGGACGGAGGCAGCAACATGAACGTCATCTTCGCGAGCACCCTGAAAAAGATGTTGATCCCACGATCAGTATGGAGAAAATCAAGCACCGAGTTGCACGGGGTAGTCCCAGGAGAAGCAGCCACATCTCTCGGAATCATCGAACTCGAAGTCGTCTTTGGCAACCGACCTAACTTCGCAAAGCACGTCTTCGAGTTCGAGGTACTCGACTGACAATCGCAGTATCACGCCATACTGGGGCGGTCAGCATTCGCGCAATTCATGGCGGTCCCACACTACGCCTACCTCAAGCTCAAGATGCCAGGATCATCAGAAGTCCTCACGATCAACGGAAGCTTTATCAAATCAGATCAATGTGATCGTGACTTCCAAAGAATCTCCGACACATTCGGAGCCAAACAAGAACTCAGAGAAATAGCCATGGTGACGGACAAGAGTACCTTCCCATTGGTGAACCGAAGTGAATCCAGGGAGTACGGACGCGACTTCAGCATCGACAGTGACACAGTCACTCACCAAGTGCACCCGACGGACCCGGACAAAACAGTCCGCGTGTACGCCCACCTACCAGAGGAGCAGGCAGCGGCTCTCGTCGCCTTCCTTCGAGACGAGTGGGAAATATTCGCCTGGTGCCCAGCCGACATGCCTGGGATACCACGCGAATTCGCGGAACACGCTCTACGCATCAAGCCAAACACGAGGTGAGTGAAGCAAGCGCTGAGACGATTCTCGGAGCCCAAGCGCAGAGCAATCGGAGAGGAAGCCAACCGGTTACTCGACGCTCAGTTCATCCGAGAAACGAAGAAAGCCACCTGGATAGCCAACCCAGTGCTGGTGCCAAAGAAAGACACGACCGTGCTGCGCATGTGTGTCGACTACGGACCAGTGAACAAACATTGCCCGAAGGATCACTTCCCCCTGCCTAGAATCGATCAGATAATCGACTCAACAGCAGGGTGCGATCTACTCTCCTTTCTTGACGCTTACTCAGGATACAACCAGATCAGGATGAAGGAAGAAGACAAAGAGCACACATCGTTCATCACCCCCTATGGAGTATTTTGCTACAGGACCATGCCCTTCGGGCTAAAAAACGCAGGCGCCACTTACCAACGAATGATGCAGGCCTTCCTAAAGGAGCAAATAGGAAGAAACGTACAAGTCTACGTGGACGACATCGTCATCAAGACCTACAAAGCATCCACACTACTCGACGACCTGCGCGAAACCTTCGCGGTGCTCAACAAATACAGAATCAAACTCAACCCAAAGAAGTGCGCATTCGGCGTACCGGCGGGAAAGCTGCTTGGCTACATGGTCTCTGCCCGCGGAATCGAGGCAAATCCCGAGAAATTCCAAGCCATCACCCGCATGCAAGAACCAACCGACGTCAAAGGAGTGCAGCAGCTCACTGGAAAACTCGCAGCCCTCAGCCGCTTCATCAGGAGGCTAGGAGAACGCATGCTACCTTTCTACCAACTGCTCAGGAAAGGAGAGAAATTCGAGTGGACGGAGGAAGCCCGCCAAGCATTCACGGATCTGAAAAAGACACTCTCGACCCCACCAATCCTGGCGGTACCCAAGGAACGAGAGAAGCTATACCTCTATGTGGCAGCACGCAGCAGTGTAGTAAGCACAACGCTCGTTGTCGAACGCGCAGAGGAAGGCAAGGTCCGGAGCATTCAGAGACCAATCTACTATCTCAGCATGCTCCTGACCAAATCCCAGCAGCGGTACCCGCATTATCAGAAGCTACTACTAGCCATCGTCATGACCTCAAGAAAGGTGTCCCAATACTTCGACGAGCACCCCATCACAATCGTGAGCAGCGCACCACTCGCTGACATACTCAACAACCCCGGAGCAACCGGGCGAGTCGCCGAGTGGAACATCGAGCTCATCCCACGAGACCTGCATTACAAACACCCAACAGCCATCAAAGCCCAAGTACTCCCAGATTTCCTGGTCGAGTGGACGGAGGTTCAAACACCAGGCCCCCCAGACCTATCAAACTCATGGTCAATGTTCTTCGATGGGTTCAAGAGACAACAAGGAGCTGGGGCAGGAGTTGTACTCATCTCCCCCAAAGGAACAAAGCTGAAATATGTCCTCCAGATCAACTTCAGTCACGCCTCCAACAACGAAGCAGAATATGAGGCACTCCTCCATGGCATGCGCATGGCCAAAACATGCAGAGCCACTCGCCTCATAATTTACGGGGACTCCAACCTCGTCGTCCAGCAGACGATGAGAAACTGCAACGCAATAGCCGACAACATGGCGGCCTACCAAAAGCTCTACAACGAACTCGAAGGAAATTTCGACGGTTGCGAGCTCAACTACATCACCAGGGACAACAACACAGAAGCTGACGAGCTCGCGAACATCGGTTCGACCAGGGCGCCTGTACCACCTGGCGTTTTCCTCGAAAGAATCAACCGAAGGTCCATCAAGGTGCAGGCAGCAGCACCTGAAGCAGTTGCGGACGGCGAAGACGCAACAGAAATAGCGCAGGTGGCAGCAGCAACCCTATCAGAAGGCACAAGTACCAGCACATCCGACAACACAGCCCCGACAGAGTTCGACACACCTGCCTGGACAAAACCGTTCCTCCGATTACTAATCGAAGGCACGCTACCACAAGACGTGGCCGAAGCACGACGCATCAGTCGACGATCCAAGGCGTTCACGGTGATCAACAGACAAGTATACAAGCGCAGCATCACACAGATACTCCAAAGGTGCATCGACGAAGAGGACGGCAAAGCCCTATTGCTCAAAATCCACGAAGGCACCTGTGGGCACCACGCGAGCAGTCGAGTGCTCGTGTCCAAAGCATTCCGAGCTGGGTTCTACTGGCCCACAGCCATGAAAAACGCAGAGGAAATCGTGCGACGTTGCGTCGCCTGTCAAAAATTCGCCAACAGGCCACACGCTCCCGCATCAGAACTCAAGACCATACCACTATCCTGGCTGTTCGCCACCTGGGGACTCGACATGGTGGGCCCATTAAAGAAATCATCAAAGGGCGGAAGGACACACCTGCTCGTCGCAGTCGACAAGTTCACCAAGTGGATCGAAGCAGTGCCCATCACCAGCTCTACAGCTCTCACGGTTGTCAACTTCATCAATTCGATCATCTTCAGATTCGGAGTGCCGCACAACATCATTACGGACAACGGCACGAACTTCACGACCACAGAATTTCAGAACTTCTGCGAAGAACTGGGCATCAAAATCAATTATGCGTCAGTCGCGCACCCACAGTCCAACGGCTAGGTGGAAAAAGCAAACGGCCTTGTCTGTGGAGGAATCAAGAAACGGCTCCTCGCACCACTCGAGCAAGCCGCCGGCAACTGGGTAGAAGAACTCCCCGCGGTCCTGTGGAGTTTACGAACCACACCAAACACTGCGACCCAATACACACCCTTCTTCATGGTGTACGGGGCAGAGGCAGTCCTACCACATGACCTCAAGTTCGGAGCACCCCGGGTCACCGGATACGAGGAAGAAGAAGCAGAAGAAGCATTACAAGACGACAAAGATACGGCTGAATAAGCAAGAGACATAGCCCTGGCAAAATCAGAAGGGTACCAAGACAAACTACGTACCTACCAAAGCAGTCGACTGCGCACTAGAACCTTCAACAAAGGTGACCTAGTCCTACGACTAATACAAGAGAAGGTCCACAAACTTGCCCCCCAATGGGAAGGACCATTCATAATCTCAGAAGTCATCGGAGGCGGCGCCTACAGGCTGAAGAACCCAAAGACAGACGAAGACGTGGGCAACCCATGGAACATAGCAAACTTGCGACTGTTCTATCCATAGCCCCTATCGGTCGGACATGACTGGCAATTCATGTAAATCGCTTGAACGCAATAAAATAAGTGTTGCCCAAATACTTCCATCTCAAAGCACTCGGGGGCTGAAGAGGAAACTCGCCCCCCCCCCCCCCGCCCGCCCGAGCAACTGCTATCGCACACGCGATCTTAATCGAAGCACTCGGAGGCTGAAGAGGAAACTACCCTCGAGGAACTGCTATCGCACACGCGATCTTAATCAAAGCACTCGGGGGCTGAAGAGGAAACTCCCCCCCCCCCCCCCCGAGCAACTACTATCGCCTACGCGATCTTAATCGAAGCACTCGGGGGCTGAAGAGGAAACTCCCCCCCGAGCAACTACTATCGCCTACGCGATCTTAATCAAAGCACTCGGGGGCTTGAGAAGAAATTTTTTCCCCCGAGCAACTCTATCTCCTATGCGATCTTAATCAAAGCACTCGGGGGCTTAAGAATAAAATCCCCCCGAGCAACTCCATCGCCTACGCGATCTCAATCGAAGCACTCGGGGCTTGAGAAGCAAAATTTCCCCCCGAGCAACTCTATCGTCTACGCAATCTTAATTAAAGCACTCGGGGGCTTAAGAATAAATTCCCCCGAGCAATGCTATCGCCTACACGATCTCCTTCACGAAGCACTCGGGGTCTCGAGCACAAACTACACCCGAGAGACGACCATCAACATTCCCATGGCATCCAAGCACTTTTGAAGAAACTTTGGAGGAAGCACAAGTTCATCTAGTCTTCACCCGATCGCCAGCGATCACCTAAAGACTCGGGGGGCTACTCCCATCGGGAGCGCTGCCGCGCACCCGATAAAAGACAACAACGGAAACAAAATTTTAGCCTACGCTTGACCCTTCGACTCAAGCGTAGCCTCGGGGGCTACTCCCATCGGGAGCGCTATCGCGCACCCGATAGAACCCACAGTGTAGGATGGACCCAAAGACAGTTCCCAGCCGCAAAAGACTCGAACATAACTCTCAGTTCCAAAAGAATTCGAAGACAACTCCTGACGGTGAAGACACAGTTTTCGGTGGCATAAAGGCTCAAATATATATTCCATTACAAAGGATAAAGTTTCATCATAGATATCATCTTCAATACAAAAAGGACCCAAGGAATTATGACTTCTACATGTGTGCCCATGAGGGGTAATCGACTCTTGCACAAGAGCATCATCACAGACAAAGTAGGAGCGGAAGCAGCAGGCTTATGATGTCAATGACATAACAAAAGGTGAAGCTCGACTTATTTGCGGAACCATCGAAGACGCTGCTCCACCAGCTTCTTCTCCTGCTCCACCAGCTTCTTCTCCTGCTCCTCTAGCTTCTTCTTCAGATCCGCCCAAGCTGCCGGCGAAGATGACGCCGCTGCCTCCAGTTCTACAAGGTCGCCTGCCGCGCTCATTTAACAGGTGGCTTGACATCGAGGTCTTCGTCAGAGCCAGAAGAGGAAGCAGTTGAAGACGGCTCACCACCACCACCAGAAGAGTCCCGGGAGGAAGACGAAGTCGAAGACGCCGGCGATGGACTTCTCGACTTTGTGGAGTTGTCGCTGGTCGACTCCTGCCCATGCGGATCCATGCTATTGCCACTCGGATCGAATGCACGGACAGTGACAGTGCTCTCACCATCAAAGAGGCAACTGAGCATATCACCATCCCGCAAATTCAACCGCCGAGCAAACAAACTCCAACCAGAGCCAAGAAAAATCAAGCGAGAACTATCAAACTCCAAGTCAACATAAGAAGGAGATTGACAGCTCCCTTGAAGGTGCAGAAGCAAGCCATCCAAGCCACGTTCAGATACAATGGCAGAAAAAGCAGAGGGAAGAAGGATGCGATTGGCACTTTGGCCACGAACACGCAAAATAAAATCATAGCGCCAGAATCCCTCCTCCAACGAAGAGGAGGAAGGCACCGGTGCCGCACCATGGTGACCACCACGGCACGAACGTGGTGTGCGGCCACCACGGCCACGACGAACACGGCCACGGCCAACACCTCGCCTGGGAACCATGAGCGGGAGAAAAGATGAAGAAAGAGGTGAAGCAGCGAGTTAGATAGAGGTGTGGAAGAGCAAGGCCTATTTATAGAACAACTATCATCAAAGCACAGAGAAGCCAAAACGACGGCAGCAATTAATTCAAAGACCAATCGTCCCAGCCGTCTCGGACTCCAAGACGAAGATGCTTTCTCACGGGACGCATTGTACGCAAGACGCATCAATTCGCGCGCGTTTCCAACGCGTGTATGGGAAACCCAACCGGCGCCTGCCGCACGCCACAGCGGCCATTATTATGACCGGTCCAGAAGATGTGACGGTTCAATGGCAGAGCTTCCCTGACAGCCATCAAACAGAGGCATCATTGCCCCTCACAAACAGCAAAGAAAAAACCAAACAGACATCAAGGCCCAGAGATTCCATCTTTCAGATCTTTTCCCCAAGGAAGAAAAACATCTTACTCCCATCGGGAGCGTACATCATAAGAGTCTCGGGTGCTCCCTCACCTAAAGGCCAACCACGTGCTCGAGTGAACACTCGCACTAATGAGAGTCTTGGGTGCTCCCTCAACCCGACATAAGACAAACAAACACTCGCCAAGACCATACGACGCTAAGAGTCTCAGGTGCTCCCTCACCTCAAGAGCCTAAAACGGCATTCGAGTGATTACTCGCAAAAAAACCCGACTGAGCACTTGAAACTAAGCTCCTCGGGTGAATGAGTGAACAGCTCGCTTGATGTTTTGTTCCAAGCGGGTGCAATGCTATAAGGCTCCGCGCCTCAAAAAACACTTTCCTGGAACACGATACACTGTGCCCAGATGCCACGCAAGATTAGCGTGTAGGTAAGACCCCGCTGCGAAGTACGGCCGGGCTGGGACTTGCTGAAGAGCGATTTCACTCCCAACCTTTCCCATGCGCAGAGCATGATAGAAAAGCCGGGCGGACGCGCCTTAGGCTACACACATTACTAGCGGCAAATGAACATCGTAAGACCTGAAGCGGCCGGACTTTTTCTCGACACCAGTGTTCCAAGCTCACGTCGAGGGACGTGGGTTTGATTGGGCTACTGTGGTATTTGCCCTAGTGCAATTCACCAAGGCTCGACCCGTCGACTCCTTGGGCCCTTTCAGCTTAGCATCCCTCGAAACAGGTTTTGTCATGGCCACCAGACTGCCAGCGACCCACGGATGAACCGTGCATATCAATGAACGACAAATGAATGTACTCGAGTCCCTGCGCGACTCTTCGAGTCCCCCAGGCACTCGGGGGCTACTGACGAGGGGGTGACCCCACGACTCCTACGGATGAGCCTAACTGGTGTCCATGAAGGAAGAAGGCCCATGAAGATACGGCCTCGGTCCACTAGTTGGCATCGACGTAGGAAGTCCTTGACTCACAAGGAAGGTGCGAAGACCTGCCGTACGGAGCAAGCTAGGGTTAGGAAAGTTTACCTGTACACATAGATGAACTCCCCAAGACCTAGCCCGGTATATAAGGGCTAGGAGGGCGACGCCAAAGACATGGAATATCACCTGTAACCCTAGCCTTGAGCGCTCCAGCCTTGGCCTCCACTGTAATCGTATCTCCCCAATCAATAATATCGAGCAGGAGCGAGCCTCCCTGTTTGCCGATGAGCTATCGTCCAACCTGCGCCTCTCATGACTAACCCAGGGTCCCTGACCATGGGATTTGCCGGGGTTGATCCCCGTCATCGCCGAACTAGTGCACCTATACAGCTCCTAGTTGTATTAGGTGTGTTGGGGACACAAGAGACTTCTTGTATTTTAATTGCAGGGTTGCTTGAGAGAGACCATCTTCAACCTCTACTTCCCTGAGTTTGATAAACCTTAGGTCATCCACTTGAGGGAAATTGCTGCTGTCCTACAAACCTCTGCGCTTGGAGGCCCAACATAGTCTACAAGAATAGAAGCGTGCGTAGACATCAAGCTATTTCTGGCGCCGTTGCCGGGGAGGTGAGTGCTTGAAGGTATATCTTTAGATCTTGCAATTAAATCTTTTCATTTCTTGTTTTTACTTTTCACTAGTTAGGCTTTATGGAAAACAACAAAAAAAATATGAGAGAGCTTTATGAGCTCTATCTTGAGTTAGGACATGAAGTGTTTGAGGAGGAGATCAAAAATCCTATGGAGCTTTATTATTTGCACAACACTCATGATAGTAGTAATGTTATTTGCATGTCTTCTTTGAATACTTTTCATACTAATGATATGCAAAACCATAAGCTTGGGGATGCTACGTTTTATGAAGATGATATTTTTAGCCCCCCAAGTTTTGATGAGGAAATTTATTTTGATGATACTTGGCCTCCTATCTATGATGATTATTGTGATGACACTTATGCTATAAAGAATAATTTTTTACAAGTGCACCATGATAAGAATGATTCATGTGATAGCTATTTTGTTGAGTTTGCTCCCACTATTACTAATGAGAAGGATTTCGCTTATGTGGAGAGTAACAAATTTTCTATGCTTGTGGATCATGATAATAATTTTTTATGTGATACTTATATTGTTGAGTTTATTCATAATCCCACTGGAAATTGTTATGAGAGGGGAACGTATGCGTATAGATATTTCAATAATATCAAGTTCCCTCTCTTTATGTTGAAGGTTTTGAAGTTGCACTTATTTTGGCTTCCTATGCTAATATCTTTATGATTCCATGAGTTATTTCTCTACAAGATCCCTTTGCATAGGAAGCATGTTAGACTTAAATGTGTTTGTTATTTGCTTCTTGATGCTCTCTTTTGTTCTCCAACTCTTATTCCTTATTCCTATGAGAGCATCATTAAAATCTTAAGCCTATCTTTATGGCTATAAAGAAAGAGCTCTAAGGAGACAACCCTTGTTATCTTTACTTTGAGTTTTTTACTTTCTGTTTTTAGTGGTCTTGATGATTGTTACTACTGTAGCAACATCATTGTATCTTTATTTTTCAAGCTTTGTGCCAAGTATAGCCTCATATGACAAGGGAAGGGAAAGTTGTGACATGCTGTCCAGAAAACAGATTATGTCCTTGTGACGGGAAAAATCAGAATAAATCACCAGTTCATCTTTTTGAGCTGAATTTTTTTTCACAGCGTGCTCTATACAATTATGGAACTTTCGTTTGTTCTGAGTTTTTTTATTTGAGTTGCAGAAGTATCCCTAAAAAATTCTTTACTACCTGCTGTTCTGTTTTTCACAGATTCTGCCACGTTTTGTCTCTCATAACTTTTGCAAACCTTAAGCTTGCTTTTTCTTTGCAAAAACTTTTTGGAAATCTTGAGAAACAGTAACTCTTCAAGAATATCATTATATACAATGGAAAAAAATTATTTATCAAGGGTACTAACCTCTCTAATCAGCTTATGATGAGTTATGTATGAAGGGAGTTTTCAAGTGTGCGATGGAAGATGATGAAAGAAGATTCGGGAGTGTCAAGCTCTCAAGCTTGGGGATGCCCCCATGCATCCCCAACAAATATTTAAGGAGACTCAAGCGACTAAGCTTGGGGATGCCCCCGTGCATCCCCTTCTCCATCAACAATCATCAGTTCGTCCTTCGTCTCACTATATTTTTATCACTTCATGCGTTATGTGCTATGCTTGGAGTGTCTCGCTCTTAGGTTTTATTGTTAGTTTTCTTTAGCTTTGCTTTCTGTTCATAACAAGTTAGATCCCGTCTTACTTTGTGTGGGAGAGAAACACGCTCCACTTTCAAAATCTAGAATACATCATAGGATTCTTCATGCCTATCTTTTTGCTGTTGTGTGTTCTTTATCTTTTCGTAGCTACTGCCATGTTTAGTTCGAGTCTTAGTTTGTCTTTAAAAAGAGCCTTGGCTTTTTTTTAGTTTGTTTCTGGAACTCTCTTTAGTTTTCATGTTTATCTTGTTAAGAGAGTTGGTTGTTGCACTGAGTTATGTCTTGTCTTGAGAGTAGGTGATTGAGGTTGCTATTTAATTTTAGTAGTAACTTGCAAGAGTTTTGAGGTATTGTTTTGAGTAATGTTTGGACTTTTGGTGTCAAGATCTTTAGCCTATTGGTGATAGATGTCGTATTTTGGTCAATCCGTCTTTATTTTCAAAACCTACAAAAGTAGTTGAGAACTCTAGCTACTAGATGGATCACTACTCTTCTGAGGGGTCGGATATTAGAGTACACTCACGTACCATGAGTCGAGGATGCGCAAGGATAACCAAACCCCCATACACTCCTCCTCGGGGTACTTGTCTCTTTGTGAACCTCCTTATTAGATTGATAGTTACCGATAATAAGTGCATGAGTTCTTCGGACTAATGTAAGTATTGAGAGTTGACACTTCCACCTTCCCATATTTTGATAGCCTTTCCCGTGCCGTGCATTGCCTTCTTCTCACTCCGAGAGTTGGTGTCCACCTTCGCCGGTACTTCCAAATCCTTGGCATGATACGCTCTGTCATCATAAGCCGCCTTATATTTTTCCTCAAAACAGCCACCATACCTACCAATCAAGGCATTTCCATAGCCTTTCCGAGTTATATTGCCATGCAACTTCCACCTCTTCATGACTTAGATCTTCATGTGATATTGTTATGCTTTTGATACACTTTCATATCTTTTTATAACATATTTTGGAACTAACCTATTAATGGTTGCAAGAGTGCACAAGTTCTTGTTTTTGTACTTTATGTGTAGGAATTACTTGGATAAAGGAAAAACACAAAAAGGAGCATTGTAGGAGTTGGACTCTAACTTTCCCGAAATCTGTCCCCACCAGACAGGTTTTAAAGATCGCCTCGAAAACGCTAGAATACGGCCTCAAACGGAAAAACTTAAAACTACAAAGTTGTAGGGATTTATTTTACGGTGGATTTAGACATAAAATTCGGCCCAATAGGAGTTCGGATGCTTAAAGAAACCCCGAAATACAGAAGACGTAATCTGGATGACGGGAATCCGAGAGTCTATATAAAGAGAGGAAACCTGGTCAAAGGCACCACGAAAATTCCTCCCCCTTGGCAGCCGTCTTGAGGGAGAGATCAATCTCCACAGAAGCACCATCTCCAAGGAAGAAGAAGGGGCCAAGGGCCGCTGCCCCCAAGGGCCGTGGCCGTCGTCGTCGCCGTCTTCTTCATCTCTTCCGAGCTGCACCTCTCCATCAACAACTCTCTCTCTCACCATGTCCATGTGTGAGTAGTTCCCCTCGGGGCTAAGGCTTATATCTTGATCTATGTGGTTTCTCTCTCTCCCATGATGTGATCTTTGTTGTGATCATAGGCTATGTTAATTTAGGGTGATCCCATGATATTTCCCCTTCCTCTATGTATTGGATTGGTGTACTCAATTGATCTTATCTAGTATAATCTCCGAGACCAAGGTGACAGCGGTCTATTGGACATGGGTTAGAAGAATATTATCATGAGTGATTTCCTCTTTTGTGTGTGGATTGAAGATTTAGAGTCTCTTGGTGCTTGTCTTTGACTATCTTTTAGATATGTTGTGGTGATTGTGGTACTCTCTTTGGATGGCCGCGGTGACATTGGGAAATCCATAGATTGAGAACTACGAACTCTGATGTGTGCTTTTGTAGCCCTACACAATTCTCGTCCTCTCTTGACCACAAAGGAATGACCTCCGAGTACGTCTTCATTGCATGTTCTATGGGAAATATCATGTGATTAGACTATGTTAATGTTGTTGGGAGTTGCCACTAGTGAAAGTATGAAGCCTGGGCCTTGTTTCCATCATTGTTACACCGTTTGCACTCACTTTTGTTACTTGTTTGTTTGCTGCACTTTTTATTACAGATTTATATTACTTCGTTTTATCACACCTATCACCCATATTTTACCATCTCTTCACCGAACTAGTGCACCTATACAACTCCTAGTTGTATTAGGTGTGTTGGGGACACAAGAGACTTCTTGTATCTTAATTGCAGGGTTGCTTGAGAGAGACCATCTTCAACCTCTACTTCCCTGAGTTCGATAAACTTTAGGTCATCCACTTGAGGGAAATTGCTGATGTCCTACAAACCTCTGCGCTTGGAGGCCCAACATAGTCTACAAGAATAGAAGCGTGCGTAGACATCAGATATGTGTTGTTCTTGGAGCGTCTTTATATTTGCTTTTTGTTTTGTTTGTTGGTCATTATAATTTCAGACCCTAGCATGCTTGATTGGGAGAGATACACGCTCTGCTTTATCATACAACACTCTAGAGCTTCACTTATATCTGTTGAGTGTTAAATTTATCTATTCCCTGTTTTGTTCGCTCTTGTTCTTCACATAGATTTTGTTTGAGAGAAATTAATTTCTTCTGTAGAAAGTTTATAACTCTCGTGCTTCACTTATATTTGTTTAGAGAGTTGTTCCTGTTGCAATGGTTTATATGTCTCATGGTATGATTTATATGTGGTGTATAGGTAATCTAGATCACTAGGTCTAGCTTTGGATATCTTGCAATAGTGTTGAGCTATTGATCGACTAATTATGAATGTTTATGCAATTGAGCTTGCGCCCATTGGTTATAGGTGTCATATCTTGGCTAACCGTGCCTTATTTTCAAAAACTAAAAAAAATAGTTAACAACTGTAGCTACTAGATGGATCGCTAACCTCTTGAGGGGTTGGAATATATAGAGTACCCTCACGTACCATGGGTCGAGGATGCGCAAGGATAACCAAGCCCCATACACTCCTCCTTGGGGTACTTGTCTGTTTGTGAATCTCCTGACTAGATAGAGAGTTACCAATAATAAGTGCATGAGTTCTTCGGACTAATGCGAGTATTCGATTGTTGAAACTTCCACCATCCATATTTTTCTAGCCTCTTCGATACCGTGCATTGCCCTTTCTCACCTTGAGAGTCGGTTCAAACTTCGTCGGTGCATCCAAACCCTTGGCACGATACGCTCTGTCATCATAAGTCTCATTATATCTTCCTCAAAATAGCCACCATACCTACCTATCATGGCATTTCCATGGCCATTCCGAGATATATTGCCATGCAACATCCATCGTTCTTCATGTTCATATGACTTATCCTTCATTGTCATATTGCATTGCATGATCTCATAGCCTGCATGTAGTTGGGATTTGCCCACTATTCATATTTTTGTTGCATGCTGCGCTCGATCATTGCACGTACTGCTACACTGGCAGATGCATTCATATATAGTCATTACTTTTTTATTCAGAGTTGTAAGTAAATATAAGTGTGATGATGTTCTTATAGAGTGTTGCCCCTATAGTGAGGAAAGGAATAAAAGATCCCAAAGTGGACGAAATACAAAAAAATCCCAAAGAGGATGAAAAAAAGAGAATAAAGAGCCATGGAGGCCACCCAAAATAAAAAAAATACAAAAAGGTGAAAAATAAAAAAGAATAAAAAAAGAGAGAGGGGACAGCACTAGTATCCTTTATTCCACACGTGTGCTTCAAATTAGCACATGTACTTCATAGAGAGTTTTCATATTATTCATGCATAACTAGGTGGGGATCCTTACTCTATAGAACTTGGCTTGCATATTCCAAGGATGAGCCTCCACAAAAGATCTCCCGGTTCTCATGAGCAAGCAAGTTGGATGCACCCCCACTAGTTCCATTGGAGGGCTTTCATACACTTATAGCTCTTTGTGCATCCGCATGTTGCATCGCAATCCCTACTCCTCACACCATATCTATCATTTGGCTTTCTCTCGCATATGATTGTCCTCATTGGTGTGAGCCTTTCTCACTTTTTGACTTCCTATCCCCCTCATTATTCTATTTTGCCATCCTAAGTGCCAACTTATCTTGCTCACGCTCATCCATTGCATGAGTGCTCAAAGTCCAAAGGGAGATGATCGAATTGACTTGTACTTGGCTAGTGGTCTGGGGACGAGTCAAAATAAGATTCTGAAGGAGACTAAGTGTGAAGTTTAGCAGATTGAGTTCTCAACTACTATTCAGTATTTTTATGCTCTAAAACTTCCCCACTCTTGGCACGGGAACTCCGGCTGGAGACATCCGATTCACGGATAGCAAAAGTTCAATTGTCTATATGTTCTTTCATTGCTTGCTTTAATATCAACTATAAACTATTGCTTTATATCACTTTGTCTTTGGCTTATGTATCTTCATTACATTAGATTGATTGCCTTTACTCCTAGGTAGCATGTCACATCAAAAATTATCTTGTTATCATTTACCTGCTCAAGGACGAGCAGGAAGTAAGCTTGGGGATGCTGATACGTCTCAGACGTATCCATAATTTTTTGCTTGCTCCATGCTCATTTTGTGTCATTGCTACATCTTTTTGCCATGTTTTTGAATCATTTATTGGACTACCCTACTAATATAGAGCCCAGTGCCAGTTTCTGTCTGTTTTGTCTTTGCAATGCAGAAAAAATCAAAAAATAAAGTTGCTCAGAAAATTCCCAAAAAATTCCATCAGAAGAGTCCTCCAGCCGGAGGATGAAGTCAAAGGGAGGCCCACACCCTCCAGGAGGCCTCTGGGCACAGCCAGGGGGGAACCGCGCCACCTGGCTACCTAGGCGAGGTGCCCCCTGATACGTCCAAAACGTATCTATAATTTCTGCTTGCTCCATGCATGTTTTGTGTGATATTGCTATGATCTAGATACACTTTCATACACTTTTGATCATATTTGGACTAACCTATTAACTCAGTGCACCCCAGTGCCAGTTCATGTTTTTTGCTGTTTTTCTATTTCAGTTTTCCCCCATATAAAAAGTGCCAGAAAAATTCCGGGAAAAATACAGGAAAAATCTGCGTACAGGAAGCTTCGCGAAGAGCCCGAGTGGGGCCAGAGGGGAGCCAGGGGTGGCCCAGGCGGCCACCCGGCGCGGCCCCACCCCTGGTCGCGCCAGGGGGGGACCTGGTCCACCTCTGGCTGCCCCCCTTCGCCTATATATCCCCCGTGACGTGAAACCCTCGAAAACAGAACCCTTTTTCGCGATATCGCCTCTGTTCCGCCGCCGCCGCGCTTCCGAGATCGGGAGCACCAGAAGACCTCTTACCGGCACCCTGCCGGAGGGAGGGCCGACCTCCGGGAGTCTCCTCTCCACCATATATGCTCCCCGGATGTCTCGTGAGTAGTTTTCCTTGGACCATGGGTTCGTGATCAGTAGCTATGTGATGTTCTCCTCCCCTCTTTGTTCTTCATGGTTTAGACCTCGTGAGCTGCCCTACATGATCGAGGCACTTTTGTAATATTTCTGCTGTTGCTATGCTGAGTTTGATGGGATCTGATGGATTATGAGATTATGTTCAGATTGTGATAGAGTAATATATTTGGTTTTTATCTCTTATATTTTTGTTCCTAAGTAATTCTTGCATGTTCTCCGTTGCTGTTTATTGCTTTGGCCAAGTAGTAGGTAGTGACTCCAAGAGGGAACGTTATGCTCGATTGTGGGTTCATGCCCCCCGATGACACGCTTGAGTGACAGAAACATGAGTCTAGGGGATGTGTTGTTGCCACAAGGGGGAAAACAACGGTGCTTGTAACCGCGGTTGCAAGGATTGTTTACTTTACGCAAAGTTCTTTTTAATGCAGTTGTCTGTTGCTTTGAGTTTACACTTTGGGTGGGGCTCGCAACTTAATACCAGCGAGATGTTCTGGATAGATATCACAAGGTGGATGATTAGTAGTAGATGCAGTTGGATTTCGGTCTACTTATTTTGGCGTACTGCCCGTGCTTTTGAGCCTCTTCCTTTCTTTTGTAGCATAGTTAGCATTGCGGTGCATTCATAATCCTGTCAATTGCCCTTCTGTAATTTGTTTACCTCGTATAGCAGTTTTATCGTATTTTGGGAGAGAGAAATCACTAGTGAACATCACGTATCCCGGTCCATATCCTCATTATTGTTTCCACGCTCATTTACTTTTCTGCTTTTACTTTCAGTTGCTATCATTATCCCTTGTGTTTGATCCTTTGTGAACAACAAGACCGGAGAGATTGACAACCTCTCTGAACTTCGTTGGGAACAAAGTTATTTGTGTCTGTGTGCAGGTCCGCGTCAGTTGCGCCGCTGACACCTACTTATCATCTCTGGAGTCCTACTGGAGACAAACCTTGGTATCTTCACCGAGGGAAACTTGCTGTTGCACTGCATCTCAACCTTCCACTTGGGGTAACCAACGAGGGGCGAAAACCCCGACGCGAAAACCCGAGATATCCAGTCATATTTTCCAGAAGTGATCCCGATCTCCGCCGCCATCGAAACCTAGCTTCGTGGGTCACCAGGATCCTGCTCCGGCACCCTGCCGGGGAGGGCCTTGGCCCCCCAGGGTCATCTTCATCAACTCCTCTTTGCTCCATGATGCTTCTTGAGAAGTTACCCCTTGGACTACGGGTTCTTGGCAGTAGCTATGTGGTATCTTCTCCCCCTAGATCTTCAATACAAAGTTCTCATGAGCTACCTTACATGATTGAGATCCATATGATGTAATTGGTGTAGTGTTTGTTGGGATCCGATGAATTGTTACATTGTTATTCGGTCCTAAGAAGTTTATGAAGTATTGTTGCTGAAATTTGTTGTTCTGAATGCTTGTTACTAGTGCACGGGTAGCATGATTTCAGATCTGAGAACTTTATGGTTTCATGATTATAATTGTTGTTCTAGATCTTATCTACGGTTGTATGCACCTGTTATAGTTCGGAACCGGCGATCTCAATGGTGACAGCTTGGGACACCAAATGGGATGGGCTATAATTTGAGGATTACATGTGTTCATAGTGTTAATGCTTTGTTCCGGTGCTCTTTGACAGGAGCACCATAATCTCCATAAGTTCCTTTTGGCCCCGTTGGTAGCGGGATGGTACGACAAAAAATGTTGTGAAAAGTTATTATTGCAAGCACGTACAACTACATACGGAACACATGCCTACGTTTGGTTCTTAGACTAGGATGCTCTAGTTTGTTCTTTGGCTAGAGTTAGTACAATTTTGTCAATTGCCTAACTGTAATTTGTTCACCCAACACTTGTATTTTTCTTGGAGAGTTACAACTAGTGAAACCTTGAACCCCGGTCCATCTTTCATCTTCATTGCCTTCGTTGTTACTATTGCTCTCTTTGCTGCTACTACTTTGTTACTACTTTGTGGTGTTGGTGATTGGAGAAGTCTTAAAGGCTACACCCATCAACACACCATTGCTACTAAATATCTTGTCTAGTGCTTTTTCAGGTGTGGTTGAATTAACAAATTGATACGTCCAAAACGTATCTATAATTTCTACTTGCTCCATGCTTCTTTTGTGTGATATTGCTATGATATTGATGAACTTCCATACACTTTTGATCATATTTGGACTAACTTATTAACTCAGTGCACCCCAGTGACAGTTCCTGTTTTCTGCTGTTTTTCTATTTCAGGTTTCCCCCATATTAAAAGTGCTCCAAAAATTCGGGAAAATCCAATAAAAAATCAGCGCTTCGGAAGCTTCGGCAATCACCGAGGGGGCGGGGCAGAGGGGACCCACCAGGGCCCCAGGCGCCCTCCCGGCGCGCCCTAGGGTGGGGCCGCGCCAGGGGGCCGTCTGGACCCCTGGTGGGGCCCCTGACTGCCCCCCTTCGCCCATATATTCTCCGCGACGTGAAACCCCCGTGACGGGAACCCTTTTTCATGATCTCTCCTCTGTTCCGCCGCGCCGCGCTTGATGTCTACGCACGCTTCTATTCTTGTAGACTATGTTGGGCCTCCAAGCGCAGAGGTTTGTAGGACAGCAGCAATTTCCCTCAAGTGAATGACCTAAGGTTTATCGAACTCAGGGAAGTAGAGGTTGAAGATGGTCTCTCTCAAGCAACGCAATTAAGATACAAAAAGTCTCTTGTGTCCCCAACACACCAAATACAACTAGGAGTTGTATAGGTGCACTAGTTCGGCGAAGAGATGATAAAATATGGGTGATAGGTGTGGCAAAACAAGGTAATATAAATATGTAATAAAAAGTGCAGCAAAGAAACAAGTGGTAAACGTGAGCACACACGGTATTGCAATGGTGGAAACAAGGCCTAGGCTTCATACTTTCACTAGTGGCAACTCCCAACAACATTAACATAGTCTAATCACATGATATTTCCCATAAAACAAGCAATGGAGACGCACTCGGAGGTCATTCCTTTGTGGTCAAGAGAGGATGAGAATTATGTAGGGCTACAAAAGCACACCTCAAAATTTGTAGTTCTCAATCTATGGATTTCCCAATGTCACTGCGGCCATCCAAAGAGAGTACCACAATCACCACAACATATCTAAAGGATAGTCAAAGACAAGCACCAAGAGACTCTCAATCTTCAATCCACACACAAAAGAGGAAATCATTCTTGATAATATTCTTCTAACCCATGTCCAATAGACTGCTGTCACCTTGGTCTCGGAGATTATACTAGATAAGATCAATTGAGTACATCAATCCAATACATAGAGGAAGGAGAAATATCATGGGATCACCCTAGATTAACATAGCATATGATCACAACAAAGATCACATCATGGGAGAGAGAAAAACCACATAGATCACGATATAAGCCTTAGCCCTGAGAGGAACTACTCACACATGGACATGGTGAGAGGGAGAGAGTTGTTGATGGAGAGGTGCAGCCCGGAGGAGATGAAGGAGACGGCGACGGCGGCGGCCACGGCGGCGGCGGCGCCCACGGCCACAGCCACGGCTCTTGGGGGCAGCGGACCTTGGCCCTTCTTCTTCCTTGGAGATGGTGCTTCTGTGGAGATTGATCTCCCCCTCAAGACGGCTACCAAGGGGGAGGAATTTTCGTGGTGCCCTTTGACCTAGGTTTTCTCTCTTTATATAGACTCTCGGATTCCCGTTATCCAGATTACGTCTTCTGTATTTCGGGGTTTCTGGAAGCATACGAACTCCGATTGGTCCGGATTTTATGTCCAAATCCACCGGAAACAAATTCCCTACAACTTTGTAGTTTTAAGTTTTTCCGTTTGAGGCCGTCTTCTAGCGTTTCCGATGCGATCTTTAAAACTTGTCTGGTGGGGACAGATTTCGGGAAAGTTAGAGTCCAACTCTTACAAGGCTTCCTTTTGTGATCTTTCCTTTATCCAAGTAATTCCTACACATAAAGTAGAAAAACAAGAACTTGTGCACTCTTGCAACCATTAATAGGTTAGTTCCAAAATATGTTATAAAAAGATATGAAAGTGTATCAAAAGCATAGCAATATCACACAAAACATGCATGGAGCAAGCAGAAATTATAGATACGTTTGGGACGTATCAACATCCCCAAGCTTAATTCCTGATCGTCCTCGAGTAGGTAAATAATAACAAGCATAATTTCTGTGGTGACATGCTACCAACCATATAATAACTCTTAAGCAAAGCAATCAAGGCATGTAATTCAATTCAAGTCATAACAGGCAAGAGTCTATATTAGCATTGAAACAAGCAACATAAGAACATAAAAGTGCAAGAGCTCTCGCTGTCCGTGACTCGAATGTCTCCAAATGGTGTTTGCGTGCAAGAAGGGGGATAGGGAATACGAGAAAATATTTATTTGTTGAGAACTCAATCTACTAAAGTTTCACACTTGGTCTTTTTCTGGAATCTTATCTTGACTCGTCCCCAGACCACTAGCCAGGTACAAGTCAATTTGATCCACTCATTTTTCAATATTTCGAGCACTCATGCAATGGATGAGCGTAAGCACGAGAGTTGACACTTAGGATGGCAAAGAGAGAAGTACGGAGGAGGAGGAGGAGGAGGAGGAAGACAAAAAAGAATGAGAAAGGCTCACATCAATGAGGACAATCATAGGCAAGAGATGCCAAATGATAGATATGATGTGAGGAGTAGGGATTGCCATGCAACGGATGCACATATGAGCTAGGAAGCTCTCCAATGGAACTAGTGGGGGTGCATCTGACTTGCTCGCTCATGAAGACCTAGAGCTCGTTTGAGGAGCCTCATCCTTGGAATATGCAAGCCAAGTTCTATAGTGTGAAGGTCCCCACATAGCTATATGCATAATGATCATCTCTATGGAGTACAAGGATATAAAGGGAGTACTAGTGTGGATCTCTCAAAAGTATAGTAGTGTTGCCCCTTTCTCTCTTTTTATTTCTTTTTTTCTCTTTTTTTATATTTTTTGTGGCCTCAATGGCTCTTTCTATTTAACTCTCATTTGTCCCCTTTGGGATCTTTTATTGTGTCCACTTTGGGATCTTTTCCTCACTTAAGGGCAACACTCTATTTTACAAGAAGTTAAAGGAGATCTTTCACACTTTACAAGGTACTCGAAATCGTAAAGAAGATGTAGCTATCATGGTGTATGCAATGTACGCCGCTGCCAGTGTAGCAGGAACATGTATGACATGAAGATCAAGTCATGAAGAGGTGGATGTTGCATGGCAATATATCTCGGAAAGGCTATGGAAATGCCTTGATAGGTAGGTATGGTGGCTGTTTTGAGGAAAGATATAAGGAGGCTTATGATGACGGAGTGTATCGTGCCAAGGGTTTGGATGTACTGTCGAAGGTGGACGCCAACTCTCGGAGTGAGAAGAAAGCAACGCACGGCACAGGAGAGGCTAGCAAATATGAGGAGGTGGAAGTGTCAACTTTCAATACTTACATTAGTCCAAAGAACTCATGCACTTATTATCGGTAACTCTCAATCTTGTAAGGAGGTTCACAAAGAGACAAGTACCCCGAGGAGGAGTGTATGGGGGTTTGGTTATCCTTGCGCATCCTCGACTCATGGTACGTGAGTGTACTCTAATATCCGATCCCTCCAAAGGTTAGTGATCCATCTAGTAGCTAGAGTTCTCAACTAGTTTTGTAGGTTATGAAAATAAACACGGATTTCCCAAAATGCGACACCTATCACTAATAGGCTAGAGCTCTTGACACCAAAAGTTCAAACATTACTCACATCAATACCTCAAAACCATTGCAAGTTACTACTAAAATTAAATAGCAACCTCAATTACCTACTTTCAAGACAAGACACAACTCAGTGCAACAACTAACTCTCTTAACAAGATAAACATGAAAACCAAAGAGAGTTCCAGCAACAAACTAAACAAAAGCTAAGGCTCTTGCTAAAGACAAACTAAAGCTAAAACTAAACATGGCAGTAGCTACGAAAAGGTAAAGAACACACAACAGAGAAAGATAGGCATGAAAAATTCTACGATGTGTTCTAGATTTTGAAAGTGGAGCGTGTTTATCTCCCATGCAAAGTAAGAAGGGATCTAACTTGTTATGAACAGCAAGAAAAGCTAAAGAAAACTAAAAATAAAAACTAAGAGCGAGACGCTCCAAGCATAGCACATAACGCATGAAGTGATAAAAATATAGTGAGACGAAGGACGAACTGATGATTGTTGATGGAGAAGGGGATGCACGGGGGCATCCCCAAGCTTAGACGCTTGAGTCTCCTTGAATATTTGTTGGGAATGCATGGGGGCATCCCCAAGCTTGAGCGCTTGACACTCCCGAATCTTCTTTCATCATCTTCCATCGCACACTTGAAAACTCCTTTCATACATAACTCATCATAAGCTGATTAGAGAGGTTAGTATCCTTAATAAATAATTTTTCCCTACTGTATATAAAGATATTCTTGAAGAGCTACTGTTTCTCATGATTGCCAAAAGGTTTTTGCAAAGAAAAAGCAAGATTAAGGTTTGCAAAAGTTAGGAGAGACAAAACGTGGCAGAATCTGTGAAAAACAGAACAACAGGTAGTAAAGAATTTTTTAGGGGTACTTCTGCAACTTAAATAAAAAAACTCAGAACAGACGCTCGAAAGTCAATTGTATGGAGCATGCTGTCAAAAAAATCAGATCAAAAAGATGATCTGGTGATTTTAGGCTAATTTTTCCGTCCAAGGACAGAATCTATTTTCTGGACAGCATGTCACAACTTTTGAACTTTCTTGCAATCGGAGGCTAGACTTGGCACAAAGATTGAAAATAAAGATACAATGATGTTGCTACAGTAGTAACAATCATCAAGACCACTAAAAACTGAAAGTAAAAACTCAAAGTAAAGATAACAATGGTTGTCTCCCTAGAGCTCTTTCTTTATAGACATAAAGATAGGCTTAAGATTTTTAATGATGCTCTCATAGGAATAAGGAATAAGAGTTGAAGAACAAAAAAGAGCATCAAGAAGAAAATAACAAACACATTTAAGTCTAACATGCTTCCTATGCATAGGAATATTGCAATAGAATAATTTATTGAAGCACAAAGCAATAAGCATAGGAAGGCAAAACAAGTGCAACTTCAAAATTTTCATCATGAAGAGAGGGAACTTGATATTATTGAAATATCTATAAGCATATGTTCCCCTCTCATAATAATTTTCTGTGGGATCATGAATAAACTCAACAATATAAGTATCACATAAAAAATTGTTACCATGATCCACATGCAAAAGGGTACTCTTACTCTCCACATAAGCATAATCTTTCTCATTGGTATTAGTGGGAGTAGGACTATCGTAAACAACTTGAACACTATAGATTAATTGTGTATTAGGAAGATGGTGTTCAACAAGGGAGTAATTACCTCCATGATCATGACAAGTTTCATAAGGATAATTTCTCCTTATGTCATAGGTACCTTTATAATCACTAAAAATAGGAGTTATAACATCATCATAGTAGATAAGAGTATTATCATTGCTAGAAACTATATTTGTAAACATGTTGTCTTTATTCTTACTAGCAAAAGAATTATCAATTACCACATCACTAATGGGTAAAGGACTTGCAATCCTATCATCCCCAAGCTTGGAGCTTTCCATATCATCACTCTCAGAGTTGGTACCAAAGAGATTTTCAAGGTCATAAGTAGCATTATCATCATTTTCCCAATCACAAAAAGTAACATGCATATCATAGTCAAAATCATCTTCAATAGTACCTAAAGACTTATCTTCAAGATAATAATGAAAGCAATCAAGCTCACCATCCTCCATAAATTTCTGTCTGTTAGGATAAAAATCGATGCGAGGAATATGCTCAGGCCAGGTTGTTACCCATTCTTCTTCCTTCCTGCTCCTCTTCCTACTCCTCTTCTTTTTCTTCTTATTCACCTTAGGAAGGAGTGGTTGGAGGGGAAGTTTCTCCACATATCCTGGTTTATCATTAGAAACAATAGGGGAAACTTGGGAGAAACTCTCCTTTTTTTTAGTAGAAATATAAGAGACATTTTTATACTTTGGTAGAGTTCCCTCCTTTCTAATCTTACTTATGTAATCATTCTCATGGCAATTAACAACACAATAGAGATGGCATTTCTGCAAAGTGTTATTTATTCCCAAAGCATGACCATCTAGCCAAGAAGTCTTTTCTGATAACTCTTCACACATCAAAAATAACATAAGCTCATCATAAAGATCAGGGGTGATCATGTCATCACACAACTGGCTAACAGTTATGTTTTCAAAGTACATGCACTGAAAATTGAAGTGACCCTTTATGCAGCAAAGTTCACAAGTAAAAGGACAAAGGTCACACAATTCTCTAGCAATTTCATTTAAATCTCTAACCCAAGTGATTGTTCTTTCATGCTTATGTTGCTTACAATACTTCTCTTCTTCAATCATAGGCCTTTCACAAGGTCTATCCACTCCACAAAAATTAACATGCTTATATAAAACTTCATTTTCAGGAATTGGATCATGCATGTTGCAATCATCATTAACAATTTCATTTTCTTTGCAAATCTCTTTAAAAGGTTCATGATGATTGATCCAATTATCCTTAGGAATATTAAGATGTGAAGCAAAAGATTTGAGGAAATCAACAAGGAGTTGAGAATCAAGCCCAAACTTAGCACTAAATTTATTAAAACTTGCAGTTTCAACAAAGGACTTAATGCAATCATACTCATAAATTATGCCTGACTCTTTACCTTTGTCGATCTACCAATCTTCAGTATTGTGTTGGATTCTTTCAAGGAGTTCCCATTTAGCATCAATCTTTTCGTTTGTGAAAGAACCCATCGAGGAAGCATCGAGCAAGTCTTTATCCTGTCGAGATAGCCTTGCATAGAAATTAGTAATAATCATATCTTTGGGGAGCCCATGGTTAGGACATTTTAGCATCAAAGTTTTCATCTCCCCCAAGCTTGAGCTATGCTCTCTCCGTCATGAGGATAGAAATTATAAATATAATTCCTATTCTCATGGACTTCATGAAGAGGATAAAACTTGGAGTAAAAGAGAGACTGGATCTCTTCCCAATCCCGTAGGTGAGAATCATCTAGTAGCCTATACCATTCCAATGCTTTTCCTTTCAGTGACAAGGCAAATAATTTCTTCATGACTTCACCTCTTGTCAAACCTGAAATCTTAAATAACTCACAAAGTTCTGTAAGTTTCAACAAATGAATACTAGGATTGACTGTCCCATCATAACAATCATTAATAATTATTTCAACTGTCCCAAGTGGTATTTGGAACGGGATACATTCAGTAGGTGGCGGAGACTTCTCTACCACAGGTGTGGCAAAGCGGTCTCCCCGAAGCAGCGAACTAAGATTGCAGTTTTCCATAAACCTAACTAGTGAAAATAAAAACAAGAAACGAAAAGATTTAAATGCAGAATCTAAAGATATACCTTCAAGCACTCACCTCCCCGGCAACGGCGCCAGAAATAGCTTGATGTCTACGCACGCTTCTATTCTTGTAGACTATGTTGGGCCTCCAAGCGCAGAGGTTTGTAGGACAGCAACAATTTCCCTCAAGTGGATGACCTAAGGTTTATCGAACTCAGGGAAGTAGAGGTTGAAGATGGTCTCTCTCAAGCAACCCTGCAATTAAGATACAAAAAGTCTCTTGTGTCCCCAACACACCAAATACAACTACGACTTGTATAGGTGCACTAGTTCGGCGAAGAGATGATAAAATATGGGTGATAGGTGTGGCAAAACAAGGTAATATAAATCTGTAATAAAAAGTGCAGCAAAGAAACAAGTGGTAAACGTGAGCACAAACGGTATTGCAATGGTGGAAACAAGGCCTAGGCTTCATACTTTCACTAGTGGCAACTCCCAACAACATTAACATAGTCTAATCACATGATATTTCCCATAAAACAAGCAATGGAGACGCACTCGGAGGCATTCCTTTGTGGTCAAGAGAGGATGAGAATTATGTAGGGCTACAAAAGCACACCTCAAAGTTCGTAGTTCTCAATCTATGGATTTCCCAATGTCACCGCGGCCATCCAAAGAGAGTACCACAATCACCACAACATATCTAAAAGATAGTCAAAGACAAGCACCAAGAGACTCTCAATCTTCAATCCACACACAAGATAGGAAATCACTCATGATAATATTCTTCTAACCCATGTCCAATAGACCGCTGTCACCTTGGTCTCGGAGATTATACTAGATAAGATCAATTGAGTACATCAATCCAATACATAGAGGAAGGAGAAATATCATGGGATCACCCTAGATTAACATAGCCTATGATCACAACAAAGATCACATCATGGGAGAGAGAAAAACCACATAGATCACGATATAAGCCTTAGGCCCGAGGGGAACTACTCACACATGGACATGGTGAGAGGGAGAGAGTTGTTGATGGAGAGGTGCAGCCCGGAGGAGATGAAGGAGACGGCAGCCACGGCGGCGGCGGCGCCCACGGCCACGGCCACGGCTCTTGGGGGCAGCGGCCCTTGGCCCCTTTTTCTTCCTTGGAGATGGTGCTGCTGTGGAGATTGATCTCCCCCTCAAGACGGCTGCCAAGGGGGAGGAATTTTCATGGTGCCATTTGACCTAGGTTTCCTCTCTTTATATAGACTCTCGGATTCCCGTCATCCAGATTACGTCTTTTGTATTTCGGGGTTTCTGGAAGCATCCGAACTCCGATTGTAGTTTCCCTACAACTTTCTAGTTTTAAGTTTTTCCGTTTGAGGCCGTCTTCTAGCGTTTCCGAGGCGATCTTTAAAACCTGTCTGGTGGGGACAGATTTCGGGAAAGTTAGAGTCCAACTCTTACAAGGCTTCCTTTTGTGATCTTTCCTTTATCCAAGTAATTCCTACACATAAAGTAGAAAAACAAGAACTTGTGCACTCTTGCAACCATTAATAGGTTAGTTCCAAAATATGTTATAAAAAGATATGAAAGTGTATCAAAAGCATAGCAATATCACACAAAACATGCATGGAGCAAGCAGAAATTATAGATACGTTTGGGTCGTATCAGCGCTTCCAAGATCGGGATCACCAGGAGACCTCTTCCCGGCACCCTGACGGAGGGAGGAACCACCTCCGGGAGCTTCTCCACCACCATGGATGCTTCGCGGATGAACCGTGAGTATTCTACCTTGGACCATGGGTCTATGATCAGTAGCTATGTGATGTTCTCATACCCTCTTTGTTCTTCATGGATTAGACCTCGTGAGCTGCCCTACATGATCGAGGCACATATGTAATCTTTCTGCTGTTGCTATGCTGAGTTTGCTGGGATCCGATGGATTATGAGACTATGTTCAGATTGTGTTTGAGTAATATATTTGATTCTCCTCTTTTATATTTATGTTCTAGAGTAATTCTTGCATGTTCTCCGTTGTTGTTTATTGCTTTGGCCAAGTAGTAGGTAGTGACTCCAAGAGGGAGCGTTATGCATGATTGTGGGTTCATGCCCCCTGATGACTAGCTTGAGTGACAGAAACATGAGTCTAGGGGATGTGATGTTGCCACAAGGGAGAAAACAACGGTACTTGTACTTGCGGGTGCAAGGATTGTTTACTTTATGCAAAGTTCTTTAATGCAGTTCTCTGTTGCTTTGAGTTTACACTTTGGGTGGGATTCGCAACTTAATACCAACGAGATGTTATGGATAGATATCTCAAGGTGGATGATTAGTAGGTAGATGCAGATGGATTTCGGTCTACTTGTCTTGGCGTACCGCCCATGCTTTTGAGCCTCTTCCTTTCTTTATAGCATAGTTAGCATTGGTTTGCGCACATAATCCTGTCAATTGCCCTGCTGTAATTTGTTTACCTCGCATGGCTATTTTATCGTCTTTTGGGAGAGAGACATCACTAGTGAACATCATGGGACCCCGGTCCATATTTCCAATACTGTTACACCCACTATCAATTTACTGCTTTATTTAATTTTGCGTTGCTATCACTATCATTATTATCCCGTGCGTTTTATCCTTTGTAAACAACAAGGCCAGAGGAATTGACAACTCCTTTGTACTCGTTGGAAAGCAAAGTTATTTGTTGTGTGTGCAGGTCCAGGTGAAGTAAGCAACCCGGAGTTGTGAACGGCGTCATTGTTCACTTCACCACCTTCTTGTATTTGTTGGAGTCCTACTGGTCCGACACTCAACCTTAGCATCTTCGCTAAGGGAAATTGCCGCTACGCTACATCTCACCTTCCACTTTGGGTAACCAACGAGGGGCGAGAAGTAAACTCTCGTGACATCAAAGCAATTTCTGGCGCCGTTGCCGGGGACTCCACTCTTCAAGATAGGGGAGTTGCACACTATCTTTTATCTTTGCTTTTTAGTCTTGTTAGTTTACCTTTCAGTTTTTGCCTTAGTATCCTTTATCAAAAATCAAAAAATAGTTATCTTGCTTGCTGCTACTATGGGTTCCTCCGAGAACACCAAGTTGTGTGACTTCACTAGTCACAACAACAGTGACTTTATCTGCACTCCTATTGCTACACCTACCACTTCAGCGCCTTCTTATGAGATTAAACCTGCTTTGCTGAACCTTGTTATGAAAGATCAATTCTCCGGTGCTGGAGATGCTGCTGCTTTGCACTTAAATAATTTTATTGAGCTCCGTGATATGCAAAAGTACAAAGAAGGAGATGGTGATATTGTTAAGCTTAAGCTTTTTCCTTTCTCCTTGAGAGGAGGAGCTAAAATCTGGTTTCAATCCTTGCCTAGGAATAGCATAGATTCTTGGGATAAGTGTAATGATGCTTTTATTGGGAAGTGCTACCCCGCGCTAAGATTATCCAATTGAGGAGCTATATTATGAATTTTAAGCAATTGGATAATGAAGACGTTGCCCAAGCTTGGGAACGCATGAAATCTCTTGTTAAGAATTAACCTACGCATGGTTTGACTACTTGGATGGTTATCCAGACTTTTTATGCATGCTTGAACTTTACCTCGCGGAACCTGTTAGATTCGGCCGCGGGAGGAACCTTTATGTCAACAACACTTGGTGCTGCCACAAAACTTCTCGATGAGATGATGACTAATTATTCCCAATGGCACACCGAAAGAGCTCCAACAGGTAAAAAGGTAAACTATGTCGAGGAGATCTCCTCCCTAAATGAAAAAGTTGACTTGATTATGTCTCTACTTACCAAGTGATGTCTACGCACGCTTCTATTCTTGTAGACTATGTTGGGCCTCCAAGCGCAGAGGTTTGTAGGACAGCAGCAATTTCCCTCAAGTGGATGACCCAAGGTTTATCGAACTCGGGGAAGTAGAGGTTGAAGATGGTCTCTCTCAAGCAACCCTGCAATTAAGATACAAAAAGTCTCTTGTGTCCCCAACACACCTAATACAACTAGGAGTTGTATAGGTGCACTAGTTCGGCGAAGAGATGGTAAAATATGGTTGATAGGTGTGGCAAAACAAGGTAATATAAATCTTTAATAAAAAGTGCAGCAAGCAAACATGTGAGAAAAGTGAGCACAAACGGTGTAACAATGGTGGAAACAAGGCCTGGGCTTCATACTTTCACCAGTGGCAACTCCCAACAACATTAACATAGTCTAATCACATGATATTTCCCATAAAACATGCAATGGAGACGTACTCGGAGGTCATTCCTTTGTGGTCAAGAGAGGACGAGAATTGTGTAGGGCTACAAAAGCACACCTCAGAGTTCGTAGTTCTCAATCTATGGATTTCCCAATGTCACCGCGGCCATCCAAAGAGGGTACCACAATCACCACAACATATCTCAAGGATAGTCAAAGACAAGCACCAAGAGACTCTCAATCTTCAATCAACACACAAAAGAGGAAATCACTCATGATAATATTCTTCTAACCCATGTCCAATAGACCACTGTCACCTTGGTCTCGGGGATTATACTAGATAAGATCAATTGATTACATCTATCCAATACATAGAGGAAGGGGAAATATCATGGGATCACCCTAGATTAACATAGCCTATGCTCACAACGAAGATCACATCATGGGAGAGAGAGAAGAACACATAGCTACTGGTAGAAACCTTAGCCCCGAGGGAGAACTACTCCCGCTTCATGGAGGGAGGAAGCAACGTCGATGGAGATGAATCCGGGGGCACTTCCCCGTCCCGGCAGGGTGCCGGCACAGGAATTCTGGTCCCCTGAAACTTGATGGCGATGGCGGCGGAGATCGGAATTGCTTCTGGAAAAAAGGGGTCTGTAATCAGGGTTTCCGCGACGGGAGAATAAATAGGAGCCAAAGTAGGGCACCAGGGGATGTGGGACCCAGCCAGGAGGGCAGGTGGCGCGGCCAGGGGCTGGGCCGCGCCAGACACCCTCCTGGCTGCCCCTGGCTGCCCTGTGGCCCCCCTTTGGACTCGCGGAAGCTTTCGGAACGCTGATTTTTTATATAATTTTTCCGAGATTTATTGGGCACTTTAATTATTGGAAAAACCTGAAATACGAAAACAGGAACTGGCAACTGGGTGCACTGAGTTAATAGGTTAGTCCAAATATGATCAAAAATGTATGAAAGTTCAAGCAAAACATGGCAAAGTCACACAAATCATGCATGGAGCAAGCACAAATTATAGGTACATTTGGGACGTATCAACATCCCCAAGCTTAATTCTTGCTCGTCCTCGAGTAGGTAAATGATAACAAGCATAATTTCTGTGGTGACATGCCACACAACCATATAAGGACTTTTAAGTAAAGCAATTAAAGCATGCAATTCAATTCAAGTCTTAACAAGTAAGAGTCTATATTAGCATTGACACAAGAAACAAAAGAACAAAAGGTGCAAGAGCTCTCGCTGTCCGTGACTCAAATGTCTCCAGATGGTGTTTGCGTGCAAGCAGGGGACTGGGAAAAAGAGAGAAAAAAGGTTGTCGAGAACAACTATCTACTAAAGTTTCACACTTGATCTCCTTTGGATTCTTATCTTGACTCGTCCCCAAACCACTAGCCAGGTACAAGTCAATTTGATCCACTCATTTTCGATATTTTGAGCGCTCATGCAATGGATGAGCGTGAGCAAGAAATTTGACACCTAAAAGGCGAACAGAAAGAAGGTGGAGGAGGAAGACAAAAAGGTGTGAAAGTCTCACATCAATGAGGACAATCATAGGCGAGAGAAGGCCATATGATAGATATGATGTGAGGAGTAGGGATTGCCATGCAACGGATGCACATGTGAGCTAAAAGCTCTCCAAGGGAACTAGTGGGGGTGCATCTAACTTGCTTGCTCAAGAAGACCTAGAGCTCGTTTGAGGAGGCTCATCATTGAAATATACAAGCCAAGTTCTATAGTGTGAAGGTCCCCACATAGGTATATGCATGATGTTGATCTCTATGGAGTACAAGGGATAGAGGATGAAGTACTAGTGTGGATCTCTCAAAAGGAATAGTAGTGTGCCCCCTTCCCTCTTTTTATTTTTCTTTTTCTCTTTTTTCTATTTTTTTTATTTTTTGGTGGCCTCAATGGCTCTTTCTATTTAACTCTCATTTGTCCTCTTTGGGATCTTTTGATTTTGTCCTCTTTGGGATCTTTTCCTCACTTTAGGGGCAACACTCTATATTTTACAATAATATAGGAGATCTTTCACACTTTACAAAGGTACGCACATAAAGAAGATGTAACTATCATGATGCAAATGTATGCATCTGCCAGGGTAGCAGGATATGCAATGATACTAGCGCGTCATGTAGCAATGATTAGGGCAAGGCCCAACTAGCATGCGGCTCATCGATCAAGCAAGTAGCATGTATGACATGAAGATCAAGTCATGAGAAGGTGGATGTTGCATGGAAATTATCTCGGAAAGGCTATGGAAATGCCTTGTAGGTAGGTATGGTGACTGTTTTGAGGAAAGATATAAGGAGGCTTATGATGACAGAGCGTATCGTGCCAAGGGTTTGGATGCACCGGCGAAGTATGCGCCAACTCTCAAGGTGAGAAAGGGCAATGCACGGTACCGAAGAGGCTAGAAAAAGTATAGGTGGGTGGAAGTGTCAACTTTCGAATACTCACATTAGTCCGAAGAACTCATGCACTTATTATCGGTAACACTCAATCTAATCAGGAGATTCACAAAGAGACAGGTACCCCGAGGAGGAGTGTATGGGGGTTTGCTTATCCTTGCGCATCCTCGACTCATGGTACGTGAGTGTACTCTAATATTCGAAACCTCCAGAGGTTAGTGATCCATCTAGTAGCTAGAGTTCTCAACATGGGTTTTTTTGGTTTTCGAAAAACACATGAATTGCCCAAAATATGACATCTATCACTAATAGGCAAGAGCTCTTGACACCATAAGTTCAAACATTACTCTAGTCAATACCTCAAAACTATTGCAAGTTACTACTACAAAGAGAATAGCAACTTCAACTACCTACTTCTAGTCAAGACACAAAACTCAGTGCAACAGGCAAACTCTCTAACAAGATAAAACATGCAACCTATAGAAAGTTCAACCTAAAACAAAAGAAAAGCTCTAGAAATACTAAAGCACTACAACTAAACAGAGCAGCGGCTAAGAAAAGAAAAAGAACAACTCACAGCTAAAGAAATAATCATGCAAATCGTATGAGGAGTTCTAGTTCAAACGGAGCGTGTTTCTCTCCCACACAAAGTAAGACGGGATCTAACTTGTTATGAACAGCAAGCAAAGCTAAAGAAAACTAAAAATAAAACCTAAGAGCGAGACGCTCCAAGCATAGCACATAACGCATGAAGTGATAAAAATATAGTGAGACGAAGGACGAACTGATGATTGTTGATGGAGAAGGGGATGCATGGGGGCATCCCCAAGCTTAGACGCTTGAGTCTCCTTGAATATTTTTTGGGGATGCACGGGGGCATCCCCAAGCTTGAGTGCTTGACACTTCTGAATCTTCTTTCATCATCTTCCATCGCACGCTTGAAAACTCCCTTCATACATAACTCATCATAAGCTGATTAGAGAGGTCAGTACCCTTACTAAATAAATAAATAATCCACTGGATATAAAGATATTCTTGAAGAGCTACTGTTTCTCAAGATTTCCAAAAAGTTTTTGCAAAGAAAAAGCAAGCTTAAGGTTTGCAAAAGTTAGGAGAGACAAAACGTGGCAGAATCTGTGAAAAACAGAACAGCAGGTAGTAAAAAACATTTAGGGGTACTTCTGCAACTCGAATCAAAAAACTCAAAACAGACGCTCGAAAGTAAATTGTATGGAGCACGCTGTCAAAAAATTCAGATCAAAAAGATGATCTGGTGATTTTAGGCTAATTTTTCCGTCCAAGGACAGAATCTGTTTTCTGGACAGCATGTCACAACTTTTGAACTTTCTTGCAATCGGAGGCTAGAGTTGGCACAAAGATTGAAAATAAAGATACAATGATGTTGCTACAGTAGTAACAATCATCAAGACCACTAAAAACTGAAAGTAAACAAAACTCAAACTAAAGATAACAAGGGTTGTCTCCCTAGAGCTCTTTCTTTATAGCCATAAAGATAGGCTTAAGATTTTAATAATGCTCTCATAGGAATAAGGAATAGGAGTTGAAGAACAAAAGAGAGCATCAAGAAGCAAATAACAAACACATTTAAGTCTAACATGCTTCCTATGCAAAGGGATCTTGTAGAGGAAAAACTCATTGAAGCATAAAGATATTAGCATAGGAAGGCAAAATAAGTGCAACTTCAAAACCTTCAACATAAAGAGAGGGAACTCGATATTATTCAAATATCTATAAGCATATGTTCCCCTCTCATAATAATTTTCAGTGGGATCATGAATAAAATCAACAATATAAGTATCACATAAAAAATTCTTATCATGATTCACAAGCATAGAAAATTTGTTACTCTCGACATAAGCAAAATCCTTCTCATTAGTAATAGTGGGAGCAAACTCAAGAAAATAGCTATGACATGAATCATTCTTATCATGATACACTTCCAAACTTTTATTCTTTATAGCATAAGTGTCATCACAATAATAATCATAGATAGGAGGCAAAGTATCATCAAAGTAAATTTCTTCATCAAAACTTGGGGGGCTAAAAAGATCATCTTCATAAAACGTAGCATCCCCAAGCTTATAACTTTGCATATCATTAGCATCAAAGGTATTCAAAGAAGACATACTAGTAACATTGCAATCATGAAGAGTATGCAAATAAAGTTCCATAGGTTTTTTGATTTTCTCTTCAAACACTTCATGACCCAATTCAAGGTAGAGCTCATAAAGCTCTCTCATTTTTTTCCATAAGCCTCAATAGTGAAAATAAAAACAAGAAACAAAAAGAATTAATTGCAAGATCTAAAGATATACCTTCAACGCTTACCTCCCCGGCAACGGCGCCAGAAATAGCTTGATGTCTGCGCACGCTTCTATTCTTATAGACTATGTTGGGCCTCCAAGCGCAGAGGTTTGTAGGACAGCAACAATTTCCCTCAAGTGGATGACCTAAGGTTTATCGAACTCAGGGAAGTAGAGGTTGAAGATGGTCTCTCTCAAGCAACCCTGCAATTAAGATACAAAAAGTCTCTTTTGTCCCCAACACACCTAATACAACTAGGAGTTGTATAGGTGCACTAGTTCGGCGAAGAGATGATAAAATATGGGTGATAGGTGTGGCAAAACAAGGTAATATAAATCTTTAATAAAAAGTGCAGCAAGCAAACATGTGAGAAAAGTGAGCACAAACGGTATAACAATGGTGGAAACAAGGCCTAGGCTTCATACTTTCACTAGTGGCAACTCCCAACAACATTAACATAGTCTAATCACATGATATTTCACATAAAACATGCAATGGAGACGTACTCGGAGGTCATTCCTTTCTGGTCAAGAGAGGACGAGAATTGTGTAGGGCTAAAAAAGCACACCTCAGAGTTCGTAATTCTCAATCTATGGATTTCCCAATGTCACCGCGGCCATCCAAAGAGAGTACCACAATCACCACAACATATCTCAAGGATAGTCAAAGACAAGCACCAAGAGACTCTCAATCTTCAATCAACACACAAAAGAGGAAATCACTCATGATAATATTCTTCTAACCCATGTCCAATAGACCGCTGTCACCTTGGTCTCGGGGATTATACTAGATAAGATCAATTGAGTAAATCAATCCAATACATAGAGGAAGGGGAAATATCATGGGATCACCCTAGATTAACATAGCCTATGCTCACAACGAAGATCACATCATGGGAGAGAGAGAAGAACACATAGCTACTGGTAGAAACCTTAGCCACGAGGGAGAACTACTCCCGCTTCATGGAGGGAGGAAGAAACGTCAATGGAGATGAATAAAGGGGCACTTCCCCGTCCCGGCAGGGTGCCGGCACAGGAATTCTGGTCCCCCGAAACTTGATGGCGATGGCGGCGGAGATCGGAATTGCTTCTGGAAAAAAGGGGTCTATAATCAGAGTTTCCGCGACGGGAGAATAAATAGGAGCCAAAGTAGGGCACCAAGGGGTGTGGGACCCAGCGAGGAGGGCAGGTGGCGCGGCCAGGGGCTGGGTCGCGCCAGGCACCCTCTTGGCTGCCCCCTCGCTGCCTTGTGGCCCCCCTTTGGACTCGCGGAAGCTTCCGGAACGCTGATTTTTTATATAACTTTTCCGGTATTTATTGGGCACTTTGATTATTGGAAAAACGTGCACTGAGTTAATAGGTTAGTCCAAATATGATCAAAAATGTATGAAAGTTCAAGAAAAACATGGCAAAGTCACACAAATCATGCATGGAGCAAGCAGAAATTATAGATACGTTTGGGACGTATCACCAAGCAATCTCCTATTGATCCTCATGATGTTCCTTTAAATTCTTTGATTGCTCAAGATCAAGTAGATGTGAACTTTATCTCTAGAAACAATTTCAACAACAATGCTTATAGGAGTAACTTTGGTAGCAATCCTAGACCGTTCCCCTCCAACAACTATGGTGATACGTCCAAAACGTATCTATAATTTCTGCCTTCTCCATGCCTCTTTTGTGTGATATTGCTATGATATTGATGAACTTCCATAAACTTTTGATCTTATTTGGACTAACCTATTAACTCAGTGCACCCCAGTGTCAGTTCTTGTTTTCTACTGTTTTTCTATTTCAGGTTTCCCCCGTATTAAAAATGCTCCAAAAATTCGGGAAAAAACCAATAAAAAATCAGCGATACGGAAGCTTCGGGAATCACCGAGGGGTAGCCAGAGGGGACCCACCAGGGCCCCAGGCGCCCTCCCGGCGCGCCCTAGGGTGGGGCCGCGCCAGGGGGCCGCCTGGACCCCTGGTGGCCACCCTGGCTGCCCCCCTTCGCCTATTTATTCCTCATGACGCAAAAACCCCGAGACGGGAACCCTTTTTCGCGATCTCTCCTTTGTTCCGCCGCCGCCGCGCTTCCAAGATCGGGAGCACCAGAAGACCTCTTCCCGGCACCCTGCCGGAGGGAGGAACTGTAACAACCCACATGTAATAAGCTACCAAACACCATGTAATTTTACTTCCTCTGTTGGACTTGTAACTTATCATGGTGGATGTTATTGAGATTTCATGTGATGATCTTAATTGGCATTGGGATTGGAGCCTTTTTGGGTTGTTTGCTTGTGCATCCAAAATGGTTCAAGAAGGGGATTGAAGGAATTTTCCTTGTTGCATGCTTACTCTTCTTGGTCCCAAATTTGGCCTAGTCATTTCAATTGCTATGGCAAGGGTTTTTAAATTCTCAAAGTATTTTTGCCATCATCAAAAACAGAAGCTCTAGTTCAAAGTGATTTTGAATTCAAAATGAGCTCACACTTTTGTTGTTGCCAAAAATGCCCAAACCATTTTTAGAAATTGAGGAATAATGCAAGGATAATTGTACATATTTTTATGTATTTTTCCCACTTGTATTTAATCCAGGAAAACCCTGTACTCTTTTCTGTTTCTTTTAAATGGAAAAGGGATCCAGCAGGCTTCCTTTGTTTTTTCTCCACGTCTTGCTGGAGGCCCAGCCCACAAGCCTCCGCTCCGCAGCCCGCTTGGAGGCCTTTACAGCGAAGGGGTACGCGGGGTGGCTCGGGGCCGTCCGATCTGGATCCGAGCGCTCGTCGTCGTCGTCTTTCCAGCGTGGACGAGGTCCCCCCCGAGCTCTCCTCTCACACCGGGCGCCGGCGTCGACGTCGATGGCGGCCAGCGTGGATGGGGGCCTCCCCCTTTATAAGCCGGCCCCGAGCGCGTCTGGGAACCCTAGGAGCCCCTTTCCTCCCCCCAATTTCCGCCGCCGCCGCCTGGTTCGTTCTCCAGGACCTCCCCTGTCCCGCCGGAGACGGGTTCAATTCGCCGGCGTCGTTGCGTGTTCGTGACCGCGCAACCTTCCTCTCCATCTCCAGCGACTCACCGCTTCGTTCCCGTCGTGCAGGAGGAGCAAGGTATCTCGAATCGGGCCCGCGACGTTGAACGCCTGCGGCAGGACGTCGTCTTCCCCAACGACGGCTGCGTCCTCGGCTTCTTCTTCGCAGAGCTCAGGGTCGCCCCCATCAACCTCTAGGTGAGCCCTTGCGCCCCTTTTCTCCGCCGTGGACGTGTAGTCGCCTGGTCCCGTAGTTGCGCGCTGCCGGCCGCCGTGCCACAGAGCCCGGCCAGACCGGTGATCACCGTGGTCCGGGTGATGCCGAGGAGTGCTTGAGCACGATCCCTGCTTGCCCAGAGCACGGATACGACCTCAAAGGAGGCATCTTTGCGTGTTCAGTAGCTGTAGTTGCGCCGTGTCTGAACTGCGTCTTCAGTCAGCTCGCCGCCGCGGGATTCAGGCGAGCCTGCCATCCCCTCCGGTGAGTTCTAAGCCATGGCCGTCGCATCAGCGTGTTCATGGTGCTGCCCTCTCGGCGATGCGGGTGTTGTCGGGGTCGTAGACGCCGTGTGCTCGACGATTGGAACAACTGAAGTCGGTGTCGTCACCGGGTGTACCGGATCTGCATCAGTTCGTCGCCGCTCTGTTCCCGTAGGGACTCCGGCGAGGAGAGGAGGAGATGAAGAGCTGGAGTGAGCGCAGGTGCAGAGGGATGTATCCTCTCGGGGTTGGCCGCAGTAGTCTAGCTAGAGGTGGCCGGAGCCCGAGGCTAGGGTCGCCGGAGTAGCCAGGCTGCGGGGAGCTGACGGCTGCCTGCCGGGTTCAGTTAACAGGAGGGGTACAGGTTACCTTTGTTTTAGCCCCCTGTGGTTCAGAACTCGCAACGTAGCTCAGTGGCAGCGAGGCGCGGAAGGCAACGGGGAGGCGCGGGTTCGAGTCCCGCATGGAGCACCTTGCCCCCCTTTTTGTCGTTTTACTTGAGTGGCTGACCACTGGGCCAGCCTGGTCAGTGGCTCAGGCCACAGTGGCCTGCTGGGCTCAGCCAGCAGCCCCTTGTGGGACAGATTGCCCGAAGCCAGCCCAATTGGGCTGAGCTCTTTCTTTTTCCTTTTTCTTTTATTTTTCTTTTCTGGTTAATTCAAATTTGAATTTGAATTCAAATTCAAATCTGATTTTGGCCAATATTTGAAACAGGGGCATCCCATATATGTTTTTGGGGTAGCTTGAGCTACTGAACAGTATGGTGAGGTGCATTTTTACATTTGACCCCTCTATTAATTGGAGCCTGGTCAAATATGCAATCTGCCCCCTGTAAGGTCTCTGATTTTTGTCAAGTTGTTCAAAAGTTAAACTGCCCCTGCCATATATGGATTTTGGGTAATTTTTCACAAGGAGTTGCATGGCAATGATGATTTAATCATTTGAACCTTTTTCAAAAGGCATGTGGTGCAATTTTACACTCAGCCCCCCTGAACTTCAGTTGAATTTGCAACTGTCCTTGCAAATTCAAATGGGGACATATCTTATCTGCTTTTGGGGTGTTTTTATGCAAGGATTTCAATAGTGATGCCCTCATGATGCTTTGTGCAAATCATGAAATCAAGGTGTGGTCACCTGATCCAGGAGCATTCAGATCTTTCTGCCTGCAACATTTTCAACTTCAGTGCATTTGGAAATGTTGTTCATCTGATCTTTTCAATCTTTTCCATGTCATCTTCTTCTTCAAGACAGCCTCTACATATTTCCATATGTAGTGTGGCTGGTTTCCAATAGTTGTTGCACCTTCTATGTGTCAATTTCACCGACACTACTCCGTCTCCGGAATCATCGTTTTACTTCCACGTTTAAATTCTTGCAATTGTTTTGTTGATCATGTCATGCTTCATGCTACTTACACCTAGATTGAGGCTTAGACCAAAGCCATTACAATGTAAATAAATGCATATGAAGTTGATGACTTGTCGTCATCACCTTCATTTAAACTTGACTAGACAGGGTCATACCATATCAATAAAACTTGAACATGCCATCCTTGTTTGAGTTTGCACCGTTGCTTACTTGTGTGTTTTCCTTGCCGGTATCTTACGTTAGCACCCGAGACTGGCGAGGAGACTTACGTGGAGCTGTGTGACACCGAGCCCGAGGGCACCGTGGGTGCTACTTCGACTACCTTACCAGGCAAGGGGGAGAAACTGTGTCATTACTTTATAACTTTCTGCTCATGCCTAGCTGTAGATCTAGAACGTTGTTGCTTGATCCTATCCACCTTATATGCCATGTTTAAACCCATACAGCCATGATCCCCACATCCCAGCAAACCTCTGTATTGCTAAGTTACCGCTGCTCAGCCACTGCTTAGTATGGATAGAAAACTTGCTGCTTACCCTATATATTTGTGGTTGGGATATCATGCTATAAAATAAGTTGGTTGATATTTATTATTGTCAAATGATGTTAATTTATATTCGACGAAAGGTGGAAGGACGGACTATCCCGTCTGGTGCTTTGTTCCATTTGAGTCACATAGGACCCGAGTTCCGGGTATTGTGTTTCTTGACGAGTGTGCCTAATCGTGTGTGGGGTTTTATGGGGCCCCCTTGTCTTACCTACCTAGCTTCGTACAATTCTAGTGGTGGCCCGAGCTGATTTATATTTGCAACTGTGTGTGTGTTGGTAGGTACCCCAGCTGTTTTCGAAACAACCCGGGCCAGTGGAGACATAGTTTCTCTCGCTGGTCCACACTTGGCGAGCTAGGGGTCCCCTGAATATTCAGGTGTGACTAACCGACCTTGGCCAGACGGTAGAGACCGATTTGAGAGCGTGGCCAGCTTTTGAGTTGGGTGTCGACTCACCAGGGGCCACCCGGAGTTGTGCGTTGTTAGTTAGAGGGACTCTGACGTTCCGGAGTTTCAGGCGCTTACCTAGCCAAGTGGAAACCGGGCGTACATGCGACGTCTATAATGGACAGTTGGTACACCCCTGCAGGGTAAATCTTTTCGAAAAGCCGTGTCCGCGGTTATGGACGACTTGAGACCTACTCCTTGTTCATAGAATAACATCAATTATAAACATGCTATAAAACTTGACAAACCGTGTGCGTGCCTTGGTTGTCTTTCTCCGTCCAGGGGGATCAAGAGAGAAATGAGGTTGTGTTATGTTTGCGTAAGTAAGTGAATAGCCGACTTAAGACACGTTTTCAACGTAATTGCTTGGATCTCATCTCCATTCTGATAGAACGAGTAGCCACCTTATATGCTAGTACGGCTGCAACCTGTCCATGTCTTTACCTTTTCTGTAGCGTTAGTTATTCCGTAATGACATGTTCTCACCCCCGTTTACATTTCTGTCTTTATCGCTTTGCCTGATCGGCCGCTGCAGTGGACTACTACCTCGACCCGAGCACCGGACGCTACTTCGTGGAGGTGCCCCCGGAGGATGACGACGAGTACGAGTACCTCGACCAGTAGGATCTTGTAGTTGGGTTCAGACGTTCCCGTGGGTGGATATTTATGTGTAGCCCTCTCTAGGGCAATTTGGATCTTGACCGTACTCGGTCCCTATTATGCTTCCGCTTGATGTATTGATGAGTTGTACTCAGATGATGTTGTATTATTAGACAGTGGCGTTGTATGCCCTGTTCTATTTATCTATCTATATGTATTTCTGTCTTGTAGAGTTATGCTTTATATACCTGTTGTCGAGAATCCGACAGCGACACGAGTGTGAGTGTCGTGCGTCGGTGGCGTTTGATGCGCTTCTAACTCCGACCGGGCGCGAAAGCGACTAGTTAGAGTTAGTACCGCATCAGGGGCCTTACAGGAACCACCTCCAGGAGCTTCTCCACCGCCATGGATGCTTCCCGGATGAACCGTGAGTAGTCCACCCTGGACCATGGGTCTATGATCAGTAGCTATGTGATGTTCTCCTCCCCTCTTTGTTCTTCATGGATTAGACCTCGTGAGCTGCCCTACATGATCGAGGCACATATGTAATCTTTCTGTTGTTGCTATGCTGAGTTTGCTGGGATCCGATGGATTATGAGATTATGTTCAGATTGTGTTTGAGTAATATATTTAATTCTCCTCTTTTATATTTATGTTCTTAAGTAATTCTTGCATGTTCTCCGTTGCTGTTTATTGCTTTGGCCAAGTAGTAGGTGATGTCTACGCACGCTTCTATTCTTGTAGACTATGTTGGGCCTCCAAGCGCAGAGGTTTGTAGGACAGCAGCAATTTCCCTCAAGTGGATGACCTAAGGTTTATCGAACTCAGGGAAGTAGAGGTTGAAGATGGTCTCTCTCAAGAAACCCTGCAATTAAGATACAAGAAGTCTCTTGTGTCCCCAACACACCTAATACAACTAGGAGTTGTATAGGTGCACTAGTTCGGCGAAGATATGGTAAAATACGAGTGATAGGTGTGGCAAAGCAAGGTAATATAAATCTGTAATAAAAAAGTGCAGCAACCAAACATGTGACAAAAGTGAGCACAAACGGTGTAACAATGATGGAAACAAGGCCTAGGCTTCATACTTTCACTAGTGGCAACTCTCAACAACATTAACATAGTCTAATCACATGATATTTCCCATAAAACATGCAATGGAGACGCACTCGGAGGTCATTCCTTTGTGGTCAAGAGAGGATGAGAATTATGTAGGGCTACAAAAGCACACCTCAAAGTTTGTAGTTCTCAATCTATGGATTTCCCAATGTCACCGCGGCCATCCAAAGAGAGTACCACAATCACCACAACATATCTCAAGGATAGTCAAAGACAAGCACCAAGAGACTCTCAATCTTCAATCAACACACAAAAGAGGAAATCACTCATGATAATATTCTTCTAACCCATGTCCAATAGACCGCTGTCACCTTGGTCTCGGGGATTATACTAGATAAGATCAATTGAGTACATCAATCCAATACATAGAGGAAGGGGAAATATCATGGGATCACCTAGATTAACATAGCCTATGATCACAATGAAGATCACATCATGGGAGAGAGAGAAGAACACATAACTACTGGTAGAAACCTCAGCCCCGACGGAGAACTACTCCCGCTTCATGGAGGGAGGAAGCAACGTCGATGGAGATGAATCCGGGGGCACCTCCCCGTCCCGGCAGGGTGCCGGCACAGGAATTCTGGTCCCCCGAATCTTGTTGGCGATGGCGGCGGAGATCGGAATCGCTTCTGGAGAAAAGGGGTCTGGAAGCAGGGTTTCCTCCGCGGGGGTAAAAATAGGGCCAAAGGGGGGCACCAGGGGGGCCACAGGGCGGCCAAGAGGGTGCCCAGCGCGGCCTAGGGTGGGGCCGCGCCAGGGACCCTTCTGGAGTCCCTGTGGTGGCCCTCCCCTCCTTCCTTGGTGATTCCGGAAGCTTCTGGGACGCTGATTTTTTATATAATTTTTCCGGAATTTTTGGAGCACTTTTAATGGCCGGTAAACCTGAAATACAAAAACAGCAGAAAACAGGAACTGGCAACTGGGTGCACTGAATTAATAGGTTAGTCCAAATATGCTCAAAAGTGTATGAAAGTTCATGCAAAACATGGCAAAGTCACACAAAACATGCATGGAGCAAGCATAAATTATAGATACAACAACAGTGACTTTATCTGCACTCCTATTGCTACACCTGCTACTTCAGCACCTTCTTATGAGATTAAACCTGCTTTATTGAACCTTGTTATGAAAGATCAACTCTCCGGTGCTAGAGATGATGCTGCTTTGCATTTAAATAATTTTATTGAGCTTTGTGATATGCAAAAGTACAAAGAAGTATATGGTGATATTGTTAAGCTTAAGCTTTTTCCTTCTCCTTGAGAGACAAAGCTAAAATCCGGTTTCAATCCTTGCCTAGGAGTAGCATAGATTCTTGGGATAAGTGCAAGGATGCTTTTATTGGGAAGTACTACCCCCCTGCTAAGATTATCCAATTGAGGAGTTTTATTATGAATTTTAAACAATTGGATAATGAACACGTTGCCCAAGCTTGGGAACGCATGAAATCTCTTGTTAAGAATTGCCCTACGCATGGTTTGACTACTTGGATGGTTATCCAAACTTTTTATGCAGGCTTGAACTTTACCTCGCGGAACTTGCTAGATTCGGCCGCGAGAGGAACCTTTATATCAACTACACTTGGTGCTGCCACAAAACTTCTCGATGAGATGATGACCAACTATTCCCAACGGCACACCGAAAGAGCTCCAACAGGTAGGAAGGTAAAATCTGTCGAGGAGATCTCCTCCTTAAATAAAAAAGTTGACTTGATTATGTCTCTACTTACCAAGCAATCTTCTATTAATCCTCAAGATGTTCCTTTAAATTCTTTAATTGCTCAAGATCAAGTAGATGTGAACTTTATCTCTAGAAACAACTTCAATAACAATGCTTATAGGAGTAACTTTGGTAGCAATCCTAGTCCGTTCCCCTCCAACAACTATGGGGACAACAACACTTATCCTAGTACCAAAAACTCCATTTCTGAATTAGAGAGTATGCTTAAAGACTTTGTCACTACCCAAAAAGCCTTCAACAAGAGTGTAGAGGAAAAACTAGACAAATTAGATAACCTCTCGTCGAAGGTAGACAATTTAGCCCATGAAGTAGAATTGCTTAAAATTAGAACTTCTCCCCTTGAGAAGAGGAAGGTCACTCCTATGAATGCTATCCAAGTGCAAATTAATGAAAACATTAGGAGGATGGCTAAACTTAAAGAGAGATGGGCTAGAGAAAAGGAGGAAGAAGATAGAATTAAGAGCCTTCCTACACACCATACTGTTGCTACTATCCAAGTGGTTGAGGATATCCAAACTCTTACCACCCAATGCACCCCTAGTCCCATAGGACATATTAATGGTGATGCTATGACCTCAACCGTAGAAGAAGAAATTCCTATGACTATAGAAGCTACCAAACAAGTGAGCCTAAAGGACACTACTACTACTTTACTTGATAGTAGTGACCTTGATTTTGATAATTGCACCCTTTCTGAAGTTATTCGTTTCCTTCACAAGATGTCTAGAGACCCCCACACTAGCACACTTAATCTTGCCTTCACGGAGCATATCACTAATGCTCTCATCAAAGCTAGGGAGGAGAAGCTTAGGGTAGAAGCCTCCATACCTAGAAAGCTATAAGATGGTTGGGATCCTATGATTAAAATTAAGTTGAATAACTTTTCTTGCTATGCTTTATGTGATGTTGGAGCTAGTACCTCTGTTATGCCCAAAAGAATGTATGATATATTTGAATTGAAACCTTTTGGTCCTTGTTCTTTTGGTGTTCGTCTTGTCGATTCTTCCGTAAATAAACCTTTGGGGAAGATAGATGATGTTCTTATCATCGTCAATGACAATTATGTTCCCATTGATTTTACTATTATGGACATTGAATGTGAACCTTCTTGTCCAATTATTTTGGGACATCCTTTTCTTCGCACCGTGGGTGTTGTTATTGATATGAAAGAAGGGATTATAAAATTCCAATTCCCTCTCAAGAAAGGGATGGAACATTTCCCTAGGAAAAAGATTAAGTTGCCTTTTGATTCCGTCACACGGGCTAGTAATTTTCTTGATACAACTTGATCTTATTTACATTAAGCCTAGCTAATGGCTTTAAAGAAGCGCTTTCGGGAGGCAGCCCGCAATGAATTTAGGATTTCCTTTTTGTTTTTCTTCTGTTTTTAGTGGTCTTGATGATTTTTACTACTGTAGCAACATCATTGTATCTTTACATTTCAAGCTTTGTGCCATTTATAGCCTCATATGACAAGGGAAGTGAAAGTCGTGACATGTTGTCCAGAAAACAGATTTTGTCCTCGTGACTAGAAAAATCACAAAAAAATCCCAATTCATCTTTTTGAGCTGAAATTTTTACACAGTGTGCTCTATACAATTATGGAACTTTAGTATGTTCTGAGTTTTTTTATTTGAGTTGCATAAGTATCCCTAAAAAATTATTTACTACCTGATGGTCTGTTTTCACAGATTCTGTCCTGTTTTGCCTCTTCTTTATTTTGCAAACCTTAAGCTTGCTTTTTCTTTGCAAAAACTTTTTGCCATTCTTGAGAAACAGTAGCTCTTCAATATTATCCTTATTTATAGTAGATAAAAAATTATTTTATTATGGGTACTAACCTCGCTAATCAGATTATGATGAGTTATGTATGAAGTGAGTTTTCAAGTGTGCGAGGGAAGATGATGAAAGAAGATTCAGGAGTGTCAAACGCTCAAGCTTGTGGATACCCCATGCATCCCCAAGAAATATTCAAGGAGACTCAAGCTTCTAAGCTTGGGGATGCCCCCGTGCATCCCCTTCTCCATCAACAATTATCAGTTCGTCTTTCGTTTCACTATATTTTTATCACTTCATGCGTTATGTGCTATGCTTGGAGCGTCTCGCTCTTAGGTTTTACTTTTAGTTTTCTTTAGCTTTGCTTGCTGTTCATAACAAGTTAGAACCCAGCTTTCTTTGTGTGGGAGAGAAACACGCTCCACTTTCAAAATCTAGAACACAACATAGGATTCTTCATGCTTATCTTTGTTGTGTGTGTTCTTTATCTTTTTCATAGCTACTGTCATGTTTAGCTCTTAGTTTTCATGCTTATCTTTCTAAAGAGCTTTTGTTTAGTTTGTTGCTAGAACTCTCTTGAGTTTTCATGTTTATCTTGTTTAGAGAGTTTTGCCTGTTGCACTGAATTTTGTGTCTTCACTTGAAGTAGGTAATTAAGGTTGCTATTCTTTTGTAGTACTAACTTGCAATAGTTTCGAGGTATTGTTTTGAGTAATGTTTGGACTTTGGTGTCAATAGCTTTAGCCTATTAGTGATAGCTGTCGTATTTTGGGCAATCCGTGTTTATTTTCAAAACTTAAAAAATTAGTTGAGAACTCTAGCTACTAGATGGATCACTATTCTTTGGAGGGATCGAATATTAGAGTACACTCACGTACCATGAGTCGAGGATGCGCAAGGATAACCAAACCCCATACACTCCTCCTCGGGGTACTTGTCTCTTTGTGAAACCTCCTTATTAGATTGAGAGTTACCGATAATAAGTGCATGAGTTCTTCGGACTAATGTGAGTATTCGAAAGTTGACACTTCCACCTTCCCATATTTTTCTAGCCTTTCCTGTCCCGTGCATTGCCTCCTTCTCACTCTGAGAGTTGGCGTCCACCTTCGCCGGTACATCCAAACCCTTGGCATGATACGCTCTGTCATCATAAACCTCCTTATATCCTTCCTCAAAACAGCCACCATACCTACCTATCAAGGCATTTCCATAGCCTTTCCGAGATACATTGCCATGCAACATCCACCTTCTCATGACTTGATCTTCATGTCATACATGCTACTTGCTTGATCGATGAGCCGCATGCTAGTTGGGCCTTGCCCTAATCATTGCTACATGACGCGCTAGTATCATTGCATATCCTGCTACACTGGCAGAGGCATACTTTTGCATACATCATGATAGTTACATCTTCTTTATGATTTGAGTACTTTTGTAAAGTGTGAAAGATCTTCTATACTTTTTGTAATATATAGAGTGTTGCCCCTAAAGTGAGGAAAATATCCCAAAGAGGACAAAATCAAAAGATCCCAAAGAGGACAGAATCAAAAGATCCCAAAGAGGACAAATGAGAGAAATAGAAAGAGCCATTGAGGCCACCAAAAAAATACAAAAAAAGAGAAAGAAAAAAGAGAAAAAAGAAAATAAAAAGAGAGAAGGGGCACACTACTATTCCTTTTGAGATCCACACTCGTACTCCATCTTATATCTTGTACTCCATAGAGATTATCATTCATGCATATAGCTATGTGGGGACCTTCACACTATAGAACTTGGCTTGTATATTCCAATGATGAGCCTTCTCAAATGAGCTCTAGGTCTTCTTGAGCAAGCAAGTTGGATGCATCCCCACTAGTTCCATCGGAGCTTACCTTAGCTCGTATGTGCATCCGTTGCATGGCAATCCCTACTCTTCACATCATATCTATCATGTGACTTTCTCTCCCCTATGATTGTCCTCATTGATGTGAGCCTTTCACACCATTTTTGTCTTCCTCCTCCACCATATTCTCTCTTTGTCATCCTAAGTGTCAACTTTCTTGCTTACGCTCATCCATTGCATGAGTGCTCAAAATGTCGAAAAGGAGTGGATCATTTTGACTTGTACCTGACTAGTGGTCTGGGGATGAGTCAAGATAAGATTCCAAAGAAGACCAAGTGTGAAACTTTAGCAGATTGAGTTCTCAACACAAAAATACTTTCTCTCTCGTATATCCCTATCCCCTTTCTTGCACACAAACACCATTTGGAGACATTCGAGTCACGGACAGCGAGAGCTCTTGCACCTTTATGTTCTTATGTTGCTTGTTTCAATGCTAATATAGACTCTTGCCTGTTATGACTTGAATTGAATTACATGCCTTGATTGCTTTACATAAAAGTTCTTATATGGTTGTTAGCATGTCACCATAGAAATTATGCTTTTTATCATTTACCTACTCGAGGACGAGAAGAATTAAGCTTGAGGATGTTGATACGTCCAAACCGTATCTATAATTTCTGCTTGCTCCATGCTTCTTGTGTGTGATATTGCTATGATATTGATGAGCTTCCATACACTTTTGATCATATTTGGACTAACTTATTAACTCAGTGCACCCCAGTGCCAGTTCCTGTTTTCTGTTGTTTTTCTATTTCAGGTTTCCCCCATATTAAAAGTGCTCCAAAAATTCGGGAAAAATCCAATAAAAAATCAGCGCTTCGGAAGCTTCGGGAATCACCGAGGGGGGGGGGGGCAGAGGGGACCCACCAGGGGCCCAGGTGCCCTCCCAGCGCGCCCTAGGGTGGGGCCGCGCCAGGGGGCCGCCTGGACCCCCGGTGGCCCCCCTGGCTGCCCCCCTTCGCCCATATATTCTCCGTGACGTGAAACCCCCGTGACGGGAACCCTTTTTCGCGATCTCTCCTCTGTTCCGCCGCCGCCGCGCTTCCAAGATCGGGAGCACCAGGAGACCTCTTCCCGGCACCCTGCCGGAGGGAGGAACCACCTCCGGGAGCTTCTCCGCCACCAGGGATGCTTCCCGGATGAACCGTGAGTAGTCCACCTTGGACCATGGGTCTATGATCAGTAGATATGTGATGTTCTCCTCCCCTCTTTGTTCTTCATTGATTAGACCTCGTGAGCTGCCCTACATGATCGAGACACATATGTAATTTTTCTGCTGTTGCTATGCTGAGTTTGCTGGGATCCGATGGATTATGAGACTATGTTCAGATTGTGTTTGAGTAATATATTTGATTCTCCTCTTTTATATTTATGTTCTAGAGTAATTCTTGCATGTTCTCCGTTGCTGTTTATTGCTTTGGCCAAGTAGTAGGCAGTGACTCCAAGAGGGAGCGTTATGCATGATTGTGGGTTCATGCCCTCTGATGACTAGCTTGAGTGACAGAAACATGAGTCTAGGGGATATGTTGTTGCCACAAGGAAGAAAACAACGGTGCTTGTACTTGCGGGTGCAAGGATTGTTTACTTTACGCAAAGTTCTTTAATGCAGTTGTCTGTTGCTTTGAGTTTACACTTTGGGTGGGATTCACAACTTAATACCAGCGAGATGTTCTGGATAGATATCTCAAGGTGGATGATTAGTAGGTAGATGCAGATGGATTTCGGTCTACTTGTCTTGGCGTACCGCCCATGCTTTTGAGCCTCTTCCTTTCTTTATAGCATAGTTAGCATTGGTTTGCGCACATAATCATGTCAATTGCTCAGTTGTAATTTGTTTACCTCGCATGGCTATTTTATCGTCTTTTGGGAGAGAGACATCACTAGTGAACATCATGGGACCCGGTCCATATTTCCAATACTGTTACACCCACTATCAATTTACTGCTTTATTTACTTTTCCGTTGCTATCACTATCATTATTATCCCGTGCGTTTTATCCTTTGTAAACAACAAGGCCGGAGGAATTGACAAATCCTCTGTACTCGTTGGGAAGCAAAGTTATTTGTTGTGTGTGCAGGTCCAGGTGAAGTAAGCAACCCTGAGTTGTGAACGGCGCCATTGTTCACTTCACCACCTTCTTGTATTTGTTGGAGTCCTACTGGTCCGACACTCGACCTTAGCATCTTCGCTAAGGGAAATTGCCGCTACACTACATCTCACCTTCCACTTTGGGTAACCAACGAGGGGCGAGAAGTAAACTCTAGTGACATCACAACTCAACTCCTAAGGCTTATAAGTATTCTTTGGCTCCCTTGTGTCGAATCAATAAATTAGGTTATACCTACCCGCGAAGATTGTTGCGATGCCCTACACTTGTGGGTTATCAGCTATTGAGTGTGACCGAGACAGATGTGTGGTGGCGGGCCCTTTCCTGAGCACCACAGTTGCCATGACGACCTTCAAGTGAGTGATAGCATGGACTGTGGCGGATGTCCTTTGTTGCACATGGGTTCTACGGTTACGACGACATGGAATCATAGGCGTTGACGCCATTGCCCTAAATTGGTAAAAGTGCATCAATGTGTGTTATATCGGTGAGTGATATTCCGTGAGAGCTGCAGCACGATGACACGACCACCAACAGATGCATAGATCACCTTTCACACAACACCGATATTATATGATTTGCTTTGGCGGTCATGTGTTGGGAATGTGCCCTAGAGGCAAATAAAATATGTTTATTGGCATATTCCATTAGTTCATAGTAAGTTTTATACTGTGCTATAATTGTATTAAGTGGAAACATTAATACATGTGTGGTATAAAACAACCAGGTCCCTAGTTGACTCTAGTATACTAGTCCATTGGAAAATTGGATGATCAAGGTTTCCTGATCATGAGGTACGAACCGCCTATTGACAATGGAGTCGTATCATTGGGAGAATGATATGATGGACACACACACACCAGAAGTTTTGCAATGTGATCAAGTCACAAAAGTTCAACATTGCGATAACTATAACGTACTGACCAGATCCTTTGATCGTAATGATCATACGTAATTGCTATCTATTAGGATGCTTTGATTTTCATCCAACGTCTGACTGAAATATGCTGGCCATAAAGGTGTACTTTGGGTATTCCGAAATAGATATGTTGACGAGTATGCAAATAGATCAAAGAGGGATTTGTCCATCCGAGTGTCGAATATGTACTCAGCTGGGCCCACTCGATGATATTACATCATAAAGATTGCAATCATGTGACTAGGTCACGGGGTTGTAATATCACGGGAATGAGTAAAAATGTTTGTCGGTAACGAGGATGAACTAGGTATATTGGATATCGATGATCCAACCTTGGACAAGCAAAGTACCATAGGACAAAGGGACATGACGCAACGTTAATGGATCCAACCGCGATGAAGTTCATTTGATGGAAGCGCAGGGGCTATCAAGGATTGTAACCAGGTCCAATTGATTAGTCATTGGTCAAAGAGTGTCTGATCCCGTCTGCTATTTCCCGGGCCGTAGGGTGTCACACTTAAGGGGTATTCGACGCAATAAGGATAGATTCGGGATCACCGGAGAAATAAGAGAGAACACCAGAATTATTCCGGTGGAGGCCAGAAATGGCTCTGAGTATTTTGAAAGGTTCAGAATATTATTTAATAATGTTTAAATATGTTTTGTTATTTAATTAATAGAAATAAATATTAAAATATAATTTATATAATTTAAAATGGAAGAAAAGGCATATGGGCCTAAAGAGGCCCATTAGGGGAGGAGGAAAGTGCACAAGATGTACATAAATACTTGGAATATTTGAAAGAGGTAATTCTGCTCCAGCTACAAAAACTTGGCAGGTGGGTTCAATTTAGTACAACAACTTTGAAAATTTGCGGTGTAGGTCCAAAAACTTGGCTTTGATGATCATTAGAGGTCTAAATCACTCCTAGCATAACACGTGGACGCTAGCTGGGCAGAAAGCGCACGTTGGCCCGCTCTAAAGTTTTGTAGTAACCCCCTCACTAGGCTATACAATGCATGACGATGTTCTTGTGCAACGACACAAGGTAGTTTTAGCAGAAAACCTATATGTCGCCGCTTAAATCTTCGATTCCCATACAAAATAGCCGAGGGGAGATTTGTTTGGTCCCAACCAACAAAGTCGACGCTGACCTCCACATACTCGCCGACCACCAGCCATGATCCTGGTTCTCATGTACTGTCACGATAGTTGCAATCCCCATTTGATTACGGTAAGGGAAACGTTCCCTGTCAACCGACCGGTCCAAGCTTCGGCCGGTCTGGTCGGCCTCTCCCGTAATGATACAACCTAATATTAAAATACTACTATTTGCATAATTATGGTACAATACTGAAATGCTATTATGTTGATTTATGCTATTTTTCGCTAAACGGATGTATCTAGATGTATTTTAGTGCTAAGCACATCCATTTGGGAGTGTGACATAAAAATGTTACTAGCTCATCCATATTACTTGTCATTCAAACGGATGTATCTAGATATATTTTAGTGGTATGCACATCCATTTTAGAGAGTGGCCGGTGATGACGGTGCTACTTTTTTTTGTTGCAACGAACAACGGAAAAGGCTATCACCGAGCCTCAATTTTTGTTACAAAAATGGATGTCTATCATTTGTACATGATTGTTACTAACCTGTTTTTTATTTAAAAGGGATGGAAAAGGTGTTCTGGGAGTCAAACTTAAAATTTTAGTGCATTAAGAGGAGATTTTTGTAAAAATACTGATAATTGTGTGTGTGTCTACTTCCTAGTTGGCATCCACGTCAGTGGCGGAGCTACTAAAAAATTGTTGGGCGGGCCGGATGGTATAAACAGTGCTACCAAATTAATAGTCAATGCATTATTATGGTTTAAACTTCATGTAAAATCTTTTTTTGCTTTAGCCCTGGGCGGGCCATGGCCCTTTTGGCCTTGCCGTAGCTCCGCCACTGATCCACATGTCGTTTTGGAGGTGATTTGTACCTGAAATGAACATGGAGGCCAAGTTTGTGTAGTTGGGATGCATGTTTTTGAAGTTTTTACATCAAACTGATCCCACTTGCCAAGTTTATGTATGTGGGATGCAATTATCTCTATTTGAAATTCAGATGTAATGTGACAGCTAATATTTTAAATGTTTATAACATTATAATAACAACCCTTTAGTCATATTACAAGATGAAATGTAGACCAAAGAAAACACGGCTCAACCAGAAGATGCGGCGCAAAGATCTAATCTGCAGATTATTGTAGAAGTCTCGTTTTATAAATAATATTCATTCTAATTCAATCTATTTTCCTACCTTAATGAAATTGGCAGAGTGGCTGCAATTCTTGTAAAAAAAACTCCATGGTTTTAATGTTAAAGGCCAAGCTTAGAAATATACAGCATGGTTTAGAGTTTAGATGCATAGACTAAAAATAGATCTATTCTACCTCGCACGAAAAAAAAAAGATCTTTTCCAATTAGAGCATGACCAAATTAAGGTTCGGAAACTATGGTAGAAAGTGATGTTTTCGTAAGAGAGCATTCGCACACCCATAGGCCCTTTGGTTGAGTGAATGAACCCTATGACAAGGACGAGGACGGACCGGTCTCCCCTGATTCCCACTTTCTGACACTAATAAAACACCTCTGGTTGGCTTGTTAAGATCACCAAAGCAGGTTTGTTGGAGTCTTGGGCATCACGAGGATCCTCTTTGTTCAGTGCAACACACTTAACTCTCACCAATACCGCGCGGCTGCGAGCAGCAGGCAAACTAGCAAACCCTGAGAGGCATGTCGGCATCCGGCGACATGGCGCCGGCAGCAGGCCAGCGACGCCGCCGGCGCATCATCATCTGCGCCGGCTTCGCCGTGCTCGCCGTGCTCCTCCTGGCGGCCGCGGCCGCCATCGTCCTGCTCGCGGTGCTCCGCCCGCGGGACCCAACCACGGAGCTCCTCTCGGCCAACGCCACGGGCGCCGCCCCGCGCGTGACGCTCCCGGCCGTCGCCGTCCAGCTCAACGTCACCTTCCTCCTCGTGGTACGCGTGCGCAACCCGAACCCGGCGTCGTTCCGCTACGGCGAGGCCGCCACGTCGCTCCTCTACCGGGGCGCCGCCGTGGGGGACGCCCTCGTCCCGGCCGGCACCGTGCCGAGCCGCGGCGCGACGACCGTGCGGCTGGGCATGACGGTGCAGGCCGACAAGGTGGTGGCGGCGGCCGGGATCGGCGGCCTGTTCGGCGACGTGCTCGCCGGGGAGATGGAGTTCGAGGCGAGGACAGAGCTGAAGGGCCGGGTGACGCTCCTCGGGTTCGTGAAGCGGAGCGCCCGGGCGAGGTCGGTGTGCCGCATCGCCATCGGCGTCCCCGACGTCAAGGTCCGGCGCCAGGAGTGCCACAGCGAGGCCAGCTTGTGAGCGCGCGGCTCGTACGTACGTACGTGGGAGCGTACGCGTGCCGTATAATACGCGCGTGATGTGGTTTGTACTCGTGTGGAGGCGTGTGGTGCAGCTGTGCCTCCGCCCCGGTTTGTAGATACACCACATTCGCGTGGTCTGTATGGGCTATGCTTTCTTTTATATAAAAAGTGCTTTACTTTTTAAAAGGTTTCGTCTATATAAGCCTATGTGTCGTGTTGGGCCAGTTCTTTTAGCTGATTCTGGAAGAATCGGTCTTTTTCCAAAAAAAAACAGAATCTAGAATTACCATTCATTTTACAATCCTAACTAGATAGGATTATAAAAAAATGAGATCGAGATTCTGAAAGAAATTGGGAAGGGGGGATTCTCCCAGAATCGGTCAAAAGAACTGGTCCGCATATACGATTCTACATATTATGATGACATTTTGTTTCGCCCTTTTATATATGAACCCATTTTGTGGGAGCTAATGTGAGCCTATGTTGGTGTTTCGATTGAAAGATCATTTGTCCCTCTTATGTCTTGAATTTTACTTGTTTACTGTGTTCAAAATTTCAAAAGTGCACCTGCACTATTAGAATCAAATGATAGTTATATCCTTGACTAGTTCAATCAGAAGAAAACTACCGGGGAGGGGGGGGTCTCCATCCCAAGAAATAACAGATTTCAAATCATAAGAGTTTCTAACTAAGATGGGTGCCACACTAATCGCTTCTCTAGTACAATGTGTACAAAATACAAAGACAAAAGCTGCCTAAGAGCAACCAGCAAAGATTAATGAATAAAACCTCGAAATCTTCATCTTCCCATTCCATGCTTGAACAATCACGATGCGATAAGACTCCGGAGTTACTTGGGAATAGCCAAGGCACTCCGCCGTCTCCAAACCATGTTTCATTATCGTTGTTTCCGCCATGGGAGCGTCTATCACTTGACCGAAAAGAGAAGGCGAGTCTGCAGCCCCGCCCTAAGGATTACGAGGACACCCACCGTAGCACATGAACTGTCATCGATGAAACAAACATCGACATTCATCGTGTATGTATTCGAAGCAATCTTACTCTATTTCTCGATACAGGCCTACGACGAGACCATTTAGGATGTCAAATTTAACGTTATTGCATGTAATGATAAAAGCAATTCTTGAAAGGTTATCCACCTCAACTCCTTCTACTGCATCTCCCTCTTGCCATCATATGTACCAGGCTACTACCATGATAGTTTCTTGAAGCCCGAGAGCCGAGATGATTCACAATCAAGGATTGACGTTGTTGGTCACAGAGCAAAAACCTCTAGAAGCACACTGCTCGATCTATCGATTGTATTAGCTTAGTCAACAATATCCTTCAATCCCAAAGACTTCCAAATTTATCTAGCCCTATGGAAGGTAAACATCAAGTGCTTCACATCTTCATCACCTTCATTGCAAACTGGACGTTGCACCGATACAGGAACATGGTGGTTAGCTCGAGCACAAATGCCAGGTAACCTTGTGTAAATCCTTCCAACCAATTTTTTATCTCACTCGATAAGTTGAGGTTCCACAATATTTTCAAAATCGGGCACTACACCTTGAAGGATCCGAATCATCTCTTCTAATTATATTTGCAAACTAGTGGTGCCATTATGTATAGTAAGTCAATCATACCAAGAAAGAATATGTTCTAGTTTTATTCCAAGACACAAAATCTTCAATTGCACTTGCACCTGTGTAATTTGAAGATTATTTCAGCATCCATAGAAAGGAAGTTATCTCAGATAATTTCTTTGTCCTAGTAACATGTCAGTGGATAGTTGATATCATCATAGGTTTGTAGAATGCGATTTCTCTTCCTCGTCAACACCTTCTTGAGGGTCTCTCAGAAATCCAGCCCCCCATACTAATTTTGTTGCCAGATCCCACACAACAGATATGGCCTCTCATGAATGTTTGCAATCCCGCAAAAGATGTTTTGCCAAGCAAATTAAGACCCCCTTCTAAGGGCCAGATTTCAAAAGATTACCATTTGGATACCACTTGGTTCTCAAAATCCTTGCAGACAATGTGTCATGGTTTGTTAGCATTCATCAACTTTGTTGCACCAACATTGCTAAATTAAAATGCATGTAGATCTCTGAACACCTACCAATTGCTTTCTTTGGGATGAACATTTTTCACCAGGCCCACCAATGCTTTTTTTCTTCTTCTTCAAAATCTCCCCACCAGAGCCAAGCCATTACATCAGTAATCTCCTTGCATTTTTTAGGAATTTTAAGCATCGACACAACGAATATGTAAGTAGAAAGGTTTGATAGCTCTTAGGTGCTTTTGGTGAGGGCTTTTGGGAATTTATTTTTTGATGAGGTGTGACGCCCCCAAAATCAACTCGTGTACAGTAATCATACACGCAGGATACACGGCTGAGATTAGGGTGCCACGGTAAGAATATCACAGCACAACACTAAACACAAAAGGATAAACAAATATGTTACAATACCAGGGATCACGAGGATCCGAATACATAAGTCATACAAGCCATAATATCTGAGTACAGACATAGTTAGTCAAGTTTTGCCTTAAGAAGGCTAGCATAAATCACATCAGAGATACATATCGAAAAGGCGAGGCCTCCTGCCTGGGATCCACCGAACTACTCCTGGTCAACGGGAAACTCGACGTCGTAGTAGTCGCCTCCTGGGGACTCCTGCTCCTGGGCTCCAACGTCGACTGCAGCGGCCGATCAGGCAAAGCGAAAAAGGGAAATAAAGCAAAGGTGAGTATCTAGCATACCCGCGAGTCTTACGTCCGCTATTAAGCATTTATGCATGTATCAAATGGAAAGGGGAGGCTATATATAGTGGACTGTAAGATAGAAATCAGAATAAGGGTAAGAAGCTAGGCCTAACGAAGACTAGCATCTTCCGACGAGTCTTGCAGCATGAGGAGAGAATAGCCAACAGTTCATATAAAGCATAAAGTAACAATGCAGCAGAAGTTGCTGCAACATTGTATAATAGTAAGTTGTAATAATTAACAATGCCTCCGAGATCCCCTCCTCGACATCCCCGCGAGGAAGAGAACCCGGAACCATACAGTTTAATAATAATAGTTTGTAGTGGTAAGATCCAGCTTCAGCATAAAGCGTCCTGTTACCATGGACACGGCTATTCGAATAGATTAAACTCCCTGCAGGGGTTCACTACTTTTCAGCCTGCACGCTCGGATTTCCAGGGTGGCGTGAACCGTGTTAGGGAATGCCCTACCGAGGCTATCCGACACATCGCAGCCCATCCTAGGCTTAGCAGAGAAGCCATCCGCCGGACTAAATCCTATGCGCCAAGGGGTCTAGGACCCTCACCCTTGCACGCTCCTACACGGTGCGAGGCTGGCCGGGAAGCAAAAGCAAACGCCACTCGCGAGTAAAGAAGACACACAACTTCCCGGCAATCAGACCGCGATACTGCTGACGTCTGAAGAGCTTTCGAATGAACTACGGCGCAGGGGAGCCCATAACTCCTTATCCCACGTGAAGGTAGTGCGTACAGACCAACGAGCCTCTCAAGTCATCCACCGAACCATTTAGCATTTTATTAACTTGCGGGACAACCGTTATCGTTGCCTCGACTTAACTGACCCGCGGACAACGACAGCAGTCAGGACCACCAGTACATCGGTGCCTGCCCTGTCGTCCCACCAAGTCTCTGCGGTTACCAACAAGGTGAACCGACTCCTTACCTTGTCTCGCGTGTGCTCCTGGAGGAGCTCGACTTTCGTGGTTTGGTAACTCTCGCGGCCAACGATCAGGGGCCAAGCACACCGATACACTGGTCGTACCCTCCCTGTCGTCCCGTCGCAATACCTCTCGCAGGCACCGTTGGGTCGCTCGACTTCTTACCTTTAAGGACAACCGTTGCTCAAGTAACTAGAGCGGCTATACAGAGTCAGCAACGAGTGGAGTACAACGACTACTCCTTGATAGCTCACACTTGATGGTGGCTCGGCAGTGCCGAGCTAGGGGGCCTGAGGTGGTGTCTGCATTGTACCGTACCTGTGCAGTTATAATAAGTTGTATCCGCGTCACTCCCCTGAGTGACCTCGGCCTGCTATCTAATACTAACTAACAATGCGCAGGGCTCACTGCTGAATATAATATATATTTATATAGGCAGCATAGGGTAAAGGAAGGTACATCAAGGGGCGACAAAAATAGGCTATGCAATTGAATAGGATTGTAACGTAGCAGCAACAGTAACAATGCCTAGTGCAAGAAATGTACGGAAAGATAGGCGATATCTGGGGAAGAGAATGGCTCTGCTTGCCTGGAAGCTCGACGGTAGGGGCAGGATCGTCGACGAAGTAGTCGTACTCAGCGGCGGTGTAGTCGGCGGCAGCAGCGGGGTCTATCGGAGAATAAAGGGGGGAAGAAACAATAAATATAAAGCAAACATAGCAATACAAATACAAGACATGGAAAACGCAGGGTTGGCGGTGTTCTAACGCAGTACGATGCATTAAGCTCGGAGCGGGAATTCATCCGGGGTGATGAACTGCCAGCTCCGGGTATTTATCGGTCAGGGTGTCCGGAGGGGGGGAGGTATCATGCCGGAGGTGTCATGGACATCCGACAAACGTAAGGGTGGTGTATCTGTGTTAGTTGAACTATTCTGAACAACTTTCGTGTCCAGAATAAATTCATCCGGATACTTTAACAGTACCGGACAATTTATCGGACTGCCGGTCCGGAGGAGGACGGTTCGATGTTCATTGTGTTAGAGGGGTGTGATAGACATACAGATAGAGTATTCGTATTCGTTATATTTTTCTGATCAATTTTCATGTATAAAGTTTTTGAATCTGAGTTACGGTTTAAAAGTTATTGAATTTCAAAGTTTTAAATCATTTAAATGTTTTTCTGAATTTCTTTTATTATTAAATTCCAACATTATCCAAAACATTATTGTCGGGACCCGGGGTTAGCGTATGCAAGCCTCGCTACAACACAATCATATGGAGAGCCGAGAACCGTACCCACTTGTCTAAGCAGACAAGGCCAAGCACAGAACGTTCTCGGAAAGCATCGAACGTGAGGGTCATCCCATCCAGGCCGGATGATCAACTGAAATGGGTCCTCATCGTCCACACACAAGTCTAAAGGATATGGGTGATGAACTCCCATACTCATAGACAAGTCGCCTCAACCATACTATCGATTGTATTATAACCCTTACATATACTTACTCCAGCCCGATCACTTGGTCGGGGTCTAGGGCGGGCTCGATCATACATCAAAGTGTGCACGAGACAGAGTCTCGAACAATCGCATCGCGATGCCCCAAGCTGCGCACATCTAAGGGCCACTTGGTGTATAAAAGACCGCCAGCCAGATCACAACTAAGGTCTCGAAAACCCATACAGAGGCATGCATGTTATAAACATGCACGCAGCACACATGCCTTGTATGAACAGCAGGTATCATTGCAATTCTCTACAAAGTATATATCTTTATTAATAACTCTTACAGAGTGCACACAGAGATCACAAGCATGTGATCCAACATTACAACAGACAAGCGGAAGCAAAGTAGGTCTGAGTACAGACAAGTTTAACAAATGGCTTAGAGAAGCCTTATCTAAAAACAAGCCCTCCACAAGGGAACCAGTCGTCTGACTGGGATTACACTAGCTTGGTCTTGGTCTGAGTATTCATTCTTCGAGCTTCGGTTAGAAGTCACCATCGGGGTCGGTGGGTTCATCTAAAACATAGATTAAGCAAACGTGAGTACAAAATCGTACTCAGCAAGACTTACGTAGGAGCTATACTACTCATGCACATGTATCAAGGTAAAGGGAGGTGGGGTTTCACTTGCAGAAGTGCCAGCTTTGACTTGGCTAGTCCTGAACTACGAGTACCAGACTTGAGATAAGAAGCGTACACGAGTCCACTACATCTCTTCAACCAATTACACCACTATGGTTACTTCCTCGACTTCCCCACGAGAAGCACACCATAGCACTCACGCTTATCTTGTGAGTTTTAGAAGTATCCAGTTCAAGTTGTCTAATAATCGAGCACAGCTCTCCAAGCAGTCCTTAACCGCGGACGCGGCTATTCGAATAGTTTTGTTAACCTTGCAAGGGTGTACCGCTACACACACGTGTCATCAGTTACCGCCTTTTGCGTGTCACTGTTCAAGAGGTGACAGCGATGATGCCACCACAACACTTCACCCACAGCTTTAGTCCAGAGAGTCGCCTATTTGAGGGGGATCCGTATGGAAGTCCGGCCGAGGTTCCAGTACAGCCTCAAACGATGTGTGCAGGGTCCCAAGCCGGTCTTGAAAAGCCGTTCATCCACTTCGCAGACCGTGCCACAGCCATACCAGAACTCCGAACTACTGCGACTTCTGGGGTTCGAACGGGGTGAGGTACTAGGATGAGAGGGGTCAGTGAGCCCAATGTGTGGTTGTACTCTTCATCTTGGATCACCACACAAGAACTCGGACTTAGGGCGGTGTTCAACGAGACAACCCACTGTGTACTCCTACACAGCCTCTCATCGTTCACCTTGTATTAGGGTAGATTCACCAACACGTTTCACTTTCATCAACACCATGTTTATCATCAACCCGACTCACATCATAAGCAACCTCATTGTACCACTAAGCATGCAATAAGCAGTAACAGTTGCAGGGGCCACATGATATCAACCAACTCCTACATCTGCTAGGATTGTGGTTTGCTTACTACTGTGACAAGATGATAGGTCATGCAAAGGATATGGTTTCAACTATTGCGGTAGAAACGTTATCATGGTGATCATCCTAATAATGCATAAGCGAGACATGAGAGGGAAGTGGGATTTTATCGACATGATCAATGGGGGTTTGCTTGCCTTGCTGACGAGGTTTCGATAACGGAGTCTTCAACGAAGGGGGAAGCCTCCTGCTCCGGTTCCACCTCTACTCGACAAACAACAAACAAGGAAGCAATATAAATACAATGCACAAACACATGGTTGAAGGTTGAAACTTGATGTATATGTTTCTGATGTGTTTGGAAATTTCCATTTAAATGGAGTATATTGCATTTGAAATGCACATTCAAACTCCAATTTGAATTCAAACTTGATCAAGTTACATGTAACATTGTTTGATCATTTTGAATCATCTTCAAATGTGTATGATATGCCTCTGAAGTGTGGTTGAAACATAGTATAATTCCATGGTCCAAGTTGCAAAATCATTTGAATTGAATTTGAAATAATTTCAAACAAATCAAATGACATATGCTACTGGTCCCATTTTAAAATCAACTCCAACATAGTTGAAAGTTGCATATTTGGAAAGATAATTTTCTCCTGATCATTTTTCATATATTATTTGCTATATTTGGAGTTAGTATGAATTAATTATGAATTTCCAAAGTTTGTCCTATTTTCTGGAATTTCTTTAATTATTTTTAATTCTTTTTGATTTATTGCGTCAGCAGGGGGGCTGACCAGTCAAACTGACTAGGGGGCCCCACCTGTCAGCCACAGTGGGGTTAAACCCGGTTTAATTAAGTTAAACAGAGATTAGGGGGGGTTGTGGGTCCCACTGTCAGTGGCTGCTGGGGGTGGTTAAGGGTCATTAGGCCTAATCGGCCGGCGGTTAACCGGCGGCGGCACCAGTGCGGCGGCGCTCGCACGGGTCGGCGATTCCGGCCATCGTTTTGCCCGCTGAGGCCATCTACGGGTAGCTGGAGCCCGTGCGCATCGCGTGGAGTACGCCGGGGACCTCGGGAAGGCCTGGAGCCATGCCGGCGACGAGGAGCGCGGCGGCCGGGCTCGGGATCAGGTGGAGACGGCGACAGAGGGCAAGGGAAGAAGAAATGAGGGCACGGGCGTGCATCTCTTGGTCGTCCGCGACGGATGGAGTAGGCAGGGGTCAAAGGCGTGGCCTCAGGCCACGGCTACGTCATCGGGCGCGGTGGCCGGACTACTGTCGACGGCGACCAGAAGAAAACGAGCACGGGCGAGGCTGGGAATAGGGGGGAAACGCAAAGGATCTCACCAGGAGCACGTCGGGGTTGGCTAGGGAGTCTGGGGAAGACGGACGTCGGGGAATTTGTCGACGGAGCTCGCGGCGGTTGGCGATGGATCCGTGAAGCTGGCGTCGCGCTCGGGGCTTCCGGGCTCGATTGCTTGAGCTTGAAGACGAAGTCGACGTCTGCGGTGCGGCTGGACAAGCTAGTTCGGCGTAAGGTTGCCGTAGGCCACGACTGGGCGGCGGCGTGCTCTGCGGGGTACTCGGGTGTTTGTCGCCGGAGGGGAAGGAGAGGGGCTGGGAGAGAGCTGGGGTGCGGGGGGGTTGTGTGCGGCTCCGTGGCACAAGAGAGGGGGAGGGGGAGGTCCAGAAGGGCCCGGAGCCTCGTCGTGTCGCCGTGGCCTCGCCCTGCCTCCAGCGAGGTGCTTGGAGGGGCGGGGAGGAAGACGACAGGGGAGGTCCCCTGGTGGGCTGGGCCGGCCAGGTAAGTGGGCCTCGCCTGAGGCAACAGGTAAGCTCTGCCTGCCCTTTTCTTTTTATTCTTTTCTGTTTCATTTGTTTTGCCTAGATTTAAAATAGCTAGGCATTTTTAATAAATGTCCAAATACTTTTATAAATCCTAGGTGACCAGTAGCTAGTCACATAAATAATTTGGACATTTTTGAAATTCAAAACATTTGAATTTCAATTCAAATAGGGGTAAACTTTAATTTCCAGAGCACCTTTTGAATATTAGAAAATTCCATGTGCATGGGATTGATCCCAAACCACTTTTAAAATGATCAGCAACATTTATAGGAATTTTCCAAACATTCAAATGATTTTTGGAAAAAGATTTTTATCTGGCCATTTGATTTAAATTCTCAGGGCTTTTCTTTTCCCCAATTCTGATTTTCTTTTTGAATTTTTGGCATGAATGCAAGGTACCTCTGATCCTAGCACATACCTAACTTGGGGTTGTGACAACTCGCCCCCACTCAAAAGAATCTCGTCCCGAGATTCAGAAGTCTGCGGGAGGAAGGAGGGGTACTCGGCATTGAGACGGTCTTCTCTTTCCCACGTGGCTTCTTTCTCTGAGTGATGAGACCACTGAACTTTCAGAAACCTAATTTTCTGACGACGAGTGACACGCTCTGCTGAATCAAGAACACGAACAGGGTATTCTCGATAAGAAAGGTCATCTTGGAGATCAAGCGTTTCATGGTCGACTTCGCGGATGGGGTCCTTGAAGCAACGCCTGAGTTGTGACACATGGAATACATCATGTACTCGGGAAAGGTGAGGGGGTAGTTCAAGTTGGTAGGCAACTTCTCCACATTTAGCAAGAATGCGGAAAGGTCCGATGTAACGTGGGGCCAACTTGCCTTTGATACCGAATCTTTGGGTTCCCTTCAGAGGAGTAACCCGAAGGTAAGCCTTCTCATCCAGATTGTAGCTTTCTTGCCTATGATGACGATCATAGTAGCTTTTCTGACGAGACTGGGCTGCTTTCAATCGATCACGAACAATGCGAACTTGCTCTTCTGCTTCCTTGATCATGTCCGGTCCAAAGAATTGTCTTTCACCGGTTTCTGACCAGTTTAGGGGTGTTCGACATCGTCGTCCATATAGGAGTTCAAAAGGAGCCATGTTCAGACTAGATTGAAAACTGTTGTTATAAGCAAATTCGGCAAATGGAAGAGACTTCTCCCAATTCTTTCCAAATGAGATAACACAAGCTCTGAGCATGTCTTCAAAATTTGGTTAACCCTTTCGACTTGACCGCTAGACTGAGGATGGAAAGCCGTACTAAAGGAGAGATGAGTTCCCATAGCACGTTGGAAGCTCCCCCAAAATCTAGAGGTGAAAAGGCTACCACGATCAGAATTGATCACCAAAGGAACACCGTGAAGAGACACAATTCTAGAGACATACAAGTCCGCTAACTGGCTAGCAGTTATAGACTCGCGAACTGGAAGGAAGTGGGCAACTTTGGAAAGCCGATCAATGACCACGAAGATGGCATCATTTCCTTTCTGGGTTTTTGGAAAGCCGGTGATGAAGTCCATACCGACTTTGTCCCATTTCCACTCGGGAATAGACAAAGGTTGAAGTGTATCAGCAGGTCTTTGATGTTCTGCCTTAATGCGACGACAAACATCACATTCGGCAACAAATTGAGCAATGTCTCTCTTCATCCTAGTCCACCAAAATCTCTGGCGTAGATCTCGGTACATTTTTGTGCTACCGGGATGAATTGAGAGGGGTGTGTCATGGGCTTCTTTGAGGATGAGTTGCCTTAGATCCTTATTCTTAGGTACTACCAAACGATTTCCAAAGAATACCGTTCCTTTTCTATTTGTGGAGAAACATTGAGAAACTCCGTTAGCAATGTTCTCCTTGATCCGGCGTACACCTTGTGCACGTCTTTGGGCAACTATGATTTGATCCTCAAGGGTTGGTTTCGCCACCAAGTTGAAAAGAGATCCACGAGGAACAATCTCGAGATTGAGCTTTCGAAATTCCTCATGAAGAAGTGGTTGATACTGTTGTAACATGAGGTTGTTACAATACGACTTACGACTTAGGGCATCAGCCATGACATTGGCCTTGCCTGGGGTGTAAGAAATTACTACGTCATAATCTTTTATCAACTCAATCCAGCGTCTTTGCCTGAGATTAAGATCTGGCTGGGTGAAAATGTATTTGAGGCTTTGGTGGTCGGAATAGATCTCGCAACGGTTACCAAGGAGGTAATGTCGCCAAGTTGTTAGGGCATGAACTACGGCAGCGAGTTCAAGGTCATGGGTAGGATAGTTCTCTTCATGTGGCCGCAATTGGCGTGAAGCATAAGCTACCACATGTCGATTTTGCAGAAGTATGCATCCTAACCCTTGCCGTGATGCGTCACAATAGATCTCGAAATCCTTTTTGGTGTCTGGAGGTGCAAGTACGGGTGTAGAAGTCAATCTTCTTTTTAGCTCTTGAAAGCTTTCCTCGCACTTGGGAGTCCATAGGAATTTCTTATCTTTCTTGAGGAGTTCAGTCAGAGGCTTTGCAACTTTAGAAAAGTTCTCGACGAAGCGACGACAATAGCTGGCTAGGCCAAGAAAACTCCTAACTTGCTTAACCGATTCAGGTGGAGTCCAGTCAAGGACGGCCTGAACTCTCTCGGGATTCACAGCAATGCCTCTTGCAGAAATCACGTGGCCTAAGTAGGTCACTTCTGGTAGCCAGAATTCACACTTGGAGAATTTAGCATACAGGCGATGCTCTCTAAGTTTCATCAATACCAGCCTTAGGTGTTCGGTATGTTCTTCTTCGTTCTTCGAGTATATAAGGATGTCATCGAGGTAAACCACGACGAACTGGTCCAAATACTCCATGAAGATCGAATTCATCATGCGTGAGAAAGTGGCGGGGGCATTGGTTAAACCAAAGGACGTGACGGTGTACTCGTAAAGACCATAACGAGTAGTAAAAGCCGTTTTGGGAATGTCCTTGTTTCGGATTTTGATTTGATGATAACCTAATCTCAAATCCATCTTGGAGAAGACAGAGGATCCAGCAAGTTGATCATAAAGATCATTGATCCTGGGCAGTGGGTACTTGTTCTTTATCGTCGCTAGATTTAGCGGGCGATAGTCTACGCACATCCTTTCTGTTCCATCTTTCTTCGTTACGAACAGAACGGGGCAACCCCATTGCGATGAGCTAGGGCGGATGAAGCCTTTCTCCAACAAAGCTTCTAGTTGGGTTTTAAGCTCAGCTAACTCACGTGGGGCCATTTTGTATGGGCGTCTAGAAATGGGTGCGGTTCCTAGGGCAAGATCCACTATGAACTCTACACATCTGTCGGGTGGCATTCCCGGCAGCTCTTCAGGAAAGACATCCGGGAAGTCACGAACCACCGGAACATCTTCAAGGTCGGGAAGGGGAAGCACATTCAAAGATTGTACTTGGTTTCTTGTTCTGGGTGAGGTGTAATCTATTGTCTGGCCTGAAGGGTGTGTAAGTCTAACTGACTTGGCTTTACAATCAAGAAAAGCATGTTGTCTTGATAACCAATCCATACCAAGGATGACATCAATGTCTGAAGACTTGAGGGCTATGAGTGAAGCAAGGAATACTAAACCCTCAATTGCAATTCGATTACCATGGCTTACTCTATTAGTTTGCCATTTGGAACCAGGAGTTTGAATGATCATAGGGGTGAACATTTCTTCAAATGATACATCATGTCGAAGTGCATAACTTTCCGACATGAATGAGTGAGATGCTCCTGGATCGAAAAGGACAGAAGTGGGAACAAAATTGACTGGGAGTGTGCCAAGAATGACGTCAGAAGTACTATCAGTTTCCTCAACTGAGATTTGGTTCACACGTCCAAGATTTTCTGAGGTGGATGGCTTAGTGGTGGAAACCTTTGGGGGTGGTTTGGCACGAACAGTGGGGTTTCCTCTGGCATGGGGTGGAGCATTTTGGTTGACGGGGCACTCACGAGAGTAGTGACCAGGCTGGCCACATCTAAAGCAGGCTCCAAAGATAGTGCGGGGAGCTGGGTTGTTTGGTGGAGCTAGTGGACGAGGCGGCACAAGGGATGGCCTTGGTGGGTTGTTTTGGTGGATCAAACTGTTAGGAATCCAGATCATGCGCTTCTGAGGGCGTGAACTGGAAGAAGGGGCAAGCTCAAGAGCATGCTTGCGAGACTTCTCGAAAACTTCATTGCCATGCTCAGCTCTGAAGGATCTGTTGACTAAATCCTCAAAGGTGGCAAATTCGATGAGGTTGAGATGATGACGGAGGATGGGGCTAAGTCCCTTACGGAACCTTGCCTGCTTTCTGGCATCGGTGGTGATCTCATCTTGGGCATACCGAGCAAGACGGTTGAATTCTCTCACATACTCCTGGATGGACATCTCTCCTTGATTCAGATTGCAGAACTCTTCCTTCTTGCGCTCCATCAACTCATCCAGAATGTGGTACCCTCGAAAGGCAACACAGAACTCCTGCCAAGTCACTACGTGACCATCTGTCTGCATTGCAACATAGTTCTCCCACCATTGAAGAGCAGCACCTTCCAAGAAGTATACCGCGAAAATAACTCGGTCATCGGGAGCAACATGTGCAGTATCAAGCTTACGCTCGATGGAACGGAGCCAATCATCAGCTTCAAGGGGCTCAGAAGAACATCGGAATACCGGTGGCTTGAGGAGGATGAAGTCCTGAATGCTGACCACCACATTATGATGGTTGGCGGTATTCTGCTCGATGAGCTCCAAAAGGCGTGTTTGATCACGTCTATTCCGCTCAGCTTCCATCATGATTTCCGCCGCAGAAGGCGGGGTTGGAGGTTCATCATCATTTCGATTCCGATCACGGTCTCGATTCCGAAGAACAGCACTACGATTTCCACCTGACATCCTGTGTGATAAAAATCAACAATCAGAACAGGTTGTACGATGGATTCAAGGATAAAAGGATATGATGAAGGCGGAAAGGATTATAATTCAAAGGCAATGATTCAAAGAGACACGGAACAAATCCGGCAGCATAACGGCTATACTGGGATGGAAAATGAAACAACCTCGAAGAAATTTGGACAGAACTTCTTCAAGGAACTCAAAACACGGAGACTCTGGACAACCACAACAATCCTACGGCTATAAGGAGGCAATCAACGAGATGTTCTATTCAGACATAGATGAGCCTAGTCCTATCTTCCCGTAGAATAAGACGAGGGTGACTCAGAACTCAGATCGATGAGGGTAAGGAGAAAAAGAAGCCTTACGTTGTTCCCTTATATACCCAGAGTAACTATATAACTATAGAATGCTAGACTCGACTTCGGCCAAGGTTGATAATCCTACAGTCAGTCCTGCTCTGATACCAAGTCTGTCGGGACCCGGGGTTAGCGTATGCAAGCCTCGCTACAACACAATCATATGTAGAGCCGAGAACCGTACCCACTTGTCTAAGCAGACAAGGCCAAGCACAGAACGTTCTCGGAAAGCATCGAACGTGAGGGGCATCCCATCCAGGCCGGATGATCAACTAAAATGGGTCTTCATCGTCCACACACAAGTCTAAAGGATATGGGTGATGAACTCCCATACTCATAGACAAGTCGCCTCAACCATACTATCGATTGTATTATAACCCTTACATATACTTACTCCAGCCCGATCACTTAGTCGGGGTCTAGGGCGGGCTCGATCATACATCAAAGTGTGCACGAGACAGAGTCTCGAACAATCGCATCGCGATGCCCCAAGCTGCGCACATCTAAGGGCCACTTGGTGTATAAAAGACCGCCAGCCAGATCACAACTAAGGTCTCGAAAACCCATACAGAGGCATGCATGTTATAAACATGCACGCAGCACACATGCCTTGTATGAACAGCAGGTATCATTGCAATTCTCTACAAAGTATATATCTTTATTAATAACTCTTACAGAGTGCACACAGAGATCACAAGCATGTGATCCAACATTACAACAGACAAGTGGAAGCAAAGTAGGTCTGAGTACAGACAAGTTTAACAAATGGCTTAGAGAAGCCTTATCTAAAAACAAGCCCTCCACAAGGGAACCAGTCGTCTGACTGGGATTACACTAGCTTGGTCTTGGTCTGAGTCTTCATTCTTCGAGCTTCGGTTAGAAGTCACCATCGGGGTCGGTGGGTTCATCTAAAACATAGATTAAGCAAACGTGAGTACAAAATCGTACTCAGCAAGACTTACGTAGGAGCTATACTACTCATGCACATGTATCAAGGTAAAGGGATGCGGGGTTTCACTTGCAGAAGTGCCAGCTTTGACTTGGCTAGTCCTGAACTACGAGTACCAGACTTGAGATAAGAAGCGTACATGAGTCCACTACATCTCTTCAACCAATTACACCACTATGGTTACTTCCTCGACTTCCCCATGAGAAGCACACCATAGCACTCACGCTTATCTTGTGAGTTTTAGAAGTATCCAGTTCAAGTTGTCTAATAATCGAGCACAGCTCTCCAAGCAGTCCTTAACCGCGGACGCGGCTATTCGAATAGTTTTGTTAACCTTGCAAGGGTGTACCGCTACACACACGTGTCATCAGTTACCGCCTTTTGCGTGTCACTGTTCAAGAGGTGACAGCGATGATGCCACCACAACACTTCACCCACAGCTTTAGTCCAGAGAGTCGCCTATTTGAGGGGGATCCGTATGGAAGTCCGGCCGAGGTTCCAGTACAGCCTCAAACGATGTGTGCAGGGTCCCAAGCCGGTCTTGAAAAGCCGTTCATCCACTTCGCAGACCATGCCACAGCCATACCAGAACTCCGAACTACTGCGACTTCTGGGGTTCGAACGGGGTGAGGTACTAGGATGAGAGGGGTCAGTGAGCCCAATGTGTGGTTGTACTCTTCATCTTGGATCACCACACAAGAACTCGGACTTAGGGCGGTGTTCAACGAGACAACCCACTGTGTACTCCTACACAGCCTCTCATCGTTCACCTTGTATTAGGGTAGATTCACCAACACGTTTCACTTTCATCAACACCATGTTTATCATCAACCCGACTCACATCATAAGCAACCTCATTGTACCACTAAGCATGCAATAAGCAGTAACAGTTGCAGGGGCCACATGATATCAACCAACTCCTACATCTGCTAGGATTGTGGTTTGCTTACTACTGTGACAAGATGATAGGTCATGCAAAGGATATGGTTTCAACTATTGCGGTAGAAACGTTATCATGGTGATCATCCTAATAATGCATAAGCGAGACATGAGAGGGAAGTGGGATTTTATCGACATGATCAATGGGGGTTTGCTTGCCTTGCTGACGAGGTTTCGATAACGGAGTCTTCAACGAAGGGGGAAGCCTCCTGCTCCGGTTCCACCTCTACTCGACAAACAACAAACAAGGAAGCAATATAAATACAATGCACAAACACATGGTTGAAGGTTGAAACTTGATGTATATGTTTCTGATGTGTTTGGAAATTTCCATTTAAATGGAGTATATTGCATTTGAAATGCACATTCAAACTCCAATTTGAATTCAAACTTGATCAAGTTACATGTGACATTGTTTGATCATTTTGAATCATCTTCAAATGTGTATGATATGCCTCTGAAGTGTGGTTGAAACATAGTATAATTCCATGGTCCAAGTTGCAAAATCATTTGAATTGAATTTGAAATAATTTCAAACAAATCAAATGACATATGCTACTGGTCCCATTTTAAAATCAACTCCAACATAGTTGAAAGTTGCATATTTGGAAAGATAATTTTCTCCTGATCATTTTTCATATATTATTTGCTATATTTGGAGTTAGTATGAATTAATTATGAATTTCCAAAGTTTGTCCTATTTTCTGGAATTTCTTTAATTATTTTTAATTCTTTTTGATTTATTGCGTCAGCAGGGGGGCTGACCAGTCAAACTGACTAGGGGGCCCCACCTGTCAGCCACAGTGGGGTTAAACCCGGTTTAATTAAGTTAAACAGAGATTAGGGGGGGCTCTGGGTCCCACTGTCAGTGGCTGCTGGGGGTGGTTAAGGGTCATTAGGCCTAATCGGCCGGCGGTTAACCGGCGGCGGCACCAGTGCGGCGGCGCTCGCACGGGTCGGCGATTCCGGCCATCGTTTTGCCCGCTGAGGCCATCTACAGGTAGCTGGAGCCCGTGCGCATCGCGTGGAGTACGCCGGGGACCTCGGGAAGGCCTGGAGCCATGCCGGCGACGAGGAGCGCGGCGGCCAGGCTCGGGCTCAGGTGGAGACGGCGACAGAGGCCAAGGGAAGAAGAAATGAGGGCACGGGCGTGCAGCTCTTGGTCGTCCGCGACGGATGGAGTAGGCAGGGGTCAAAGGCGTGGCCTCAGGCCACGGCTACGTCGTCGGGCGCGGCGGCCGGACTACTGTCGACGGTGACCAGAAGAAAACGAGCACGGGCGAGGCTGGGAATAGGGGGGAAACACAGAGGAGCTCACCAGGAGCACGTCGGGGTTGGCTAGGGAGTCTGTGGAAGACGGACGTCGGGGAATTTGTCGACGGAGCTCGCGGCGGCTGGCGATGGATCCGTGAAGCTGGCGTCGCGCTCGGGGCTTCCGGGCTCGATTGCTTGAGCTTGAAGACGAAGTCGACGTCTGCGGTGCGGCTGGACAAGCTAGTTCGGCGTAAGGTTGCCGTTGGCCACGACTGGGCGGCGGCGTGCTCTGCGGGGTACTCGGGTGTTTGTCGCCGGAGGGGAAGGAGAGGGGCTGGGAGAGAGCTGGGGTGCGGGGGGGTTGTGTGCGGCTCCGTGGCACAAGAGAGGGGGAGGGGGAGGTCCAGAAGGGCCCGGAGCCTCGTCGTGTCGCCGTGGCCTCGCCCTGCCTCCAGCGAGGTGCTTGGAGGGGCGGGGAGGAAGACGACAGGGGAGGTCCCCTGGTGGGCTGGGCCGGCCAGGTAAGTGGGCCTCGCCTGAGCCAACAGGTAAGCTCTGCCTGCCCTTTTCTTTTTATTCTTTTCTGTTTCATTTGTTTTGCCTAGATTTAAAATAGCTAGGCATTTTTAATAAATGTCCAAATACTTTTATAAATCCTAGGTGACCAGTAGCTAGTCACATAAATAATTTGGACATTTTTGAAATTCAAAACATTTGAATTTCAATTCAAATAGGGGTAAACTTTAATTTCCAGAGCACCTTTTGAATATTAGAAAATTCCATGTGCATGGGATTGATCCCAAACCACTTTTAAAATGATCAGCAACATTTATAGGAATTTTCCAAACATTCAAATGATTTTTGGAAAAAGATTTTTATCTGGCTATTTGATTTAAATTCTCAGGGCTTTTCTTTTCCCCAATTCTGATTTTCTTTTTGAATTTTTGGCATGAATGCAAGGTACCTCTGATCCTAGCACATACCTAACTTGGGGTTGTGACAATTATCCACAACAGTGCCTGACATGTGGGACCCACATGTCAGCCTCTGTTTATTTATAAAACATTTTAATAAGTCAAAATAGGCACTGGGCCCACATGTAAGTCACTTCATTTCTAATAAATTCTTTTTAAAATTAATCTGACAAGGGGGGCCCAGTGTCATAGACACATGTGCTAAACTAATTAGTTTTATTTGTTTAAGAGCCTAGGGCCCACCTGTCATCTGGTGAGGAGGGTTTTGATTTTCTTTTAACTGATAGATTAGGGGCTAATCCTGGGGGGGGCACTGTACAGTGGGTCAACCCCAGCACGGGCACGCCATGCCCACGCAGAGGCCGGCGGCAAGGCCAGCCCTGCCAGGGGAGCGGCGAGGCGCAGCCAAGGGGGCGACCTGGCCAGGGCGCGGCGTGGGCGCGCGCGCACACTGGCACGGCTAGCGCGCGGCTAGGCGCACAGGGCACCGGCAAGCCGAGTCGTGGGGAGCTCGAGCTCCATTAATGGCGGACCGACGGGGGGACGCGGCCCTACGACGCAACGGCGGCGAAAACTCGCGGGGAAGGGGGAATGGACGCTGCGCTCACCGGGGAATGAGCTGGTGCAGGCGGAAGGAGCCGAGGGAGGCCGGAGCTAGCGAATCGCGGCGGCGGTCTCGGCGGCCGAAGACGGGGAAGAAGAAGCAGTCGAGGCCGTGGCGCGTCTCGGCGTGAGCTAGCAGGCGGAGGCGAATGGGAGGTCGATGGCGGAGCCTCCTGTCGCGTTGGACTGGCCTGAGAGGGCCGTTGGCCACGCGGTCCGCAGCGGCGCGGCCACAGCAGCCCGACGGCAATGGCGGGGAACGAACGGAGCGAGGGGGAGAAATGGAGAGGTTGGCCCGATCCACAAATTCCGGAGGGGAGGGGGAGATATTTTAGCTCCAACGGGGGGGCACTGTCGCGACCGGAGGCAACCTGGTCGAGCCGCAGCAGCTCGGCCATGGCGCTGCCAGAGCAACAGGGGAGAAGGTGGGGGAAAGAGGAAACGGGCCGGGGTGGACCCAGGGAGTTGGGCCTCGCACCAGGCGAGACATAGCGTTTTTTTATTTCATCTATTTTCTTTTCTGTTCTTTTCCTTTTTGTAATTGTTTTTATTGCTTTAATATTTTTGCTCAACATGAAATTGGTTTGTACAATTATGTTGCACCATGTAAGCATACCACAAAAAGTTTGGGGCATTTCAAAAATGTTTTGCTATTTGTTTTAGTGCTGCAACTATTAAATGGTGCTGTTTTGCTAGTTGTTTGAATTGTTTGATTTTTCCAGTGGCAAAATAAAATACCATAACCACATGGGCATGACACACTGATTATTTGTGATTTAATAAAAGTGTTTGTATAATTTTTGGACAAGTTTTATTTGCAACATTATTTTTAATATCAACAAAAGGCATTTTGGATTGATTTGATTCAAACTTGATCATGGCATGATTTAGCAACAGTAATTGTCATTAGCAAAAGGATTACTGTTACAGACAACTGAGGGTGTTACAAATCTCCCCCACTACAAGAATTCTCGTCCCGAGAATTTAAGTGGTAGCGAGGAAAAGATCGGGGTATTCATCGCGAAGGAGATCTTCGCGTTCCCAAGTGGCGTCATCTTCAGAATGATTCGACCACTGGACTTTGAGGAACTTGACGGTCTTTTTGCGGGTTCGACGCTCAAACTGATCGAGAATGCGGCTCGGATGTTCTCGATAAGTCAAGTCTTGTTGCAGCTCGATCATATCATGTTCCACTTCGCGGATAGGATCCTTGAAGCAGCAACAGAGTTGAGACACGTGGAAGACATCGTGGACTTGGGAGAGGTTCGGCGGCAATTCCAACCGGTATGCCACGGGTCCACTCCGGGAAAGAATACGGAACGGGCCAATGTAGCGAGGAGCCAACTTGCCCTTGATACCAAAGCGATGAGTGCCCCTCATGGGAGTGACACAGAGGTAAGCGTATTCACCAGGTTGATACTCCATTTCCCGGTGTTTGCGGTCATAGTTGCTCTTCTGACGAGACTGGGCGGCCTTGAGATTTTCTTGCACAATGCGAATCTGATCTTCAGCTTGTTGGACAAGATCCGGTCCGAAGTAGGGTCATTCCCCAGTTCGTGACCAATTCAGGGGGGGGGTCGACATTTACATTCGTATAGAACTTCGAAGGGGGCCATCTTCAAGCTAGCCTGATAGCTATTGTTGTACGAGAATTCCGCGTACGGGAGAGATTCCTCCCATTTCATGCCGAATGAAAGGACACAAGTGCGAAGCATGTCTTCCAGCACTTGATTGACTCGTTCAACTTGGCCTTGCGACTGGGGGTGATAAGCGGTGCTGAGAGACAGACGAGTCCCGAAGGCTTCCATGAAACTATTCCAGTATCATGAGGTGAAAAGGCTGCCACGGTCTGAACTGATCTCCAGCGGAATACCGTGGAGTGACACAATCCGGGAGATATACAAGTGTGCTAACTGACTAGCAGTGATCGTCTCCTTGACCAGCAGGAAGTGAGCAATCTTGGAGAATCGGTCGATGACGACAAAGATGGCATCGTTACCTTTCTGTGACTTAGGAAAACCGGTGACGAAGTCCATTTCGACTTTGTCCCACTTCCAATTAGGAGGAGGGAGTGGTTGCAACCAGCCAGCAGGTTTTTGATGTCCGGCCTTGACCCGACTGCAAACGTCATAGGAGAAACATAGCGGGCGATGTCTTGCTTCATGTAAGGCCACCAGTACCGCTGACGAAGGTCTTTATACATCTTGGTACTGCCAGGGTGGATTGACAAGGGAGAATTATGGGCTTCCTCCATGATATCCGGACCATAGTTAATGATGGCCGGGCTCACAGGAACTACTAAGCGGCCCTTGAAATATACAGTATCACCATCATTGGCATCAATGGTAAAAGAGGAGGGCGCGGATATATAGGAGTAGTCATATAAGACATACACATTCACACACGGAGTCAATCGAAAATCGGGCAGCGTAACGTCGTAGAAATTAAGGAAAAAGGACTCACTAGGCGGCGCGCAGACCGCAGTAAGGATTACACGACGCGACATAGATTCCACTATGTCAATCACGCCGCAAGAAAACTGTTGGCCACATGAGTTAATGCCAGAGGACGTTCGGCCTGCCCAGAATGAGAATGGGATCCGCGGTCCGGGACCTGGGGTAGAACTCCTGCGACACGACTCAATCAATGGGGTAGCACCAAAACACCGGATGGAATCAAGAGAACGTGATCCTAATGTCAGTGTTTGTAAAACTTACAAGCAAGGATAAGAGAGCAGAGTCCCAGAACATAGGTAAGGAGAAAAGGATCCTAATACCATAGATATCACACGTAGTGACATCGATGTGGGCCCGTAAGCCAAATATTAAGCTAGCAAAATAGTTTTTCAAAGTCTAGACTCAACTTCGATCAAGTAGTGGTGGGGTGGCTTCCTACAGGCAGTCGACTCTGATACCAACTTGTGACGCCCCCAAAATCAACCCGTGTACAATAATCATACACGCAGGGTACACGCCTGAGATTAAGGTGCCACAGTGAGAATATCACAGCACAACACCAAACACAAAAGGATACACAAATATGTTACAAATACCAGGGATCACGAGGATCCGAATACATAAGTCATACAAGCCATAATATCTGAGTACAGACATAGTTAGTCAAGTTTTGCCTTAAGAAGGCTAGCACAAATCACATCAGAGATACATATCGAAAAGGCGAGGCCTCCTGCCTGGGATCCACCGAACTACTCCTGGTCAACGGGGAACTCGACGTCGTAGTAGTCGCCTCCGGGGGACTCCTGCTCCTGGGCTCCAACGTCGAATGCAGCGGCCGATCAGGCAAAGCGAAAAAGGGAAATAAAGCAAAGGTGAGTATCTAGCATACCCGCGAGTCTTACGTCCGCTACTAAGCATTTATGCATGTATCAAATGGAAAGGGGAGGCTATATATAGTGGGCTGTAAGATAGAAATTAGAATAAGGGTAAGAAGCTAGGCCTAACAAAGACTAGCATCTTCCGACGAGTCTTGCAGCATGAGGAGAGAATAGCCAACAGTTCATATAAAGCATAAAGTAACAATGCAGCAGAAGTTGCTGCAACATTGTATAATAGTAAGTTGTAATAATTAACAATGCCTTCGAGATCCCCTCCTCGACATCCCCGCGAGGAAGAGAACCCGGAACCATACAATTTAATAATAATAGTTTGTAGTGGTAAGATCCAGCTGCAGCATAAAGCGTCCTGTTACCGTGGACACGGCTATTCGAATAGATTAAACTCCCTGCAGGGGTGCACTACTTTTCAGCCTGCACGCTGGGATCTCCAGGGTGGCGTGAACCTTGTTAGGGAACGCCCCACCGAGGCTATTCGACACATCGTATCCCATCCTAGGCTCAGCAGAGAGGCCATCCGTCGGACTAAATCCTATGCGCCAAGGGGTCTAGGACCCTCACCCTTGCACGCTCCTACACGGTGCGAGGCTGGCCGGGAAGCAAAAGCAAACACCACTCGCGAGTAAAGAAGACACACAACTTCCCGGCAATCAGACCGCGATATTGCTGACGTCTGAAGAGCTTTCGAATGAACTACGACGCAGGGGAGCCCATAACTCCTTATCCCACGTGAAGGTAGTGCGTACAGACCAACGGGCCTCTCAAGTCATCCACCGAACCATTTAGCATTTTATTAACTTGCGGGAGAACCGTTATCGTTGCCTCGACTTAACTGACCCGCGGACAACGACAGCAGTCAGGACCACCAGTACATCGGTGCCTGCCCTGTCGTCCCACCAAGTATCTGCGGTTACCAACAAGGTGAACCGACTCCTTACCTTGTCTCGCGTGTGCTCTTGGAGGAGCTCGACTTTCGTGGTTTGGTAACTCTCGCGGCCAACGATCAGGGGCCAAGCACACCGATACACTGGTCGTACCCTCCCTGTCGTCCCGTCGCAATACCTCTCGCATGCACCGTTGGGTCGCCCGACTTCTTACCTTTAAGGACAACCGTTGCTCAAGTAACTAGAGCGGCTATACAGAGTCAGCAACGAGTGGAGTACAACGACTACTCCTTGATAGCTCACACTTGATGGTGGCTCGGCAGAGCCGAGCTAGGGGGCCTGAGGTGGTGTCTGCATTGTACCGTACCTGTGCAGTTATAATAAGTTGTATCCGCGTCACTCCCCTGAGTGACCTCGGCCCGCTATCTAATCCTAACTAACAATGCGCAGGGCTCACTGCTGAATATAATATATATTTATATAGGCAGCATAGGGTAAAGGAAGGTACATCAAGGGGTGACAAAAATAGGCTATGCAATTGAATAGGATTGTAACGTAGCAGCAACAGTAACAATGCCTAGTGCAAGAAATGTACGGAAAGATAGGCGATATCTGGGGAAGAGAATGGCTCTGCTTGCCTGGAAGCTCGACGGTAGGGGCAGGGTCGTCGACGAAGTAGTCGTACTCAGCGGCGGTGTAGTCGGCGGCAGCAGCGGGGTCTACCGGAGAATAAAGGGGGGAAGAAACAATAAATATAAAGCAAACATAGCAATACAAATACAAGACATGGAAAACGCAGGGTTGGCGGTGTTCTAACGCAGTACGATGCATTAAGCTCGGAGCGGGAATTCATCCGGGGTGATGAACTGCCAGCTCCGGGTATTTATCGGTCAGGGTGTCCGGAGGGGGGGAGGTATCATGCCGGAGGTGTCGTGGACATCCGACAAACGTAAGGGTGGTGTATCCGTGTTAGTTGAACTATTCTGAACAACTTTCGTGTCCAGAATAAATTCATCCGGATACTTTAACAGTACCGGACAATTTATCGGACTGCCGGTCCGGAGGGGGACGGTTCGATGTTCGTTGTGTTATAGGGGTGTGATAGACATACGGATAGAGTATTCTTATTCGTTATATTTTTCTGATCAATTTTCATGTATAAAGTTTTTGAATCTGAGTTACGGTTTAAAAGTTATTGAATTTCAAAGTTTTAAATCATTTAAATGTTTTTTTGAATTTCTTTTATTATTAAATTCCAACATTATCCAAAACACTATCCACAACAGTGCCTGACATGTGGGACCCACATGTCAGCCTCTGTTTATTTATAAAACATTTTAATAAGTCAAAATAGGCACTGGGCCCACATGTAAGTCGCTTCATTTCTAATAAATTCTTTTTAAAATTAATCTGACAAGGGGGGCCAGTGTCATAGACACATGTGCTAAACTAATTAGTTTTATTTGTTTAAGAGCCTAGGGCCCACCTGTCATCTGGTGAGGAGCGTTTTGATTTTCTTTTAACTGATAGATTAGGGGCTAATCCTGGGGGGGGGGGGCACTGTACAGTGGGTCAACCCCAGCACGGGCACGCCATGCCCACGCAGAGGCCGGCGGCGAGGCCAGCCCTGCCAGGGGAGCGGCGAGGCGCGGCCAAGGGGGCGACCTGGCCAGGGCGCGGCGTGGGCGCGCGCGCACACTGGCACGGCTAGCGCGCGGCTAGGCGCACGGGGCACCGGCAAGCCGAGTCGTGGGGAGCTCAAGCTCCATTAATGGCGGACCGACGGGGGGACGCGGCCCTACGACGCAACGGCGGCGAAAACTCGCGGGGAAGGGGGGAATGGACGCTGCGCTCACCGGGGAATGAGCTGGTGCAGGCGAAAGGAGCCGAGGGAGGCCGGAGCTAGCGAATCGCGGCGGCGGTCTCGGCGGCCGAAGACGGGGAAGAAGAAGCAGTCGAGGCCGTGGCGCGTCTCGGCGTGAGCTAGCGGGCGGAGGCGAACGGGAGGTCGATGGCGGAGCCTCCAGTCGCGTTGGACTGGCCTGAGAGGGCCGTTGGCCACGCGGTCCGCAGCGGCGCGGCCACAGCAGCCCGACGGCAATGGCGGGGAACGAACGGAGCGAGGGGGAGAAATTGAGAGGTTGGCCCGATCCACAAATTCCGGAGGGGAGGGGGAGATATTTTAGCTCCAACGGGGGGGCACTGTCGCGACCGGAGGCAACCTGGTCGAGCCGCAGCAGCTCGGCCATGGCGCTGCCAGAGCAACAGGGGAGAAGGTGGGGGAAAGAGGAAACGGGACGGGGTGGACCCAGGGAGTTGGGCCTCGCACCAGGCGAGACATAGCGTTTTGTTTTATTTCATCTATTTTCTTTTCTGTTCTTTTCCTTTTTGTAATTGTTTTTATTGCTTTAATATTTTTGCTCAACATGAAATTGGTTTGTACAATTATGTTGCACCATGTAAGCATACCACAAAAAGTTTGGGGCATTTCAAAAATGTTTTGCTATTTGTTTTAGTGCTGCAACTATTAAATGGTGCTGTTTTGCTAGTTGTTTGAATTGTTTGATTTTTCCAGTGGCAAAATAAAATACCATAACCACATGGGCATGACACAATGATTATTTGTGATTTAATAAAAGTGTTTGTATAATTTTTGGACAAGTTTTATTTGCAACATTATTTTTAATATCAACAAAAGGCATTTTGGATTGATTTGATTCAAACTTGATCATGGCATGATTTAGCAACAGTAATTGTCATTAGCAAAAGGATTACTGTTACAGACAACTGAGGGTGTTACATGAGGGCTCTTTGAATGTTATTTGTGGTCGAAACTTCGCAAGAACATCAAATGTTTTATCATGTTTGATGTTTTTCATTTTTTTTCATTTTTAATTTACTATTGATGGAGGGTGTAGGACACCCGGGAGTTTATAGTCCACTCTCATATGGAAGAGATTGGATGACAACTTTATGAACAATTTCCTCACTACCAATTGACATGAGTTTTCCCTTTCAGTCTATCGGCCTATTGACCATCCTTTCAATCAAATATGTAAAACTATTCCTTCTATGCACACCTACCATGGCAGAGAGCCCAAGATATTTATCTAACATGGGTTCGGTCTATATTTAATTAAATCATACATTTGAACTTGAGAAAATACTACACTTTGCATCACTAACCGATAGGCCTGAACTAGCACAATATTGATCAAGTATTTGTCTCAATATTCATCACCACCTCATGTGTAGCCTTGGTCTTTTTTTCAATACCCCTAGTTATATGTAGCTCATATGGGCTACTTCTTCCATTTATTCTCACTTGAATCGACTCAAGGGTGGAGGCACCCCCCCTCTAGTTGACCTAGTAAAGCATGTGGCAGGGTATCATGACCGAAGGGATTTTGTAACAGCTTATTCATTCGAATAAGGAGAGTTTCGAAAGATGATGGGTTCTCGACGCCTCATGATCCAAGTCCTCTCCTCACCTCTTCTAAGGCAAGAGTTGGGCGTGTTCCACGATGGTATCAATTATGTTTAAACAACGTCCATGTTTCCACTTTGTGAGTGTACTATGCACAACACCTTTCACTATAAACCCCCTCTATATACATCCCTAGCAACTTAGGTTTGTGTTCTGGCGACGAGATACCTCATTTTCCTTTTATTATTTCCACAACAATAACAAATTATTTCAAATCTTTTGCACAAGCTTGAACGCAACAACCACCTACAATATGTGGGTTCAACATGAATAGAAGAATGCACCAAGAATGTCTGTACACCTCAAATGTACTCATTAGTTCATTTGAGTTGAATGTGATCTCTCTTACCCTTAGCAATGCCCGTAAACAATATTTGATACATCGAACATGTCAATTAATACTTTAAGCATAGGAAACCCCAATTCGCCCAACAACATAAGCGCGCGAAAAAGGAAATATGCGAAGAAAAAAACGCGTGCGCGGGCAACAGGTGCGCGGGGTTGATTTTTTAAAAATAGGTTGCGCGGGCAACAAAGCGCCCAGAAGCCGCCAAAACCGAAAAACCCACCAGGGCGAGATTCAAACGCCCTGAGCCGCGCCTACTCCCGCTCCCGCGCCGCATCCACGCCAATGAAGCAAATCCTATAAAATTTAAGCAAAGCATTATTACAAAAAAACTCCAAACGCGCAGCAGCAGAGACCGAAATTTTAAAGCCTGGGCGCTCCATTTCGAAATCCGAAGTCGAAGCCAAAAACCATTCCAAAAAGGGCAGACACCCACCAAACTCTACCACTTTCCATTTCGAAATCTACCAGCTCACCACGCGACATAAACAACTTCCTTCCCCGCCGCCACCTCCTCACAATCGGCTACCCCTCTCACTGACAGGGGGGTCCCAGCCTCCCGCTGGCCCACCGGTCGGTGACTCTCCGGGGGCGAAGGGCGGGTACTGTGCGCTCGGACACGACCCCGAAAAATTTCAAACCGGGCAGTAACCCACAGTTTCGATCCCGCCCGCGCGGCGCCCCCGCTCTCCCTGCCGCGCGGGCCCACCCGTCAGGCCTCAGCCCCCCCGGGCGCCTCATCTTTTAACGCCCGGCTAATTCCCTCCGACCGTCTCATTCTCTCTCTGCCCCCCTCCAGCCTCCCCCCCAAATCTCCGAGCCCAGCTCCCAAACCCTAGCCCAGCCCCGGCGCGCCGGCGATGGCCCTCGTCGCGTCGGCGTGAGAAGGCGGGATCTGGCACGCGCGTCGGCGGAGGGGGATTTCGCGGGCGGGAGGGAACGAGGGAGGCGAGCGCGCTGGCGGCGGGGATGGACGCGAGGCGGATCTCGGCGAGCCCCCGGCCGTGCAACGGCCGGCGGGTGGTGGCGCGGAAGCGGCCGAGGCAGGAGTCCGTCATCAGCAGCGTCAGGAAGCTGCAGCGCCGCGAGATCAGCTCCCGCCGGGAACGCTCCTTCGCCATGAACACCGCGCAGGAGCGCTTCCGCAACATACAGCTGCAGGTCTGGCTTCGCCCTCCCCCTTTCCTTCCCCTGGCCCCGCGCGTCTCTAGCTCCGTTTTCCCTTTCCGTTCGCGAGCGTCCTGTTCGCTGGGCGTGGGGAATTGCGTCCCCATGGATGTGTCCTGGACCGCACGATTCTAGCGGGGATTAGAGTGGGCCGATTCGTGGATGTGGTGCGGGGGGTTAGGGTTTGGTAGGCAGGGAAAAGTTAGATCTTGCTGGGTTTCGGTGAACTGTCGGTGGTGTTTTGGGATCCTAGTGTGTTGGTGAAGGCTGCGCTCCGCTCCATCCGCTCGATGTGATGAAGAAGTTTGTGCATTTAGTGCAGACGCTTATACGGTAATGAATATTTGTGGCAGTAGACAATGGGCAGTCCAGTTCAGCAGATGTCTGCCAGTTGGGCTGTCCTGTGCATCTTGGTACAATTCTGTCTGGCCTGTCATGCAGCTTCTGATGAAATCTAGGGCATTGTTGATAGATAATCATATTAGTAGGTATTTACTTCCTTTCCCATGAATGTACGGGATCCATGATGTTTCTATCCCTGTCAATTTGTTCAATTGGTGCAATCAGCACAGAAAATGGCTGTTGCTACTTGTGAGTCGTCTATGGGCTATGGCCTTTGAGTTAAGCTGTCTGTTCATTTTATTTAATAATTGTTTGATGCCAAGCTGGGGCTATGAAAGCTGAGAATCACTTCCCTATCTATTATGTGAGTGTTGCCAGTGGGTGTATTTGTCCTGAACTCCTGGTTATTCTTAGCTTTGGTCACATTACACTAAGATAACTGATTTATTGTTGTTCTTCCTGCACCGAATAAAGAGCATGGTTTTTAACAAAACTGAGAGTCTGAGACCATCAGCACTCAGGGTGCTCGACAAACTATTTAGTGTCCATTAGTCACACCTATTAGAACTGTTAACCTTGAACTTGTTCTCATCTCGTTTTAGCTCTCCAGAATTAATTGCTTTACTCCCCTCCTTAATTTCCAGTATCATTTTTTTTCTGTTCTTGCTTCTAACAATGCACATTTGCTGTCACTTTTAGGAGGAGTTTGACACTCATGATCCTAAGGAGAACAATGCGCTACTACCTTACATCAGGAAGAGGTCAAAAATTATTGAGATAGTTGCAGCACGTGACATAGTTTTTGCTTTATCACAGTCTGGAGTATGTGCTGCTTTTAGTAGAGGTATGCTTGCTTTCTTGCTGTGTGCATGTGCTTCATATGGTCATACTGAGAGTCTCTTCTTATATTTTCAGTGACGAATAAGAGAATATGCTTTCTGAATGGGAGTCCAGATGAAGTTGTTCGTAGTTTATTCTACAACAAGAACAATGATTCACTCATCACTGTGTCAGTATATGGTTCTGAAAATTTCAGTGCCTTGCGATGCAAGACAACTCGAATAGAGTAAGCTTTGAGTCCATATGTCTTTCACAAGTGAATATCTGTTTCTTTCATCTTGACTAAGACCCCTTCCAACTATTTGAAGGTATATACGCCGTGGAATGCCAGATGCTGGTTTCCCTCTTTTTGAGACAGAGTCCTTGAAATGGCCTGGATTCGTTGAGTTTGATGATGTCAATGGAAAGGTGTTAACTTATTCCGCTCAAGACAGGTACTTTTAACTTCCCCAGTGCCCTTTTTTAGAAAACGGGTGCAGTTTAACTTCTGCAGTGGCCGTGTGCACTTTCTTGATTTGCCCTGCTTACATCTCATTCTGCAAACAGCACTTACAAGGTTTTTGACTTGAAAAACTACACACTGCTGTATTCCATCTCTGATAAGAATGTTCAAGAAATAAAGATCAGGTAACTGTATCTTCTCTCCCTTCTCCTTGTTACTTTGCTGTTCCACAAATTATTCTGTTATCATTGGAATGCCTCTTCTCTTACAGCAAAACCGAGTAATATGTTGCTTTAAATAGACAAAACTGATTAAAGCTAGAAACTGTGTATCCAGTGCTCTTACAAAGGGCAGCACTGAAGCAGTAATCTTATATTGCTGGTGTTGTCAATTTGTTATGCATCCCAGTAAACCAGATTTATGTATTTCGAGCTTAAAGCAATTGATTTGTTCTAGTATGAATGCATGGTTATATATTTGTCTAATACTTGTACTTGTTAACTTGTTACAGTCCTGGTATAATGCTTTTGATTTATACGAGAACAAGCAGCTCTATTCCTCTGAAGATTCTTTCTATTGAGGATGGTACAGTTTTGAAATTCTTCAACCACCTCCTCCATCGGAATAAGAAGGTGGATTTCATTGAACAGTTTAATGAAAAGCTCTTGGTCAAGCAGGATGGGGAGAATCTTCAAATACTTGATGTAAGTATTTTCCTTAATTGCTTAGGGCAATCAATCAAAACGACTGTTCTTTCTTGCTTAGGGTTTATCTCATTTTATTGTAGGTACGGAATTTCCAGTTGACTGAAGTGAGCAGTACTGAGTTCATGACTCCATCTGCCTTTATCTTTCTGTATGAACTCCAGTTGTTTTTGACTTTCCGGAATAGATCTGTAGCAGTTTGGAATTTCCGAGGTGAACTAGTAACATCATTTGAGGATCACCTGCTGTGGCACCCTGATTGCAATACCAATAACATATACATAACCAGTGATCAAGATCTTATTATTTCTTACTGCAAGGCTGATACCAGTGAGTCATCTTCAGAAGAAAATGGTAAGATTCGGCGTCCTTTGCGGTTTATTGTAGTGCATATTGCGTAATCTGTGATACATTTGAATCACTGCGTGTTGCATCTTGCTAGTTATCATTGTCTTGGTTTCTTTTGACGTTCTTCTGTTCATTCATGCTCCATACACTTCTGGCATTGTGCTAATTTAATTAAACCTGCTGTTGCATCATGTCATGTTTGCCCTTGCTGAATGAATGATACCCTTGACCAGTTAGGTTTGTAAAATGACATTTTTCCACTAGTCAGCAGATAAATGGGCATGTTACTCATGTTTGTGGTTATGGATAACATGACTCATCTTATGTTTGCTCATGCGCAGCCGGCTCTATAAACATCAGCAACATACTGACAGGGAAATGCTTGGCTAAAATAAAGGCGGGGGATTTCAGCAAGGAAAAGAAGAAATGGAAATTCCAGAATACAATCACGGAGGCCCTTGAGGACATCACAGCTCTGTACTACGACGAAGAGCGTGATGAGATCTACACGGGCAACCGTCATGGTCTTGTTCATGTGTGGGCGAACTGAGAGCTGAGATAAGAGATTTCAGGCAAAAACAAGGTGTTGCTCATTTGCAGCGGACCAATTTAACAACCAAAGCCTCAGGTGGTGCTGGCCGCGAAGAGGTCTGAGGTCTCCAGCCGTTAGCAATTTATTTATGTGGATTGTGTTGTTGATCTGCTCTTTACCGACAGTAGAAGATTTGTTGTAGATTTAGTGCTTGTCATGTGCTTTACCATAGCCTGTAGTAGCCTTGGAGATGTTATAGGCCGAGCTCTCAAACTGTACCTCATGTAATTTACCTTCCTGGTAGTAAACTCCGCTACCTGACATAGTGAAACCTCATTCTGTCTGTCAATGTGTGTGGTTCTTGCAGTTGTTGAGTTTGAGATCTTCTTTCAACCTAAACAATTGGGATCTGTGACATAGAGTACCTTCCACTCTGAAGAGAGATAGTGGATGACAAAAAGCACTTATGATTGAGAGGTCTTCATCATGGAAGTTCACGTCAACAAATCAGTGATGAATGATACGAAATTCTGGCTCCTCGCTGTCCACGAGACACACGAGCACCAAAAAATAAGGGTGAGGTGAAGAGATTCCATCTTAGCCACTGACATCAAGTTAGGATTTAAATAGCTGGGTAGCCGGTAGAGAGGCTGAGCATAAGAACAAAAGAGCTACGAGAACCGAGGGGAAGACTTGACTGGAGCGTCTCAAATTTTAAGCATGGACAGCCAGGCTGAGACGACGCCGATGGCGTGCCCGCCGCCGTCGCAGGGGCGGCTCATCACCGTGCTGAGCATCGACGGCGGCGGCATCCGCGGCCTCATCCCCTCCACCATCCTCGCCTGCCTCGAGTCCAAGCTCCAAGTACGTCCCTCCGCACCTCCATTGTCATCCAAGATTGCTCGCTTGCTTGATTGTGATTTGTACTGTGCTTGGCAGGATCTTGACGGGCCGGACGCGCGCATCGCCGACTACTTCGACGTGATCGCCGGCACTAGCACCGGCGCGCTGGTCACGTCGATGCTGGCGGCGCCCGGCAAGAGCAAGCGGCCTCTCTTCGAGGCCAAGGACATCAACCAGTTCTACCTCGACAACGGGCCCAAGATCTTCCCGCAGAGGAGGTACGCACGCACGCTCGCACTCACTTCTCCTCCTCCCGGCGAACTCGGCCGGCGGCGATGATGCTGATGCCGGCGTTGTTGCAGATGGGGGTGGCTGACCCCGGTGGCGAACCTGCTGGGCGCGGTGATGGGTCCAAAGTACAACGGCAAGTTCCTGCACGACAAGATCAAGGACCTCACCAACGACGTGACCGTCGCCGACACCGTCACCAACATCGTCGTCCCGACGTTCGACATCAAGTACCTGCAGCCGGTGATCTTCAACACGTACGAGGCCAAGGTGGACCCGCTCAAGAACGCGCACCTCTCCGACATCTGCATCAGCACGTCGGCGGCGCCCACCTACTTCCCGGCGCACCACTTCACCACCCACGACACCTCCGGCAACGGCAAGCTGCCGGACCGCCGCGAGTACCACCTCGTCGACGGCGGCGTGGCGGCAAACAACCCCACCATGGTGGCCATGTCCATGATCACCCAGGAGGTGATGCGCCGGAACCCCGACTTCACCCACGGCAAGCCCGCCGAGTACGGCAACTACCTCATCATCTCCATCGGCACCGGGTCGGCCAGGATGGCGGAGAAGTACACGGCGCCGGACTGCGCCAAGTGGGGCGTCCTCCGCTGGCTCTACGACGGCGGCTTCACGCCGCTCATCGACATCTTCTCACACGCCAGCGCCGACATGGTCGACATCCACGCCGCCGTGCTGTTCCAGGCGCTCCGCATCCAGAAGAACTACCTGCGGATCCAGGACGACTCGCTCGAGGGGAGCACCTCGTCGGTGGACATCTCCACCGAGGAGAACATGCATGCGCTCATCGCCATCGGCAAGAAGCTGCTCGGGATGAACGTGGCCCGGGTGAACATCGATACGGGGATGTACGAGGCCGTCGACGGCGAGGGCACCAACGAGGAAGCGCTCGCTCGCTTCGCCAGGAAGCTCTCCGCCGAGCGGAAGCTGCGCCAAGACACCCTCAACTCCCAATAGAGGAGAAGACGAAGATTCTGAGAGGAAACGGAGACGAAGATGCACCGGCTGCCATGCTAGATCGTCCAATTTATATAGTTGCGATATATTGTGATGCATTGTAATGAACCAAACACTTTCGTAATGTGTGTGGATAATTATTATTTGAGATGAAATGTTTTCTTTGCCCACGACCAAGCACACAACCGAAACCAAATCTGATTATCAGACGCATTTCAGTGTTAGATACATCCATTTCACCGGTTAATTCCAAACATAAGAAGTATAAATTTAGTATTAACGTATTTTTGTGATAATAACTCTTGTACTAGGGATTACAATCACGTCGAACAACATCCAAGACGTCCTCCAGTCCAGAACCAAGCTATACTAGCCTTGAGTTCTGCTAAAATTCGCCATGAAATGACTAACACAATTTGCCCTATGATGAATATGAGTAATACAAAAGCTATGTTCCTCTAAATTCTGCTTAATCTTTCTCGAAGAAAAGCATGTCTCGATCTGTTCCTTGCGCCGCTGTTCACCATCGTTCACTGCTTCATGACAGTCAGAATCAACCTCCATAAAAAAAAAGTACTCCACTAGTCCACTGCAGAGCCAACGGCAGACCCTTCTTAAGGGCACTCCCAATGCTAGTATCTTAGCACGATATCATAGGCATTTTGCTTATGTGGCATAACACTTAATGAAGAAAGAGAGGGAGGTTGTATCTTAGCTAAGATACAACCTTTGCACGTGGCCATACGCAAAAAACATTGATAAACCAATCACATGTATGCATGAGACCAAAATCATTAAATAAGATACAACCCTTAAAAAATAATGCATTGTGGGGATTGTATCTTTAGTTTTTATTGCTCCTATGATATTGTGCTAAGAAACAATGCATTGGGAGAGCCTCCTGGTACCTTAACCTGACATGCTATTGCTACCACAAAGGCACAAATTAATAGGACAAACGACGGTCACTTGAAGATTTCGCCTATGTTTGTTGCTCCAAGTTGTGAGCGAATTTGTACCCAGCTGCCATGCAAACATGCAGATTTTTGGAGGCGCCCAAGCAGACCAAATTGTCTACCAAGCTGCTCGTCGACCATCAGGGCAAGATCTTCCTGCCGAACCTGCATAATTATGCAACTCCTTCCACACAAGATGATACACACTTCGAACAGTAAAGATGCCATTATTCTTAGGTGCCCACGCCATGAAGTTCTCACCAAGCAATCAGATCTTAAGAATATCTCATATATCCACCGAAACAAAGAAAGCATGGAGCTTTTGTATATCCCACTCACCGTGAATGTTAAGAGGCCAGAGACCTATTTAAACCTACAAGGCTACAACGCCCCTCTGGGGAAATTAGACCACCATTAGGATCACGGGCAACCCAATGGTGTCGCCAAATACATATATTCTGCACATTTTCTATTCTCCACACGATTTCCTTTTCAGATGGTCCAAGCCTTAACTGATCGCCTGTCATGATAATGACAGATTACTCCTGATGATGGTAACCTCAAGCCAATCATTTGGGTAATGACAGACTCTCATACATAGCCTATCTGAGGTTGTTAGAACGCTAAGCCTGCCTAGCCTCCTCACACATGGTATGTAAAGTTGAAAACATCAATTGGAGACATTCGATTCACATAAAGCTAGAGCTCAATTGCCTTTGTGTTCTTTCATTGCTTGTTTCAATGCTAGATATAAACTTTTGCTTTATATTACTTTATCTTTATTTATATATCTTGATTGCTTTACTTGATGTTTTTGATTATGATAGTGCATGTCATCTAAAAAATTATATGTGTTATCATTTACCTACTCAAGGACGATAAAAAATTAAGCTTAGGGATGTTAACGTATCTATAATATTTGTTTGTTCCATGCTTGTTTCGTCGATATTGCTATATATTTTTGCTTCACTTTCATACTGTTTACAATATTTTTGGGCAGCTAACCTATTAACCCAGTGCCCAGTGCCAGTTTTTGTGTTATTGTATGTGCATCGCAGAAAAAAATGAAAAGTCAATATGCTCAAAAAATTCCAAAAATTCCAATGTCCCAGAAGGCATCTGAAGCAGCGAAGAAGGGCCAGAAGGAGGCCACCCCCTGGCTAGGTGACCCGAGGGCGCGGCCAGGGCTGAGTCGTGCCCCTGGCCGCCTGGGGCGTGGGTCCACCCCCTGGCACTAGACCTGGCCATGGGCAGCCCGACTCGAATGGCCTGACGGCACTAGTACAAAACAGGCCTTTGGATATGAGCAAAGGCCACGGCCCGAACACGAACCGGTTCTACTGGCCGAATTGCACCGATTCGTGAGGCCGGGCTTTAGAACCGGTTCGTGTGATGGCCCCGAGGCCAACGGCAACCTGCCACCACACCTGTAGAACCTTTAGCACCGGTTGGTGCTACCAGCCGGTTCTAGTGTCCCACCTTTAGAACCGGCTGGTGCTACCAACCGGTGCTAAAGATATAGCTATATATACTCCTTCTTCTTCAACATGAGCCGGCCAAGCTCGTTCTCTGTTTTTGAAGCTCACTTCTCTCTTTGCTCGAGTTCATCCTCCATTTTGGCCAAGATTTGTGAAGATTTGAAGAAAACCTTCTACATCTAAGTGTTCACAAAGGTTAGCAGCTTTGTCCTCTCTCAGTTTTGCTAGATTAGCTTGTGCTATGCTCTATATGTGTAGATTTGTGGACTTTAGTTTGGGAGCTAGCTATATAGTGATATGTGGAGTTTATTTGATTTATATGCACTTTGAGCTCAAGTTAATTAGTATGCATATTTGTAGTGATTGCTTAGTGCCTTCCCGCACACGGACGTATAGTTACCACCGTCGATCGCCCCCATCGTCCCTCTTCACCGGCACCACCTTGGTGAGCCTCTATATATGTGTTTCTTATTTTTTTATATAAGAAATTTTATTTGTATGATTTAGATAGATACTTGTCTAATTTTCTTACTTGTATGATTCTTTGTTATACATAGTGCGATGGTTATGGTATCCGCGGATGTCGGCCCTCGTCCTGTCTATGATTCGGATGTGGTATATATATATATTATCTTTTATAACTATTAATTTGTTCCATTTTTCGTGTTTGACAATGATGACCAATTAAGTTGACATAGATATTTTTATCTAGGAGGTATGTGAACCGGAGATTGAAACTGACCCTCTGGTTGAGCGGTTAAATTTAGTTGAAAAAGAAAACGAGTATTTGAAAGAAAAATTGAAAAAAGTTGAAGAAGAGAAGATGATATTGGAGTTGTATGTTGCCGATGTCGTCGGCGATCACAAGAACAAGAGGGATGTAATGCGCATGAAGATTAGGAAAATTAGAAAATATGCCCTTACTAAAGAGGCTTGGTATCATTATGCTGTTGGAGCAATTGGTACCTTTGTTGCGATATTGATCGCATTTATTATTGCATTTAAATGCTTTAGGTAGATAGTTTTATGTTGTTTTTATGATAATAAGTATGTGTATGAACTTTATGTATGATCAACTTTATGTATGAACAACCTTTATGCATGTATGATCAATTTTATGTATATGAATTACTTGTATTAATTTTATCTTTTCGATGTTGTGCCATTATGAAGATGAGTCGGCAATGGATGTACGACGAAGACCGACGCTCTGGCGAGTTCATTAATGGCTTGCATAGTTTTCTGCAAGTGGCTGAGGCTAACAAGCGGGATGGTTTTATGTGTTGTCCATGTGGTGTCTGCAAGAATAATAAGAGCTACTCTGACTCAAAAGATATTCACCTCCATCTGTTTAAGCATGGTTTCATGTCCGGCTATAACTGCTGGACCAAGCACGGAGAAAGAGGGGTTCTGATGGAAGAGAATGAAGAAGATGAGGATGATGACAGGTATCCTGGGTTCCAGCTGCCTGAATACGGTGGTACAATGGGGGAACATAATGAAGAACAAGAGAAAGAACAAGAAGGTGAAGAAAAGGCATCACATGAGCCCGATGATGAGCTTCGCCGTGTCATTGTTGATGCACAGAGAGGATGCGAAAGCGAAAGGGAGAAGTTGAAGTTCAATCGCATGTTAGAGGATCACAAAAAAGTATTGTACCCAAATTTCGAAGAGGGAAACACAAAGCTCGGTGCCGCACTGGAATTGTTGCAATGAAAGGCAGAGTATGGTATACCTGACAAGGGATTTGGGAAGGTACTGAAAATATTTAAGAAGAGGCTTCCAAAGGATAACGAATTGCCTGACAACACTTACGAAGCAAAGAAGCTTGTCTGCCCTCTAGGACTAGAGGTGCAGAAGATACATGCATGCCCTAATGACTGCATCCTCTACCGTGGTGAGTACGAGAATTTGAATGAATGCACGGTATGCGGTGCATTGCGCTATAAGATCAGACGAGATGACCCTGGTGATGTTGAGGGCGAGCGCCCTAGGAAGAGGGTTGCTGCCAAGGTGATGTGGCATGCTCCTATAATACCACGGTTGAAACGACTGTTCAGAAACAAAGAGCATGCCAAGTTGTTGCGATGGCACAACGAAGACCGTAAGAAAGACGGGAATTTGAGACACCCCGCTGATGGGTCACAATGGAGAAAAATTGAGAGAATGGAAGAAAGGAAAATGGCAAGTTTACAAAGGACCCCAGGAACATATGGTTTGGTTTAAGTGCAGATGGCATTAATCCTTTTGGGGAGCAGAGCAGCAATCATAGCACATGGCCCGTGACTCTATGTATCTACAACCTTCCTCCTTGGAAGTGCATGAAGCGGAAGTTCATTATGATGCCAGTGCTAATCCAAGGCCCTAAGCAACCCGGCAACGACATTGATGTGTACCTAAGGCCATTAGTTGAAGAACTTTTACTGTTGTGGGCTAAACCAGGTGTACGTGTGTGGGATGAGAACAAACAGGAGGAATTTGATCTACGAGCATTGCTGTTTGTAACCATCAATGATTGGCCTGCTCTTAGTAACCTTTCAGGACAGACAAACGAGGGATACAAGGCATGCACACACTGTTTAGATGAGACTGAAAGTATATATTTGCCCAACTGCAATAAGAATGTGTACCCGGGACATCGTCGGTTTCTTCCGACCAATCATCCCTTAAGAAAGAAAGGCAAGCATTTCAAAGGCGAGGCAGATCACCGGAAGAAGCCTGTCCGCCGTACTGGTGAAGATATACTTGATATGGTCAAGGATTTACCAGAGCAAGTAGTCTTTGGAAAGGGTCCTGGTGGAAAATCTGTTCCGCATGACGCTGACGGACACGCACCCATGTGGAAGAAGAAATCTATATTTTTGGACCTACTCTATTGGAAACACCTAGATGTCCGCTCTGCAATCGACGTGATGCACGTGACGAAGAATCTTTGCGTGAACCTGCTAGGCTTCTTGGGTGTGTATGGGAAAACAAAAGATACACCGGAGGCAAGAGAGGACAAGAAACATATGAACGAAAAAGAAGGCATGCCCCCAAAGCAATACGAGGGTCAAGCCAGCTATGCTCTTACCAAAGCAGAGAAGGAAATCTTTTTTGAATGCCTACTCAGTATCAAGGTCCCGTCTGGCTTCTCGTCGAACATAAAGGGAATAATAAATATGACAGAGAAAAAGTTTCAGAACCTAAAGTCTCATGACTGCCACGTGATTATGACGCAACTGCTCCCGGTTGCATTGAGGGGGCTTCTACCAGAAAATGTTCGATTAGCCATTGTGAAGCTATGTGCATTCCTCAATGCAATTTCTCAGAAGGTAATCAATCCAGAAAGTCTACCAAGGTTACAAAATGATTTGGTCCAATGTCTTGTCAGTTTTGAGTTGGTGTTCCCACCATCCTTCTTCAATATTATGACACACGTGCTGGTTCACCTAGTCGACGAGATTGCAATTCTGGGTCCTGTATTTCTACACAATATGTTCCCCTTTGAGAGGTTCATGGGAGTCTTAAAGAAATATGTTCGTAACCGTGCTAGGCCAGAATGAAGCATCTCCATGGGCCATCAAACAGAGGAGGTCATTGAGTTTTGTGTTGACTTTATTCCTGACCTTAAGCCGATTGGTCTTCCTGAATCGCGGCATGAGGGGAGAATGGGTGGAAAAGGCACGCTAGCATCGCGCCCAATAATATGTAGGGACGCATAATCTTGGAAGAAAGCACACAATATTGTTCTACATAATTCTGCCTTGGTGGCCCCGTATATCGATCAACACGAGAATATTCTACGCTTAAAAAACCCGGAGCAGTCTGAAGTCTGGATTAAGAAGGAACACAATAGGACTTTCAGCGGTTGGTTGCAAGACCATCTCACAGGTAACGACACTGTTGAAGAGGAGTTGTACTTGTTGTCTGGCACACCATCTTTGACTATAATGACTTTCAAAGGGTACGAGATAAATGGGAATACATTTTACACGATCGCCCAAGATGAAAAGAGCACCAACCAAAACAGTGGTGTCCGCTTTGATGATGCAATCAATAATAAGCAAAAGGTCACATATTATGGTTACATAGAGGAGATATGGGAACTTGACTATGGACCTGATTTTAAGGTCCCTTTGTTTCGGTGCAAATGGTTCAATATGACAGGGGTAAAGGTAGACCCGCAGTACGGAATGACAACAGTGGATGTCAACAATATTGGGTACAGAGAGGAACCATTCGTCCTAGCCAATGACGTGGCTCAGTTTTTCTATGTGAAGGACACGTCTAGCAAAACGAGAAAAAGGAAAGATAAGGAAGCGAATACATCATACGGTGAGCCAAAGCGCCACATAGTTCTTTCAGGGAAAAGAAACCTTGTGGGAGTGGAGGACAAGACAGACAAGTCAGAAGATTATGAAAAGTTTCATGAAATTCCTCCCTTCACAGTAAAGACTGACCCAAGCATCATGTTAAATGAAGAAGATTGTCCATGGTTACGGTGCAAAAAGAAAGGGAAACACGCGAAGAAATAGTTTATATGTACCACTCTAGAATGTGATCCGGCTTCAACGCCAAATGGTTTCCCCTGCATATAACCCGACGGTGGCGGCACATGAGTGCAATGCACCGTCGGACGTATGCAGGGAATCCGAATAATTTGTATTCGGTCGATGAACTCAGAAAAGGTTGAAACTTGGCATGGTATCATCATTTGACCCATATAACATGTGTGCAAAAGTTGAGAGGGTTACGACAAAAACTGGATGCACTTCGTGTACAAACTGGACCATCTTTTTCGAAGTGTGAGGGTTTTAGACGAAAACTCATCTGTTACAAAGACATTTCATTTTTCTAAACTTTTTTGAACTCAAGACTTTTTGTGCATTCAATATGCACCATTCAAAGCCACATACTAAAATTTGAACCCTTTCTGACTTTATTTGTTATTTCTCATGCATTTAATGATTTATTTTGTGCCAAATGACCCTGAAAATGGAAAGCATCTACAAATGAACTCAGAAAAGGTTGAAACTTGGCATGGTATCATCATTTGACCCATATAACATGTGTGCAAAAGTTGAGAGAGTGACGACAAAAACTGGATGCACTTCGTGTACAAACTGGGGCATCTCTTTCGAAGTGTGAGGGTTTTAGACGAAAACTCATCTGTTACAAAGGCATTTCATTTTTCTAAACTTTTTTGAACTCAAGACTTTTTGTGCATTCAATATGCACCATTAAAAGCCACATACTAAAGTTTGAACCCTTTCTGACTACATTTGCTATTTTTCATGCATTTAATGATTTATTTTGTGCCAAATGACTTCAAAAGAATTATTAAAAAACTCCAAATATGAAAAACTAACCTTTAGAACCGGTTTATGATAAGAACCGGTGCTAAAGGTCCCTCCCCTTCCCTCTTATATTTTCGCCCGAAAACGGGATGTAATTGGAGACCTTTAGCACCGGTTGGTGGGTGAAACCGGTGCTAAAGGACCTTTAGCACCGGTTTGTGGGTGAAACCGGTGCTAAAGGTGCCCTGTTATATATATCGACAATTAGCGCAGTCCCCCCCCACCGCTTCAGATCGTCTCCACGCCGCCAGACTGTCGCCCTCGCCCTCGCCGTCGTCGTCGCCGTCCCCCTCGCCGTCATCGTCGTCGTTGTCGCCCTCGCCGTCTCCGCCGTTCCTCGCCTTCGTCTCCGCCGCCGCCGCCGCTGGTGAGCTCTCCTCTTCCCCCCTGTCCGACCACATGCATGTGTCCACGGCGAGCTCCGCCGTCGTAGTTCCCCGGCGAGGATCCCGACGACGATGCTAGATGGACATTTTTGCTAGATGGACTTTGCTAGATGAACATTTTGCTAGATGAAAATGTTGCTAGATGAACAATTTTGCTAGATGAACATTTTGCTAGATGAACATGCTGTTAGATGAACATTTTTCTAGATGAACATTTTGCTAGATGAACATTTTTGCTAGATGAACATTTTGCTAGATGAAATTTTTTGTTGTAAGCCTTGTAGTCAAGTATATATATGCTAGGCGCCAAAAATGTATTTAAAAAAATATTATTTTAGTATGTGGCTTTGAACGGTGCATGAATGAAATTTTGTTAGTATATATATTGTTATAAATATTATTAGTATATATATTGTTCTAAATATTATTAGTATATATATATGAGATGTTCTACAATTTGAGCTATAGATCAATAGCTATTAACATGCAAATATTAAGATATTTTTAGTTGTAATTTTATTAGTTTCATTAGTGAGAATGCCGGGCCCGCATCCTCGTTACCGTCGCGCTCCGGGAGTTCTTGACGGGATGCGCAATGTCTTGGACTGGGCTCCGCCGGGATGGCACTGGGAGGTGGTTTACGGGGTGCGTCGCTTAGCGAGGAATCCGGGTCTTGTCGTCAGCCCGGATCTACTTTGGTGGCGGTCGCGTGGGCCACAGTCGGTGCGGAGGGAGCCGGCCCCCGAGGAGGTTGTACGCCGACGTATCAGGGAGGAGGACGACCACGTCCATCGCTACATGGCGGCGTTGGACGCCGGGTACTACAGTTTATGGCAGGTGCTTCAGGATCTCACCCTAGCTACGAGTGGGTGATGGTTCCTTCTCTTTGGGTGTCCATTGCCAGCCGGAGCCGACGTTGTTTACTGTTTTAGCTAGTGATATGTTATATATATATATGTACTAGCTCTAGTGATCGACATATATATTAGTGTTGCATATATGTGAACTGGATTATTCGAGATGTAAGCTGGATTATTATTCTAATATTATTATTGCATGTGAACTTGATTATTTGAGATGTCATATTCTATATTTTCTTATTGAAAGGGCATGTGCCCTTATGTTTGGTTTTGGTAATTGATGACAATCTTTATGGACTAATGGTTTCCTTGAGTTATACTTTAAGGTTTGTCCATAGGCAACGCTTGAAGATCATATGGTGGCTTCAAGGTTGTAAGATGAAGATTACGTGTTGACCAAGGTGTTCTTCATGGAGCTATCCAAAGATTGGTCAAGTAGATGTGTGTCGGGACCCGGGGTTAGCGTATGTAATTCCAGTCCTGATACAATCACATGGAGAGCCGAGAACCGTACCCACTTGTCTAAGCAGATAAGGCCAAGCACAGAACGTTCTCGGTAAGCATCAAACGTGAGGGGCATCCCATTCAGGCCGGATGATCAACTGAGATGGGTCCTCATCGTTCGCTCACAAGTCTAAATGCTTATGGGTGGTGAATCCCATACTCATAGACAAGTCGCCTCAACCATGTTATCGATTGGATCCTAACTCTTACATAGACTTACTCCAGCCCGATCACTTAGTCGGGGTCTAGGGCGGGCTCGATCATACAACAAAGTGTGCACGTGACAGAGTCACGAGCAATCGCATCGCGATGCCCCAAGCTGCGCACATCTAAGGGCCACTTGGTGTATAAAAGACCGCCAGCCAGATCACAACTAAGGTCTCGAAAACCCATACTAAGACATGCATGATATAATCATACACGCAGCACACATGCCTAGTATGAACAGCAGGTATCATCACATAACTCTACAAAGTACTCTTTATTGATATACACATAGAGCATACAAAGATCACATGTCTGTGATCAACATTACATCATACAACGGAAGCAAATTAGGTCTGAGTACAGACAAGTTTAACAAATGGCTTAGAGAAGCCTTGTAAAACAAACATGCCCTTCCACGAGGGACCAGACTGCTGTCTGGGACTATACTACCAAGGTCAACGTCGAGCTTCATGAAGGTGACTCCATCGGGGTCCGGGTTCTCATCTAAAACATAGAATAAGCAAACGTGAGTACAAAGTCGTACTCAGCAAGACTTACATCAGAACTATACTACTCATGCTCAAGTATCAAGGTAAAGGAGGTGGGGTTCAACATGCAGAAGTGCCAGCTTTGACTTGGCTAATCCTGTACTACGAGTACCAGACTTTGAGGTAAGAAGCGTACACGAGTCCACTACATCTCCAACCAATTACACCACTATGGTGCCTTCCTCGACTTCCCCACGAGAAAGCACGCCATAACACTCACGCTTATCTTGCGAGTTTTATAAGTATACATTCAAGTTGTCTATGATCAAGTAGAGGTTTCCAAGTAGTCCATAACCGCGGACACGGCTATTCGAATAGTTCAGTAACCCTGCAGGGGTGTACATCTTCACACGCGTGTCATCACTTATCGCCTCGTTCTTGTCATCCTTCAAGCGGATGTTGGACGTGGATGAAACCAAGGCACTACCCTCACATCACCTTCTCTAATCCAGGAGTCGACTACCTGAGTTTGTCACCGCTCGAGAGTCCGGACGGTTCCACGAAACGGACTCAGATAATGTAAGGGACCGAGACGCCACCTTTGACAGATGGTTTCACTGCCTCACAGGTCCACCCACATATCTATACATAAATCAAATGGAAAGCCCGAATCTAGTGTGACTCCTGGACTGGATCGGGTACGTAAAGAGGCCAAACGGGGCTCCCATAAAACCCTACATGTGGTCATACTCTTTGTCTTGGATCACAAAACAGGAACTCGGGGCCTAGGGCAGTGTTCAACGAGACAACCCACTGTGTACTCCTACACAGCCTCTCATCGTTCACCTTTGCTTAGGGTGGATTCACCAACACGTTTCACTTTCATCAACACCACTGTGATCATTCCATCCCGACTCAAAATCAAAACATTCTCATTGTACCACTAAGCAGCAATAAGCAGTAACAGTTGCAGGGGCCACATGCTCATCAATCAACTCCTAAATCTGCTAGGATTGTGGTTTGCTTAATACGGTGGCAAAATGATAGGTCATGCATCGGAATGGGTTCAACTATGCGAAAGAACGTGTCTCGTGATCTCCTAAACATGCATAAGCGAGACTGAGAGGGAAATAGGATTTTATAGATATGATCAAAGGGGGTTTTGCTTGCCTTGCTGACGATACACGGTTCTGAACGGTGGTCTTCTCCTTCGGGGTGATCATCGTCTCAGAAAAGCTGGTACCGGAAACAATCATCAACAAGGGGGAACACAAATAAAGTACAATGCTCAAGCACATGTTAAGTTGTTACATGATGTAAAGGGTACTGATTTGTGGCAATTTCAATTTAATTGAAGTATATTGCATTTGGAATGCAAATTCAAACTTCAAATGTGAATTCAAATTAAGCCATTTGCTACTGTTGCCCCATTTTAAAATGGTCAAACATGAAAACAAATTGCATATTCTTAATCCTTGCATTTTTCTGATAATTTTTCATATATTATATGTTTAATTTGGAGTTAATATGAATTAGTTATGAATTTCCAAAGTTTAAATGATTTTCTGGATTTTTCTGGAATATTTTAAATCTCTGGAAAAGGCTTTTCTGCATCAGCATTGTGTCATGCTGACGTCAGGGCTGCTGACTGGTCAACCTGATGTGTGGGACCCGCAAGTCAGTGAGCCTGGGTTAAAAACCGTTTAATTAGAGTTAACAGGGTGTTAGGGGGGTCTGGGGTCCACATGTCATTGGGCTAGGGGGGGATTAGCAGGGTCATTAGGCGCTAACTAAACCCGGCCCGCCGGCGGTTAGCCGCCAGTGCCACTGGGCACGGCGGAGGGTTGCCGGAGTGGCCATTCCGGCCACTAGGGGCCTTGCAGAGGGTACCGTTCGACTCCCCGTGGCCTCGCGCATACGATGGGCTAGTCCATCGTCGCCGGGGAGGACCACGGCGTCGGCGGCTTCAACTTTCGCGGCGGCCGAAGCCACTGGGAGAAGGCGTCGACGATTGGGGGCACGGGAGGAGCCGGGGTTAGGGGGAAACGAACCAAGAGCTCACCGGGAGGGTAAAGGAGAAGCCAGGGGAGGCGGAGAAGCTTGGTCGGCGACGTATTTCGAGCTCGAAGCCCACGGTGGCCGGCGGGAGGGAGTTGAAGCTGGCATCCGCTCTGGGACCTGTGAGCTCGAATTGACGACTCGAATCGACGGAGAAGACGGCCGCGGTTCTGATGGACACGTTGGTGCGGCGCCTCGTCGTCGTTGTCCACGCAGAAGCTCGCCGGCGTCCTCCGGCTGTGCTCGGGATTGCGCGAGATCCGCGAGGAGGAGAGGGGGAGGAGGTCCAGGGAGAGGGGGAAGAGGTGCGGGGCCTTCTCGTGGGCGTCGTGGCGCAAGAAGAGGGAAGGGGAAGCTCCAGCGCGAAGCAGGAGGTGGCAGCCATGCGACGTCGACGGCGGCCTCGGTGCCTTCCTTCTGGCACGGGGAGGAAGACGACCATGCCCCCCTTATTGGGCTGGGCTGGCTGGTTCAGCAAGTTGGGCCAGAAGCCACGGGGTCCCTTTTTCTTTTATTCCTTCTGTTTTGTTTTTTCTGCCTTTTGTTTTGCCCTGGTAAAAATACCAAAGCATTTTATAAAAATGCCCAAATACTTTTAAAAATCCTAGATGACCAGTAGCTAGTCACACATAGAATTTGAGCATTTTTGAAATTCAATAAATTTGAATTCCAAATCAAATAGGGGTTTATTTAATTTCCAAAGCCACTGTTTGAATATTAGAAAATTCCATGTGCATGGGATTGATCCCAAACCACTTTTAAAATGATCAGCAACATTTCTAGGAATTTTCCAAACATTCAAATGATTTTTGGAAAAATATTTTTATCTGGCCATTTCAAATAATTTCTCAGGGCTTTCTGCTTCCCCATTTTTGAATTTATTTTGAAATTTTGCATGATGCAAAAGTACAAGAAAACCTAGCACTTACCCTAGTTGGGGTTCTGACAATGTGTGCAAGGTCAAGAGGAGCATCACGAAGATATCGTATGCTTGGAGCTTGCCGACCATTTGGTGTTAATGGTCGTGTGCAGATGTGCCTAAAAGAGGCTCTCCCATAATGGAGTATGGGGGAGCTATCTACAAGTCTTCATCGAGCCGGCGGAATCATGGAAGATTTTCCAACTTGAGGCGGGCATGATCGTCATCATCAAGCTCAAGTGTATTATGCGCAAGACAAAGATTTGACTAGATAGGTGTCTAGTTTACCGGTCTCTTGGTAGTAGTTAGGAGACCGTGTTATAGGCTAGGCCGAGTCATTCGTGGAGAGCTCAAACCTTTTGCATCCTTGGCATCATCTTTATTGGTTCTTGTTTGGCTTTTCTCCGTGTGAGTTTTGGAGCTTGTGGTCTTCTTCAAGACAAGCTCTTGTTCATCGAAAACGGATTTCATATGCGTCTTCTCGTATGTTTTTCAATGTGGGAGATTTGTCGGGTCATCTCGGTTAGAGGTTTCACACCTCTATTTGTTTGACATTTCTCCCTTGCCACTTCTAAATATTTCCGCTCTGTTCGTTAGCTTTCCATCAAGCTTGAGTTTGCCTTAATCGGAGTTCATTTGCAGAAGTTGTGGCACTTCAGGGTTTGCCTGTTTCATTTGGAGTTCTTCTGTTGTGTGGCCTAGGCTCCCTGGTTCTGCCAGGGCGGTAGTACCGCTCTTGGAGCGGTAGTACCGCGCCACGGTAGTACCGTGGGCGAGTACCGCACTCACTACCGTAAGTCCACTGGACTTTGCGGTAGTGGGCACAGTACTAGCCCCCGGTAGTACCGCTCCCAGTGCGGTAGTACCGTGCCACGGTAGTACCGCGGGCAAGTACCGCACTCACTACCGTAAGTCCACTGGAATTTGCAGTAGTGGGCACGGCACTGGGCTTCGGTAGTATCGTGGGGCGGTATTACCGCTCCCGGTGCGGTAGTACCGCACCACGGTAGTACCGCTCTCCGAGTAGTAGTACCGTGGTTGGTGGGCTGCCAACGGTTTCCAACGGCTGGATTCGTGGGGGACTATAAAAGGGGGTCTTCGTCTTCCTTTGTCCCCACCGGTTTTATGCAAGTTCTTCCCCCCATTGTTGACCTCTTTGAGCTTGCTTACTCTCTTCCCCTCCTATGATTCTTTCTCCTTTTTGAGGGAAAAGAGAGAGGAGGTCTAGATCCACATTCTCCACCAAGTCATCTCTCCTCTAAGTGAGGGGAACCTTGTGGATCTAGATCTTGGAGTTCTTTGTGTTCTCTGTCGTGGTAATACCTAAGGTATACCCTCATGTGCCTTATATCAGGGGGTATCCCTAATATTACCACCTCTTGGAAAATATCTATAAAATAAAACATAAACAAAAAACCTCCTTCCCCTCTTTTTCTTTTCATCCGAGTAAGAAGATACTCGGATAAAGTTAAATTCTTCCGAGTAGTTAGATTACTCGGACGACATCACCACTATAGGGGCAACCTTATTCGGACAAGGCCATTTCCCGAGTAAGGCGTTATTCGGAGAAAAGCACTACCATCCGAGTAAGCTGGTTACTCGGAAGCAAGAAAAGCCGAGCTGCATGATACTCGGACAAGAAGAGGAAGAGCTAGAGTTACAAGACATTAAAACCATATGCGTTACCCCTACTTAAATGACTGTAATGGGGGGACGTTTCTCATTGTAATAATAGCCATCATTAATTCTGTAATTAAGACCCACTACTAGGCAGTGAAGGGACATGGCACACTCTATATAAGCCCATACTTTTCACCCTAGGAGGGGGGGGCAATATCGACACTTTGAGCAAGAACACCCTAGTCCGTCTGGGACAGGATTAAGGTTGTTATCTCCCAAGAGAGGCCTAACCTGTATAATTTTTCTCTGTGTCACCATCTTTGCGTACAGATCTTCATAGCTCCATCACTACCCCTATATCTATTGTTAGGTCTATAACTACAACAATTGGCGCCCACCGTGGGGCCGAGCTGATCAGCAACCGTAGAGATGGGATTCTTTTCGTCTTCCTCGTCGACCTGCGGTCCCCAACTCGTCCGCGGCGAGATGTTTTTCTTTGGTTCGTTGACCTTTGTAGCCGACAACTCCGCTTGGCTGGCGGATGCGCCGCTCCAGGTGCAGCTGTTGCTTTCAAGAGGCAGCGTACACTTTCAAGCCGACAAATCGGGGGCCCTTCGCCTCCAGTTACCAGCTCGTCCTCAGATCCAGGCTCTGCTGCCTATTCACCGCAAGAAGAAGAGGTCAGGCCTCTTGCGCGTTCCTTACCTAAACAAGCCCTGCCCGATCCAGCAGGTGGCAGTCATCGACTCAGTGGAGTCAGCTCAGCAGGCCATCAGCGAGCTGATCGCGAAGGAAGGTCCGACAACATCACTACTGCACATCTTCAACTCCGGTGACGATGAAGACCTTTTGATGACTGACCCGGAGCCAGAAGCCGAACAAGAAGGGAGCAGCGGTTCTCCCGTCACCATGGCAGAAGTTTGTATGGCCGGAACTCCACCACCTCAGGGGTCACCGGCCAGAGAGGGCGGAGATCGGACTAATGAAGCAGCTTGGGGCGATGAAGAGATACCACTCGGAGGAGGAGGACGTCGGCGAACATCTGCTTTCAGGCGTCTAGAGCTTGGAGGTTCAAGTCGGCGGCCCCTTACTCGGGAAGAACAAGAGACGGCAGAAGCAGCAGAGCGAATGTTGCAAACCCCCATAGACACCTCGACTCTGGAAGGGCAACACTTAGAGGCAGCTAGGCTAACCAACTTAGCTGAACGGAAACGTCTAACCGAACTGCAGAATACATTGGAGCATCAGGCTCGGGAGGTGGCTCGCCTCAAGCAGAGTAGAACCAGTCGGCAACTACAGGGAAACGGAGAAAATCGATCCTTTCGAGCTCTGGATACCCCGATGGAAAATCTAATAGCAGCTACTCGAATTGCGAATTCCTTGCAGCCGAGTGGTTCGGCGGCTGAAGGAATAGAGCACTTAGCATTCCTGTTACGAAAAGCAGTGGAGCAGAACGCCGAAGTCAGTCAATCACTACAGCGATTTCACTCTCAACCACCCCTCACGGGCACCTCTCAGTCTGTTTATACTCCCCGAAGAAACAGAAATCATTCACCTCGGAACAAGGGGGATCCTCATGATGAATATCGCCATGAGCAGTTTCGAAACCCGGAGTTCCGAAGAGGTGATGAATATACAACTCGGAGGAGAGACGAAGACTTTGCAGCTCGGAGAAGGGACCAAGAGCGGCGCCGAATGGATCATCAAGAAGAAAGATACCGAGATATTGAAGATGATGCTCGAAGCCATTTAGTACAAAATCGAGTAGATCGTGCCAGGATGTATCGACAAGACAAAGTTAGTTATCCGATGGCTACAAGCCCCGTCTGTTTTAGCGAGAGAATCCGATCAACCCCAATTCCTCCTCGCTTCAGGACAACACAAGGAGTGGAGAAGTACCAAGGTGACGCCAAGCCGCAGACGTGGTTAGATGACTACAGAATAGCAGTCCAGATAGGAGGTGGTGGAGACGAGATAGCCATGATGCACCTTCCCCTGATGATGGAAGGTTCAGCTCGGACATGGCTAAACCAGCTTCCACCAAACAACATCTGGGTATGGGAAGATCTAGTCAGAGTTTTCATCAAGAATTTTGAAGGAACCTACAAGAGACCTGGAGGGCTGACCGAATTGCAGTTATGCACTCAAGGTCACACTGAGCCTACTCGAGAATATATACAGAGATGGATCACACTCCACAACTCGGTAGAAGGAGTCTCCGAGTTCCAAGCAATTCATGCCTTTAAGCAAGGTGTCAAGTACAAGGAGTTAAGCTTGAAGCTCACAAGGTCCCCTGATGTAACTTCACTCGGCAGATTGATGGAAATCACAAACAAGTATGCTAATGGGGAAGAGGAAATTCGGCAGAAGTCCCAGCAGTATCGAAGTGGAGGTAACAACTCGGCTTCCAACCCCAAGCAAAAGAATGGAGGTGGGAGTGGTAAGCGAAAGGCAGAAGGGGCACCAACAGACGCCGAATTGGTAGCGGCTGCAAATGCGGCAGGGATCCACAGCAAAAATCAGCCAAGGAAGGAGTGGCAGCCTCGTCAGAAAAAACCTTCAAATGATGATGATATTCTGAATCAGCCTTGTCCTCTTCATACCACCCAAGATGCTGAAGGAAAGATGGTTCTCCCGAAGCACACAGCTAGGAAGTGCCGACTAATCAAGAGAGCTGCGCAAAATGCAAAGACCGGGTCCCAGCAGGAGAAGGGAAAGAAAAAGGAAGGAAGTCCAGATCTGGATAGTGAAGGTTTTCCTCGGGAAGATGGAGTATTGGTCATTTTTGCAGGCCGGGAATCGAAGAGAGTTGAAAAATTGAGGTTCAGAGAAGTTAACACTGCTGCTCCTGCTGTTCCGAGTTATATGAAGTGGACAAATGTTCCGATTACGTTCGATCAATCGGACCATCCCCCTCATATCCCTCACCCTGGAAGACACGCCCTGATAGTTGACCCGTTGGTGGAAACAGGAAATGGCAATTTTAGGTTGAGGAATGTCTTGATGGATGGAGGCAGTGGCATAAATATTTTGTATGCTAGTACCATAAAAGGCATGAACATTCCGATGTCTAAACTCAGTAACAGTTACTTGGAATTTCATGGGATCATCCCGGGAAAGAAAGCACACTCGCTAGGAATGATTACTCTGAATGTAGTTTTCGGTACACCTGATAATTTTTGGAAGGAAAAGATTACCTTCGAAGTAGTCGACTTTCCGAGTGCTTATCACGCGCTACTCGGATGGCCCGCTTATGCAAAATTCATGGCAATTCCTTGCTATGTTTATTTGAAGTTAAATATGCCAGGTCCTAGTGGTGTGATCACTGTGTCCGGAGATTATAAACAAGCAGAAGAACTGCTGCAAAAAGGATCATTAATAGTCGATCAGCAAATGGCAAAAATTGAGTTGGCCGAGTTGAAGAAAACAGTCGACACATCCGAGTTGTTGCAACCCAAGAAATCATCTTCGTTTGAGTCGGCAGGAGAAACCAACAAGGTTCGGATCCATCCTTCCGATGAGGACAAGTTCACCAACATCACCACTGATCTGGACCCTAAATAGGAATTAGAGCTCATCAACTTCCTCCGTGAGAATTGGGACATCTTTGCGTGGAAACCATCTGACATGACTGGAGTCCCAAGGGAGTTGGCTGAGCACAAATTGCGGGTTGATCCGAAGGCAAGACCAGTAAAAGAGTCCCTTAGGAGTTTTTCTTCAGAAAAGAGAAAATCTATCAGACAAGAAATAGCAAGATTACTAGCAGCTGGATTCATTAGGGAAATCTTCCACTCAGAGTGGTTAGCAAATCCTGTGATGGTTCCAAAGAAAGATAAATCTTGGAGAACTTGTGTTGATTTCCGTCATCTCAATAAAGTTTGTCCAAAAGATCACTTTCCTCTTCCTCGCATTGATCATATTGTGGATTCCACATCTGGGTGTGAAAGACTATGTTTCCTCGATGCATACTCGGGTTATCATCAAATCCGATTATATGAACGAGATGAAATACTAACCGCATTTATAACTCCTTTTGGCTGTTTCTGCTATGTCACCATGCCATTTGGACTTAAAAATGCGGGGGCTACATATCAACGCATGATGCAGAATTGTTTAATCTGGCAGATTGGTAGAAATGTTGAAGTATATGTTGATGACATTGTAATCAAGACAGCTGAAGGAATTAGTTTGCTGGCCGACCTGGCCGAAACTTTTCAGAGTCTTCGATCTTATAACATCAAATTGAATCCAGAAAAGTGTGTATTTGGTGTGCCAGCCGGAAAGCTACTCGGATTCATGGTTTCTGAAAGAGGAATTGAAGCCAACCCAGAAAAGATAGCAGCAATTCAGAACATGAAGCCGCCTCAGAAGCTCCGAGATGTCCAAAAGCTGACAGGGTGTCTTGCAGCACTCAGTCGATTCATTTCCCGACTTGGAGAGAAGGCACTCCCCCTCTATCAGCTAATGAAAAAATCGTCAAACTTCAAGTGGACCGAAGAAGCCCAGGCGGCCTTTGAAGAACTGAAAAAGCAGTTATCAACTCGGCCAGTTCTCGCAGCACCGAAAGAAAAGGAGCCACTCTTATTGTACATCGCAGTCACAAGCCAAGTCGTCAGCGTAGCTATAGTGGTGGAAAGAGAAGAGGAAGGAAAAGCACAGAAGATTCAAAGGCCTGTATATTTCATCTCCGAGGTCCTCACAGCATCCAAGCAGCGATATCCTCATTACCAGAAGCTGACAATGGGAATTCACTTGGCATCACAAAAGCTGGCTCACTACTTCCAAGACCACTCGGTCACAGTAGTATCAATAGCTCCTTTGGACGAGATCATGAACAACAGATACGCTACAGGCAGAATTGCCAAAAGGGGATTAGACCTCTTACCATACGATATCCATTATCAACCCAAGAAGGCAATCAAGTCACAGGCCTTGGTAGATTTTTTGGCCGAATGGACAGAAGCACAGAGCATCCCACAACCAATCCCCGAGCACTGGACTATGTTTTTTGATGGGTCAAAGATGTTAAATGGGGCGGGAGCAGAAGTAGTGCTGGTTTCCCCAAGAAAGGACGAAATGAGATATGTCCTTCAAATCCATTTCCCAGCAACAAACAATGAAGCCGAGTATGAGGCCCTTTTGTATGGATTACAAATGGACATTTCACTCGGAATCAGAAGGTTGATGATTTTTGGAGACTCCGATCTGGTGATCAATCAGGTCATGAAAGAATGGGATATACGGAGCCCAGCAATGACAACCTACTGTGTAGCAGTCAGAAAACTGGAGAAAAAATTTGATGGGCTGGAGCTCCATCATATCCCAAGAGCACAAAACCAAGCAACAGATGACTTAGCCAAGCTAGGATCAACTCGGGGACAAATTCCCTCAGGAGTTTATCTGGAGCACATACACGCCCCAACTGTGAAGGAAGACCCTTACTCAGAAGCCGATCCAAGCATGTTACCAGATGAGAACATTCCAGACAAAGAAGATATTCCTGCGGTTGTGGATCTTGTTTTTGACATAGAGGTTATCCCCCCCGAGTGGTCCTTGCCCATTCTGAGATACTTGCAAAAGCAAGATCTGCCAGAAGATGAAGTAGAAGCCAAGCAAGTGGTGCGAAAAGCAAAATCCTACTCGGTGATCAACAACGAGTTGTATAGAAACAGTGTCACAAAGCTTCCCCAGCGGTGCATATCAGAAGAAGAAGGCCAACTCATCTTACAAGACATACATTCCGGTGAATGCGGTCACCATGCGTCAAGTCGGACAATAGTAGCCAAGGCTTTCCGAGCAGGATTCTTCTGGCCTAATGCTTTAAGAGATGCTAAGAACATTGTTGATCATTGCAGAGGATGTCAGTTTTACGCGAATCAGCCACACAAACCAGCTTCTGAGTTGAAGACAATACCCTTAGCATGGCCTTTTGCTACATGGGGTTTGGACATGATAGGGCCACTGAGGACATGCACATCAGGGTTCACACATATCCTAGTAGCGGTGGACAAATTCACAAAATGGATAGAAGCAAAACCAATAAAAAGCTTAGACTCAACCACTGCAGTTAGCTTCATCCAGAGCATTGTACATCGTTTTGGCGTTCCCCATGATATCATCACCGACAACGGGTCGAATTTCAAATCAGCTGAGTTCAAGAAGTTTTGCTGGAACATGGGTACCAGAGTAAACTTCGCCTCAGTGGCACACCCTCAATCCAATGGCCAGGTAGAGCGAGCAAATGGGTTGATTTTGAAAGGAATCAAGTGATGTCTCATGCGGGAACTAAAGGAAGCAGCAGGAGCCTGGGTTGAAGAGCTCCCCTCAGTATTGTGGGGATTGAGAACGACTCCAAACCGGTCCACTCGGGCAACCCCCTTTTTCCTGGTGTACGGTTCAGAAGCTGTCCTGCCGAGTGACCTGAAGCACAATGCCCCTCGAATAACTCAGTATACTGAAGAAGAGGCCGAGATAGCTCGGCAAGATGGTATTGACCTTTTAGAAGAAGAAAGAAACTTAGCTCTAACGTGCTCAGCATTTTATCAGCAAGATCTTCGACGATATCACGAGCGTCATATCCGAGCTCGCTCCGTTCAGGAAGGTGACATGGATTTGCGTGTCAGACAAGCCTCTGATCACAAGCTAGCCCCTCCCTGGGAAGGTCCTTACATTGTAACCCGAGTCTTAGGTAATGGAGCCTATCGGCTATATGATGTAACGAATAATATAGAAGAGCCACATGCATGGAATGCCCAAATGTTACGGCGCTTCTATGCATGAGATTCTTGCGAACTGATTCAATAAAGAGATTCTGCCTTCATCAATTGCATTATTTAAAATCCAAGTTTTGGTCCGAGCTGTACGCAGCTCGGACAAAAGCTTAAGCTAACTTGCACTAAATTCTTCTGAAACTTGGGGGGCTACTTAATGTTGCGAAAAATTCAAGTTTTTCGTCCGAACTGTACGCAGCTCGGATGGAAGCTTAAGCCAAATTTTACTAAGTTTCTCAACAAGCACTTCAAAAACCTGAGAAAGAAGAGGAACGATGATTTCAGAAACATAGTTCTATATCCTTGCAGATAACTGGTTTTAGCAAGTTGCTCAACAAGCACTTCAAAAACCTGAGAAAGAAGAGGAACGATGATTTCAGAAGCATAGTTCTATATCCTTGCAGATAACGTTGCGAAAAATTCAGGCTTTTTGTCCGAGCTGTACGCAGCTCGGACAAAAGCTGAAGCCAAATTTCACTAAGTTACCCAACAAGTTTCTCTGAAACTTGGGGGCTACTTAACGTTGCGAAAAATTCAGGCTTTTCGTCCGAGCTGTACGCAGCTCGGGCAAAAGTTTAAGCCAAATTTCACTAAGTTACCCAGCAAGTTTTTCTGAAACTTGGGGGCTACTTAACGTTGCGAAAAACTCAAGTTTTTCCGAGCTGTACGCAGCTCGGACGAAAGCTTAAGCCAAATTTCACTAAGTTACCCAACAAGTTTCTCTGAAACTTGGGGGCTACTTAACGTTGCGAAAAATTCAGGCTTTTCGTCCGAGCTGTACGCAGCTCGGACGAAATCTTAAGCCAAATTTCACTAAGTTACCCAACTAGTTTCTCTGAAACTTGGGGGCTACTTAACGTTGCGAAAAACTCAAGTCTTTCCGAGCTGTACGCAACTCGGACGAAAGCTTAAGCCAAATTTCACTAAGTTACCCAACAAGTTTCTCTGAAACTTGGGGGCTACTTAACGTTGCAAAAAATTCAGGCTTTTCGTCCGAGCTGTACGCAGCTCGGACGAAAGCTTAAGCCAAATTTCACTAAGTTACCCAACAAGTTTCTCTGAAACTTGGGGGCTACTTAACGCTGCAAAAAATTCAGGCTTTTCGTCCGAGCTGTACGCAGCTCGGATGAAAGCTTAAGCCAAATTTCACTAAGTTACCCAACAAGTTTCTCTGAGAAAGAAGAGGAACAATGATTTCAGAAACATAGTTCTATATCCTTGCAGATAACTGGTTATAGCAAAACAAATCAACACCTCAGAGTCAGGCCTTCTTAATAAAGGGCGGTAGTTTTAGAGACAAATTGTGCACCCAAGGTACAACAATAAGACATAAACTATTTTATTACAAAACCACTCGACATTCCGAGGAAATTCAACTGTTTCTCCCTCAACATGATCAGGCATCACTAGCCTCATCAGAGTCACTGGTAACTCCAGTACATTCCACGAAGAAATCAAGATCTGGCAACTTCGCAATCCGACTCGCAGTCTCAGCATATCGGGACAAAAGGGTCGTACAGCTCGGACCATGCTCTGGATCACCCTCTCCGACTCGTTCCAGATTGTGGATTTTCTCTGAAAAATGAGCTTTAGTCAGGGCCAGAGCATAATTTGCACCACTTCGTGCTGAAGACCTTTTCCAACGAGCAATTTGCTGCGGAGCCGCTTGAAGCATAGGAACAACTGTATCCAGATGAACACGATTTTCCTCAGTAGGCGAGATGTACTTCTTCAACCCTAAGGTGGCACCCATGGTTTCTTCAGCATATTTATTTGCACTCGCGCACCTCATGGTCAGCAGGCCTCTGGATAAGGCAAATTCCGTCGTCTTGGGAGTGTAATTGTCCTTCTCCATCAACTCGGCAAACTTGGCCATATGAGCTTGTTCCGCTTCAGGATTGGTGGAATAAACTGTAAAGACAACAATAGTGCAAAAATCAAACAAAGTGACAAGACAGCAACAGGTAGGACGCACAATGCAAGAAAGACATCTTACTGGATAGCATCTCACTAAACGAATCAAACCTCCCGGCACAGTATTCTTCAGCATTCTTAACAGACTCCCGAGTTGCTGCCAGCTCAGCTTCATGGTTTTCCTTGTCTTTGGAACGCAACTCGGACAGTTTTTGCAGGTCGGATTGAAGTTGGGAGATAGTGGCATCTTTTTCCTCAAGAGTCTTCTTCTGGCTGGCTATTTGTTTCTCCAAAGTCTTCTTCTCCTTCGCACGTTTCTCAGCCTGTTCAATCTCTTTTTTCATCTTGTTGACAAATTCATCATTTTCTTTCACCTTCGCATCAAACGCCTTCTTTGCAGCCTCTTCAGATTCAGTTATTAGAAAGGTCACATGGTGAAAAAATCTGGAACTCCTCATTAACTACAAGGAACATAGCCTTACCATTATCCTCAGCGTGCTTCTTCTTCAAAGCTTCATGCTCTCCTTGTAGTTTCACAAAATCAGTGCCAAGTTTGCAAGCCTCCTGGCACAGGAAAAATCATTCAAGATAATAGTCTCTACAATACAAGACTCCGAATAACTTCAAGAAGTTACTCGGAGCCTTGGGGGCTACACCCAGTGGGCGCACTAAGAAGTGCCCCCAGTGGAAGAACGTCAAATCAATAGTCTCTACAACATAAGACTCCGAGTAACTTCAAGAAGTTACTCGGAGCCTTGGGGGCTACACCCAGTGGGTGCACTAAGAAGTGCCCCCACTGGAAGATCATCAAGTCAATAGCCTCTACAACATAAGACTCCGAGTAACCTCAAGAAGTTACTCGGAGCCTTGGGGGCTACACCCACTGGGTGCACTAAGTAGTGCCCCCACGGGAAGTCTATCAAAAACAACTCGGAAATTGAACACGCACACCCAGTGGGTAGAGGACTTGCACAAGTACTTACATGAAATTTGGTCTTCATCATTCCAGCGTCGGAAGCTAACTCACGTAACCACAGCTCAATTTCTGAGGCCTTCGCCAAAGACCCCTTCAATCCGTCCACAACAACATCCTCAATCGAGGCATCAACCGAGATTGAACTTCTCCTGAGGCTGCAACAGAAACAGTAGAACTCTTCTCGGCATTCTTCACCCCCGAGGTGGCAGGAGGAACGGGCGCATTCTCGACATTCTTCACCCCCGAGGTGGCAGGTTGAACTGGCGCAGGGGCAATAACCTCCTGATCGGTAGAAGCTTCTGGAGCAGTTTTTGTGCTGGAAGCAGGGAAGGTCGTCGCATTCGCAGTTGGGATCGGATCTACGTCAAGGCCAATGTCCATATCTAGCAAAAGAAAACTTATAAGCAAAGCACTGAGCGAGGATAAAATTTAGAGCCAAAGAATGGGTACTCACTATCGACTGGAATTTGTTCAGGAATAGAATCCAGCACCTAGAAATCAGTCACAACGCAGTTACTAACATCTTCATAAGCTGCAACAGCATGAGTCTCAACGCCAGGAAGCGACTCGGAACCACTCGGACGAACACTGCAATATGAGGAATGTTAAGATTCGCAAAAATCACTAAATGAGGAAAAAATAAAAAGCTGTCGGATATTACTTCCGAGCTGTCTTAAGAGCTCGTCTTGGGGGAGCAACAATGGCGGGAGCAGCCTGAGCAGACCCTGACCCGGAAGACTTCCTGGGAACTTCGGCGGCATCTGTCGAAGCACTAACTTTCCTCCCGCCAAGGGTAGAAAGCGTTTTCCGCTGTTTCATGGGAGCTACTTTCCCATGACTTGGACTAAGGGCGGCGGCTTTGCTGCTACTCTCCCCTTTACTCGGAGATATGGGACGCTTCGTTCCCCGAGCGGATCCTTCCCGAGCTGCTTCACGGTCATGATTATTTTTGGAGCGCTGCTCGGCAGTTGTGCGAGGAAGCACTATATCGGACTCCGTCTCTTCGTCATCTTCAATCCCGAGTCCTGCATCGTTGTTGCTGTCCTCGTACTCTTCATCAGGGTGCTGTGGCGCCAGAGGGATTGGAGATGGAGCGACGTTCGTCTGAAAAATAGACAAAATAATCAAGTTAAAATTCAAGATCTATCGCAACATTCAAAAGACTAGTCAGGTCAAAGCAAATCACCAGAGCTGGAGGACGGTTAATATCAAGAGGCCTGACTCGGCCAGACATCTGCGCACCATGAGTCACGCTGGTGATGATTTTCATGAGTTGTTCAAATTCTTTCTGAGACATTGCCGAGTTGTTATAGCGGGTGTTATCATCAATCCCTGTGTACTCCCACATCCTCCTAGCTCGGGCTTGCAAGGGTTGAATTCTCCGACTAACAAAAAGAGCAATAAGATCCATAGCACCTAGCCCTGCCTTCTTCATCCTCACCACTTCCCTCATCAGGGGTAAAACCCGCTGTTTCTCAGAAGCAACCAACCGAGGATTCTAGCCTCGGGAGTCGGATAGTCTGACATCCGAGTAAGGAGGCAGCGTCCGAGTACCAGGAGCAGTATCCACCTTACAGTAAAACCAGCTATTCTGCCAGTTCTTCACAGAATCGGGTAAACTGGAGGCGAAATACTGGATACCTTGTCTCTTCACCAAGAACATCCCCCCACAAAGATGATTTATCTCTGCCTCCCCAGAGTTCTTTATCTTCTGGGGCTTTATGGTGTAGATGGTGCGGAAAAGGTTCCAATGAGGATCTATACCAAGAAAACCCTCACACAGAGAGAAAAAGCTAGACAAAAGTGTGATAGAATTGGGAACAATGTGATGCAGTTGAGATCCGGTGAAAGCTAGAAAATCAAGTAGGAAAGGATGAGGAGGAAGAGAAAACCCCCTATCCACATGAGAAAGAAGAAGAACCCGCTCGTCCTCTCTAGGGTGAGGTTCAACCTCACCTGGGCCAGGAAGGCGGCATCCATGGCGAGGGATTAACCCCTCGTCTTGGTAGCGCCGGATGAGCTCCGCCGAGATGATGGAAGGCAACCATTCCCCCACAGACATGATGCCGGGGGGATGCGCAGATGGGGGTCCCGCCGGCACGAAGAGCGCCTGGAAGACAACCGATGGGAGAAGAAGCTCTCGATTTAGAAGGTCACCGGTGGAGAAGAGGGAGGAGCAAGCGCTATACTGAGGAGGAAGAAAGAGGAGGTTGTATTTATAGATGCGAGGGGGAAGCTCACGCAGTTATCAAGGCACTTAATGAGGGCGCCTGTTGCGGTCCCCCAAATCTAGCCTCCTTAAAAGGCGCACAGTTAATGGTAAAATAACTGACTGACGCGGAAATCGAGAAGCCGCTCTGACAGAATATCTGTCTCCCCGACAGAAAAGATCCCCTGACAGAAAAAAGATTCGCTCCCATGGAAAAACAACTCGGAAGCAAGACATACAAAATATTTCTCCAAGTTGGCACAACTCGGAAGTAAAAAGCCCTCAAACGATTTCTCCGAATAAAACCTTAACTCGGAGAAGGATGTCATCATTCTAATCCGCTCCGAATAAGTCATCACTCGGAAAAGGATCATTAAAATCAATCCGAGTAAGTCATCATTCGGAACGACTAAAACAGGCAATCACTTTCGAAAAATCCCGGACTAGCTTCAGTAAGCATTACAGAGGAAATTCCGAATAACTAATTCGCTGATAATCCGTCGCTGATGTAGATTGCCAGATTATTAGCATGATCTGGTGTGAGGGGTAAAGAATTGATATCCCATGGGATATGATTTAAAGCTCGTCATCTGATGCTTTAAATATCAAACTTTACAGATTTGGTTACATATGGGGTTTAAGGCCTTTTACCCCAAGACACACCTTCCGAGGCCTCAGTCCACCTCTTCTGAGAGACGCTTGAGTGTGGCCAATCTTTCCAAAAACAACTCACCCTACACATAATCGAGGGGACAGTTTAAACATTGATAAAGTCCTTCCGGGCCTCTTATCGAATTTAATCTCCATATACCTCATGAATTCACGCGAGCACCCAGAAGCACTTGGGGGCTACTGTCTTGGTAATACCTAAGGTATACCCTCATGTGCCTTATATCAGGGGGTATCCCTAATATTACCACCTCTTGGAAAATATCTATAAAATAAAACATAAACAAAAAACCTCCTTTCCCTCTTTTTCTTTTCATCCGAGTAAGAAGCTACTCGGATAAAGTTAAATTCTTACGAGTAGTTAGATTACTCGGACGACATCACCACTACAGGGGCAACCTTATTCGGACAAGGCCATTTCCCGAGTAAGGCGTTATTCGGAGCAAAGCACTACCATCCGAGTAAGCTGGTTACTCGGAAGCAAGAAAAGCCGAGCTGCATGATACTCGAACAAGAAGAGGAAGAGCTAGAGTTACAAGACATTAAAACCATATGCGTTACCCCTACTTAAATGTCTGTAATGGGGGAACGTTTCTCATTGTAATAATATCCATCATTAATTCTGTAATTAAGACCCACTCCTAACCTGTATAATTTTTCTCTGTGTCACCATCTTTGCGTACAGATATTCATAGCTCCATCACTACCCCTATATCTATTGTTAGGTCTATAACTACAACATTCTCCTTGTTCTTCCTCTCATATTCCTCCATAGCTTTTGTTGCTTTGGTGGGATTTGAGAGTTGGGGACTTGAGCACTTCGTGTGCTCTTGCCATTGCATTTGGTGCATCGGTTTGAGTTCTCTCCGAGGATTCTTTGTAGTGAGTGAAGTTGAGAAGGTAGCTACTCTTGAGTGCTTTGGCACTCTAGAGCTTGTACCTCGTGGGTGCATTGGCACCTAGAGGCTTGTTGTTGCGGAGCTCAATCATTGTGGTGGAAAGCTTCGGGACGCTACGGGAGCCTCCAATTCGGTTGTGGAGATTGCCCCGAGCAATTGTACGGGTTCGGTGACCGCCCCCAAGGGTTTCCATTTGTACGGGTTCGGTGACTGCCCTCAAGTGTCCTAATAGTGGAATCACGGCATCTTGCATTGGTAAGAGCGTGAGGAGAAATAGGGTGGCCCTCGTTGGCTTCGTGTGAGCATTGTGCTCCTCACCCTCTCCAAACGGAGACGTACTTCTCGCAAGAGAAGGAACTTTGGTAACAAATCCTTGTCTCCATCGGCTCCACTTGCGGTTATCTCTACCTTTACTTTGAGCAAACTTGTTACATTGTTTATCTTGTGCTTGCTCAGATTATTGTGCATTGCTTGTCCCATAGGTTGTTCATCTAGTCAACCTATTTTCTTGTGCACCTACTTTGTGATAGCCTTAGTTCTCTTGTTATATATCTTGCTTAGTATAAGTTGTTGGTGCACATAGTTGAGCCTAGCTTATTTAGATTTCTTGCTTGGAAAATTAAAAGTTAAGTTTTATTCCGCATTTGTTCAAGCCGAAACCGTAATTATTTTAAGCGCCTATTCACCCCCACTCTAGGCGACATCCACGTCCTTTCACTTATACTAAATTGTTTTATCTTTTTCTGCATCTCGTTGATATTAGTTAAGTTATGGACGACGTGTTCAATAGTGGCAGAGAGTAAGAAGATGATATGTACGAAATTATCGCCGAGGCCGATATCGTTCCTCATGATGACGCCGATATCGGTCCTCATGATGACGCCGATATCGACGATGACGGCTCACGATATCTGAACGATTCCGGTGAGGGAATGTTCGACGAAGGAGAAGAACAAGATCTTCAATTAACAACAAAGTCTGCCGAGGTATATATATAAATATATATATATATAAGGCCTCTGGTGATCATAAAATTTACAAATAATTGATTTTATCACTAATAGTTAACAAATATTTCTTCTTCTAGAAACCCGGATCGAGCAAATCTTCTTCAAGCAAAGCAAAACGTGGCCCGGCCAAATTGCCACGGGATGATGTAAAGTACAACATCGAATGCTCCGGAAGCTCACGCGAAGAAATGGATAGCTATATGCGGAGTAATTGTTAGAGATAACATCCCGATTAGCACTCAAGAATGGCATCAGCCAAAGGAAGGTGGAAACAAGAGTTTTGTCAGCGATAGAGCAAAAGAGTATCTTTGGGCTAAACTCTTATCATATTTCACCCTACCAGATTGGGCGACACCAGACGATGTGTTGAAAGTCAAGCATGCTGCTCTTAATAAGATGGGAGAACTATTCCGATCTTGGAAGGTAAAGCTATGGTCCAAATACGTCGCTAATAATAAGAAGACTCCAATTTTCACTGGAGCACTAGCGAAGGTACAAGCACATTGGGACAAATTTGTGGAGAACAACGAATCAGATGAAGCTAAACTTCGGTCGGAAAGGGATCGCATCATGCTCAACTGATCCAACGCTCACAAAGGGAGCCAAAAGTGTCAGTGCTCGATACAGACGAACACGGGTGGCGTGGAGCTCGAAACGGAGAACGCGGGCATCACGATCTCTATCACTAGCAAACCTAGCAGTCATCTGAAGTGCGGGATCCTCTGCAGAGTGATCTGAGTAGAGTCCGGTGTAATATCCCTCTTCTCCTGGAAGTGCAGCAGGGATATAGCGGAAAGAAGTCTCTCTCAGCAAAGTGTGCTCCTCTCACAGCAGTGTCATACATGAGTATGCAGCATCCTCCACAGCCATGTTCTCGGTAACGCCAATGCCATGTCCAAAGTGGATAGGCTGGGTGACTCAACCGTGGTGCGGATAGATCCGGACAATGCAGTGGAACTGCGTCTGGTTGAAGTCGTGAAACTGCTCCTCAACGGTGTACTCAGGGTACCACCGATATCCCACATAGGACATCATCTCGATCAACGTGGCGGGATGGCCACGCACACCGAGGCACCAGGTCAAACGAACAATCTGCCGAGGGGGAAGATCTGCCATCTGAAACAGAAAGGAGTTTGCAAATGCATCAGATTATGAGATAAACCTGGAATGACTCGGACAGCATAACGGCTGTAATTGCAAGAAAAAGACAATTTCTTACAACATGGAAACAACACTTACATACGATGTAATAAAACAGGGAGCATAACCACTCTAACAAACCGATCACAACTTTCGTACGGCTATGAGGAAGCAAACAACGAGATGTTCTAATCAGACAGAGGAGAGCCTAGTCCTATCTTCCCGTAGAATAAGATGAGGGTGACTCGGAACTCAAAACGAAGGGGGTAAGGAGAAAAAAGAAGCCTTACGTTGTTCCCTTATATACCCAGAGTAACTATATAACTATAGAAGGCTAGACTCGACTTCGGCCAAGGCTACTAGTCCTACAGTCAGTCCTGCTCTGATACCAAGTCTGTCGGGACCCGGGGTTAGCGTATGCAAGTACAGTTAAGACATAGTCATATGGAGAGCCGAGAACCGCACCCACTTGTCTAAGCAGACAAGGCCAAGCACTGAACATTCTCGGAAAGCATCGTACGTGAGGGGCATCCCATCTAGGGCGGATGATTAACTGAGATGGGTCCTCATCGTCCGCACACAAGTCAAATGATATGGGTGGTGAGCTCCCATATTCAAAGACAAGTCGCCTCAACCATACTACCGACTATCTCAAAACTCTTACATAGACTTACTCCAGCCCGATCACTTAGTCGGGGTCTAGGGCGGGCTCGATCATACCACAAAGTGTGCACGAGACGGAGTCTCGAGCAATCGCATCGCGATGCCCCAAGCTGCGCACATCTAAGGGCCACTTGGTGTATGAAAGACCGCCAGCCAGAACACAACTAAGGTCTCGAAAACCCATACAAAGACATGCATGTTATAAACATACACGCAACACACATGCCTTGTATGAACAGCAGGTACCATTGCAATTCTCTACAAAGTGTACATTTTATTTATAACTCTTATAGAGTACAGACAGAGATCACATACATGTGATCCAACAGTACAACACAAACGGAAGCAAATTATGTCTGAGTACAGAAAAGTTTAACAAATCGCTTAAGAAGCCTTATTTAAACACAAAGCCCTCCACGAGGGAACCAGTCGTCTAACTGGGACTAGACTAGTTGGTCTTCAGTCGTCCAGCTCGATGAAGAAGCCACCTTCGGGGTCAGTGGCATCATCTAAAACATAGATTAAGCAAACGTGAGTACAAAGTCGTACTCAGCAAGACTTACATAGGAGCTATACTACTCATGCACATGTATCAAGGTAAAGGTAGGTGGGGTTCACTTGCAGAAATGCCAGCTTTGACTTGGCTAATCCTGAACTACGAGTACCAGACTTTGAGGTAAGAAGCGTACACGAGTCCACTACTTTCTCCAACCAATACACCACTATGGTGCCTTCCTCGACTTCCCCACGAGGAAGCACGCCATAGCACTCACACTTATCTTGGTGTGTTTTAGAAGTATCCGGTTCAAGTTATCTAATAATCAAGCTAAGCTTTCCAAGCAGTCCATAACCGCGGACGCGGCTATTCGAATAGTTTTGTTAACCTTGCAAGGGTGTACCGCTACACACACATGACCATCATTTACCGCCTTTGATCTCGACACCATTCAAGGGGTGCCCGCGAGGATGCTCACCACAACTGTTACCTCATATCCGATCTAGTCCGAGAAAGCCCCTACTTGGGTTGGTTACCACAATCGTGAACCCGGCCGGTTTACCGAAGTGGACCCAAGTGATGTGTGCGTGGTGCATAAGCCGGTCTCGGATGAGCCGTTCTCTCACTTAGCAGCCAGGCCACAGACCTACCAGAACTCCGAACTATTGCGACATCTGGACATCGAAAGGGATGAGTTAGTAAGTTGAGAGGGGTCAGTGAGCCCAATGTGTGGTTGTACTCTTCATCTTGGATCACCACACAAGAACTCGTACTAGGGCGGTGTTCAACGAGACAACCCACCGTGTACTCCTACACAGCCTCTCATCGTTCACCTTGTATTAGGGTCGATTCACCAACACTTTTCTACCATCATCAACATGATCATTCCCATCCCGACTCACATCACAGTAACAACATGGTATCATACTAAGCATGCAATAAGCAGTAGCATTGCAGGGGTTACATGATATCAACCAACTCCTACATTTGCTAGGATTGTGGTTTGCTTACTACTGTGACAAAATGATAGGTCATGCAAAGGAATGGGTTCATCTATGCGGTAGAAACGAAGCATGGTGATCATCCTAAAAAATGCATAAGCGAGACATGAGAGGGAAGTGGGATTTTATCGACATGATCAATGGGGGTTTGCTTGCCTTGCTGACGAGGTTCGGGTTCGGGGTCTTCAACGAAGGTTGCAACCTCTTGCTCCGGTTCCACCTCTACTCGACAAACAAAGCACGAAGTAGCAATCAATATGAATGCAATGCTGAAGCACATGAATGAAAGTTGAAACTTGAAGTATAAGTTTTGATGTGTGAGGCAATTCCATTTAAGTGGAGTATATTGCATTTGAAATGCAAATTCAAACTCCACATTTGAATTCAACATTAACCAAGTTGTATGTGATATAGTTTGATCATTTTGAAACAACTTCGAATGTGTATGATATGCCTCTGATGTGTGATTGAAATGTAGCATGTTGCCATGGTTCAAGTTGCAAAAATATTTGATTTGAATTTGATTTAATTCCATTTAAATCAAATAGAAAATGCTACTGATCACATTTTAAATTCAACTCAAACAGAGTTGAAAGTTGCATATTTGGAAAGATAATTTTCTCCTGATCATTTTTCATATATTATTTGTCCAATTTGGAGTTAATATGAATTTTCTATGAATTTCCAAAGTTTGGGGTATTTTCTAGAATTTTTGAAATTCTTTTAATTCAAATAATCTCTGGAAATTCATTAAACTGATTTATTGCGCAAGTGCTGACGTCAGGGGGGGGCTGACATGTGGGGTCACCTTGTCAGTGACTGGGTTAATTAACCCATGGTTAAATTAATCCAGTGGCTTAATTAAGCCACTGGGCCCACTGGTCAGTGACCCAAGGGGTCATTAGCCAGGTGCTTAGGGGTTAACCCACCGGCGGCTAACCGCCGGCGACTGGAGCCGCGGCGGCGACTCGCCGGAATGGCCTAGGGGCCACGGGAGGCCACGGGGAGGGCACCAATGGATGCAGCAGCTTCGCCCGCGTCTTCTGGAGGCAACAGGGGGTCACGGGGTGGTCGGGAGCGACGACGGCGTCGACTCCGGCGGCAACAGAACGGCGGCGAGGTCGTAGATGACGTAGCAGTGCACGGATCGGGCTGGTTTGTGGTGCGTTCGAGCGCTGGCACACGCGGGAGTCAAACGCGTGCACTGGGGGTTCACGACGAGCACTGGAGCGAGGAGGACGACGACCATGGCGGCGAGGTGCTCGGGTTCCCATGGCGGATCCGGCTAGAGGAAGCAAACGAGGGGGAGAAGTGAGGGGTTCCGGCCGTGAGCTCACCAGGAACTCAGTAGCGGTGGTGGCGAAGGCTGGGGTGGTTCGACGGCGAAGGAATTGACGAAGTCCTTCACGGTGGCCGGCGGCGACTTGGTGGCGATGGCGGAGTCTCCGGGGCTTCCTGGCTCGATTCACCGCACGGGAAGACGAAGACGACGTCTGCGGTTCTTCTGGACAGCTCGATGCGTCGCGAGGAGTACGGTGGCCACGCGGGGGCTCGACGGCGCTCCGGCGTTCTTCTCGGGCGACGACGAAACGGGCGAGAGAGGAGGGGAGGGAGCTCGTGGAGGGGGGCAATGGAGCGAGGCGGCTGCGAGGAGTCTCCAGACGCGAGAAGAGGCCACGGGGAGGCCTGGAAGCTCTCGGCGGCGACGTGGCGTCCCCGGCTAGCTCGGTGGCATTCCACCGAGCAGCTTGGAGGCGCGGGACGGGAAGAAGACGCCGCTGCCCCTGTGGGCCGGCTGGGCTGGGGTGGGCCGACTTCGCCTGGGCGCCAGGTAAGGATTTTTCTTTCTTTTCTGTTTTTCTTTTCTGCTATTTGTTTTGCTGTGCTAAAATAATTAGCTAGGCATTTTATTAAATGCTGAAATTTTTTATGTGGCCTCATAACAATATAGACTAACCACTTATAAACTTTCAACATTTTTAAAATTCAAATAATTTGAATCTTAAATCAAATAGGGGTATTTCTTTAATTCCAAGGCACTGTTTGAATATTTGAAAAATCTATGAGCATGGGATGGTTCCCACATCACTTGATATGTGATCACACTCATTTATAAGACTTTTCAAAAATCTAACATGAATTTTTGGAGAAGATTTTTATCTGGCCTTTTGAATTAATTCATCTGGGGGGGGGGGTGTTCCTTCTCCCATTTGGATTTGATTTTGAATTTCCTTTGAATACTTTCATGAATGCAAAGTGAAAATGATCCTAGGACATTACCTAACAGAGGGTTCTGACAACTCGCCCCCACTCAAAATAATCTCGTCCCGAGATTCAGAAGTTTGCGGGAGGAAGGTGGGGTACTCGGCACTGAGACGGTCTTCTCTTTCCCACGTAGCTTCTCTTTCAGAGTGGTGTGACCATTGCACTTTCAGAAACCTAATCTTCTCACGACGAGTGACACGCTCTGCGGAATCAAGAATACGAACGGGGTATTCTCGATAAGAAAGGTCATCTTGGAGATCAAGCGTTTCATGGTCGACTTCGCGGATGGGGTCCTTGAAGCAACGCCTGAGTTGGGACACATGGAATACATCATGTACTCGGGAGAGGTGCGGAGGTAGTTCAAGTTGGTAGGCAACTTATCCACGTTTAGCAATAATGCGGAAAGGTCCGATGTAACGTAGGGCCAACTTGCCTTTGATACCGAAACGTTGGGTTCCCTTCAGAGGAGTAACCCGAAGGTAAGCCTTCTCATCCAGATTGTAGCTCTCTTGCCTATGATGACGATCATAGTAGCTTTTATGACGAGACTGGGCTGCTTTCAATTGATCACGAACAATGCGAACTTGCTCTTCTGCTTCTTTGATCATGTCCGGTCCAAAGAATCGTCTTTCACCGGTTTCTGACCAGTTTAAAGGTGTTCGACATCGTCGTCCATATAGGAGTTCAAAAGGAGCCATGTTCAGACTAGATTGAAAACTATTGTTATAAGCAAATTCGGCAAATGGAAGAGACTTCTCCCAATTCTTTCCGAATGAGATAACACAAGCTCTGAGCATGTCTTTAAGAATTTGGTTAACCCTTTCGACTTGACCGCTAGACTGAGGATGGAAAGCCGTACTAAAGGAGAGATGAGTTCCCATAGCATTCTGAAAGCTTCCCCAAAATCTAGAGGTGAAAAGGCTACCGCGATCAGAATTGATTTCCAAAGGAACACCATGAAGGGATACAATTCTAGAGATATACAAGTCCGCTAACTGGCTAGCAGTTATAGACCCGCGAACCGGAAGGAAGTGAGCAACTTTGGAAAGCCTATCTATGACAACGAAGATGGCATTGTTTCCTTTCTGGGTTCTTGGAAAGCCGGTGATGAAGTCCATACCGACTTTGTCCCATTTCCACTCGGGAATAGTCAAAGGTTGAAGTGTACCGGCAGGTCTTTGATGTTCTGCCTTAATGCGACGACAAACATCACATTCAGCAACAAATTGAGCAATGTCTCTCTTCATCCTAGTCCACCAAAATCTCTGGCGTAGATCTCGGTATATTTTTGTGCTACCGGGATGAATCGAGAGGGGTGTGTCATGGGCTTCCTTGAGGATGAGTTGCCTTAGTTCCCTATTCTTAGGTACTACCAAACGATTTTCAAAGAATACCGTTCCTTTGCTATCTGTGGAGAAACAGTTACCAACTCCGCTAGCAATGTTCTCCTTGATCCGGCGAACACCTCGTGCACGCCTTTGGGAAACTATGATTTGATCCTCAAGAGTTGGTTTCGCCACCAAGGTAGAAAGATAGCCATGAGGAACAATCTCAAGATTGAGCTTGCGAAAGTCCTCATGAAGAAGTGGTTGATACTGTTGTAACATGAGGTTGTTACAATACGACTTACGACTTAGTGCATCAGCCATGACATTGGCTTTGCCTGGGGTGTAAGAAATTACTACGTCGTAATCTTTTATCAACTCAATCCAGCGTCTTTTCCTGAGATTAAGATCTGGCTGGGTGAAAATATATTTGAGGCTTTGGTGGTCGGAATAAATCTCGCAACGGTTACCAAGGAGGTAATGTCGCCAAGTTGTTAGGGCATGAACTATGGCAGCGAGTTCAAGGTCATGGGTAGGATAGTTCTCTTCATGTGGCCGCAACTGGCGTGAATCATAAGCTACCACATGTCGATCTTGCAGAAGTATGCATCCTAACCCTTGCCGTGATGCGTCACAATAGATCTCGATATCCTTTTTGGTGTCTGGAGGTGCAAGTACAGGTGCAGAAGTCAATCTTCTTTTTAGCTCTTGAAAGCTTTCCTCGCACTTGGGAGTCCATAGGAATTTCTTCTCTTTCTTGAGGAGTTCAGTTAGAGGCTTTGCAACTTTAAAAAAATTCTCGACGAAGCGACGGCAATAGCTGGCTAGGCCAAGAAAACTCCTAACTTGCTTAACCGATTCAGGTGGAGTCCAGTCAAGGACGACCTGAACTCTCTCGGGATTCACAGCAATGCCTTTTGCAGAAATCACGTGGCCTAAGTAGGTCACTTCTGGTAGCCAAAATTCACACTTGGAGAATTTAGCATACATGCGATGCTCTCTAAGTTTCATCAATACCAGCCTTAGGTGTTCGGCATGTTCTTCTTCGAGTATATAAGGATGTCATCGAGGTAAACCACGACGAACTGGTCCAAATACTCCATGAAGATCGAGTTCATCATGCGTGAGAAAGTGGCGGGGGCATTGGTTAAACCAAAGGACATGACGGTGTACTCGTAAAGACCATAACGAGTAGTAAAAGCCGTTTTGGGAATGTCCTCGTTTCGGATCTTGATTTGATGATAACCTAATCTCAAATCCATCTTGGAGAAGACGGAGGATCCTGCAAGTTGATCATAAAGATCATTGATCCTGGGCAGTGGGTATTTGTTCTTTATCGTCGCTAAATTTAGCAGGCGATAGTCTACGCACATCCTTTTTGTTCCATCTTTCTTCGTTACGAACAGAACGGGGAAACCCCATGGTGATGAGCTAGGGCGGATGAAGCCTTTCTCCAACAAAGCTTCCAGTTGGGTTTTAAGCTCAGCTAACTCACGTGGGGCCATTTTGTATGGGCGTCTAGAAATTGGTGCGGTTCCTGGGGCAAGATCCACTATAAACTCTACACATCTGTCGGGTGGCATTCCCGGCAGCTCTTCAGGAAAGACATCCGGGAAGTCACGAACCACCGGAATATCTTCAAGATCGGGAAGGGGAAGTACATTCAAAGAATGCACTTGGATTCTTGTTCTGGGTGAGGTATAGTTGACTGTTTGGCCTGAAGGGTGGGTGAGTTTCACGGATTTGCCTTTGCAATCCAGGTAGGCATTCTGTCTTGATAGCCAATCCATGCCAAGGATGACATCTGTCGGGACCCGGGGTTAGCGTATGCAAGTACAGTTAAGACATAGTCATATGGAGAGCCGAGAACCGCACCCACTTGTCTAAGCAGACAAGGCCAAGCACTGAACATTCTCGGAAAGCATCGTACGTGAGGGGCATTCCATCCAGGCCGGATGATCAACTGTGATGGGTCCTCATCGTCCGCACACAAGTCTAATGATATGGGTGGTGAACTCCCATATTCAAAGACAAGTCGCCTCAACCATTCTATCGACTATCTCAAAACTCTTACATAGACCTACTCCAGCCCGATCACTTAGTCGGGGTCTAGGGCGGGCTCGATCATACCACAAAGTGTGCACGAGACGGAGTCTCAGACAATCGCATCGCGATGCCCCAAGCTGAGCACATCTAAGGGCCACTTGGTGTATGAAAGACCGCCAGCCAGAACACAACTAAGGTCTCGAAAACCCATACGAAGACATGCATGTTATAAACATACACGCAGCACACATGCCTTGTATGAACAGCAGGTACCATTGCAATTCTCTACCAAGTGTACATTTTATTTATAGCTCTTATAAAGTACACACAGAGATCACATACATGTGATCCAACATTACAACACAGGCGGAAGCAAATTATGTCTGAGTACAGACAAGTTTAACAAATGGCTTAAGAAGCCTTATTTAAACACTAGCCCTCCACGAGGGAACCAGTCTGCTGACTGGGACTAGACTAGCTTAACTTCAGTCGTCCAGCTCGATGAAGAAGCCACCTTCGGGGTCAGTGGCGTCATCTAAAACATAGATTAAGAAAACGTGAGTACAAAGTCGTACTCAGCAAGACTTACATAGGAGCTATACTACTCATGCACATGTATCAAGGTAAAGGGAGGTGGGGTTCACTTGCAGAAATGCCAGCTTTGACTTGGCTAATCCTGAACTACGAGTACCAGACTTTGAGGTAAGAAGCGTACACGAGTCCACTACTTTCACCAACCAATACACCACTATGGTGCCTTCCTCGACTTCCCCACGAGAAAGCACGCCATAGCACTCACACTTATCTTGGTGTGTTTTAGAAGTATCCGGTTCAAGTTATCTAATGATCAAGCTAAGCTTTCCAAGCAGTCCATAACCGCGGACGCGGCTATTCGAATAGTTTTGTTGACCTTGCAAGGGTGTACCGCTACACACACATGACCATCATTTACCGCCTTTGATCTCGACACCATTCAAGGGGTGCCAGCGAGGATGCTCACCACAACTGTTACCTCATAGCCTATCTAGTCCAAGAAAGCCGCCTACTTGGGTTGGCTACCACAATCGTGAACCCGGCCGGTTTACCGAAGTGGACCCAAGCGATGTGTGCGTGGTGCATAAGCCGGTCTCGGTTGAGCCGTTCTCTCACTTAGCATCCAGGCCACAAGCCTACCAGAACTCCGAACTACTGCGACATCTGGACATCGAAAGGGATGAGTTAATAAGTTGAGAGGGGTCAGCGAGCCCAATGTGTGGTTGTACTCTTCATCTTGGATCACCACACAAGAACTCGGACTTAGGGCGGTGTTCAACGAGACAACCCACCGTGTACTCCTACACAGCCTCTCATCGTTCACCTTGTATTAGGGTCGATTCACCAACACTTTTCTACCATCATCAACGTGATCATTCCCATCCCGACTCACATCACAGTACAATATGGTATCATACTTAAGCATGCAATAAGCAGTAACATTGCAGGGGCCACATGATATCAAACAACTCCTACAGTTGCTAGGATTGTGGTTTGCTTACTACTGTGACAAAAGATAGGTCATGCAAAGGAATGGGTTTATCTATGCGGTAGAATCGTAACATGGTGATCATCCTAAACAATGCATAAGCGAGACATGAGAGGGAAGTGGGATTTTATCGACATGATCAATGGGGTTTTGCTTGCCTTGCTGACGAGGTTCGGGCTCTGGATCTTCAGCGGAGGGGGTGACCTCTTGTTCCGGTTCAACCTCTACTCGACAAACAAAGCAAAAAGTAACAATCAATATGAATGCAATGCTCAAGCACATGATAGAATGTTTAATCTTGAAGTACAAGTTTGATGTGTGAGGCAATTCCATTTAAGTGGAATATATTGCATTTTTAAAATGCAAATTCAAATTCCACATTTGAATTCAACATTAACCAAGTTATACATGATATAGAATGATCAATTTGAATTAACTTCAAATGTGTATGATATGCTTCTGATGTGTAGGTGAAATGTAGCATGTTGCCATGGTTCAAGTTACAAAATTATTTGAATTGAATTTGATTTAATTCCATTTAAATCAAATAGCAAAAGCTACTGATCACATTTTAAATTCAACACAAACAGAGTTGAAAGTTGCATATTTGGAAAGATAATTTTCTCCTGATCATTTTTCATATATTATTTGTCCAGTTTGGAGTTAATATGAATTTTCTATGAATTTCCAAAGTTTGGGGTATTTTCTGGATTTTCTGGATTTCTTTTTAATCATTTCGATTTATTGCGTCAGCAGGGGGGTTTGACTAGTCAAACTGGCTAGGGGGTCCCACCTGTCTGTGACACAGAGTTTAAACCCGTGGTTAATTTTAATCCAGTGGCTTAATTAAGCCACTGGGCCCACTGGTCAGTGACCCAGGGGTCACTTAACACGTGATTAGTGGCTAATCCACCGGCGGCTTGACGCCGGCGACGTGAACCACGGCGGCAACTCGCCGGAATCCGCTACAGGCCACGGGAGAGCACGGGAAGGGCACCATCTTGCTCCTGGAGGTCTTCCGCGTCGTTTGGTGGCATCGGGGGTTCACGGGGTGCCTGGAGTCGACGACGGCGACGACTCCGGCGGGAACAGAGGAACGGCGAGGTCGTAGCCGAGGCTAGGGAGCACGGTTCGGGTTGATTTCACTTGCGTTCGAAAGCTGGCATGACCAGGGGTTAAACGCGCGCTCTGGACGAGTCGAAGGGGCACAGGGGCGACCTCGAGCTCATCCATGGCGGCGACGAGCTACGGCGTCCATGGCGGAATCGGCTAGGACGAGCAAACGAAGGGGAAAACAGGGGGTTCTCACGCGCAAGCTCACCCTGAACGCAGTCGAGGTGGTGGCGAAGGCTGGGGTGATTCAACGGCGGCGGATTCGATGACTTTCTTCACGGCGGCCGGAGTTGAAGACGACGAAGGGGACGGCGGCTCTGGAGTTCCTCGGGTCGATTCCTTCTGCACGGTGACGTAGTCGAGGACGGCGGAGGCGATGGACACCTTGGCTGGACTCCTTGACGTCGATGGCCACGAGTTCTTGCGACGGTGAACGGCGGCGCTCTCGGGTGGTGACGAAATCGAACACGGGAGGAGGAGGAGGAAGCTCTGGAGGGGGGAAATGGATGCGGACGGAAGAGCGGCGTCTCCAGGCGTGAGAAGAGGCCACGGGGAGGCCTGGAAGCACACGGCGGCGACGTGTCGTCCTCGGCTTGCTCGGTGGCATTCCACCGAGCAGCTTGGAGGCGCGGGAGGTGGAAGAAGACCCCCGTGCCCCTCTGGGCCTGCTGGGCTGGGGTGGGCCGGCTTCGCCCGAGCGAGAGGTAAGTTTTTTTTTCCTTTTCTGTTTAATCTTTCCTTTCTGTTTTTCTGTAATTTGTTCTGTTTAGCTAAAATAAATAGCTAAACATTTTATTAAATGCTGAAAACTTTTACATGGCCTCATAATAATATAAACTAGCCACTCATAAACTTTCAACATTGTTAAAATTCAAATGAATTGAATTTTAAATCAAAAAGGGGTATTTCTTTAATTCCAAGGTACTGTTTGAATATTTGAAAAATCTATGAGCATGGGGTGGGTCCCACATCACTTGAAATGTGATCACACTCATTTATAAGACTTTTCAAAACTCTAACATGAATTTTTGGAAAATATTTTTATCCGGCCTTTTGAATTAATTCATCTGGGGGGTGTTCCTTATCCCATTTGGATTTTGACTTTGATTTCCAAGATTTCTTTTTGAAATTTTGACATGATGCAAAGGTACTAGACAACCCTAGCACATACCTAACAGAGGGATCTGACAACTCGCCCCCACTCAAAAGAATCTCGTCCCGAGATTCAGAAGTCTGCGGGAGGAAGGAGGGGTACTCGGTAAGGAGACGGTCTTCTCTTTCCCACGTAGCTTCTCTTTCAGAGTGGTGTGACCATTGCACTTTCAGAAACCTAATCTTCTGACGACGAGTGACACGCTCTGCTGAATCAAGAATACGAACGGGGTATTCTCGATAAGAAAGGTCATCTTGGAGATCAAGCGTTTCATGGTCGACTTCGCGGATGGGGTCCTTGAAGCAACGCCTGAGTTGGGACACATGGAATACATCGTGTACTCGGGAAAGGTGCGGGGGTAGTTCAAGTTGGTAGGCAACTTCTCCACGTTTAGCTAGAATGCGGAAAGGTCCGATGTAACGTGGGGCCAACTTGCCTTTGATACCGAAACGTTGGGTTCCCTTCAGAGGAGTAACCCGGAGGTAAGCCTTCTCATCCAGATTGTAGCTCTCTTGCCTACGATGACGATCATAGTAGCTTTTCTGACGAGACTGGGCTGCTTTCAATTGATCACGAACAATGCGAACTTTCTCTTCTGCTTCCTTGATCATATCCGGTCCAAAGAATTGTCTTTCGCCGGTTTCAGACCATTTTAAAGGTGTTCGACATCGTCGCCCATAAAGGAGTTCAAAAGGAGCCATGTTCAGACTAGATTGAAAACTATTGTTATAAGCAAATTCGGCATATGGAAGAGAATTCTCCCAATTCTTTCCGAATGAGATAACACAAGCTCTGAGCATGTCTTCAAGAATTTGGTTAACCCTTTCGACTTGACTGCTAGACTGAGGATGGAAAGCCGTACTAAAGGAGAGATGAGTTCCCAAAGCACGTTGGAAGCTTCCCAAAAATCTAGAGGTGAAAAGGCTACCGCGATCAGAATTGATTTCCAAAGGAACACCATGAAGTGATACAATTCTAGAGATGTACAAGTCTGCTAACTGGCTAGCAGTTATAGACTCGCGAACCGGAAGGAAGTGAGCAACTTTGGAAAGCCTATCTATGACAACAAAGATGGCATTGTTTCCTTTCTGGGTTTTTGGAAAGCCGGTGATGAAGTCCATACCGACTTTGTCCCATTTCCACTCGGGAATAGACAAAGGTTGAAGTGTACCAGCAGGTCTTTGATGTTCTGCCTTAATGCGACGACAAACATCACATTCGGCAACAAATTGAGCAATGTCTCTCTTCATCCTAGTCCACCAAAATCTCTGGCGTAGATCTCGGTACATTTTCGTGCTACCGGGATGAATTGAGAGGGGTGTGTCATGGGCTTCTTTGAGGATGAGTTGCCTTAGTTCCTTATTCATAGGTACTACTAAACGATTTTCAAAGAATACCGTTCCCTTGCTATCTGTGGAGAAACATTTAGCAACTCCGCTAGCAATGTTCTCCTTGATCCGGCGAACACCTCGTGCACGCCTTTGGGCAACTATGATTTGATCCTCAAGAGTTGGTTTCGCCACCAAGGTAGAAAGATAGCCATGAGGAACAATTTCAAGATTGAGCTTGCGAAAGTCCTCATGAAGAAGTGGTTGATACTGCTGTAACATGAGGTTGTTACAGTACGACTTACGACTTAGTGCATCAGCCATGACATTGGCTTTGCCTGGGGTGTAAGAAATTGCTACGTCGTAATCTTTTATCAACTCAATCCAGCGTCTTTGCCTGAGATTAAGATCTGGCTGGGTGAAAATATATTTGAGGCTTTGGTGGTCGGAATAAATCTCACAACGATTACCAAGGAGGTAATGTCGCCAAGTTGTTAGAGCATGAACTACGGCAGCGAGTTCAAGGTCATGGGTAGGATAATTCTCTTCATGTGGCCGCAACTGGCGTGAAGCATAAGCTACCACATGTCGATCTTGCAGAAGTATGCATCCTAACCCTTGCCGTGATGCATCACAATAGATCTCGAAATCCCTTTTGGTGTCTGGAGGTGCAAGTACGGGTGCGGAAGTCAATCTTCTTTTTAGCTCTTGAAAGCTTTCCTCGCACTTGGGAGTCCATTGGAATTTCTTATCTTTCTTGAGGAGTTCAGTTAGAGGCTTTGCAACTTTAGAAAAGTTCTCGACGAAGCGACGACAATAGCTGGCTAGGCCAAGAAAACTCCTAACTTGCTTAACCGATTCAGGTGGAGTCCAGTCAAGGACGGCCTGAACTCTCTCGGGATTCACAGCAATGCCTTTTGCAGAAATCACGTGGCCTAAGTAGGTCACTTCTGGTAGCCAGAATTCACACTTGGAGAATTTAGCGTACAGGCGATGCTCTCTAAGTTTCATCAATACCAGCCTTAAGTGTTCGGCATGATCTTTTTCGTTCTTCGAGTAGATGAGAATATCATCAAGATAAACTACAACAAATTTATCTAGGTACTCCATGAAGATCGAATTCATCAAGCGTGAGAATGTGGCGGGGGCATTGGTTAAACCAAAGGACATGACGGTGTACTCGTAAAGACCATAACGAGTAGTAAAAGCCGTTTTGGGAATGTCCTCGTTTCGGATTCGGATCTGATGATAACCTAATCTTAAATCCATCTTTGAGAAGACGGCGGATCCTGCAAGTTGATCATAAAGATCATTGATCCTGGGTAGTGAGTATTTGTTCTTTATCGTCGCCAAATTTAGCGGGCGATAATCTACGCACATCCTTTCTGTTCCATCTTTCTTCTTCACGAACAGAACGGGGCAACCCCACGGCGATGAGCTAGGGCGGATGAAGCCTTTTGCCAACGAAGCATCAAGTTGGGTTTTTAGCTCAGCTAACTCATGTGGGGCCATTTTGTATGGGCGTTTGGAAATTGGTGCGGTTCCTGGAACAAGATCCACTATAAACTCTACACACCTGTCGGGTGGCATGCCCGGCAGCTCTTCAGGAAAGACATCCGGGAAGTCACGAACCACCGGAATATCTTCAAGTTCGGGAAGGGGAAGTACATTCAAGGAATGCACTTGGGTTCTTGTTCTAGGTGAGGTATAGCTGATGGTTTTGCCTGAAGGGTGGGTGAGTTTCACGGATTTGCCTTTGCAATCCAGATAGGCATTTTGTCTTGATAGCCAATCCATGCCAAGGATGACATCAATGTCTGAAGACTTGAGGGCTATGAGTGAAGCAAGGAATACTAAACCCTCAATTGCAATTTGATTACCATGGCTTACTCTATTAGTTTTCCATCTTGACCCTGGAGTTTGAATAACCATCGGGGTGGACAATTCAACAAAGGGCAACTCATGACGAAGTGCATAACTTTCCGACATGAATGAATGAGATGCTCCTGGGTCGAAAAGAACGGAAGTAGGAACAAAATTGACTGGGAGCGTACCAAGAATGACGTCAGTGGTGTCGTCAGTCTCTTCGGCGGCAATCTGGTTCAGACGTCCACGAATGGCGGAAGGAGCGGGTTTGGCGGTGAAGACCTTCTGGGGTGGCTTGCCACGACCAGCGTTGTTGTTGTTGTTGTTGCCTCCGGCACGTGGTGGAGCATTCTGGTGCTGGACTTGGTTCTGGGGGCACTCGCGAGAGTAGTGGCCTGCCTGACCACACTTGTAGCAAGCTCCGAAAACAGTGCGTGGAGCTGGGTTGTTTGGTGGAGCTGGGTGGAACTGGGTGGGTGGACGAGGCGCCGTATAGGATGGCCTCGGTGGGTTGTTCTGGCGGAACATGCTATTGGGAATCCAAATCTTGCGCTTCTGGGAGCCAGAACTGGATGAACCTTCCTCTCTAGGGTGTTTGCGGAAGTCATTGGGGGTGTTCATGTCCTCTGCCTTGATGGCCTTGTTGACAAGGACCTGGAAGGTGGCAAAGTCATGAAGGTTGAGCTCGCGACGGAGTCCACTGTTGAGGCCACGACGGAACCTCTCTTGTTTCTTGGAGTCGGTGGAGACTTCTTCAGTGGCATAACGAGCAAGTCGGTTGAACTCACGACTGAACTCGTCAACTGTTCTTCTGCCTTGGGTGAGGTTACAGAATTCCTCACGTTTGCGGTCCATGAGACCTTTGGGGATGTGGTGCTCGCGGAAGGACGTACAGAACTCCTCCCAAGATGCAGGTGGTCCAACTGGGCGCATATTCAGATAATTCTCCCACCAAGAGCTTGCTGCACCTTCGAGGTGATAGGTGGCATAGCTGACCTTGTCGCCATCTGCAACACGGCCGGCTTGGAGCTTCCTCTCGATGCTGCGAAGCCAGTCATCGGCGTCAAGGGGCTCGGTGGAGTAACTGAATACCGGGGGATGAAGTCGAATGAAGTCATTCAGAGACACCAGCTCATTGCGCTGCTGAGTGGTGTTGCGTGCGATGACTTCCAGCAGGTGGTGAGAGTCACGGCGGTTCCTCTCGACCTCCAACAGAACTTGGGCCATCGTGGGTGGGGGTGGAAGGTTATCTTCCTCCTGGTTGTTCCCACGACCTTGGTTACGACCAACCTGGCCACGGGTTCCTTGAGACATCCTGAAGGTGAAAAACCAAAGTCAAACAGAGTTGAGTTGAAGAGTCTAATCATGGTATTGAAGTACTGGAAGGATTACAGAGCAAAGGAAGTAATCATCTTGACAACATGGTGATAAAGCATACAAGCCATATATTCACAAGTTGTCATACAAACCATACATCGTTTTCGTACAAGCACTAAGCTAATACAAACGTGATGAAGATGATACATCCTTCAGAGGCACTCTGACTTCCTATACATAATTTATCTAAGCCTCTGGAACTTAGACACCTTGCTTACAATATACTAGGATACTACTACATCCTCACTAAGTAAGACCACAGGCGGTCTCACTCATCTCCATCTCCATAGTAATCCTCATAGAAGTTACCCGCGTATCCCGGTAGCTGGAGGTGACCATCGGAAAACACGGAGGCTTGTGGACCCTGATATCCATTTGGGCAAGGATGGGGTCTAGGTCCAGTGTAGGGTGGAAGCAAAGGACCACGGGGTGGAAAAATTCCTCCAATCTCGGGCCAAGCAACTCGAGAAGGCATCTGGGTCCTCACTGGATAGATCGCATCATACTCAACTGATCCCACGCTCACAAAGGGTGCCAAGAGCGTCAGTGCTCGGTACAGACGAACACGGGTGGCGTGGAGCTCAAAACGGAGAGCACGTGCATCACTATCTCTGTCACTAGCAAACCTAGCAGTCACCTGGAGTGCTGGATCCTCTTCAGAGTGATCTGAGTAGAGTCCGGTGTAATATCCCTCTTCTCCTGGAAGTGCAGCTGGGATATAGCGGAATGAGGTCTCTCTCAGCAAAGTGTGCTCCTCTCTCAGCAGTGTGATACATGAGTATGCAGCATCCTGCACAGCCATGTTCTCGGTAACGCCGATGCCATGTCCAAAGTGGATAGGCTGGGTGACTCCAACGTGGTGTGGGTAGATCCGAACAATGCAGTGGAACTGCGTCTGGTTGAAGTCGTGGAACTGCTCCTCGATGGTGTACTCAGGGTACCATCGATATCCCACGTAGGACATCATCTCGATCAACGTGGCGGGGTGGCCACGCACACCGAGGCACCTGGTCAAACGAACAATCTGCCGAGGGGGAAGATTTGCCATCTGAAACAGAAAGCAGGAATTTGCAAATGCATCAGATTATATGATAAACCTGGAATGACTCGGACAACATAACGGCTGTAATTGTAAGAAATGACAATTTCTTTCAATCATGCAAAACAGCACTTACATAATACGATGTAAGAAATCAGCATTACAAAAATGCTAGGAAAACCTGGACACAACTTTCCTACGGCTATAAGGAAGCAATCAACGAGATATGCTAATCAGACAGAGGAGAGCCTAGTCCTATTTTCCCGTAGAGTAAGATGAGGGTGACTCAGAACTCAGAACGAAGGAGGTAAGGAGAAAAATGAAGCCTTACGTTGTTCCCTTATATACCCAGAGTAACTATATAACTATAGCAAGCTAGACTCAACTTCGGCCAAGGCTACTAGTCCTACAGTCAGTCCTGCTCTGATACCAAGTCTGTCGGGACCCGGGGTTAGCGTATGCAAGTACAGTTAAGACATAGTCATATGGAGAGCCGAGAACCGCACCCACTTGTCTAAGCAGACAAGGCCAAGCACTGGACATTCTCGGAAAGCATCGTACGTGAGGGGCATTCCATCCAGGCCGGATGATCAACTGTGATGGGTCCTCATCGTCCGCACACAAGTCTAATGATATGGGTGGTGAACTCCCATATTCAAAGACAAGTCGCCTCAACCATTCTATCGACTATCTCAAAACTCTTACATAGACCTACTCCAGCCCGATCACTTAGTCGGGGTCTAGGGCGGGCTCGATCATACCACAAAGTGTGCACGAGACGGAGTCTCAGACAATCGCATCGCGATGCCCCAAGCTGCGCACATCTAAGGGCCACTTGGTGTATGAAAGACCGCCAGCCAGAACACAACTAAGGTCTCGAAAACCCATACGAAGACATGCATGTTATAAACATACACGCAGCACACATGCCTTGTATGAACAGCAGGTACCATTGCAATTCTCTACCAAGTGTACATTTTATTTATAACTCTTATAAAGTACACACAGAGATCACATACATGTGATCCAACATTACAACACAGGCGGAAGCAAATTATGTCTGAGTACAGACAAGTTTAACAAATGGCTTAAGAAGCCTTATTTAAACACAAAGCCCTCCACGAGGGAACCAGTCTGCTGACTGGGACTAGACTAGCTTAACTTCAGTCGTCCAGCTCGATGAAGAAGCCACCTTCGGGGTCAGTGGCGTCATCTAAAACATAGATTAAGCAAACGTGAGTACAAAGTCGTACTCAGCAAGACTTACATAGGAGCTATACTACTCATGCACATGTATCAAGGTAAAGGGAGGTGGGGTTCACTTGCAGAAATGCCAGCTTTGACTTGGCTAATCCTGAACTACGAGTACCAGACTTTGAGGTAAGAAGCGTACACGAGTCCACTACTTTCACCAACCAATACACCACTATGGTGCCTTCCTCGACTTCCCCACGAGAAAGCACGCCATAGCACTCACACTTATCTTGGTGTGTTTTAGAATTATCCGGTTCAAGTTATCTAATGATCAAGCTAAGCTTTCCAAGCAGTCCATAACCGCGGACGCGGCTATTCGAATAGTTTTGTTGACCTTGCAAGGGTGTACCGCTACACACACATGACCATCATTTACCGCCTTTGATCTCGACACCATTCAAGGGGTACCAGCGAGGATGCTCACCACAACTGTTACCTCATAGCCTATCTAGTCCAAGAAAGCCGCCTACTTGGGTTGGCTACCACAATCGTGAACCCGGCCGGTTTACCGAAGTGGACCCAAGCGATGTGTGCGTGGTGCATAAGCCGGTCTCGGTTGAGCCGTTCTCTCACTTAGCATCCAGGCCACAAGCCTACCAGAACTCCGAACTACTGCGACATCTGGACATCGAAAGGGATGAGTTAATAAGTTGAGAGGGGTCAGCGAGCCCAATGTGTGGTTGTACTCTTCATCTTGGATCACCACACAAGAACTCGGACTTAGGGCGGTGTTCAACGAGACAACCCACCGTGTACTCCTACACAGCCTCTCATCATTCACCTTGTATTAGGGTCGATTCACCAACACTTTTCTACCATCATCAACGTGATCATTCCCATCCCGACTCACATCACAGTACAATATGGTATCATACTTAAGCATGCAATAAGCAGTAACATTGCAGGGGCCACATGATATCAAACAACTCCTACAGTTGCTAGGATTGTGGTTTGCTTACACTGTGACAAAAGATAGGTCATGCAAAGGAATGGGTTTATCTATGCGGTAGAATCGTAACATGGTGATCATCCTAAACAATGCATAAGCGAGACATGAGAGGGAAGTGGGATTTTATCGACATGATCAATGGGGTTTTGCTTGCCTTGCTGACGAGGTTCGGGCTCTGGATCTTCAGCGGAGGGGGTGACCTCTTGTTCCGGTTCAACCTCTACTCGACAAACAAAGCAAAAAGTAACAATCAATATGAATGCAATGCTCAAGCACATGATAGAATGTTTAATCTTGAAGTACAAGTTTGATGTGTGAGGCAATTCCATTTAAGTGGAATATATTGCATTTTTAAAATGCAAATTCAAATTCCACATTTGAATTCAACATTAACCAAGTTATACATGATATAGAATGATCAATTTGAATTAACTTCAAATGTGTATGATATGCTTCTGATGTGTAGGTGAAATGTAGCATGTTGCCATGGTTCAAGTTACAAAATTATTTGAATTGAATTTGATTTAATTCCATTTAAATCAAATAGAAAAAGCTACTGATCACATTTTAAATTCAACTCAAACAGAGTTGAAAGTTGCATATTTGGAAAGATAATTTTCTCCTGATCATTTTTCATATATTATTTGTCCAATTTGGAGTTAATATGAATTTTCTATGAATTTCCAAAGTTTGGGGTATTTTCTGGATTTTCTGGATTTCTTTTTAATCATTTCGATTTATTGCGTCAGCAGGGGGGTTTGACTAGTCAAACTGGCTAGGGGGTCCCACCTGTCTGTGACACAGAGTTTAAACCCGTGGTTAATTTTAATCCAGTGGCTTAATTAAGCCACTGGGCCCACTGGTCAGTGACCCAGGGGTCACTTAACACGTGATTAGTGGCTAATCCACCGGCGGCTTGACGCCGGCGACGTGAACCACGGTGGCAACTCGCCGGAATCCGCTACAGGCCACGGGAGAGCACGGGAAGGGCACCATCTTGCTCCTGGAGGTCTTCCGCGTCGTTTGGTGGCATCGGGGGTTCACGGGGTGCCTGGAGTCGACGACGGCGACGACTCCGGCGGGAACAGAGGAACGGCGAGGTCGTAGCCGAGGCTAGGGAGCACGGTTCGGGTTGATTTCACTTGCGTTCGAAAGCTGGCATGACCAGGGGTTAAACGCGCGCTCTGGACGAGTCGAAGGGGCACAGGGGCGACCTCGAGCTCATCCATGGCGGCGACGAGCTACGGCGTCCATGGCGGAATCGGCTAGGACGAGCAAACGAAGGGGAAAACAGGGGGTTCTCACGCGCAAGCTCACCCTGAACGTAGTCAAGGTGGTGGCGAAGGCTGGGGTGATTCAACGGCGGCGGATTCGATGACTTTCTTCACGGCGGCCGGAGTTGAAGACGACGAAGGGGACGGCGGCTCTGGAGTTCCTCGGGTCGATTCCTTCTGCACGGTGACGTAGTCGAGGACGGCGGAGGCGATGGACACCTTGGCTGGACTCCTTGACGTTGATGGCCACGAGTTCTTGCGACGGTGAACGGCGGCGCTCTCGGGTGGTGACGAAATCAAACACGGGAGGAGGAGGAGGAAGCTCTGGAGGGGGGAAATGGATGCGGACGGAAGAGCGGCGTCTCCAGGCGTGAGAAGAGGCCACGGGGAGGCCTGGAAGCACACAGCGGCGACGTGTCGTCCTCGGCTTGCTCGGTGGCATTCCACCGAGCAGCTTGGAGGCGCGGGAGGTGGAAGAAGACCCCCGTGCCCCTCTGGGCCTGCTGGGCTGGGGTGGGCCGGCTTCGCCCGAGCGAGAGGTAAGTTTTTTTTCCTTTTCTGTTTAATCTTTCCTTTCTGTTTTTCTGTAATTTGTTCTGTTTAGCTAAAATAAATAGCTAAACATTTTATTAAATGCTGAAAACTTTTACATGGCCTCATAATAATATAAACTAGCCACTCATAAACTTTCAACATTGTTAAAATTCAAATGAATTGAATTTTAAATCAAAAAGGGGTATTTCTTTAATTCCAAGGTACTGTTTGAATATTTGAAAAATCTATGAGCATGGGGTGGGTCCCACATCACTTGAAATGTGATCACACTCATTTATAAGACTTTTCAAAACTCTAACATGAATTTTTGGAAAATATTTTTATCTGGCCTTTTGAATTAATTCATCTGGGGGGTGTTCCTTATCCCATTTGGATTTTGACTTTGATTTCCAAGATTTCTTTTTGAAATTTTGACATGATGCAAAGGTACTAGCCAACCCTAGCACATACCTAACAGAGGGATCTAACAAACCGATCACAACTTTCCTACGGCTATGAGGAAGCAAACAACGAGATGTTCTAATCAGACAGAGGAGAGCCTAGTCCTATCTTCCCGTAGAATAAGATGAGGGTGACTCAGAACTCAGAACGAAGGGGGTAAGGAGAAAAAAGAAGCCTTACGTTGTTCCCTTATATACCCAGAGTAACTATATAACTATAGCAAGCTAGACTCAACTTCGGCCAAGGCTACTAGTCCTACAGTCAGTTCTGCTCTGATACCAAGTCTGTCGGGACCGGGGGTTAGCGTATGCAAGTACAGTTAACACATAGTCATATGGAGAGCCGAGAACCGCACCCACTTGTCTAAGCAGACAAGGCCAAGCACTGAACATTCTCGGAAAGCATCGTCCGTGAGGGGCATCCCTTCCAGGCCGGATGATCATCTGAGATGGGTCCTCATCGTCCGCACACAAGTCAAATGATATGGGTGGTTAGCTCCCATATTCAAAGACAAGTCGCCTCAACCATACTACCGACTATCTCAAAACTCTTACATAGACTTCCTCCAGCCCGATCACTTAGTCGGGGTCTAGGACGGGCTCGATCATACCACAAAGTGTGCACGAGACGGAGTCTCGAGCAATCGTATCGCGATGCCCCAAGCTGCGCACATCTAAGGGCCACTTGGTGTATGAAAGACCGCCAGCCAGAACACAACTAAGGTCTCGAAAACCCATACAAAGACATGCATGTTATAAACATACACGCAGCACACATGCCTTGTATGAACAGCAGGTACCATTGCAATTCTCTACAAAGTGTACATTTTATTTATAACTCTTATAGAGTACAGACAGAGATCACATACATGTGATCCAACAGTACAACACAAACGGAAGCAAATTATGTCTGAGTACAGACAAGTTTAACAAATGGCTTAAGAAGCCTTATTTAAACACAAAGCCCTCCACGAGGGAACCAGTCGTCTGACTGGGACTAGACTAGTTGGTCTTCAGTCGTCCAGCTCGATGAAGAAGCCACCTTCGGGGTCAGTGGCATCATCTAAAACATAGATTAAGCAAACGTGACTACAAAGTCGTACTCAGCAAGACTTACATAGGAGCTATACTACTCATGCACATGTATCAAGGTAAAGGTAGGTGGGGTTCACTTGCAGAAATGCCAGCTTTGACTTGGCTAATCCTGAACTACGAGTACCAGACTTTGAGGTAAGAAGCGTACACGAGTCCACTACTTTCTCCAACCAATACACCACTATGGTGCCTTCCTCGACTTCCCCACGAGGAAGCACGCCATAGCACTCACACTTATCTTGGTGTGTTTTAGAAGTATCCGGTTCAAGTTATCTAATAATCAAGCTAAGCTTTCCAAGCAGTCCATAACCGCGGACGCGGCTATTCGAATAGTTTTGTTAACCTTGCAAGGGTGTACCGCTACACACACATGACCATCATTTATCGCCTTTGATCTCGACACCATTCAAGGGGTGCCAGCGAGGATGCTCACCACAACTGTTACCTCATAGCCGATCTAGTCCGAGAAAGCCGCCTACTTGGGTTGGTTACCACAATCGTGAACCCGGCCGGTTTACCGAAGTGGACCCAAATGATGTGTGCGTGGTGCATAAGCCGGTCTCGGATGAGCCGTTCTCTCACTTAGCAGCCAGGCCACAGACCTACCAGAACTCCGAACTATTGCGACATCTGGACATCGAAAGGGATGAGTTAGTAAGTTGAGAGGGGTCAGTGAGCCCAATGTGTGGTTGTACTCTTCATCTTGGATCACCACACAAGAACTCGTACTAGGGCGGTGTTCAACGAGACAACCCACCTTGTACTCCTACACAACCTCTCATCGTTCACCTTGTATTAGGGTCGATTCACCAACACTTTTCTACCATCATCAACATGATCATTCCCAACCCGACTCACATCACAGTAACAACATGGTATCATACTAAGCATGCAATAAGCAGTAGCATTGCAGGGGTTACATGATATCAACCAACTCCTACATTTTCTAGGATTGTGGTTTGCTTACTACTGTGACAAAATGATAGGTCATGCAAAGGAATGGGTTCATCTATGCGGTAGAAACGAAGCATGGTGATCATCCTAAACAATGCATAAGCGAGACATGAGAGGGAAGTGGGATTTTATCGACATGATCAATGGGGGTTTGCTTGCCTTGCTGACGAGGTTCGGGTTCGGGGTCTTCAACGAAGGTTGCAACCTCTTGCTCCGGTTCCACCTCTACTCGACAAACAAAGCACGAAGTAGCAATCAATATGAATGCAATGCTCAAGCACATGAATGAAAGTTGAAACTTTAAGTATAAGTTTTGATGTGTGAGGCAATTCCATTTAAGTGGAGTATATTGCATTTGAAATGCAAATTCAAACTCCACATTTGAATTCAACATTAACCAAGTTGTATGTGATATAGTTTGATCATTTTGAAACAACTTCTAATGTGTATGATATGCCTCTGATGTGTGATTTAAATGTAGCATGTTGCCATGGTTCAAGTTGCAAAAATATTTGATTTGAATTTGATTTAATTCCATTTAACTCAAATAGCAAATGCTACTGATCACATTTTAAATTCAACTCAAACAGAGTTGAAAGTTGCATATTTGGAAAGATAATTTTCTCCTGATCATTTTTCATATATTATTTGTCCAATTTGGAGTTAATATGAATTTTCTATGAATTTCCAAAGTTTGGGGTATTTTTTGGAATTCTTTTAATTCAAATAATCTCTGGAAATTCATTAAACTGATTTATTGCGCAAGTGCTGACGTCAGGGGGGGGGGGGCTGACATGTGGGGTCACCTTGTCAGTGACTGGGTTAATTAACCCATGGTTAAATTAATCCAGTGGCTTAATTAAGCCACTGGGCCCACTGGTCAGTGACCCAGGGGGTCATTAGCCAGGTGCTTAGGGGTTAACCCACCGGCGGCTAACCGCCGGCTACTGGAGCCGCGGCGGCGACTCGCCGGAATGGCCTAGGGGCCACGGGAGGCCACGGGGAGGGCACCAATGGATGGAGCAGCTTCGCCCGCGTCTTCTGGAGGCAACAGGGGGTCACGGGGTGGTCGGGAGCGACGACGGCGACGACTCCGGCGGCAACAGAACGGCGGCGAGGTCGTAGATGACGTTGCAGTGCTTGGATCGGGCTGGTTTGTGGTGCGTTCGAGCGCTGGCACACGCGGGAGTCAAACGCGTGCACTGGGGGTTCACGACGAGCACTGGAGCGAGGAGGACGACAACCATGGCGGCGAGGTGCTCGGGTTCCCATGGCGGATCCGGCTAGAGGAAGCAAACGAGGGGGAGAAGTGAGGGGTTCCGGCCGTGAGCTCACCAGGAAGTCAGTAGCGGTGGTGGCGAAGGCTGGGGTGGTTCGACGGCGAAGGAATTGACGAAGTCCTTCACGGTGGCCGGCGGCGACTTGGTGGCGATGGCGGAGTCTCCGGGGCTTCCTGGCTCGATTCACCGCACGGGAAGACGAAGACGACGTCTGCTGTTCTTCTGGACAGCTCGATGCGTCGCGAGGAGTACGGTGGCCATGCGGGGGCTCGACGGCGCTCCGACGTTCTTCTCGGGCGACGACGAAACGGGCGAGAGAGGAGGGGAGGGAGCTCGTGGAGGGGGGGAATGGAGCGAGGCGGCTGCGAGGAGTCTCCAGACGCGAGAAGAGGCCACGGGGAGGCCTGGAAGCTCTCGGCTGCGACGTGGCGTCCCCGGCTAGCTCGGTGGCATTCCACCGAGCAGCTTGGAGGCGCGGGACGGGGAAGAAGACGCCGCTGCCCCTGTGGGCCGGCTGGGCTAGGGTGGGCCGACTTCGCCTGGGCGCCAGGTAAGGATTTTTCTTTCTTTTCTATTTTTCTTTTCTGCTATTTGTTTTGCTGTGCTAAAATAATTAGCTAGGCATTTTATTAAATGCTGAAATTTTTTATGTGGCCTCATAACAATATAGACTAACCACTTATAAACTTTCAACATTTTTAAAATTCAAATAATTTGAATCTTAAATCAAATAGGGGTATTTCTTTAATTCCAAGGCACTGTTTGAATATTTGAAAAATCTATGAGCATGGGATGGGTCCCACATCACTTGATATGTGATCACACTCATTTATAAGACTTTTCAAAAATCTAACATGAATTTTTGGAGAAGATTTTTATCTGGCCTTTTGAATTAATTCATCTGGGGGGGGTGTTCCTTCTCCCATTTGGATTTGATTTTGAATTTCCTTTGAATTCTTTCATGAATGCAAAGTGAAAAAGATCCTAGCACATTACCTAACAGAGGGTTCTGACAACTCGCCCCCACTCAAAAGAATCTCGTCCCGAGATTCAGAAGTTTGCGGGAGGAAGGTGGGGTACTCGGCACTGAGACGGTCTTCTCTTTCCCACGTAGCTTCTCTTTCAGAGTGGTGTGACCATTGCACTTTCAGAAACCTAATCTTCTCACGACGAGTGACACGCTCTGCGGAATCAAGAATACGAACGGGGTATTCTCGATAAGAAAGGTCATCTTGGAGATCAAGCGTTTCATGGTCGACTTCGCGGATGGGGTCCTTGAAGCAACGCCTGAGTTGGGACACATGGAATACATCATGTACTCGGGAGAGGTGCGGAGGTAGTTCAAGTTGGTAGGCAACTTATCCACGTTTAGCAATAATGCGGAAAGGTCCGATGTAACGTAGGGCCAACTTGCCTTTGATACCGAAACGTTGGGTTCCTTTCAGAGGAGTAACCCGAAGGAAATCCTTCTCATCCAGATTGTAGCTCTCTTGCCTATGATGACGATCATAGTAGCTTTTATGACGAGACTGGGCTGCTTTCAATTGATCACGAACAATGCGAACTTGCTCTTCTGCTTCTTTGATCATGTCCGGTCCAAAGAATCGTCTTTCACCGGTTTCTGACCAGTTTAAAGGTGTTCGACATCGTCGTCCATATAGGAGTTCAAAAGGAGCCATGTTCAGACTAGATTGAAAACTATTGTTATAAGTAAATTCGGCAAATGGAAGAGACTTCTCCCAATTCTTTCCGAATGAGATAACACAAGCTCTGAGCATGTCTTTAAGAATTTGGTTAACCCTTTCGACTTGACCGCTAGACTGAGGATGGAAAGCCGTACTAAAGGAGAGATGAGTTCCCATAGCATTCTGAAAGCTTCCCCAAAATCTAGAGGTGAAAAGGCTACCGCGATCAGAATTGATTTCCAAAGGAACACCATGAAGGGATACAATTCTAGAGATATACAAGTCCGCTAACTGGCTAGCAGTTATAGACCCGCGAACCGGAAGGAAGTGAGCAACTTTGGAAAGCCTATCTATGACAACGAAGATGGCATTGTTTCCTTTCTGGGTTCTTGGAAAGCCGGTGATGAAGTCCATACCGACTTTGTCCCATTTCCACTCGGGAATAGTCAAAGTTTGAAGTGTACCGGCAGGTCTTTGATGTTCTGCCTTAATGCAACGACAAACATCACATTCAGCAACAAATTGAGCAATGTCTCTCTTCATCCTAGTCCACCAAAATCTCTGGCGTAGATCTCGGTACATTTTTGTGCTACCGGGATGAATCGAGAGGGGTGTGTCATGGGCTTCCTTGAGGATGAGTTGCCTTAGTTCCCTATTCTTAGGTACTACCAAACGATTTTCAAAGAATACCGTTCCTTTTCTATCTGTGGAGAAACATTTAGCAACTCCGCTAGCAATGTTCTCCTTGATCCGGCGAACACCTCGTGCACGCCTTTGGGAAACTATGATTTGATCCTCAAGAGTTGGTTTCGCCACCAAGGTAGAAAGATAGCCATGAGGAACAATCTCAAGATTGAGCTTGCGAAAGTCCTCATGAAGAAGTGGTTGATACTGTTGTAACATGAGGTTGTTACAATACGACTTACGACTTAGTGCATCAGCCATGACATTGGCTTTGCCTGGGGTGTAAGAAATTACTACGTCGTAATCTTTTATCAACTCAATCCAGCGTCTTTTCCTGAGATTAAGATCTGGCTGGGTGAAAATATATTTGAGGCTTTGGTGGTCGGAATAAATCTCGCAACGGTTACCAAGGAGGTAATGTCGCCAAGTTATTAGGGCATGAACTATGGCAGCGAGTTCAAGGTCATGGGTAGGATAGTTCTCTTCATGTGGCCGCAACTGGCGTGAATCATAAGCTACCACATGTCGATCTTGCAGAAGTATGCATCCTAACCCTTGCCGTGATGCGTCACAATAGATCTCGATATCCTTTTTGGTGTCTGGAGGTGCAAGTACAGGTGCAGAAGTCAATCTTCTTTTTAGCTCTTGAAAGCTTTCCTCGCACTTGGGAGTCCATAGGAATTTCTTCTCTTTCTTGAGGAGTTCAGTTAGAGGCTTTGAAACTTTAAAAAAATTCTCGACGAAGCGACGGCAATAGCTGGCTAGGCCAAGAAAACTCCTAACTTGCTTAACCGATTCAGGTGGAGTCCAGTCAAGGACGACCTGAACTCTCTCGGGATTCACAGCAATGCCTTTTGCAGAAATCACGTGGCCTAAGTAGGTCACTTCTGGTAGCCAAAATTCACACTTGGAGAATTTAGCATACATGCGATGCTCTCTAAGTTTCATCAATACCAGCCTTAGGTGTTCGGCATGTTCTTCTTCGTTCTTCGAGTATATAAGGATGTCATCGAGGTAAACCACGACGAACTGGTCCAAATACTCCATGAAGATCGAGTTCATCATGCGTGAGAAAGTGGCGGGGGCATTGGTTAAACCAAAGGACATGACGGTGTACTCGTAAAGACCATAACGAGTAGTAAAAGCCGTTTTGGGAATGTCCTCGTTTCGGATCTTGATTTGATGATAACCTAATCTCAAATCCATCTTGGAGAAGACGGAGGATCCTGCAAGTTGATCATAAAGATCATTGATCCTGGGCAGTGGGTATTTGTTCTTTATCGTCGCTAAATTTAGCAGGCGATAGTCTACGCACATCCTTTTTGTTCCATCTTTCTTCGTTACGAACAGAACGGGGAAACCCCATGGTGATGAGCTAGGGCGGATGAAGCCTTTCTCCAACAAAGCTTCCAGTTGGGTTTTAAGCTCAGCTAACTCACGTGGGGCCATTTTGTATGGGCGTCTAGAAATTGGTGCGGTTCCTGGGGCAAGATCCACTATAAACTCTACACATCTGTCGGGTGGCATTCCCGGCAGCTCTTCAGGAAAGACATCCGGGAAGTCACGAACCACCGGAATATCTTCAAGATCGGGAAGGGGAAGTACATTCAAAGAATGCACTTGGATTCTTGTTCTGGGTGAGGTATAGTTGACTGTTTGGCCTGAAGGGTGGGTGAGTTTCACGGATTTGCCTTTGCAATCCAGGTAGGCATTCTGTCTTGATAGCCAATCCATGCCAAGGATGACATCAATGTCTGAAGACTTGAGGGCTATGAGTGAAGCAAGGAATACTAAACCCTCAATTGCAATCTGATTACCATGGCTCACTCTATTAGTTTGCCATCTAGACCCTGGAGTTTGAATAACCATTGGGGTGGACAATTCAACAAAGGTTAACTCATGACGAAGTGCATAACTTTCCGACATGAATGAATGAGATGCTCCTGGGTCGAAAAGAACAGAAGTAGGAACAAAATTGTCTGGGAGCGTACCAAGAATGACGTCAGTGGTGTCGTCAGTCTCTTCGGCGGCAATCTGGTTCACACGTCCACGATTGGCGGGAGGAGCGGGTTTGGCGGTGTAGACCTTCTGGGGTGGCTTGCCACGACCATTGTTGCTGTTGTTGCCTCCGGCACGTGGTGGAGCATTCTGGTGCTGGAGCTGGTTCTGGGGACACTCGCGAGAGTAGTGGCCTGCCTGACCACACTTGTAACAGGCTCCGAAAACAGTGCGTGGAGCTGGGTGGAACTGGGTTGGTGGACGAGGCGCCACATAGGATGGCCTCGGTGGGTTGTTCTGGCGGAACATGCTGTTTGCAATCCAGATCTTGCGCTTCTGGGAGCCAGAACTGGATGAAACATCATCTCTGGGGTGTTTGCGAAAGTCGTTGGGGGTGTTCATGTCCTCTGCCTTGATGGCCTTGTTGACAAGGACCTGGAAGGTGGCAAAGTCATGAAGATTGAGCTCACGACGAAGTCCAGTGTTGAGGCCACGACGGAACCTCTCTTGTTTCTTGGAGTCGGTGGAGACTTCTTCGGTAGCATAACGAGCAAGTCGGTTGAACTCACGACTGAACTCGTCAACTGTCCTTCTGCCTTGGGTGAGGTTGCAGAACTCCTCACGCTTGCGGTCCATAAGACCTTTGGGAATGTGGTGCTCACGGAAAGACGTGCAGAATTCCTCCCAAGATGCAGGCGGTCCAACGGGGCGCATATTCAGAAAGTTCTCCCACCAAGAGCTAGTTGCACCTTCAAGGTGATAGGTGGCATAGCTGACCTTGTCACCAGTTGCAACACGACCTGCTAGGAGCTTCCTCTCGATGCTTCGAAGCCAGTCATCGGCGTGAAGGGGCTCGGTGGAGTAACTGAAAACCGGGGGATGAAGTCGTTCAGGGACACCAACTCATTGCGCTGCTGAGTGGTGTTGCGAGCAATGACTTCCAACAGGTGGTGAGAGTCTCGGCGGTTCCTCTCGACTTCCATCAGAACCTGTGCCATCGTGGGTGGGGATGGAAGGTTGCCTTCCTCCTGGTCATTCCCACGACCTTGGTTACGACCAACCTGGCCACGGGTTCCTCGAGACATCCTGAAGGAAAAACCAAAGTCAAACAGAGTTGATTGGGAGAGTCTAAACAAGGTATTGAAGTACTGGAAGGATTACAGAGAAAAGGAAGTAATCATCTTGACAACATGGTGATAAAGCATACAAGCCATATATTCACAAGCTGTCATACAAACCATACATCGTTGTAGTACAAGCACTAAGCTAATACAAACGTGATGAAGATGATACATCCTTCAGAGGCACTCTGACTTCCTATACATTATTTATCTAAGCCTCTGGAATCTTAGACACCTTGCTTACAATAACTAAGATACTACTACATTCTCACTAAGTAAGACCACAGGCGGTCTCACTCATCTCCATCTCCATAGTAGTCCTCATAAAAGTTACCTGCGTATCCCGGTAGCTGGAGGTGACCATCGGAAAACACGGAGGCTTGTGGACCCTGATATCCATTTGGGCAAGGATGGGGCCTAGGTCCAGCGTAGGGTGGAAGCAAAGGACCACGGGGTGGAAAAATGCCTCCAATCTCGGGCCAAGCAACTCGAGAAGGCATCTGAGTCCTCACTGGGTAGATCGCATCATGCTCGACTGATCCCACGCTCACAAAGGGTGCCAAGAGTGTCAGTGCTCGATACAGACGAACACGGGTGGCGTGGAGCTCGAAACGGAGAGCGCGTGCATCACGATCTCTGTCACTAGCAAACCTAGAAGTCACCTGGAGTGCTGGATCCTCTGCAGAGAGATCTGAGTAGAGTCCAGTGTAATATCCCTCTTCTCCTAGAAGTGCAGCAGGGATATAGCGGAAAGAGGTCTCTCTCAGCAAAGTGTGCTCCTCGCTCAGCAGTGTCATACATGAGTATGCAGCATCCTGCACAGCCATGTTCTCGGTGATGCCAATGCCATGTCCAAAGTGGATAGGCTGAGTGACTCCAACGTGGTGCGGGTAGATCCGAACAATGCAGTGGAACTGCGTCTGGTTGAAGTCGTGGAACTGCTCCTCGACGGTGTACTCAGGGTACCATCGATATCCCACATAGGACATCATCTCGATCAACGTGGCGGGATGGCCACGCACACCGAGGCACTAGGTCAAACGAACAATTTGCCGAGGGGGAAGATCTGCCATCTGAAACAGAAAGGAGTTTGCAAATGCATCAGATTATGAGATAAACCTGGAATGACTCGGACAACATAACGGCTGTAATTGCAAGAAAAAAACAATTTCTTACAACATGGAAACATTACTTACATACGATGTAATAAAACAGGGAGCATAACCACTCTAACAAACCGATCACAACTTTCCTACGGCTATGAGGAAGCAAACAACGAGATGTTCTAATCAGACAGAGGAGAGCCTAGTCCTATCTTCCCGTAGAATAAGATGAGGGTGACTCAGAACTCAGAACGAAGGGGGTAAGGAGAAAAAAGAAGCCTTACATTGTTCCCTTATATACCCAGAGTAATTATATAACTATAGCAAGCTAGACTCAACTTCGGCCAAGGCTACTAGTCCTACAGTCAGTCCTGCTCTGATACCAAGTCTGTCGGGACCCGGGGTTAGCGTATGCAAGTACAGTTAAGACATAGTCATATGGAGAGCCGAGAACCGCACCCACTTGTCTAAGCAGACAAGGCCAAGCACTGAACATTCTCGGAAAGCATCGTCCGTGAGGGGCATCCCTTCCAGGCCGGATGATCATCTGAGACGGGTCCTCATCGTCCGCACACAAGTCAAATGATATGGGTGGTGAGCTCCCATATTCAAAGACAAGTCGCCTCAACCATACTACCGACTATCTCAAAACTCTTACATAGACTTACTCCAGCCCGATCACTTAGTCGGGGTCTAGGACGGGCTCGATCATACCACAAAGTGTGCACGAGACGGAGTCTCGAGCAATCACATCGCGATGCCCCAAGCTACGCACATCTAAGGGCCACTTGGTGTATGAAAGACCGCCAGCCAGAACACAACTAAGGTCTCGAAAACCCATACATAGACATGCATGTTATAAACATACACGCAACACACATGCCTTGTATGAACAGCAGGTACCATTGCAATTCTCTACAAAGTATACTATTTTATTGATAACTCTTATAGAGTGCAAATAGAGATCACAAGCATGTGATCCAACATTACAACACAAATGGAAGCAAATTATGTCTGAGTACAGACAAGTTTAACAAATGGCTTAAGAAGCCTTATTTAAACACTAGCCCTCCACGAGGGAACCAGTCGTCTGACTGGGACTAGACTAGTTGGTCTTCAGTCGTCCAGCTCGATGAAGAAGCCACCTTCGGGGTCAGTGGCATCATCTAAAACATAGATTAAGCAAACGTGAGTACAAAGTAGTACTAAGCAAGACTTACATAGGAGCTATACTACTCGTGCACATGTATCAAAGTAAAGGGAGGTGGGGTTTCACTTGCAGAAATGCCAGCTTTGACTTGGCTAGTCCTGAACTACGAGTACCAGACTTTGAGGTAAGAAGCGTACACGAGTCCACTACTTTCTCCAACCAATACACCACTATGGTACCTTCCTCGACTTCCCCACGAGGAAGCACGCCATAGCACTCACACTTATCTTGGTGTGTTTTAGAAGTATCCGGTTCAAGTTATCTAATGATCAAGCTAAGCTTTCCAAGCAGTCCATAACCGCGGACGCGGCTATTCGAATAGTTTTGTTAACCTTGCAAGGGTGTACCGCTACACACACATGATCATCATTTACCGCTTTTGATCTCGACACCATTCAAGGGGTGTCGGCGAGGATGCTCACCACAACTGTTACCTCATAGCCGATCTAGTCCGAGAAAGCCGCCTACTTGGGTTGGTTACCACAATCGTGAACCCGGCCGGTTTACCGAAGTGGACCCAAGTAATGTGTGCGTGGTGCATAAGCCGGTCTCGGATGAGCCGTTCTCTCACTTAGCATCCAGGCCATAGACCTACCAGAACTCCGAACTATTGCGACATCTGGACATCGAAAGGGATGAGTTAGTAAGTTGAGAGGGGTCAGTGAGCCCAATGTGTGGTTGTACTCTTCATCTTGGATCACCACACAAGAACTCGTACTAGGGCGGTGTTCAACAAGACAACCCACCGTGTACTCCTACACAGCCTCTCATCGTCCACTTTGTATTAGGGTCGATTCACCAACACTTTTCTACCATCATCAACATGGTCATTCCCATCCCGACTCACATCACAGTAACAACATGGTATCATACTAAGCATGCAATAAGCAGTAACATTGCAGGGGTTACATGATATCAACCAACTCCTACATTTGCTAGGATTGTGGTTTGCTTACTACTGTGACAAAATGATAGGTCATGCAAAGGAATGGGTTCATCTATGCGGTAGAAACGAATCATGGTAATCATCCTAAACAATGCATAAGCGAGACATGAGAGGGAAGTAGGATTTTATCGACATGATCAATGGGGGTTTGCTTGCCTTGCTGACGAGGTTCGAGTTCGGGGTCTTCAACGAAGGGGGTGACCTCGGGCTCCGGCTCCACGTCTATCAGCAACATGACAATCATATGATCAACATGATGTACAATGCACAATCACATGAATAAGATTGAAAGGGTGATGTTCATGGTACTGATGTGTTGAGCATTCCATTTAAATGGAGTATATTGCAATTGAATTGCAAATTCACACTCCACATTTGAATTCAACATTTACCAAGTTACATGTGACATGGTTTGATCATTTTGAATCATCTTCAAATGTGTATGATATGCCTCTGATGTGTGGTTGAATTGTAGCTTAATTCCATGGTCCAAGTTGCAAGATCAATTGATTTGAATTTGAATTAAATTCAAATAAAACAAATGACATATGCTACTGGTCCCAATTTAAATTCAACTCAAACAGAGTTGAAAGTTGCATATTTGGAAAGATAATTTTCTCCTGATCATTTTTCATATATTATTTGTCCAATTTGGAGTTAATATGAATTTTCTATGAATTTCCAAAGTTTGGGGTATTTTCTGGAATTTCTGGAATTCTTTTAATTCAAATAATCTCTGGAAATTCATTTAAATTGATTTATTGCGCAAGTGCTGACGTCAGGGGGGGGCTGACATGTGGGGTCACCTTGTCAGTGACTGGGTTAAATAACCCGTGGGTTAAATTAATCCAGTGGCTTAATTAAGCCACTGGGCCCACTGGTCAGTGACCCAGGGGGTCATTAGCCAAGTGATTAACGTGGGGAGGTCTGGCTAACTCGCCGGCGGCTAAACGCCGGCGACTGGAGCCACGGCGGCAACTCGCCGGAATGGGCTAGGGGCCACGGGAGGCCACGGGGAGGACACCAATGGATGCAGCAGCTTCGTCCGCGTCTTCTGGAGGCAACAGGGGGTCACGGGGTGGTCGGGAGCGACGACGGCGACGACTCCGGCGGCAACAGAACGGCGGCGAGGTCGTAGTTGACGTTGTAGTGCATGATTTGGGCTGAGCTCGCGTGCGTTCGAAAGCTAGAGTCACTGGGAGTCAAACGCGCGCGCTGGACGTGATGATGGGGCACAGGGGCGACCTCATCGTCGTCCATGGCGGCGACGTGCTTTGGCATCCATGGGGAAAACGGATAGAGGGGTCGCGGGGTGCTGGAAGCTTAGGGGAAACACTTAGTAGCTCACCGCGGTTCGAACGGAAGCAACGGCAAGCTTGGGGAGGCTTCAACGGTGGCGAATCGACGGAGTTGGCTTGCGGGTCCGGCGGCGACGTGGAGATGATTCCGGCGGCAACAGAGCGTCTGAGCTCGATTCCTTCTGCACGAAGACGAAGTCGAGGATGGCGAGGAGGATGGACAACACGACGCAGCTCGGGAACGACGTTGGCCACGCGGGCTTCAAGCTATGGCGACGGCGGCGTCCTGTTCTTCGCGGGGTTCAGCGAGAGAGAGGAGGATAGGCACTGGGGAGGGGGGGAATGGACGCACGGCGTCTCCAGCGTCTCCGTGGCGTCGCTAGAAGGCGCGGGAGGGGTAGGTGGCGTCTGGAGAGACGGCGACGTGCCCAGCTAGCTCGGTGGCATTCCACCGAGCAGCTTGGAGGCGCGGGACGGGGAAGAAGACGCCGCTGCCCCCTGTGGGCCGGCTGGGCTGGGGTGGGCCGGCTTCGCCTGGGCGCCAGGTAAGGATTTTCTGATTTCTTTTCTATTTTCTTTTCTGACATTTGTTCTGTTTAGCCAAATAAAATAGCTAAACATTTTATTAAATGCTGAAAACTTTTATGTGGCCTCATAATAATATAGACTAGCCACTCATAAAGTTTCAACATTTTTAAAATTCAAATAATTTGAATCTTAAATCAAATAGGGGTATTTGATTAATTCCAAGGCACTGTTTGAATATTTGAAAAATCTATGAGCATGGGGTGGGTTCCACATCACTTGATATGTGATCACACTCATTTATAAGACTTTTCAAAAATCTAACATGAATTTTTGGAGAAGATTTTTATCTGGCCTTTTGAATTAATTCATCTAGGGGGTTTCTTCTCCCATTTGCTTTTGAATTTGAATTTCCTTTGAATTCTTTCATGAATGCAAAGTGAAAAAGACCCTAGCACATTACCTAACAGAGGGTTCTGACAATCTACTACTAATCATCCACCTTGAGATATATATCCAGAACATCTCGCCGGTATTAAGTTGTGAGCCCCACCCAAAGTGTAAACCCAACGCAACAGACAACTGCATTAAAAAGAACTTTGCGTAAAGTAAACAATCCTTGTAACCGCGGTTACAAGCACCGTTGTTTTCCCCCTTGTGGAAACAGCACATCCCCTAGACTCATGTTTCTGTCACTCAAGCGTGTCATCGGGGGGCATGAACCCACAATCTAGCACAACGTTCCCTCTTGGAGCCACTACCTACTACTTGGCCAAAGCAATAAACAACAACGGAGAACATGCAAGAATTACTTAGGAACAAAAATATAAGAGATAAAAACCAAATATATTACTCTATCACAATCTGAACATAATCTCATAATCCATCAGATCCCTCCAAACTCAGCATAGCAACAACAGAAATATTACAAAGGTGCCTCGATCATGTAGGGCAGCTCACGAGGTCTAAACAATGAAGATCAAAGAGGGGAGGAGAACATCACATAGCTACTGATCACGGACCCATGGTCCAAGGAAAACTACTCACGAGACATCCGCGGAGCATCCATGGTGGAGAGGAGACTCCCGGAGGTCAATCCTCCCTCCGGCAGGGTGCCGGGAAGAGGTCCTCTGGTGCTCCCGATCTTGGGAGCGCGGCGGCGGCGGAACAGAGGCGAGTTTGCGGAATAGGGTTCCTCCTCTGGAGTTTCCACGTAACGGAGAATAAATATGCGAAGGGGGCAGCCAGAGGTGGACCAGGGGCCCCAGGCGCCCCCCTGGCGCGGCCAGGGGTGGGGCCGCGCCGGGTGGCCGCCTGGGCCCCCCTGGCTCCCCTCTGGCCCCTCCCGGGCTCTTCTCGAAGCTTCCTGTACGCTGATTTTTCCTGTATTTTTCCCGGAATTTTTCTGGCACTTTTTATATGGGGGAAAACTGAAATAGAAAAACAACAGAAAACAGGAACTGGCACTGGGGTGCACTGAGTTAATAGGTTAGTCCAAATATGATCAAAAGTGTATGAAAGTGTATCTAGATCATAGCAATATCACACAAAACATGCATGGAGCAAGCAGAAATTATAGATACGTTTTGGACGTATCAACATCCCCAAGCTTAATTCCTGCTCGTCCTCGAGTAGGTAAATGATAACAACATAATTTCTGTGGTGACATGCTAGCAACCATAAAAGAACTTTGAAAAGTAAAGCAATCAAGGTTAGAGATTCAATTCAAGTCATAACATGCAAGAGTCTATATTAGCATTGAAACAAGTAACAAAAGAATAATAGGTGCAAGAGCTCTCGCTGTCCGTGACTCGAATGTCTCCAAATGGTGTTTGCGTGCAAGTAAGGGGGATAGGGAATACGAGAAAAAAATTAATTTTTGTGTTGAGAACTCAATCTACTAAAGTTTCACACTTGGTCTTCTTTGGAATCTTATCTTGACTCGTCCCCAGACCACTAGCCAGGTACAAGTCAATTTGATCCACTCCTTTTCGATATTTTGAGCACTCATGCAATGGATGAGCGTAAGCACGAGAGTTGACACTTAGGATGGCAAAGAGAGAAATAAGATGGAGGAGGAAGACAAATAGGATGAGAAAGGCTCACATCAATGAGGACAATCATAGGCAAGAGATGCCAAATGATAGATATGATGTGAGGAGTAGGGATTGCCATGCAACGGATGCACATACGAGCTAGGAGGCTCTCCAATGGAACTAGTGGGGGTGCATCTAACTTGCTCGCGCAAGAAGACCTAGAGCTCGTTTGAGGAGGCTCATCCTTGGAATATGCAAGCCAAGTTCTATAGTGTGAAGGTCCCCACATACTATATGCATAATGATCATCTCTATGGAGTACAAGGATATAAAGGGAGTACTAGTGTGGATCTCTCAAAAGGATAGTAGTGTTGCCCCTTTCTCTCTTTTTATTTCTTTTTCTCTTTTTTCTATTTTTTTGTATTTTTTTGTGGCCTCAATGGCTCTTTCTATTTAACTCTCATTTGTCCTTTTTGGGATCTTTTAATGTGTCCACTTTGGGATCTTTTCCTCACTTAAGGGCAACACTCTATTTTACAAGAAGGTAAAGGAGATCTTTCACACTTTACAAGGTACTCAAAACATAAAGAAGATGTAACTATCATGTGGTATGCAATGTATGCCGCTCCCAGTGTAGCAGGAACATGTATGACATGAAGATCAAGTCATGAAGAGGTGGATGTTGCATGGCAATATAACTCGGAAAGGCTATGGAAATGCCTTGATAGGTAGGTATGGTGGCTGTTTTGAGGGAAGATATAAGGAGGCTTATGATGACAGAGCGTATCATGCCAAGGGTTTGGATGTACCGGCGAAGGTGGACACAAACTCTCGGAGTGAGAAGAAGGCAATGCACAGCACGGGAGAGGCTAGCAAAATATGGGAAGGTGGAAGTGTCAACTTTCAATACTTACATAATTCCAAAGAACTCATGCACTTATTATCGGTAACTCTCAATCTAATAAGGAGGTTCACAAAGAGACAAGTACCCCGAGGAGGAGTGTATGGGGGTTTGGTTATCCTTGCGTATCCTCGACTCATGGTACGTGAGTGTTCTCTGATATTCGACCCCTCAGAAGAGTAGTGATCCATCTAGTAGCTAGAGTTCTCAACTAGTTTTGTAGGTTTTGAAAATACACACGGATTTCCCAAAATACGACACCTATCACTAATAGGCAAGAGCTCTTGACACCAAAAGTTCAAACATTACTCACATCAATACCTCAAAACTATTGCAAGTTACTACTAAAATTAAATAGTAACCTCAATTACCTACTTTCAAGACAAGACACAACTCAGTGCAACAACCAACTCTCTTTAACAAGATAAACATGAAAACTAAAAAGAGTTCCAGCAACAAACTAAACAAAAGCCAAGGCTCTTGCTAAAGACAAACTAAGACTAAAACTAAACATGGCAGTAGCTACGAAAAGATAAAGAACACACAACAGCAAAAAGATAGGCAGGAAAAATCCTATGATGTGTTCTAAATTTTGAAAGTGGAGCGTGTTTCTCTCCCACACAAAGTAAGACGGGATCTAACTTGTTATGAACAGCAAGCAAAGCTAAAGAAAACTAAAAACAAAACCTAAGAGCGAGACGCTCCAAGCATAGCACATAACGCATGAAGTGATAAAAATATAGTGAGACGAAGGATGAACTGATGATTTTTGATGGAGAAGGGGATGCACGGGGGCATCCCCAAGCTTAGACGCTTGAGTCTCCTTGAATATTTGTTGGGGATGCATGGGGGCATCCCCAAGCTTGAGCGCTTGACACTCCTGGATCTTCTTTCATCATCTTCCATCACACACTTGAAAACTCCCTTCATACATAACTCATCATAATCTGATTAGAGAGGTTAGTACCCTTAATAAATAATTTTTCCCCACTGGATATAAAGATATTCTTTAAGAGCTACTGTTTATCAAGAGTGCCAAAAAGTTTTTGCAAAGAAAAAGCAAGCTTAAGGTTTGCAAAAGTTAGGAGAGACAAAACGTGGCAGAATCTGTGAAAAACAGAACAACAAATAGTAAAGAATTTTGTAGGGGCACTTCTGCAACTCAAATAAAAAAAAATCAGAACATACGGAAGTTTCGTAATTGTATAGAGCATACTGTGTAAAAATTTCAGCTCAAAAAGATGAACTGGGATTTTTCTGGAATTTTTCTGGTCACGAGGACATAATCTATTTTCTGGACAGCATGTCACAAATTTTACTTCCCTTGCCGTAAGAGGCTATAACTTGGCACAAAAGCTGAAAAATAAAGATACAATGATGTTGCTACATAAGTAACAATCATCAAGACACAACAAAAGAAAAAAGAAAAACCTAAATTTGTTGCGGGCTGCCTCCCGAAAGCGCTTCTTTAATACCATTAGCTAGGCATGATGCAAAAGAAGAATCAAGTTTTATCAAGAGAAAGAGAATAACTAGCCCGTGTAACGGACTCAAAAGGTAACTTGATTTTCTTTCTAGGAAAGTGTTCCATCCCCTTTTTGAATGGGAATTGGAATTTTATATTCCCCTCTTTCATGTCAATAACCGCACCAATGGTGCGAAGAAAAGGACGTCCCAAAATAATTGGACACAAAGGTTCACACTCTATATCCATAACAATAAAATCAACGGGAACATAGTTGTCATTGACAATGATAAGAACATCGTCGATCTTCCCCAAAGGTTTCTTTATGGAATAATCAACAAGACGAACACCAAAAGAACAAGGCTCAAAGGGCTTCAATTCAAACATATCAAATATTCTTTTGGGCATAACGGAGGTACTAGCTCCAACATCACATAAAGCATAGAAAGAGAAGTTATTTAATTTAATTTTGATCATAGGGTCCCAACCATCATCTAGCTTCCTAGGTATGGAGGCTTCTACTCTAAGCTTCTCCTCCCTAGCTTTGATGAGAGCATTTGTGATATGCTCCGTGAAGGCAAGATTAAGTGTGCTAGTGTGGGGGTCTCTAGACATTTTTTGTAGCAAACTGATAACTTCTGAGAGGGTGCAACTATCAAAATCAATATCACTACTATCAAAGGTGGTAGTAGTGTCATCTAGGCTTACTTGTTTGAAACCCTCTATGTTCATAGGAGTTTCTTTTTCTACGGTTGAGGTATTAGCATCACCATTAATAGGTCCAACGGGACTAGGAGTGCATTGGGTGCTAATAGTTTGGGTATCCTCAACATTTCGGATAGTGGCAACTGTGTGGTGTGTAGGAAGGCTCTTAATTCTATCCTCTTCCATAGGTATAACTTCTGGCTTGGCTTCCATTTGATTTATCAAGGTAGATTGGGTGTGGGACATATTCGAAACATGGGTTTCGGTGGCGGTAAGTCTAGCCTGGAGATTAGAAATCTCACTGTTCAGGCTGTCAAGCTGTTCACTAATGTTTTGCAGAATGGCAGTATGCTCACCTATTTGCTTAGAAAAAGCTTTGTTTTGTTCAAACTGGGTGTGCATATAGTTCTTAGTAGCTTTCTCTATTTCTACCAACTTCTCATAGCTGGGTAGGTCTCTTTTCGTATAAGCAGGATTATAGGAATTGTTGCTAGGGTAAGTATTGTTGTTCCCATAGTTGGATGGAAACGGTCTAGGATTACTAGCAAAATTTCCCCTATAAGCATTGTTGTTGAATTTGTTTCTAGCAATAAAGTTCACATCTACTTGTTCTTGGGCAACCAAAGAATTTAAAGGAACATCATGAGAATCAATAGAGGGTTGCTTGGTAAGTAGAGACATAATTAAGTCAACTTTTTCATTGAGGGAGGTAATTTCCTCGACAGAATTTACCTTCCTACCTGTTGGAGCGCGTTCGGTGTGCCATTGGGAATAATTGGTCATCATTTCATCGAGAATCTTCGTGGCAGCACCAAGTGTAGTTGACATAAAGGTTCCTCCCGCGGCCGAATCTAACAGGTTCCGCGAGGTAAAGTTCAAGCCTGCATAAAAAGTCTGGATAACCATCCAGGTAGTCAAACCATGTGTAGGGCATTTCTTAACAAGAGATTTCATTCGTGCCCAAGCTTGGGCAACATGTTCATTATCCAATTGCTTAAAATTCATAATATTACTGCTCAATTGGATAATCTTAGCAGGAGGGTAGTACTTCCCTATAAAAGCATCTTTGCACTTATCCCAAGAATCTATGCTATTTCTAGGCAAAGATTGAAACCAGATTTTAGCATCTCCCCTTAAATAGAAAGGAAAGAGCTTGAGCTTAACAACATCACCTTCTACTTCTTTATACTTTTGCATATCACATAATTCAACAAAATTATTCAAGTGTAAAGCAGCATCATCTCCAGCACCAGAGAATTGATCTCTCATAACAAGGTTTAGCAAAGCAGGTTTAATTTCATAAGGGGTAGCTGAAGTGGCAGGTGTGGCAATGGGAGTGCAGATAAAGTCTTTGTTGTTGTGACTAGTGAAGTCACACAACTTGGTGTTTTCAGTGGAACCCATAGTAGCAGCAAGTGTGGCAGATTTTTTTTGTACTTTTTGATAAAAGACACAAAGATAAAAACTGAAAGATAAGCTAACAAGACTAAAAAAGAAAGGTAAAGGGTAGTGTGCAACTCCCCTATCTTAGCACTCGGAGTCCCCGGCAACGGCGCCAGAAAACTTGCTTGATGGCTTCTCACCCTTCGTTGGTAACCCCAAGTGGAAGGTTGAGATGTAGTGCAACAGCAGTTTTCCCTCAGTGAAGATACCAAGGTTTGTCTCCAGTAGGACTCCAGAGATGATAAGTAGGTGTCAGCGGTGCAACTGATGCGTACCTGCACACAAACACAGATAACTTTATTCCCAACGAAGTTCAGAAAGGTTGTCAATCTCTCCGGTCTTGTTGTTCACAAAGGATAAAATGCAAGGGATAATGATAGCAAGTAAAAGAAGTAAAGTAAATATAGCTTGGAAATAATAATGAGGATATGGACCGGGATACGTAATGTTCACTAGTGATGTCTCTCTCCCAAAAGACGATAAAACTGCTATGTGAGGTAAACAAATTACAGAAGGGCAATTGACAGGATTATGAACGCACCGCAATGCTAACTATGCTACAAAAGAAAGGAAGAGGCTCAAAAGCACAGGAAGTACGCCAAAATAAGTAGACCAAAATCCATCTACATCTACTACTAATCATCCACCTTGAGATATCTATCCAGAACATCTCGCTGGTATTAAGTTGCGAGCCCCACCCAAAGTGTAAACCCAAAGCAACATACAACTGCATTAAAAAGAACTTTGCGTAAAGTAAACAATCCTTGTAACCGCGGTTACAAGCACCGTTGTTTTCCCCCTTGTGGCAACAACACATCCCCTAGACTCATGTTTCTGTCACTCAAGCGTGTCATCGGGGGGCATGAACCCACAATCTAGCACAACGTTCCCTCTTGGAGCCACTACCTACTACTTGGCTAAAGCAATAAACAGCAACGGAGAACATGCAAGAATTACTTTGGAACAAAAATATAAGAGATAAAAACCAAATATATTACGCTATCACAATCTGAACATAATCTCATAATCCATCCGATCCCTCCAAACTCAGCACAGCAACAGAAGAAATATTACAAAGGTGCCTCGATCATGTAGGGCAGCTCACGAGGTCTAAACAATGAAGATCAAAGAGGGGAGGAGAACATCACATAGCTACTGATCACGGACCCATGGTCCAAGGAAAACTACTCACGAGACATCCGGGGAGCATCCATGGTGGAGAGGAGACTTCCGGAGGTCAATCCTCCCTCCGGCAGGGTGCCGGGAAGAGGTCTTCTGGTGCTCCCGATCTTGGGAGCGCGGCGGCGGCGGAACAGAGCTGAGTTTGCGGAATAGGGTTCCTCCTCTGGAGTTTCCCCGTAACGGAGAATAAATAGGCGAAGGGGGGGGGGCAGCCAGAGGTGGACCAGGGGCCCCAGGCGCCCCCCTGGCGCGGCCAGGGGTGGGGCCGCGCCGGGTGGCCGCCTGGGCCCCCCTGGCTCCCCTTTGGCCCCTCCTAGGCTCTTCTCGAAGCTTCCTGTACGCTGATTTTTCCTGTATTTTTCCCGGAATTTTTCTGGCACTTTTTATATGAGGGAAAACTGAAATAGAAAAACAACAGAAAACAGGAACTGGCACTGGGGTGCACTGAGTTAATAGGTTAGTCCAAATATGATCAAAAGTGTATGAAAGTGTATCTAGATCATAGCAATATCACACAAAACATGCATGGAGCAAGCAGAAATTATAGATACGTTTTGGACGTATCAGTCGGGGTGGATGAAGTTGTGACGGAATATCAAGAACTAAACCTTGATATTCCTTGAGGTGAAGGGCAGAAGACCCTCAGAGAATCCAAACAAAGTGGTATCTATCTATGGAGAAAACAATGGATCATATTTCCATCCATTATGTCAAGTCCAACGCGTTCGACATCAAGTTCACCACCATCCCTCGAGATGGAGTGCATCCCGACTCCGCAGCACTAGCCGAGTCCTGCACTCCTCCCCGAGATGGAGCGCAGTGAGACTCCGCAACATCAGCCGAGTCCTGCACCATCCATCCCCGAGATGGGGCACAGTGGGACTGATCCGCTGCAACGTCAGCCGAGTCCTGCACCATCCATCCCCGTGGAGCGCAGCGCGACTCCGCCGCGCCAGTCGATTCCACCACAACCACCCCACGTCGCGAGTCCGCAGCGCCAACCGATCCCACCAGCTCCCCCCGTGATGGATAAAAGGCAAACACGACAATCAAAAATTAATCGACCTCCGCCGCGTCATAGCAGTCCACCGAAGAAGAAAACAAAGAAAGTTAAACCCCACAAGAGTCCGCCGGTCTTACCCTGGGATAGGAGTGTAGCTGAAACCAAGGCCATAGTGGATGAAGCCGTGGCGAAGCACTGTGCACTGAAACCTCCCCCGCCACCGAAGGATAAAATACCCGAGGTAACACTACAACACTTCTTGAAGATGTTTGAACCCCCTGTTAAGACCGTGTTCTCGGACTACGAACGCTCTATTAACAAGTCATTTCTGCAAAAGGTTTCAAGAAGCAGCCACTCAGGCAGTAAAAAATGCGGGAAAACTGTTGCCCAACTCGGAGAACAGAGAGTGCAATCGATAGCCCCGCTCGAGGTGAATACCAAGCAGCAGGAAGAGATAACCGACGAACAAAGAGCATTTGCTAGAGAGGCGGGTCTTACTATTAAACAATTTTTAAACCTTGATGACTTTTCCGGTGAGCCATCTCCAAAAAGGAAATATGCAAAAGGGGAGCCTATGGTCACTGAAGAAGAAGACAAGCTATTATCAACGCAAATGCGCAACTTGCATAAGTGGTACATCACAGAAGCTATACCGTTCGAGATGACCGGCTTCCGGATTCCGATCAGGCCAGATTATTTCGACAATGGAACTGGTGACTTGTGGATTGCAAATGAAGAATTATTTCAGTTATTCCATCAATTGGCACTCGACAAATCTATCGTCAGTTTGTATTGTCTGTAAGTGATTTATTTCTAGCTCAGCTCGTACGTCATTGACTGTATTATCCTCACTATATATATATTCTTTTGTGTGTGGTATTACGCAGAATGAAGATGTACGAAATGAGAAAAGCTGGAGTCTTTGGCATTGGGTTCATCGACCCAAATACCATACATGAAGTAACAGTAAAACATAATACAGAATTCGCGGAGACCCTTTTTCTTAAAAGTTTGAGGGATCTACATGCAGAAGAACATATACTATTTCCTTACAACTTCAAGTGAGTGTCATTATTTTGTACTACAAATTATAGTTTTGCTTACTCGATATTGTTATATAAGTGATACCCGCTTACGTGTGCGCAGCTATCACTTCATCCTGCTAGACATTGAAATGGAAAAAGGAATGGTTACAGTAATGGACTCACTACGTAAAGATATTAGTGAGTATAAAGAAATTAAGAACTCATTCGCCAGGTAATTTTCATCATTATCACACATGTAGGCTTCTTTAGTGTTCGCTTTAAGTTTCTGTTATATCAAGTAATTAACTCCTTTATTCATTTTCTTTGACGACAGAGTTTGGGGAAAGTTCAAAAAACTCGAGCGCGGTGAATGGAAGGAGAAGCTGACGTGGCAGTACGATAAATATGTGAGAGAACATTCGATTTAATTATATTTCTAGTTTCAATATACCATTATCATATATATGCTTGATTATTAAATCTGTTTGAATTCTATTTTTTGTGAAGTGTATGAGGCAGACATCGGGGACTGAACCTTGTGCTTACATCGTAATGGAGAACATTCGCTATATGACCGAAAAGTTTAATCAAAGAACAATGATGGTACATAAATACTATCTAGACTTTGTTCTTATCATATGTAATATATTCATATATTGATCATCTTCTTTAAATAATAAGATTTGGGAGAAGCGGGATAAACTCGACATAAATGATCGCATGTGAGCACTTAAAGAGGAAATAGCGGGATTTCTTCTTCGTGAAGTCATAAATAAGTCAACCGGAGAATTCCCTTACCATATGTAATAGGAAACTGGTGTGTTGTCCATATGATGTAACTGTATGTTGATACGTCTCAAATGTATCTACTTTTCCAAACACTTTTGCTATTGTTTTGCCCTCATTCTTGCATGATTTGGACGAAACTAACCCGGACTAACGCTATTATCAGCAGAGCTGCCTGTATGGTTTATTTGTGCGCAGGAAAATGGATTTTTAGACGTCCCAGAAAATTCCCTGAAAATCCACGCACCCGAAGGAGCCAGGAGCCAGAAGTGGGACCAGAGGGGAGCTCTGGGGGCCCCAGGCGCCCCCCTGGCGCGGCCAGGGGTGGGGCCGCGCCCTCTGGCCGCCTGGGCAGCTCCCCCCCTCATCTGGTGCCCTACCGAGACTCCTATTTATCCCCGTGACGAGAAAACCCCAGAACAGAAGTCGTTTTCCCAGTTTCCGTCGCGGAGCCGCCGCCACCCTCTGTTCTTCTTCGGGAGGGCTAATCTGGATGCTGATTTGGCCTCCGGAGAAGGGAGATCGTCGCCATCGTCATCGCCATCACCACTCCATCCATCCTCCATGACTTCTCTTCATATGTGTGAGTAATTCCCTGCTGTAGGCAAATGGGATGGTAGGGATTGGATGAGTTTAATCATGTAATAGTTCGTCAGATTGTTGGGGGCATGTTGCCTATTGATACGTCCAAAAAGCATCACTACTTTATATTGTGATTTCACCTTATTCATTGATATTTTCCACTTTAAAGTGTTGTTCTTATGTTGTTTTGGCTTATTTTACACAGTTTACAACTTTCCGGTGCCGAAACAGCAGAACCAGGATTCAACGGTGAAGAAGTGGAAACCAAGTTGCTGAAGCAGATCAAGTCCAAATACGATGAAATTCTACGGGGAGCATTTTTATGCCAAATGACTGGGAGTCACCGAAGGAGAAGGTGAGGGGACCCACCAGGCAGCCAGAAGGGTGCCTGGCGCGGCCCCCCTTCCTGGCCGCGCCAGGCACCCTCCTGGGTGCCTGGTGGCCCCTCTCGGTGCCCCCTTTCGCCTATATAACCCCATGGGGGTAGAAACCCCTAAACAGGAGCTGCTTTCGCGAGAAGCCGCCGCCACGGTGCGGAAACCTACAGAGGAGAAAACCAATCTCCGGCGGAGAGATTCCGCCGGGGTGATCACCTTCCGGAAGGGGAGATCGTCGCCATCATCATCATCATCATCGTCACGGGCATCATCGAGATCATCATCCACATCATCCCCAACATCAGCACCATCTCCATCTACATCCAATCTCATCTCACAATTGCAACTTGTGTTGTAATCCGTACTATCTAACCCCTCTACTCTGTTGGTGTTGATTACTACTTTGTGGTGAATGCTATTGAGTTTTGTTGGAGAAATATTATTGTGTCTAGATTGTTCATCACCTATTTATCACCTCTGATCATGATCTCTTTTATGTCTTGTGAGTAGTTACTTTAGTTCTTGAGAACATGGGAGCAGTTTAGTTGTTAGTAGTCATATGATGTTGAAGTATTATGTGCTGTGTGATACTTAAGTTGTGTTGTTATTTCTCTAGTGGTGTTATGTGAGTCGAACACATAACACTTCACCTTTAATGGGCCTAGAGGGAAACATTGTGCACAAAGGATGCTTATGGTGGGTTGCCGGAGTGACAGAAACCTGAACCCCAGTTCGCAGACTTTCGCACAAGGGAGTTATGGATCCTTGATCGTAATGTTGTGGTTAGGCTTATGCCTTAATTACTACCTTGTATTTGCGGATGCTTGCAAGGTGTGTAATCATAAGAGTACACTTATCTTAGTCTAGAAGGTGTACTAGCATTGATCCACCCACCAATACTTATCACACAATACATATTACTTGGCAGAGTATGGTGAAAGTGACTAAACTATCTCGCCCGTGTTTTCTCGAGAACGCTTTAGCCTTTATAAGTTCAGTTCCAAGGCTTATCCTTGTAAAAGGATTGGGCCACTTGCTACTCCTCGGTTACCCTGTTTACTTTGCCCGTCTTTTACTTTTCTGTTTCTTAAACCAAAAACCCCTAAATATTTACCTTTGAGTGTTTGCAGTCTTTCCTTATCCAGTGTCACTTATCAACACCTTCTGCTCCTCGTTGGGATCGACATCCTTACTTATTGAAAATCTACAATTGATCCCCTAGACTTGTGGGGGTTGGCGCGGTTAACAGGGAAGGCAACCCAACTAAACCTATTAACTTCTCCGCCATCAACGAGCTTTTCTGGCGCCGTTGCCGGGGAGTGTAGCGCTATTGGTAAGTGAAGCCAGTAAGGAAACTTTTATTTTCTGTTGTTACTTTCAGTCCTTATGGACTCTTATGTTGTTGGTTCGTTGCTGGTAAGGAGCCGCCCCACGACTGTGGTGGTCACTCCTACCCGTACTGAAATTGTGCCCTATAAAATACCATTTGGTATTGTTGATTATGTCTTGGCTAATCGTTATACAGGAGAAGGACATCCGGGAGAACACCTGCTATATCTATCACAATTATGTTCTTTATTTAAGCTTGCAGGTGTGACGATGGAGTTCGTCATGAAGAAACTATTCTCCATATCGCTCAAAGATAAAGCTTCAGATTGGTATAAGCTACTCGATAACTCTGATTCGCTTGAATGGCCAGAGCTTATGTCTCTCTTTTATGCAAAGTTTTATCCTCTTCGTGAAATTCACCAAGACAGGAATTACATCTACAACTTTTGGTCTCGCGACGGAGAGAGCATCGCTCAAGCTTGGGGGAGACTGAAGTCCCTGATGCTCAAATGCCCAAACCATGAGCTCCCCAAGGAAAATATACTTACAAATTTTTATGCCAGGCTTTCTCGTCAGGACAAGGAGATGTTGGATGCCTCCTCTAGTGGGGTATTCTAGACCAGAAGTATGGAAGAAAAATGGGATCTTATAGAAAGGATCCAGAAGAATACTGAGGACTGGGAAGTTGATAAAGGTATTGAACCCACTATAAACTATGAGCATAGCTACATTGAGAGTTATGTAAAGACTGATTACTTTAATACCTTTTGCTCTAAAATTGGTCTTGATTCCCAGCTAATGGTTGACTTTTGCAAAGACTTTGCTTCTCATAGTGATTCTTCCAGGACGAAGGAGAGTCAACATCATAAACCTTTCAAGGAGTCAACCATTGAGATTAATGTTACTGGTCCTGTTTTACCTGCAGTTGTGTATGAATAGCCTCCTTATCCCTCCAGGATAAAGGAGCACTCTTTTGTTACAGGTATTTTAAATAAAAAATGGAAGGACCACTGACAAACCTGAGGACACGATCAAGGTGCAGCCTCAAGTTGCAATGGTCAAGGATCTGGTAACAAGTGATATTGAAGGTTCCACTATTAGTTTTTGTGCTGTTGCCACTAACATTGTCACAGCCAGGAACAAAGGCCCAATTTCAGGTACACCTGTTGTATCTGTCAAGATAGGAGATCATAATTACTATGGGCTATGTGATTTGGGATCCAACGTCAGCGCTATCCCCTTCACACTTTATCAAGAGATCATGCACGAAATTCAGCCGTGTGAGATCGAGGACATAGATGTCACCATCCATCTTGCAAATAAACAAACAATCTCTCCAGTTGGGATTGTAAGAGATGTTGAAGTACTCTGCGGGAAGGTAAAATATCCTACAGACTTTCTTGTACTTGGTTCAGTGCAAGATACTTTTTTCCCTATTATCTTTGGTAGGCCCTTCCTCAGCACTTGTGGAGCTATAATAGATTGCAATAAAGGTAAAGTTTCTGTTGAATTCAACGGTGAGCCGTATGAATTCAATTTCTCTAAGTTTTCTAAGCAGCCTCGTGGTACTGACTTGTCAAGTAATGACAAAATTATTGAAGAAATTGCTTCCATTGCTATTCCTCCTAATGATACTTTGCAGCAATTTATGGAGGACCACGAGAATGATATACATATGCAGGAAAGGAATGAACTAGAAGACATATTTTTAAGACAACCTGCTATCCTGAAGCACAACCTACCGGTTGAACCTTTAGGAATCCTCTCGCAACCAAAAGAAGACCCGGTGTTCGACCTAAAACCACTACCCGATACGCTCAAGTATGCTTATTTAGATGAAAAGAAAGTATATCCTGTTATTATCAATTCTAACCTTTCAGGGTATGAAGAAGAGCAATTATTGGAGACACTTCGCAGACACCGAGGTGCTATTGGCTATACTCTTGATGATCTCAAGGGTATTAGTCCATCCATTTGCCAACATACTATCAATCTCGAGCCCGATGCTAAACCGGTTGTTGATCACCAACGACGGTTGAACCCAACGATGAAGGACGTGGTTAGGACAGAGGTTCTCAAACTTCTAGCCGTAGGTATCATCTATCCTATAGCTGATAGTAAGTGGGTAAGTCTCGTTCATTGTGTTCCAAAAAAGGGAGGTATGACTGTTTTCCCTAATGATAAAAATGAACTAATACCTCAGAGGACCATTATTGGATATAGAATGTGTATTGATTTCAGGAAGTTAAACAAGGCCACCCGGAAGGACCATTATCCTTTGCCCTTTATTGATCAGATGCTCGAGCGGTTGTCTAAAAACACCACTTCTGCTATCTTGATGGGTATTCTGGCTTCTCCCAGATTCACGTTAACACCGCGGATCAAGAGAAGACCACTTTCACGTGTCCCTACGGTACTTATGCTTATAGGCGTATGCCTTTTGGTTTATGTAATGCACCTGCTACTTTTCAGAGGTGTATGTCTGCAATATTTAATGGTTTCTGTGAGGAGATTTTAGAAGTTTTCATGGACGACTTTTCCGTCTATGGAAGCTCCTTTGACCACTGTCTCCACAATCTTAATAAAGTTTTGCAGAGATGTGAAGAAAAACATTTGGTGCTCAACTGGGAGAAGTGCCATTTCATGGTTAACGAAGGGATAGTTCTTGGACACAAGATTTCCGCAAGGGGAATTGAAGTGGACAAGGCAAAAATTGAAGCTATTGAAAGGATGCCCTATCCAAGGGACATCAAAGGTATTCGTAGTTTTCTAGGTCATGCTGGTTTCTATAGAAGATTTATTAAGGACTTTTCTAAGACCTCGAAACCCCTCACCAATCTTCTCCAGAAGGATGTTCCTTTTGTATTTGACGAAGATTGTAAGGAAGCTTTTTAAGTTCTTAAGAAAGCCTTGATAACCGCTCCTATAGTACAACCACCTGACTGGAATTTGCCCTTTGAAATTATGTGTGATGCTAGTGATTTTGCTGTTGGAGCTGTTTTAGGACAAAGGGTTGACAAGAAGCTGAATGTCATCCACTATGCCAGCAAAACACTTGATAGTGCTCAAAAGAATTATGCTACTACCGAGAAGGAATTCTTGGCAGTGGTGTTTTCTTGTGATAAGTTTAGACAGTATATTGTTGATTCTAAAGTTATTATTCATACTGATCATGCTGCCATTAAGTATCTTATGCAGAAAAAGGATGCCAAACCAAGACTCATTAGGTGGGTACTCCTTCTTCAAGAATTTTATTTGCAGATTGTCGATAGAAAAGGAGAAGACAACCCGGTGGCGGATAATATTTCAATGATGGAAGATATCCCGCACGATCCTATTCCAGTCAACGACAGTTTTCCAGATGAACAACTTGCTGTTGTAAAAGTACAATCTCATTCCGATCCTTGGTTTGCAGATTATGCTAATTTTATCGTTGCAAAGTTTTTGCCTCCAGGTTTTACATTTCAGCAAAGGAAGAAATTCTTCACGGATTTGAGGCACTACTTTTGGGATGATCCACATCTTTATAAAGAAGGTGCGGACGGGATCTTAAGAAGGTGTATACCGGAACACGAGCAACAAGACATTCTTCGGCAATGTCACGACAGTCCCTATGGAGGACATCATGCTGGTGAAAGGACCGCACATAAAGTTTTACAATCAGGTTTTTATTGGCCTACTCTTTTTAAGGATGCCCGAAGGTACGTTCTATCTTGTGATAAGTGTCAGAGAGTTGGAAACATTAGCAGGAGAAATGAGATGCCTATGAATTACTCACTAGTGATCGAACCTTTCGATTGCTGGGGTTTTGATTTTATGGGTCCTTTTCCTCCTTCACACAAGTACACACACATCTTAGTTGCTGTTGATTATGTAACCAAGTGGGTTGAAGCAATCCCCACTGAGAGTGCTGATCACAAGACATCTTTGAAAATGCTCAAGGATGTAATTTTTCCTAGGTTTGGAGTACCAAGGTACCTCATGACAGATGGAGGGTCACACTTCACACATGGAGCTTTTAGGAAAGCTCTAGCGAAGTACGATGTCAATCATAGGATTGCATCACCGTACCACCCTAAAACTAGTGGGCAAGTTGAGCTCACCAACAGGGAGATCAAGTTGATCTTACAGAAAACAGTAAACAGTTCTAGAAAGGACTAGTCAAAAAAGTTAAGAGATGCTTGGTGGGCGTATAGAACTGCTTACAAAAACCCCATGGGCATGTCTCCTTATAAGATGGTCTATGGCAAGGCTTGCCATTTACCATTAGAGTTAGAGCACAAAGCTTTCTGGGCTGTCAGAGAGCTGAATGCTGACCCAAAGTTAGCTGGTGAAAAGCGGCTCATGAACTTGACTTCTCTAGATGAGTGGAGAAGTGAAGCTTACGAGAGCGCTAAAATGTTCAAGGAAAAGGTAAAGAAGTGGCACGATAAAAGAATTCTGAAACATGAATTTAATGTTGGTGATAAAGTTTTGTTGTTTAGATCTCGTTTCAGGTTTTCTCTAGGTAAACTACTTTCCAGATGGGAAGGACCTTTTCATATTGAAGAAGTATATCGGTCCGGTGCTATCAAGATCAATAATTTCGAAGGCACCAAGCCTCAAGTTGTGAATGGACAAAGACTCAAACATTATATGGCAGGTGATCCAATCAATGTGGATGCAAGCATGATATACACAAGTACTCATGAAGAACATGTTGCAGCCCAGTTTCAGATTCCGGCAGGAGCAGAATCGGGAAAGGTATGAATTATGGTAAGAAAACACCGCGAACGTCAATAAAAGTTTATTTTTCAAAGTTTTTGCAAAATTAGGAAAATTCCAAGCCTTATTGGAGCCGGAGTGGAGCTCCAGGGAGGCCAGGAGGCCCCTTGGCGCGGCCCCCCCTTCAGGCCGCGCCGGGCACCCTCCTGACTCCCCTGGACACCGCCTCCGACTCCACCTAGACCCGGAACCTTCCTTATGTTGCAGAAATTTTTTCTATATATTTGCCCGGATCGTCCCGGCACCGTACCTTGCGATTTCGTGTGTTTTCTCTTTCGGTTGTTTCTGCCAGGAAAACTTTTAGCAGATTTAGGTGACATGGCTTCTCCAAGTTCCCCCAAGGACAAGTTCGTCGTCAACGTCATCAACCCTTACCTCGCAGAGGTGAGGAAGCATCCTCAGGTCCTTCATGTTGAGGACGGTGTCCTCCGCAAGGAAGATCTGAAGGGGCCAGTCAAAGAGGGGAGCACCGAAGATCGGCTGAAGGACATGGAATAAGAGGTTTTCAAGTACAAGAAGATGGCGGAGCGTGGTGTTGAAGCTAACTTCAGCATCACCAACGAGTTAAAGTCTGTATACTCGGAGGAGCTAAAGGAGATATGGTCAAGATTGACCGCACTCGAAGAGAAAACAGAGACACTACAAGGGAAAATCTATGATCATCAGAACCGGAACTGTGAGTATGATCTCAAGTTCTCACGCATAGGTTTGGCTGCTGAGTGCAGGATCCTGGAGACCGAGATGTCCTTCGAGACTGGAGAACCTTTACCGTGGAAGCGCTTCGCCAGGGAAATCATGTTCATCCCCAACAACCAGGAGCAGGAAGAGGAGGAGTAAAACTCCTCGGGTAATGGCATCCCCTTGGCTTGTTCCAAGCTTGGGGGAGTGCCTGGTATCTTTTATCTTTTGTCTTTGTCTTTAGGAGTCAAGTAGAGTCTTATCATGTTTAGGGAGATCACTTTATGAAATAGGTGTTGCTTTGAGGTCTATCACTCCTTTTGTGGAGAGCTTTGTATCAGTGAGTTCGGAGTCGTCTATGATGGAATATTAATGAGAAGTTTATTGGTTTCTTCGCTACACTTGGTATTCTCTTCACGCGATCGACATCATGAGATGATTCTTATGGGGAGTTTTGACCTTATATCAGGTATGGATTCGAAAACTTTATTTAATCTTGGCAAGTATAGCTTTGGTCATAACAACAAGCATGTTTTTCTCAAAGTAGCGACATAGCCAAAACCTTTGTGTTATTATGCTTGAAGTGTTATGTTGACAAGGAAGACAACTTGATGTTTCAAGTTAGTCTTAATGTTTATGCTTTGTACTGCTTGTATCTAAGTTGTCATCACTTGTCTGCTCTCTCAAAGCCATGCTAGCCAAAACTCTGTACCAAGCGGAATTCTGCTTGTACTTCCATATCCTGAAACCAACATCTTCCACTTGAGTCCACCATACCTACCTACTTGTGGTATTCCACTACCACTCCTAAAGTATATAATTTATGTGCTATCTTTAGATGTTCAAAATCTTCTGTTTTGTGCCACTGATTCAGCTCATGAGGAACTGGTGGGTAACCCATGATCTTCTTAATTTGGACAAGTTTTATCTTGGGATTGCATGTCTAATCTGCAAACCCCTAATACGAGAAGGGACTGGCATGAGTGCCCAGCTCGTAAAAGATAAATACTAAACACACAAGTTCCTTCGCCATTTTCCGAGTGATAAACAAAGGAATCCAAGGGGATGTGATCGTCCCCACATGGGAGCCGTTCCTCGAAACTTGTCCAAATCATGAAGTGAGTGAGTTATCTATCAGCATTCGTTGACGGATCATGCACCTCCCAAAAGCTTGTTTTTATTCTGTTTGATCTAGAGATGGCACATGAGTTTTCCCTGCTTACCCTTTTGCACGGGGTTTATCTTTATTTTGTGCTGAGTCAGTCCTTCCTTTTTCCTTCCTTTCTAAAGAGAGAGAGAGCAGACACTTGGTGTTAATAAAGATGCTTGCATATAAAGTTGCATTGAGATCTAGCATGTTACATCTTCGTTGACATTATCTTTTGATAAGTGAGTTGTTTACAAAAGCTTATGTTTGGTAAACATCTTCCTTTGTGTTGACATGTGCACTTCTTGACTAATAGCATGTTCTTTGAAAAGTTTCAACTGTTTAATCAAAAGAGAAAGAGCAAAAGTAAAAGCTATTAGTTGTTCCTTGACCAAGGCTATGTTTGTCATGATTTGATGAGTTTTCCAGGTCCTACTTTGTTATAATTGTTACTACTTCTTATAAGGACCTTATGAGTTGAGGTTGCTGTTGAGGATGCTTAATTTTGGTGAGGAATCTTGATGCTTCTTGTTCGTATTCTTTTTATCGACACTTCACTCTCTAAACTTGTGGACAGCTTTATCGAGCTCAGTAATCGCTTGAGGACAAGCGAGGTCTAAGCTTGGGGGAGTTGATACGTCCAAAAAGCATCACTATTTTATATTGTGATTTCACCTTATTCATTGATATTTTCCACTTTAAAGTGTTGTTCTTATGTTGTTTTGGCTTATTTTACACATTTTACAACTTTCCGGTGCCGAAACAGCAGAACCAGGATTCAACGGTGAAGAAGTGGAAACCAAGTTGCTGAAGCAGATCAAGTCCAAATACGATGAAATTCTACGGGGAGCATTTTTATGCCAAATGACTGGGAGTCACCGAAGGAGAAGGTGAGGGGACCCACCAGGCAGCCAGAAGGGTGCCTGGCGCGGCCCCCCTTCCTGGTCGCGCCAGGCACCCTCCTGGGTGCCTGGTGGCCCTTCTCGGTGCCCCCTTTCGCCTATATAACCCCCCTGGGGGTAGAAACCCCTAAACAGGAGCTGCTTTCGCGAGACGCCGCCGCCACGGTGCGGAAACCTACAGAGGAGAAAACATATCTCCGGCGGAGAGATTCCGCCGGGGAGATCACCTCTCGGAAGGGGAGATCGTCGCCATCATCATCATCATCGTCACGGGCATCATCGAGATCATCATCAACATCATCCCCAACATCAGCACCATCTCCATCTACATCCAATCTTATCTCACAATTGCAACTTGTGTTGTAATCCGTACTATCTAACCCCTCTACTCAATTGGTGTTGATTACTACTTTGTGGTGAATGCTATTGAGTTTTTTTGGAGAAATATTATTGTGTCCAGATTGTTCATCACCTATTTATCACCTCTGATCATGATCTCTTTTATGTCTTGTGAGTAGTTACTTTAGTTCTTGAGAACATGGGAGCAGTCTAGTTGTTAGTAGTCATATGATGTTGAAGTATTATGTGTTGTGTTATACTTAAGTTGTGTTGTTATTTCTCTAGTGGTGTTATGTGAGTCGAACACATAACACTTCACCTTTAATGGGCCTAGAGGGAAACATTGTGCACAAAGGATGCTTATGGTGGGTTGCCGGAGTGACAGAAACCTGAATCCCAGTTCGCAGACTTTCGCACAAGGGAGTTATGGATCCTTGATCGTAATGTTGTGGTTAGGCTTATGCCTTAATTACTACCTTGTATTTGCGGATGCTTGCAAGGTGTGTAATCATAAGAGTACACTTATCTTAGTCTAGAAGGTGTACTAGCATTGATCCACCTACCAATACTTATCACACAATACATATTACTTGGCAGAGTATGGTGAAATTGACTAGACTATCTCTCCCGTGTTTTCTCGAGAACGCTTTAGCCTTTATAAGTTCAGTTCCTAGGCTTATCCTTGTAAAAGGATTGGGCCACTTGCTACTCCTCAGTTACCCTGTTTACTTTGTCCGTCTTTTACTTTTCTGTTGCTTAAACCAAAAACCCCTAAATATTTACCTTTGAGTGTTTGCAGTCTTTCCTTATCCAGTGTCACTTATCAACACCTTCTGCTCCTCGTTGGGATCGACATCCTTATTTATCGAAAAGCTATAATTGATCCCCTAGACTTGTGGGGGTTGGCGCGGTTAACAGGGAAGGCAACCCAACTAAACCTATTAACTTCTCCGCCATCACCTATCATCTAGATTGGTGTTTATCTTCTTTGCTTCAACTTGTTGCTCTTAATGCTTGTCACTTTGGGCCCGAGTGCCATGTTTTCAGATCTGAACCCTATGTGTTTTCATGAATATATTTGTGTTCTAGATCCTATCTATGAGTTGTATGCACCTATTATGGTCCGGAACCGGCGATCCCAAAGGTGACAGCTTGGGACACCAAAGGGGATGGTCCATGATTTGAGGATTCCTTGTATCCATTGAGTTTATTGCTTTGTTCCGGTGCTCTTTGACAGGAGCACCTTAATCTCCATAAGTTACTTTTGGCCCCGTTCGTAGCGGGATGGTAGGACAAAAGATGTTGTGCAAGTTCTTATTGCAAGCACGCACAACTACCTACGGGATACATGCCTAATATTTGATGTTTGCCTAGATGATCATTGCTTTTCTGTGTGCCTTGCCCCGTGTTGGAATCTATTATATGTTCACTCTCATCCATGCAGCGCCCAACCATCCATCTCCCTAGCCTACAGTGTTTTCAATCCTGCTGGTCATTAGTTGTTACTTTTGTTGTTACTTTTGCTGTTGCCACTATCACTATCATATTATCGTTACCACTTATCTATCGTTGCAAGCAAGTATATTTCAGGTGCGGTTGAATTGACAACTCAACTGTCAAAGCTTATAAATACTCTTTGGCTACCCGTGTGATGAATCAATAAATTGGGTTAACTTACCCGCGAAGACTATCTTGATCCCTTACGCCTGTGGGGCATCAAGCAGCGTTTTCTGGCGCCGTTGCCGGGGAGCATAGCAATATTTACAAGTCTACTTGAAGTATCATGCCTACTGCACATCATCCGCTATGGGTAAGAAAGGAGACCCCAAGGTTCCGATCTTACCATCCCTTACAAGAAAAGGTACTGTTCTGAACACCAGTGTTACACTTGATTCAACTTCTGTTATGAGTAAGTTTACTTCACCACCACTACATGATGCTTCTATTGAGTCTGTCACTATGTACGATACTTTTGATGATGCTTCCACTACTCTTGATGATGCTACTTTTCTTGGTCACTATATTTAAACTCAGACTGCTAAGGCTGCAGCAAAATCCAAGACCGAGACCCCTGCTACCTATATTCCTACCTGCAAAACCTTTGGTTACCCGAGTTTAGATGAACTCAAGGAGAGAATCCTTGATGATGATTATGTTACTCTTGATGATGATTTTTGCAGGGAACTTAGAGAGTGTGTCGACTCTGACCCTGGTGCTGTTAAGGAGTTGCTCAAAAAGCACTCCATGAAGAACAAAGTTATTCCTGATCCTCAATTTGCCACATCTCCTATATGCATCACTGATCCTGATTACGATTTCTCTGTTGATCTTTCACTTATATCTACAGTCGAGGCTGACCCCTTTTATGGCAGAGAAAATGATGATGCTATAGCACACTTGACCAAACTCGCTGAGTTAAGCAACCTATTCACTACTGATGAGAATATACGAAACTTCTATGTGGCCAAGCTTTTCCCTTTTTCTTTGAAGGAAGACGCTAAATCATGGTACGATGCACTACCCTATGGTTCCATTAAAAGTCCTCAAGACTTAGTCAAATTTTTTGTTGATAAGTATTTCCCAGCTCATCTGCAACATGCTACTTTGCAAAGAATCTATAACTTTAAACAATTGCAGGATGAGCACCTCCCTAAAGCTTGGGGGAGGTTTTGTGATTTACTTAAGGTTATGCCGGGACATGGAGTCCCCAAGAATGAACTACTTGATATATTTTACACTGGTTTAACCGATGAATCCAGATCCTATCTGGATAGTTGTGCTAGTTGTGTTTTCAGGGAAAGAATGCCGGACGATGCAGAAGAATTAATGTGCAAAATCGCCAAGTACCATGAAGATTGGTCCGTTCCTGAGCCACTTCTACCACCAAAAAAGAGGGGCATGCTTGTTCTGAACCCCGAAGATATGCAAGAAGCAAACAAGTCTATAAAGGAGAAGTGTATTAAAGCCGAGGACGTGAAAAAATTACCGCCTATTGAGAAGTTGTGTGAGCCTACTACTCACCCTCCCTTGGTAGAGGTACACTCTCTATTAGACTTTACTGAAAGTGACATCCCTAAAGGTAAGCCTCCCGACCAATGTTTATATGAGCTTGATAATTTTATTGTTAAGCAAGACCATTTTAATAGGAGATTACAAAGTCAGTTGCATGATAATTCTCTTGCTATCAAAAGTTTGTGTGATGTTCTAGAAATAACAGTTAATGATGTTAAATGTCTATTTAAGCATTTTCATATGGTTCAAACTCAGCTTGAACAAATTTCTAATGTGCAAAAAGATTTGCTTGCTATTAATGCCAAACAGGACATACAAGCTTATGGAATTAAAACTAGGGGTGGAACACACACCCAGGACCCACTCTATCCTGAGGGGCATCCAAAGAGGATCGAGCAAGATTCTCAAATACAAGAAGAAGACGAGACTGTTAGCTCTCCGAAGAAAAAGAAGAAACAAAAGGAGGCTGACAATCCCGATGATCCTATTACAAGTGAAAAGCCAGCCGTTGATCCTAACAGCATATCTACCTTCGATGCTGAAACAGAAGACGGTGCCGAGTCTGAAGAAAAGGACGCAGAGAAGGATGATTCTCTCAAGGTAAGAGAAGAAGAAGCACCCGATAAACGCAAGAGGTACTCTAAAGAAGACTTCATCGCAAGAAGACATGGGAAGGAAAGAGAACCATGGATACAGAAACCCATGCCCTTTCCAGGTAAGTCCCTCAAATCCAAAGAAGAAGAGCATTATAATAAATTTTGTGAATGGATGAAGCCTCTTTTTCTTCAAATTCCTTTGACTGATGCTATTAAGTTACCTCCCTATTCGAAATATATGAAAGATATTGTTACTAATAAAAGAAAAGTTCCTAATGAGGCAATATCTACTATGCATGCTAACTACTCTTTCAGTGTCAAGATTCCTAAGAAGCTCGGTGACCCAGGTATACCCACCATTCCTTGCTCCATAAAGAATAATTACGTCAGAACTGCTTTATGTGATCTTGGTGCAGGAGTGAGTGTTATGCCTTTCTATCTTTACAAAAGGCTTTGTTTAGAGAAACTAATCCCTACAGATATTTCCCTTCAGATGGATGACAAATCAACAGCTGTCCCAATATGTATTTGTGAGGATGTACCCGTTGAAGTTCCTAACTGTTTGATCCTTACAGATTTTGTTGTGCTTGACATGCCCGAGGATGGGAGCATGTCCATTATTCTTGGTAGACCTTTTCTTAACACCGCAGGTGCTATCATTGATTGCAATAAAGGAAATGTCACTTTCAACGTTGATGATAAAGAACACACGGTGTATTTTCCAAAGAAGATCGACAAGAGGCATGGCCTTAACTCTATAGAGAATATCGAGACCGTGATGATTGGAGAATGGGATTGTCCACTACATGTGCACCACAAATACAAAACCATTATGGTGGGGACAATGTCCATCAAAGTAAAGGTGCAATGATCACTTCATAAGGGGTGAGACTTCTTGTTCTGTATATCGCCGGTTTGTTGGTAAGACTTGATCAACCTTACTAGTAAGCTTGTTTTATATAGGTAAAAAGTTAAGCTTGTTATGTTTTCATTTGCTTTGGCTTTCATTCTCTTTGTTGTACCAAGTTTTTGTGTTTTTGAAGCTTCACAATACTAATCACCTCTTTAAGTTTTCAGAAAGTTTTGCAGCTTTTTGAACTCCGAGAAATTTTCAACAGTGAAGTTTTCAGAAAAAATCCAGAAAAATAAAAAAAATTCCATGTCGGGAGTGACCCAGAGGCACCTGGGGCTGACCAGGGGGGGCCACCAGTGGGCCAGGCGGCCAGCTGGCGCGGCCTGCCCCCTGGCCGCGCCCACAGGGCGCCTGGGGCCCACAGGCCCCACTTCCAGGTATGTCTTCTTCTTCCTCCTCCTTCTTCTCAAAAAACACGAGTTCTGCATTTGGTTCTTGCGTTCTTACTGTTCTTGGAGGCGGTTTTCGATCTCTCTATACAGCCCACCATTCAAGCCGAAATCTTGAGCAAACACTCCCTGGTATGTAACTCCTTCACCCCTCCAATTAGATTTTTGATTGGTGGCTTCATTTGTGAGTATTTAGTAGCTCTTGGTGCTGTTTATGTGAGCTTGCATGCATGTGTAGAATTTTATTTTCCAAGTTTTGATGCAAGTTTATGCCTTAGGTAAGTGAGTTGAGTAGTTTGCCTTAACTCACTTTGTTTAAATCCTTGTTTTTGTAATTTGTCAAAAATTTCAGAAATGAGTTTGCTAGGAAGAGCAAACGGGTGGCTTGGGAAGAAAAGGCCCGAGCGCTCCGATCGAGTTATGAGAGCTTCAGCTTCACCCTCGACTGCTAGGGTGAGCTACAACAAAGATCATGTGCCCTTAGAGTTGTTGGAGGACACAAATCAAGCACGTGCAATGACTTTCCCGTGCGATGAATTCCTTGAAGCTGCAGGAATTAAGGAGGAGTTCTATAATCTTTGTGCTAATGCAGGTCTGACGCGCCTCGCAACGTGCCGTGTTGTCCAATATCAAAAACTCACCTCCTGTTTTATTAACAGTTTTAGATATAACCTTGATGTTGGTTCTGTTGAGTTTAAAATTTATAATGATCTTTTGACCATGCCTTTGGAAAAGTTTTGTGAAATAATAGGTGTGCCGAACGTGGGACTGACGGCGAAGATTTGCTCTCAGCCCTCCGAGCTAAGAACCGTCTTCAACTCTCTCTGTAGCATGGATACAAGGGATATTCATCAGTCAAATATCTCCAGCATATTATTCCCACACCTCAGGTATTTTGCGTACTATATTGCTAGAGGGGTGTTAGCTCGTGACAACACGAGAAACATATCTGCGCCGAATATTGCTATCCTGGCAACCGCCCTTTCAGGGAGGTTTGATTATAATGTGGGTGCCTTAATTGCTCGACGCCTTGCTATGAACGGTAACAAGGGATATTTATTTGGTGGCGTTTACGCCACACTTATCCTAGAGTCTCTTAATGGCACCCCACACCCCGATGATAAGCCTTTTAGTTATTTAAGTTTTGACCTTGCTGCTATGAAAAGGCATAAGTTTGTTACCATGACTTCCGAGTTTGGTAACCTTGATTATATCTTGCGTTTCGGAGCCACCACGGAACACAAGATCCGTCTACCTGCACCTCTTTTGTTTGATTTTTCTCGCAGGAACGGATGGTCCTTTGATGTTATCCAGTTCGATGAGTTCGTGGTCCAGCATGGAGGGGGTTGTGCCCGACGAGGAGGAGCATGGTGAGTTCCCACCTTTCCAGGGAGAGACCGTCACCCAGTTTGGTGAAGGGTCTTCCTCTACTTGGAGCGCATATCCTTCTTCGTGGGAGGATCCGAGGACTTTGGTGTATGCACCGGAAGCCTCATACGACCTTTGGACTCACCCGTACTACCCTGGAGCAGGAGGCTCCTGGGGACATTAGCCACTACCAACTTAGGCCAAAAGCCAAAGCTTGGGGGAATACGTGCCCTTCTCACTTTTCCATTATATTATCCATTTTATTCGCTTTGATCTTTTCGAAGCTTTTGCCCATTCTTCTTTCTTTCTTACTTTTCAAAAACAACAAAAAGATTGTCTCTTTTCTTTTGCTTTCTTCTAACCTTTAAAAAACCCAAAAATATTTCCTTTCTCTCTTTAGTTTGCTTTGTTTTCAGACTTCAGCTCAAGTCCGTGTGGCATTTGATTATATTTCCTACGTTCAATCGTGCAAATGACCAGGCAGTAATGACGAAGATCGACGGAAGGGAAGCAACAAGGAAAACCGGTATGAGCTCTTCTTGTTTCTACTTTTGTACATATGTCTGTACTTATGATCTAGAGACCAGTTTGTAGCGACATAGTGCTATGTTTACAATAGTTTCCCAGTGTTCATGCTTTCCTTGTGGCTAGTCTCAAATAGCTAGAGTACATAATGTGTTGTTGAAATGATTTACATGCATTGCATTGTTCATGGTTTGGCATACTGAAGTGGTATTTCCCTTCGGAGAATTTTTGGATTGACTTGGCACATGTTCACACATGCTTATGACTATAAAGTCTACTTTTGCCTTGATGATCTTTTTGTTTCAGAATAGTTATATCACTTTCATGCCCGATTCAATGTTGCTTTGTCGCTCTGCATGATTATGACAGTTATTGCTCTCTAGTTGGTCGCTTCCCAGTCTTTTGCTAGCCTTCGCTCGCACGAAGCAGATTTCTGCTTGTGCTTCCAAACTCCTTTTCAAACCCAGTTGTTCCATTTGAGTCCACCATACCTACCTATATGTGGTATTTACCGGCCACTCCTAACTTAGACTTTCTTGTGCCATCTCGAAATTTATTCAAAAGTTTCCCTTTTTGTCACCGTACAAGCTCATGGTACGGTGAGGGGAAATCAGTATCTTTCATGCCAAAAATATTTTGACGGAAGTTTTAACTAGTCAAAACAGAAAATAAATGAGAGTTACACCTCCCCCATACTTGATGATGGAGTGAAATGGACCAAATGCTGCTTATGATAGGTGGAACGATACCCTCCTTCCATCCTTGAGGCAAAATAAAAGGTTCCATAGACCATCGAAGGATTTATGGATAAGGGAATATGTGTAAGAAAAAGGCATATATATGGTTGGCATGGGAGATATTGAGAGACCTTTACCGTTCACCGTTGACTGGAAAGTTGCACTTCTCAAAAATGTTTTATCTCTGTTTCCAAAACCAAGAGCTCTGGCACATGTTTAGTCTTTGCTTCCTTTCACGGGTTTTCAACCTTGCCATCAAAAGCCACGGTTCGAGAGTCTCCCCTTCTTTATTCAAAGCACAAACTATGAGAGCATAATTGTCATTCTTAGTGTAACATGCATTGTCCCAAAGTATTACATTGTCTTCTGCATGCTTGTGTTATTGCTAGTCTGAAATACTGAGTTCTAGTCACCTTTAAAACTCCGGAGGAGTTTTTGCATTTATGTTTTGCTTCACTCATGGAGGCTAGCGAAATGCCACTCAAGTATGTTCAAGCTATGTGCATTGTGATCCAGTCTTGATTTTCAGTAGCTTATTATTTACTTTTAGTTGTTTGTGACTGATCACATGAAAGAATAATTGCTTCGTGCATTGTCCTTATAGCATTGTTTCAATACCTGCTACACTCTTTTCGTAGTACATGCTCATATACATCTAATGAAGCAAAAGAGTTTTACAAAGTTTTCTTTGTCGCGTCCAGTTCATGGAACTGAATTGCTTGAGGACAAGCAATATGCTAAGCTTGGGGGAGTTGATACGTCTCAAATGTATCTACTTTTCCAAACACTTTTGCTATTCTTTTGCCCTCATTCTTGCATGATTTGGATGAAACTAACCCGGACTAACGCTGTTTTCAGCAGAGCTGCCTGTATGGTTTATTTGTGCGCAGGAAAATGGATTTTTAGACGTCCCAGAAAATTCCCAGAAAATCCACGCACCCAAAGGAGCCAGGAGCCAGAAGTGGGACCAGAGGGGAGCTCTGGGGGCCCCAGGCGCCCCCCTGGCGCGGCCAGGGGTGGGGCCGCGCCCTCTGGCCGCCTGGGCAGATCCCCCCTCCTCTGGTGCCCTACCGAGACTCCTATTTATCCCCGTGACGAGAAAACCCTAGAACATAAGTCGTTTTCCAGTTTCCGTCGCGGAGCCGCCGCCACCCTCTGTTCTTCTTCGGGAGGGCTAATCTGGAGGCTGATTTGGCCTCCGGAGAGGGGAGATCGTCGCCATCGTCATCGCCATCACCACTCCATCCATCCTCCATGACTTCTCTTCATGTTTGTGAGTAATTCCCTGTTGTAGACAAAGGGGATGGTAGGGATTGGATGAGTTTAATCATGTAATAGTTCGTCAGATTGTTGGGGGCATGTTGCCTATCATCTAGATTGGTGTTTATCTTCTTTGCTTCAACTTGTTGCTCTTAATGCTTGTCACTTTGGGCCCGAGTGCCATGTTTTCAGATCTGAACCCTATGTGTTTTCATGAATATATTTGTGTTCTAGATCCTATCTATGAGTTGTATGCACCTATTATGGTCCGGAACCGGCGATCCCAAAGGTGACAGCTTGGGACACCAAAGGGGATGGTCCATGATTTGAGGATTCCTTGTATCCATTGAGTTTATTGCTTTGTTCCGGTGCTCTTTGACAGGAGCACCTTAATCTCCATAAGTTCCTTTTGGCCCCGTTCGTAGCGGGATGGTAGGACAAAAGATGTTGTGCAAGTTCTTATTGCAAGCACGCACAACTACCTACGGGATACATGCCTAATGTTTGATATTTGCCTTGATGATCATTGCTTTTCTGTGTGCCTTGCCCCGTGTTGGAATCTATTATATGTTCACTCTCATCCATGCAGCGCCCAACCATCCATCTCCCTAGCCTACAGTGTTTTCAATCCTGCTGGTCATTAGTTGTTACTTTTGTTGTTACTTTGCTGTTGCCACTATCACTATCATATTATCGTTACCACTTATCTATCGTTGCAAGCAAGTATATTTCAGGTGCGGTTGAATTGACAACTCAACTGTCAAAGCTTATAAATAATCTTTGGCTCCCCGTGTGTCGAATCAATAAATTGGGTTAACTTACCCGCGAAGACTATCTCGATCCGTTACGCCTGTGGGGCATCATATGTATATTCAAATGCCCTCCACTATTGTGGGCTCGAGGCAAGCAAAGAGGGGCGGTGGTGAGGAACTAGTACTATATATGATCGATGTATATATATATGTTGGAGGTACGATAATTCTACTATATATGATGGTTCTAGCTAGCTACGAGATATTCTGCATGTATATATATATGCATTGTACATTATGTAATAGCGTAAAATAAACAGTAATCCTAAACCCAAAAGAAAAGAATTAATAAACCCTAAACCCTAAACTATTAAAACCAAAAAGGAAATAATTAGAAAACTTAAACGTCTAAACCTTTAGAATCGGTTTGTGTTACAAACCGGTGCTAAAGGTTCCCGAGCCCTCGCGCCCGACCTGCCACCACGTGGCTGGCTGCAGAGATTTTAGAACCGTTTTGTGAGAAACCGGTTCTAAAGGGGTTCGCCCTCTAGTACCGAACTTTTAGCACCGGTTGCCAAAACCGGTTCTAATGGCCTCCCAGAACCGGTTCTAATGACCTGTTTTGCACTAGTGCGGGACCCGACCCAGAAATCTTGGGCCGAGCTTGCAAGTCGGGTCGGGTTCGGGCCTTACTTTCTTGCCAAATGCACTAGTCGGGCCGGGCTCGGACTTTCAAAAAACGCAAATTAACAAAGGATCGGGCCGAGTCGGGCTTTGTCGGGCTCGGACCGGGCTCGATTTCCGCACTTGTTGGTCGGACCGGGCTCGGGCCTAGTTTTTCCGCGTCAGACTTTTTTTAGGCCCGGCCCAAAGACTGCCTAGGTCTACCTGACACCCCCCATTTCGCCTATATATGCTCTTATTCCCAAAAATCCTTAAGGTGGAGTTTGTATTCCAGTACCTTTCGTCGTTCCTCCACCACCACAATTCTCTTATCAGGAGTCCCTGCTATTCTATCCCGATATCTTGCCGGAGGGGGAAATCATCCCCGGAGGCTTCTTCATCAACCACGTGTGCCTCCCTCATGATGTGAGAATAGTTCCACCTTGGACCTAGGGTTCATGGAAGTAGCTAGCTGATGATCTCTCTCCAATCTATTGCTTCACTAATTAGCCCTTGTTCTTCATCTTCATTGATCAAGGCATCTATGTTATAATTGTTATGCTATTATGTGGTGCTTGCTGGGATCCGATGGATTATGAGATTATGTTCAGATTGTGGATGAAATATATTTGGTCTATTTTATATTGTGTTCTTGAGTGTTCTTGCATGCTATTCGTTATATTTTGTTGCTTTGGCCAAGTAGTATTTATTATAACTCCAAGTGAGAGCATTGTGCTCGATAGTAGGTTCATGCCTCCTTGCGTCTGCGTTTGAGTGATAGAAACATGCAAGATGGGGGTTGTGCTTGTGGCTATTCAAAAACCCACCAACATAACTGGTCCTTAATACCAATGAGATGTTCTGGATTAGATATCTCAAGGTGGATATTTAGTAGTAGATACTCTGGATATGGGTCAACTTGCTTAGGTGTAATTCCTACATGATTGAACCTTGCACTCTCTGTTAGCATAATTAACATTGCAGTGCGTTCATGATAACCCTCAACTGTAGGGGATCGAGATAGTCTTCGCGGGCAAGATAACCCAATTTATTGATTCGACACTTGGGGACACAAAGAATACGTACAGGCTTTGACAATTGAGTTGTCAATTCAACCGCACCTGAAATAAACACTTGCTTGCACAAAGGTATTAGTAGCAACTGTGATATGGTGGTAGTAGTGGTGGTCATAATAGTGGTGATGGTGATGGTGAAACAGCAAAAGTAAAACAACAAAAGTAAACAACTAGTAACCAGCAGGAAAGAAAACACTGTAGGCTAGGGAGATGGATGGTTGGGCGCTGCTTGGATGAGAACGAACATGTAATATATTCTAACACGGGCAAGGCTCACAGAAAAGAAAGGATCATCTAGGCAAATATCAAACATCAGGCGTGTATCCCAGGGTAGTTGTACGTGCTTGCAATAAGAACTTTGCACAACATCTTTTGTCCTACCCTCCCGCTACAAACGGGGCCAAAAGGAACTTAGGGAGATTAATGTAGTCATGTCAAAGAGCACCGGAACAAAGCATTAACACTTCATGGATACACGAAATCCTCAAATTATAGTCCATCCCCTTTGGTGTCCCAAGCTGTCACCATTGGGATCGCCGGTTTCGGACTATAATAGGTGCAAACAACTCATAGATAGGATCAAGAACACCACAAACTCAAGAAACAAAAGGGTGATCAGATCTGAAATCATGGCACTCGGGCCCAAAGTGGAAAGCATTAAGAGCAACAAGTTGTAACAGAGATGATAAACACCAAGTAGATGATAGGAAACATGCCCCCAACAATCTAATTGAACTATTACATGATCTAACTCATCCAATCCCTACCATCCCCTTTGCCTACAGCAGGGAATTACTCACACATGAGAGAGGAAGTCATGGAGGGGTGATGGAGAGGCGATGATGATGACGATGGCGATGATTTTCCCTCACCGGAGGCCAAAGCAGCCTCCAGATTAGCTCTCCCAGAGAAGAACAGAGGGTTGCGGCGGCTCCGCGACGTAGATTGGAAAAGCGACTTCTGTTCTGGGGTTTCTGCGTCGGGAGAATAAATAGGTCCAAAGTAGGGCACCAGGGGGTGTGCGACCCAGCCATGAGGGCAGGTGGCGCGGCCAGGGGCTAGGCCGCGCCAGGCACCCTCCTGGCTGCCCTTTGTCCCCCCTTTGGACTCGCGGAAGCTTCCGGAACGCTGATTTTTTATATATTTTTGTGGGATTTTTCCAACGTACCTAAATATCCAGAAACCTGCACAAACGAAAACAGCACTGGTAGCTCTGCGGAAAACAGCGTCAGTCCGGGTTAGTTTCGTTCAAATCATGCAAGAATGAAGCCAAAACAATAGAAAAAGTGTTTGGAAAAGTAGATACGTTTGAGACGTATCAACTCCCCCAAGCTTACCCATTGCTTGTCCTCAAGCAATTCAGTTCAACGAACTGGATGCGACAAAGAAAACTTTGAAAAACTCTTTTGCTTCATTAGATGTATATAAGCATGTACTACGAAAGAGTTTCGCAAGTTTTGACACCATGCTACAAGGAAAATGCACGAAGCAATCCTTCTTTCATGTAATCAGTCACAAACAAACAAAAAGTAAATAATATGCTGCTGAGAATCAATTTAAGATCACAATGCACATAGCATGAACATATCAGAGAGGTATCTCGCTAGCCTCCATGAGTGAAGCAAAAAATAAATGCAGAAACTCCTCCGGAGTTTTAAAGGAGACTAGAACTCAGAACTCAAACTAAGAAACATCACAAGCATGCAGAAGACAATGTGATACTTTGTGACAATGCATGTTACACTAAGAATGAAAATTATGCTCTCATAGTTGGTGCTTTGGGGAAAGGAAGGTGGAGACTCTCGAACCGTGGCTTTTGATGGCAAGGTTGAAAACCCGTGAAAGGAAGCAAAGACTAAACATGTGTCAGAGCTCTTGGTTTTGAAAACAGAGATAAAACTCTTTTGGGAAGTGCAACTTTCTAGTCAACGGTGAACGGTAAAGGTCTCTCAATATCTCCCATGCCAACCATATTAGTGCCTTTTGCTTACACATGTTCCCTTATCCATAAATCCTTTGATGGTCTACGGAACCTTTATTTTGCCTCAAGTATGAAAGGAGGGTATCGTTCCATCTATCATAAGCAACATTTGGTCCATTTCACTCCATCATCAAGTTGTTGGATATGTGCCCTAGAGACAAATTAATAAAGATATTTGTCACATATCCGTTTTGTTCATAATACGTTTTATACTGTGCTATAACTGTATTACTTGGAAATACTAATACAGGTGTAGTATAAAACATGGTCCGTAGTTTAACTCGTGTAAACTATCTCATTGGGCAATTGATTGATCAAGCTTTCCTGATCATGGCGACACTTAAGTCCATTGACAATGAGGTCATATCGTTAAGGGGAATGATGTGATGGACGTACACCCACCTAAAGTATTGCAATGTGATCGAGTCACATAGTTCAGCATTGCTATGACTTTGTAACGTATGGCTTAGTCCTTAGACCGTAATGATCATACGTAATTATCATCTATGAGGAGACTTTGATTTGTATCCCACCGCCTGACTGAAATATGCTGGCTATAACGGTGCACTTTGGGTATTCCGAAATAGATGGTTGATGAGTATGTTAATAGATCAGAGCGGGATTTGTCAGTCCTTGTGACAGGACAGGTACTCTAGGCCCACTCGGTGATATTGCATCAACACCTTGCAAGAACGTGACTAGGTCACAAGAGATGCAATGATCATGGACGAGAGAAGTTGTTTGTTGTGAACGAGATGTGAACACGGTATGTAGGATACCGATGATCAAACCTCGGACAAACAAAGTACCGCAGCACAAAGGGATTACGTCGTATCGTTAACAGTTTCCAAAAGCGATCGAAGTTCATTCGATGGAAGCGCAGGGGCTGTCAAGGATTGTAACCAGGTCCAACTGACTAGTCATTGGTCAATGAGAAGAGTCTTGACCATGTCTGCTGTTTCCCGGACCGTTAGGGTGTTACACTTAAGGGCAATCGATGCATAGGACAGTTACGGGATCAATCGGTGAAATAGGAGAAATCACCAGAATAGTTCCGGAGGAGGACGGAATGGTTTCCGGACATTTTGAATAGTTCAAAATAAAGTTTAATTGTTTTAATAATGTTTTATTATTTAATTATATGAATTAAATATTTAAAACATATTAAGTAAATTAAAAAAATGGGAAAAAGGCTAAATGGGCCCATGGGGCCCATTAAGGGAGGAGGGGGTCTCCCCCCTTGGGCTTGGCGCCAAGGGTGGGGCCCATCCCCCCTATGGCCGGCGCCCTCCCCCCCTTGGGAGTTTAGTCCCACATGGGGGAGGGGAGGAGGATCACACCCCCCCTTGGCGTATATAAGGAGGGGTAGCCCCCCTTTTTTCCAACACACCAATATATCCTTCTTCTTCCTTCTCCTTCCCGGAAGTGGACTCCCCTTGTTTGGAGTCTGCACCTGGATTGGAGTTCTCCACCATAAGGCAGGCCATCGTTCTGCTGGAGCCGGGATCCGTAGCCGTCTTTCTTCCGCTGCTCGCCTGGTTCGGAGCCCGGGAGGAACATCGATTGTGCCGTACGTGTATAATCTCTTCGAGGCACTACACCTGTGGTGCTACTTCGTCGCTGGAGGTTTACCGGGAGTCATCCTCGCCGGTGGTGGTCTTCTACACGACAGGGAGGTCGTAGTTCTGAGTCTACGCCAACCACGTTCGCAAGAACGTTTCCCTCTTTCGGTTTTCAAAGGTATGAACATCGATTCCCTCCGATACTTTACATCGCCATAGCATAGATCTTGGGTTCGGGTACCGTATGTATGAAAATTTTGTGTTTTCTGCCCCGTATCCCAACAGTGGTATCATGAGCTAGCTATGCGTAGATGTATTGTACGGGTAGAACACATCTAGGATGTGGGCATCGAATCTTCATTCGTTACCCTCCCACGTGTACTCATTTAGCGTTGCGGCAATGTTTGATGAAGCGGCCCCCGACCGACCTTACGCGTTTACGCGAGACTGGTTCCACGCTTGACATATGGCTTGTACCATATAAAGTGGCTGGGGGTGTCTGTCTCTCTGCATTAGCGATGCGAAGATGTTTGCAACGGAGGGCCCCGACAGGGGTGTAATAGAGACGGATGGGAGACGGTGTTGTGGCATGTTTTTCGCAGGATAGAAACGGTTCTCTCTCTCGAAACCCCTAGCAGCCACATAAAACTTGCACAAGCTAAAGTAGAAAGGCGTTTAACTTTTGTTTTGCATGAAGGGGGATCATAGATTGTATGATTTACAGTTTTACTTCCTGTTTTATGCTAGTATGCTAGATATATCGACGGTAGCACGAAACATGACCATCTCTCACAATACCAAAATTGTGTTCTCCCTTGGTGGGCACCACCTGGAAGGTTCTCCCATATGGCTTGATGCTCCGTACGTACCGGAGTTGTCCTACATATTAAACGGAGTTCGCATGAGGTTGGGTTCGGCAAGCCTAGCATATGCAGATATGGCCTTGCTGAACAGCTAACATCAAGGTTCGATTGGCAGGCTTGACGTATGTAGATGCGGGCCTCGAACACAGGAGACCGAAAGGTCGAGCACGAGTCACATGCCTGATGTGATTGGCTTAGAGGCCTACCTGGTTCGCATACTGATGGCCGTGACGATCGGGGGAGGTATGGGGGCTGGGATTGTGTAATCACTTAATTAAATTGAGAGGTGTTTATCTAAGTGGGAGCTTTCTAGAATTTTGGGATTAAATTGAAACTCCACATTATGAACAAAAGTCTAAATATGTATCCTTGTGAATCAACCTTGTAGATGGTAGCACCTCGCCCCTCGTTCAACTTAGGATCATTCCTAGAGAAAGACAAGCTAAAAACAGATGGGACAAACTTCACCAACTGGTTCCGCACCCTGAGGATTCTCCTCGTTCCCCTCAAGATGGCATACGTACTAGAGGACGCGTTAGGTGACGCACCAGCAGATGATGCCAGTCAGGGCGAGAAGAATGTCTATCTCTCCAGAACTGATGATTACAACCTTGTCCAGAGTGGCATGCTCTACTCCATGGAGGCTGATCTGCAGAAACACTTTGAGAGGATGGGTGCATATGAGATTATCACCGACCTCAAGGCGGTCTTCGCACCTCAAGCCAAGGCTGAACGGTACGAGGCTTCTGAAGCCTTATTCTCAGCAAAGATGGACGAGCATGGCAGCGTGAGTGAGCACGTAGTCAAAATGTCTGGCTACGTTCAGCGCTTGAATGCTCTGGAATGCCAGATTCCAGATGAACTTGCTGTTGATAGGGTGTTGCAGTCGCTTCCCCCTAGCTACAAAGGCTTTGTGCTGAACTACAACATGCAGGGGATGACCAAAACCCCTTCTGAGTTGTTCGCCATGCTGAAAAGCGCCGAGGTTGAGATCAAGAAGGAACACGCCGTCTTCATGGTCAACAAGACCACTGACTTCAATAAGTCAAGCAGGCGGGAGAAGGCCAAGAGAGGTGGCCCCAAGAGGGATGGCAAGTCAATTGCCGCTCCTCCCAAGGCACCCAAGCCTAAACCCGGAGTGGAGTGCTTCTACTGCAAGGGTGAAGGTCACTGGAAACGCAACTGTCCCAAGTACCTAAAGGACAAGAAGGTTGGCAAGGTCGCCAAGAGAGACGAAGGTATATTTGATATACATATTGTTGATCTTCTCTTGACAAGCGCCGGGAACACATCCTGGATATTTGATACAGGATCTGTCGCTCATATTTCTAATTCCATTCAGGGACTAAGGAATAGGAGACGCTTTCTCAAAGATGAAGTGACGATGCGCGTGGGGAATGGCTGTCAGATTGAAGTCTTGGCGGTCGGCACGAAGCATCTTAGTCTCCCTTCGGGATTGGTTTTAGTTCTGAATAATTGCTACTATGTACCCGCGTTGAGTGTGAACATCGTTAGTGGCTCTTGCTTAAAGCGAGACCACTATTCTTTTAAGTCTGATACAATTGGTTGTTCGATTTATAAGGATGAAATGTTTTATGTTCACGCACCGGAGTTGCATGGTTTATTCGTACTTGATCTCGATGGTGACGTGTGTCACATTAACAATATTGAGGCCAAAAGATTGAAGAATGATGAAGATCACATGAAGATGTGGCATTGCCGACTTGGTCATATTGGTATAAAGCGCATGGAGAAGCTCCATAAGGGTGGATCTTGAGTCATTGGATTTTTGATCCCTTGATACATGTGAACAATGCCTCATGGGCAAAATGACAAGGACTCCATTCAATGGCGTAATGGAGCGTGCGGATGTCTTATTGGGGATAATACACTCGGATGTATGTGGACCCATGAACGTCCCCACTCGCAATGGTCTTCGTTACTTCGTGACCTTTACTGATGACTTGAGTAGATATGGGTATATTTACTTGATGAAGCACAAGTCTGAAACCTTTGAAAAGTTCAAGGAATTTCAGAATGAGGTCGAAAATCAACTCGGAAAGAAAATCAAGCACCTTCGATCGGATTGAGGTGGCGAGTATTTGAGTCATGAGTTTGGCAATCATCTGAAGTCTTGTGACATAGTACCACAGCTTACGCCGGCAGGCACACCTCAGAGAAACGGTGTGGCTGAGCGACGTAATCGAACCCTATTGGATAGCGTACGATCGATGATGTCTCATACTGATTTGCCTGTGTCATTCTGGGGGTACGCATTAGAAACTGTCGTTCATATTCTTAATAGGGAACCATCCAAATCCGTAAAGACAACACCATTTGAAGAATGGCATAGCACAAAACCTAAGTTGTCTCACCTGAAGATTTGGGGTTGTGAGGCTTATGTTAGGAAACTACAGCCTGACAAACTTGAATCCAAGGCGGATAAGTGCATCTTTGTGGGCTATCCCAAGGAAACTTGTGGATACACCTTCTACAACAAGTCTGACAGCAAAACGTTTGTTGCCAAGACGGGACACTTTCTTGAGAAGGAGTTTCTCGCGAAAGAGTTGAGTGGGAGGAAAATAGACCTCGATGAAGTGACTGACCAATCACTCCAATTGGAAGAAACGGCTACGGCAATTGTTCTGGAACCATCTTCCATAGTAGGAGCTGAAGAGAATGGCCAGAACGACATTCATAACGATCATGACATTGATGATGATCATGATGAGAATGAAGAGGAACCTTTTATGCCCCGTAGGTCATCAAGAGTCCGTCAACCTACTGAGTTTTACGGACAGCTTGTGAATGCAATCTCGGCTGATGAGTCGGATGAACCTACAAGTTACAAAGAAGCAATGGAGGGACCCGAGTCCGAGAAATGGCTTGAAGCCATGAAATCCAAAATAGACTCCATGTACACCAACAAAGTATGGAATTTGGTGGATATTCCCGAGGACCGCAAGGCCGTCGAGAATAAATGGATTTTCAAGAAAAAGACTGACGCAGAAGGAAACGTATCTGTCTACAAAGCTCGACTTGTCACGAAGGGTTTCCGACAAATTCAAGGAGTTGACTACGAGGAGACGTTCTCTCCTGTAGTGATGATAAAGTCTATTCGGATCCTACTAGCAATAGTTGCATATCATGATTACGAGATATGGCAAATGGATGTGAAAACTACATTCCTAAATGGCAACATTGAGGAAGAGTTGTATATGATGCAACCAGAGGGGTTTGTCGATCCAAGGAACGCTGGTAAGGTGTGCAAGCTTCAACGGTCCATCTATGGGTTGAAGCAAGCATCTCGGAGCTGAAATCTTCGATTTGATGAGGTCATTAAATCTTTTGGATTTGTCCAAAACGTCGAAGAGTTCTGCGTCTATAAGAAACTGAGTGGGAGCTCTGTAGCATTCCTTGTGTTATATGTAGATGACATATTACTAATAGGGAACGATAAGAAATTCTTAGAGGAAGTGAAGGAATATCTGAATGGACAATTTTCCATGAAGGACCTAGGTGAAGCTGCGTACATATTAGGGATTAAGATCTATAGAGATAGACCTAATCGACGGTTGGCCTTGAGTCAGAACACTTATATTGACAAGATATTGAAAAGGTTCAAAATGGATGACTCCAAGAGAGGTCTCTTGCCAGTTATAAAAGGTGTCAAATTAAGCGTGACTCAATGCCCAACCACAGCAAAAGAGAAGGAGGAGATGTCCTCAAAGCCCTATGCCTCAGCCATAGGTTCTCTCATGTATGCTATGTTATGTACTAGAGCGGATTTAGCGCTGGCCATTAGTATGACTAATCGCTACCAGAGTAACCCGGGAATGGCTCACTGGACAGCAGTAAAGAACATCCTTAAGTACTTAAGAAGAACCAAGGATCTCTTTCTCGTTTATGGAGGAGTTGATGAGGAGCTCACCGTAAAAGGTTATGTTGACGCAAGCCTCGGCTCAGATCTAGATGACTCGAAATCCCAGACGGGATATGTTTTCATGTTGAACGGTGGCGCAAGTAGCTGGAGGAGCGGCAAACAGTCAGTCGTCGCCCAATCTACAATGGAGTCGGAGTATATTGCCGCTTGCGAAGCGTCAAACGAGGCGCTGTGGCTGAAGAAGTTCGTGATCGAGCTTGGCGTCTTTCCCAGTTGCACTGACCCCGTGGGAATCTTCTGCGACAACACGGGTGCCACTGCTTAAGCGAAGGAGCCAAGAACTCACTCTACAGCCAAGCAAATCCTCCGAAAGTTCCATGTGACGCGAGACTACGTCAGGGATGGACACACTAGGATTCAAAAGATACATACGGATCTGAACACAGCAGACCCGATGACTAAACCTCTTCCACAGGGCAAGTTTGAAGAACACCGAGAGACCATTGGTGTTAGATACATACCTGATGTAAACTAGTGTAATTTGTACTCTAGTGCAAGTGGGAGACTGTTGGATATGTGCCCTAGAGACAAATTAATAAAGATATTTGTCACATATCCGTTTTGTTCATAATACGTTTTATACTGTGCTATAACTGTATTACTTGGAAATACTAATACAGGTGTAGTGTAAAACATGGTCCGTAGTTTAACTCGTGTAAACTATCTCATTGGGCAATTGATTGATCAAGCTTTCCTGATCATGGCGACACTTAAGTCCATTGACAATGAGGTCATATCGTTAAGGGGAATGATGTGATGGACGTACACCCACCTAAAGTATTGCAATGTGATCGAGTCACATAGTTCAGCATTGCTATGACTTTGTAATGTATGGCTTAGTCCTTAGACCGTAATGATCATACGTAATTATCATCTATGAGGAGACTTTGATTTGTATCCCACCGCCTGACTGAAATATGTTGGCTATAACGGTGCACTTTGGGTATTCCGAAATAGATGGTTGATGAGTATGTTAATAGATCAGAGCGGGATTTGTCAGTCCTTGTGACAGGACAGGTACTCTGGGCCCACTCGGTGATATTGCATCAACACCTTGCAAGAACGTGACTAGGTCACAAGAGATGCAATGATCATGGACGAGAGAAGTTGTTTGTTGTGAACGAGATGTGAACACGGTATGTAGGATACCGACGATCAAACCTCGGACAAACAAAGTACCGCAGCACAAAGGGATTACGTCGTATCGTTAACGGTTTCCATAAGCGATCGAAGTTCATTCGATGGAAGCGCAGGGGCTGTCAAGGATTGTAACCAGGTCCAACTGACTAGTCATTGGTCGATGAGAAGAGTCTCGACCATGTCTGCTGTTTCCCGGACCGTTAGGGTGTTACACTTAAGGGCAATCGATGCATAGGACAGTTACGGGATCAATCGGTGAAATAGGAGAAATCACCGGAATAGTTCCGGAGGAGGACGGAATGGTTTCCGAACATTTTGAATAGTTCAAAATAAAGTTTAATTATTTTAATAATGTTTTATTATTTAATTATCTGAATTAAATATTTAAAACATATTAAGTAAATTAAAAAAATGGGAAAAAGGCTAAATGGGCCCATGGGGCCCATTAAGGGAGGAGGGGGTCTCCCCCCTTGGGCTTGGCGCCAAGGGTGGGGCCCATCCCCCCTATGGCCGGCGCACTCCCCCCCCTTGGGAGTTTAGTCCCACATGGGGGAGGGGAGGAGGATCACACCCCCCTTGGCCTATATAAGGAGGGGTAGCCCCCCCCTTTTTTCCAACACACCAATATCTCCTCCTTCTTCCTTCTCCTTCCCGGAAGTGGACTCCCCTTGTTTGGAGTCTGCACCTGGATTGGAGTTCTCCACCATAAGGCAGGTCGTCGTTCTGCTGGAGTCGGGATCCGTAGCTGTCTTTCTTCCGCTGCTCGCCTGGTTCGGGGCCCGGGAGGAACATCGATTGTGCCGTACGTGTATAATATCTTCGAGGCACTACACCTGTGGTGCTACTTCGTCGCTGGAGGTTTACCGGGAGTCATCCTCGCCGGTGGTGGTCTTC